>BSYR01000037.1:2500000-3750000 GCA_030270665.1 Hibiscus trionum
TTATTTTAAATTGCTCCTTAAACTTTTGAATATTTCTTTTTTCATTTCCAAACTATGACCCTCATTCTAAATTGATTCCCAAACTTTTTGAATATTTCAATTCCATCCTCAAATTACCGTTTATATCACATTATATTATTACATAATACACATCGGTGTTTCATAACAATTAACGATTTTTATAACGTTTTTATTAACATAAGATATGATTAGCATATATTGATACTTTTGGGATGAAATTAGAACATTCAAAAAGTTTGAGGATCAATTTAGAATGAGAGTCATAATTTGATGATGAAATCGAAATGCTCAAAAGTTTGGGGACCGATTTAGAATAAAGGTCATAGTTTGAAGATTAAATTAGAATGTTTAAAAGTTTAAGGACTAATTTAGAATGGGTGTCATAGTTTGGGGACGTGTTGTGCAATTAACTCTTAATTTTTCAATTTGACTTTCGCATTTATTCACACGATGACTGCGATTAGTACAAGATCGTATATGAAAAATAAATAAGAAATGTTAGGGCCAGTATGGCTGAGTTTAACACGTCTCCAACGCACCGCAGCTCTTTTCAAGGCAATAGATTGTAAATTGTAATAGCCGTTTCATATAGAAGTATAAAACAAATAAGTATGGCGATATTGGGTTACCTTGTTTAGTACCCCTGGACGTCAAAATTTATCATTCCATAGAAACTGATTACACTAGAACATATACAATGCATTATCAACTGAACTAAATTATTTAAAATTACCGTATCTAATAGACTCCCTGATAAAGCTCAACTCCAAGCAATATATGTCTTTTCCAAATCTACTTTGATCGTCGTCCAACCTCATCATCTACTGGATTTATATACAGCAACAAAGTCAGGATTAAACTATGAGGAGACAAGTTAATTAATTTTAAAATAAATAGGGTTTTAAAAAATAATTAAATCATAAAAATTAAGGAAATTAAGGTTTAATTTTAATGATTTTAAATTTGAAGGGTCTTAAAAAGTGACTAAATAAAAAAAAGGGCCATGGCTTAATTTTATTAATTTTAACTTAAAAGGTCTTAGAAATAATAAACTAATTTTTTGAGAGAGACAAGGACTTAATTGCAAAGGTTTTAAAACTACCAATGCCCTAACAATAATTAAACCATTCAAGGGGGCAATTGCCCCTCTCACCCTCCCTTTAGCTTTGTCCCTGAAGATACAGATATTAAGGTTAACTTCTTGAACTAAACTAATGTTATCGACAATACTCCTAAAAAAAACCATTTGATTACGTGTAATCCATTTTGGTTAGAACGGTTTCAACTTCGTCAACTCTTTTTCAAGAATAATATGTAACGGAGATTCAGAAAATTCAAATGCCTTTTTCACACCAAGAATCCTGATCATAAGTAGTGTATTACAATGACCGATATGACTGAAAACATCGCGAATTCAACATTTTACTTCCTTTGTGAATGCCTCTAGTTTTTCGACCACATCCTTATCCCTATGCCATGTTGCTTCCAAAAAAAACTCCATAGATCTTGGGTGATCATGTTAGGCAGCGAAAAATTGTATATTCCTCCTATTTGTTGAAGTAGTTGGTATAATAGGACGGTGATCAAGATGAGAGATTCTGGAATATGAAAATCATTGTAGCCGAGCATTGTTGCAAAGGCATCGATCGAGCCTTTGATAGAGCGAACTTATAACCATGTAAATGTAAGACCTTCAAAACATGTACCATGAAGTCCATATTCAAATAAAAACTCGCAAACCTCTAACTCTCTTCTGTCCTTCAGCTTGAGCCCTTTTTCTTTCCTCCGAACTATGGATCACATTAAAGTCCTTTCTCAATATCCATAGTATCCATGTAACAACTAAAGATGCTCCCATAATTCAAGACATTTCTTAAGCATAGAGAAAAGTAATAAGAAACACTTTATTCTCCCTCTTATCAAAGCAAACAATAGGAATAAACTGATTTGAGACAACTAACATTTCAATGTTAACCGTCCTTTTCCACATGACCCAATATGTAACGGTCCAAGTCTGGGTTAGTGGTTTGAGTTTTGGTTTTTTTATACGATTTTTGGATTTAGATTATGAATAATTTGGATTTAGGGTTTTAAGTTTATTGGGTTGATTTTGGGCTCATTCTTATCTGTTTTCTTTTTGACCCAACTTGGTTTAGGTGTAAGAAATGAGTGTTACATAAATAGGAGGACCTACGGCTAATTTACCCCTTGAAGTCCCCAAATCAGATTTTGCTTCCCTTTTCAAGGGATTTGTCGTGATTTTGGGGCTGAAACAATTATAATCGGCGACTCCTCCCTTTTTACTTAGACGTACAACAAGTTATAGTTTAGTTATGATACGGTACCAATCTTATAAAACAAAACTTAAAATGTTATATTTTTAAAACATTGTAAGTTGGTAGTTAACACGACAAGTGTTGTTACTTAGAGGCTAGAGCCAAGTATCGATACTTAATCACTAACCTATAATGTTATTAAAAATCTAATATTTTAAATCGGTGAGTAACATTTTAGTAAAATTTCGGTTAGTGTCGCACCGTACCCTGCCGCACCCTAGACTCATCCCTTTTTACCTCTGTTTTTTTTCTTGTAGCTTTCTCTCTATTATTATTATTATTGCTCATCTTCTTCCTCTATCTTTTCATTTTCCTCATCTTGTTCATTCTTACACCACCAAGCTTGAAGTCTCATGAGAATTATTATCTCTACTTAGATGATTTCATCTTTCTCATCATTTGGTGTTTCCACTTTTATCATCTAATTTTCTTGCAAGTTTGAGATCAAGAATCAATTAGATTATGATATTTTGGGTTTTAGGATTGAAAAAATAATGATTTTTTTGACAAATTTTAAATTTAATCTTAATTCTACTTAGAGGGGAGGGGAATGAGGACTATAGAAGAAAAAGGAGTGCTCCTAATAGGTCTAGAACTCATGACCTAAAAGGGTGTGAGGGAATAAAGATTAGCAGCTTGACCAACTAGCCAAATATACTTGCTCTAAAATCCATGCATTTGATTTTGATCAATTACATCCAACTTTTTGTGACATGGTTTTCATTTCATTTATATGTTTGTATCAAGCTCTTAAAAATCTTGGAGAACCATCAAAGAGAAGGAAATACAAGGAAAGCTTTGAGTAACTTAAGGGAGTTCTCTCAACATTTAGAGATAAGGTAATACTTTACTAGCTTATTGAATATGTATAAATGAAGTTTGTATACTTGATTGATCGATGATAAATTGATGTATGATGTTGTGTATGATTAGTTAAATGCTTCAATGGTGAAAGTGGTTCTAATGTGTTAAATAGTTGCTTTAGGTCTGTATTAGTTCTATTTGAAGTTTGTGATATGCTCGAGGTTTTTAGGATTGAGTTTGGGGTTTAGATAACCATTTTAACCTAGTTTTTGAGATTTCATGGGAAAGTTCTGATACCCTATGCTTTTGTTTCGAAAACTAATCTGTAGACTTCTAAATCCATCTAAAGTATTCAATAAATTATATTTAACCTTTGGAATTGATAATTTTACTAAATTCGCAGTAAAAACGATAAATGGCTAAAATGAATCTTAGTTGCCCTTAGTGTATTGAAAATGAGATTGAAACTACCTTCGTCCCTAGTATCTTAAATATTGATAAAAGCTTAAAATATGCTTAAATGTAGTTTAGAGGATATATGGATCTACTTGGGCAAGGCAACTACTGTTTTGACTCGTTGTTTCCACTTGAGATTTAACAAGTTATGAGGTTATCCGTTACTTAATGTGAATGTAAGATTTAATGCACGCGCAACGACACTGAATTATATATTATGTTTTGTTCTGATCGACCGAATTAATAATTAATAGTTCCAATTTATTTGTCTTAATTTTTTACTTTTGTCACTGAAATCCACATTTTCTTTTTCAATAGAAAAGATTCCAAATCACATTTTATAATTAAGAAATCATTTCTTATGCCCAAACACTTTATATTTTATTTAAACACACATCTAGGGACGGAATCATCTTTACATTGGGAAGGAATCTTTTTAAAATGGATCATCCAATGAAGATGGAAAAACAATCTTTTAAACTTGTTGCTTCCTATTGGGAAGCATGGGAAGGAATGAATGTGAAGAATGGGAGAAGCCATGGAAGGTAGTTGAAGATGAATTAAAAATGTATAAATGGAGTAATAGGTTCAAAGAGAAGCAAAGTGAGACAGTC
Organism: Hibiscus trionum; assembly: GCA_030270665.1. Lineage (NCBI taxonomy): Eukaryota > Viridiplantae > Streptophyta > Magnoliopsida > Malvales > Malvaceae > Hibiscus > Hibiscus trionum. The sequence goes on from BSYR01000037.1 coordinate 2,504,232, forward strand.
CAGCTAATTAAGATAACCCGCAGGGGCCTGGAAAATATAACTATTCACTATTCAGGATGGAGAGAAAAGGCAAGTCCAATCAAATCATTGGACCTTTCATACGTGTGGGACCCATATACCCTTTCAATCTGAGGGAAGAATTTAATATACAAATATTTTTAATTTAAAATTTAAAGTTTAAAACTTAAAATTTGAAGACGAGAGTTTAGATTTTTTTAAATAAATATTAAAATTTTACGTTTGATTTTTTCTAACAAAGGTCGGCTTCATTAGAACAACATACATCACAAGAAGAATACACGGGGAAGAAGAAGAAGAAAGGGCAACAAAAACAACATGCAACCAAACATAAATCAGAGAAACACATGCCCAAGAACACAAGAAAAACATGCAGATAAACAGAAAAAACAGGAGAGGCACGAAAGCAGCAGAACCAAAGAAAATCGAAGCCAAGGGGTTCATCTTTCAGTGCATATCAAATCATATAGGTGTTGAAAGGGAATACAGACTATTCGGGTGTGTTATCAACAACTATGGCATTCAGATATGAGGTCGACAATGAGTGATTGACGGTTGCTTGAAATACCATCTTGATTTAATCACTTATTCATTCATATACCACAATCCAAACTACCTGTTTACCTAGGGAATTATTATTTAAAATTTGATTCAACTAAAAAAATCGAATTCTTCGACTATACGCAAAAAAATTTGATTCGACTTGACTCGAAAAAAATTCAAATAAAATTTGAGTTATAAAATAAAAATTCGAATAACTCAAAATTTTTAGTTTATTAGTTTCACGTTCGAGTTGAGTCTTGCAATTCTGTCTGATATATTATGTATATCACATGTGAAAATATTAAGAAATATATATGTATCTTATATGATGATAGAAAACTGTTTAAATTTGATTCAATATGTAATACAATATAAATAATTATAATTAAATTTGTATAGAAACTCGAAAACTCAACTTGACTCGATTCGAAAAAATTTCAAATAAAGTTTGAATCGTAAAATATGACTTCTAAACTCAAGTAACTCGAAATTCTTTGACTCAACTCGACTAAGGGCGAGAAGATCGGTTCATGGACGAGTTTGCATTCCCCACTCCGTACCCAACATTTGCGAGTACGATTTTGAGTAATCCCCGTAACATGCTTCAGTGAATTTTTCGCCTCCATCTCCATACCCATCGAATCCCCACGATTTTCAGAGAATTCCCATCCCAAAAATTAAACAAAATTTATAATGATTTTAATTTACCTGTCATATACTCAATACACTTAAATATATGGTTAAAGGGAACAAGATTTTTGTATAAAATGAACAACAGAAATAAAGAGATGAATATGTTATATAATTAACAAAAAAAATGGTAAATTACTAGAGGTCACCCAAACTTAATAAGGTTTAAACAAAAGACACAAATGTATTGATAATAAGATTGGTAGGTATACATGTAAATAAGAGTTAATTTTATATATTTTAAAATTTTTGTAAAATATTAGAGATCCTTGTAGATATTTTCGGGGATCCCCATAATTATTTATACGGTTATGGTTCGATTATCCCCATAATTCGGATATAACAATCCCCGCCCCATCCAAATTTGAGCTTTGGTGCAAGGACGAAGCTATTAATGTTGTGGAGGGACAATTGCCCCACCCCGAAAGAAATATTTTTTTCCACTTTTATCCTCTATTTAAATTGTTTTAAAAATTAGTCTATTTCTAAATTCCCCCCCTTCTTCTTCCCCCTAAACTCGACTTAATCGAACACCCAGCCGTATTTATGATATGTATAGTTTCACTTTAATGGTATTTCAAATATCCACTCCAAGTTCCAACGAAAATTAGAAAAGCTGAGAGGAAATGCAGTCCACAATGCAATTAACTCCTTTTTTTCCCATTCAGTTTCTCACAGCATGTCCGCAAAACCATAGGCAGCTCTACTCGAACGATGTGTACAGTTCAGATATTTATTTATTTTTCTTATTGCCTTCAGACAAACGTGTACAGCACATAGTGTCTTCAGGGGATGAACCTTTTGCTGGCCTTTCCAATCATCTCTGTGAGAGAAACCTAAGTGAAAACACACTTATCTTCACTTGTCAATGTTTCTCTTTCTTTATTTTGTTTTTTCCCCCTAAGCTTTTGTTTATTGTTTATTTTGCAGGGATATTTTCAAGCTAAAAGAGTTTATTAAACTATTGGTTTGGTCGGTAAGACATGGAGGCAAAGAAATCTTATGGAATGTTTCGATATATCAATCTCCGGGCTGTTAAAAGGATCATTGTAAGATTACATAGAACCACTTTTCATTCTCTCCCCCAAAAGATATGGCTGATAGTATGCGCAAATTAATGTTCCCGCCTCACTCGGACTTGATACATGCACAGATAGACAAGGGTGCCCCGAGATACGCAAAAGCTTGTCCCGAATCCAGTCGCACAGAAGAGAGGCTGTTATTATATTTCCTACATTACAACAGAGGCTGTTGTTAGATGTTAGAGAAAGGGTTTGATTATATGAGTCAATGAGAAACTCACTTTCACTCTGGGTTTGAGGCAGGCATCCATTAATGCTACGCCTACAACTACTAGCATTTACATATACATATCAACAAACTGAAAGTGGGGGGGATCGCACTTTGCCCAAGAAGCTTATCCCATCCCTCCTTCATATCTTATCTTTTTCCCATTCTCAGCTTGTGGGGTCTTAACTTCGGATCAAGCACCATCCTTCCTCTCTCAGTTCATGTCTGACCTTACAACCAATAATTTCGTATCCATATCATGAGATGCATGTTCGTACACTTTCGTATCAACACACCCAACTTCTATAAAAAGGAAGTATATACAACATCCCGATACTCATACATTTGAGCTTCAGAAATACCCTTACTAAAATTATCACTAATACATAAAAATCTACCATCTCTATATTCATACATTATAAACACACTTTCTCTATCTCTATTTCTACTGCTATATAACCCTTTCTTTCACTTCCACTCGAATCTCCATTTCAGATCATATATGCAAGTTCTTTTCTATGTTGGCATATTACTAGACAATGAAGGGGAAATTTGTAAAAGCATGCATTACCAAATGGAGGAAGATGGGAAGTAGAGTCGTACCTTGTGGCGCTTGTGAATACTGTTCCGAGTGGGCAAAGTGGCCAAGTTCAATGCATGAAGAGGGCTCGATCCCAAGAGATGTGCCGAAAGGTCACTTGGTAGTATATGTTGGTGAAAACCACAAGAGGTTTGTAATTAAACTCACCTTGCTCAAGCACCCACTGTTCAAGGCGCTGCTAGATCAAGCTCGGGATGAATATGATTTTACCACTGACTCCAAACTCTGCATTCCTTGTGATGAACGCCTCTTCCACGATGTTGTTCGCTGTGCTAGCTCTACTCAAGATTGAATACTCTCCCAGTGTCCAAAGGAATTTATGCTAGAAACTTGATTGATTCACGAGGTTCGATTCGAGCCTAATAAGAATGCTAATATATAGTATAATGAGTGGATTTTTGTAACATAAATTCTGTAGCCTATAAATGTAACACCATTGAAAAATATTGACTTCCAGTTTGCACTATTGTAATTTCTGTTTCTAAGGGCCTCAACCGCTAAGGCATGTGAAAGCTCTTGTGCCTAAATAGAACCCAGTTGAACACACAGTAGTGCAGTACGATGCCAGAGCAACAATGAATAATGAGCTAGACCAGACCCTACCAGCTCTGGTCACCTTTGAAACTTAAAACAATAATATCAGCAAATTAACGAATAAAACGTATGTTACTCGAATTCGAGTATAAGCATCATACATAAGTGTGTCCAACTCCAACACATGCTTGTTCATTTTTCCCCCAAGGTTTTCTTTGAGGACCCTTAAAAATCATAGCTTTACACGCATGTCCAAATATGTTCTAGACACAAACGTCCAACACCTGTGTTTCAAAGAAAAATGCCCTAGACAATGGAGATGCAAGTTCCTTAAATCTCCTCGATCCCATCTCAAGGCCAGTGTGGCATTGTCCATCATATTTACCTGTACCAGTAAAGCATGCTTCAACTAGCAGATGCACGCAAAAGGCAGGTAACTAATGAAGAAGAAACCAACATCCACGGTTTTGCTAAGATTATTAAACTAGGTTCTTGAAAATTTCTTAACAAGAAATCCCACAGAAAAGATAAAGAGATGAGTCATGGCTTATGTTGCACCGTGCACATTTTAATACATTTCAGAAAATGATTCACTGACATAATCTCTAGTAGCACTTGCACATTCCCAGATCCGCAAGTTTTTCATTCAATCAACATTAAGTAATTCAATATCCAGCCCAACACTCATATAGCAAAAATAAACAAATAAAAGAGACATAGAAGGCTATCGAGTAGCAACTAGAGAACACAGTTTCTCGAGGGGCAGTGATACAATTGACATCTTAAAAGTACAGGAACTGGAACAGTTGTGAAATGATAGCAACTTTCAAATATTGAGCTATGAATCATACACCAGTTGACATATAGCTGATTCCTGTATCATATCATATTTCTTTGCACCATGTCTAAACCATCTATAACCAGAAGAATAGGTATAGAAACTCATTCTTCGCATAACAAACAATAATATACTTGCTCAAGTGTAAAAATAATGACAAAAAGAAAACTTTGTAGGAGCACATTTATATAATGCTTATAATAAGATCCTACTCCATATAAAACGCAAGAGCCATCCGATTGCCACAAACATGGAGGAAATGTATTTCAAAGGCCAAAATCAGCACCATTGAACTAGTTCAACTACATAGGCAAAGCCGCCAGTTCATTCCTGCTGCTTCCCAACAACAACAAACATTGGAATAACAAGATGCAGTTTGAGGATAATGTTCACGATGTAGTTCTATCTTACATCATTTTAGTGATTTTCTCTAAACCCCGATAAGAGGGACTTCATCCTTAAAGTCTGTTATATTCATGTGCATAATATAGATACACTTAAATCTCAATTCACCAGATCAACTTGTTGAACTTAAAACAACACTTCCAAATTACTAACCATTACAATTACTTTCCATAACCTTTAAGAAATAATTAACACAAACAGGTAAAAAATGCAGCAGAACCTTGCCTTAATAAGTTCATCTAGGCAATGTTGCAAGCTTTTGTCTTAACTCTTATTTCACCCCATGTCAAAACGCAGCATTTCAAGCTCAGATTTTCTCTCCTGATACCATACCCATCTAATATTTGCTAACATTGCACATCCCAATCATATGGCCATTACCGTATAAAACACATAAATATCAGCATGCCTACTACTCAATTTCTACAACTTCTACTTCTCCTCACTCCAATAAAATGGCAAATAAAAAACTCAGAACTAAAACAAGTTTATAGGATATTTATTATTTAGGCAAGCCCTTACGCATGCTTTCATGACTTAACTCTCATTTTCTTCTCTAAATCAACTATCTTAACATTCATCACATCTCTCATAAATAACCTTTTGTCGATCTGATGATGGTTTCATTCCTAAAGCTCGTTGAGTTAACTGTCTAAGGCAGCAGGAAGCACACTAAGAACAGTATCCAGCCTTTGAAACTTAAAGCCTTTACTTTCTTTACCATTTGATAATTTAATGGACTGCAAGAGAATATATGGCAGTCAACTTTTCGAACAAAAATTTTCCATGAAAAGTGAGGTAAAAACAAGAAAAGGCACCTAGTGCAAATACAGAAATTCATATCATCACATATCTACAAAGAGAAAAGGAAAAAGGCCACACAATGAAAATATAGCAGTACAAGTATAACAGCATCAGCACTACTTGAAGCATGAGAAATCATTACCATTCTCATTAATACCAGCAAGGAACAAGCACTGCAAGGCAGTAAAAAAAAACAATTGATTGCAACAGGATACACACAGAGAAGCTTTGTTGTGGAAAATATACAAGTATTATATTGTATTCCCTCATGATAAAAGTACATGGAATGCATTGGCAGGTTCTTAGAATCAAAATCTGGCAGTATTGCAATGCTAGCACTGCAAAACTAGGAAGACTCCAAGCCTTTGAAATTTTTGCAACTATCTTGAGCTATCATCAGTGCCACAATACAAAATCTAGCAGCAAAAGCAACTTTCACCCATTTTTTCCCTAGTTTCATCTAGGTCCATCAATCATAGCCTCCAATTCTCTCCTCCCATACCTCCTACCCTCTGCATTAGCTTCCCTACACTTCACCACAAAGTAAAATATCAACCAAGCCACCATGAAATACACTTCCAGAGCCGCCTGGATAACCGTGGCAAAAAGTTCTCCACCTATACGAATCAACAGCAATCTTGCTAACGACCCACCTAAGATAGCTTCATAACACTTTATCTGTATCCCTTGGTTCAAAAGTGTTGACATCAAATACCAACCTTCTCTAATAATTTCTCTCCCGCTTCTCCTTGAATCCACCATAGCAATCCAAGCCGCCAATGAGAATGCAAATGAAACTAAAGTATCCACAAGAAACCATGTAAACAAAAACCCTGAAATCTCCTTCTCATAGCCCCTAATCCACGGTGACATAACCGAAAAAGGCATCAACTTTAACCTAACAAAAAGCTTAAAGAACGAGTAGTGATCCTCAATTTCTCCGAAATACCATAATCCAAGAAGTTGGGTCACTGCGTCTCTTACCGCCCACTTTATCAAAACGAACCCAGTGATTCTTTTCAAACCCATTTTAGACCCATCCCAAAAAGCCCCAAAAAAGGAAACAAATCTTCCAATAAGGTCATTAACAATTGTGATAAAAAGAACACCAAAAACTAAAGAATAAATCACCGTAAACCCTAGAATTACCCACCCATATGCCGCCGAAAGAAAACTAACAACAAAGAACAGCACAGCAGCATCATGGCGCCCCAATTCAAATCCTTTATAAACGAATTGAAAGTCCACAATCTTTTCTTGCTGTTCCCCTTCATTGTTTTCGTAGTCAAATGGAATCGTCTTGAATTTGACACCGTACCGAACAATTTTGGGCAACAGAATCCCATTATCCGCAACGAAATTGGAAAACCCTAATTTAGTATCGAAGTTTGAAAGAATCACCGGCGTGCCATTGAGGGGGCGATTAGAGAAAGAATTGAACGGGGAGCGGTGGCGGAAGCCATCTTTAGAAGACAGGAAGTCGTCCTCAAGAGTGGCAGCGGGCGTGAGGTGGAGGAAAGGACGGCGAGTGTGGCGACGGGTGGATTGGAAACGCGCATGCGGGTGGGAAGGGTGGAGGTCGAGGCGAGTAAGGAGGGATTTGAAAGAAGGATCGCGATCAATAAAGGAATTGAGGAGAAAGGAGCCGGATTCAACTAAAGAACGGAAAGACATGAGCATGAGAGAAAGGAGGATGAACATGAAAGGGCGGGCGGTGAAATGCACGGCAGTCTCTTTAAGGATCTCAGATGTGGACCGTAGCTGGCCGAATCGGTGGTGGTGGTAGTCGGTCATGGCGGTTTTCTCTCTGGGGTTCAGATTTCTGGGAAGTGAATCATAGGCGTGAAAGAGAGGAAAGGCCAATTGCCAAAGCGATTGTTTCTAAGCTTTCTTTTTTCTTCTGATTTATTTATGGCTCAATTTTATAATAAGCACTCAAGTTATACTACTAAATTTTTTTAAGGGTAAACTACTGCAGGGGTCATTCTCGTTTGGGGTCATTCTCGTTTAGTGTTTGTACAGAGTTAGTCACCACTTTTGAAAAGTGCCAATTAGTAGTTCTCTACGTTTTCGATGTGTAAATACTTGGTCACTCCGACGTTATACTCCGTTAGTCTCCTAACGGATTGCTGATGCGGCAGAATTAAAATAAGGATAAATTACTGCAATAGCCATTAAAATTTATCGCATGTACATTTTTTCTCCTCAATTTAAAAAAGTAAACATTATAGTCACTAATAAAAATGTTTCTTTATAATTTCACCCTTAAATTTTTAAAAATTCATTTTTCAATCCTAAAACTTTACAATCAATTAGTACAATAATATTATAAATGCTTAGATAAAAAATAGGTGCCCAAAGTATAACCTTTGAAACTTAGGTGCCTAAATTGCTCATATTTAATAACTCAAACTTAAAAATTTAGTCCACTAACTACTAAAAAATTCGAGTTATTGGAATTTCTATTTTATAATTCAAACTTTATTTTAAATTTTTGAGTCGAGTTTATGAAATTATGAGTCGAGTATTTTCACATCAAACCAAAAAATTTAATTTTTTGAGTCAAGTCGAGTTATTGGAATTTCTATTTTATAATTCAAACTTTATTTTGAATTTTTGAGTCGAGTTTATAAAATTATGAGTCGAGTATTTTCACATCAAACCTAAAATTTTAATTTTTTCGAATCAAGTCGAGTGTTGCACTTCCCTACATATAATTTTTAATTTTAATCCGCGTTTGTCCCAAGCATAAAAAGTAAATCACAACCAAACTTTAAGCTTGAAATATTAAATTCTAATTCTTACTAACACTGAGCAAAACATTTGGTTACCAAATGAAAAGTCGAACACGGGACACCGGTGTTAGACACGAGTACTTGAATCCAATTATACAACCTTTAGTGCATCGCCCAGGGAATTAGAATTTAAAAAGTTGACGCATAATTTCATGCTTGGGACAAACACGGATTAAAATTAAAAATTATATGTAGGGAAGTGCAACACTCGTCTTGATTCGAAAAAATTAAATTTTTAGGTTTGATGTGAAAATACTCGAATCATAATTTCATAAACTCGACTTAAAAATTCAAAATAAAGTTTGAATTATAAAATAGAAATTCCAATAACTCGATTTGACTCGAAAAAATTAAATTTTTTGGTTTGATGTGAAAATACTCGACTCATAATTTCATAAACTCGACTCAAAAATTCAAAATAAAGTTTGAATTATAAAATAGAAATTCCAATAACTCGAATTTTTTAGTAGTTAGTGGACTAAATTTTTAAGTTTGAGTTATTAAATAGGAGCAATTTGGGCACCTAAGTTTCAAAAGGTATACTTTGGGCACCTATTTTTCATCTAAGCATTTATAATATTATTGTGTTAATTGATTGTAAAGTTTTAAGATTGAAAAATGAATTTTAAAAATTTAAGGGTGAAATTATAAAGAAACATTTTTATTAGTGACTATAATGTTTACTTTTTTTAATTGAGGAGAAAAAATGTACATGAGATAAATTTTAATGGCTATTGCAGTAATTTATCCTTATTTTAATTCTGCCACATCAGCAATCCGTTAGGGGACTAACGGAGTATAACGTCAGAGTGACCAAATATTTACACATCGAAAACGTAGAGGACTACTAATTGGCACTTTTCAAAAGTGGTGACTAACTCTGTACAAACGCTAAACGAGAGTGACCCCTGCAGTAGTTTACCCTTTTTTTAAAATATATTATATATATATATATATATAATTTTTGAAGGGTAATAATTTCCGGCACAAGCATATGTGGAAGTATTTTTTTCCTACTAGTATCTTATTTTTAGGGTTTATAGGTTAAAACTTAAATTCTGACCATATTATCCTAGAAACTAAACTCTAGCCCTAAACCTTAAATTCTAAAACCCTACACTTAAACCTATTAACACTAAAACGAGTCACTAAACTTTAAAACAAAGACGCTTGTGAAAATTTTTCGTTTTCACCGTCAGTTCATGAGATATTTTCTTTTTTTTAAACATTTAATTACAAAATAATTGTCTACATTAAACCTAACAAATGATAGTATTAAACTACTCAAATGACCACTTAATTATAAGGTTGGTGTGGATATAACCACTATACTTTCAATTTTGACAATAAGAGCACATAACTATTTAAATAGTAAGAGTATCAATTAAGCCATCTACCGTTCAAATATAATGGAGAAGGTAACGTGGCAGTTAAAAGAAATTTATATAATTAAATATTTAGTTTTCGTTATTTATCTATTTTATTAAAATTAGTCCTAATTTTAACTTAATAAAATAAATTAATTACACCTCATTGGAGGACGGACTTTAACTATTTTTCAATAAAGTTCCGCTAGTGATTCGTGAGGTTCAGGGGGTTGCGAATGAGGATAATTTTTCAATTCTTCACAGGAGGGCATTGTAATCATTATATCAAGCTTGTGAAATTAGAGGAACATTTGACATTGGCTGGCCTTACGGGGTTCACTTTGATGCGTGTATTAGGTTCTTCGATATTATTGACGTTTGAGTCGACTAAAAAGAGGTCAGAGGTGTTACATGATTCGGCTGACATTTTTCGAAGATGGTTTGTTGTGGTGGATGAGTGGTTGGAGAGGGTGGGCTTTATCGACAGGAAGGTCTGGTTATCAGTACAGGGGGTGCCTCTTTATGCATGGTCCCAGGAAACTTTTCAGAATGTGGCCGCCTTATGGTGTTCGATCATTGATTTGGATGGGAATACAACGTCGTCATTCTCTTTTGAACGTGGTAATGTACAAATTATATCCTCAGTTTTATAAATTATAACTTTTCGAAGATGGTTTGTTGCGTGTAGGTGATAGGTGTTTTGCAGTGCGAATTTGTGAAACAAAACTTGTGATTTTTCCAAATTTGAGGTGCAGTTGTGAACTTGAAACTGACTGGGATGAGATGTCTAAGGAAATGAGTGAGGACAAGATGGAATTATATCACGAGGTCTGTAATTTAAAAGATTATGAAAATGAACTTGTCGCGTTCCAGTCGAGTCAGGGTAAAGAAAGTGAGACTAGAAATGGGGACGCAAACAACAATCTTGTTCGGAATGATATTGATAGTTAGGCCTTGGTGGTTCCTCAATTTTGGTGAAATAATTTCCTTTGGGAAAATATTTCGTAGTTGGATGATACCGTGGGATTGGGGGATAGGGAAGGAGAAGTTGATTTACGTGGAACTTTAGTGAATGAGTCTTATCTTGAGAAGGTGATGAGCGGTTCAAATGAAGAAATTTTATCCATTCCTTTACAGCCGTGTGGGTGGTTGATCGTGAAGTTGCTTTTGTTGATCCAAGTAAGCCGAATAGGGCACAAATTATAGTTCATAATGGAGTTGATAGTGTTATGTCAGATATTGTGTTGAGTTTATTATCCCTTTCTAAAAGACAAACTGCCTTTTTATACCCGAAAGAACATATGATTGCTACAGAACGTATGAAGAAACGATATCGTGGTCGATAAATGTCACAAAAGAATAAGGTGTTTGCTAATTTGGTTTGTTGAGTTTTTGAGGCATTTTGTTAGCTCGGGAAGGTTCGTATGCATTAGGTACTAGTTTTCGGGTTTATAAGTTGGGATAATTTGTTGCTATTTGTGTTGTGTAAGAGGGGTGGAGCAGGGACTAATTTTCTTGAGTATGTTTGGTATGCTGGTGCGTGTATGCAGGGTCTATGTGTGTTAGAGGATGTTGTGTTGATATTGGTTGGTGTTGTTTATGCGATGCATGGTTTAATTTGGATTTTTTTATTTAATCCGTTTGTGGGCGTTGTTTTGAGGTTCTATTTCGAGTCATTTCATGGTGCCTTGTTTCGTATCTAGGCCTTGTCTTCCTCTGTTCTATGGTTATGTTGTATTCTTTTTCTCCATTTAGGATTTGGGAGGTTTTAATGAGACACATGATCATGATACAATATGTATGATGCTCTACCAATAAAATCATACTACTTTGCCGATAAAAAAATTAGTGCTATCTCATAAAAACCTTTAGATTTGATAGTATAATCAATTTAATTAATTAGAGTCTATTTAATTTAGAACTTAAAATAAACAAGACAATAACAAATCATGCATTAAAACCTTTCACGTTGGAAATATTTTTTTGAATACGAATGGGGGTGCCTCGAACATAAAAGGGCGCTTTTAATCTCAAATTCGGATAAAAAATTATATTTCCTTATAAAAGGAATATCTCCATTTGGAATTTAAATCCAATTAATAATTAATGATTAAATTAAATTCAAAATATTATTCAAAATGCCACGTAAAATTTAAAGGTATCGATAACGGACGTTTGTGGGGTGCTAACCCTTCCGCACACGTAACTGACTCCTGAACCCAAATTTTAAAATAATGAATCTCTAGTTTTTATGGGTTTCAGTCTACCAAAGCGATCGATGGCGACTCCAAAATGTTTTCAAAATTAAATAGAAGGACAAATCTGATTTGTTTACATGTCGATTAATTAAAATTTAGATTTAAAAGGAAAAATCTCATTTTTCAAGGTTAATTAAGTTTAATACCAAATTTAACATAAAAAGCTTAGTTTTTCGAGATTAAATGAATCGAAAGGGCAAAACCCTAATTTTCAAAGAATAATCGTCGAGCTATTTTACACCGGTTTAAAAATGGTTTCGACAGTTACAGGTTCAGCAACATATACTAGTATTTTTATGGTTAACCATCTATGGGCGACATCTTACCAATGTCGAGCGTGTACGACATCTAGCCGTGCCGGAGGTTTGTGAGATTTTCCATGGGGGAGCTGAGGACATCGACCATATTTTACGATTTCGTACCACGTCTTGTAGTCTGTGGTCGAAAGTGCTACACCCTAATCATGTCGTGGCCTTCTTTCAATTACCGTTTGAGGAGTGGTTATTGCAGAACCTTTTATGTCCAAAGTCTATATTGCCTAATGATGGCGACTTGGCCATAATGTTTTTGATCTTTTGCTGGCTTCTTTGGAAGAATAGATTCAATGTGTTGTTGGTGACGGATTTTGCTCAACGTGGATACCTACTGACTCGGGGTAACCGACATGTGGAGGATTGCATCTGCACGTTTGTGCCTCCAGTGGAAGTTCTGGCCAATCCTCTAACATCACCATCACAGTGTCTCGGCCCTCCCATGGGGTGGGTAAAAGTGAATGTGGATGTCGTTGTTAATACGACGGATGGTAGGGCTGCGATAGGAGGTGTGTTTCGTGACAACCAAGGTACTTGGTTATTTGACTTCTCTCGCTTTGTGGGCAGATGTTACATTTTTCTTGACAAGTTGTGAGCTATACACGATACTCTTGTGCATGCTTGGCCAATGGGTTTTCAGTGTGTTGAGATGGAATCAGATTGTTTAGAGGCGGTGAAGATTATCAACCACACGTTTGTCGCGCTAGAAGGGAGTGCATTGGTATCGTCGATTTGGGACCTTTTTAAGCAAGAATGGAGGCTGGTGATACGTCACAAGTGTCGGGAAAGGAATAGGATTGTTGACAAGTTGGCGTCATTGTGTCGTGCTACGCCTATGACAGCATTGTCGTTCCTAGAACCTCATGCTTCCCTCGTGGATTTGGTGAAGAAGGAGCAGTTGCATTGCATGACCACGATCGGGGAGGTTATACTTGAGCAGGGTCGACTACATGAGGACACTAGAGGATAGTTTGCTCTATGTGGTTGATTGGGAGGTTTAGGGTTTTTATTAGTATGATTTTTTTGTTTCTATGCTTCTTTAGCCGAGCTTTGCTCGTATGTTTATTTCTGTAAGTATTTCTATGGGTACTCTTTTCCCCATTTAAGTTTAGAGTTTTTTTAATGAGGTTTGTAAAAATACCCCACCCATAATAAAAAAATAATAATATGTTTATCACAAAATTTTAGTCGGATAACTAAATTATTTTTTTAAAAGAATAATGACTTGTTTATTATCAAACATACATGTTGCATTTTACCCCTCCTTAATTTACTAACTTGAAAGTTAATACAAATTTTATTTATTAGCCGACAATTATTAGTTAAATTCAATATTTTTTTGAACAATGTCATCTAGATTTTATTAAATACCATGAAAGATATTACAAATATAATGCATCAAAAAGAGAAAAAAGATGACTAGTCTACTAAAAATCTTATACAAATGTACAAAGAAAAACAAACACTTCCATAAAGATTAACATACCATCAAAACCCAGAAACCTTCATGAATCTCTTTCTCTCTAGCCAAATGAGACACTTTACGGGATGAAAAATGAGTGATGAGCGAACCAAACTATCATGTTCTCTTTAGCCAAATGAGACACTTTACGGGATGAAAAAGGAGTGATGAGAGAACCAAACTATCAGGTAGAATGTTTCGCTACACAGTTCTGATTACATCACCTAACAAACTATCAAACGAGTGGGGATCAATCTTTTTTATGACCACCGACAGAATCAAATCAGAAAACTAGCGTCGTTAAGATCTCTATTCGAGCACCAAATGACCGCTAAGGCATGTTAAAATCGTGCCAAACGACATATGAGACGAACCACAAAAGCCAATGAAAAACGTACCACAAGGGCAGAGAAAACATGTACCACAAGATCAGAGATTCTTATTAAAAATTAAATAAAATTAAAAAATAAATTATAAAAAGCAAGTGAAATAATAAATACCGACGATCGATAATCAACACAAAAACTATACTTTCGCTGACTAATCAAAGAAAAAAATAGAAAAACTTTTGCGGCGTAGGAAGCGAACTTTTAAAAAAAAATTATTTTTAATATTTCAAATATCAATTAAACAAAAGAAAAACCATATAGCAAGTTAGCAACGAAATTAATCATTATTTTTCTAGAACGTTAAATTCATCAACACAATATTTCATACATCGAAAATACAATTAAGCAACACACAATACAATACAATACATGTCACTGCTAATTTAAAAGTTAAATTTTAACGACTCAGTAATGTTCAACTTAACCAAATTAAACACAACAAATATTTACAATGATAAAACAATCAAACATGCTTTGCATTCTATATTGTTAAACAAGTATCTTGCTGTATGCAAAATAAATAACATGCCTTGCAATTATAACTACAATTAAACTTTTTTGTCGTTTATCAAATTTTATTTTATTAAATTAATCCGTAATTAATATACTTCTACTCAATCTAACTTTTTATTAAACCAAGCATTGTTCGATTTGAGCCAAATTGGGCCCAGGTCGACTTGGGCCCAAGTCAATGCCAGATTGATCCCAATCCAGATTCGGTTCAGGTTCGAATCGATTAATTATTGAGTTAATTCAGGTTCGAATCGATTTTAGGCCAAATAATTTCGGGTACCAAGTCAACTTCAAGTCATGTAACATCACGTAGTGGCGGATCTAGAAATATTTTTGAGGGTGGGCACACATATATTAATATTATGTTCAAATTCGGTCCGTTTATTATTTAATGTGTTCAGGCTTCGCTCTTTTAGCTTTCGTGAACATGTTCATTTGTATATGTTCGCAATATAAACAGCTAAGAGTAAATAAGTTAAAAGTGCTTATTTACAACGGTGTAAATAAGTTATTAATGCAAATATTAGTAAATTAGAAAACAACGATATAAATAACTTGCCCACCCTGGCTATATGGTGGATCTATCATTGTGGTTAATACATATATAATTTAAAGTTTGTTTAAAAAGCAGAAAATAATGTCTTATTTAACAAATTACAGAGACAACCTATATAACATCTTCATGATGTGTACAATTTTATGCAAAGATTTGTTTCCCCTAATGTCGTGGAGATTGAGTACAATCCTGAATAATAAATGGGAAGAAAATATCTTATTCACGATAGCCATATAAACACATTAGTGAATCATAAATCTCAAAATTACAATTTACAAAGCACTGTGATATATAATACCTACAAGGCTACAATAAATTTGAAACTACTCAACTTCTGCTTATTACCAATTTATACTCAATCAAGAAAAAGTAAGGAAAAAAATCAATGCATTTGTTAAATTGATTCAGCGAAATTAGTATAAAGAAACATTAATTTATAAAGTTATATTTCTACTTATACTCTCAATTAATGTAATCTCCAACTCTAAACCCAAAATTAGAAAGATAAACATAAATTCAGTAAATATTTAATTATTCTATCTTTATTCGACATTTGTATTGCTACAATTGTAAGAGAAAGAACATAAGATCTTGAACTCTTGAAATCTTGTAGAACAAAATTTAAAATAATAATTAAAGTATACTTCTATATCATGTAGTTGCATAACTTAAAGAATTTTTATTTTTAGTGAGTTTTCATATTTTCTTGTAATTTGATATTATTTGTTGACTTTTATGTAGGGATGTAAATGAACCGACCTTAAATGAATTGTTTGTGGACTCATAAAAAAGAATAAGTTAGTACTTATGGACATCTTTAGTTATTTTTTTATAATTTCTATGTGGATAGAGACTAGGCTTGTAAACGAAACGAACAAACAGGAACAAGGGTATGTTTATGTCCGTTTGTTTAATTTTAACTGAACAAACACGGACAACTAAACAAACATAATTTCTTATTTGTGTTCGTTCGTTAAAGAATGTAGTTTGTTCGTGTTCGTTCATTAAAATGATAAACAAACGTAAACGACACAAACGATTGCAAAAGAACATTGAGTATTGTTTATTTTTTTCTTTTTATTTTCATATGTTTAATATACGTTTTTAAAATTTTTAAATATAATACTTTTGTTATGAAAAATGATAAATATAAATGAACATATGTGAATATAAACAAACGAACATAAACGAACGTTTACGAATGTAAATGAACGAACGAGCCCATTTGTTTATGTTCTTTCATTTAATTAAACGAATATAAAATCTTGTACAAGTTCGTTCGTTTAATAAATAAACAAACTTCCCACCGAACGGTTCATTGAACGTTCAGTACGTTTACAACCCTAACAAGGACAAATAAAATTCTAGGGTGGGCACAAATAAAATTTCATAAATTTCAGGGTGGGCACCGTCAATAAAATAGATAACTAATAAGAGAAAATTCAAATTTCAGGGTGGGCACGTGCCTACCTTAGACCTAATGTGCATCCGCCATTGACGTCACGTCGATTTCAGATCAAATTCAGGTCAATTTATATCAATTTCAGGTAAAGTTTTAGCTTAGGTTAAATCTCAACTCTCTCAAGTCATAATTCTCACAAGTCACAAGCATATATTAAACTTTGTTTGTTTCCTTAAAATAATCACAATTCTCTCAAATCACAACTCTTACAAATATCAACTCTCTCAAGCCTCATGTATATATTCTAGTAATTCAACTAATAAAGAACATGAAGTTATATTTTCATGAAGAAAACACTTGTCACATCAAGTGGAAAAGTACCATACATGACAATTATTTCGTAGGATTCTTGAAATAATTATAAGGAAATAAATTCAAGAAATTTTAATAATCAATGTGTCACAATAATAGCAAAAGTGAAAATGTTGGATTTTTCGATTAAAACGAATACTTAGTAAAAATTGAACAAAAATACATTAAGTCAATTAGTCGATTGTTTTAAGACAATTAATTACAGATCGGGTCGATACACTAAGGTGTTTAATTTTATTTTAGTCATGTGGTTTAAATCCCTAAAACAATATACTATATGGCATTTAAAATCATGCAAACAATTATAATTTAATGAATTAATTAAACAAGAATATTGCAAATATAAGAGATAAGCAAACACATGACTAAATTGTATTAAATTCAGATTTCAAGAGCTGGATTACAAATTTTAGTGACTAAAATGTAAACAGAGGTAAACTAAAGAGCCCAAATTTAATTATGCTAAGACTTTAGACCCAAACCCTGCTAAGACTGTAGACTCAAACCCATGAATTCGGCCCATTTAACTCGCAAACCAGTCTAAACCGAGCGGTTCAGCCCTAAACAACCCAAACCATCTACCAGACCTCGAATCGGATTGCGGCTTCGTATCCAGATCCGTTTTCAAAACTCGTGGGTCGTTTTGAAACGCTTCTCAAACAACGTCGCACACTATCGTCTATAAAACCCATGCCCGAGCCCACTCGCTTATTTTTTCCTCTTTTCAACTCGTCCTAACTCAGTCACTCCAAAAAAACCTCTCCCCAAATGTGATTTTAGGCCACCTTTGGCGATTTCCAGCTGCCGCGGTTTGGGTTCCAGCCACCACGGGGCGATTTCCGGCCACTGTGGTGTGATTTCTGGCCACCGCTGGGTGATTTCCGATCCTCTTTTCCGCTATATTTCGAAACCCTAATTCTTAAAAATTCTCAATTTCTTTTACCAAAAAACCCTAAATCTACCCTTACCTAAGCCTAAATCTACCCGGATTCGACCAAATCCACCATTCTTCACCATTTCCTAAGCCTAACTACCCTCTCTCAGATACTCTCCCACTCATTTTCGACTCTGATACCGCGAAAAAAAAACTCTGTTACCAGTTTGACAACACCCCGTCTAGTCTTGACAACACTCAGAAAAAATGAGTCTCTCATTTCTCTCTCTTTTTTGTTTCGTCTTGTTTCACTTAGGATTTATCTTTCTATTTTGACTCTTGAGACATGCAAACTTAGATCTATTATTTTCACTCTTTTTGTTTCCGATTTCCTTTACTGAATTTTTAGATCTAAGCATATATTGACTTGGTTTACATTTTGTTTGCATGAACGGAAAGAAAACAAAGGTCGAGTTATACCTTTGCTGCGTGACTTCGATTCGGCAAACTCTGATGACGGTCAATGGTGCCCGATCAGTATCCCGGTGACGTTTCCCTTTTCTGGTAAAACTCATCGACTTCCTCTCTCTTTCTTTTTTTAATTCTGCAATTATTGCGCATTAATGTCCCTGTCTGCCACTTACTCTCTCTCTTCCTTTTATAGGTTGACGCGTCGTGACATCATCTTGCTTCGCTGGCGATGCCAGCTGGTTTCAGGCGGGTTGCAATTCGTGTGAAACGGATGGAGCCAATAGCAGCTTGCCACATGTCCATTGGTGCTCGATTTTGAACGGGAAACAGAAACAAAAAATAGGTCGAAAAGATTTTTTGTGTTTGTTGGGCTGGGTATGAGCTGTAATGAGTTGGTTAGCATAGGTTTTGGGCTTTGTAACCGATTTAGGCTTTTGGATTTTAATTTGTAAAAGGAATTTATATGTAAAGGGACATTTGAAGGATTTAAGCTTTTTATTTAATTATTTTGGATTTATTTATTTATATATGGTTTTACTTATATCTTATTATTAATATAGTAAACACCCTAGACAAAATATGGGTTTTACAGCTGCCCCTCTTTGCTCATTATTGTGAAACAAGAATAGGGCAAAGACTAAGAAGACACGGATTTTGTTTGAACTGTCTGATCATCGAAGTTTGAAGATGTTCTTCTTATTATAAAATTCTTCATTCCTCACTCTTTGGTGGTCCACATTTCTGTAAAGACACCGAATAAGCAAGCTCTTCTCATTAGGAACTTCCTTATTTCAAAAGGGCAAACTCTTCTTATTAGGAGTTCTTTATTCTTCTGGAAAACATGGATTTGCCTCTCTGCAAAGGTGTCGAATAAGCAAGCTCTTCTCATTAGGAACTTCCTTATTCTACAAACGACAAACTCTTCTCATTAGGAGTTCTGTCTTTGTTAGGCGGACTCTTCTCATTAGGAATCCTTCTTTGCTGGCGAACTCTTCTCATTACAAGCTCTTATTTGCTGGGGCGAACTCTTCTCATTTGGAATCTTTCTTTGTTGGTGAACTCTTCTCATTAGGAGCTCTTCTTTGCTGGGGCAGACTCTTCTCATTAGGAATCATTCTTTGCTGGCGAACTCTTCCCATTAGGAGCTCTTATTTGCTGGGGCGGACTCTTCTCATTAGGAATCATTCTTTGCTGGGCGAACTCTTCTCATTAGGAGCTCACCATTCCTGCAAAAAGAAATATCATCAATTAATAAGGATTCTTTTTGGTGTAATACGAGGTATCTTCAATTTTCTATTTGAAGCATTGAAATCTTTAAAGTCACTGATTCTCTGCTTATGGTATCTTGATCCTTCAATCTGAAACTCACATAAGATCTCTTGTTGCATTCTCTATTGGTCTATCCCTTTATTTACTCGGAAATTGTAAGACCTCTTCAAATGGATTGCTGAGATCTGCTTCTTCCAACATGTTGAAATCTTTGTCGAGATTCATCTTTCTAAACGAAACGTCTTCGCCTCTGTAAACAAAGTGTCTTGGGGCATGTCTCTGTAAACGGTATGTCTTTAAGGTCCACCTCTATAAACGGAATGTCTTTAAGGTCCGCCTCTGTAAATAGAATGTCTTGAAGCCCGTCACTGTAAACGGAATATTTTGAAATCTGCCTCTGTAAACGAATTGTTTTGGGATCCGCCTCTATAAACGAAATGACTTGAGGCTCGTTTCTATAAACGGAGCATTTGTCTCTAGGAAGGAGAATCGAAACCTGCAAATAGAAATATTATTAGTTAATAAGAATTCTAATTGGAATAGTATGAACATATTCAATTCCCATTTCGAAGCACTGAGATCTTTAGAGTCAATGTTTTCTGTCAAAAGTATCTCCCTCTTTCAATCTAAAACTCATATCAGATCTCTTGTTTCCTTATGTATAAGTCAATTTCCTTCTATTGTATGTGACCAAGGTCCCAAAAGATCTTTGTCAATATCATGCCCCAACTGTCTTACTATGACGTAATCCAGAAAGGTCTCATCATTTCTATGCAAACAATCTAATATCTTTGCAGAGATCCACCTCTTCAAACGAGTTGAAATCTTTGAAATTGTTTGTTGAATCTTCTTTCTAAATCTTAAAGCTGTAAATTAAAATCTAGCTTGTTTCTTGTTGACTTCTGTAAATTCCTGGGAAAATGTAAAATGCTTGGAATGTATGAGTTAGCATGCTCTATCTTATGGATGCCTAGTTATGAATGATGCATTAATGTTGTCAATTGAGGACCACTTGGGTGAGCTTTCATCTTCAGGGAAGCTTAAAATTTCTTGCTTCATTCTCATCAAAACTCCTTTGGCTAACAAGGTAACTAATCTCACACTCAAGTTCAATCTTCACGATCTCTGCATTTTTTGCTTTAAAGCGCCTTTTTCAGGTTTTCACTTTAGTTTGCTTTTCTCAAAGCGCCCTTGCGGATTTTCACTTTGGTTATTTTCTTTTTCCTTTTTTTCTTCTTTTTTTGAACTCAATTTGACTTCATCAATGCCTCAACAGTTGACAATTCAAATTTCATTTTCCTAGGAAGGAACATGGGGCTGTAAATCTAAGAAGTTGATGATCAATATCTAAGTATCTGCTTCACACTTCATAAACTGTCCCAACTGAGATGTTGCCAAGTGATCACGACTGGCAAGAATAATAGCATAAATAAAAATGATGTTCTTTTGATGCACATACGACAGAGAATGAACAAGTTCTGATCATGATAATGTGTTGGCCTTGTGGTTCCAATCATCTTGGCATGAGTACAAAGATAAAAATTATTGTTCTTCAGGTGAAAAAATTTGTTGTCAATATCAGTTCCGGGTTGCACATTGTATAGAAATTCATTTTTGTGTATTTGTTGGCGTGGGATTCAACAATATCTTCACTTCATACTCCCTTCTTTACTATCTAGGAATCATGGTTCCCAACATATACCATCACCTTTGGAACAGAACACATTCTTCTAGCTTGCCCTGCTTTTAAATTCAACTGTCATCTTTGCTCACTCTAACATTCGTAAAGCTTTCTTGTCTTGCAGTGCCTCAGAGGTAATGATCTTTGCTTTTATGAACCTTTAACTGATTGAACTTGATGTAGCTTTTGCACCAAAAGATGGTCTAGGCTCTCTCTTTGCCCCTAGGCTTTCCGTGGATCTTTCTTGCAGTTTTGTTTAAATATTTTTGACACTCAGAGTTGTGCCCTTTCCTCGTCATACTTTTTCATCATTAACCAAGTACCGAGGCCACCTCATGTTCTACCTGCACTTAAAAGATTAGTACATCATAATAATACCCATGAAATCCTTTGCTTTTCTTGTATCTAATCAATTTATCTGCAAGAAGTTTGTTGAAACGATAAGTGAAGGGCTCAAAATATTATCTTACTAAATCGTAATAATTTGATAAGTCATGGCAAACAAAAGAAATAGACAAAATTAGGCCCTGGAATATTAAGTGCAAGAATGCCCTTGGACCAAATTTACAAAGATCAACTCAAATGTGACCCTTCCACTTTATTCGAATTTCGAGAGAAACATTCCCATATTCTTAATTCTATCCCGTTTAAGTTGCACTCTTTGCCTCACTAACTCACCAATCCAATCATTCCCTCTTTTCTGATCTGAACCAAACATTAGAAGCCTAGAAATTCTTGAAGAAAGGTTAACCCTGATAAGCAGAATGTATTATGAAGACGAACTCTACTTACTCCAATACCCGTATATGGTCAAAATGGTCTTTTGAGGCTTGTAATGGGGCTATGGCTCACGACTATGAAAGAAAAGGATGTATAGGCTCAAATAAATATTTAAGGGTAGTGAAACCAAGGATCATTTCTTCCAAGTGAAATCTTATTTTTGTGCTCTTGATCAGAACATGCTTGGGATGAATCACTCTTTTTCCTTTTCCTTTTATTTATTCTTTTTCTTTTTTCTTTTTTGTAGATCACTCTAGACTGCCCATTTCTAGGTTTTCACCCTAGAGTTCATTTCCTTTCGTTGAATTCAAAAGTGATCAATCCTCCGATTCTCCTTTAGATAGAGATTTATTTTGAATGGAAGATCTCACATTTGTCGCTTGCTTTTCTTGTACTTTTCAACTTTGTGCTTTCTCTTTCAACTGCTTCAACTTTTACGTCAACATCTTTCAACTTGATTTAGTTGACTTTTGAACACAAACTTTTCACATTATCTTTTTTCTTTTTCATTTCTACTTTTTTCTTCATTTCATTTCCTTTTCTTTTTGTCTTTTTCTTTTTTTGACTTGATTTCGAATATTTGTCTTCATTCAGCTTGCCTTTCTTGCTCTTGTACATTCATTTTTGTTTCTTGCCCCTAATTCTCAAGGCATCACCATTGATATTTTTCTTATTTTCTTTCTTTGTGAAGGGAAATGAAGGAATGCCAAATTTCCTCCCATATACGGATATCTTTGAAGAAAAGCAGCCTTCAGGTGGTAGATGTTTTTGGTTATCACTTCATTCAAGGACCTCAGTCAACAATGCTTGGGAGGAAAATTCACTCATATTTTGTATTTGGGATTCTCCCGTGATTCCTGAACACTCATTAATGTCTTCCCATTGGCCTAAATAACTTGGAAGAGAGCCACATTTCAAAATTGATCTCTGAATTCGATTCTTGGCCACTTATACCATTAATATCTAGGGACTTGATAAAAAATGACAGAGAAGATATATACATATATGTATGGGAGAACAAAAACTAACCCATAACAAAGAATAAATGAATTATTTAAAAGAATCAAAGAATGTAAAATGCTTGCCATTTGAGAAAATAAATGTAGGAAACAAGCATCGTAAACAAATAAACCGATTAACCTCCCTTACAAAAGATCCCAATGCTCGCGAGCAAAAACGATTGGGATGGTTCAAGGTATTATTCTGCAACGGTCCTAAAAGTGCAGACAGATCTCCTATGGTCAAACTGTCAGCCATTGATCAATGAAAACTTGAGTGAATTTCAGCCACTCCCATTCTACCAGCATTTCTTCATTTATTTCCTCTGTTGGTACAAAGGTATGCCCCTTCTTGCTTATGCTCTAATGTTCTTATCGAATCTTGGAGTAAGACCATTCTGCTTATGAGTTTCCTTGTTTCTTCAATCAATTGCTCACTATTTTCTATGAGATACCCAATCATCCGTATATGGAAAATAACAACTACTCCTGGTTGGATGTGTTCATGCTTTCGATGGTTATGTCTTTTCAAATCTCTTCATTTTCAATTTATAATTCTCAATCAATTTTATCCTGCACTTTTTTCTGCATTTGACTTTCAGGTTGTAGAACCGGATTTTTGTCTGGGTTTATATATATATATATAGTATAATAATAATAATAATAATAATAATAATAATAATAACAAATATATTAAAGTCTAAATAATACAAGGTCCAAATATTTTACAAAGCCTAACACATTTACAAAAGGCCCGAACCAAAAGCCAAAACCCATTACAACTATTGACAACCCACAACAACTCAGACCCAACCCATTACAGCTGTTAACAGCCCATAACCAGCCCAACAAGCACAAAAATCTCTCGGAATCTCTTTGTGTTTCTTTTTCCCGCTCGAATTTGAGCCCCAAGGGACACATGTCGATATGGCATTGGTCCGTTCTTTTTCACTCGGATTACTACCGAGCTGGGACCAGTTGGCATCGCCAGCCGTGCGAGGCTGACGTCACATCTGAAACCATGTATAAATACATGTGAAGAGAGAGAAACACTTTAATTAATACAACCATAATTACACCAATAATAACCAAAAAAGAAATCGAAAAGACAGAGAGAGAGAAGTTACCTGAGGAGTCTGAGTCAATCAGGGAAGACAACCGGACACGGAGACCTCACCGGAAGCTCACCGGAACCATCAGAACACCGAACTGAGGTATTTCTACTTCTGTTCTTCTCCTTTCCCCATCTTTACTTGTTCGAAAAACATAAAAACAAGTTAGGTCTCTAAAAGACCGAAGCCTAACCTATCTAAAATCAGATCTCGAACATAAAACATACTTTAAACCAAAATTCTAAGCATAAATCAGATCCATAACACATGTAAAAACCTAGATCTAAGGGAAATAAAACAGATCTAGATCTCTAAGTATCAGATCTACTTTGAAACTAAAAAAACATAAAAAACATAAATAAATAAATAAAAGTAAAAGATGAGAGATCGAGAGCTTATCTAGCTTTGTCGATACCGGAGATGCTGTCAGAATGAGAGTTTGAGTGCTCGGATCGTTGTGGGAGTCAAAAAACAGAGAGGAGAGGTCACTGGTCTCGGGTAGATAGCTTAGGATCAGGAGAAGAGGGGTATTTCTGACGAAACGGGGCTCAGATCTAGGATTAGAGTTAAAAAATGAGTTTTTTTTGGGTAGAATTAGGGTTCCGGCGACGTTAGAGGTGGTGGTCGGAGTTGCATACGGTGGCCGGAAAAGCTAGGTTATACCGGAGAAGATGACCGGAGAAGGTCCGGTCATCGAAAAAAGGTAGAAGAAGGTCGGGCGGCGGTCGAAGGTTGCATGTATGTCAGAGAAGATGACCAGAGAAGGTCCGGTCATCGGAAAAAGGAAAGAGGAGACCTGAAATGATATCTGGTGGTCGATATCATCCCAGCAGCCAAGAAACAGATCGGAGAAGTGTTTTGAGGAAATGAGGATCAAAATCAAGGGTTTCGAAGGGTTCATGGTGTGCTTATGAAAAAAAATGAATTTTGATCTTAGAAAAATAAGGTTTGGGAAAGTTTTGGTGTTTATGTAGATTAAACCAAGGGATTTCGATGTGTTCTAGGTTTGTTCTTGAAAAAAAGTGATTTTTGATCTTCAAAAACAATTTTGGGAAAGTTTTTTTGGTGTTTTTGAAGATCGAATGAGAGAATTTTGAAGAACAAAAGAAGAATTGGGGCAAAAACAAGGGTTTTGATCGAGATGGGCTTTGGGTTTTCAGATTTTTGGTGTTTGGATTCATAAGATTTTGAGTGAGAGAGAGTTGAGGAGAGAGAGAGAGAATAAATCAAATGACCGTTCCAACTCGGTTTAAGGCTATTTATACCGAGTTGGGAACGGTGCCGTTTTAGGGAGCCGAGTCACAGGGGATCCGTGTGTTTTCACACGGGTTTGGATACGGGTCCGTGACCCGGTCGAGCTTAAGCATTGGGTTTGGGCTTTGTTAATTCAAATGGGTCATTGGTTTGGGCCTAGGTAAATGGTTTGGGTTTGGTTAATGGGTCCGAGCTTAGTCTTTTAGGGTCTTTGGATTTGGGTTCTTAAAATTTTAATCCCCTTACAAATCAGACACCCTTTGCTTTGTAATTTGGTCACCTAAGATGCAATTTAATTCAATTCAGTCCTTTCCAAAATTTAATTGCTTTAGTTAATTGTTTTAATTAATTGCTTTAATTAATTGTTTTATTTAATTGTGTAATTAATTTATATGCTTGAATGTTTTAAAATATCATGCCATTATATTGTTTGGACAATTAATCACATGTTAAATTAGACTAGAGCCATTAGTGTAGTTTACTTAATCATAATTGAATAGGGAGATCATTGTAGAAAATAGGTAGATATTTGAAACAATGTTATCATGCTCAATATTGGCTAGTGTCACAATGTAGAGTGATGTTAACCAATGAGCATTCCGATAAAAGTTTCAATTTTCTACTTTAACTTAGAAAATGGAAATAAATCACTAACTAGGTAAATTTAACAAATAAAATAAAATATGGTTAATAATTAGTGATGTTCTAATTAGGAATGTTGTTACTTTTGGTCTTGATAAAGAAAGTGCCCAATATTATTTTGGGTGTTTTCTTTTATGTCCAAAATTCATAACATTCAAAGATTTTTAATTAAATTAATTAATGAAGCCTAATTAGTGTTCACTTAAAAATGGCAAGACAATAATTAATCATGCATTAAACCTTTTGTGTTGAAATACATTTTTCGAATATAAGTTGAAGTGTCCTAATGTAGTTGGATGTTTCATAATTATATTTGATCAAAATGTATTTTCTTACAAAAGGATACTCCCATTCGGAATAAAATTCGTTTTACAGTTAAAAGATTTAAGTAAATACAAATTAATGTTCGAAATGACAAAATGCCACATGTAATTAATAAGGTATCGATAACGAGCGTTCGTAGGGGTGCTAACCCTTCCCTACACGTAACCGACTCCCGAACCCGAATTTTTCAAAAACGAATCTCTGGTGCGTTTTTATGGTGTCCGGCCTACCAAAGTGGCCGGTGGTGACTCCAAATTGATTTTTCAAGCAAATAAAAGGGATTTTGACTAAAAATGGAAAGTTAACTAATTACAAGATAAAATTGGTCAAAAACCCTGATTTTCCAAAAACCTAATCGTCGGGCCGTTTTTTCATTCCAACCTTTGAAAAGAGGGCTGTCAAAAAACGACAACGATAGCTTGGCGACTCCGCTGGGGATGATATCGAGAGTCAGGCCTAATAATTAATTACACGTGGCATTTTAGTATTTCTAACATTAATTTGAATTTAATTTTTTCTGAAAAACTGTCCGATGGATCTTAGGAAGAATGAAGGTAGTTTTTGTGTATGTTATACCTGTCATTCATGCATAAACCCTAAACCCGAGTTTCTCACCTTTAAATGGGAGTAAGACAATATCCGACGTGATGGTCTTCAGCTCCAAGTTCGGATTTTTGTCTTCTTCCGGCATGCTAACCTTACGCACCGTGGGGCCCACGCTTCCGTTGTAAGGGACCTATACTACCGAATCGATGTCTTGCTGCCACAGTAGGCAATAACGACAGTTCGGGAACTGAGAGTCTAGAACAAAGCCCACATTCTGTTTTAGAAGCCTACCCCATTAGAGCCAGACAGGGACCTAAGACAGTTGCTGCCGGTTTAAATTCATTTCTCTGTTTATTTTGCTGCATTAAATATTGTCATTCGAATAGTTATTAAATCTTGTAGTTTGATTATTTACCTTCAATATTAATTCGAGATACTAACACAAGTTTTTTTTGTTTGTTGTTTGTTTGCTTTGTTTATTTTTGTCATCAATTGCATTTTTATTTTCGACATCGAATTTGGAGTCTGTCAAATTTAGAAGTACTCGATATGTCACAAGATTTAAAGTAGGAGAGGATAATACTGCTTTATGGATCTGGTCTGAGCAGACGCAACACGATAAGGGGGATAGACTCGGAAGGGGAGAAATATCAAAGATGAAAGGATATGCAAAGCTAATCACTAATCAGGAGGCATGTTTATCAGATTTTAAACATATCTGGGATCAATGGGATAACGAGATGAAAAAGTTATTTCGAGATGAATTCGGGGACATAGCTCTATTGTTAGAGATAAAGGTCGATCAAGAGTTATTAAGGGCGATGACTCAATTATGAAACCCAACCTATAACTGCTTCACCTTTGGGCAAGTAGATATGATACCGACATTGGAGAAATACGAGGTACTGATCAACTGCCCAAAAATAGAAAGTGACAAGATCTACACCATGTCCCTTAATAGCACAGGGCATTCAGGGTTCGTCAAAAAGTTGGTAGCATTAAGAGGAAAAACCAAGGAGTGGTGGGATCAAAGATTGGCAAAAAAATGACAGCACCGACCAAAATGAAGACAGAGAACGAGTTAATTGGAGAATTCTCAAAGAGCTGATATTGGCAAGTCATGAAGAACCGGTTAGAATGAGAAGCTATTTTCCTTGTGTATTTATGGTTTGGTAATATTTCCCAGAACCCGTGAGCATGTTGATTCATCGACTTTTGGGTTATTCGAACGATTGAGTAAAAGAGTTAACCCGGTGCCGGCAATTCTGACAAAAACTTATAGGTCCTCACCAACTGCAAGAAGACAAGGGAAGCAAAATTCTGGGGGTGTGCACAACTGCTAGAAATATGGTTCAGGGGCCACAGATGGAACGCACCCTACAGGGAAGCTAGATACCTGGATACTTATTCACCGATCAGAGAGCATCTAATTGACTGTGTCTTGGAAAAGAAAAATGAGAAAAAACTGGATTGAATATCTCAAAGACTTGAAGGATACAAATATAGTATGGAATGCTCCTTGGTTGAATACGGGTACAACCTTTCTATATCGCTGTGGAAACATGGACTAGGTTCCTTTACCAGGAATTTGGGGAGGAACATCTTATTGCCCATTGTTAGTCTCAAGACAATTCAGATCAAGGCAATTTGTGCCTGCTACTGCTGGAATGACTAAGTTCGAATATGCTCACAAGACCAATGACTACAAAGGGCTAATTCTGCAAACCTCAAAGGCTTGGGAAACACCGAGAAGGGTTCAGCCTTATCCAGGATTTGAAATAATGGCAAGATACGATGAGTGGAGGGTCCAGAGAGTCAATGACACCACGTTTCAAGATATGCCCCAAAGAGCCGGAACTTCAACACAGGCAATCCAGGAGTCACCTTCAGCTTTAGAGAAACTCAGACATGACCGGGAGCTAGACTTGAAAAAGTATGAAAAAGGAGTCCATAACCTTAAGGAGGAATTAACAATGGCACAGTTGCAAGTAGAGATCTACAAAGGAAAAGAGAAGGAGCTGGTGGAACAGAACAAGAAAGTGAATCAAGAACTAAAAGAACTGCGGGAACTGCACAATGACTACAAAGTCAAACAAAAGGGTGGAACAAGCAAGATAATAAAGAACCTACCAGAGGAATTGGATGCAATGACTCGAGACAAGGATGATTATAAAAAGATGTATGACAAAAAGACACGGGCAAGTAAGGAATCAAACGACAAAGCCAAGAAGAGGCTAGAAGAAGAACAAGCCCAGAATTTCGAATTGACTAGCCAGATGTCACAGCTTGAAGAATTAATCACCAAGTATCACAACGAGGATAAAGTCGAAGCAGAGATAACAAAAGAAAGAATGCAGAAAAGAATAACTGAGCTGGAAGTCATTGTTCAGGACCTAAAGGACAAGTTGGCTGGATACGAAGGAGCAATAATGGCAGAGAGCGGAGCATGGAAGGATAAATATGAGGCAGCCCGGCGAACGGTCCAGTGTCAGAACGATGAACTAGTGAGATTCAAAGCCCAAGTCAGAAGTATCGCTTCGTATGTCCAAATCCTGTCAAGGCAAGCTACAAGCCTGTTGGAGCAGCCTAACATCGAAGAGGAACACGGGGAAGCTATTGTGCATCTGTTGCACGAGTTAGTCAACTTAGGAGTTAGGGCTAGCGTTTTTATATAGCAAGTTTATCCCCTCTGTGTAATTAAATTTTCGGACGGATGTGGTGTTTCTAAGGAAGACTGGTTCCTAAATTCGATGTTCTTTTATTGCATTCATGCATACATGCACGCATTTATTCATTTTGAAACCTTATGATAAATAAGGAATTTAATAAGAGAAAGGTTTAATGATAGAATCCGCTCTAAGCCGTAAACATTCCACATTCATACGGAACTCGCATGCGTTCACGATCCATGGCTTTTGAGGATCGGCTTGCCAATATCGAAAACGAACGCGTGGAAACACAGAATCGTTTTGACAGGATCGAACAATCAATTAAAGATTGCTTTACTCAAACCAGGCAAAAATCATCAACCAGCTAACTGCTCTATTGGGTCCTAAAGAATCTGGGAAGGCCAAAGCAGCTGAAGGAGCTTCCAATGAGGTGAGTGATTAAGCAGAGATAACCTCCCACATCAGGATGCAGCCAAAAAAACCTTCAACAACGAAGAAGGTCCATATCAACCTAGCTGGAGCAACACCAAGTCACCTAGTATACATTGATGCAAACTTTGAGAATGCTGAAGAGGTGCCAGACTTGAATGCTCTTGATGAGATTGGAAAAATACGTGCTGAAATTGAGCGCAAGTACGAGGAGCGCTGCAAAGCTCTAGAGGATCGCTTGCTGGAACTGTAGAAGGCTAATGAGATGGGACCAGGAGCTTTGGAAATGAGCATGGTAGCTGATTTAGTGCTTCCTCCCAAGTTTAAAGCTCCAGACTTTGAGAAATATGATGGAACTTCTTGTCCCAAGCCCCATCTTACGATTGTAATCACTAATTTTGTCCGGGCTAATTGACCCTTACATATGCTTAAATAAGAGGGGGCTTTGTTTATTCACTTTGGGCTTTGTTTAATTAATACATAGATATATACATATTATTTATTAGAATTATGGGTTACTATTATTAATCTTCTACTACCCATTACTATTATCTATCCCATTTATTATTATCTTATACCATAGACTGATATTATTATTTACAATGTTATTACCATTTACTATAAATATTATTGTTGTTATACATTATCCTATTATAATTATTATGCTAATCATTGTTACTACATCACCATTATTACCGTATATCATCCTTATTATTTATTATTTTTAGGGTAAAGTACACAGACGGTCACTGAACTTTGATAAAAAAAATAAAATGGTAATCAAACTTTCAAAAATCACGAAGTAGCAATTAAACTTTAGATTTTGAAACAAAATGGTAACTGGGGCGTTAAACCCCGTTAACCCCTAACAGAAATCTGACTGGGTATGCCACATCCCCACCCAGTTTTCCACCTCATATATAAAAATAATAAAACTATATTCCACGTCATATTTAAAAATTAAAAACAAATCATTTTTAATCCCCTTTTTAAAGGATGAAACCCTAAGCTATCCAAAACTTCATTTCCTGACTCCGAAGCTTTCTAAAAAAGGACCTATAATTCTTTGATTACCTCAGAGACACTTTGTTTGCCACTTTGATTTTTGGGTTCATCTATATCAGCCTTCTTTTGAACTTTGTCAATCTCAACATCGTCGTTCTTTACTGAAACCGCTTCTCCGCTCGGATTTCTTCCTTTGTCTTCAGTAAAATTTGCACTAGATTTCTTATCTCCATGAAGTTTCTTTACTACTTGCGTTTCGAGATGATCATCGGCTTTTTCTTATCTCCATGAAGTCGCGCTCCTCGGAGCCGGAGGTGTTTTCGAGCCTGAGCCACTGTTAGCGTGATAATCTTGACCAGGCAAAGGATATGATGTTAGGATTCCCTGATTAAGATAATTTGAATGGATTTCATTAATATATTTACTAAAATCTTCGCCCGACTCTTCCTCTTCCGAATCAGCATTTAATTGAATGTGCGAATCCGAGGTTGAGCTCGAAAAAGAATGGGCAGGCGAGGACAGCGGCGGACATAGCTTCGGCGGCTTCTCGGTGGAGACGGCGGAGTCACCGCCGGCCTTAGATTTGAGACATTGATCGAAGAAATGGTGGAGAGCTGGGCCCAGAGTCTTGAGCGACTACATGTATGCCACGTGTGCATCGGCAAGGGCGTATCTTTGCTGGAGAGCGTCCTGGAAGAAGTTGCAGCGGTCTCGGCACAAATAGACCGCCGGCAGCTGGTCGAGTTTTGAGGCTACGTAGCCCATGAAAACTGATCACCCAAACGCTAAAAAGAACGTCGAAGATTTCCGAGGTTCCAAAAAACAGAGCAGTTTATAACAAAGTAACGACAACGACTCTTAGGAAGCAGAATTGAAAACGAAGATTAATGGAGGGGATTAAAAATGATTTGTTTTTAATTTTTAAATATGACGTGGAATATAGTTTTATTATTTTTTATATATGAGGTGGAAAATTGGGTGGGGATGTGGCATACCCAGTCAGATTTTCGTTAGGGGTTAACGGGGTTTAACGTCCCAGTTACCATTTCGTTTTAAAATCTAAAGTTTAATTGCTACTTCGTGATTTTTGAAAGTTTGGTTACCATTTTGTTTTTTTATCAAATTTCAGTGACCGTCTGTGTACTTTACCCTTATTTTTATTACCCATTTTATTATTATTATTATTAAAATTGAAAGTCAGAAAACAAAGATATATAAATAAAATAAGAGCCCAACACATTAATATAATAAAAGCCCAACATTTATTAATAAATAAGCAAAGCCCCAAAGTTTAATTTTACAGTCCATTTACAATTTAAACCCAAAAATATTATATACAAATTATAAGGCCCGTTGGCCCAAATAGTTAAAACCCTAAATCTGATAGAAACCCTAATTGCTACACTTTGTCTATGCAGCCGCCGCAGCCACGACTGTCAGATCTGATCAGATCAGACGGCCAAGATGAAGCCATGGAGAGGAAGCCCTAGATGAGCACCGATGGGTTATGCACCGCTCGGATCACAGCCGTAAGACCAGGAAGGCTTCAACGGCCAAGATCTACTCTCCTGTGGTAACCCTAGGACAACAGGGTTTGATCAAGCCGCGTCGCGCGATCAGAGCCCTTGGATCAGGGAATGATCCGACGCTCCGGATCGCCTCTCGGTAGAAACCATAGGGCTTTCCAGAACCATCTCGCGTCAGCATGAAGCTGAGCTGTTAGATCAGAGTGTGATCCGACGGTTCGAATGCCACGAAGACACTATACGCGTTCACGCGCGACGCTCCAGCTCACAACTCGCGCGTGTGAAGCTCACGCCCGTCCTTTCGAATTCTCCCGAGGGCTCCCCACATCGCCCCCGTCCGTTCCAACGGTCGATCCATCGGCCACGTCGATCACCGTACAAACCATGCAAAAAAGAAACAGGTCAGCAACGCCAGCAACGCCCAAATGAAGTAAAAACAAAATGGAAAAGGAAAAGCAAAATGAAATATGCAACAGAATGGCAGAAATCATACATGTATCCGGCCAAATCAGTGATACGAACCAATGAGTATTTTCGGGCATATAAACGAAATGTAAAAAAACATTCGAATTTCCGGATATAAAGCCGAATCGACAAACCATTTGTAAGGGATTCGTGAAACTCCCGCAAAGAAAGCACGAAAAGGCAATATCAATTCCAGAGTTTTCAGGTAACATCATCTCCATTGTTGCATGTAAAGAAAAAATAAAAAAGAAAAGGTTTCGTTTTTTTACCTCTTCCGTCTCATCTTTTTGAATCGGCTTCTGTTTTCTCATCGACGACAATCCCAGCCTTTCCATGGCTTCGAGAGGTGAGTCGAAGGAGAAGCATGAAACCCCTCCTTTTTGTAATCGTCCCCGGGTCTGAAAAATGTTTTTAGGGGTCTTTAGGTTCTATTTTTTGGAACAAAAGGGGAAGGTTTTGGTTTCTGATAGGTTTAGCGTTGTAGGTTTCTTTTAGGGAGTTGTTTCTGCGTTTAGGGTTCGTTTTTCTTTGGTCGGGGTGCATTTAGGTTTTGCCGGACGGTGAATATCACCGGCTGGCGTTTGAGTTCGAGAGAAAGGTTTTTAAGGGCAGCTAGGGTTTAGGTTAGGCAAAAGGGGCGTTCGTATAGTTTAAGTGGGTATTTATAGATTTTTTAGGTTTAGTTTTTGGGTTATTCTCAGGTTTAGTCCTTCCGCGTCAAGTTAATTGCGTCTTAGGGGTTTCCGCAGGGGAAAATAACATGTTAGGTCCCGAGAGTTTTGAGTCGGTTCGTCTTTCAGTCCCAGGTCGAGTTTGTTTAGGGTCCATTTGTTCGTCCAGTCCCTTTTCCTTTCACCCTGTGTTCAATTTGGTTCTCCCCACAATTTTGAGTCTTTTTGTGTCTTTTCTAATTTAGCCACTGTTTTCCTTTTTTCTTTCAATCTTGTCACCATCTTTGCATGTATTTGGTTTGTGTGATATTTGTTTTTTTACTCAATGTTTTAATGTTGTTTTAATCTTTATTCGTATGGAAGTATGTATGTTGTATGCCATGTGTTTGGTTTTTGTTTACGAATCGAACATATGCATGTTAGTCCGTTTATTATAAATTTAGTGGGTCCCGCATGGTTCGTGTATTGCTTAATTACCGTTGTGTCGAATATATGTTTTTTGGGGTCGTTTCTATGGTCTAAAATGTTTAGAGTTAATAGGTTTTCATGTTTTGTCTCGAGTAATTATGTGAATTGAATATCTATGTGTTGCCATGCTTATTAATCCATTATTAATGTAATTTGTCCCCTTAATTAAATTAATTAGTAGATGATTAAAGAATGTTAAATTTGGGCCTCATGGTGTTTAAATGTGGGTACCCTTAAAGTGGGCTTTTGGGCCTTAGGAGATAGTTTGGTCAAGCATATTTTGGGTTTAATCTTTTATCAATGTGGGCTCTTTCTTTGTATGTTTATTTGAAGCATTTTTATGACATGCATATACTTGTCATCCATAAGGCCCGATAATTAAGCATGATAACCGGACCTAAAAATCAACCCCAAGAGGGGTATTAATTAACCTCGGTATCCGAAAATGACATTCCTAGCTTAATGGATGTCTATCCAATACTTAGGTTAATTTTCACCGCCTCTAGGTAAGCGAAAGCGTAAAAATGGAAATAACACGCATCATCCCTTATTTGCTCGCATCATACATAAAGGTGACGTACGGGATCCGAACCCTAAACTAACACGACAATCAGCCTTATTTGATGTCGGTTTAGTCTATGGTCCGGTGTACCGTCATCCTTTCTAATCAAATGTTTAATTAATTCCAAAGCCACTATTCGATAAAGCCCGTGCTATTTAAGTCACATTTTCATTCAAGAATACTTAATTAAATTCACTTTGATTTTTAAATAATTTCTATCGATCAAAAGGCAACAAGCAATTTGGTACCGATTTCTGGGCGTGATGGGGGTGCTAATCCTTCCCCACGCGTAACCAACTCCCGAATCCCTTTTTTACGAATCTCTAGTTTTGTGGTGTCCGACCTACCTTAGTGGCCAGTGGCGACTCCAAATTTTCACCCTTTTTATAAGTTCGAATTTCCCCATTTTTTAATAAAACCCTTTTCAAGAAGAGATAGTGATAAGGCCTCACTTAGCGGTTTTCTCAAAAAAAAACCTTATCACAGTTTGGCGACTCCGCTGGGGACAAATTTTTGTTTTTATAAAACAAAAAAAGAGAGTTAAGCCAATAAAACACTTCTTGCCTTTTAATCGATAGAAAATATTTAAAGATCAAAGTGAAGTTAATAAGGTTGTTCTTCCTTGAAAATTCGACTTAAGTTGAACGGGCTTTGAAAATTTGTGACATCCGAATTAATTCTCCATTTGATTATTAAGGAAGTTGCCGACATGTGGTGCATCATGATCATTAAGCTCTACACCCGAGCTACACTTCCTAAGTGAGAGTGAAACGCCCATACCTACGTGAGTATCCCTCCACGGGTCGGTAATTCACTTTCGGAATCCACGCCTTTTGACACGTGAGTAGCCCTCCACGTCATTAGGTCGTGCTTTCCCTCGAATCGAAACCAATTCGCAAGCCTGTAATGGGCCAGAATTGGGGTTCTCGTTTCCTTAGTAGGCAATGAGATAGGTTCGGGTACCCTTGTTAGAACCAAACTCATGAGTGAGAATATAAGAAGCCTACCCCATTAGAGCTATGTAGATAACCCTAGAGTTTAGAGTGTCTAGGTTTTCCTTGCTAATTGCTTGTTTCTACGCTTCTTTTTTAGTTAATGCTTGAATTTCATTGCTTGCCTTATGATTTATGTTTATCATATGACTAACACCTTTGCTTTTCTTCCCCCTTTCTCTTATTTTGCATATATCATCATTGCATAAAGAGCACATTGAGTTGTAAATAGTCTGAAATTAAAGTCTTGATTAGTGGGAAATATGGTCTGTAACAATAATGAGAAGGATCTCGACGTACAAATATAGCCATAAGGAGAGCAACTATATGGTTGGGGTTCCGAGACAAGAAAGGCTTTCCAAAACAAAAAGGCCACCTCACACATTTGTTAGACGTTCCAGGCAAGTGACCAGTACTCCAGATCTTGGAGTTCAACCTACATTTGTTCTACGATTGCCAGCTTTGATTTGACTACAACAGTTGGGACATACCGAGTCTTGCAAGGAAATTAGCGAGAACCACAAGAACTAAGCTTTCCGGGGCAAGATCGGAAATTTCTTGGGCATAGCGAGAACCACAACCGAGTCTCGACCTAGAACGAAAAAATACTTCAAGTCAGAGGGAACTCCCACCTCAGCTTCGATAAGCTTTGAAGGTTAGGCTCAGTGGGAACCTTTCAAAGAGTAAGTCAAGAGTACCAAATATCGACAGTGGATCAATCATAATTCGTTGCCTACACCACTTGGAGGCAAGACCGAGAGTTGGCCCATTTGTTAACATGGATATGAGAGAACGCCCGATTCCTAACAAAAGATCATTCCAAGAAAGAAGAAGGGATTGAGTGAAACTTGAAGAAGTCGTCGGCCTAGACGTCAGCTCAAGAACTGCTTGTAGCGGGTTCCGTCGATCATTGTAACAGACCGAGGTTCCCATTGATATAAGTTGTTTAACGAGGATATTTTCCGAACTCAGTGTTGCTCTTTGCATTCAATTATACATTTTTGATTGATTACTCTTAACCGTATGTTGCACATATGACACATTGCATTCGTGAAATTAACATTCAATGCACCTTTGCATCCAATTATACATTTTGATTGATTACTCTTAACCGTATGTTATTCATATGACACATTGCATTCATGAAATTAACATTCAATGCTCCTTTGTATCCAATTATACATTTTGATTGATTACTCTTGACATTCATGAAATTAATGTCCAATGCACCTTTGCATTTCAATTATACATTTTGATTGATTACTCTTAACCATATGTTGTACATATAACACATTGCATTCATGAAATTAATGTTCAATGCACCTTTGCATTCAATTATACATTTTGTTTGATTACCTTTAATCATATGTTGTACATACATTGCATTCATAAAATTAATGTTCAATGCACCCTTGCATTTGATTATACATTTCGATTGATTACCTCTAATCATATGTTTCTGTTGTTTATACGACACATTAATTCATTCATTCATTCATTAAACAAATAAAACTAATGTCCATCAAATTAATGCATCTTTGCATTCAACTCTACATGTCTGTTTGATTACCTTTAATCACCTATCCTTGTTGTGCATACAACACATTACATGCATTCATTCTTAAAATAAACAAATGGAGGAAAGAATGTTGTTGAGAATCTTGCTCAAGGTTCAGAAGACCGCTCGACCACCCCGATCTTTAAGAATCCTCTTGTTATCGGTCCCTCATCCAACCCACCCCAAGGGGCATCTTGTGCTCGTCAAGACGAAGCCTTTGCTCAAAAGCTCAACCTAGCATGACCTTCGGAGACACGACCTTTAGGGTTTTGGTTCTCGATTTTGTTCTCGATTTTATTCTTTGGGAATTGGAGAGCATGTTGCTTTTTCTCTTGAAGTAATGCATAGAACCAACATTGTTATTATTTGCCCGAAGATAGCAATGATTTTTTTAAAGGGCATTTGTTATGTTTGCAGGTTTTCTTTCTAATGAAAATGCATTTTTCTTAACATACAATAACCTTGAAATCATATATATGTATATCCCTCCTTACCTTCATAGGTCCTCGGATATCACATGCTTGATGTGGCATTGATTCTAATGAAAGAGATCGATTGAATGTTGTGATAACGATGAAGTAAGATTTCCTGCTCTGTCCGCTCTGGTCGGTAAAACGAGAGAAGCAAGATTACTATTCCTTTGATGATGTTTGATGATAAGAAAATCTCCTAAGAGAACCCAAATAAAGTTGCTTAAATGTGCTAAAAAAGGGAAAAAAAGAAAAAAGAAAAGAGAAAAAATAGATTATTTCAAAATAAAATGTTTTTAACTTCAGAGCTTGGTAATAAGCATTAAAAAAAGCACTCCAATGTTCGAAACCTGGTAATAGGAATTTTCGGATACGAGTGTGGAATTTTAGGGGCACTCCGCTGAAGCCTGAAACTCTTCGCTTTATGAGTGATGATAATATTTTCAAATTCGTGACCTTGCCGAGTAACTCGAGTATCGTTGTAAGCTCCATCTTTATTCTCGAGCCAAAGGATTGTGACGAGTTGAATTCCCTTAAGAAAAAGAAATAAATGAACAAATTGAATAAGTCCTGAAAAGGAATCCTTGAGGACACCGACACAAATCAATGGTAATCATGAACGCCCATGTCGCATGGGCTAAACAAAGGTTGAAACTTTAAACATATATATGAATGGAGAAACATGATGAGAAGGAATGGTAATCGAGCTGATCTAGCAAGTACCATAATCATGAGGATGAACCGAGCGATTAGGGAGGAGTTTCATAACTTCAAATATCGCCACAACACTCAAAGACGCAAGCTATGCTTGAAGAGATCATCGGAAAGCTGAATCTGAGACGCTCTTGCATTTGATATCAGGAGCATCCTATTCTGTTTTTCTTTTAATTAGACTTTTGGTTTCAAGGTTCTGTATATTAATCTGAAAATTCATTCTTCATTAGAATGACGACCAACGAATTGACATATTTTAAAACAAAGAGATTTCCTTGTATTACTTCAGAGATAAATGCATCACCGTCAGTAAGGCCCAAAGTTGAGGGGTACTACATGCTGTGAGGATGGTGAAAGAGCCATTGAAGTTAATTTGTCGTGAAGGGGCATCATTGTCCGTGGAACAACAGGAGCTTTGGCATATAGGATTTCAAATCAGAATAGATGGGAGATGGCATACGGCTTGGAAGTGCTTGATTCTGATTACAACTAGGGTCATTGAACTCGGGGAATGAGCAACGACAGATGAGAGCTAAGTTTGTCAGGACATGTGACTGAGGAGTGGTTGTAGTCCCAAGATGATGACCACCGACCTTAGAGAACGAAGACAAACTAAATTCATGCATCTTTGCATTCTCATGACCATACGCATCTTTGCGTCACGAAATATGCTCATGCATCATTAATAGTTAGACAACCCTATGTTAGGAGCATGCTAACTCATACCACTATAGCATTTTGCTCATTTTGAATAGGTATTTGAAGATTGATAAAGGGGTGGATCTACGGCTCTACGAGAAGAGAAGTAGATCTCAAGAATCCTTTGACTGGTATCAAGGTTCTTAATCCCTGATTTTTTTATCCTTTCTAAAGGATGCGTTTTTCTCAAAA
The DNA here is from genome assembly GCA_030270665.1 of Hibiscus trionum. NCBI lineage: Eukaryota > Viridiplantae > Streptophyta > Magnoliopsida > Malvales > Malvaceae > Hibiscus > Hibiscus trionum. Next base: position 2,543,751 of record BSYR01000037.1, read on the forward strand.
CTCCATTGCATTCCTTCTTAAAGGTTGTTTTTCTTAAAACAATTTCTCAATTTCATTCCTTCCTAAAGGATAATTTTTCTTAAAATTCGAATTTCTCAATTCTATCCTTTCTAAAGGATGTTTTCCTCAAAACTCGAATTTCTCAATTCTATCCTTTCTAAAGGATGTTTTTCTTAAAACTCGAATTTCTCAATTCTATCCTTTCTAAAGGATGTTTTTCTTAAAACTCGAATTTCTCAATTCTTATCCTTCCTAAAGGATAGTTTTTCTTAAAACTCGAATTTCTCAATTCTATCCTTTCTAAAGGATGTTTTTTTTTAAAACCCGAGTTTCTCAATTCTATCCTTTCTAAAGGATGTTTTCCTTAAAACTTGATTTTCTCAATTCTATCCTTTCTAAAGGATGTTTTCCTTAAAACTTGATTTTCTCAATTCTATCCTTTCTAAAGGATGTTTTTTCTTAAAACCAATTTCTCAATTTTATCCTTCCTAAAGGATGTTTTTCTTAAAACTAGATTTCTCAATCTTATCCTTTCTAAAGGATGTTTTTCTTAAAACTCAATTTCTCAATTTTATTCCTTCTTAAAGGATAATTTTTCTTAAAATTCAAATTCCTCAATTTTATCCTTTCAAAAGGATGTTCCTTAAAACACCAATTTCTGAATTTATTCCTTCCAAAAGGATATTTTTCTCAGGAATTCAAATTCCTCAATTTGGTCCTTTCCAAAAGGACGTTTTCTTAATTATTCAAAATTATCAATTTCATCCCCTCGAAATATCTTAAATAAAAAATTCAGGTTTCCTGGTTTTTTTAAAAATAAAAAAGGAAAAAGAGAGAAAGAAAAAAAGAAGAGAGAAAGAAAAAGAAAAAAAAAGAAGAAAGAAAAAGAGAGAAAAGACAAAATAAAAAGAATGTAAAAGAGAGAAAAGGGAAAAGAAAAAGAATGAGAGGAAATACGAAGAGAAAAAGAAGAAATGACAGAGAGAGAGAAGAAAAAGAAAATAAAATAAAAAGGAAAGGAAAGGAAAGAAAAAGAAGAAGAAAAAAGAAGAAATGAGAGAATAAAAAGAAAGAAGAAGAAGAAGAAGAAAAGAGAGAAAGAGAAAAAACCCACAGCTTCAGAATTTCAGAGCAAAAGAGGCAGATACTCAGCTCAAAACAGCGGGCGAAGAATTTCAGACTCGCCGCATCAGAATCTAAGAGCAAAAGAGCTCAAGGATTTCTGAGTAGAAGAGCCAGAAGGCCTGCTCAATTTGTTTTTGCCGTTTCGGGAAAACAAGTCATTTTGGGTTTATTCCTTGCCATTTTTGGAAGAATGAATCAACTATGTCCCTTGCCGTTCCGAAAGGACGTACCAACGCTACCCACTTTGTTTCTGCAGCTTCGGAGGAGCAAACATAGCTTCAGGCGAAGAATTTCAAACTCGCCGCATCAGAATCTAAGAGAAAAGAGCTCAAGGATTTCCGGGCAGAAAAAGCCAGAAGGCCTGCTCAGTTTGCTTTTTCCGCTTCGGGAAAACAAGTTATTTGGGTTTGTTCTTTGCCGCTTCGGAAGAATGAATCAATTATGTCCCTTGCCGTTTCGGAAGGACATGCCGAAAGGCCTGCTCAGTTTGTTTTTGCCGCTTCGGGAAAACAAGTTATTTGGGTTTGTTCTTTTCCGCTTCGGAGGAATGAATCAATCATGTCCCTTGCCGTTTTGGAAGGACATGCCAACGCTACCCAATTATTTGGGTTTGTTCTTTGCCGCTTCGGAGGAATGAATCAACTATGTCCTTTGCTGCTCTGGAAGGACATACCAGCGCTGCTCAGTTTGTTTTTGCCGCTTCGGGAAAACAAGTTACTTGAGTTTGTTCTTTGCCACTTCAGAAGAATGAATCAATTATGTCCCTTGCCGTTCTGGAAGGACATGCCAGCGTTGCTCAGTTTGTTTTTGCCGCTTTGGGAAAACAAGTTACTTGGGTTTGTTCTTTGCCGCTTCGGAAGAATGAATCAATTATGTCCCTTGCCGTTCCGGAAGGACATGCCAGCACTGCTCAGTTTGTTTTTTGCCGCTTCGGGAAAACAAGTTTTTGGGTCCTTTCTTTGCCGCTTCGGAGGAATGAATCCATCAGGTCCTTAGCTGCTCCGGGAGGACATGCCAACAACACCCACATTGTTTCTGCCACTTTGGAGGAGCAAATCACCCAAACAGGGAAGTTTGACAAAATTAGTGCTTATAGTCTTTGCTTTGCTCTTGTTTCATAAGTACAAGCAAAGAGGGGCAACTGTAATCACTAATTTTGTCCGGGCTAATTGACCCTTACATATGCTTAAATAAGAGGGGGCTTTGTTTATTCACTTTGGACTTTGTTTAATTAATACATAAATATATACATATTATTTATTAGAATTATGGGTTACTATTATTAATCTTCTACTACCCATTACTATTATCTATCCCATTTATTATTATCTTATACCATAGACTGATATTATTATTTACAATGTTATTACCATTTACTATAAATATTATTGTTATTATACATTATCCTATTATAATTATTATGTTAATCATTGTTACTACATCACCATTATTACCGTATATCATCCTTATTATTTATTATTTTTATTACCCATTTTATTATTATTATTATTAAAATTGAAAGTCAGAAAACAAAGATATATAAATATAATAAGAGCCCAATACATTAATATAATAAAAGCCCATCATTTATTAATAAATAAACAAAGCCCCAAAGTTTAAATTTACAGTCCATTTACAATTTAAACCCAAAAATATTATATACAAATTACAAGCCCCGTTGGCCCAAATAGTTAAAACCCTAAATCTGATAGAAACCCTAATTGCTACACTTTGTCTATGCAGCCGCCGCAGCCACGACCGTCAGATCTGATCAGATCAGATGGCCCAGATTAAGCCATGGAGAGGAAGCCCTAGATGAGCACTGGTGGGTTATGCGCCGCTCGGATCACAGCCGTAAGATCAGAAAGGCTTCAACGGCCCAGATCTACTCTATCGTGGTAACCCTAGGACAACAAGGTTTGATCAAGCCGCGCCGCGCGATCAGAGCCCTTGGATCAGGGAATGATCCGACGCTTCGGATCGCCTCTCGGCAGAAACCCTAGGGCTTTCCAGAACCATCTCGCGCCGCCATGAAGCTGAGCCGTTAGATCAGAGTGTGATCTGACGGTCCGAATGCCACGAAGACACTACACGCGTTCACGCGCGACGCTTCAGCTCACCACTCGCGCGCGTGAAGCTCACGCCCGTCCTTTCAAATTCTCCCAAGGGCTCACCACGTCGCCCCCGTCCGTTCCAACGGCTGATCCATCGGCCACGTCGATCGCCGTACGAACCATGCAAAAAAGAAACATGTCAGCAACGCCAGCAATGCCCAAATGAAGTAAAAACAAAATGGAAAAGGAAGAGCAAAATGAAATATGCAACATAATGGCAGAGAATGGCAAAAATCATACATGAATCCGGCCAAATCAGTGATACGAACCAATGAGTATTTTCGGGCATATAAACGAAATGTAAAAAAGCAGTCGAATTTCCGGCTATAAAGCCGAATCGACAAACCATTTGTAAGGGATTCGTGAAACTCCCGCAAAGAAAGCACGAAAAGGCAATATCAATTCCAGAGTTTTCAGGTAACATCATCTTCATTGTTGCATGTAAAGAAAAAATAAAAAATAAAAGGTTTCGTTTTTTACCTCTTTCATCTCATCTTTTTGAATAAGCTTCTGTTTTCTCATCGACGGCAATCCCAGCCTTTCTATGGCTTCGAGGGGTGAGTCGAAGGAGAAGCATGAAACCCCTCCTTTTTGTAATCGTCCCCGGATCTGAAAAATGTTTTTTAGGGGTCTTTAGGTTCTGTTTTTGGGAACAAAAGGGGAAGGTTTTGGTTTCTGATAGGTTTAGCGTCGTAGGTTTCTTTTAGGGAGTCATTTCTGTGTTTAGGGGGTCGTTTTTCTTTGGTCGGGGTGCATTTAGGTTTTGTCGGACGGTGAATATCACCGGCTGGCGTTTGAGGTAGAGAGAAAGGTTTTTAAGGGCGGCTAGGGTTTAGGTTTGGCAAAAGGGGCGTTCGTATAGTTTAGGTGGGTATTTATAGAGTTTTTAGGTTTAGTTTTTGGGTTATTCTCAGGTTTAGTCCTTCCGCGTCAAGTTAATTGCATCTTAGGGGTTTCCGCAGGGGAAAATAGCATGTTAGGTCCCGAGAGTTTTGAGTCGGTTCGTCTTTCAGTCCCAGGTCGAGTATGTTTAGGGTCCATTTGTTCGTCCAGTCCCTTTCCTTTCACCCTGTGTTCAATTTGGTCCTCCCTACAGTTTTGAGTCTTTTTGTGTCTTTTCTAATTTAACCACTGTTTTCCATTTTTCTTTCATTCTTATCACCATCTTTGCATGTATTTGGTTCGTGTGATATTTGTTGTTTTTACTCAATGTTTTAATGTTGTTTTAATCTTTATTCGTATGGAAGTATGTATGTTGTATGCCACATGTTTGGTTTTTGTTTACGAATCGAACATATGCATGTTAGTTCGTTTATTAAAAATTTAGTGGGTCCCGCATGGTTCGTGTATTGTTTAATTACCGTTGTGTCGAATATATGTTTTTTTGGGGTCGTTTCTATGGTCTAAAATGTTTAGAGTTAATAGGTTTTTATGCTTGGCTTCGAGTAATTATGTGAATCGAAATCTATGACTTGCCATGCTTATTAGTCCATTATTAATGTAATTTGTCTCCTTAATTAAATTAATTAGTAGATGATTAAAGAATGTTAAATTTGGGCCTCATGGTGTTTAAATGTGGGTACCCTTAAAGTGGGCTTTTGGGCCTTAGGAGATAGTTTGGTCAAGCATATTTTGGGCTTAATTTTTTTATCAATGTGGGCTCTTTCTTTGTATGTTTATTTGAAGCAGTTTTATGACATGCATAAACTTTTCATCCATAAGGCCCGATAATTAAGCATGATAATCGGACCTAAAAATCAACCCCAAGAGGGGTATTAATTAACCTCGGTATCCGAAAATGACAGTCCTAGCTTAATGGATGTCTATCGAATACTTAGGTTAATTTTCAACGCCTCTAGGTAAGCGAATGCGTAAAATGGAAATAACCCGCATCATCCCTTATTTGCTCGCATCATACATAAAGGTAACAAGCAATTGTACCGTCATTGGTCTATGGTCCGGTGTACCGTCAGCCTTATTTGATGTCGGTTTAGTCTATGGTCCGGTGTACCGTCATCCTTTCTAATCAAATGTTTAATTAATTCCAAAGCCACTATTCGATAAAGCTCGTGCTATTTAAGTCACATTTTCATTCAAGAACACTTTATTAAATTCACTTTGATTTTTAAATAATTTCTATCGATCAAAAGGCAACAAGCAATTTGGTACCGATTTCCGGGCGTGATGGGGGTGCTAATCCTTCCCCACGCGTAACCAATTCCTGAACCCGTTTTTTACGAATCTCTGGTTTTGTGGTGTCCGACCTACCTTAGTGGCCGGTGGCGACTCCAAACTTTCACCCTTTTTATAAGTCTGAATTTCCCCTTTTTTAATAAAACCCTTTTCAAGAAGAGATAGTGATAAGGCCTCACATAGAGGTTTTCTCAAAAAAAACTTATCACAACGATGTATTGTAGAAAGATGGCTAGTTACCTGAAAGATGAAAAGTTACTGATACAATGCTTCAAGGACAGTCTAACTGGTTCAGCCGCTCGCTGGTATACCCATCTAAGCCGGGTGAATATCCGATCCTGGAAGGACTTGTCAGGAGCTTTTGTGGAGCACTATAAGCCTGTCATAGAAATGATCCCGAGCCGAGTAATGTTGCAGGGGATGGAGCAAAGAAGTGACGAAACGCTCTGACAATATGCCCAAAGATGGAGAGATAATGCAGAGCAAGTACAACCCCCGCTAATGGAAAGTGAGATTGCTCACATGTTCGTACAGACTCTGAGAGGACCGCTCTTTGAAAGGCTTATCAGCAATGCTACCCAAAACTTTGCTGACATTGTGATGATATGAGAGCTGATAGAAGCCGCGATAAAGGGTGGAAAGATTGAAAGTGGAGTGAGTTCTCGCAGGAACTATAAGAGGAAAGATAATGAAGTGAATAATGCAAACACTTATGAGGCACCGAAAAACGTGACCATTACATCACCCGGAATCTCGGCTGGAAATTCTCAAAATTCAAACAAGAGGGATTCCCGAGGACTGAGAAATGATAGAATGAACTTTACACCCATCCCAATGTCATATGCAGAATTATAACATTAGTTGCATGAGGCGGATCTGGTGAGACCGTATCATCTGACACCTCTACAGCCTCCTTACCCTCCGTGGTACAAAGCTGATGCCTATTGTGAATTTCATGCTGGAATACCGAGACATTTAATTGAAACATGCACAACATTCAAGAACGTGCTGCAAAATTTGATCAATATTGGGATATTGAAGTTTGATGAACCCAGTATCGCTGCTAATCCCCTTCCGAGTCATGGAGGGCGTGGGGTGAACATGATAGAAGAATATGATGAGGCGAAAGACTGATGTTTCAGAGACCTAGTCTTCGTTGAGATGGGTGTTTGAATAGTTATATAACGCCAAGATGATTGAAGTTGGCATGAAAATTGAGATGAAAATACCTGCTAAGGTGTATTGTGAATATCACCAAGAGTGTGATCATGAAATTCAGCACTGCCAGGAGTTCAGGGACCTAGTTAAAAAAATGATGGATAACAAAGAAAATGAGTTCTTTGAAAAGGTTGGTACAAAGAGAGAAGTTGAAGTGTGTGCTTCGGAAAGTTCTGGAGTGAAATATGGGGTGCACAAACCTCTGGTTGTGACTGTTAAGCCAAAGGTTGCAAATGTGAAGCCAGTGGAATTACGCGACCAGTGTGTCCCTTGGAATTACGCGACTAGTGTGTCAATACCGGAAAAAGAGAAGTTGCAAGAGACAAAACCGAATGAAGAGACAAAGGAAGGACTAGAAAAAGAGCAAATGAATTCGGAGGCAGTAAACGAAGTAGGCCATTTCACTCGAAGTGGCAGATGTTACTCCTCCCCAGAAGTCATGAAAGAAGCTGAGAATGCTAAGGAAAAGGTATCTACTGCCCTGAAAAGATTTTTGAGGAAGACCCTCCTCCAAAGATAAATGAACCGGTGACAGAAGAGCAAGCTTGGGAATTTCTAAGGTTTTTAAAACACAGCGGGTACAACATAGTAGAACAATTGAAGCGGAAACAGGCAAGGATTTCAGTCCTAGAGCTATTATTGAGCTCCGAGGGGCACCAGAATGCTTTGATAAAGGTGCTAAATCAGACGTTTGTGCCAAACAACATCTCAGTAGATAAGCTGGACAAAATTGTAAATCATATCGTTGCTGACAATTACATAACATTTACCGATGATGAAATTTCGGAAGGAGGAATGGGGTCAATAAATGCTTTGAATATCACCACACATTGTAAAGGATATGTGCTGCCATGTGTTCTAATTGACAATGGATCAGCCCTCAGTGTTATGCCGTTGGCGACTCTGCAAAGGTTGCTTATCGATGACTCCCATATGAAGGCATATCAGAACACTGTAAGAGCCTTTGATGGAACAATCCAAGATGTGCTTGGGAGGATAGAAGTACCATTGTTGATAGGATCGGTAGTTTACAATATTGACTTTGTGGTGATGGATATTAAACCCACTTACAATTGCTTGCTTGGACGACCCTGGATTCACTCAGCAGAGGCAGTCCCATTCTCTCTACACCAGAAACTCAAGTTTGTTATAAAAGGAAAGTTGGTTAGTGTTGGATCAGAGGAAGACATCATTGCCTCTGTAACAACTGATGTACCCTACATCCAGACAGATGAAAATACCTTGGAGTGCTCTTTCCGGGCGTTGGAATTTGTAAATGCTACCTTCGTGGCTGAGGGGAAGCCATTTCCACGACCAAGACTGTCAAACTGCACCAAGATGACTGTTCGAGAGACACTTGGAAGAGGTGCAAAGACAGGGAAGGGGCTCGGAAAACATTTACATGGAAGTTTACGACCAAGGCCTTTTCTGATGAAGAAAGATCATTTTGGATTGGGGTTTGCTCCTACAATAAAGGACCGATTGAGAGAATTAAAGAAGCAGATGGAACAAAGGAGAGCCCGCATGCAAGGAAATGAGACGTCCTCCTGCCTAGTGACATCTTTTGACATGACAAATATCTTCAAATCACGTGGGTTCACCAATGTTGAAAAACAGCTGGAGGAGGTCAATCAAGAAACAATAAAACTACACGAGGAGGAAATCTTCGGCAATGATCTAGATGGACTTTTTGTTGGAGGAATCTTCGAGAATGCTCGACCTTACAATTATCTGAGATTGATTCGTCCCTGTGCTCCAGGCGAGACATTGAAGAATTGAATAGCTGAGGATACTTCCCTTGTAACCAAAATTGAAACAGAGTAAATACTGGGACCACCTTATACCTTTTCCCGCGGGTATAAGGGGATTATCTATAAAATGCCATTATACCATCATTTTAATAAAGATGCTTTCCATGCTGATTCACAAATGGCAAAATAGTTTTTATTTTTCCGCATCCTTTTCAAAATATATTATTATTTTCTTTGCAGGTCTTCAACTATTGACCGCATGAATGATCCTAAACTCGATCCTAAGGTAGGACCTGAACAACCAATATGCTTAGCGGAAATCAATGAAGTTGAGGATGAACTAGAATGTGAAATCCTTGAAGAATTACTGAGGCTGGTGGAAAAAGATGATAAGCAGATCTTGCCTCATAAAGAAGAATTGGAGGTTTTCAATATGGGAACAAAAGATGATAAGTAAAGATCGAGGCATAATTTTCGTCCAAAAAGAAGCAAGAATTAATTGATCTGCTGCGTGAGTTCAAAGATGTCTTCGCCTGGTCTTATCATGATATGTCAGGGTTGAACACTGACATAGTGGTACACAAATTGCCCATTAGACCTGAATGCAGACCGGTTCAACAGAAACTTAGAAGTTTGAGACCGGAAATGGTGATAAAGATAAAAGAAGAGGTGCAGAAACAGATCGATGTCGGTTTCCTCGCAATATCACAATATCCAGAATGGGTGGCTAATATAGTACCTGTACAAAGAAAGATGGCAAAGTACGAATGTGTGTTGACTACAGGGACCTAAACTGGGCCAGCCCAAAAGATAATTTTCCTCTGCCGCATATAGACATTATGGTCGACAATACGTCAGGGCATTCCTGGTTTTCCTTTATGGATGGTTTCTCAAGATATAATCAGATAAAGATGAGTCCAGAAGATATGATCAAGACCATCTTTTATAACCTTATGCGGGACCTATTGTTACAAGGTAATGCCCTTGGGACTAAAGAACACTGGGGCAACATACCAGCGGGTGATGGTGACCTTGTTTCACGACATGATGCATAAAGAAGTCGAAGTGTATGTAGATGACATGATTGCCAAGTCCCATACTGAGGAGGAGCACATCCAAAATATGAGAAAGTTATTTTTGAGATTGAGAAAGTACCAACTGAAGCTCAATCCTAACAAATGCACCTTTGGAGTAACATCTGGAAAACTTCTTGGTTTTGTTGTCAGTAGAAGGGGAATCGAGATAGATCTTGATAAAGTGAAGGCTATCTAGAATTTGCGACCACCCAGCTCACAGAAAGAAGTTTGGGGGTTCCTTGGCAGATTGAGTTATGTTTCTCGGTTCATATCACAATTGACCGACAAATGCGACCCAATCTTCAGGATGTTGAAAAAGAACAACCCTGGAGAGTGGAACAAAGAGTGTCAAGAAGCATTAAACAAAATCAAGAAATATCTTACCAATGCTCCCGTATTAGTAGCCCCGGTTCTTGACAGGCCACTAATCGTTTACCTAATGGTCAGCGAGAACTCAATGGGGTGCGTATTGGGGCAACATGATGACACGGGAAAGAAAGAAAGAGCTATCTATTACTTGAGCAAGAAGTTTACTAAATGCGAAGTGCGATACCCACCTATTCAAAAGCTGTGTTGTGCTCTGGTTTGGGTAACCCAAAGGCTCAGGCAATACATGTTATACCATACAACATGGCTGATCTCTCATCTTGACCCGTTAAAATTCATGATGGAAATACCAGTATTGACTGGAAGACTGGCATGCTGGCAAATGCTGTTGTCAGAGTTTTACATTGTGTACGTGTGTCAAAAAGAAATAAAAGGAAGTGCTATAGCAGATTTCTTAGCCAGTCGTGCAATGGAGGATTGTGAGCCCATGAACTTTGATTTCTCAGATGAAGACGTGATGAATGTCTCTATGATAGAAACCGGAATTCCAGAAAGAAAAACTTGGAAATTTTATTTTGATGGAGCAGTTAATGCCCTTGGATGGGGTATTGGAGCAGTATTGATCTCACCAGATGATGTACACTACCCGTCCACAAGCAGGCTAGAATTTTTTTGTACCAATAACATGACAGAATATGAAGCCTGTGTGATGGGCCTGCGAGCTGCTATCGAAAGAAAAATAGAAGTCTTAAAAGTGTATGGAGATTTGGCGTTGGTGATTTACCAACTTCGCGGAGAATGGGAAACGAAAGATGTAAAATTGATCGAGTACCGAAAATTGATCCTGGAGCTAATAAAAGAATTCGAAGAAATCACTTTTATATACATCCCCAGGGAAGATAACCAAATGGTGGATGCCTTAGCTATACTGGCTTCGGTATTCCTAGCAAACAGATCAGAAGATATGGTGCCTATCCGAATGTAGAGCTATGAAACCTATGCTCATTACTGTAACATAGAAGAAGAAATTGATCAACATCCTTGGTACCATGATATTTTGCAATACCTAAAGTATCAGGCTTATCCTCTGGGGGCAAATGATATTGAAAAAAGAACTATCAGAAGAATGGCTTCAGGATATGTACTCGACGGGGAAATCCTATACAAAAGAAGCAGAGATCAGATTCTGCTGAGATATGTTGATGCCAACAAAGCAAAGACTATAATGGCAGAGGTACATGACGGGATATGTAGCACACATGCAAATGGGCTCTCAATAGCCAGGAAGATTATGAGATACGACTATTATTGGACGACCGTGGAAGGAGATTGCATCGAATACGCAAAGAAGTGTTATAAGTGCCAGATATATGCTGACAAGATCAATTTTCCATTAGTACCTCTACATACCATGAATTCACCATGGCCTTTTGATGCTTGGGGCATGGATGTTATTGTACAGATTTATCCCAAAGCTTCAAACGAACATCGCTTCATCCTTGTGGCGATAGATTATTTTACCAAGTGGGTAGAAGCAGCTTCTTATGCTAATATCACAAGAACCACAGTCAGTAAGTTCATGAAGAAAGAAATAATTTGCTGATATGGACTACCAGAAAGAATTGTTACTGATAATGCTACAAATTTCAACAACAAATTGATAATGGAAGTGTGCGAACAATTCGAAACCATTCACCACAATTCAGTAACCTACCGGCTAAAGATGAATGGGGCAGTGGAGGCGGCAAACAAAAATATAAAGAAGACCATATCAAAGACAACATAAACTTACAAGGACTAGCATGGGAAGCTACCGTTTGCACTGTTTGCATATCGGACATCAATACGGACCTCGACCGGGGAAACACCTTACTCCTTGGTTTATGGGACAGAGGCAGTACTACCCATCGAAGTTGAGATTCCGTCACTCCGGGTATTTTCAAAAACAAAGTTAGATGACGCGGAATGGCTGCCGGTCCGATTTGATCAACTAAATCTCATAGAGGAAAAGAGGCTGAGGGCAATTTGTCACAGCCAGATGTACCAAAAGAGGATAATGCGGGCATATGATAAAAAGGTGCGCCTGAAGGAATTCTGAGAGAGGGATCTTGTGTTAAGGAAGGTCCTATAAATACACCGAGACGATCGTGGGAAATGGATGCCTAATTGGGAGGGGTCATATGTTGTCAAGAAAGCTTTCTCTGGAGGAGCATTAATACTGACTAAAATGGACGACAAAGAGCTACATAAGCCGGTGAATTCGGATTCGGTCAAAAAGTATTATTCTTGAAGAATAAAAAAAGAGATTAAAAAAAGAAAAAAGAAAAAAAAGAAAAAGCGGAGTGAAAACCTGAAAGGGAGCTGTCGCAAAAAAAGAAATATCTATGATGAAAACCCCAAAATGGGCGCCTTAGATATCAAAAGAAAAAATATAAAAATAAAAATAAAAGGGGTTTAAGATGAAAACCTGCAAAGGGCTTCTTGAAACCAAAGGAGGATCTGAGTTGAAAACCTGAAAAGGCAGCTCAGATGAATGAAGTTAGGCATCCGATAATCAAGACCTCTTGGACACCTGGTATTTCGGAAGGGGTTTCACATTCAAAAGCATTTCAGTAACATTTGAAGACCGCCGAACATGAGTGCAAACTCAACCCTACTTCTGGTTGACAGGGTGGTTGTATTCTTCATGCCTTGGATGCCCGAAGATCTGATTTTGTTTCTTGATTTTTGTTTGCCATGACTATTTCAAAATCTGTTGCATTCCAATTTATAAGCTTCAATAAAATTCATGAATTCACTTCCGAGCTTTCTTTTTATTCCAAAGCATCTTAAAATGGTTGTGTAAAACCTATGTTTGATTTTGATATAACTAGATCTTTAAGGATCAAATTGAAGAACTTAAAATTGTTTGTACAAATCCCTTAATAAGTTTTTGAAACTCCAAAGACTTTAAACTGATTTATTAGAACTCAAACTCAAATATTTTCTAAGTGTTCCAAGGCAAAAATATTGAAAAACGTCGACCAGTATCGATACCCATGAAGGAGTATCGATACCTTTTTTAGCAAAGTTTGCCACTGCCGGAACACGTATCGATACAGCAAACCCCAGTATCGAAACGCTATGAAATCAGTATCGATACGGATGAACCAGTATCGATACCATTTTATAATTATTAATTTCAAAGTCGGTTTAAAAATATAACCGTTGAGATTTTTAAACGGTCACTAAACCAGTATCGATACCCCTAACCCTAGTATCGATACCACTATTGACAGTGAGCTATGTCGAGAAAAAGGTATCGATACAGCTTGTGCTGTTTCGATACCCAGTACCGATACGCCAAGAACGCGTATCGATACCCCTTTATTATTTGTACACAACGGCTATTTTCTTGTGAGACAGGTATCGATACCCCACTATAGAGTACCGATACTCATAGCTGGAAAAGTGCAAGAAAGTGGAGAAAAAGCATCCCAACGGCTATAATCTTAAAGTCAACACTCACAACGGTTGGAAATCATCAAGAGGCTATAAAAAGACCCCAAGAAGCTCCAGCAACATAACATTGAACCTCAAGAAGATATCAAAACATCAAATCCAAGCATTTGTGCAAAAATCCTACTTTGTCTAGAAATCCCAATTGTATCCTTCATTTCTATTTTGTTCAATTGGGTTGAGTGCTTGATATTGGGCTATCATTTGTATTGAGAGATACCTTATTAGCCACCAAATTTCTTTGTTCTATTGTGTGAGGATTGGGTTAATTTTTGGGTAGAAAAATTAACCGAAATTGTAAAGGTTGCCTCCTTGTCCTGGAAAAAGGGGACGAACAATTTAGTGGAAATTGTTGGAAATCCTTGGTGAGACTAAGGTAGTGGATGTAGAGTTCGGTTGGTGAACTTGAACCACTCTAAATTCCCGTGTCAATATTTTTTAAGTTGCAATTTCCGTTACAACATCGTTAAAATTCCAATTCACCCCCCCTCTTGGTTATTACCATTCGTGTGATCCACTCAACAATTGGTATCAGAGCTTAACTCTTTGAGGATTAACAACCGCAAGAGGAGATCCTTGGAAGAAGTGTGATCATCATCAAAATATCAAGAGATGGCATCAACCTCCGCTCCCGGCATGTACGACTCACAATCCACCACAAAGCCTCCTTTCTTCAATGGTGAGAACTACTCATTTTGGAAAAATAAAATGCGTCTATTTATTAAATCAATTGACTACCTTGTGTGGGATGTCATTGAGGATGGACCATATATCCCATTGAAGCAAGATGTTGATGGCAAGATGGTGCTTAAAAGAAGAACGGAAATGAGTGAAGAGGAGAGGAAAAAGATCCAAGTAAATGATAAAGCTCTTCACATACTATTTTGTGCTTTCGGTCCGGACATCTACTCAAAGGTCTCATCAATTGAAAGTGCCAAAGAAGTGTGGGACACTCTTGAAACCACCTATGAAGGCACCAACGATGTCAAAGAAACTAAGATTGGAATTCTCAATCTTAGTTATGAAAATTTCAAAATGGAATTCGATGAGACGGTGTCAAAGATGTTTGATCGATTCTCCACAATTGTAAATGGTCTAAAGGGCTATGGAGAAGTTATACCGGAAGACAAACTTGTCCGAAAGCTACTCTATTCACTTCCCGAATCTTGGGATGGGAAGAGAACCGCAATCATCGAAGCAAAGAATTTAAAAACTCTAAAGCTTGATGAACTTGTAGGCTCTCTCCTTACTCACGAGATCATGAAGCAAGGAAGAGAAGATGAAAGAAAGAAAGAAGAAAAAAGAATGGAGAAGCTTGAAGGGGAGAAAAAGAAGAAAATGGGAATAGCTCTCAAGGCTAAAACTTCCCAACTTGATGAAAGTTCATCTAGTGATGAGGATGAACTTGAAGAATTGGCTATGATAGCCAAACGATTCTCACGCCTTATGAGGTCCAACCGAGGAAGAAAAATCCAAAGGAAGATGGACTTCAAAAGCAAGAACAAAGAAGAAGGAAGGGATCCAATCACTTGCTTCGAGTGCGGACAACCCGGCCACATACGTTCGGAGTGCCCTCAACTCAAGAAGAAGGGCTTTGAGAATAAGAAAAAGCTCAAAGCCAAGCTTGCTACTTGGAGTGATGAGGAGTCATCGGAGGATGACGAACAAGAAGTGGCGAACCTTTGCCTCATGGCACTTGAGGAAGATTCCTCCTTGGTAACCTCTAACTCATCTACTTTAGATTATTCATATGAAGAATTAAATGATGCTTATGATGAGTTACAAGAGGTATATGATGAATTAGTTGAGAAGTATAAGGAGTCGGTTATTAGGAATAGAAAAATTATTCTAGAATTAAAAGAGAAAAATGACTCACTTACTCAAACTAATTCTAAAATTGAGAAAAAGATATTAGGATTAGAAGATGAACTCAAATTCTTTCAAAAAGAAAATATCGATCTTAATAATCTTTTATCCCAAAATAATTGTGAACACCAAAAGGTGTTAAGTGAGCTAAATGAGCTCAAAAAGTCTTTAAAAAATAATGGTAGTGTCAAACATGACATAGGAGAATCCTCTAGAACACACCAATATAAGAAAAAGACTAACTACTACAAACAAAATAACTATCCTAGACATAGTAAAGTTAAAAGAATTAGAAATGTATGGGTTCCTAAGGAGCTTGTTAAATCTAATAATATTAATGCTATGTCACCTTGGATTCCTAAGGGAACCAAAGTTTTAGGAACTAACACACATGGACCCAAAATGATTTGGGTACCAAAAACAAAAGTTTAAATATCTTTGTTTGTAGGGGGAGCATTGCTTCAAGGCCAAAGCACAAAGTCAAAACTCTTGGTACCTTGATAGTGGATGCTCGAGACACATGACCGGAGACAAGAGTCGACTCATGGATCTAAAGCCAAAAAGTGGAGGAGTAGTAACATTTGGTGACAACTCCAAAGGCCACATTGAAGGTATTGGCTCCATTGGTAATCACTCTACTACTCTCATTGAAAATGTTTTATATGTCAATGGTCTTAAACATAATTTGTTGAGCATAAGTCAACTATGTGATAAAGGTTTTAATGTTATATTTGATAAAACCGGTTGTAAAATTGTAGACATTAAAACTAATAATATTATGCTCATAGGTCATCGCATAGGAAATATATACATGGTGCATCTAGATGACATTCATACATCTCATGCATGCTTAGTTGCTCAAAACGAAAATGATGCATGGTTGTGGCATAGGAAGCTAGGACATGCTAGCACAAGTGTTTTAGAAAAACTAGTCTCTCTAAACCTAGTTAAAGGTTTACCCAAGATAAAATTTTCGAACGATAAAATTTGTGATGCATGCTCAAAGGGTAAACAACATAGATCTTCCTTTAAATCCATTAATGACATTTCTACTAGTAGATGTTTACAACTAATCCATATGGATTTATTTGGGCCAATTAGGACTATGAGCTTGGGTGGCAAATCATATGCTTTTGTATTAGTTGATGATTTTTCTAGATTCACTTGGGTTCTCTTTTTAAGTACTAAGGATGAGGCTTTGGAAAAATTCATCACATTTTCAAAATTAATTCAAAATGATCTTGAACTTAAAATTTCACATATTAGAAGTGATCATGGAACCGAATTTCAAAATTTAGGATTTGAAGATTTTTTAAATGAAAATGGTATTAGCCATAATTTTTCAGCTCCTCGAACTCCTCAACAAAATGGGGTAGTTGAGAGGAAAAATAGAACTTTACAAGAAATGGCTAGAACTATGCTTTGCGAAAATAATTTACCAAAATATTTTTGGGCGGAAGCAACAAACACAGCTTGTTATATTATAAATCGAGTAACCATTAGGCCGATTTTAAAGAAAACACCTTATGAGATTTTAAAATCTAAAAAGCCTAATATTAGCTACTTCCACCCTTTTGGATGTAAATGTTTTGTTTTAAATAATGGAAAAGATAATTTAGGTAAATTTGATGCAAAAAGTGATGAAGCTATTTTTATAGGTTACTCTTTAACCTCTAAAGCCTATCGAGTATTTAACAAAAGAACTTTAGTTGTAGAAGAATCTATTCATATTGTATTCGATGATAATCCCCTTCCTAGGAAGGATTCTTGTGATGATGATAATGTAGGAATCATAAATACCTTTGATGGAGGTCAAACTTCAAAGAAGGATGAGATTCAACCAAAAGAAGAAGACACACAAGATCCACCTCTTGAAGCCTTGAAGGACTTGGCTATTGAGGAAAAGGAAGTTAGCTATCCAAGGGAGTTGAACTATGTCAAAGATGGTGAAATCTTGGGTGATCCATCCAAGGGGGTAACCACTCGTTCTTCTCTTAGATTAATGAATCATATTGCATTTATCTCATGCATAGAGCCTAAAAATATCAAAGAAGCATTGGAAGATGATTTTTGGATTATGGCTATGCAAGAAGAGTTAAATCAATTTGAGAGAAGTAATGTTTGGACATTAGTTGATAGGCCTAGTAATCAATCTACAATAGGAACTAAATGGGTCTTTAGGAACAAACTAGATGAGAGTGGTAACATTGTGAGAAATAAAGCTAGACTTGTAGCACAAGGTTACACTCAAGAGGAGGGAATAGATTTTGATGAAACCTATGCACCCGTAGCTAGAATGGAAGCCATTAGGATGTTGCTTGCATATGCATGTTATCATAATTTCAAGCTTTTTCAAATGGACGTTAAAAGCGCATTTTTAAATGGTTTTATAAATGAAGAAGTGTATGTAGAACAACCACCGGGTTTTGAAGATTCAAAATTTCCAAATCATGTTTTCAAACTTACCAAAGCACTTTATGGTTTAAAACAAGCTCCTAGAGCTTGGTATGAAAGGCTTTCAAATTTTTTGATTGAAAAAGGATTTGAAAAAGGTAAGGTGGACACTACACTCTTTATAAAAATGTATAAAAATGACATCTTAGTAGTTCAAATCTATGTTGATGATATTATTTTTGGTTCTACTAATGAATGTTATTGTCAAGAGTTTGCTAAGTTAATGCAAGGTGAATTTGAGATGAGCATGATGGGGGAGCTCTCATTCTTTTTGGGACTCCAAATCAAACAAATGAAGGATGGCACCTTCATAAATCAAGCAAAATACATAAAGGATATGCTCAACAAGTTTGGCTTGGAGAACACAAAGCCTCAAGCCACTCCTATGAGCTCATCTACAAAGCTTGACAAAGATGAAGGAGGTAAGTGTGTTGACTCTAAGCTTTATCGCTCTATGATTGGATCGTTGCTTTACCTTACCGCAAGTAGACCGGATATACTGTTTAGTGTTTGCTTGTGTGCTAGGTTTCAAGCTAGTCCTAGAGAGTCTCACCTTATAGCCGTTAAGAGAATCTTTAGATACCTTAGAGACACTCCTTGTTTAGGCCTTTGGTATCCTAGAGTCTCTACCTTCAACCTTCATGCTTACTCGGATGCGGATTATGGGGGTTGCAAAATCGATAGGAAAAGTACTTCGGGAACTTGTCAATTCTTAGGTAGTATGCTCATATCTTGGTTCTCTAAGAAACAAAATAGTGTAGCTTTATCTACCACCGAAGCCGAGTACATATCCTTAGGAAGTTGTTGTGCTCAAGTCCTTTGGATGAAGCAACAACTCTTAGATTATGGTGTAAAAATAGAAACCATACCCCTTAAATGTGATAATACAAGTGCAATATGTTTAACAAAAAATCCCATCCAACACTCTAGAACCAAACATATAGAAATAAGGCATCATTTCATTAGAGATCATGTCCTTAAGAAAGATGTGGCTATAGAGTATGTAGACACCTTAAATCAATTAGCGGACATTTTCACAAAACCATTAGATAAAGAGCGTTTTTGGTCCCTTAGGAGAGAGTTGGGTCTAACTAGCCTATCTTGACCCTTAGGACCTCTTTTTAGAATTAAATGTGCTTGATTTTGTGAAATTACCATGTTTATGTGTTTAGTCTCCCAATTTCTTCCATGCATAGAGTTAGGGGGAGTATGTTTCTGTTAAAATATGCTTAGATCTGTTCATTCATCATTTGCATACTTTTAAGAGATGTTAAATTCATGTCTTTGGTTATTTTTAACCAAATAGGCAAAATTCTGGGCATAAGGTATCGATACTGCCCAATGGGTATCGATACTTGTTCTTCATTTCAATTTCCCAGAATTTCTCATCGCTTCACGAGTATCGATACCGCCTCATGCGTATCGATACCCTCTTCCAACGGTCAGAATTGAGAAAAGACAATTCTATCCCTGTATCGATACCATCTAATGAGTATCGATACCTCCTTCAACGGTCAAATTTGTGGAAAGACAATTCTATCCCCGTATCGATACCCACTAAGGAGTATCGATACCCTTTCGCGCTGATGGCATTAAATAGGCTTTTAATGAGATCTAATTTTACCAAAATTAAAACTCTTTAATATCCTATTAACCCTAAACGTTTTTGGCTATATAAAGGTCTCTTCTCCTTCATATTCTTCACCAAAAATCAAAAGAAACCCTTGAATCAAAGCTTTTTGCTCTCTCTCAAAATTCTCTCTTCAAAGTTTCTATTATCTATGGCACCAAAAGAGCATTCAAGGAAACGTCAAAGAGTTCTTCTTGCCGGAGACTCTTCAACTCCCGGATCGGTTGCTCGTCCGGATTATGCTACTATCTACAACCAATCCTTTGAGAATTCCGAGGGTCTTCCTTATTTCCGCCAATTTGAAAACTACAAAATTCGTGCGGAGAGGATCGTATCCATCCCCTTTCTCGACTCCGAGCGCTTCAAGTTTGAATATCTTCCGCTTCTTCGTCTTTGGAATTTCATGCATTTTCTCACTATTCCGGGTATTTATTATCGGCTTTTGGTTTTGATTTTCTTTTCTAATGCTAAATGCATTTATCGTAATGGAGAAGTCGTTGCCATTCGATCTTATCTTATGGGGAAGCAAATAGTTCTTGATGTTAAGTCTATTTGTGAGGTTTTTAAATTGGAGGATGAAGGTGAAGATAATGAGAATGCCTTAGGGCATGTTCTTAGCGGTTCCGTAACCGTCCTCAATGCTCATGATCGAATCCTACATTTGATGGTATCATGGTGGCTTCGTCCCTCCGGAGGCAAATATTCCACCATCCGTCTATTGGATGATTTTTGGATTCGAAGTTTCCGTCAACGAAAACGCCCAAATCTTGCTCGCATCATGTTCAATGAGATTGCTTATCATGTTCAACAACGTGAAACTCCTCTCATCACATCCTTTATCTATGGTACGGCCTTAAGCTATTACTTTGTTCAAAAGGATATTGATTGTTCGTTTGATCTTGCTTCTACTCTTACCGATCCTATCGACGAACATTCTCTTGCTCGAAGCAAATTTCATTATTTTAATGGAAATTGGCTACGTCTTACCGAGCTTCCACCCGAGGCCGCCGCCGCCTTAGAACAACAAGCTCCTCAAGCTCCTCAAGCTCCTCAAGTCCCACAACCCAATATGGATAATCTCATGACATATCTAAATGAACAATTCACCGGGTTGAATACTCGTCTTACCTCTATAGAAACTACATTTGATACGAGGATGACGGGTATGGAGAATCGCCTTACATCCCTCGAAAGCAAGCAAAACTCCTCGAATATTTCCATTGCCGCTTTCCACGATGAATGGCGTAATAGCATGAGGAACAATGACCCTTTGGGAGATGAAGATGACGATGATGAAGACGATGAAGATAATGCCTAGACTTCTATCCTTGCATATCATATCATATCATTTAGGATTTTTTTTATGCACCTATGTTTTATGTTCTTAGGATTAAGTTAATTATTAAGATTATTACCTATGCTTTGATTATTTAGGATTTAAGGTTTGCTTATGTTTTGGATTTCTCGTTTTATGACATAATAAGATTATGTTGCTTATCTTTATACTCTTGATATTTGATGCACATTATGCTCTCACAATTTTTTTTGATCTAACAAAAAGGGGGAGAAGATATAGCTCACAAACAAACTTCAAAAATTTTTTTGGTTTTATCAAACTTACATCAAGGGGGAGTTAAGAATTTTGATTTTGAGAAATTTCTTTGGTCTTAACTAAATTGAAATATCAAGCTTATATTAAGGGGGAGTTAATTTTCAAAAGTTGTCAAAAATTTCAAGTTTTGGTTTTGTTATATCAAAAAGGGGGAGATTGTAAAACCTATGTTTGATTTTGATATAACTAGATCTTTAAGGATCAAATTGAAGAACTTAAAATTGTTTGTACAAATCCCTTAATAAGTTTTTGAAACTCCAAAGACTTTAAACTGATTTATTAGAACTCAAACTCAAATATTTTCTAAGTGTTCCAAGGCAAAAATATTGAAAAACGTCGACCAGTATCGATACCCATGAAGGAGTATCGATACCTTTTTTAGCAAAGTTTGCCACTGCCGGAACACGTATCGATACAGCAAACCCCAGTATCGAAACGCTATGAAATCAGTATCGATACGGATGAACCAGTATCGATACCATTTTATAATTATTAATTTCAAAGTCGGTTTAAAAATATAACCGTTGAGATTTTTAAACGGTCACTAAACCAGTATCGATACCCCTAACCCTAGTATCGATACCACTATTGACAGTGAGCTATGTCGAGAAAAAGGTATCGATACAGCTTGTGCTGTTTCGATACCCAGTACCGATACGCCAAGAACGCGTATCGATACCCCTTTATTATTTGTACACAACGGCTATTTTCTTGTGAGACAGGTATCGATACCCCACTATAGAGTACCGATACTCATAGCTGGAAAAGTGCAAGAAAGTGGAGAAAAAGCATCCCAACGGCTATAATCTTAAAGTCAACACTCACAACGGTTGGAAATCATCAAGAGGCTATAAAAAGACCCCAAGAAGCTCCA
The DNA here is from genome assembly GCA_030270665.1 of Hibiscus trionum. Taxonomy (NCBI): domain Eukaryota; kingdom Viridiplantae; phylum Streptophyta; class Magnoliopsida; order Malvales; family Malvaceae; genus Hibiscus; species Hibiscus trionum. Next base: position 2,565,489 of record BSYR01000037.1, read on the forward strand.
GCAACATAACATTGAACCTCAAGAAGATATCAAAACATCAAATCCAAGCATTTGTGCAAAAATCCTACTTTGTCTAGAAATCCCAATTGTATCCTTCATTTCTATTTTGTTCAATTGGGTTGAGTGCTTGATATTGGGCTATCATTTGTATTGAGAGATACCTTATTAGCCACCAAATTTCTTTGTTCTATTGTGTGAGGATTGGGTTAATTTTTGGGTAGAAAAATTAACCGAAATTGTAAAGGTTGCCTCCTTGTCCTGGAAAAAGGGGACGAACAATTTAGTGGAAATTGTTGGAAATCCTTGGTGAGACTAAGGTAGTGGATGTAGAGTTCGGTTGGTGAACTTGAACCACTCTAAATTCCCGTGTCAATATTTTTTAAGTTGCAATTTCCGTTACAACATCGTTAAAATTCCAATTCACCCCCCCTCTTGGTTATTACCATTCGTGTGATCCACTCAACAGGTTGATATAATGAAAAATCAGATAATTTCCTGGCATTACTTTGTTTTAGACATGCAGGTGGACCTTGTCACTCTAGGAATTGAAGAAGAGTGTACAAGATGAGGCAATGCAAAACTAAAGGTTGATCATGAGTGTCGCAACAAAAATCGTCACCTGAAGAAAATGATTTATCTATAATGAGATGATTAGAAATATGAGGACAAAGCATTATAGGGTTCCTCTGAGTCAATTTTGCAGATACCAAGAAGAAGAAGCGATTGCAGCTCAGTAGAAACTCACAGGTTCAACAAAGTTTCATCTTTAATCGAAGCAATATTCGGCTGATCAAAGAAAAATTTCCTTGACCATAATACCTTCAAAAAAAGAAAAAGAAAAAAAGAAAAAAAAGGAAAAAAGAGAAAAAGAAAAGGAAAAAGAAAATGAAAAGGAAAAGAAAGAAAAAGGGAGGTGAAAACCTGAAACGACGCCTTTCGGAAAAAAAAAGAAAAAAGAGAAAAAAACCAAAGTGAAAACCCGAAATGGCGCTTTGAGAAAAGAAAACTAAAGTGAAAACCCGAAAGGGCGCTTTAGAGCAAAGGGCCAAAAACACAAAAAGGAGGTTGCGATGGCGAAGTCCTTGTGTGGGATAGAGTCAGGCGAGGAGCATCCGGAAAGAGACCCAAAAGAGCGGAGGTTGATTGATGGATCTAAGTAAACCATAGTTCATGTATCATATAGAACATTAGGATCATGTTAACCCAAATATTACATATTTTTTAACAGGAAAATGACAAAGAAGGATTCATAATGAGAAGAGTCCGCCCAGCAAAGAAGGATTCATAATGAGAAGAGTCCGCCCAGTAAAGAAGGATTCGTAATGAGAAGAGTCCGCCCATCAAAGAAAGATTCATAATGAGAAGATTTCGTCCGTTGAAGAATGAGGAAGTCCCAAATGAGAAGAGCTTACTTATTCAGTGTCGTTGCAGAAAAGACCAACAAAAGAGCGAGGAATGAAGAATTTCATAATGATAAGAACAACTTCAGGCTTTGACGAACAAATGATTTGGACAAAATCCGTGTCTTTTCAGTCTTTGCCCTATTACTGTTCCACAACAATGAGCAAAGAGGGGTAGCTGTAGAACTGGATTTTTGTCCAGGTTTATATATATATATAGTACAATAATAATAATAATAATAATAACAATAATAATAATAATAATAATAATAATAATAATAATAATAATAATAATAATAATAATAATAATAAACAGATAATAACAAAAAAACAAATATATTAAAGTCCAAATAATACAAGGCCCAAATATTTTACAAAGCCCAAAACATTTACAAAAGGCTCGAACCAAAAGCCAAAACCCATTACAACTATTGACAACCCACAACAACTCAGACCCAACCCATTACAGCTGTTAACAGCCCAACAAGCACAAAAACCTCTCGGAATCTCTTTGTGTTTCTTTTTCTTGTTCGAATTTGAGCCCCAAGGGACACATGTCGATATGGCATTGATCCGTTCTTTTTCACTCGGATTACTACCAAGCTGGGACCAGTTGGCATCGCCAGCCGTGCGAGGTTAAAGTCACATATGACAACAAGTATAAATACCTGTGAAGAGAGAGAAACGCTTTAATTAATACAACCATAATTACACCAATAATTACCAAAAAAGAAATTGAAAAGACACACAGAGAGAGAAGTTACCTGAGGAGTCTGAGTCAATCGGGGAAGACAACCGGACACGGAGACCTCACCGGAATCGTTAGAACACCGAACTGAGGTATTTCTACCTCTGTTCTTTTCCTTTTCCCATATTTACCAGTTCAAAAAACACAAAAACAAGTTAGGTCACTAAAAGACCGAAGCCTAACCTGTCTAAAATTAGATCTCGAACAAAAAACATACTTTAAACCAAAATTCTAATCATAAATCAGATCCATAACATATGTAAAATCCTAGATCTAAGGGAAATAAAACAGATCTAGATCTCTAAGTATCAGATCTACTTCGAATCTAAAAAACATAGAAAACATAAATAAATAAATAAATAAAAGTAAAAGAGGAGAGATCGAGAGATAATCGAGCTTTGTCGATGCCGGAGATGCTGTCAGAATGAGAGTTTGAGTGCTCAGATCGTTGTCGAAGTCGAAAAAACGAGAGGAGAGGTAATTGGTCTCGGGTAGATAGCTTAGGATCGGGAGAAGAGGGGTGTTTCTGACGAAACGAGGCTCAAGTCTAGGATTAGGGTTTAAAAAGGAGTTTTGAGTAGAATTAGGGTTCCATCGATGGAAGAGGCGGTGGTCGGAGTTGCAGACGGTGGTCGGAAAAACAGGTCTGGCCGGAGAAGATGACCGGAGAAGGTTCGATCATCGGAAAAATGTAGAAGAAGGTCGAACGGTGGTCGAAGGTTGCAGGTGTGTCGGAGAAGATGGTCGGAGAAGATCCGATCATTGGAAGAAGAAAAGAGGAGACCGAAGATGATATACGGTGGTCGATATCATCCCGGCGGCCAAGAAACAGATCGGAGGAAATGAGGATCAAAATCAAGGGTTTCGAAGGGTTCATGGCGTGTTTATGAAAAAAAATGAAATTTGATCTTAGAAAAACAAGGTTTGGGAAAGTTTAGGTGTTTATGAAGATTAAACCAAGGGATTTCAATGTGTTCTAGGTTTGTTCTTGAAAAAAGGTGATTTTTGATCTTCAAAAACAATTTTGGGAAAGTTTTTTGGTGTTTTTGAAGATCGAATGAGATAATTTTGAAGAACAAAAGAAGAATTGGGGAAAGTTTAGGTTTTGATCGAGATGTGCTTTGGGTTTTTAGATTTTTGGTGTTTGGGTTCAGAGGATTTAAAGTGAGAGGGAGTTAAGGAGAGAGAGAAAACAGATCAAATGACCGTTCCAACTCGGTTTAGGGCTATTTATACCGAGTTGGGAACGGTGCCGTTTTAGGGAGCCGGGTCACAGGGGATCCGTGTGTTTTCACACGGGTTTAAATACAGGTCCGTGACTCGGTCGAGCTTAAGCATTGGGTTTGGGCTTTGTTAATTCAAATGGGTCATTGGTTTGGGCCTAGGTAAATGGTTTGGGTTTGGTTAATGGGTTCTGGCTTAGTCTTTTAGGGTCTTTGGATTTGGGTTCTTAAAATTTTAATCTCCTTACAAATTTGCCACCCTTTGCTTTGTAATTTGGTCACCTAAGATGCAATTTAATTCAATTCAATTCAGTCCTTTCCAGAATTTAATTGCTTTAGTTAATTGTTTTAATTAATTACTTTAATTAATTGTTTTATTTAATTGTGTAATTAATTTATATGCTTGAATGTTTTAAAATATCATTCCATTATATTGTTTGGACAATTAATCACATTTTAAATTAGACTAGAGCCATTAGTGTAGTTTACTTAATCATAATTGAATAGGGAGATCATTATAGAAAATATGTAGATATTTGAAACAATGTTAGCATGCTCAATATTGGCTAGTGTCACAATGTAGAGTGATGTTAACCAATGAACATTCCGATAAAAGTTTCAATTTTATACTTTAACTTAGAAAATGGAAATAAATCACTAACTAGGTAAATTTAACAAATAAAACAAAATAGGGTTAATAATTAGTGACGTTCTAATTAGGAATGTTGTTACTTTTGGGTTGATAAAGAAAGTGCCCAATATTATTTTGGGTGTTTTTTATGTCCAAAATTAATAACATTAATAGATTTTTAATTAAATTAATTAATGAAGCCTAATTAGGGTTCACTTAAAAATGACAAGACAATAATTAATCATGCACTAAACCTTTTGTTTTGAAATATATTTTTCGAATATAAGTTGAAGTGTCCTAATGTAGCTGGATGTTTCATAATTATATTCGATCAAAATGTTTTTTCTTACAAAAGGATACTCTCATTCGGAATAAAATTCGTTTTACAGTTAAAATATTTAATTAAATACAAATTAATGTTCGAAATGCCAAAATGCCAAGTGTAATTAATAATGTACCGATAAATGGCGTTCGTAGGGGTGATAACCCTTCCCTACACGTAACCGACTCCCGAACCCGAATTTTTCAAAAAGAATCTCTGGTACGTTTTTATGGTGTTCGGCCTACCAAAGTGGCCGGTGGCGACTCCAAAATGATTTTTCAAGCAAATAAAAGGGATTTTGACTAAAAATGGAAAGTTAACTAATTACAAGATAAAATTGGTCAAAACCATGATTTTCCAAAAACCTAATCGTCGGGCTATTTTTTCATTCCAACCTTTAAAAAGCGGGCTTTCAAAAAATGGTCGCGACACAGGTATTTCTGATTGCATCAACTCCAATAAGGGGACTTCCTCTTGAGTTGCAATTCTTAATGGATCGGCCATCAGTGTCGAGCTCCAAAATCCGAATGATTCCTGATGTTGTAACAACTTGAGTGAAACTTTGTGTAATCTTGGACATCTAACACTGGATCATTCTTTGGTAAAGGAAACTTTGATGCGGTGGATGTCTACACATTACTTCGCTTATGGTGAATCCTGAACTATAGTGGATCACCCTAAAATGCTTGTTGTGAACTACATCTTTTCTCTTCTATGCCAATTCTTTCAACAATTAACAGTTTTTGTAGCACCGATTTTTCCATTCTCAGATCATAAGTGTTTATCTCGATGAAATCACTGACCTTGCTTTAGAACCATACCCTGAAAAGACTTGTAAAACTTTAGGGCATTGTCATCAAAATGTGGATCCTACACGAGGTTGGGCAACAATTCTAAATACGACATTGGGATAGAAATAACCGTATCTCTTTTCCTATTGAACCACTCGATCTTTGTCTTGAGAAAAAAATTCAGTCTTTCACTGGATCCTTGACTTTCAATGTTTAAAAGAAAAATTCTGCGATCCCTCAATTTTGCTAAAATCTCCAGGTCCTCTAACTGTCATTGAACCATTAATCGACGAGTTTTTGGAAGAATTCTTCAAAATTTGGCTTTACTCTGTCCTTTACATCTGTTAACTGGACTACCATCATCTCAGCATTTTCAAAAACTACTAGTGTATCGAGGTTAAACACTTTATTATTTCTTTCAGATCTAATGGATTTCTCGTAGGTGCCCTGGCCATATTGTCCCAAGTTTACTCCTCTTTTCTTCTTTGATTTTTGCCTTTTATTCCGTCTTCCTTTTCTTTTTGACTTTTTACCTCTCTCTCTTTTTTTGGCCTTTTTGGTCTTTTGACTTTTCTCCTCTTTGACCTTTTTTGTTTCTCTTCTTTTTTTGCGGGAAGTATCATTCAGATTAGACCCTCATGTGAGATGTGATAGCTGCTAGCTTGTCAACATCAGTATTTTTGTATGAAACATTCTTTTCCGACTTCCTTGATTTCAAGCAAAATAGTAGCTTGAATTACCAACTTGTTCGGGGATTGGTCATTTTTTGTTCAATTTCACCCAAGCGATCCTCAAGAACTTTCTGAAAATGTTTTTCCTACTACCTTAAAAATAATGCAATATTATTTAGGTCAAAATGCATTTATTGTTATTAACTATTATTATTATTATTATTATTATTATTATTATTATTATTATTATTATTATTATTATTATTATTTTAAAATGATTTTATTTGAAAAAATGCGATGAATGCACGAGGTATCAATTTCAAGGACTAGTCTTTAAAGCAACATCCATCAGTCAAAAGGTTGATTACAAGAAATAGACAATTTGGTTTAAAGAAGTCAGCTAGCCTTCATTTTTGGATTAATTACTTCATTCTACTTCCGAGTGAGCGTTTGTCCTTTCTTGGTGGTGAGGTCTAAGTGTTGTTACAAGTTCATGACTTCAATGGATAAAGTTTGCGTGAATCGGGCGACTCTCACATGGCTTCTGAACTTGATCATTTCGTGATTTTGCCTTTAGATAATCTGGATAACCGATTCAAGCTTTCTTCTCAATACATTTTCCTTCTCTGGAAATGCTCCTTCTAAAGCTTTCAAACATGCCTTTCAAGTGTTCGAATATCGATTTCCAATTTTATCACATTCGTTCTCAGCTCTTTCATCTTCTTGCTAAAAAAAGTTGGCTTTTCTTTATTTTGATATCCCTTTGATGACTTTCACCAATTTTGGAACTTGATGAAAATTCTATATTCTAAGCTTGCTCTCTCTCTCTCTCTTTAATTTATGTTCGATTCGTTCGTTCAAACCCACTAATTCCTGAATCTTCTCTCTCACAGCCCTTTAAATGTCTTCATACGACTTCTTGTGACTACTTGCATTCTAACATGTGACTTTCTTGAATATTATCTTTTTCTTGAACTAAGTCTTCTCTGACCGGATCCACAACGTCGTATTGTCTTCTCCTTGTCTATTGAACTCATTGGCCATTATGGATACTGCCTAACTTGACTAACCCTTGAATCGATACCTCTGAGTATGCAAAATGATGTTGGATGCATAAAAAAACCAATAAAAAAACAAAACAAAACAAAACAATGTCAACATTGTGAATTAATATGGAAAACAAATAAACAATATTCAAACACAGTAAAACATAATATATTTTGCAAAGAAAATAATCAGAGAAAAATATTTAAACCGACAGCACCTGTCCTAGGTTTTCTAGCTCTAACAAGGTGGGTTTCTAAAACAGAATGTGGGCTTTGTTCTAGACTCTAGGTTCCTGAACTGTTGTTACTGTCTACTACGACAGTAAGACATCGATTCGGTAGTATATGTCTCTTATAATGGAGGCGTGGGCCCCACGACGCATAAGGTTAGTATACCGGAAGAAGAAAAAAATCCAAACTCGAAGCTGGAGAGCATCACATCGGATATTGTCTTTCTCGCACTTAAGGGTGAAAAACCCGGGTCGAGGGTTTATGCATGAATGAAAAATATAGCATACACAAAAATTACCCCCATTCTTCCTAAAAATCCATCAAACAATTCTTCAAAAAATTAAACTTAAATTAATGTTCGAACTGCCAAAATGCCACGTGGAATTAATTCATAGGCCTGCCTCTCAATTTTGTCCCCAGCAGAGTTGCCAAGCTGTCGCGACCGTTTTTTTGTAAACTCGCTTTTAAGTTTGGAAAAACAGTCTAACGATTAAAAATTGGAAAATCATGGTTTTTAATCAATTTTATATTTTAATTAATTAATTCTCCGTTTTATATCAAAATCTCTTCTATTTGCTTAAAAATCGTTTTGGAGTCGCCACCGGCCACTTTGATAGGCCGGACACTATAAAAATGCACCCTACGAACACTCGTTATCACTCATTAGCTACACGTGGCATTTTGGCATTACGAACATTAATTTGAATTTAATTAATTCTTTTAACTGTAAAATGAATTTTATTCCGAATGAGGTATCCTTTTGTAAGAAAATACATTTTAGACAAATATAGTCATGGAACGTCTAGTTACATTAGGACACTTCAATTTATATTCAAAATGTATCTCAACACAAAAGGTTTTATGCATGGCCAATTATTGTCTTGTCACTTTTAAGTAAAACCTAATTGGCACCATCAATTTAATTAGTTTAAAATTCTAAGAATATTATTAATTTTTGGACATAAATGATAACATCCAAAATAATATTAGACACTATCTTCAAAGAGTCCAAAAGTAACAATATTCCCTAATTAGAGTGATTCTAATCATTAGTCCTATTTTAATTTTAATTACTCTAATTGTGTATTATTTCTATTTTCTAGGTTAAAATAAAACATTGAAATCTTCATTTGAATATTCATTGATTAACATAACTCTACAATACTAACCAATCTTGAACATTCTATTTTTATTTCAAATATTCATTTATTTGCTACAATGACCTTTCCTATTTAGTTATGTAATTAAGTAGCCTATACTAAGGTGTTTAATTCTATTTTAGTCATGTGGTTTAAATCCTTAAAACAATATACTATATGTCATTTAAAATCATGCAAACAATTATAATTTAATTAATTAATTAAATAAGAATATTGCAAATATAATAGATACTCAAACACATGACTAAATTTTATAAAATTCAGATTTCAAGAGCTGGATTTGCAATTTTAGTGACTAAAATGTAAACAGGGGTAAACTAAAGAGCCCAAATTTAATTCTGCTAAGACTGTAGACCCAAACCCATGAATTCAGCCCATTTAACTCGCAAACCAGTTTAAACCGGGCAGTTCAGCCCGCACGGTTCGACCTTAAACAGTCCAAACCATCTACCAGGCCTCGAATCGGATTGCGGCCCCGTATCCAAATCCTTTTTTAAAACGCGCGGGTCGTTTTGACAAGCTTCTCAAACGACGTCGCACACTGTGGTCTATAAAACTCATGCCCGAGCCCACTCGCTCATTTTCCCTCTTTTCAACTCGTTCTAACTCAGTCACTCCAAAAAAACCTCTCCCCAAATGCGATTTTCGGCTACCTTTGGCGATTTCCAGCTGCCGTGGTTTGGGTTCCAACCACCATGGGGCGATTTCTGGCCACTGTGATGCGATTTCCGACCACCGCAGGGCGATTTCTAATCCACTTTTCCGCTATATATCGAAACCTTAATTCTAAAAAATCCCTAATTTTTTACCAAAAAAAACCTTAAATCTACCCTTACCTAAGCCTAAATCTACCCGGATTCGACTGCATCCACCCTTCTTCACCATATCCAAAGCCTAACTACCCTCTCTCAAACACTCTCCCACTCATTTTCGACTCCGGTATCGCGGAAAAAAAACTTCGTTACCGGTTTGACAACACTCCGTCTGGTCTTGACAACACTCAGAAAAGACGAGTCACCCATTTTCTCTTTTTTTCGTTTCGGCTTGTTTCACTTAGAATTTATCTTTCTATTTTGACTCTTGAGACATGCAAAGTTAGATCTATTGTTTTCACTGTTTTTGTTTCCGATTTTCTTTACTGGATTTTTAGATCTAAGCATATATTGACTTTGTTTACATTTTGTGTGCAGGAACGGAAAACAAAGGTCGAGTTAAACCTTTGTTGCGTGACTTCGATTCGGCAAACTTCAGTGACGGTCAACGGTGCCCGATCAGTATCCCGACGACGTTTCCCCTTTCTGGTAAAACTCCTCGACTTCCTATCTCTTCCTTTTTTTAATTCCGCAATTATTGCGCATTAATGTCCATGTCTACCACTTACTATCTCCCTTCCTTTTATAGGTTGACGCATCGTAACGTCATCTTGCTTCGTTGGCGATGCTAGTTGGTTCCAGACGGGTTTTAATCCACGTGAAACGGATGGAGCCAATAGCAGCCTACCTGTAACACCCGGGTTCTGGGGTCGGGTGAAAATAATATTAAAATAATGTTTCGGGTTTTGATTTCAAAAATTAAAATAATAAAATATTATTTGGGCTTCGTATTTTCAAAGCAAACATTTTATGTTGGACTTAAATTAATTTGAAACTCATTTTCCCATAGATTTTAGAGTTAATGAGATTCCCATCTCATTAATGGAAAAGATGAAATTAAGTGGACTTTCAAATTAAAACCCCCTTTTTATTAAAATAAGCCTTTTGTCATCTTCTTCCTCACTCCCATTTTCATTTCTCATGACATAGAAGCTCTCTCATCTCCATTTCACTATTCCATCACCATACACCTTCATCTTTGGTGCTTTTTGAAAGGTAATTTCGTTTTTAACTTGTCATCCTTTCCCTCTACAAGCTAGTACCTTTATTTTTCTTAAAGCTCCTAGTTTTTGGATTTTGGTGTTTTGAAAGTTTAGATTAAAAATGAGAACTTTATTGTCTTTAGCAAAAGATTTTGATTATTTAATGTTAGATAGGTTGTTTATAACCCATAAGGTCCAACATATGTGAATTTTAAAGAGTTTTATGGTAATTCTCAGATTTGGGTTTAAGTGGGGTTTTTTGAAGGGTTTTAAGATTGGTTTTGGGGTTGCTATGTGTTGGAATTTGAGGGCTGATGTTAGGGTGATAATTAGTAGTTGTTTTGGGAGCATTTAAGTGTGTTAGAAAGGTTTAAATCAAGAGTTTTGGGCTGAGCATCATCGCTGCTCGGGAATGAAGAAATTTAGAGTTGTTCTTAACTTGAAACTTGTGGTATGTGATTGAATTATGTTTCGGGTTTGCCACATTGAATCGTGGACTGGATTATGATTGTTTTGATTGTGTTGGGATGATTAGAAGCAAGGAATCTTGTTGGTGAAGCCTCGGGGACGAATCCGGAGAATCCGGTGACTTGAGCTTGGATTTCGGCTCTCTTTTGGGTAGCAACGGTGAGTAGAAATGTCGAACTTTGATTTGTTTACGAATCAGAACTCTTGGGGGTTTGGGTGGGACCTTGAGGGTTCACCTAAACCCAAGTGTAAGTTAATCCTCCTACATCTTGTTATGTGTTGACGAATGGTTGTATGATGTGGTCTTGTGCATCTTGAGTTGTTTACATTGTTGTTGTTGTGTAGTCATGTAGAAGTTGAGCCTGACGTGATGGTTGTCTAAACTACGGTGATGAGTGGTCCCACCGGTAGTGACTAGTAGTAGAGTAAGGTGATGAGTGGTCCCATCGGAAAACTACTAGTCGAATGGTGATGTGTGGTCCCACCGTGTGTATGTTGGTTGTGCTTGTGCAAGCCATGGTAGTCTTGTTGTGATGATCATTCGTGCATTCATTGATTTCATTGTGAATTGTGGAAAGTGTTTTGAAAACTGCATGCTTGTTGAATTGTAGAGCTTCTCTCACTAAGCTAGTTAGCTTACGCTCTCCTTTGTTTCCAACATGCAGATTGTTAGTGTTCGGGAGGCAAGCGGGCAAGGAAGGAGCTTTTGGAGTTCTCAATTTAGCTCAAGTATGATTTATGTATTGTAATAATGCCTAGACGATGGGGGTGTAGACTTGTAGGAGTTGGTGTCAAACTCCTTAGTTGATGATGTGTATGTTGAGCATGTTGATTTGTTGAGTTTATGTTGGCTATGTGTATGCCTTTATGCTATGGATTGTAAACCATATTTACTTGATGCATGCTTGTCTTGTGGTTGAAACTTATATCCCTTTTATGTAATACTATGTGCATGTTTGTCTAAGGCTTGAATCTTGAATGTTATGTATGAATCTTATGTGGTTGTGTTGATCTCTAAATGTATAGTCTTTATGTGTTCGATGTGTGTTAAGCATGTTCGTATAGGATGTCTTGTATCTAGGGTTGATGCTTGTGTGTTGTGTGAGGGTTTAGTTGTGTTTAAGGAAAGCCTTGTGCCTTAAACCAGCTAGAACCAATCTGTAGACAGAGGGCGTTTTGAAACGGTTGGTCCCGTTTCGATACGGCCTCTCGTTTCAGGCCTGGCGTTTTGATACGCATAGGGGCCATTTCGGTACATATTTGCCACTGGAAATATGAGAATTTGCCGATAAATTGAGGTACCGAAACGGGTCTTGGTGTTTCGAAACGGTCAATATGTCGTTGACCACGAGAAGTTGACCGTTGGGGGAGTTTCGAAACGGTTGACCACCGTTTCGATACGATCCTCTCGTGTTGACTTAGGCCCGTTGACCAAGTCAAGGCGTTTCGATACACTTCTTGGGTGTTTCGAAACGACCTGCTTAATAAGCTAAAAATGGACTGTTTTGTAATGATGTTGAGTGGATTTAATAAGACCATTTAGATAAGATCATAATAAAAGAAATTTTAGGGTTGCTAACCGAAAGGGAGCCTTAGCGGGTTTCACTTCGGTTTCCCCGTGTAACCTACTCGGACCAGTCAGTCATCCAGGCCGGGAAGAGTAGGTTACATTTGGTGGTATCAGAGCCTGAGATTTTCGAGACCTCAGGTAGGTAAGTGAGGTAAGTTGATGCGTTATGATGTTGCCTTGTAGTGATGAGTGTTTTATCAGGTATGCTCGAATGTTTGCTTGCTAGTACGGTGTTTGTAAGCATGTTTCAGTGGCTTTTCTGGTTGGGTTAAGGGCTAGTCGAATGTCCCCATTGTTAGGTGTTGTTGTCAAAAAGAAAATTGTTTTGGTTTAACGAGCTTGAGAACCGGAGTCCTTGCCCTTTTGCTAACCTAACATTTTCCTTGTTTGTGTTGTGTCTAATTTTTTAGATCTTGTTTTGCTATGGTGAGACCGAGGGGACGACCTAGAGCGGGTGACCAGGCACCCGAGGACGTGCCTCCTGCTCCTCATGATCCTGATGGTAATGGGGTAAATTCTTGAGGTGATGGTAATGGGCCTCAGGTTGATGCTAATGTGGGAGGTAACTGGGCTCCAGTGGGCCAGGGTCAGGCAGGTGCAGATGTGGCCCACTTGATTCAGACCATAGCCGGAGCCTTTCAGACAGCTTTGGCCGGTATGCAAGCTGCAACACCACCTCAGGGTGCGGGGACAGGATTACCCCTAGAGAAGCTTCGTAACTTGGGAGCAGTTGAGTTTCGTGGATTGACTCCCGAGGGTTCAGAGGGGTGGCTTGAGAGTACTACCCACATCCTGGGTCAGATGGAGTGTTCAGACGCCCGTAAGTTGGGTTGCATTGTCTCCTTGCTTCAGGGGGACGCTTATACTTGGTGGATCACTGTTACCTCTGGTATGGCCGAGGCGGATATCACATGGGAGTTCTTCATAAATGCTTTCAAGAGGAAGTATCTTGGAGTCTGGTACTTAGATGAGAAGAAGAGAGAGTTTATGGCTTTGGTTCAATGTAATAGGATCATGTCTGAATACGAGGTTCAGTTTGTGAGATTGAGCCAGTATGCACCTGAGTTGGTTCCTAGTGAGAAGGAACGGCGTGACCGCTTCAGGTATGGGTTGACTACAGATGTGAAGACCTACATGCTTGCCTCCGACTACACTGAGTTCGATGTCTTGGTCTCTAGGGCCAAGGATATAGAGCCGAACCTAGGCTTTAGAGTACGTGCTAGTGGGTCCGATTCCGGAAAGAGACATGCGAATTGGGATAGAGACCAGGCCATGAGGCATAGGAACAGGAGGTACCAGTCGGATACAAGGTATAGGGGTGGTAACTATGGTCAGGGCCATCAGGGCCAAGGAGCTGTTATGCACACACCAGAGTGCAACAGGTGTGGGAGACACCATCAACGCGAGTATGCGGGTACCTTTGGGCCTTATTGGAACTGTGTATCTCGAGACCACATGAGGCGTAACTTTCCACAGACAGCTAGGGGCAGACCGGCTCCAGCTAGGGTCTTTGAGCACCAGAGACGCCGTGGGCGCAGTCGCAGGAACTTTCAGCCAAGGAATGAGGATCAGAGAAACTTGGCTCATATTGTAGCAGTCCAGCCCGATGGAGGAGGACCGACTAGGGTGTATGCTCAGCGAGAGGCTGGGAATGACACTGATGTCATTGCAGGTAATTTCTCATTACAGTCTTTGAGTTTGCTTTCTTTGATAGATTCGGGGTCGACACATTCGTATATTTTGGGTGAGCACGCAAGGTCTTTAGGGTTACCATGTGATTGGCTAGAGGTAGGTGTAAATGTTACTAGCTCTTTTGGTGATACAGTGATAGTTAGGAAAGTGTATAGGAGGTGTCCCTTGATGGTTCAGGGCCACGTATTTCATGTCGATATGATGGAGTTACCCTTCTACGGCTTTGATGTGATTTTGGGCATGGATTGGCTTGTAGAGCATAGAGCTAGGGTTGACTTCGAGACCAAGAGAGTCTCCTTGAGGTTTACCGATGACCTTGAGGTTGTGGTAGTTGGTGAGAACGTTAAGTTCTTGTCCAATGTGATTTCAGCTATGGAAGCTCAGAGGTTGTTGAGTTTGGGGTGTCAGGCTTACTTGGATTATGTAATGAATCCTAATATGAGTGAGGTGAGACCTCAGGACATCAAAACAATATGTGATTTCCCTAGTGTTTTTCCGGAAGAGTTACCGGGTTTGCCTCCAGACAGAGCAGTTGAGTTTGCTATTGAGACGTATTCTAATTCAGCAGCAGTGTCGATTGCTCCATATAGAATGGCACCAAAAGAGTTGAAAGAGTTGAAGACACAGCTTCAGGAGTTGACTGATAGAGGCTTCATTAGGCCTAATATTTCTCTGTGGGGTGTTCCGGTCTTGTTTGTGAATAAGAAGGATGGTAGCATGAGAATGTGTATAGATTATAGGCAGTTGAATAAGGTAACAGTGAAGAACAAATATCCTTTGCCTAGGATAGATGACTTGCTAGACCAGTTGAGTGGTGCTTCTGTGTTTTCGAAGATTGACTTGAGGTCCGGATACTACCAATTGAAGGTAAAGGATGTGGACATACCGAAGACGGCCTTTCGTACACGTTATGGGCACTATGAGTTTTTAGTGATGTCTTTTGGGTTGACTAACGCTCCAGCAGCCTTCATGGATATGATGAACCGTGTGTTTCATGAGTTCTTGGACATGTTTGTGGTAGTGTTCATAGATGACATCTTCGTATATTCTAGGACCGAAGAGGAGCATAATGAGCACTTGCGGTTAGTACTTCAGACCCTACTAGAGAATCAGTTGTATGCCAAGCTAAGAAAATGTGAGTTTTGGATTAGGGAGGTAGTCTTCCTAGGTCACGTGATCTCGGCTAGTGGGATTAGTGTGGATCCCAGGAAGATAGAAGCTATAGTGAATTGGAAACAACCAAAGTCAGTGACAGAAATCCGCAGTTTCCTAGGTTTGGCGGGATACTATAGAAGGTTTGTTGAGGGGTTCTCTAGATTAGCGGCTCCTTTGACTAAGTTACTACAGAAAAATGTTCCGTATGAGTGGTCAGATGCAAGACAAGAAGCGTTTGAGAAATTGAAGAAAGCTTTGACCGAAGCTCCTATCTTGATTCAGCCTGAACCGGAGAGAGAATTTGTGATTTATAGTGATGCATCCTAAGTAGGGCTAGGTTGTGTGCTTATGCAAGAAGGTAAGGTGGCAGCATATGCTTCACGACAGTTGAAAATTCATGAGAAGAATTACCCCACCCATGACATAGAGCTAGCCGCAGTGGTGTTCGCATTGAAGATTTGGAGACACCATCTTTATGGTGAGAAGTGCACCGTGTATACCAACCACAAGAGTTTGAAATATTTGATGTCTCAGAGGGAGTTGAACCTCAGGCAACGTAGGTGGTTAGAGCTCCTTAAGGATTATGACCTCACTATAGAGTACCATCCGGGCAAGGCAAACGTAGTGGCCGATGCCTTGAGTAGAAAAGTGGTCGTTGAGTTACGAGCAATGTTTGCAAGGTTGAGTGTGTCTAAGGATGGTGGGTTGATAGCCGAGCTTCAGGTTAAGCCTTCATTAGTTCAGTTAATTCGAGAGAAGCAGTTGCGAGATGAGTCTTTAGCACCTCACGTGCAAGACATAACCGAAGATAGGCCTACCGAGTATTGTTTTGGTGAGAATGGGATCCTATGTTACAAGGATAGGATAGTGGTTCCAGAGGATGCCGAGTTGAGGCGTACGATCTTGAATGAAGCTCATAATAGTCCTTTTGCTATGCACCCGGGTAGCACGAAGATGTATCGAGGGTTAAAAGAAGAGTATTATTGGGTTGGTTTGAAAAAGGACGTGGCCGAGTTTGTAAGTAGATGTATGGTTTGTCAAAGAGTTAAGGCTGAGCATCAGTTTCCCTCAGGTTTGTTACAGCCGTTGAAGATTCCGGAATGGAAGTAGGAGCGTATTACCATGGACTTTGTGTTAGGGCTACCGTTGACTCCTTCGAGGAAGAACTCGGTGTGGGTGATAGTGGATAGGTTTACTAAGTGTGCCCACTTCATACAAGTTCATACCACCTATACCTTAGATAAGTTGGCCGATCTGTATATCTGTGAGATAGTGAGACTACATGGGGTACCGAAGTCAATTGTGCCAGACCGAGATCCAAGATTTACGGCTAGATTTTGGGAGTGTTTGCATCGAGCTTTGGGTACTTGGTTGAACTTCAGCACTTCGTATCATCTGCAGTCAGATGGTCAGTCTGAGAGAGTGATTCAGGTGTTGGAGGACATGTTGAGATGTTGTATCATTGATTTTCAGGGGTCATGGGAGAAATATCTACCGTTAGTGGAGTTTGCGTATAATAATAGTTTTCAGTCGAGTATTCAGATGGCTCATTATGAGGCCTTGTATGGTAGGAAGTGTAGAACCCCGATTTGTTGGGCCGAAGCCGGACAAAAGCTTGTACCGATGCTTGAGTTGCTTAAGGGCGCCATTGAGAAGGTAAAGTTGATATATGATCGTCTGAAGGCAGCTTCAGATCGACAGAAGTCCTATGCCGACTTAAAGAGAAAAGAGGTAGAGTATTCCGTTGGAGATAAAGTGTTTTTGAAAGTCTCACCTTGGAAGAAGGTGATGAGGTTTGGGAGGAATGGCAAGCTAAGCCCAAGATTCATTGGACCCTATGAGATAGTTGAAAGGATTGGTCCCGTTGCGTATAGATTGAGACTCTCGACTGAACTAGAGAAGATTCATGATGTGTTTCATGTATCGATGCTCTGAAAGTATAGATCGGATCCGTCCCATGTAATGCCCGTTGAAGAGATAAAGTTGAATCCGGATTTGTCTTACAATGAAGAACCAGTTGAGATACTTGCCTCTGATAGCAAGGTGTTGCGTGGCAAGACCATAGAGTTGGTCAAGGTGTTGTGGAGACATAGAGGTGTGGAAGAGGCCACGTGGGAGAGGAAAGCTGATATGCTTGAGCAGTTTCCGTACTTGTTTCCGTCAGGTAATTTCGGGGAAGAAATTCCTTAAGTAGGGGAGAGTTGTAACACCCGGGTTTGGGGGTCGGGTGAAAATAATATTAAAATAATGTTTCGGGTTTCAGTTTCAAAAATTAAAATAATAAAATATTATTTGGGCTTCGTATTTTCAAAGCAAACATTTTATGTTGGACTTAAATTAATTTGAAACTCATTTTCCCATGGATTTTAGAGTTAATGAGATTGCCATCTCATTAATGGCAAAGATGTAATTAAGTGGACTTTCAAATTAAAACCCCCTTTTTTATTAAAATAAGCCTTTTGTCATCTTCTTCCTCACTCCCATTTTCATTTCTCACGACATAGAAGCTCTCTCATCTCCATTTCACTATTCCATCACCATACACCTTCATCTTTGGTGCTTTTTGAAAGGTAATTTCATTTTTGACTTGTCCTCCTTTCCCTCTACAAGCTAGTACCTTTATTTTTCTTAAAGCTTCTAGTTTTTGGATTTTGGTGTTTTGAAAGTTTAGATTAAAAATGAGAACTTTATTGTCTTTAGCAAAAGCTTTTGATTATTTAATGTTAGATAGGTTGTTTATAACCCATAAGGTCCAACATATGTGAATTTTAAAGAGTTTTATGGTAATTCTCGGATTTGGGTTTAAGTGGGGTTTTTGAAGGGTTTTAAGATTGGTTTTGGGGTTGCTATGTGTTGGAATTTGAGGGCTGATGTTAGGGTGATAGTTAGGGGTTGTTTTGGGAGCATTTAAATGTGTTATAAAGGTTGAAATCAAGAGTTCTGGGCTGAGCTTCATGGCTGCTCGAGAATAAAGAAATTTAGAGTTGTTCTTAACTTGAAACTTGTGTTATGTGATTGAATTATGTTTCGGGTTTGCCACATTGAATCGTGGACTGAATCATGATTGTTTTGATTGTGTTGGGATGATTAGAAGCAAGGAATCTTGTTGAAGAAGCCTTGGGGATGAATCCGGAGAATCCGGTGACTTGAGCTTGGATTTCGGCTCTCTTTTGGGTAGCAACGGTGAGTAGAAATGTCGAACTTTGATTTGTTTACGAATCGAAACTCTTGGGGGTTTGGGTGGGACCTTGAGGGTTCACTTAAACCCAAGAGTAAGTTAATCCTCCTACATCTTGTTATGTGTTGACGAATGGTTGTATGATGTGGTCTTGTGCATCTTGAGTTGTTTACATTGTTGTTGTTGTGTAGTCGTGTAGAAGTTTAGCCTCACGTGATGGTTGTCTAAACTACGGTGATGAGTGGTCCCACCGGTAGTGACTAGTAGTAGAGTAAGGTGATGAGTGGTCCTATCGGAAAACTACTAGTCGAACGGTGATGTGTGGTCCCACCGTGTGTATGTTGGTTGTGCTTGTGCAAGCCATGTGTAGTCTTGTTGTTATGATCATTCGTGCATTCATTGATTTTATTGTGAATTGTGGAAAGTGTTTTGAAAACTGCATGCTTGTTGAATTGTAGAGCTTCTCTCACTAAGCTAGTTAGCTTACGTTCTCCTTTATTTCCAACATGCAGATCGTTAGTGTTCGGGAGGCAAGCGGGCAAGGAAGGAGCTTTTGAAGTTCTCAATTTAGCTCAAGTATGATTTATGTATTGTAATAATGCCTAGACGATGGGGGTGTAGACTTGTAGGATTTGGTGTCAAACTCCTTAGTTGATGATGTGTATGTTGAGCATGTTGATTTGTTGAGTTTATGTTGGCTATGTGTATGCCTTTATGCTATGGATTGTAAACCATATTTACTTGATGCATGCTTGTCTTGTGGTTGAAACTTATATTCCTTTTATGTAATGCTATGTGCATGTTTGTCTAAGGCTTGAATCTTGAATGTTATGTATGAATCTTATGTGGTTGTGTTGATCTCTAAATGTATAGTCTTTATGTGTTCGATTTGTGTTAAGCATGTTCGTATAGGATGTCTTGTATCTAGGGTTGATGCTTGTGTGTTGTGTGAGGTTTTAGTTGTGTTTAGGGAAAGCCTTGTGCCTTAAACCAGCTAGAACCAATCTGCAGACAATGGGCGTTTCGAAACGGTTGGTCCCGTTTCAATACAGCCTCTCGTTTCAGGCATGGCGTTTTGATACGCATAGGGGCCGTTTTGCTACAATTTTGCCACTGGAAATCTGAGAATTTGTCGATAAATTGAGGTACCGAAATGGGTCTTGGTGTTTCGAAACGGTCAATATGTCGTTGACCAAGAGAAGTTGACCGTTGGGGGAGTTTCGGAACGGTTGACCACCGTTTCGATACGGTCCTCTCGTGTTGACTTAGGCTCGTTGACCAAGTCAAGGCGTTTCGATACACTTCTTGGGTGTTTCGAAACGGCCTGCTTAATAAGCTAAAAATAGACTGTTTTGTAATGATGTTGAGTTGATTGCCTTGTCTGTTGCTTCCATTGTTGACCCTTCATATTGGATTTAATAAGACCATTTAGATAAGATAATAATAAAAGAATTTTTTAGGGTTGCTAATCGAAGGGGAACCTTAGCGGGTTTCACTTCGGTTTTCCCCGTGTAACCTACTCGGACCGGTCAGTCATCCAGACCGGGACGAGGGGGTTACACTACCACTTGTCCATTGGTGCTCGATTTTGAGCGGGAAACAGAAACACAAAATAGGTCAAAAGGATTTTTTGTGTTTGTTGGGCTGGGTATGAGCTGTAATGAGTTGGTTAGCATAGGTTTTGGGCTTTGTAACCGATTTGGGCTTTTGAATTTTAATTTGTAAAGAGAATTTATATGTAAAGGGACATTTAAAGGATTTGAGTTTTTTATTTAACTATTCTAGATTTATTTATCTATATTTAGTTTTACTTATATCTTATTATTAATATAGTTAACACCCTGGACAAAATACGAGTTCTACAACTTGTATTCTTCTCATCTCACCGTTTGCCAATGTATGCTCAACAAGAACATGCCTCAGCTTTAGCATCATTGGATACGTCGCACCGCAAGGGTCATCGATATAGGTGAAAATCGTGATCCACCTCTTTGAGTAAGTCCTTTTCTCAGAATCTTGATGGGTGCACTTCACCATTGGGACCAACAGTTAGGATTTTCTTAGCTCTGGCTCACGGTGTTCATCGCAGTGTTCAAATTATCTTCTAAATTCCTTAAATCAATGGCTTGGCAAAGAGCCACCAAGAGTGTTGTGGACATCAGCTTCAAGATATCGTCAGCTTCGGCAGTTTTTCTTGAAAAGATTAATCCCAAGGAGTTCACATCTTGGTTGTGCTGCTCAGTGCTTTGAACATGGTTGGTGATTGGATTAGCTAAGTATTGGAGCTCAAAACAATAGGAAGCTGTTAAGATTTATAAAACAATGAGAGATTTAGAAAACAATGAGAGATTTTCAAGAGGAGAATGAGGGAAAGAGAGACGGTACTCTCAGAGAATTTTATTAATGATGCTGTAATATTCTCAAATGAGAACCAGCTCTTTTATACAAGAGAATAATTGCTAAGACGGTTAAGAAGTAGTCTAACAAACTCCTAACTACCTCTATACCAGACTTAACAATCTTAGACCAGAGGTGCAGTACATCACCTAAACAATATGTGCACACTCTAAAACACAAGCACATTACAAACTATACTAGAACATTATTCTAATATTCTCCCTACTACCAAACTTCCCTTGATGACACCAGACCTGTTTGCCAATTTTTAGAGCAGCCTTGAAAACAAAACACTGTAGAAACCATTCTCATGTTTAGATCAAACTTTTTCTTCCTCTTCCTGCAATATAGAAAACTCCTGTAGAGATATAACCGAAAGTTTTAACCGATGTCGACAAAAGGAGGGAGCAGACAAGGGCTTGGTCATTATGTCAGCTACTTGTTCATAAGCTGGTACTTCATTCACATATAACTTGCCTGCAGCAACTTTCTCTGGAACAAAGAAAAGATCTAGTTCAACGTGCTTGAACTTTGAATGTAAAACAGGATTAGAAGACACGGCAACCGCACTGGTGTTATCACACCAAAGAGTGGGTATTCCATCTAATTTAACACCCAATTCACTGAATAGTGATTGTAGCCAAACAATTTCAGCAGTAGCACATGCGACACTCCGATATTCAGCTTCCGCGGTCGATCTCACAACAACCTGCTGCTTTCGTGAACTCCAAGAAATAGGATTGCCGCAAAAATATAAACAATACCCTGAAGTGGACCTTCTATCATCTAAATCAGTTCCCCAGTTTGCATCAGCAAATCCAGTAAGACTTAACAAAGTACCAGCAGAAAAGGAAAGACCAAAATCAAGAGTACCCTGAAGATAACGTAGAATCCTCTTAACAGCAAGAAAATGCACATCATGAGGATTTTGCATAAATTGACAAACTTTATTCACAGCAAACGCGATGTCTGGGCGAGTAATAACAATGTATTGTAGTGCCCCTACAATGCTTCTATATTCTGTAATATTCTCAATAGGGCTGCCATCAGAGGAAGAAAGCTTACAATTAGATATCATAGGAGTTGGAAGACTCCTAGCACCATCAAAACCACACCGTTGAAGCAATTCGAAGACATACTTCCTTTGGCTTATAATCAAACCAGTAGAATGATAATGAATTTCCAGTCCCAAAAAAAAAAAAAAAAGAGTACCAATGTCTTTGAGGGAGAAAACCTTGTTCAAATTCTCCACAACTCGTTGAACTTCATTGTTGTTGTCTCCTGTTATAATGATGTCGTCTACATACACAAGTAGATAGATCACGCCATCATTGTCATTTTTAACAAACAAAGAAGCATCACTCTTTGTTAGAACAAAACCTGTGGACACCAAATAATCCTTTAATTTTTCAAACCACGCCCTAGGTGCTTGTTTGAGACCGTATAAAGCTTTGTGGAGCTTGCAGACAAGAGGAGGATGCAACCTGCTTGAACCTTCTTGTTCATAACCGGGAGGCTGAGTCATGTATACCTCTTCTATTAAATCACCATTCAAGAAGGCATTGTTTATGTCAACCTGCCTCATAACCCAACCTTTTGTAACAGCTAATGACATGATTACTCGAACAGTAACTGATTTGACTACAGGGCTGAAAACTTCATGAAAATCAACTCCAGCCTCTTGTAAGTATCCCCTTGCCACAAGCCTGGCTTTATACCTGGCTACAGAACCATCCGGATTTCTTTTTATTTTGAAAATCCATTTACAGTTGACTGCTCTCCTGTTAGGAGGTAAGGGAACAAGAGTCCAAGTCTTGTTTTTTTATCAAAGCATCATATTCCGATTGAGCAGCAGCCCTCCAATGCACACTCCTCATGGCTTCTCGAATGGTTGTAGGCTCATTTTCTTCCTCCAAAACTGAAGTTTGTAAATGAAACACTTTGGGTTTTCTTATCCCATTTTTGCTTCGTGTCACCATAGGGTGAGTATTCTCTATAGCTGGAGAAACTGAAGTAATCACTATACGATCAGATTGAAATTGAGATGGAATGTTACCCTCTTCTTGTTGAAAACGACATTCACGATTGTCATCAAAACCAGAGCAATTATTGTCAAGATAATATGGATTCTGATCCAACCCACATTCATCATCATGAGGAAGTAAAATCTGGAGTTCGTCATTACCAGCACAAGGACTAATTGGTGAATCAGTGTGTTGAAATTCAGTAAGCAAAGAGGAATCTTGAGCAGCTTCATCATGTATTTCAAAAGAGGTAGGAGAACCAACAGGTGAAACAGTATGCTGAACTTCAGTGGACAAAGGGGAATCTTGAACAGCTTCATCGCGAACATCAAAAGAAGGATAAGCAATGGGTGAGACATTTTCTTGAGGTTCGGAAGAAATAACAGGTTCATAAGGAACAATGGGTGAGACATTTTCTTGAGATTCAGAAGAAATAATAGGTTCATCGCCAACTGACAAACCCTGAGACGCTATCAGCGGAACGACATCAGACTGAACCTCGACTACTGAATCTTGTGGTTCTCTAGAGAAAGAATCAGGTGCAGAAGGCACATGACGAGATGAAGAAACCAAAACATCTTGAGATGGCACATTTACTGGTGTCACATTAGTCTGAAAAGAAGAGTGTTCGTGAGGAAAAATTAAAGGCAAAACTTGTCCTTGAGGAGCAGATTCATGAACCGACATATCACCTTTCTTCACAAAAGGAAACAAAAATTCATCAAAAACCACATGGCGAGACACAATAATTTTTCCAGTGTCATCCATACACTTATACCCTTTATGAACTGAGCTAAAACCAAGAAACACACACTGTTTTGACCTGAAATCTAATTTATGCTTATTAAAAGGTCTCGTATATGGGTAGCAAGCACAACCAAACACTTTCATAAATGAATAATCAGGCACTTTTTTATACAACACTTCAAAAGGAGACTTGCCGTGAAGAACATGTGTAGGAAGTCTGTTTATAAGAAAAACAGAAGTTGTGAAGGCATGAGACCAATATTTTAAAGGCAAACCTGCTTGCGCCAACAATGTCAGACCCATTTCGACAATGTGTCGATGCTTTCTTTCAGCCTTCCCATTCTGCTCAGAGGTGTACGGACATGAGACTCTATGTTGAACCCCATTTGTGAGAAACCAACTCGACAACCCTTGATACTCAGTCCCACCATCAGTTTGAAGACTTTTAATCCTGCATCCAAACTGAACCTCAATTAACTTGTAAAAATTAAGAAAACATTGAACAACCTCGGATTTCCTTTTCAGCAAATAGACCCAAGTATGTCGGCTATAGACATCAATAAAAGAGACATAATAGACAAATCCTTCTGAATTAATAGAAGCTGGACCCCAAAGGTCAGATACAACAAGATCAAATGGTTGTGTATATTCTGTTAAAGATCTAGAGAAGGGAAGCTTATGAGCTTTCCCTTGCAAACAAGAAACACATAGGGGTGACACTTTATTATTAGGAAGAGCTATATTACAGCTGTTCATTACTGTCTTAAGGACACAATCTGATGGATGTCCAAGACGCATGTGCCACAAGTCAAACAAACTGGACGGTTGAGAAGAAGACACACTGTAGGAGGCAGGCTGGATGGTATAAACACTGGGAGCTGGAAAGATCTGATATAAACCCTCATGTGTGAGCTTCCCTTGAAGCAGAACAGTGCGAGTCTGAGCATCCTTCACACAACAACCATCAGCAAAAAACTCAAAAATGACATTATTATCTCGAACAAACTGAGATACAGATAATAAATTTTTTTGTATCGAAGGCACATGTAAAAGATTCTGCAAAACCAAAAGGTCTAGAGAAAGTGTTGATAAAACCTCGACCTACATGTGAAATGGGAACACTCTCCCCATTACCCATTAGCAACACATCATTACCTGAGTAAGAAACACTTGGCTGAAGATTGGAGTTGTCATGAGTAACATGGTGAGTTGCACCAGAATCAGGATACCATGCACCAGAGGAAGATGAAGAAGGTAATGAGGATGATGCTGCAAATGTCATAGGAGCAGTTGGACAGGTGGAAATTCCAACACTGGTTGTAGGAGAAACACTAGAATGACCTGCACTCGAAATATAAGGACTAGACCCAACACTCGGAAAAGGGAAAAAATGATGTCCCCCAAAATTAGACGAAGAAAAATTTGGTATATAAACCCCAGAAGATCCAAGCAGTCCACCATGAGAAAAAACAGCTGCAGGAGAAGAGAGATAAGGAACCCCAGGTTGCACACCATAAGAAACAGTAGGAGTACCATAAGAAACAGGAGGAGTATAGGACATAGAACCTCCAGGTCTTGGGGTGTACCCAAGAGTAACATTATGAGCATGAAACTGTGGATTTCCACCTTGACTTTCTTTGCTATCAAAATTATGCCCAGTGTAAGACTGATCAAAACGATACCAACACTTTAGAGTTGTGTGACCCATACGCCCACACAATTGACATTGTGGACGACTTGACCTGCCACCTTGACCACGTGCTCTGCCTCGAAAGGTACCTCCACCACTTCGACCACGTGTACCAGTAAAGGAAGGATCAGGTTGTGGTGTTAAACTCTGTTCATTTTCTTGAAAGAGGTGCTGATCATCTGCTGAATCAGAGTTAGCACCTTGATGCACAACAACGTTAGCATGAGTAGGTAAGTTTTCCTGAAGAAACACTTGTTGACGAGCTTCACAATCTAGAAGCATCTCAGTAAGCTTTTCTAAGGTGACAGATTCACGAGAAGCAACAACAATTACAGACTCGAATTCCATGGAAAGACCAGCTAAGATCACACTCACATGCTCTTGCTCAGAAATATTACTACCAGAGATATTGAGGGCATCACACATCATCTTTATCTTGGCTAAATAGGCACTAACAGTCAACCCACACTTCTTTTGCGTGTGTAAGCTATGTCTTAAGGATGAAATCTTGGCACTTGACTTGGCTGAAAACATCCTATAAATCGTTGCCCAAATAGCACTAGAAGAATTGCAACTCGAAAGATGAGGAAGTAAATCCAGACTCACAGTGGTCAATAACCAAGAGGCAAGAAGCTTATCTTGTCGACGATAAAGAAGATATTCAGGATTAACTGTATTCTGACCAGACTCATTAGATATAAACTGAGATGGGATAACACACTCAGAAGACAAAAAATCTGAAAGACCGTAACCTTCAACAATTAAAGTGACTTGTTGTTTCCAAAGGACAAAATTGCTCTCAGAGAGTTTAACAATGTCATGTTTTGGAATTTGTTGAACAGCTGTCACACTCAATGACGTGACAGATGTATCCGAATTGGAACCAGACGTGGTATTTGAAACCATTTAGTCTAAACTTCAAAGAGGCAAATCAACAAACAGATGGTAGGCAGAACACAAAACACACTCAATAGATCAAAGAAATCAGATCACTGCAACAACAAAGCACTGATACAAAAGTCCAATGGAAATACAGGAGAAGATCACAGAAATATCTAAACGATCACTAGTTTGCTCAGTCTGCTATGAGTCATTACGAGTCAAACATTCTTACGATCAAAAACATATTTCTGTTTATGCATAAGATCTTAATCCTGTAGCAAATCAAACGTAAAGAGCTGAACGATCATACCAGAGTTACAAGGCAATCACTATCTACGAAAGAATGCTTGCAATTCAACCAAGAACTGAGGAGATCTCCAGAATCTTCACGAACAATCTGCAGCTACAGTGACACTTTGATCCAAAACACAACGAAAAACGCAGCGGAACTCCATCAGAATCGTTTTCGGCGATGATACCATGTTAAGATTTATAAAACAATGAGAGATTTAGAAAACAACGAGAGATTTTCAAGAGGAGAATGAGGGAAAGAGAGACGGTACTCTCAGAGAATTTTATTAATGATGATGTAATATTCTCAAATGAGAACCAGCTCTTTTATACAAGAGAATAATTGCTAAGACGGTTAAGAAGTAGTCTAACAAACTCCTAACTACCTCTATACCAGACTTAACAATCTTAGACCAGAGGTGCAGTACATCACCTAAACAATATGTGCACACTCTAAAACACAAGCACATTACAAACTATACTAGAACATTATTCTAATAGAAGCCAAAGCAACTTCAGCACCCTTGAAACCATAATCCAGACTTGGATTCCTACCGCCAGAGAGGTTTGATGGTAGACCATTGTTGTAGAAATCATTAACAAGTTCAGAGAATTGAGCAAACATAAGTTTTCCAATAGCCGCAATAGCTAAACGAGCATTGTCTATGAGACAGCAATTGGGGTACTCTGGAAGTTGCCACAGTGTAATGCCTTGTTCCTCGAGACATCGACCAAAGGGTTATCATTGACATAGTTAATCTCTCTTTCGATAGATTTGGTTGCGAATCTGATCACTTCAATATGTGGACCAAGCCATTGCGGAGATGACCTCAGAGTCAGAGCATAGCGGTCCTGTTTCGGCTTCTGCAGAGGGTGCATTGCATTCAACTTCTTAGCCGCTTTAACAATGGAAGCCATGCCTGAACCAACTGCAGTGCCATTGACTAAAGCAAGGGGTTCCCCATTGGGAATTAGGCCTGCCAGTGAGCAATCCAGAATCAAGGGGTGATGTTGTAGTTGAGAAGCTTGGTGATTGCCTCCAGAATTTCGAACCTTATCCCATTGGGAATTAGGCCATTGATTCTGGATCAATACCGGTTTCACGAAACGCTTCCTGGGCATCAAGGAGTTCCCCATTGGGAATTAGGCCTGCCAGTGAGCAATCCAGCAATGTATGAAAGATGAATAATATCACCAGACGCAGTAATTGATCCACGAAGTGGCAAGCATGGGGTGATGTTGTAGTTGAGAAGCTTGGTGATTGCCTCCAGAATTTCGAACCTTATCCCAGAGTATCTCAGGAGCAGGGTGTTGGTCCTAACAAGCATGGCTGCTCGAGTTGTCGAGTGAGGAAGTGTGTGGCATGACTCAGTTCCATAGCCAAAGATCCCAGCATTCAAGAACCTGAACCAACCAAACACATTCAATTTATACTGAATAAATGAAACCATCTTTGATTTGGCCATTTTTTATGCATTGCATGAATATAAAAGCTTACCTAATTAGCTCCATTTGAAGGGCAGATACTTGGTTGGTTCTTAGACGAGAATTAACACCAAAACCATTAGTAATTCCATAGGTGTCGAAAAATGTTATGGTGATTCCAAGACGATCCACTCCTTTTAATATGAATAGAAAGTCAGGATCGACAGCAGTCGAGTATAATATAGAGTTTTTTTTTTCTTTTGGAAAGAATGAGTTTTCAGAGGAAACTTTTTTTGAGAAATGCTTTACAAAATTGCTTATGTATTGTTTGGTTTAAAATATGTGTTTAAAACAAGTCAATTTGATTTGATTCTACTCGTATTTCATAAATTTAACTCGAAAAAAATTTCAAATAACATTTGAGTTATAAAGTAAGATTCGTCAGCTCGATTAACTTTTTTTTTAATTTGACTCGATCGAGTGTCCACCACTACCTAGAAGGCTAGAACAATGTTTGCATGGTTTTAAACGGAAAACCGTTTACACATTCTAAAATTTGGTATCAGTTTTATTTTTCAAACCTAAGTTCCAAAATCTTGTAAGTATTCAATTTCACGCATGAGTTATAGAACCTAATATTGATTTGAAATGAACGTCGAATACAAATAAGTATTTAATATGAGAAATCATTTTTTAAAGTTAATTTTTTATATATTTTAAAATTGAAAATTTTTGTAATATAATCTAATACTACTCCGTTTGCATTTGTCATCATGGTTTATAGAATTCAAGAACAACCCTAGAATCTTAGGACTTTTTACTTGAGATGTGAAGAAAGTTACAGAAAAGGAAAACTGTCAGAAGTGGGATTTGAACCCACGCCCTCGTTAGAGGACCAGAACTTGAGTCTGGCGCCTTAGACCACTCGGCCATCCTGACTTTCTGATCCAATGCCGTAAATAACTTTTATTACTATATTAGTAAATAATACTCCAGGAATCAATAACATAGAAACGCAGATACAAGTATGGTTTAACATGCCCCAATCACATCATTTACTTCTTTTACAACGGAATTCAAGAAACAAAGAAAAATATTGAATAGCAAATTTCCAGAGATTGAAACGAAAGCAAACTAACAGATGGGAAGAGGGGGGCCATTCCATTCTTTAAGACATTCCAGCATAGGATCAATGATCTTCCCTTTGCACATAGCTGTGAACACCTTGTCAAACTCCTCACCAGGTGACTTCACATTTCCTCCACTAAGCAGTCCAATTCCAAGCTCCTCCCTCACAAATTTATACAGCAGATACTATCTGCAATCCTTGATCTTGTTAGGAATGGATTAGCTAAGTATTGGAGCTCAGAACAATAGGAAGCCATTGCAATTTCAGCACCATTGAAGCCATAATCCAGACATGGATTCCTAC
This sequence comes from Hibiscus trionum, assembly GCA_030270665.1. Lineage (NCBI taxonomy): Eukaryota > Viridiplantae > Streptophyta > Magnoliopsida > Malvales > Malvaceae > Hibiscus > Hibiscus trionum. The sequence goes on from BSYR01000037.1 coordinate 2,594,518, forward strand.
CGCCAGAGAGGTTTGAGGGTAGACCATTGTTGTAGAAATTGCTAACAAGTTCAGAGAATTGAGCAAACAAAAGTTTTCCGATAGCGGCGATAGCTAAACGAGCATTGCCCATCGAGACACCAATTGGGGTGCCCTGGAAGTTGCCACCATGTAATGCCTTGTTACTTGAGACATCGATCAAAGGGTTATCATTGACAGAGTTAATCTCTCTTTCGATAGATTTGGTTGCGAATCTGATCACTTCAATCTGTGGACCAAGCCACTGCGGAGATGTTGAGAATATTGTTAATAAGTTTGTTTTATTCTGTTAGTTAGTTACATCCTTTGTTAGGTTAGTTGCTTAGTTGGTTAGCAATATTATATGTGTATATAAACAACATGATGTAACATTTATTTAGATATGAATGTGAAGCCCAAATATTCTCTATTTTCTTCTCTAGTCAACATGGTATCTAGAGCCCGATTTCTTTGATTTCTGATTGGGTTTTCACATCTCTTGGGCATGTATTCCTTCGGCTCATCCGAAAAATCAAACTAGTTTGGTGACTAATTCTGTTCACCGACTTCATCGTTCTTATCGTTTTTCCCCAAATTCCAAAAGTTAGGGTTTTATCTTTCTCTTCCGTGTGTCGCGATGCCGCCGGAAATCGAAGATGTCACCGTCGATTTCAACGACCCTCTCTATTTGCATTCCTCCAATACGCCTGGATCTTTGCTCGTTTCACATCAACTCACTAGATTGGAGAACTACAATGTCTGGAGCCGCTCGATGCGAATCGCACTCTTGGCGAAGAACAAGCTGGGCTTCGTTGATGGTGATTGCAAGAAGGAGACCTATGCCACTGCGTTGCAGCCACAGTGGGAGCGCTGCAACGCCATCGTCTTGTCCCGGATTCTCAACACGGTGAGCAAAGATCTTTCTGCCGGTATCGTCTTTACTTCGAATGCGTCTCTTGTTTGGAAGGATTTACGAGAACATTTTGATAAAATTGATGGTTCTCGTATCTACTTCCTCCACAGAGAGATTGCAACTCTCAATCAAGGAGATTCTTTAGTCTCAGTTTACTACACTCGTCTCAAACTTCTTTGGGATGAGTACAGTTCTCTTGTTCCTTTTTCTACTTGCGACTGTGATGTTTCTCAACAAAATTTCGAGAATATGGTGCAACAGAGGTTGTTTCAGTTTTTGATGGGATTGAATGAGAGTTATTCAGCCGTTCGTAGCCAGATCTTACTCATGCAACCCTTACCTTCGGTGAATCGTGCCTATTCCATGATAACTCAGGAAGAATCTCAGCAAATGCACATTTCTAGTTTCTCTCCTTTCTCTGAGTCTACTGCTTTGTTCACTAATGCTCCTGGCTCTTCATCTCGTCGGCGTTTCAATGGTGTGTGCGATTTTTGCAAAATTAAGGGGCACAAGCGCGAGAATTGTTATTGATTGATTGGCTTTCCGGCTGACTTCAAGTTCACTAAGAAGAGAGAGTCACCTGGATCTATGGTGAATAATTCGAGGGTGGTTCCTGATACAGATTTGGATTTGGATTCTGGAGGTGCAGTTGATCCTCCAGTTCATGTTGCCTCTGTTCGTGCTTCTGCTCCCGTTGCTGCACCAGTTTTTACTCATGATCAATACAACCAAATTCTGGAGTTGCTGCATAAACCTCCTACCAATGACACTATGGTAAATCTGGCAGGTATAATTTCGAATTCCTCCTGTAATACTGGTGCTTCAATTTCTTGGATAATAGACACGGGTGCAACAGATCATATTTTATATGATTTCAAGAGTTTGCAATCTCCAATTTCATGTGCTTCTTCCTCACGCCTTGTTCATCTACCCAATGGTAAAACTGTTCCCATTACACGTATTGGTTCTTATCGTTTAAATTCATCCCATGTTCTTCACAATGTATTGTTTGTCCCTAATTTTCATCATAACCTGTTATCTGTTTCTCGTCTAACAAAAGATCTTCATTGTTCTGTTATTTTTTACCCAGATTTTTGCATTTTACAGGACCTCTCCACTGGAAGGATGAAGGGGATTGGTAAGGAGCCTAAGGGGTTATACATCTTTGAGTCTTCTGATTTTAGTTCTGGTTTGTTTTCTGCTCAGTGCAATTTTGTTTTACCTTCCGTTGATTCTCCATTACAATCTGATTGTATGGTTTCTTCTGTTTGCAATAAAACACATGATTGGCATGCTCGTTTGGGTCATGCGTCTATACCTACTTTGTATAAAATTTCTCCTTTGACCTCTGTTGTCCTAGATAAGAATTTATGTGTTACTGATTGTCCTGTTTGTCCATTAGCTAAACAAACTACACTGCCATTTCCTCTTAGTAATTCTAGAGCTTCTTCTCCTTTTGATCTTATACATATGGATTTGTGGGGTCCTTATCGTATGTCTACCCACAGTGGCTGTCGTTTTTTTCTTACCATTGTTGATGATTTTTCTCGAATGAGTTGGGTTTTTTTGCTAAAACTCAAAAGTGATGTCACCTCCTGTATTAAAAAATTATTTGCCTTTGTTTCTACTCAATTCTCTGTTCATATTAAAACTGTTCGCACTGATAATGGCACTGAGTTCTTCAACAGTGGATGTTCAGATTTTTTCTCTTCTTTAGGGGTTGTGCATCAAAGTACTTGTGTTCATACTTCTCAGCAAAATGGTATTGCTGAACGTAAACATAGACATATCCTAGAGGTGGCTAGAGCTCTTAGGTTTCAATCTAAAGTACCTTTGAAATTTTGGGGGGAATGTGTTAGTACTGCTTGCTATATTATAAATAGGTTGACAACCTCTGTTCTGAAATGGAAAACACCTTATGAAATGTTGTATAATAAGGTCCCTAATCTTTCTCATATGAGGATTTTTGGTTGTCTAGTATATGCTACAAACACTAATTACTCTGATAAATTCTCCCCAAAGGCCTTTCCTTCTGTTTTTCTAGGCTACTCTAGTACTCAAAAGGGTTATATCTTGTTCAACCTTTCTACCAAAACATTTTTTATTAATCGTGATGTCATCTTTCATGAGCATATTTTTCCTGTTGCTCTACCACAGTCTGATTCTGATTCTTCTTCTTTTTTCCCTTTACACTCACATATTTTTGATTCTGATTTTTTGGTTCTTCAACCTTTGATTCCTTCTTCTGAGACTGTTGGTAATAATCCTGATTCTGCTCATATTCCTGTTGATAATTCTGTTAAGTCTCCTCTTGCACATCCTGTTGATCATTCTATTGAACATCCTGTTGAACATTCAGTTGTCAATCCTGTTGAACATGCTATTGAACATCCTGTTGATTCTTTTATTGAATCATCTCTTGAAAATTCTGTTGCTCCTCCCCTTAGACGATCTTCTCGTGTTCCTAAAGCTCTTAATTGGTTGTCTGATTATATTTGTCCTTACCAATCTGCTTCTCCTTCTGCTTCTTTTACCACCACTGGTCAGTATCCCATTTCTTCTCATGTTTCATATCAACATTTACATATTCCTACTCAAATTTTTATTTTTGCCACTTCTTTAATTGAACCTTCTACTTACCTTGAAGCCATTAAACATCCTTCTTGGATTCAAGCCATGAATGAGGAAATTCTTGCTCTTGAATCTAATAAAACTTGGTCTATTGTGCCTTTGCCTGTTGGAAAAGTGCCCATTGGTTGCAAGTGGGTGTTTCGCATCAAGTACAAAGCCTCGGGTGATGTTGAGAGGTTCAAGGCTCGTCTTGTAGCTAAGGGCTACAATCAAAGAGAAGGAGTGGACTTTGTTGATACTTTTTCTCCTGTAGTCAAGATGATTACTGTTCGTTTTGTGCTTGCTTTAGCTTCCATGTTTCATTGGGATATTTGCCAGATGGATGTCTACAATGCTTTTTTACAAGGAGATTTATTGGAGGAAGTTTACATGGAATTGCATGAAGGATTTTGTAGCCATGGGGAGCATATGGTTTGCAGGCTGCAAAAGTCTTTTTATGGGTTGAAACAAGCATCTCGGCAATGGAATGCCAAGTTAACATAGGCACTATTAGTGGCAGGGTATAGTCAAAGCAAGTACGACTATTCTTTGTTCACAAAGAGACATAATTCCAACATTGTTATTCTATTGGTATATGTGGATGATCTGTTAATCACTGGGAGTGATCCAAGTATGATTCAAGACTTGAAATGTATTCTTAATAGCAATTTCAAGATGAAAGATTTGGGCCAATTGAATTTTTTTCTTGGTCTAGAAGTTTTAAGGTCTAATGAAGGTATTTTACTAAACCAGCGTAAATATGCCTTGGAGTTAATAGAGAGCACTGGTTTAGGGGGAGCGAAGCCTTCATTGACACCTTTAGAGTTTAACAACAAACTTACTACTTTGGAGTATGATAAAGTGACACAACAAGAGAATGCAGGAGATATTTTGACAGACAAAACAAAATATCAAAGACTCATTGGAAGATTGATATACTTAACTCATACTCGGCCAGACATTACTTTTGCTGTGCAACATCTCAGTCAGTTTATGCATCAGCCCAAGTTAACACATTTTGAAGCAGCAACCAGAATTGTGAGATACATTAAAAAAGCTCCTGGTCAAGGAATTTTGTTGAGTTCTAAAGGAGAGTGTTAGTTTGAAGCATACTGTGACTCGGAATGGGCAGCTTGTCCTATGTCTAGAAGATCTGTGACAGGTTTTTGCATTAAACTGGGAAATTCATTAATCTCCTGGAAGTCTAAAAAAACAAACAACAGTTGCTCGTTCGTCTGCTGAAGCAGAATATAGAAGCATGGCTAGTGCAGTAGCAGAAATTGTATGGTTGAAAGGATTGATGACTAAATTGAAAGTGGATTCTAAACAACTAGTCAAGCTTCATTGTGACAGCAAAGCAGCCTTGCAAATAGCAGCAAATCCAGTGTTCCATGAGAGGACCAAACATATAGAGATAGACTGCCACTTCATTAGAGAAAAAATACAAGAAGGTCTGGTTGAAACACACTACATTCGAACAAATGAGCAATTGGCAGATATCATGACAAAAGGGTTGAGCATACAGCAACATACATATCTTCTATCCAAGTTGGGGGTCAAAGACATCTTCCACCCACCAACTTGAGGGGGAGTGTTGAGAATATTGTTAATAAGTTTGTTTTATTCTGTTAGTTAGTTACATCCTTTGTTAGGTTAGTTGCTTAGTTGGTTAGCAATATTATATGTGTATATAAACAACATGATGTAACATTTATTTAGATATGAATGTGAAGCCCAAATATTCTCTATTTTCTTCTCTAGTCAACAGGAGATGACCTCAGAGTCAGAGCATAGCGGTCCTGTTTTTTGGGTTTCTGCAAAGGGTCCATTTCATGCAACTTCTTAGCCGCTTTAACATAAGAGCTTCCCTCATGTATGTGTTCCATTATAGCAGCAGCCTCAGTTTGTCCTGGATGGTGCTTCAATTTATGTATCAAGTGGTCGGTGAACTCGGGTTCACAATTCATGACTTCAGCAAAAATTGCAGATAAAACTTCTGACAAAACAGCCAATATGTTTGCCTCAAATAGAACCATGGAAGCCATGCCTGAACCAACTGCAGTGCCATTGACTAGAGCTAGATCTTCTTTAGGCTGCAACAAAAAGAACCCGGGAACAATACCGGCGACACGGAAGGCTTCCTGGGCATCTAGGGGTTCCCCAGTGGGTCCAACTGCTTTGGAATTAGGCCTGCCAGTGAGCAATCCAGCAATGTAGGAAAGAGGGACCGAATCACCAGATGCAGTAATTGTGCCACGAAGTGGGAAACACGGGGTGACATTGTGGTTGAGAAGCTTGGTGATTGCCTCCAAAATTTCGAACCTGATCCCGGAGTACCCCTGGAGTAGGGTGTTGACCCTAACAAGCATGGTTGCTCGAGTTGCTATCGATTAATGCTTCTACACTGTAGACGTATACTAACTATACTTTTGATAATCCAACTAATTCCTCTATAGTTCTACTACGGCTACAAAATTGCCTAGCATCGCGTTCTTCCCATATGCTATATACATATCTGGTCCAGGCAAAGCTTAAGAACAAGGACCAAAAGGGATCTACCCTTTAGATTATCAATGTCCCACTGTAATTCTACTGCCCATGAGTCCACAGTCCTATTCAGACAGCACAATCTTAGCACAGTCCAAACATGACATGAATAAGGACACTCGAAGAAGAGATGATCCCTCGATTCTTGACCAACCCCACATAATCTGCAAGAAATTTCAACTTCAATCTGTCTGCAGTTGGTAAATGATCAAGGATAGCCATCCAAGCTATAATAGAATGCTTGGTAATATGGCAAGGAAACCATACAAGCTTTTGCCAACAAACCTTGCTCTCCTCCCATATTCAACTTGTCTTTATCCCATTCCAACTGGACACACTCCAAAATAAACTTGAAGCTTCAGTAGACTCTTCATTATCCAACTAAAGTGGGGCTTGCAGGTAAAAGACCAGAATTTTTCCATAAATTGCCCTATGGTTTTGTGATATAATTACAACCTTATATATCAACATCGGTACAATGGAAAATTTTAGAATAAACGCCATGTATCAATATGTAGCACTAATTATATATATCGACATGCACCATTAATTATTTTATTAATTTTTAAAATTATAGGGGACTAAAGCGTGATTATTCTTTTTTAGAATAAAATAAGTAAAACATTTTTTGCCATTTTTCATATATATATTTTTTTATTTTTTATTTCAAAAACAATAATGTTTAATTTAAAAAATTCTAACTCAACTTTCAACTAAAAAAATATGAAAAAGTGTGTTAAATGTTTTAGGGCTTAACTCAGAAATAGGTGCTCAAACTATACACGTTTGTTCAAATAGGTGCTTAATGTTTTTTGGGCTGAGATAAGTGCTTAAAGTTTTATTCCATTAGTGTTTTAAGTTAATACTGATAAAAAAAAATTATCACCCAATCACAATTTAACACGTGTATTTATTTTATGTTTTTAATTTTTTATAAAAAACTGGAAAAAAAATATTTTTAGAAAAAAGTTTAAAAAGTCTTCAAATCTCCCAAAAAAAAAGTCTCAAATCTTTAAAAACCAAACATCAAAACTAACACCACTCCTGTCGTCAATAGCCTCGTCGGACCCCGCCGCCGCATGAGGTCACCACTTATTTTCGCTAACCACCCACCATCGGTAACTGATAAGAGGTGTGTAAATTGGACGTCGAACGACTAGAGCCTTTCGCGTTCGACGTCCGGCTGAGACCCCACTCGTCGGTTATCGCGATGGGTGGTTGGGGGAATGGGCAGTAGCCTCAAGCCGCGGCAACAGATCCAGTGAAGCTACCGACGACATTAGTGGCGTCAATTTTGGGTTTTAAGGTTTTAGAGATTTTAGGACTATTTTGTGATTTTTGAAAATTTTGAGATATTGTGTAATTTATTTTATTTTTAATTTATTTTAAAAAAATAAATAAAAAACAAAAGCCATGTGTCAATTATTATTGGGTGATGAATTTTTTTAACGGTGTTACCTTAAAACACAAACGAAATGAAACTTTAGGCACCTATTAGGCATCTATCTCAGAAAAAGTGTATAGTTTGGGCACCTATTTATGAGTTAAGTCAATATTTTATTCTTAAAAAACAATCACGCTTTAAGTTCTTATGATTTCAAAAATTATTAAAATAGTTAGTGGTATATAGGGATGCACATTTCACTCGTACCCGACGGGTTCCGACCCGACCCGGCTCGATAGGATCGAGCTTTTTGTAAAACAAACAAATTTGGGGTCGAGTCGGGTTTTTATTAAGAGTGAATTCGGGTTTAGGGTGAAAAAAATCTGACCTGACCCGGGACTAATAATGTAATTTTTCCTATATTTTTAGGGATATTTTGCAATAATACCCCTATTTATATATATATTTTTATAATTAGGTCCTTAATTTTTTTTAACAATTAGGTTCCTAAAATTAATTTTTTTACAATTAAGTCCCTAAAATTTATTTTTTATATAGATCGGGTCGGGTTGTGGTATATAATTTTCGGGTTGGGTTGAATTTTTTTAAAGAATGTGATCGGGTCGGGTTTAAGGTAATTATTTTAGGATCGGGTTGGCCAAAAATCCAACTCGTGCTCATCCCTACTGGTACATATCAATGCATATGATTAATGGTACATATCGTTACACGATGTCATCGTGGTACAATATATTTTGTTTATGTTCTTTACGTAAATATTAGGGCCTCAGGACAACTCATTATAATTTATAGTACATATGAATTACAGTTAAATCGATTATATCTCAGCCACCAGCCAGAGTCAACTCTACTGTTGTCCAGTTTAGAATAGTCCCGCAAAGTAGACAATTTTGTCTTGTTAGATTTTCTAACTTGAATTCTTACGCTACTATATTTTTCAATTAGATTTTAAACTAGTTTAAAGTAGAAAATTTAATTTGAATAAATTACTTGCTATTAAAGTTTTCTATGTAATCAAGTTACTTAGATGTGTGGTGTAATATTTAATAAACCATCGCAAAGTCGTTTTAGCCGCTCAAACTCACTCTTCTTCTTTCGACATTATAATGAATTTTTACTGTTCGACCATGCTATTTCCTGTTAAGGGCTTTTCAAGTAAATTTTGGTGTTTTTTTTTATTATGCTATCAATATACTTGTCATTATCTTATTACTAATTGATGTCAGAGTGTTACAAGTTTGATTCGATCACGTTAATGACTTCTATGATGTACGAAATTTCATTGTTGTAGGTGAAGAAGATGTGATCGATTCTCGCACAAATAGATTTGGACTAAGACCTATTGGGGTGTGATCAAATGTTGTCATCATCAACACCCGAGGAGAACGACGCAAGGATCAAAAAGGTTATATCTCATATTAATCTGCACTTTTGAATCAAATTTACTTTTCATGAAGATAACTTTAACTACCAAGTTGCATTTGAAGTTGTGATTTTATTCTATTATTTAGATGATCACTTAACCATTTGTATAGTCATGATACTCTTACTCTTGATAATCTATTTGATTTTATGGACTCGTACGACAAGATAAAGTATCTTGTAGTTGGATTTAACTTTTAGGGAGTGTTTCATTTTTCGTGGATGAACTCAAGAAAGGAGTAATTGTTAGGCTCGAAATCGATCAAACCAAATTCGTCAAGAGGGTTGAAATTGCTTCCCGAATGAATTAGCTAAAATCGAAAAATAACGGATAATATTTGTACGATAATTTTAGAGTGATTCGACTACTCAACCGAGTCTACATCTACTACTTTAGCACACCATAAGGATTTCTCAATTCACTACTATGAATTCTTCTTTTTTAGGCTAAAGGGATAACCTTACAATCTTATCTTTTCAATGGCTACGATAGAATCATTATAGTTTTTCTTTAGGCTAAACTAGAACATCTCTCTTTTACAAAGTAATTTGTGTAAACAATAAAAACTTTACAAGGTGGGTGTTTACAAGAATTAAGCTCACATGAAGTTTGGATATTGTCTTTATACAATATATACAAGAGAAATGAAGAATAAAAGGCTTAAATGTTATTTTTCTTGATCATGAAGTTTGGATATTGTCTTTAACCATCTTCAAGTGTCTCAAGCTTGCTTTTATAGTGTGGAATGATATTATAGCTGTTTATGGTCGTTGGGGATGTTTTAGAGCCATTGAAAGCCATTAAAACTGAGCATTAAATGCTCACATGCACAGAGGTTTCGAAACTATTGTAGGGGTTTCGAAACTATTGTAAGGATTTCAAATCCATTAGGGGTTTTCAAAATAAAAACTAGCCGTTACAGGGGCCTGGTATAAAAACCAGGCAGGAGTTTCGAAACTTACTAGGGGGTTCGAAACCTGCTTCCCAGGGGTTTTGAAACCTGCTAGAGATTTTCAAAATAAAAACTAGCCGTTACAGGGGCCTGGTATAAAAACCAGGCAGGAGTTTCGAAACCTACTAGGGGGTTCGAAACCTGCTTCCCGGGGGGTTTTGAAACCTATTCCCCGGGTTTAGTTTCTAGGCCTTACTGCCTCACTGGTTTCGAAACCACTTATAGGGGGTTTCGAAACATGCATTAAGAACTTGTAAAATCAGCTAAAAATAACTTTAAAAGATATATTCGATATAGGAACAAAGTCAAAATATTTTAAACATATTTTTCAAGTTTTGTGGACTTTGATATATTTCTAAAGTATGTTTAAGTCCAAAAATATTTTCATAAAAGTTATATCAAAATCTTTATCTCAACAATCTCTCATTTTCGATATAACAAAACCACTTGAAAATTTGTTTTTTTGTGAAAACTCCGCCTTAGAAAAATAATTTTCTAAAAAATAAAATATTTTAAGTTCCCCATTTTTCTTTTTGAAATCTAATTTTTCAAATATATCTATCCTCCTTTTTGTTATATCAAAAATAATTTCAAAACTAAGTTTGAAATCACATTTAAGTTCAAAACCATTCATTGAAAATTTAATACCAACTGATAGAAAATACCAATTGTTGGTGTAAAATAACAATGAAAAAAAAGTTAAAACATTTTAAATAAAAAAGCCCCCCCTAATCAAAGCATTTCATTTAAAAAAATTTGGCTCAATTGTGACACTTAAAAGATTGCTATTTCACCATTGAATCAAATCAATTTAAAATCACATGAAATTTAGTTTATCCAAGATTTTTAAACTTTACGCAAACATGTGAATGAAATATGTTAAAGCATACATGCATAAGCATTCAAATAATGTCATGCTATTTGATATTAAACTTAAAAAAAAAACAGTGCATGAACATTAGTCAATAAAAAATAGACAACCGAGTATATAATCAAAAGATTAAACCTAGAGGTTACCCATTTTCTTCACTTGTATAACTAGAGAATTTTCATATCTTTGCTTTCCTTGCAATTGCTCCAACAGACCTACAAGAGATATTTACTTGGATTTTGGTATCTAAATTGCTTTGGATCCATTTACTTGTGTGACTAGAGCATTTACAATTGTTTTGGCCAAAACACCATCCACCTTTGGATTAGAGAGAAGGTTTGCACATGATTGAGCATCATTTTTCTTTTCTCCCTTCTTGTTGCCATAGAGCATCTCAAACTTCTCCCAAATTTCTTTCGTACTTTTGCATGTGGAGACTTTCTTGGAAACATCTTCATTATAGCCACAAAGAAGAGTTTGCATAACCTTGGCATTTAGCTTTGCCTTCATGTCATTTGCCCTTCTTTTCTTCTTCTTCTTAGGAGCTTCCAAGTATCCATCTTCAATAATTTCTCAAACCTCAAAATCGAGAGCTTTTATGAAATACTTCATGATATTGCACCATTGGAAGTATGCTTCTCCTTTGAAAAGTGGAGGACATGAGATAGAGCGGCCTTCTTCGAATTTAATCATTGTAGAAGCGCTTGCCATTTGAAATATTAATACGGTGAACTTCGAGCAATCGATCTTTACTCCCGGATATTAGTCCTTTGATGGAGACGAGGCTTTGATACTAATTGTTAGGCTCGAAATCGATCAACCGAATTCGCCAAGAGGGTTGGAATTGATTCCCGAATGAATTGGCTAAAACTGAAAAATAGTGGACAATATTTGTACGATGATTTTAGAGTGGTTTGACTACTCAACCGAGTCTACATCCACTACCTTAGCACACCTCTAAGAATTTTCTAATTCAATCATGTGAATTCTTTCTTTTTAGGCTAAAGGGATAACCTTACAACTATGTCTTTTCAATGGCTAAGATAGAACCACTCTAGGTTTTCCTTAGGCTAAACTAAAACCTCTCCATTTTATAAGGTAATTTGTCTAAACAATAAAAACCTCACAAAGTAGGTGTTTACAAGAATTAAGCTCACAAAAGTGTAAACAATAAAACAATGAAAATCACTCTCTATACAATATATACAAAAGAAATGAAGAATAAAAAGCTTAAATGTTATTTCTCTTGATCACGAAGTTTGGATATTGTCTCTAACCATCTTCAAGTGTCCCAAGCTTGCTTTTGGAGCCGTTAGAAGCCATTAAAACTTAGCATAAAATGCTCACCTACACAGAGGTTTCGAAACCATTGTAGGTGTTTCGAAACCATTAGAGGTTTTCAAAAGAAAAACTAGCTGTAACAGGGGCTTGGTATAGAAACCACGCAGGGGGTTTCGAAACCCCCTAGCAGGTTTCGAAACATGTTCCCCAGGTTTAGTTTCCAAGCCTTACTGTCTCATTGGTTTCGAAACCACTTATAGGGGATTTCGAAACATGCATTAAGAACTGGTAAAATCGGCTAAAAACTGACTTTAAAAGATATATTCGATATATGAACAAAATCAAAACATTTTAAATAGAATTTTCAAGTTTTGTAGACTTTGATATATTTTTGAAGTATGTTTAAGTCTAAAAACATTTTTTTTATAAAATTTTTATCAAAATTTTTATCTCAACAATAATAGTGATCAATTGGAATTTGAGAGTAAATTGACGCTTCTGATGATATGAAGACTAAGTCACTTCGAACATCCAAGTTTAAGCATGACTTAGACTTGATTGATATTCATTGTTGATTAATACCTTTAAGGGATTTTGTGAAAGAGGTGGATAACTCGCTCGTTAAGTTTAGACATTTTTGTAGAAGTTTGAAATTTTGTCTTGGACCCTTTGACTTTCAAAATTCGTATCTAAGTATAGTTTGTTAAAGTTTGCAACCCAAATTTATATAGTGTTATACTTCTTCAATTACATTACGGTTTATATGGAGGGAAAAAAAAAACTTAGTTTGAGTTGATTTCTTGCTACGTAGGGTGTAATAAGCGTAACAGTTTTAGTCCACAAACTCACTTTATTGTAATTTTTTCAACATTATATTGAATCTATGCTTTTTTATATGGGTTTTTTCGTGACAAAATTTTCACTTAAATCTTGATATTTTTTTATTGTACGATTATCATATTTGTTTTTATCTTATATCATGACTCAGTCCCGCAAAAGCTAAAGGGTTGTTTTGTTAGTATTTTGATTTAGGTGCAGGAGTCTATTTTTGTTTTCATGGTCAACTATTAGGGGTATTCTCATGTTATATTATTGGTGTTAGATGGTTTTGATTCCTAAACCTTTGTAATCTACTGTCTACTGATATTCCTATTATTAATGAAGGTATAATATCAAAACAAATTGTTTAATTGGATAGTCACTTTATGGACGGAAATCTTTTGCTCCTTTTTAGTGCCTCTACTTATGCCCCCAACGCTCAAAATTAAGTTTAGAGTTTAGGGTTTTAAGTTAAGGTTTATGATTAGGGTTTAGAGAATTTAAGGTAGGGTGTAGGGTTTAGAATTTAGAATTTAGGGTTAGGATTTAAAATTTAATTATATAGTATTTTTTAGTGTTGGGCATAAGTAGGAGCATCGAAAAGGGGCGGAGGATTTTTATCCTCCCTATTTTTAAGCATTTTAATTATTAACGTTTTATTTTAGGTCAAAATGGTCTCTTTATGGATGTAAATTGTTAGTCAACTAACGATAAAGAACTCGAAATGACTTAATATAATGACACGTCAGCATAAAAAATAATTTTATAAAATTAATTTTTTAAATGATGTGTCATTCTGTCAAGTAAACATCTTTGTCTAAATGACATTGCTATGCTAGTGTGCATTGTCATGTAGGTTTATCATGCCATTTCAAGTCATTTACCGATAATTGACTAATAGTTTTCAACCACATATGGACTATTTTGACCTAAAATGAAACATTAGTGGTTAAAATTGTTAAAAAATATGGACTAAAATAATTATTCAGTCAAATGTTATAGTTGTTTTTGGCATTATGCCATTAATAACTAAAAAAAATCTTACCTAATTAGCTCCTTGAGAAATCGTCAAGCTCTCACCACCGAGCTTCACCGATGGCCGCCTATACTCGGCTACCATACGTTTCACTTCATCCAAATGGCACCCCTTGAGTGACTCAGCTGCAACGCCCCAGTTCAAAGGGTCCACCGCACCACCCTTGCTCCTACTAGTAGTAGTCGTGCAAAAACTCTCCATGTTAATCAAAATGCGAGGTCTTTTGGTTGTATATAATATGAAGTTGAGAGTTGAGAGAGGAAACGGGAATAAGTTTCTTTTACTTTGGTTCCATGGAAAACAAGGGAGGTATGAATAGACCAGGAATAGTGGATCTTTGGTAACACAAGCGACTCAAAGATTTACGGGTCATGTGTAATTTGTTAAAATAATTTTTTAAGTTATTTTTTAAAATATTTATTAACATGACTCAAAATAGTACAATAACATTTTATTTTTTTCTGTTATTTACAGTTAATCTTTCAATTTTCTCTTATAAACATTAAATATAACCAATTTCGATAGTTTTTTTTGGGTGGGTGGGGGGGGGGGGGGGGGCGGGGGGACTTATGTATTATACCTGTTTAAAATCATTTTTGTATCGTAAGGTAAGAGAGGGGTTGATTGAGATTTATGAAAGGCCGTAGAATAAGAAATGATCCAATTGTGGATGATTGAGAGAGAAAGGTAAAAAGTTTGACATTGAAGGCGGTGGGCGGCCGAGGCTGAAGAAAAAAAAGTTCAAAAGTATCTCTGTACATTTGGATCAACTAGTATACGAATTATTTTAGTTAAACAAAAAATTTAGATTTTAAATAAGTATCTAAAATATACTTTTTTATATATAGCTATATGAATTATATTTTGGGACAAATTAATGTCTAACATTTCATTCCGTAATTCATTTAAGTATTTTCGTGTCAGACGTTATTTTTTCGTTATCCAATAAAATTTGAATGCGTGGTATGATTTCTCATTTTCTGAATTTAAAGTCCGAAAATGAGAAAAAATATTAATTAACCCAAGCACCCAACAATATTTAATTTCTCTAAAACCCTAAATTCTAACCCTAAATCCCTATATTCCTCCACTCCGACCACCGATTCAACCATCACTGACCATCCTTATCTTCATCGAACCCCCTCTATTGAAAACCCCATAATCTCGTCGTTAAAAACCGACGAATGAACCATTGATTGCATCGTCGACGAACACCCAACAATGAAGGAAAAAAGAGGTCAATTGGGTTCCCACCGATGGATATAGGATGGTAGATGTCGAACAGTGAGGTACACGATGCTTGGGCGGTGAACGGTAAATCACTGACTTTGTGAGGATGCTAGAAGGTGAGGCAGATGTGATTTGGGGTTGATTGAAAGAAATTAAAACTTGGGGGTTTGTAAAAAATAGATTTTTAAACAAATTCAAAAATTAAAATATATTAAAAAATAGGCCACGTGTCATGTTTGGATTGGATGACAAAAAATTTTAACGACCGATGACGAAAAAATCTTAAATGGGTCGCGAAATGAAATGTGAGACACCTATTTGACCCAAAATATAGGTCATGTTTGGTAAACAACGGTTTGAGCTAAAATTAGATGTTTGACCAGTCAAATCTGCTAATATTGATGTTTGATAAATAACGGATTGAAATAGTAGATTGGGGTGAAACCTCTAATTTTGAAAAAGCTGCTACTATGAGATTTTGAGATTAGAGGTTTGATATTGAAGTTGTAAGAACTCATTTACCCTTAACAATTACCAAAAATCTCCAAATAACCTAAATTAAATATTTTCTTCAATTTGTTTGACTATTTTCTTCTATTTTTTCAATCGTGTGTTCTTTGCAATTTTTCACTTCCTGCTTCATATTTAATTATTTAATTTAATTAAGAATAGGAGAAAATATTTGTTTAATTTTTGCATGTTTAGGGATGTGATGATTGAGGTATGGAAGTGGTATGTGTCTTAAGTTTTTTCTTTTAATTATCACGTATTTATGTGCGTATTTAAATTTAATAATGAATTAAATTATATTAAAATAATTATATAAATAATAAATTAATTTATAAATTCTTTGAATATGTTTAGTAAAGTTATATTAAAAAATAATTTTTATAAATCTAATTAATATTAATTAGATACGAAATATTGATAACTAATAAAGTATAAACTATTCAAACAAGTATTGAATATAATCATGTACTTATATGTCATTTTTGCTTGTTTAAATAATCTAACAGCTATCAGTTAATTTTATCAAACACTTTTATACAATCAGCTAATACAATCCGCTAGTCAAATCAGCTAATGCAATCCACTACCAACTATCAACTAATGTAATCCGCTATCAGTTATCCGCTAATTGACAAACAGGGTCATAGTTCAAGCACCTATCTAAAAAAGGTATACTTTGGGCGCTTATTTAAGCGTTAAGCCTTATATATTTAATGAAAGAATTTTATTGTTTTGAGGTTTTATTTAATTTAATAGTTTTTTAATAGTCTAAAAGTGATTACAAGTTAATATTTGTTCATGTATATTCTTAATTATTTGACAATGTATATACATCTTGCAGACAAAATGATTAAACTCGAGTCTTTTAAAATAAACATCATCTACTTTTTTACTGAAATCACTTGTTGAGTTCATTTAATTTAATAAAATAAATCTTTACTTAAATCGGTAAACGAATAAACGAAAACATTTTAATTTATTAAAGAAACTATGAGGAGAGGATGTGGACGTGGTTAGTGAGGATTGAAGACGAAACGCATGATGTGAAGCTTAGATTGTCCTTCACCCTACCTTCCACCGATTCATTTCAACAACCCTGCCAAACAAGTAGGTACTACTTTTCAAACTCATTAACCTGCATGAGATTTATAGTTCTTCCTTTTAATAATATTATTTTTACTTTAAGTTTAATTGAAAAATAAATGTTCAATTTGAACAAAAAAAAATAAGTGTTCAAACTTTATATCTTTTTTATTTTAAGTGGTTAATTTTTTTGAGTTAAAATAGATTCTTAACGTTTACACTTAAGTGTTTAACGTTCCATTCATTTTATATTTTAAGGTCGGCTCGTTAAAAAATTCATCAAGCAGTTATCGCTTTATACGTGGCTAGATTTTCAAATATTTTTTAATCGTTTTCAAAATTTAAAACCTAATTTCTAAAAAAATTCAAAACTCTCATTTTTATCAAAATAACTCAAATCTCTAACCCAAATCCTTTGTCGCAGTAAATATGTCGCCGTCACCGCAGTCGCAACAACGAAATCTCTTCCTCTAGTTGGAAGAGTTGCAAAGCTCAATCGCTGTTCGTCATATTCTTCGTTTGTTAAACTCATTTCGTGTTTGTCGTTCAACATTTAATTGACACTTTGTTCGTCAATTTGGAGTGACGAAAGATTGTTGTTATCGATAATGAGTTACCGACAACAAAACTGAGGGGTGGTGGTGGTTGATTCGGCAGCAGTAGAGGATGAGTTTAAAGATATTGGGTGTTAAGAATTTGGAGTTTGTGAAAAACAAATGAGAATTTTGGGGATTTTTTTTTAGAAAATAAGGTTTTTATGATTTTTCTTTTTAGAAAACTAAATGAAATTTAAAAATAAATTACATGTAATACATTTATTGGATGACATATTTTTTTAACTATCGAACGCCTAAAATTAATAAAATAAAATATTATACTTATTTAAAAAAAACATTACACATCTAAAGTAAAAAATGTAATTTGAGTACTTATTTTTAATTAAGTCATTTATTTATTAATCATAAATAAAATTATGCAGTGTTAACAAATCAAATATTTTCTTTTGCCGATGAGGTCAGGTTGTGTTGGTAAAGAACTGAGGCCGTCTCCTTTAAAAACTTGAGTTCAATTTCAATCTTGCATAAATCAAGTGCTAAATTTCTCCAATTTATTTGTTTTAAATTCACCATGTTTGGATCCTTTTATTTAGTTACCAAATAATGCGATTGTACCTGTACCCTTTTTTTGCAAAGGCAAAATGACAAAAGATGCCCCCAACGTTTGCATGTTTTGTCATTTGGCCCCCTATTCTTTTTTTTGGTCCAAATATGCCCCCAACGTTTGATAGTTTTGTCATTTGGCCCCCTATTCTTTCTTTTGGTCCAAATATGCCCCCAACGTTTCATTCATAGTCCAAATATGCCCCTGTTGGATGTAAATTGTCAATCAACTGACTGTCAACGACTTATAAAAAAATTTTGACGTGGCATCAGCCGATCTTAATACGTGGCAAGTCCAGTCAACATCAACTGTTGAACGTCAGTTGACTGACAGTTTCCATCTAACGGGGGCATATTTGGACCAAATTGAAACGTTGGGGGCATATTTGGACTACGAATGAAACGTTGGGGGCATATTTGGACCAAAAGAAAGAATATGGGGCCAAATGACAAAACAAGCAAACGTTGGGGGCATATTTGGACCAAAAAAAAGAATAGGGGGCCAAATGACAAAATATGCAAACGTTGGGGGCATCTTTTGTCATTTTGCCTTTTGCAAATTATATAAATCTTTAATTATTGTAGATAAAAGTTGTGGTTTAATTTTATTGTTTCTTTAATTTTTTTAATTAATAGATGTTATTAGTTTTTTTTAAAATACTCGATGTGTATGCTCGCTATGCTTCACAAAATAATATTATTTTTTAAAAATGATGATATTCATCTTAAGAAACTCGAGTTCAATCGTTTTGTCTGCAAGATGTGTGTATTGTCCAAGGGTTAAGGATATATATGAACAGATACTAACTTATAATTAACTTTAGACTATTAAAAAATATTTATATTACTAGATTTAGTTGGGTAAACTACAATGGAGATCACTCAATTATGGGTAAGGTTACATTTGGGTCATCTAATTATTAAAAGTTACATTTGGGTCACTTAATTAAGGGTAAGGTTACATTTGGGTCACCCATTTATTAAAGGTTATATTTGGGTCACCCAATTATGGGTAAGGTTATGTTTGGGTCACTTAATTTAGTCATTTTCTCTTCCAAATCACTTGTATACCCTCGTTAACATTAGATTATTTCTTTGAAATCATTAATTAATGTAATACACAAATTGATATATATATTTTTAAATATAAAGTGTAACACCCTAAAATCTGGTCTAGTAGGAATTTAGTTCTGTTGATCGGAAATTCTTCATTGATAAAGTCTAAATATTGTATCGACTAGTTAATTATTGATATCGAACCCTTATTGAGCTAAAAATATCGTCATCGGACTCTATTGAATAATATTGAACCTATGTAGTGACTAAATTGAAGAAAATGCAAGTTAGGGAGCAAAGTTGAATTATGGTGAGAATTGAGGGACTAATCTTGCGATTAGCCTCTCCTTAATTCATTTTAGCTCACGTGGGATAGCCTGAGAGCTTTCCTTCCATGGGAGGAAAGCTAAATAACAATAAATGTTATAAAACAAAAAGGGAAAAGGGAATTAGGAAACTTACCGAAAATACTTGAAGCATACACCTCTCCCAAACCCTTCATCTTCCTTATCTTCTTCAACTAAGCAAGCACCTCCATTGTAGATAATCTTTAGCTTGGTTTTTCTTTGTTCCATAGATATTGAATCGTTGTTATCATTCTGGTAAGCAATAATCCTCAAACAATCGATGGATTCCATGGATATATCGAGCTTAAACTTAAACTAGGGTTTTGGTCATCCATAGATATTTCATTGTTAGTGTTTATATTGAATTCGAAAATCGATTTTGATATTGTTGTATTGATTTTGATATAGAAATATCGATCCTAATAGTTTTCTATTGATTTTCTAGCTCAAGAAGTGGAGAAAGAGGTTTCATCGTCTCCATCTCAAGCTAGGAACAAGGGGATTGTTATCCGAGAGCCTTGAAAGCTTTTGATTGCTAAGGTGAGTGTAGTCGAAGTCTCGAGTTTAGGCAAAGGCCTTCCCGGATCATTATTTGATAATTTAGATTTTACCGCTAACATTGTTGTTGAAGAAATTGCATATGATGGTTAATCGAACACTTTGGTAAGTGTCGGTAAGTTTGTTATTGAACATCGAATATAGTCATTGTGCATCGTCATTGATATAGTAATCGTCATCAAATTATTGTATAGAAATCATTGGACATTGATATTGACATTGGATTATGATATATTATTGATGAGATACATATATACTTGTCATTGGTGATATTGAAATCATCGGACATTGGAATACTATTGATTATTGAAATGGATATGAACATTGTATTTGAATAGACATTGGATACAATTGGCATGCCATAGAATTCATGATCTCAGTGTACGAGTGGACTACGGTCCTAAGGCTACGGCCTATATTGATTTGGCGAGGCAGAGGGATGTGTATTGATATTGGTCATTTGGCGAGGCGGAGGAATCATACCATTCATTGATTTGGCGAGGCGTAGGAATTCGCGTATCCATTATCTTGATTCAATCCAAGGATTAATGATGAAATGAAAATGATAAACATTGCATATTGATGTATAGCCTTGTCATTTTTAAGCATGAGATTATGCATATTGATATTTGTTGTAATGTTGTTTATATTGTTTATGACTACCTCAGTAGGAAATGTATGCCTAACGTGTCTCATCTCATGTATTTTCAGGTTAAAAGGATCGTGTGTCAGAAGATCAGATTGGCAAGCAAGACAAGTCACTACGAGTCTCAAGTAATGTGTTTTTGACCTATAAACTCCTAGGAAGGTGGCAAAGTAGTTGAACTAGTTATTTATGCCCATTTTGTTGTGTTGGAGTAATGCCTAACTTGTAATAGGGTTAATGGCCCTAAATGGCCTTTTTGGTTAACTTGAAATGGTTGAAATTTGCATACTTAGCTCAAAAAGGTAAAAACATGGTAAACGTATTCATATGATCGTGAAATTTGGCATGCTAGTAGTTTGTATCATTGAAGTGGTGTGCATAAAGTTTCGTTGCATTTGGACATCGTCCGATAGGTTAAATCGAATAAAAATCAGCAAAAATCTGTCATTACAGGCTAGACCGTATTGAAACGGGTGATGGCGTTTCGATACGGGTAAGCATAATCTAACCTGAGGAATATGGTGTATCGGAACGGTTCATGGCCGTTTCGAAACATTTTGTCACTAGATTCCATTTTTTTGATACGGGTTTAGAGCGTACCGAAACGGGTCAAAGTCAAAAGAGGTCAACACGTTTCGATACAGGATATGCCCGTATCGGTACGGGTGTAAAGTGCATATTAGTCCTATATTTTGTACACATTCCATCTCATTTTATTGTTGTTTTCAAGTGCATTTTAGGTTTTATATAGACATAGCTTGAGTGTTCTTTGCCGCCGCCATGTTCTAAACTTCTCTTGGGTTTGGGGTTATGTTGTAAATTAGTTGTGAAACAGTTGTATTAGGTTTTTTAGTTGTTTTCAATAAAATATTCAAAGTTTACTTAATTCATGATCTTCACTTCTTTAATTAGTTCCAAAAGTCCAGTTGAAGAAATCCATTTGTCGGGCACGAAAGTGTCAAACTCGCGAAAGAATTATGTACAATCTCATCATGTCGAGGTGTTGACTAATTCGGTTTAGACATAAGTTCGAGTTTCAGCGGCTAAAAGGAGCAACCAAACTTCGACTGCCTGTGTTAGGTTTACGCTGAGATTGCTAGGTATTGCCTACAGCACGTGGTGACAGAATCCTTACCTAGACATAGGAAGGGTCATATAAGAATTGCTCTGCCGAACTTGGAGTATCTTCCAGACTGTCCGCCAGGACTTCTTCCCATCTCACCTGCCGAGATAGCAAAATTTGCAAGAGCAGAGATCCGTTGCGGCAGCGAAAGGGTCGCAGCCTCAATCTGCCAGTACCCGACGAAGCAGCATATCGTGGCAGCGCAAAACAACTTAGCCTATACAACGCAGTTTCACACTAAGTGGCAGCATAACCATGTCCTCTTTATCAACCTAAATCACTTCTTTAATTACTTGTGTTTTAATTTACTTTTCTTCTCAACAATCACTTTACTTGTGCACTTTACTTTTCTTTGTGCAGGAACTATAATTCGAACCAAGTTGACCAATCCTCGTGGGATTCGACATCTTTTATACTATAACTTGGAAGGAGTGTGCACATGCGCTCATAAATAGAGTACACCTAAAACGCTCTACAACGATCTTAAGAGTAAGGTCAACATGGGTTGACCATCGTTCACCCGTTTCTAAACAACTCTTGGATATTTCGATACGGGGTTAGGTAAGTTAGTTAAGGCTGATTGAAAATATTGCTAATTTAATAGTTTGGTCATTGAACATTATAAGGTTAAATTGAATGAGTTAATGTTCTCCAAATCGAATGGAATTTGTAGTCATGACATTAAAGTAATGAATTTTAGAATGGTAAGATAAATTGCATTGAAGGGCCCCTAGTATGGATAAATTGGACTGAATTATTTGATGAGAATGATTCATTGTATGGTGTGGATTGAAACTATTATTAATAAAACGAAATTTTATTACACTGGTTTCTATATTGATCATCAGTTTCACCTTCTAACTCGATTCTCGACTAGATCAGGAAAGGGGTGTTAGAATTGTGGTATCAGAGCTAGAGTTTAGTCGATTCTAGGACTAAACCGAAGCTTATTGCATTGATATTGTGTTACTTTGCCACCTAGGAGTTTTAAATTGCGTATACTGTGACTTGTCGACTAATCCGATCTTTCATATAGATATGTTTGAGACGAACGAAGCTCATATTGACGAGCTCGCTGTTGACTCCTCGACACATGGCGAGGAGATTAGATGAGGAAATCCTCAGAACCCACCACAACCGCAGGACCCTCCTGATCAGGGTACTAAGCCTGCAGCACCTATCGCTCAGGCTGAATGTTACCAGACTATGACTAATATGTTCAAACAGTTCATGGTTGCGATGCAAGAAACACCATCTGTTCAACCTACCTCTCATGTTGTTCAGTATGTCTGTGCCCTTGTGGACAAGTTGGCTTCACTCCGAGCCTATTCTTTTACCGGACAAGATGATGATAATCCTAAAGTTGCTAAATATTAGTTGGATAGCACGTTGTGTATCTTGAATAAGCAGTTGTAGTGTTCGGATGAACACAAGTTAGAGTGTGTTGTTGAGTTATTGACTGATGAAGCTCTCATGTGGTGGGAAACCACTATTCTCACAGCTCCTGAATAATCGTTTACTTGGGAGTTCTTTCTCTGAGAGTTCCGGAATAAGTATATTAATGAATATTATCTTGCGGAAAGGCGGAACACTTTTCTCCATCTGAGGCAGGGTGGGCGACCTATCGAACAATATATCTATGATTTCTACAAATATTGCCGATACGAAGCAGAATTTATAAAGAAAGAGGAAGACAAGTGCAAAATGCTTATAGTTGGCTTTTATAGTTGGCTTTAGCGATGAGCTACGACCCATGTTTACGACCCTTGGTATCACCAACTTCCAGGAACTGGTGACCGAGTCAAGGCCACTAAAGCTATCCAGAGAGCTCAACGAGCTGGTGGGTCTGGAAAATCTGAGAAGAGGTTCAGGGATGATTCTCGACCTCCGAGATGGAACAAGAAAATGAGATATCAAGGTCCCAAACAGAATATCTATTCACATCCCTCCCGATCTGGGAACATTGAGAGACCTCAGTCTGTGACGCAGACTTTTGCTAAAGCCGCGTTCATTGACAACACTGGAGGTTCGAATCGAGGTAACCAGTACCCTCTTTGCAATTACTATCAGAATAGGCACCCAGCGAGACAATGCCGTAAGCAGACTGGAGTCTTTTACTATTGTGGTGAGCAGGGCCACTTCATTCGTGACTGTCCTATGAATACAACCAAATATGTCGTCACACCGACCACTGCTGCTTCTTCTGCTCAATCTTTTCGGGGTAAAGGATCGAAGTAAGGATCAACGAGAACATATGGAAGATCGAGTGGACCGGAGAAACTCTTTAATAAGCAAGATTCAAAGGCTCCTGCTCAAATGTACCATGTGAGGAGCAGGGAAGAAGAGGATGAACCTGATGTTATCGCAGGTATCATTGAGTTATATCCGCATCCTTTATATGCATTGATTGACCACGGTTCTACTCATTCTTTTATAAGAACTATTGTAGTTAAGAAGTATAACATGTCTTCTGAACCAATAGCATCAAGAATTTCTGTAACCAATCCTTTAGGAGATTGTGTCACCGTTAGGGTAGTTTGCAAAAATTGCCCCTTAATGATTCAACGGATTCCTTTTCTGGCCAATTTGTTGGCTTTACCGATTCACAAATTTGATGTCATCTTAGGCTTAGATTGGCTTAGTGAGCACCAAGCCTGGGTAGATTGTTGTAAAAGAAAATTGTACCTTCGGGGTTTGAGCAAAGAAAGTGTTGTACTGATGAATGCGAGGAATCCATCATTGTATGCTTTGACATTGGAAACCAAAGGTGAACCACATCTGCAAGATATTGACATTGTATGTGAATTTCCTGATGTCTTTCCCGATGAGCTTCCAAGATTGTCCCCAACCTGTGAAGTGGAATTTGGCATCAAGGTGCAACCTAGGACTGCTCCAGTTTCTATTGCACCATATCGGATGGCAGCTGTAGAGTTGAAAGAATTAAAGACACAAGACCAAGATCTATCGAGCAAAGGTTTCATTCAACCGAGCTCTTCACCCTAGAGAGCTCTAGTTCTCTTTGTTAAGAATAATGATGGTTCTATGCGATTGTGCATCAACTACAGACAGTTGAATAAAGTAACCATTAAGAACAAATATCCATTGCCTAGAATAGACGATATGTTCGATCAATTAAAAGATGCCTCTGTGTTTTCAAAGATCGACTTAAGGTTGGGCTACTATCAAATGAGGGTTAAGGAGTGTGACGTGCCAAAAACTACCTTCCGTACAAGATATGGACACTACGAATTCTTGGTGATGCCCTTTGGGCTAACCAATGCACCAGCCGCTTTTATGGATTTGATGAATCGGGTATGATCTATTCCAAGAATAAAGCGGAACATCAAGATCATCTTCGTATTGTACTTCAGACCCTGAGAGAGAAGCAGTTGTACGCGAAGTTCTCTAAGTGTGAGTTTTGGCTCACTAAAGTTGCCTTTCTGGGGCATATCGTTTCAGCTTCGGGTATTCAAGTGGACCCGAAGAAAGTCCAAGCCATTGTAGAATGGCATCCACCGAAGAACGTTGGTGAAGTCAGAAGCTTCCTTGGGCTTGTTGGCTATTATCGCAGGTTCGTAAAAGGATTTTCTCTGATAGCCGCTCATTTAACCAAATTATTGAGAAAAGAAGCTTCATTTGTTTGGACTGAGGTTCAACAACGAAGTCTCGAGCAGTTGAAGCAAGTATTGACTCATGCACCCGTCCTAACCCAATCCGAGTCTGGAAAGGACTACACAGTTTATAGTGATGCATCGCATCTTGGGTTAGGATGTGTATTGATGCAAGAAGGAAAAGTTATTGCTTATGCTTCGAGACAACTTAAACCACACGAGATGAATTATCCCACCCACGACCTTGAATTGGATGCAGTTGTTTTCGCATTGAAAATCTAGAGACATTATCTCTACGGAGAGAAGTGTTATCTCTTCACCGACCATAAAAGCCTTAAATATTTATTAACTCAAAAGGAGTTGAACCTTCAGCAACGAAGGTGGACGAAACTCCTTAAAGATTGTGATATGGTCATCGATTACCATCTGGACAAGGCCAACGTTGTAGCTGATGCACTCAGCCGCAAACCTTCGCCTAGTAAGCTTTGACAACAAAATTTTGAAGTTATATGTGTTGTGTAGTATATTAACTCATCGTAATATTGCTATATTGCAGCCCCTCGAGCAATTAACGCTCACTTTCGACTTCGGAAGCATCATTGTCTTGTAGTTGAACTCCAAGTTCAGTCTACCATCGTTTCACGGATCAAGGAGCTTCAAGAGCAAGATCCTGAGCTTCAAACCATTGTCTCTAAGTTATCGGATAACCCTGACTTCAGAATTAATTCTGAAGGACTTTTATGTTTCCATGATCGAGTTTGTGTACCTAATGATGAATCTCTTTGCATCGATATCCTTTTAGAAGCTCATTCGAGTTCTTTTTTTCGTTCACCCCGAGTCAGTGAAGATGTATAAAGACCTACGTGAACTCTATCGGTGGCCAGGCATGAAGCATGCCATAGTTGATTTCATTTCCAAGTGCCTCACGTGTCAACGTGTTAAGGCAGAACATTGTGCTCCTATTGGACTATTACAACCTATCGATCCACCGAAATGGAAATGGGAAAAGATAACTATGGACTTTGTTAGTGGTTTACCGTTAACACCTACGAAGCATGACGCTATATGGGTCATTGTAGATCACTTCACGAAGTCAGCTCATTTTATACCAGTTAGAATGGACTACGACCTTCCCAAACTAGCTGGCTTGTATATCAAGGAAGTAATCAGACTCCACGGAGTACCTAAGTCTATTATCTCCGATCGAGACCCTCGATTTGCATCTCGATTTTGGAGAACCTTACAAGGAGCTCTGGGCACCAGAGTTAATCTTAGTACAGCTTTTCACCCTCAATCTGACAGCCAGTCAGAAAGGGTAATCCAAGTAAATCATCGAAAAATTTGTCCAATGAAAATCTTAGAAGTTTGTATTGTCAATGAACCTTTCTATACATATTTTGGAAGACATGTTTCGGGCATGCATTATCGACTTTGGTGGGACTTGGGAAAAATCTCTACCTCTAGTTGAGTTTGCTTACAACAACAGCTACCAAGCATCCATTCAAATGGTCGCGTATGAAGCATTGTATGGTAGACGATGCAGGACTCCATTGTGTTGGTCGGAGCTTGGTTAGGGCAAAATGTTAGGCCCTGACTTGCTTCGAGAAACCGAAGAGCGAGTCGCTATAATTCATGATCGTTTAAAGGCAGCCTTTGATCGACAAAAGGCTTACGATGATCTTAAAAGAAGAGAAATTGAGTACGAAGTTGGTAAGAAAGCCTTCTTCAAAGTGTCACCATGGAAGAAAGTCTTAAGATTTGGCAAAAAGGGAAAATTGAGTCCCCGATTCATTGGACCCTTTGAAGTTATTGAAAGAGTTGGCCCTATAGCATATCGATTGTTGTTACCCTCAGAATTGAATAAGATCCATGATGTTTTTCATGTATCAATGCTCCGAAAGTATAGTTTTGATCCTTCACACATTGTGGAACCTGAATCTGTGGAACTTCGACTAAATCTGTCCTACGTGGAGGAACCAGTTCAAATTCTTGCTAGAGAAGTTAAAAGACTTCGCAACAAAATAGTATCGTTGGTTAAAGTGCTCTCGAGGAGCCACTCCATTGAGGAAGCCACTTGGGAACCTGAAGATACCATGAAACAACAGTATCCGCATCTTTTCGGTTCAAGTAAAATTCAAGGACCAATTTTTCATAAGGGGGGAGAGTTGTAACACCCCAAAATCCGGTCTAGTAGGAATTTAGTTCTGGTGATCGGAAATTCTACATTGATAAAGTCTAAATATTGTATCGACCCATTAATTATTGATACCGAACTCTTATTGAGCTAAAAATATCGACATCAGACTATGTTGAATAATATTGAACCTATGTAGTGACTAAATTGAAGAAAATGCGAGTTAGGGAGCAAAGTTGAATTATGGTGAGAATTGAGGGACTAATCTTGCGATTAGCCTCTTCTTAATTCATTTTAGCTCACGTGGCATAGCCTGGGAGCTTTCCTTCAATGGGAGGAAAGCTAAATAACAATAAATGTTATAAAACAAAAAAGGAAAAGGGAATTAGGAAACTTACCGAAAATCCTTGAAGCATACACCTCTCCCAAACCCTTCATCTTCCTTATCTTCTTCAACTAAGCAAGCACCTCTATTGTAGATAATCTTTAGCTTGGTTTTTCTTTGTTCCATAGATATCGAATCGTTGTTATCATTCGAGTAAGCAATAATCCTCAAACAATCGTTGGATTTCATGGATATATCGAGCTTAACTTAAACTAGGGTTTTGGCCATCCATAGATATTTCATTGTTAGTGTTTATATTGAAGTTGAAAATTGATTTTGATATCGTTGTATTGATTTTGATATCGAAATATGATTCCTAATAGTTTTCTATTTATTTTCTAGCTCAAGAAGTAGAGAAAGAGGTTTCACCGTCTCCATCTCAAGCTAGGAACAAGGGGATTGTTATCCGAGAGCCTTGAAAGCTTCGGATTGCTAAGGTGAGTGTAGTCGGAGTCTCGGGTTTAGGCGAAAGGCCTTCCCAGATCATTATTTGATAATTTAGATTCCACCGCTAACATTATTGTTGAAGAAATTGCATAGGATGGTTAATCGGACACTTTGGTAAGTGTCGGTAAGTTTGTTATTGAACATCAGATATAGTCATTGATATAGTAATTGTCATCGGATTATTGTATAGAAATCATTGGACATTGATATTGACATTGGATTATGATATATTGATGATGAGATACATATATACTTGTCATTGGTAATATTGAAATCATCGGACATTGGAATACTATTGATTATTGAAATGGATATGAACATTGGAACCTTGGATTTGAATAGACATTGGATACAATTGGCATGCCATAGAATTCATGAGCTCAGTGTACGGGTGGACTACGGTCCTAAGGCTACGGCCTATATTGATTTGGCGAGGCGGAGGGATGTGTATTGATATTGGTCATTTGGCGAGGCGGAGGAATCATACCATTCATTGATTTGGCGAGGCGTAAGAATTCGCGTATCCATTATCTTGATTCAATCCAAGGATTAATGATGAAATGAAAATGATAAACATTGCATATTGATGTATAGCCTTGTCATTGTTAAGCATGAGATTATGCATATTGATATTTTTTGTAATGTTGTTCATATTGTTTATGACTACTTCAGTAGGCAATGTATGCCTAACGTGTCTCATCTCATGCATTTTCAGGTTAAAAGGATCGTGTGTCAGAAGATCAGATTGGCAACCAAGACAAGTCACTACGAGCCTCAAGTAATGTGTTTTTGACCTATAAACTCCTAGGAAGGTAGAAAAGTAGTTGAACTAGTCATTTATGCTCATTTTGTTGTGTTGGAGTAATGCCTAACTTGTAATAGGGTTAATGGCCCTAAATGGTCTTTTTGGTTAACTTGAAATGGTTGAATTTTGCATACTTAGCTCAAAAAGGTAAAAACATGGTAAACGTATTCATATGATCATGAAATTTGGCATGCTACTAGTTTGTATCATTAAAGTGTTGTGCGTAAAGTTTCGTTGCATTTGGACATCGTCCGGTAGGTTAAAACAAATAAAAACCAGTAAAAATCTATCATTACAGGCCAGACCGTATCGAAACGGGTGATGGCGTTTCGATACGGGTAAGCATAATCTAGCATGAGGAATAGGGTGTATCAGAATGGTTCATGGCCGTTTCGAAACATTTTGTCACTAGAATCCATCGTTTCGATACGGGTTTAGAGCGTACCGAAACGGGTCAAAGTCAAAGGAGGTCAACCCGTTTCGATACAGGATATGCCCGTATCGGTACGGTCTTAAGAGTAAGGTCAACAGGGGTTGACCATTGTTCACCCGTTTCGAAACAACTCTTGGGTATTTCAATACGGGGTTAGGTAAGTTAGTTAAGGCTCATTGAACAGATTGCTAATTTCATAGTTTGGTCATTGAACATTATAAGGTTAAATTGAATGAGTTAATGATCTCCAAATCGAATGAAATTTTGTAGTCATGACATTAAAGTAATGCATTTTAGAATGGTAAGATCAATTCCATTGAAGGACCCCTAGTTTGTCAAAATTATAAATTGGTCCCTAAAACTTGTAATAGATGATATTTAGCCCATGAATGACTAACCATTGCTTGTATAGATAAATTGGACTGAATTATTTTATGAGAATGATTCATTGTATGATGTGGATTGAAACTATTATTAATAAAACGAAATTTTATTGCACTGGTTTCTATATTGATCATCGGTTTCACCTTCCGACCCGGTTCTCGACCAGACCGGGAAGGAGGTGTTACATGAAGGGTGACCCAAATGTAACCTTACCCATAATTGAGTGATCCAAATGTAGCCTTTAATAATTGGGTGACCCAAAAGTAACCTTACCCATAATTGTGTGATCTAAATGTAACTTTTAATAATCTAGTGACCTAAATATAATCTTAACCATAATTAAGTGAAGTTGTAGTTTACCCAATTTTTAAAGACCATTATTCCTTCATTGTTTTTCAAAAATCAAAAATTAAATTTTCCTCTTAGCAGCAAAAACATGTTTTCTTCTCAACTTCTTTGTATCAACTACCACCTCTTTCGTGGATTTGGGTTGTTGAAACAGGATCTCCATTGTGTAAAATATTAATATTTTGTTTTTCTCCTTTATGCTAACTTCTATAAACGTAATTATACCATGCACTGAGCAGAATTTTTTTGTTTCCACAATCACTCTAATTAACCTTCAAATTATCAACCCCTCAACTCATTTTAACATTTACAAGCAGATTTCCTGGTAGATACCGATATCCAACCATGAGTACCAGTATAAGTCTCTGGGTACCAATACCCAGCCTAAGCGTACTGATACTCGAGCTTCATATAAAATGAGGTTGACCGTCAATCCCGTACCGGTACACGAACCCTGCGTACCGATACCCCTTCAGTACCGATACACCTCCAAGTGTACCGTACGAAACTTCGCTACTAGAATTTGATGAAACATGGGGTACCGGCACGGTCAGGGCTCGTACCGATACGCCTTTTAAAATTTGCCTTTGTTCATCCTTTAGGGCACATGGTACCGATACAAGGTCCCCTTGTATCGGTACCGAAGCCCAAAAATATCTTCTAAGGCTCAGGAAATCACTTCTTAAGCCCCCAAAACTTAATTAACTCGATCCTACATCTTATAAAAGTTGTTTAGGGTGGTTTACTATCATTTTTACTTCTTATTAACGATTAATCCGGAATTTACCATTAGCAAAGCTTTAACCTACCTAAAATGAAAACTAGAAATCTTAAACCACAAAATTAAGCAAAGCAATCACTTTATTATCTTCAAGAAGAGTAGGAGTCAGAGATGTACGGTTAAGCCAAAAATCTCGAAATATTCTCTTACCCTAAGCTGCTTCAACCTTCCTCCTTGACTCAAGCTTGGAAAACGCCTTTAACCTCTTTCACATGCCATACAAACATGAAAATCGAATCAAAATTTGAACTAACCATTATGGCGATTTTAGCTACGAAAATACAACTTCAAAATCATGAAAAAGCTCTATGGGAACTCCAAAGCATAAACCTTTTCAAAAACCCATAAATGAGATTTACCTTCTTCTTTTTTTTTACAAAATCATAATTTTCTTGAAGCCTATGGAGAGGAAACCAACATACTTGAATATTGAATCTGCATGAATCTTTGAAATTAGAAATTAGACTTGAAAAGAGGGGGAAGATGAAGGTGGATAGAAGGAAAGATGAAGTAAGAAGGTGATCTCACCCCTCCCCCTATATCACGTGAATCACCGGGAAAATTAATGGAATTCAGCCTTTATTTTGAATAAAGGCAAAATCACAACATAAAGACCTCAAGGTTCTTCCCTTTTCACAATATGGTCACTTGCTAAGCCCAATTAGCTCAATGCTCATCCAAAAAGGCCTAAACTTGATCCATTAGGTCCAAAAGCTCCAATCAACATAAAGGTCTATGACTCGGGTCAACGCCCAAACGTTGACACAAAAATTCGGATCGTTACACTTGCATAGAAAGTAATCATACTCAACATAGATTTTAACTTTTAAATAATATAAAATAAACAAAATCTACTAAAAGTAAAATACTTACTTTAAATTAAATCCTAAAAATATTTGGGTCACAACTCGAACACATATAAATATCAATCTTCACGATATAATTTATAATGGACACATCAACAAAAAGTGTGATCGGATCAATTTGAAAAGAATAATTTAATTCCTCCCGATATTCGATTCTAGCAATTCTCAAACCATCAAAAGCAAAAATCAGAAAAGACAAGCCGAAATCCATTTGAACTGTTTAAGGGGCTCGGGCCCTATGGAATGACTGTCAAGCCGAAGTCCAAAGCTTCCCCCAGGAAAAATATCTATAGGCAACAGGCATAGCAAAATAATATCTTATCTAGAAAATCTGACGGCCCAGATTTCATAACATGTAATCCGGAGTACGGGCGGCAAGATAGCCAAGCAGGTAACTTTGGCTCCTATATAAATATCTAACGCAGGCTCCTCTTAAACCCTATCTTCCATTTCAGAGACCTTATCTTCTTGGCTTAGCAGAAAAACAAAGGCTAAAAGTAAAGGAAGCCATGTCTGTAGCATCTGCTTCATCTCTCATACTCCCATCTCTCCGACCCAAAGCCTTTTCTTTACCAAACCCCAAACCCATTTCACTTTCCCATAGGCTCCATGCAAAGCCTCTCTCTTGTTCTGCACTTCAAAGCTTTGAGCTTTTAACAATAAAGTCTTTGCCTTCTACTTCTAAGTTTGTTAGAAACGTTTCTGTTTCATCTGAATATGGTCAGGAATCGGATTTATTGGGGAGTGATGATACAGACGCTGCTAGCTTCTCCCCTGACTTGAAGCTTTTTGTGGGTAATCTTCCTTTTACTGTGGACAGTGCTCAGCTTGCCGGTTTGTTTGGAAGTGTTGGAAATGTTCAGATGGTTGAGGTACTTTCTTTGTTTTTTGTTACTAGTAATTCGCCAAGTTTATGTTTATTAATGAGTGACTTGCTTATTTTTCATCATGTTTCTGAATTGATTGCTGAATGTATAGATAATTGAAGACTTCTCATGGTATAATTATGAAACTTCACAGAGATGTTTGCCCTTTAGTTTTGTTTAAAGCAGTATGAACCTTGTTGTTGATATCTGTGATTATATTGTTGAAGAAATTTCCCATTTTGATGTGTTGAAATTATTGCTTTCGGCAGGTGATTTATGACAAGGTAACTGGGAGAAGTAGGGGTTTTGGTTTTGTAACCATGTCTACAACTGAGGAAGTTGAAGCTGCTGCTCAACAATTCAATGGCTATGTAAGTCATTTTTTGGGCTCATACTGTATTTTGCAAATTTAATAACTGTAATTGCTTCGTTTACATATTACTTAAATGTGATTATCCTCCTGGTTTACAGTACCTATCTATGACTATTTGCATATTTGTTGTGCTTATGTTGACTGTGTTAATATATAATACTCCTGTAGCAATAAATTTCATTAGGAATCTTTAGTTTGTATCCAGGTTATCATAAAATTTTCTTCTGTTTGTACTTACTGATTGCAGGAACTTGAAGGGAGGGCATTGAGAGTAAACTCTGGACCACCTCCTCCTCGTAGGGAAGAATTTTCTCCTAGAGGGGCAAGGGGTGGTGGTGGTGGTGCTACTATGGGCTCTTCGAATCGTGTCTATGTTGGTAACCTTTCATGGGGTGTTGATGATTTAGCACTGGAGACCTTGTTCAGCGAGCAAGGTAAGGTTGTGGAAGCGAAAGTTGTTTATGACCGGGAAAGTGGAAGGTCAAGGGGTTTCGGCTTTGTAACTTACAATTCTACTGAAGAGGTGGACAGTGCCATTAAAACATTTGATGGAGTTGTAAGTTGATTATTTACCTTGCTTTTTTATGTCTAAATGTTTGTAGTTCATTGACGCTTTCAGTATCATTTGTTGATTTTAACATGCTTGGTTTTGTACAAAACTGCTACTTCTCGAAATCTAATAACTTCAACAATGTTTTTGACGTAGGAGTTGGATGGCAGGCCAATTCGAGTATCTGTGGCCGAGTCTAGACCGAGACGTCAGTTTTGAGTGCGCAGCTATCTACCGGTACTGCTAAAGTTCTTTGGGGGTGAGTTTTAATCTTTGGGCATTGAATTGGGCTTTTTGGTATAAAATTATTCACTTGCCAAGCCACATTTGGTCAATATTTCACTTTATCATCAGTGTTAATCTTCCTATTTTTACATTTCAAAGTTCAATTTTCATTTTGTTAAAATGATACTTTTGATTGGGTTGCATTTATAAGATTTGTTATATTCTCATTTTATCAGATACACTGAAAACATGCAGCTGGAAGCCGGTGGCTGCCGCCTCTCTCTGTTCTTGGGAATGCTTCTTGAACCAGCTGCATTTGGATACTAGGGTGATCTGTTATGTCCGATGCCTGTACTTAGATTACAAAGAGTTGATATATTATCCAACTGATGATGGCCATTGAAATATTTTGGTTCATGTTCAAAAGTATCATGAATTCAGCAAGTGATTTGTAGCTTAATTTTGTTCATTTCAAGTGTGGGATTTGCAGGCACATATATGATATTGACAGCATTTCTTTTAGCCATGTTGTATCCATGGTTTGTCCATCGCTCATTCAAACCATTTGAAAGATTACTCTATCAACTTGAAATTTCTTTGTTCTGTTTCAAAAAAATTTGAACTCCAAAACCTTAAGACTTGAAGTGCAAGAGAAGTGAGATTATATTAACAGAGTAGTCATAATATCATCACCAATCACAACCCTAAACATATTTTACATTTGTCCATACTTAGGGTTTTTCTTCATTTTTAAGATCTTTACTTATTTAATTAATGCATGCCTATTCAAGTTATCTTCACATGTGATGTGATAGCCCTCAACTGCTCATTATGTTCTTTAACCACAAACAAGAGGAACCAAAATATAATAAGAAATCTTGCATTGCATTTAAGAAAAAATTAAGCACATAATTCAATTTAAAAAGAATAAGGGTAAATTACCTGCGTGAGTTGTGATCACCCAATTATGTGGTTTCTCCTATTTTGACCATCTAATTAAAAAAAAATAGACAATCACATCATTAAACTTTTAAAATGGTCATATTTTGACTATAACCGTTAAAATTTAACGGAAAATGTGACATGACAGTTGACGAAAATTTGTATAATTATACATTTAGTCCATGTTAGTTATATATTATATCAATTTAGTCTTGATTTTAATTTAATTAAATAAAGTTAATCTACCAATCGGATAACAACATGTGTCATCACCCGACTGGAAGAATTTAATTCATTTTATTTAATATATTTATTTTCCTCCAATTAGGTGGTGAGGTCACCACATGGTTAAAGGAGAATTAAAAAGAAAGAACAAATTGAACTTAAGAGTTCCAAGGTAAATACTGGTAAATACCCAAGCCTTTACCACTTTTAAAACAATTTACACAGCACTTCGTATTTAAGCTACAAAATCTAAAACCTAAGTCCCTAGCACTAATATCTTAAAACCTAAATCTTAAACCTAAACTCTAAATTCTATTCATAAACTTTAATTTCTTCCCCCTATAATCTAAACTCCTAAACCCTAAACAACACAAGCTTGTGTATCAAAGTATTTTCCATCTTATAATGCAGTAAATGTTAGGGGAAAAAGTAAAAATGATTGAGAGGGGACTCAAACCTAGGTCACTTGGGATGTGTAAAAACATACAAACCACTAAATCAATTCAAATCATTAAGTTAAAAATGAAAATATTTTAAATATATTTAAAGTATAGTTGAAGCAAGATTTAAAATAAAAATAGATTTATGATTTTTATATTTTTAAATTAAATTGAGTATTTTTTCCTTTTCACATTTATTTTAATAATTTTAATTTTTTTATTAAATATTTTAATTCAATGATTATATATATTATATTGAAAATTAAAAAAAAAGTTATATTAAAAATTTTAATATAATTAAAAAATTCTACCAATGAATTTTGAGTGTAATTTTAATTTTTTAATATAGTTAATATGTATAATAATTGAATTAAGATATTTTATTTTTATATAACTTTAAAATCGTAATATAATTTTATTTTTAAAATTTTTAATATAATCATTAAATTAAGATATTCAATAAAATTTTAAAATTATTAATTAAATAAAGAAAATGATTCTATATTATGTATATAAAATTATTAAATAAATGTGAAAAAATATTTAATTTAGTTTAAAAATATAAAATCATAAATCTTTTTTCATTTTAAATCTTGCTTTAACTATACTTTAAATATATTTAAAAGATTTTCATTTTTAACTTGATAATTTGAATTGATTTTAATGATTTGTGTATTTTACATTTCCAGGTGACCTAAGTTCGAGTCCCCTCTCAAGCATATTTACTTTATTTTCCCCCCTAATATTTACTACATTATAATATATATAATAGGATGCGATTTGTATTAATAAGAATTGGTGCAGTGGTAAAGGCTTGGGTATTTACCTTGGAGGTCATAGGTCCAATTCATGCCAAGGTTATTCTTTCTCTTTAATTTTCCTTTAATCAGGTGGTGACACGTGTCACAACCTTATTGGAGGAAAATAAATATATTAAATATAAAATAAATTAAATTAAAAATTAGATTAAATTCATATAATCAGATGATGACACGTGTCATCGTATGACAAGTGTCATGACACGTGTCGTCATTTGAGTAGTTGATTAATTTTATTTAATTAAATTAAAATTAGGACTAAATTGATATAATAGGTAATTAATGAGGATTAAATGTGTAATTATACATATTTCTGTTAACTGTCATGTCACCTCTTTTGTTAAATTTTAACGGCTTGTGGTCAAATAGAGCTATTTTAAAAGTTCGATGGTGCGATTGTCTATATTTTTAGTTGGACGGTCAAAATAAGACAAATCACATAGTTGAATGGTCACACAAGTAGTATACCAAAAATAATGATTAAGAAGTTAATCCCAACAATTACAATTGTTGTTCTTTCGTTTTGCGCTAATTAATCTTTTTATAGTTTAGAGGCTTAATAGGTGCCCAAACTATTTTTCGGGCCAAATTGAGACTTAAAGTTTCATTCCATGACTCATTTAAGGTTCGCCGTTAATTTTTTTCGTTAAAGGACGCATGTATCTCCTGAAAATTCCAAAAATTATATTAAAAATAAATAAAAATAATAAAAATAAAAATATATCCTGAAATTTTCAAATATTCCTAAAACAGTCATCAAATCACTAACCCCCAAATCCGACCACTTCCGTCGGTGGCGGCCGCATTGCCGGTGACGGAATGAAGCCCCCCCCCTCGCTGAACAACCCACACGATGTTCGTCGTCCCTCCCGCCGCCGTTCATCGCGAATCGTTCGAAAGAATCATTCGACAATTTCATCGATTCGCATGACGTCGGTCGATTTCCGATGACGGGATGGTGGGGAAAATGGTCGTGATGGTCTGGCGACCGATGTGATGGGCGGCGGTGTGGCAATCGGCGACGAAATCGGCCCAAATCGAGATTTAGGTTGTTGGGGTTTAGGGATTTTGGAATTTGGGGTTGTTCTGTAAAATCTGGAAAAATTTAGAGATTTTTGAAAATTAATTAATTTTATTTATTTTTAATATAATTTTGGATTTTTCTGGAGGTGACATGTGGCATTTAACGATGGGAATTAACGGTGAACCTTAAGTGGGTCACGGAATGAAACTTTAGGTCCCAATTTGGCCCGAAAAATAGTCTAGGCACTTAACTGGAAAAAAAGGCATAATTTGAATACCTATTTGACGATTAAGCCTAATTTAAACATGAAAAAATTGAAAACTGTTCGAGGGAATATATATATATTACTAATGAGCGTACAACATAAAAATTATATAAAAATGTTTATACAAGCTTTTTAATTTTAGGGTTTAGGTTGTAGGGTGTAGAATTTAAAATATACGGTTAAAATTTAGAGTATAAGATTTAAGTTTTAGAATGTTAAGGCTAGAAATTTAGATTTTAGATTTTATAACTTAAATATGAAGGGGTGTGTAAATATTTTTACACAACTTACGTATCAAAATATAACCCTTAAAAAATTGTATGTTTTAAAACAATAATTTTTTTATATCTTTTTAGCCCTAGCCGTTGCCCTTTTTTCTCTTTAGCATCTTCAATTGTTTTGTTCTTTTGTATTTTTATGCGGCCGACGACAACACTAGTCTTAGTGACCAGTCGATCGCTGATAATTTTTTTTTTGTTTTGTTATTTATTTTCTAGTTTTCAAATTCAATAACTATGTCCTTGTGACACGCTTTTCTCTACCTTTTGATATGTATCCTCTGCCTTTTGATATACTTTTTTCCTTCTAATTGATCGCATGCCCGCTTCTTTTTTTTTCTTTTAATTTTCTATTAGGGTTAGATTTGACGTTGTCACGACTGATCAAGACAGTGTTATTTTGATTATTTTGTTGATCTCCTTATTTTGGACCCTCGAACTGATTTTGGATACGAGCTCACAATCACCATCCTTGTTCACGATTGAGTTGTGGTAATGATCGTGTTGACAACGTGGATTATTATTGTAATATGCATTTTTTAATGTTGTTTGTTGTTGATTTTTAAATTTCATTGTCGAGCTTTGGTTTTGTTTGTATCTATTTTGTTCTGAGCCTTTAGTTTTCATGTTTTCTTTGTATGATCTTGTTTATGATCTAGAGAGATTAGCTTTCGCGTTCTTAAGAATATGTCTAGATCAAGTTTGTTTACTTGAGTTGTAAACTCTTATTGTATTTTTCAATTTCTCTCTTAATAAAATTAGGTACTCATATTAAAAAAATGTATGTTTTTCAACAAGAAATTAAATTTTATTAGAATAACGAAAGGTGCAACATATTATATCCAAAAACATGAAGATGAACTTAACGGATATATTCAACAAGAAATCTCATACAAAGAGAAAAATAAAACATAAAACTCAAAGAGTGTAAAAAGAAAAAAAAATCAAAACTTTTACTGGATTATGTTCTTTATCATCTATAGAAATTCAACAAACAAATTTTCATATCTCTGTCCGACTAGACGTTTAAATAGTGATGTAAGAGAGGCAATCAACAAACTCAATTGTTTAGATTGTTCAACTTATAGTTATGAAAACATCAACAAATTATCACAAAGGAGATATAACCATACAAAATCGTCGACCTTCTCTGATCAATGACATGCATTGTGATAATGTCTACATGAACATCAAACGACCAAAATTATATGAGAATCATAATATAAAGCATACAAAAAAATATGTCAAGACCGAGGAAATCACATGTTTTTATTTACTATGTTTATATTTTTTTGATTAAGTCTATGTTTATATTTTTTATATAAACTTTTAGTACATTCACTGTATTTGTATTTATATTATATAAATTACATAGTATTTACAATTATCAAATGTTTCTATATTAATAGAGACAAAATGAGTAAAAGAGGAGAAGAGAAATGGTTGACAATTGGATCCCAAAACCTAGTCATACAGCACTTCCATATTCCTTTGTTCTTAAAATCATGTTAAATTTGAATTAAGGTTATTTAAAATTAGGGGTGAACATTCGATCAAGTCAAGTTGTATAACACCTCTACCCGGTTCAGAAGTAAATTGGGTCAGAGATGTCACCCAAAAAAATTGAGTTAGAGATGTCACCAGGATACAAAACGGAGAATCGAATTATAACGAATCATTTCAAAGCATATAAAAAACATACATAACACCAAAGAAATCACTAAACATCAGAGATCATAAACCAAATAATTATGGTTTTAGTCCTTAAGGATTAAATTGCAAAGTTTTCAAAAATTAGGGATTAAATTTTAAATACTGAAAATATAAGTCTTTTCAACAAATTAAGTGTACTCTCGTGAAATTCATATCAAATCATGCATATTAGTTAAATTTTAACTCATTTGGGGTATTTGGGACCCATTCAATTGTATTATGAAACTTTACGAGCTAATTTGCATAAATTTTAAAAGTTTCAAGGACCAAAGGAATATTCATGATATTAATAGGCGTTATTATTAATCTCATGTTCATCTCAAAATTTGAATTAAAAAAACAGTAGCTAAATCGAAGTTCAATTGAAGAAGTTATAAAATAGCGACCAAAACATAAAATTTTAATATTTTAAGTAAGGTTTTGAAATCTTTATCATGGATTCATAAAATTAACATTCTAAAATAAAGGTTTCGATACCTATCAACATGATTTCGAAACATTTATCCTGTTTCACCAAAAACATGTTTTTAGGCCATTTTCTAACCCCTAAATATCACTTTTATCATAGAGCAACTTTAAATCACGATTTTGGACCTCAAAATACACTAAACATGTTACTATAGATGCATACTTGTTAAGGCTAATTAAATGTGTGTATGTGTAAGCCTTTATAGTGGGATTCAAAGAAAAGCAAAGCAGGACAGTTAAATGTGTGTCATTTTTTTTTCTGTGACAGTAAAGAAAAAGAGAGCATCCTCTTCCTGGGTGCAAGAAGCCAACCACTCTTTGCCAAATAACTTTGAAAAGCTATCCTTATTTTCCACCACTTATATTCATATCTCTTGCACAGTTTAGGATAATGATAATAATAATTACCCGGATAACAATTAAAGACTTGATAGCATATATATTCACTAATTGATCGAGGGATAAGAATATTCATATTATCTCATTTTGTACGGATTAAAATTTTAATATTTACTTTAAAAATATAATTATATTTACTTAATAAAAACACTTGATAACCATATATTTATCGTTGACTTTACCTTTTACGTAAAGGTCCAATGACATTTTTTATCCTCAAACTTCTCAAAAATATCCATGTTATTCCTTTAAACTTTTTTTTTTAATTTGAACAAACTTTTGAAATAATAACAGATTTTTTAAGCTAACATAAGCTAATTTTTCCTTTTGCTATTATTTATTTACATTTTGTATTTTTAAAAAATTAATAATTTAAGTATATATTTATATATTTTTACAATTTTTAAATATGTTTATTATATTTAGATATTGTTTCTAACTTTAATACAAAAGGACAAAATAGTTGAAATTAGCATAGGCAAAAATTGTAAAATAATTGATGTTAGCTTAACTAGTCCGTTATTTTTTCGTTGCTTGGTTCATGATAAAAAATTTAAAGTTTGAGGTCAAAAAGAGATAATTAAAAAATTA
This sequence comes from Hibiscus trionum, assembly GCA_030270665.1. Taxonomy (NCBI): domain Eukaryota; kingdom Viridiplantae; phylum Streptophyta; class Magnoliopsida; order Malvales; family Malvaceae; genus Hibiscus; species Hibiscus trionum. Next base: position 2,635,456 of record BSYR01000037.1, read on the forward strand.
ACTAAAATAAATTTAAAAAAAAATAAAGGAAAAAATATATCGGTAGACCCTCATTGAATTTTATCTTTCAACAAAAGTAACTTACATAAATTCCTAAGAAATTAACGAACCACTAATACAATTGCAGTGGGGAAACATAAGTATTATAAATATTAGTGTCAAAATTAATTCAAATCGAATTTGTGAAACATAACAAGTAACTTGAATATTGTTGATGAATTGAACAAGATAATGGTGGTGAGAGGTTAAAAGATCATGCTGACGTAGATAGAAAGCTACGATCAATAATTCGTGGTGATAAAGGATTTGAAGAAAGGAAAAAAAAGTATGGTTCGACCCTTTATGCATGGTTCAACTTGAGAGAAGCTGATAGCCCATGTCGTATATATATTGGGAGGTTTGACGGTGGTGTCAAGTCTAGATCTCATAAGATATGATGGATGTGATAAAGTAGCCATGTTTCCCAATTAATAAGCTTGGCTGGTGAGTAAGTGTACTTAACGTCTATTTTGTTAAGGTCAGTGTAATTTTTGGATAAGGTTGTTTTGAAGACATCAGTATATCGTACTCTGGACGCTCGCTCTGTCGATGCTCATTGAGTATGGTCGGATGGGTAGTTCAAGAGGGATATCTCCATAGAGTTTGGTGAGCAAAAAAACACAGTGCGAAGAGGTTGTGACAAGGATCATAATAGTTATAACAATTGGGCCCCATCGAGAGAATGCCATAAAGTGACGCAATTCGAGACTTATTAAAGAATTTGACGATTCTTAAAATTTTTATTGAAATTTTTTTTGGCACACAATTTCGACATCGAAACGAGAGAAGAGAGTCTCAACGTTGATTTTTTTAAAAAAAAAATACTTTCCTGAATTTTATTAACGTGAGACAGAGGTTAATTATAAATTTTTAATGCCGGTATGATTGACTCGACTTCAGAAAATGAGCGGAGCGTTGTGATTTTTGTAAAAAACAATTAAGACAGTTTGTAGGAATGTTTTATTTGTTCATACATTATGATAGGCCCGAATTGTATTTAACACCAAAACTAACAAAATGACTTGATTGGGATGATATTCTAGTTTGAGGACTGAAAAGCAACATTTTGAAATTTAAAGGCAGACTTGATTTGGCAATGGGTGGTACAACATCCACTTATATGAGGCCACGTGTCGCCTCAGGGACACTGGACAGCAAAGGTCAAATGCAAAAAAAGAAAAAGAAAAAAAGGGGAACTTGCAGGCTTTTTTCTGGAAAATTAAACAAAAACATTTAGTGCATCTGATGACAAAAACAAGTTGCCATTTACTGGTGGAAACAAGAAAACAAAGTTGAAATTGTGAAAGCAACTGCTCTGGATTTTCCTAATCTCTCTATTTTGTTGGCTTTTGCTTTCTTCTCATTCGTGATTTCTTTTCAATTGGTTTTTATATTCATTTCTGTGAATATGCCGTCCACGTGTACGGTAAAAATGAAAACCAAAACTATTTATATCTCTAACTAGTATAAAGAAAAATGTTAAAAAAGAAAACCAAAACTATTTTTATATAACAAAAATAAATGCCTTTGTTGAATTGATTCAACGAAACTAGTATAAAGAATTATTGATTCATAAAGTCATATTTCTACATATTTTCTCGTTAATTTAATCTCTAACTCAAAACTCAAAGTTAAAAAAGAAAAATGTTAACATAAATTAACTAAATATTTAATTATTCTATCCCTATTTATATTGGTACACGTTGTAAAAGTAAGAACAAAAAGTTTTGAACTATTGAAATATTTTTGAACAAAAAATAATAATTAAAATATGCTAAATGAATTTAAAAACTAAAAAATTACATACCTTCGGTCATGAGAGATTTGAGAATCTTAAACCTTAAAAATTGAAAATTTTGTGTTTGAGAAAGAAAAATCGTCAAAAGTAGAAGTAGGTATCTTAGAACCGAAGAAATTTTATTTATTTTTAGTGACCTTTCATTTTCTCTTGTAATTGGTTATAGTTTTTTGGACTTTTATATAGGATTGTAAATGAGCTGAACTCGAATGAATTGTTTGTAGACTTCTAAGGAAGAATAAGTTACTACTTATGAACATGTTTAGTTAATACTTTATTATAATTTATATGTGATTGGGGACATATAAAATTTTAAGGTAGGCATAATCAATAAAATAAATAACTAACATGAGAAAATTCAGATTTCAGACCTAAGTATAGTATGGATACGCCAATAATTAAAAATTTCTTTGTCAACGTATTATCTAGTGTTTAATTCCACACCTATTTTAAGGCCAAACCGTTAATTCTATTAAAAGAATCGTCACTTAATCATTGCTCAACATATAACTGGTTTGTAATTTTCTTTAATTTTTTATTTCAAAAACTAAAATTCTTAATTTTTCAAAGAAACTCATAAAGTCCTCGATTTCTTACGAAATCCCTAAATTAAAAATTTGTCAACAATTTCCCATAAAATGCTAGTCTTTAGTGGACAACTGACCAGTAGGGTTCAACGGCGGAGGGGGTAAACGGTGGTGGTCGGTAGCAATAATAGGCTTTCTAGATTAGTGATTTAAGGTTTTGATATTAAAATTTTAGGGATTTTTGAGATTTTGGGACGGCGATACGGAGATAATCCACTAGTGAGGGCCCAGAAATGGAGGGTGGGCAATGATGGTCGATGATAATATGGATTTTGAGATTAAAATTTGGTGTTGGGATTCATATTTTGAGAATTTAAAGATTTAAATTTAAAGATTTAAAGTAATAGCAAGGGGACAATCAACGAGTGGAAGTCCGGCACCGGAAAGGTAAACGGTGGTGGTTTCCGGCAACAAGATTTGAGAATTATAGATTTAGATTATTTTTTTTAGAATTTAGAGATTTTAAATTTTTTAAAGAAAGCTATCAAAAATTAAAAAACCTACCATGTGTAACATTTTAATTGGATAACGATTTTTTAACGTACATTATAAAAGATTTTATAATAGTTATGAAATGAACTGTCACACTTACTTTGATAAAACAAAAACTTTAAACACCTATACAAATTTAAACATTTATTTTGTAGTTAAGCCTTATATCTTTATCACAAATCGCAAAACAATTAGCTGCACAACTTATTATCTTGTAGTTTTTCGACATTGTAATGAATTTCTCATGTTTGCTCGTGATTTTTCTCTTCTAGAGTATTTCATGTAAAATATTGGTGTCACTTTTATTGTGGGTTCATTTCCCACATACAACACCACTTGTTAGAAATTTATAAGCAATAAAAATAAATAACACAAAATTAACACAGAATAAAACATGTGTAAGAGATGAGAGTTTAACGTAGTTCTGCCTTGTTTAACACTACTGTTTAGAGGAATAATAATTTATTATAAACGTAAAAATTATACTACAAAAAAATTCGTGTATCTCATAACTCATTATATATAACAAAACTAGATGTATTCTAAATGAATCTCTTAACATCACTATAAAATCAATCTATGCAATATAAACTTCAATAAGTAATAGTTGCATAGATCACAAAGTATACATTTCTTTAAAATAATTCTCTCTCGAAATTTTAAATATACAAATTCTGTTTTTAGAGAAAACAAATTTAGTCATCAATAATCTTTATTTCATAAGAATTCATACCTAAATAAATTGAACTAAGAAACTATCTTTAACCACTAAAATTATAATAATAAAATATAACTTGATTAGTAATTATAATTAGAGTTAATATGTAACAAATGGTTGCATTATTTGGGAATATGGATAAAAGAATTTCCGAGAACACAGGTTCAAAGTTTAGACAAAGGGGTCTGCCAATTTACACCGTCCATAATGGATTGCTTGCGAGTTGTGAGACCATGATTTTCTAGGGCATAAAAATCTTTGCTAGTTATGGGACTGTCTGTGACAAAGATGCAAAATTTACACATTGGGAAATGCCAACGGAAGAGTAACACCAGATGGGGTCGGCTGCTGGCACCACTGGATTGCGGTGACCCTTCACTCCATGGCTCACCACCACCTTCCTGCACCACAGCACACAAACACACACACAGACATATACATATACATATATTCATTTTCTGCTAACTGAAACTTATGTTCCACGTATACTGATAGGGATATGGGGATGGGACGCGAAACGGTAATTTTTAAAATTATAGGGTACGGGTACGTTAGAAGTACAACCAATATAAAATAAATTTTATATTTTAAAAAATGTAAAAATAAAAAGTCATACAAAAACCTTGTAAACATGACATCACACATACTTGTATACTTATAGTTGAATCATGTGAGCAAGAAAAAATCAAGAAAAAAAAAAGAAAAATGATGAAATAATATAAGAAGAAGAAAAAATAAAAAAAATATTTGCAAATACGGGAAAATATCGCGTACTTGGTATAACTTTAGATTAAAGTACTCGTGTTTTATAGACGAAAACATTGATGATGGGTCTTTGTCTAAAATCTCTTTTTTGAAGCATTAATTGGATGAACAATGAGACTTAAGTATAAGTTATTATTAGCTGGCTGATAAGAGAGATGGGATAAGCACTGCCAGAAAACAAGCTAATTTCAGAAGTAGCTAATTTGGCGTGTTGGTGGGGATACAGGTTTTTCTGTCTACCATGCACCTTTTTTTTTCTTCTTCTCGTTTGCTTTCCACCTTTTCATAAATCTCAATTAATTCAACATCTGTTCCTTATGAGATTAATAATGTCGATTTCTAAGACTCAGAATTATAGGTTAATGGAACGTCATTGTCATTCATCATCTACAGATTTGTTTTTGTTTCGATTATGAATCGACATTAGCTTATTTTTACTAACAATAAGTGGCTGGGTTAAATGAGCATGCACAAACTTATACATGTAAACCTTATTGCTTCTTTTTTTACCCCAAAACTAAAAAAAATTATTAGTCGTAAGTCTAAATTTTAATCTTAAATTATACATTTAATACCCTACAAAATAGATCTTACACTCAATACTCTAAACCTTAACCCTAAGTTCTAATCTTAAACCCTAAATCTATTTTTTAAAAATAGGGCATAATTAGAGGTCCTAAAAAAGGAAAGACAATTTCTACCCCTATTAAGTCAGTTTTAGTGTTGTGAAAAAGGACACTAAAAAAAGACAGGGGATTTTTGTTCCTATACTAGGGTGTGGGCAGCGATTAGAGACAAACAAAAAAACTACATCAAATACCACTAAACTTTAATATAAGTATCATTATATCATTAAAATAAAAATTGATATTATTTTAGTACTAAACTTTAGTTTAGGCTCCAATTATAGAGTTAAAGGCCAAGTTTTGGGGATTGGGGATGTTAAATTAATAAGACTCACATTAGTTTAAAAGACCATAGGGTTTAGTTCCTGCAATCTTGGCAATTTAAATATAGAAAGAAGAAGAAAGTAACAAAACAATGAAGAGATGGGATTAGGTTAAAATGAAAGAGAAGATGGGAACAGCATGCTTGGGGGATGGGAAATGCATATGAAACCCCCAAATGTTTCCTTTGAGAACAACAGGTTTGTCTAGCAATGGAGGGTGGATGAGGGTACAAAGGATGCATTTGGCCATCACCCACTAAATGTTTTTATTCAATCATAAATGCACAATGCTCTATAACACCACCATCTGAAACCCTCTGCATTTTTACCCATAACTTGCTCAGAAAATTATTTTAATTTTTATCTGGTGTTGCCAAAAACAAAATATTTGTAATATCTATGTGGGGAAAAAATTATTCTTTTGACCATTTCACTGAGATTAAAGAATTTATTTACCATCTCAGATTGTCCATGTCTTGCCTTTTCTTGGAGTCATAAAGTGTGGAATTGTTTGTCTCTAAAGGATATATTGAACAAAGACAACCAAGGTGATTAAAGATTAATTAGGAAGAGACTGGATGTCTCCATGATTTTTCACCTAAAATAAAGTTTCTTTTAAATCCATGGTTATAGCATAATTCAATTATGTTTGCTTCAAATTTTTACTTTTATTTTTTTTATATTAAAGTATAATTTTGTGTCTAAATGTAATTACAATGTACGATTCAATTATGTTTGCTTCAAATTTTTATTTTTATGTTTGCTTCAAATAACTTTAGGGTAATCTTCACCCGTGGTCACTTTTGTTTTGGGTTTGTTCTATTTTGGTCACCCGAATTCAAAAAAAACTATTATGGTCACTTACGTTCAAAACTGTTTCTGTTTTGGTCACTGGACCGTTAACCTCCGTTAATTAAAAATAATAATTTCTAATTTGACCCCCAAACTTTCAAAACTTCATTTTTCACCATCTTCCCCATCATATCAGCTCCACTTAATGGGATCAAGCGCCGAGGAATAGGGGAAGGAGCGGGAATAACACGATATGTCAAAACAATATTAGGATGCCCAACAGGTAGTTTCGTTTCTGCATCAACGATAACACATTCAAACTTGAGAACATGTAGTTTCGTTTTCTATTTATGTGTATTGTAGTATCCATGAATTTTACTACGTTTAGATATAAATTCTTTTGGTTAGTGAATGAAGCAAAATAGATCTCTTGTCGAAAATTGAAATAGGCTTTTTGCGAATCGTTTTCTTCTTGCAGTTAAATTTATCTTTGAATAATTTTATATATGAACGTTTAAGTTTAAATGATGCAATCGAAACTCGAATTTGATTGAAATTTTCCACAACTTTCTTTTGTGTGTTTTTTTATTGGAACTTGGATTTGAACCATAAGCCTATCAATGCCAAAGCATGTTCAGTATGAATATTTTTAATTTGTTTGGTTATCTGGAGCCTTGTATTTAAGGTGCCTTGATAGTTAATTTTGTCTGTTGTTGAGGGTTTGTTTCATGTTTGGCATTATGTTTTTTAGTTTTTGTAATTTTCAAAACTATAATTGTGTGTGGTTTTACCTTGTTTCTCTATTCTATCTACTTGAAATTTTTTCAATTGACATTTTGTTTTTCAGAGAAGGAGAATCTTTGCTTGTATGGTCTTCCTAATGAACAGTGGGAAGTTACTTTACCTGCTGAGAAAGTGCCTCCAGAGCTTCTGGAGCCTACATTGGGTATTAACTTCGCTAGAGACGGGATGCAAGAAAATGACTGGTTGGCACTTGTTGCTGTTCACAGCGATGCGCGGTTACTAGCAGTGGCTCACTATTTTGGTGCTAGATTTGGTTTCGATAAAGCTGACAGGTATAATTTTGTTCCCTTATCTGCTGCATAATGCTGCAATTTTCCCCGTTGGATATTGATGATTAAAGTTTTCTGATGGTTTAAGTTGGATATTGATTAATCTTAGTGACAATGTGTGCTTCTAATGAAGTCTCAACCTATGTCATCGGGATCTCTTGAACTTCATTGCTCTGATATTTAAGCCAGGCGTACTGCTATCGATTTATCCCAGTAAGTGGAGCTGATATGATGGGGAAGATGGTGAAAAATGAAGTTTTAAAAGTTTGGAGGTCAAATTAGAAATTATTATTTTTAATTAACGGAGGTTAACAGTCTAGTGACCAAAACATAAACGGTTTCGAACGTAAGTGATCATAATAGTCTTTTTTGAATTCGGGTGACCAAAATAGAACAAACCCAAAACAAAAGTGACCACATGTGAAGATTACCCATAACTTTAATATATCCGTGTTTGCTACTCTAGTCAAATCCAAGTAGTTACCCATTTTTCCAATGTTAATTTTCAAAAGGCTAAACTACATAAATGGTCACCGAACTTTTAAAACGCTTTTATTTTGGTCTTAAATTTTTAAAATTTGTGAAAAAATTTTAATTCCCTTTCAGTATGGTCCCTCTCGTTATCTTCCGTTAAAAATCGCTGACGTGACATATTAATTTTGAATAAAAATTATCTGCCCATTTTCGATACCCCTATATATGCCTCAACACTAAAAAATTAAATTGCAAGCCCTAACCTTAAATCTTAAACCCTACACCTTATACCCTAAAAATACACTCTATCCTAAATTCCCTAAACCCTAACCATAAACCCTAAACTCTACACCCTAAATCTAATTTTGAGTATTGGGTATATATAGGGCACCGAAAAGGGGCAAGGATTTCCATCCATTATTTTTTTCTTGAATAAAATAATGGGTAAACTACACAGTTCACCACTCAAACTTCTTCTTACTCCTATTTTGGTTAATGAAGTTTAAAATTTTAATTTAGTAACTTAACTTTTGAATTGCTCATATTGGTCATTCAGAAATGACATGGCTTTTTTTTATTAATTTTTTCATATGACATGTCATATTTTATTCAGGAGTGATAAAAATATGAATAATTTGAAAGTTGAGTTATTAAATTGAAATTTTTTAAACTTTAGTGACCAAAATAAGAATGAGAAGAAAGTTGAATGATGAACAATGTAATTTACCCATTATTTTATTAAAGAAAATGAAAACTAACCTATCACATCAGCAACATCTAACAAAAGAGACATACTAAGAGCGAATTAAATATTTGGTGACTATAATGCAAATTTTAAAAGTAAAGTGATCAAAATAAAAATATTCTTAAAGTTTAGTGACCATTTATGTGGTTTACTCTTTTCACAAAGAACATGGACAAGGTATTATAGTAAGAACAGAAAGACAAAGGGAAGCTGCATTTCATTAGGGGGCAAGGCAATGTTGTTTTATTTCAATTACAAAAAAATGCTATGGAAAAAGAAAAATGAAAATGGAAGAAGAGAGTTTGGAAAATATAAACAAATAAATAAATAAAATGAATACTAAAAGAATAAGTGGTCCACGCGTGCCAAGATTAGCTGTGTATGTGTGAAGAAGCGTGCTATGAGACACTCACGTGTGGCAACGTTTTATATATGCGCATGAAGATACTGCACTGAATAGAGGAGTATCCGAGTAGTGGTAATCAACCAAAAAAATTTAAGCTTCCAAGCTTTTGCTACTTTGCATTCTTTTCACATTTCATGTGTGTATACCTTAGGAAGCAAAGAGACAGGTCTAGAAAGATTTATTCTTGCATAAATTATCCCCTTTTTTGGTTCTGTAAGAAGCCAAAACATACCCTAAAAGAAAGCTTGTGATAAAGAAAGAGATATAGTTAATGGAGATGGAGAGTGAAACACAGCAGTCAAAATTTAGGAGGATTTGTGTGTTTTGTGGAAGTAGCCAAGGCAAGAAGGGTAGCTATCAGGATGCTGCTATTGAACTTGGCAGAGAATTGGTATATAGCAAAAAGCTCTGTTTTTTTTTTCTATGTTGCTTGTGGTTTTTTTACACAAAATGATACTTGTTTTTGGTTATGGTCTTTGTTAGAAACTTGTTTTGGTAACATGGAGGAAATGGGTTCTTCAAGAAAAAAATTGAAACTTGCTTAAAGCCTTAAACTTTTGTTTCCATATTTTTGTATATACTTCATTTTTTCAATGTTTGTCACATGTTTGTGAATTGGTCTAAGTTATCTACCATTTTTAAAATTCCTCAAGCTTTTTAGCTGTCTGCTTTTGGTCGGGGAACTCCATTGGTGTTTCAATGTTTCTCAATGCGTATTGCGTACTGTAGAGGTAGAAAAGAAGGGCACTGTTTTTCCATGAAATCCCATCAGTAAAGTTATTAACAGTTCGGAAATTTCAATGTAGGAACAAGGATCACTCTGTTGAATACTTAGGAATGTACTCTGAAGAAACCTTGGTTTTATCAAATGAGTTCATTGTAGAAACATGCTTGAACTTTGAAAGACTTTTTAGTCTCTTTTTGCAGTGAGCTGACTTGTTTGTGTTCTTTTTGTAGGTATCAAGGAACATTGATCTGGTCTATGGAGGAGGTAGCATAGGTTTAATGGGTTTGGTTTCACAAGCTGTTCATAATGGTGGTCGCCATGTCATTGGGTAAAAACCTCACTTTTTTAAGCCATCCCAACCAGTTCAAGAAAAAAACTCAGTGAACTGGCTTTGTTGTTGTTTTGATGATTTGTCATCCTCATTACAAAACAATTCCTAGTTTTGGTTTCCATTACAGCTGAACTTTTTTGTCATGTTATTGTCTCTCCGCAGAGTTATTCCCAAGACGCTCATGCCTCGAGAGGTATGTCTGTTACTGTTACACCCAGGGAAAGAAAAGTCCTCAAACTTTTTATTATTTATATTGAAAAGCCAAAAAAAAAGAAGAAAAAAATGAATCTTTAGCCTACATACAATACAACTTTCCATTGTTTTTGCTTTGTCTTTCTTTTCACCATCCATGGTGCAGGGTGCTAGCTTTTTGTTTATTTCTTTTCAGATCTTGTTTTGGGTCTTTGCTTTTGCTTCTGGTTTACCACTTTGAGTGCCTAAAATTTTCTCCACTGTTCTACAAGGACTTGATACTTGATAGCCTTATCCACAATTGCTGCTTTTTCAATATTTTTGGATCATAATATTGGTTTCTTCTTTGTTGGCTTTTTCTAAAATTTGGGATTTATTTTTATTTTAAAATTTTGCATTTATGTAGCTAAAATATTCATTGGCTAGGGAGAGTGCGCAGTATGAACTGAAGTCCACTATACCTGTTACTCTCATCATTGCTTCACTGCACAAAACTCAAAATCACTCTCTTTCTCTCTCACCATATTTCACTGTTCTTATTTGTTTTTCTGTGCAACACTTTGTAGTTAACTGGTGAAACAGTAGGGGAAGTGAAGGCTGTTGCAGATATGCATCAAAGGAAGGCAGAGATGGCCAAGCATTCAGATGCTTTTATTGCCTTACCAGGTTAGTATAAGCAGTTTTTACACCAAAATATCAAGGCAAAATCGAAGGAAACTTGAACCTATCAGGTGCTTTTCACTCCAATTTTAGTTCACCAGATTTGACCATATCCCATGATTTGATTCACTTGAGCCTTGCTGATTTCCTGTCATATTTTATTTTTTCACTTCAGGAAAAAAAGTAATATAAGAAATGCAAATATCTTTACATTGCTCATTTGATGTACTACTATTTCCATGTTATAGTTTTAGAAAAGGTACTAAGGCTATGGTCTATGGGATCCTTAATACTTTCACTAAAAAGTGTTCCTATTTGCTTCTCCCAAAAGGCTACCCTTTTTGGTTTTCTTAGCTGAACTTTGACTTCTATTTTTATCCTGAAAATTGAAAGTTGGAGGATATACAATGGCAAATCTGTCATTTTGTTCTTAAGAGGAATTGTCCATTCCATGTTACCTACCAGAAGTTAAAAAAAATCAAAATGGAAAAAGCATTGTAAGGTGATGATGATTAATGAGGTAGAATGAGAGCCATTATGACAAGAATGGGTAGGCAGAGGATTGTGCCTTTACTTTCACAAAGGATGGTAGCAATAAATACCTTGTCTTTGAAATATGGAGAAAGTGGGTATTAATATCATCATCTAGAGACCTCTTTGTTATGCATGCCTTAAATGTTAAAACCATAGCACATCAAATAACAGACAGTTAAAAAAACACTATCTGTTGCTTTATATTTTCACAGTTTTGAAGTTCATAATTAATTCCAACCTTAAATCTAGTTATTTTAACCTTCTAATGCCCCCCCCCCCCTTCAACTTTTCCCTTTTGAATTTGACTGGATAAGTAGAATCATAGATGTCATTGCTTTTGAATACACTTTGTCCGTTCCTGTTTCGCCAATCATGTTAAAACACCAATCAAATGTTGTAATAAAGAGTGACATGATCATTTCCAGCAGTAATAAAGTACCAAGTTTATCTCTTTTGCAGCATCACATGATTTGGTTGCAAAAACTGTAATATGGTTTGGATAAGACTCATATAAACTTCATGCAGGTGGTTATGGAACTCTTGAAGAACTGCTTGAAGTGATTACCTGGGCGCAGCTCGGAATACATGATAAACCAGTAAAGTCCTTGCTTCTTTTTTCGTAAATATCGATTTATCACTCAACAAACTGATTGCTGATGCATAATTTCTCCACATTCTTTCAGGTAGGGTTGCTGAATGTTGATGGATACTATAACTCATTGCTTTCGTTTATCGATAAAGCTGTGGAAGAAGGATTTATTAGTCCTAATGCACGCCAAATCATTGTATCTGCACCCACAGCAAAAGAGTTGGTAAAGAAATTGGAGGTATATAAATTAAAGAAACTTCATCATGTGATTCTTTACCAAGAAGTCATCAGTGTCCATGGAATTATAAAGTAAAATTTGTATGTATATATATATTATTAATTCAAGAGGATTTGTTTATGTCATGTCACATGTGAAAGTGTACAAATGGTGTATTATTTCCTTAACCATAATCTCGTAATATGAATAAAAATTTCCCCGAAAAGTAATGGCTTGTTTTTCATGTCTGCTTACTGTAAACAGGAATATGTCCCCTGCCATGAAAGAGTTGCTTCAAGAATGAGTTGGGAGATGGAGCAGCTTGGCTACTCTAAAACATATGATATATCTAGGTGATGCTTGGACTGCATGAAGGAGAAGGTAGATGGAATTTGGAAGGCTCTAATTAAAAGAAAGAAAAAAGACTTCAAATTTCCTTCAATGGGAAAACTCCTGTTTTTTTGTAAATCACTGTTATTGACATCAACCTATGAACTTCAAGTCTTCAACAACCTTCTCTTTTACTGGAAATTTGATTCTCTTTTTACATTGTAATTTGTAAGTACTAATTGATGCTTATGGACAGTGCCTTTGTTTTGTTATCTTAATCAAACTGAGTTCCTTTAATGCTGTTTCCTATTTGGGTGACATAAGCCAATCAGTTTAACAAAAAAAAAAAGAGAGGCTTGGACAAGGACATGTGGCAATTAAATGAACTAAACACAATGATAACACAAACAACAAAACAAAAGACTGGTGTGTCATCAACTAACTGAGAAATGAAAGTTCATACTATGAACATAGAACATCTTGAGTGAGTTTAGGGTACAACAGCCTAAGGATAAAAAAAGATATTAACCGTAATGCTAGAAAACACAGAATCTAAAATGTTATTACACAACCTAAAACGTTATACTTTTCGATAACATTTTAGGTTGCATCGCTTTTTAGCCTTAAATTAAAGCACCACACCCTAGACTCACTCAGAACACCCTCCTGTCATTGTTTTCAAGTTTTTGTTTTGCAGCAAAGGGTGTTGAGCCAAGGGACCCCCAGTACCCCTAAAACAGACCCAGGTGGTTCAATGGAAGAGAAGAGAGCTTTGAGTGGTTCAGGAGAGTAGAAGACATTTGTAAAACGTGGGACAGATGGATTATTAGTGAAACACAAGGAGAGGAAGGGAGGACCATGTACTGTGGACATTAGACAATATGATTCACTTATTAAGTTAGGTCCCAGTTTCACATTCATGTCAAAAAGCTTAGTGAATTGTGAATATGGTTGTTGGACTGTCACTTCCCAAGGTTTATGATGTTTTGAATTGGCTCCAATCTTTCCCAACATGTTCTATCATCTACCCCTCTGGTTTGTTCTCCTGCTTGGTAACATCCCTGATGAGGTCTATAATTCCTTTTTCTTCTCCTCACAAACCCTTCTTTCATATATCAATCCTTGTTATTTAGGTACATGGTTTCAAGTGAATGTCTTATGCATGTGAATAAAATTAAACTTTGAAGAAAAATATATAAAAAATAATATACTAAATTTTTTAGAAGAATTAAAAATTATATTAATTTAAAACTAACAATCTGTTGGTCTAGTATGATCAGCACTAGATCCCTTAAGTAAGGTAGGAGTTTAAATTTTGGTGTTGTGAATGAAGCAAATTAAGTTGGTGGCTCATCCCATAAATGAGCATTTGTATTACCCGATCTAGATTAGTTAGTCAATGAGTTAGATACAGGTGGTTATAAAAAATTATTATTAAAAAAATTGGTTTAAAGTAAAATGATTAAAATAGATATGCAACTATTTTATATTACTAAAGAAAAACATAAAATTAATTGCTTTAGAAAAATAAAAAGAAAAATTTGTGTATCGGAATGGTTTAACTTTTTTCTAAATATAATGAAAAAAAAATATTGATCATAATTGATGTGAATAAATCCACTTAATTGATTGAAAATGTAATAAAGATATTAAACTAATAAAACTAAATCGATTTAAACTAAAAAGCTATCAAATTTATAATACAAATTTACAAAATTTAAAACTTAGAGGGGCCAAAGAGTCAAATTAACAAACAGGGGACACAAATTATTATACTTTTATGTATTGATTTTAAGTGGGATTGTATTGGTAAGGGTCTCTCCTACCTTAATCAGTGGTTGAGGGTTCGATTCTTGTCCTAGACAAATAGTAACTTCAAAACTTGTGTTGAGGATTCGATTCTCGCCTTGGACATATAGTAATTTTAAAATTTATGGCTAGCATCTACCCTTATATAGACCAACATAACGTAAAAAATTAATCACTGGACTCGCTCTAATAGATACTTTAACAAACTAAAAAAAATAAATGTTCAAAATTTTGGAGAGCAAATGTCCCTTGAGTCCCCTTCCTTCACCCTTGACTTGAGCAAAAAAAAGTCAACTCGAATTGTAATTTTATAAACTTGAATTGACTTGAAAAAAAAAATCAAATAAAATTTGACTTATAAAATAGAACTTCAAATAATTCAATTTTTTTAATAATTAGTGGATCAGTTTTCAAGTTCGAGTCGAGTCTCTCAACTCTGCAGGATATGAAGAAAGTCGTTTAAATTTGAACCAATTAGTATCATAACATGATAAATGTTTACAATTAAATTTGAACAGAAACTCGAACAACTCGACTTGACTTGACTCGAATTTCATAAACATAATTTGAATCGATTTTTTTTAAATAAAGTTTAAGTTATAAAATAAGACTCGTCAACTCGATAAACTCAAAATTTTAAATTTAACTCGACTGGACTCAATTGAATATTAAGTACTACTCTTGACCAAACATGACAATAAAACAAATAGTCTTAAATAATCCGAAACATGCATAGGAAAGGCGAAAACATGTGTTGCACATAAACTCAATAAAGTCATTGTTTAAGTCCTAAACGTCAACCAAATTACAACGCATTTATCATTTTATAGGATAAGATCCGAGTATATATAGGTTGAGTTTTTTTTTTGAAAGGTAGCGGGCCTCATTAAAAACCTCCTCTAAAACTTAGATAGGGAAAAAGAGTGCCCTATTTATTTAATAAAATCAACTACACTGTTCATCAATACATAATCGGAAGAATCCCGATAAAGCAGAAAACAGTGTAACAATATAAGGGGAGGGGATACTAGAAATAAAATGATAATCATAAGCCTTAAACTCTTGCCAAAGCGAAATCCTGGGAAATAACATACCCAAGCCGCTGCCAACAACATTTAGAATTCCCGCTTAAGTGGGAAGCAAGAAAGCACCAACTATGTCTGAATTTAGATTTGTGATCTCACATCAGCAATATTAACCAGCTGGGGATGTCGCATAAAATCTGTTAAAGAAGGAATAGCAGCAGGCCATTTTATTTTGCTCCAATGGCCTATTCGTAATAACATAGTATCTACTACATTATTCACCGAGATCCTCTTTTTGTTAAAAACCACCTCAGTTCTTTCTAACCAAATGGACCAGATGATTCCAAAGAAACCTATTTTCCAGACAGGTTTTGCCAATCTCCTGACAGGGATGTTATTCCACACCAATAGCAATTCTTTTACAGTCGCAGGACAAACCAAAACCACATTCTATTTCTTACACCAAGCTTGCCAAATTTTCTAGGAGAACGAACACTGACAAAGAAGGTGGTTGCACGATTCTTCGACACTACCGCAAAACACACAATGCCCTTCACCCAGATTATTAACGCCTATCATTTTATAATTGGTAGGATTATTTCTTAGTTTTCTAATGTACTTTGAAATGTCAATCTGACTTCTAAAGATGAAATTAGGATTGTTTTATGGATTATTATTCTATACAGTGGCGGTGAAAATTAAAAGTTTACTTTTCACAAGTATTTTAGTTTAGGGTAGGGTTTAGGAGTTTATGTGTAGGGGCTTAGAATTTAGGGATAGTGGTAAGAATTTAGAGTTTACGATTATATTTTAGGGTTTATAAGTTAAAACCTAAATCATAACCATATTATCCTAAAAACAAAACCTCAACCTCTAAACCTTAAATTCTAAACATAAACCCTAAATTTTAACCACCATCCTTAAATTCTAAACTAACGGTTAAAGCTAAAGGCATAGCGTCAAAAATCCCTAACGTTTGATTGAATAGTTACTATGGTCCTTATTCTTTTTTTTAAGTAATTTAACCCGCAATATTTCATTTTTTGGGTCAAAATAGTCCCTCCACGGATTAAAATTGTTAGTCAACTAACGGTAAATGACTTGAAATGATGTGGCAAACCTACGTGGTACTGCACGCTGACATGACAATGTCATATAGACAAAAGTGTTAACTTGAATGAATGTCATATCAGTCAAAAAATAATTTTATACTGATGTGTCATTCTTTCAAGTCATTTTAATTTGTTTACCATTAGTTGACTAACAATTTTCATCTGTATAGGAGTCATTTTGACCCAAAATAAAACATTAATGGTTAAATTGTTTTAAAACAAATATGACTGATAATGACAATTTAGTCAAACCTTAAGAGATTTTTTTAGCTCTATACAAAACCTAAAACATAACCATGCAAGCTACACTCTAAAAACCCTAACTCAAACTAAATACATTACTCCTAAAATAAAAAAGGTTGTGTGTCGTGAATATTTTTTCTCTACTTTGAATATTTTACTAGTACAACATGTATATGTGATTTTAATTATCATGTAAAGGATGTTTTTAGATTATATTAAATTTATTTAGTGAATCAAAACTCACGAACATAATTAAAATCAATTGATGTATTTAAAATTAGAATTTTATAATATATTTTCATTTGAATTATGTGAACTTATAATTTAAAATTATATCAATTCATTTGAATTATGTTCGTGTGTTTTTAGATTATATTAAATGGATTTAATATGATTTTAATATAATTTCATATATATATATATATAGTAATTTAATTAAATTTTTAATAAATATTAAAATTATTAGTTAAGTTAAAAAATCAATTCAACAGTTATATATGTGAAATTATAAAAAATATATGTGTAAAAATATATATTAAATTTAGTTTAGAAATACAAAAATCTTAAAACCATTTTTTATTTTAAATCGTGCACTAACTATAATTTAAAATATATACAAATATCATTAACTTTAATTTAATTATTAGATTTATTTAATTGGTTTAGATGCTTTTATGCATCCTAAGCGTGTCATGTTCGAGTCCTCTTAATCCACATTTATTTTCTTTTTTCTAGCATTAACAACCAACTAACACATATATTAAATTTTGTATTCTTTATCTCAAAATTGCTCCTAGCCCAATGGTAGAGGCATGCCACTTACACCAAGCATGCTCGGGTTTGATTCCCTCCAAAGCAAAGTTGCTTGCATTTATTTTCTTTCTCTAATCAGGTAACACGTGTCACAACTTGATTGGAGGAGAAAATAAATTTATTAAATTAAATATAAATAGCTAAAGTCCTCCAATAAAGTGGTGACACATGTCACCACCTATTTGAATAATTAATTCATTTTATTAAATTAAAATTAAGACCAAATTGATAGAATGTGTAAATAGCAGGGACGAAATGTTTAATTATGCAAAATTTTGTTAACTACCACATCATACAAGGTTTTAAAGGTAGGTGGTTTGATTAATACCATTTAAATAGTTAAGGGGTCATAATGACAAAATTAGAAGTATAGTGGTTATATCGACACCAGCCTCATAATTAAGTGGTCATTTGAATAGTTCACCCTAATTTTTAATGGTTAGTGGCTTGATTGATATAATTTAAATAGTTAAATGGTTTGATTGACAAAATTGAAAGATCGGTGATCAAAATAGAATTAAGGCAATAGTTTAGTGGTCATGAGTATAATTCATCCATTTTTTGTGTATATCGTTTTTGGTGTGTCACGATGTGCGTCGCCCGTTCTAGACTTAGCATAATAGTTAATATAGACACTGAAAACTTTTTTCTACAATCATGCCTAATTTAGCTTTAAAAACTAAAATTTAAATCCATAACTCTAAAACCTTAATTCCTGAACCTTGAGTCTAAATTCTAACCATAAATTTTACACTCTACACTAAACTCTTAAAATGGACCTGTTGTGAAAACAATTTTATATGTTCTTTACTAAAAAATAAGTAAAATAAATTAACAATTTTATAACAAATAATGTTCTTTACTTGATAATCCCCATTTGCAACGGGTAAAAAGACATTATATGTTCCGCAATTTTAAAATACGATAAATTGATCTGTTCAATAAAGGAGTAATTTAGTCTATTTTTATTTCAAAACAAGCAATACAATATGACACTTTTTTATTGAATCTTCCAACAATAAAAAGTTACAAAATAATCACTGACTTGAAAAAAAATAATAAATTGAGTCAAATTTATAAAATTAAAAAATTAAATTTTTTCACTTAATATAATTTAAAAAATTAGATTTTTTCAAGTCTAGTTCTGCATGTTATCCCCTCCATCGTCTCATCCCTTACATATTCCGTTTTTTTTTCTTCCGGTTTTCATTGAATCCAATCCAACTCTAAACTCTCTACCAATTGATAAAAAACTCATGGAATATCGGCAAACTCAAAATCAGTAGAGACAGTGGTTGAGATAGTAGCGCTGACAGTCTCGACATCGTCGTTTATGTTTCTCATTTTCAATTTCTAATGATAAAGATTGCGTTAACAACATCGACTTCATGTATTTCTAAAATTTCTTTTGCCTCCCCAAATTCAATGAATCTCAAAATGATTTGAGCTAATGAAATTGAAAGAATTTTATTTTTAGTTTAAATTAACAAAAAAAATGAATAAGTAATCTCCCGTTGAAAAGGGTGGTCGGAGAAAATTTAGGTAGAGATAAATTGACTCATCACCGGAGAAGTTGTCGGAGAAGTAGCCGGATTTGTGGGTGGAGGTGTAGATTCATAGTGGAGCTAATGAAATCAAAGTGTTATAACCAAATTGAAATAATATTTAATAGTTGGGGGTTATGTTTTTTAAAATTAGGACCAAATTATAATAAAGAATAAAGAGTGATCGTTAAATTTGTTATTATACCAATTTTATTAACTGCCACATCTCCAACTGTTTTTTAACGACAACGGACTCATTTATTACTTTTAAAGTTGGAGACCATTTTGTAACTTTTCATAATCGGGAGACTCAACAAAAAATACCCTATAGTCGAGAGACTTATTTATGTAGTTTACCCTAAAAATTTAACCATCAATGTTTTTCTATTATGTCAAACTTATATTGATTCTAAAAAGTTAACATATAATTTACACATATCGTAAATGTTGATAGTTAAATTTTTATTATAAAAACTTTAAAATTGAGATGAAATTAACATAATACAAACTTTAATAACTAAACTTGTTATTAAATCAAAATTATGTCGAATTGACAAGAAACATTAACATCATAATTAATTATCTTAAATTGCGCCACGTTCCAAATCGACAAGAACTATATTGCTCTTTTTTTCTTTCTTTCTGAAAGGGACCAATTTGTCCAATCTTGAAATTAAGAGAGTCCTAGGATGTCTTTTCACCTTTGCAATAAAATTTGCGGGTCTAAAAAGAAAGCATATATGACCTTTTTTTATTTCCCTTTTTGTAAGAGATCAAATCAATGCCGGTTTCATCTTGATCGTACATTAAGATTGGGCCCCACTCGTATCTTGAAACTAACGGCTCAGATTCAACATTTATACTACCCACCATTTACTTTGCAAGTAAAGTCGGTCAATGAGAGGTCAGAAGCTCAACACACACGGGGAACTCCAGCCTACACTTTCCCCTTCCAAATTCCATTTCACTTTGTAAGGAAACAAAATGAAAAATTAGATCTTTTTCCCGTTTTCAATTCAATAAAAATCCCAACTTTTTGTTCCCGTTAAGAGAAAAGGGAGAAACAATGAACGTGAGCCGTCCGGCGGTTCACCCGGTGGAGGCACCACCGATGACGGAGGCCGCCGTGCACCGTCCTAGAGTTAGGATGAAGGACATCCAAGGCATGCCTGGGACTAAAGGTGGCCTCTTTCTTCGTCTTTCTCAGTTCATTTTCTCCATCATTTCTGTCTCCGTCATGGCCACCACCAGTGATTTCCGCTCCGCCACAGCTTTTTGGTGAGTACCCTTTTTTTTTTCTTTTCTTTTCGTTTATTTATTTAATCTGATGTTTCAATCTTCCATTTTTTTTGGCCTGGTTTCCTTTTATGTTCATATTTTTTGTACTAGCACGCAATGGATTGTATAGTTGAGCTATTGAATTGACATTCGATTTGTTGGTCTTGATCATAACCATTCGCCAAACTATTATAATTGTTATTCTAGTTTTAAAATCAAAATCTAGCTTCTTTCTACTTTTTCTATAGAATTCTGATCTTTCAACCAGACATGAGGAAGTTGTTTGCTTGGAATAGTATCCATGTTTTTATCACATTTTGTACTGTAATGCATTTGAGATATGGCAGATGATTGTAGTTATGGGAAAAGGAATGCCTTTTTATTTTTAATTGAATTTAACTGTTCTGACATAATGTTTATGTAATATGTTGAGCTTGAGTGAGGTAGCAATCTATGTACTTGGACTCAACCGAGAGTGTCGAATAATGCATGCTTGTCCAACATGGGGATATTCAAAGTTTTTTGTTTCATATTTTTTGAGGCTCTTGGAGGGTCATGTCCCCATATCATGTCCAACTATTGTTAGACAAGGATACTTGAATAAAAATGAAGATTCAAATCAACTTAGGGTTCCACATTTTTATCTGTTTGACAAACTTCCTCAAAGTGGTTCATCATTTTCTTTGATGGTGGGTGAAACTATCATGCATTTGTTTCTCTCCAACAAAGTTGAATAGCTTCTCTTTGGTAGTACGGACTCTGAATTTGTAGTGCCATATCAATCAGTTATTTGCATTCATGAGTGTATATTCAGTTTCAGTTACCAGTTGTATAAAGTTAGTAAAGTCAATGCGTAAGTGTAAGCGTGCAACGGAACTATGCAGGGTTTTGTTTTATAGGCTGAGACGAGGAAACAGTTTCAAGTTTCAACAGTGTTTTTGTCTTTTAGATATATGATGCTTTTTAGGGTTTTCATCTTAACACTAACATGAATCTTTGGTTGCTTTTATTACATCAGCTACCTTGTTCTTGCTGTTGGCCTGCAAAGTTTATGGAGCCTATCCCTGGCATTTGTTGACATATATGCCCTTTTGGTCAAACGAAGTCTGCAAAACTATGTAGCAATACGTTTGTTCACAATTGGTGATGGGGTAAGAGACTCTTGATCTAGCATTAAAAGTATGCAGCAAGGTTTATTTTATATCATTTTTCGTTTGTCGTTGTGTTTACTGATTCAACTATAGGAAACTTGTATGGCTCGTGTTGTGTTAATTACTTAATTTAGGCTTTGCTGATCTACATTCCAGTAATCACTGGCTATTCTGATTTTGGGAATGAACTTTGCAGCTATCTCCGAAAATTTTTCCCAAGCTTTGGTGAATATAGAGTATTAAAAATGGATAATCAGACATTGTTTACCACACTTATGTTTCTCCATGTTAAGTTCTAGAATGCCATTGCACACAGTGGACTGTGGGGATGTTTAGTTAGTACCTTAAATGTATATGGGAATTACTTCATTTGTGAGTACCTTAAGTAATTGTCAAGCATGTGAAATTGGAATTGTATGTACGAGGAAATTTGTCTAATATGTCCAAATCCGATTCCGAGGTATGTAGTCTGTATCCGAATTGCTTAAAATGATGTTTCGTTGCAGATCACTTCGACCCTTACATTTGCTGCTGCTTCTGCATCAGCTGGTATAACAGTCCTGATCGGCAATGATCTTGACAAATGTGGTCTGAACCATTGCACTCGGTTTGAAACTGCTACAGCAATGGCCTTCATCAGCTGGTTTGCCATGTCGCCATCCTTTCTGTTGAATTTCTGGTCATTGGCTTCCCGGCGATGATTGTGTTGTTCTGACTTTTCGATATGTTGTGTTGTTGATTAAACCAACAGTGTATATATATTTTTTGCTAGGCTCCTGAGTAGTTTTTAATACAAAATACTTGTATCTTTTAGAGAACACAATATTTACATTATAAAACTCAGTATGTTAGAATTTCGAAACCCAGCATTTACAACCACTTTTATCTCCAAGCTATTATTTCATACCTAATTTTCCCAAGAAAAATGATTATCTGAATCAAGCTCAATATTTCATGAACTACAAGTAAGATGGCAGAGGACTTCTCCAAGTCCAATCCTCTACAAGAAACCAATCCCGGTCCCAACCCACCATCTAAGGAAAGGAGAATTTCTAGTCCTTAAACGCCTATTACAAGAAAATTGGAGGCCTTGATTATGCTTAGGGAGAGAACAAATTCGAAGTCCATCACCATACTGAATTACACGGGAAGCTGCAGATTCCTAACTGATTAGTTGCAAGCAATGTAACCGAGTGAAGTTGTGCTCAACCCAAATATCAGCAAATCTTTTTGGTGTTTCTCTTCTATGAACGACACCTCCGTTTCTCGGCTTCAAGCTCATTTTTTATCGTTTCCATCTGCTCGAGTAAAGCAACATTTTCCTGGTAAAATTGGAATTAGTCAATAAAATAGGAAGCGATATCTTGGGGATTCTTAATTTTCTTCTGCAAAACCATTTTTAAGTATCAATAGCAATTGCTGTTTCACACCCACTTTAGTGTACAACCAGAAAGTCATGATAAATGGCCTTTCCAGTAAAATGAATGATTGAGAATGTCTTAGTTCTAGCATTTCCATTGAAGAGGGTTTTCAAGAATGACAAGTAGAACATACAGGATCAGTGATCATAAGAACAATGTAACAAGAAAGAAAGAGAGTAATAAAGAAGTTACCTTTTGCAGCATCTTCAGTCTTTTATCAGAGCTAGTGGAATCTTCCTTCTTTTCAAAAGACTCCTTGATCTGTGAAAAGGACGCATACTCTATCCGTCACAAGAGTCGGCAAGCACGGATTAAGGATTGAAAAGATAGTAATGAAAGAAGTTTCTTCCTTCCAGCATGTAATTTATACTTTAAACTCACCTCTATAAGAAATTTACTAAGCAGAAGTGGTGTAACCTCTAAAATATGCTTGCCCAAAAAGCATATTAGTTTTTCCCTAATCTCAGTGCAGAGTAATACCCTCACCATGAACAACATGATAATACAAAGAGGCTTAAAAGAAGATATACAAGATCAAACAAATTATCCCAGCAAATTAGAGCGAGATTATTCTTTATAACTAACATATTATTAGTATGAGTTGCTGTTGCATGAAATTTCTATTGAAAGCAGGAACCGTGGAAAGAAGCGACAGCCCGATTATAGCTTTTTTAAAAAGTAGAAATCTGCAGAATGTCACTAGAAGTGGCTTTATAAATCCTTACAAACACTAGGCAAATAAGGAATTCTCCAGTAATAAGTTCCATATTTCAGCTTTTTAAGCAGGAACTTGAGAGTTTTAGCTCAAAGGAAGCAACGATAAAGACTTGAAGCTTCATATATGAATTAAAACAGCTTAATTAGCTCCAAGTTTGAACTATTTATGTGAACTGATTTGTAAGATCAACTATCTTTTCTTCTTCTTTTTTGTTTCCCAAGGTGTCCACTATAGCCTGCGGCAGATGCAAGTGTAAGGTTGGGTGGGCTCGTGCCCACCTAGACATTTTAAAGTTCATACATTTGGCTTCAATATTTTAAAATTTTATGAATTAGTCCTTAAATATTTTAAATTTTTGTGACTTGTGATCACCTAAAAAATATTTCTGGATCCACCACTGACTATAGCGAGTCCAATGACTAGTTCTTTCGCGTTCTGTTGGCCCATATAGGAGAGGCAAAAGCTGGCCACAAGTTTTAAAACTGCTCTATACCCAGGTTGAGGATTGAACCTTCGACCATGGGTTAAGGTAGGAGGGACCCTTTCTATCTCACATAAGCCTCGTGGTTAACTATCTTTTCTTCTTGACACTCTATTTGAATAGTTCTCTTTTAATCCTAATGTTTCCCAAAAAGACTATGCAATTGAAATAAATATTGTATCTTCAAAATTGAGTAAAACCAGGATTAGCAATTGATCCAAATTTAATAAGAAAATGAAAATGGCGACAATAGAGGAGCATACCTCTTCTAATTCCTTGGCGCACTTGGAAGCCTTTTCTGCCTCTTTATCAAATCTCAGCCTCCACTCCGCAGATTCATCCATTGCCTCCTTGTTTGCAAGATCAAACTGTCTCCTTCTCTCCAAGAAATTAACAAAAAACAATTTAATTTGCGATTTAAGCAGAGAATTGAAAACCCAGAATTCAATTCAACCTAATTTTAATCAAAACCCAAGATATATATACACATATAAACAGACCTTATCAACTCAGCGTCGTCGGAAAAGAGAGAGTATTGAATAGCCCAAAGCCTGAAATAAACAGCTACCCCTAAAAACATGGCCACCGCAAATCCCACCAATATTCTGCTTCTCCCTCTTCTCACCATTTCCTTCCTCAACTGTTTTATTTACCTTTTGTATTCGGTTTTAGCAGAATTTTACGTTTCTCTTCTCACCTTCCAAGTGGTTGTTTGGTTCGGGGGGGACAAAGAGGAGTTGAGACGTCGGTTTGGATGACGGAGGCAGCAAAATGCTACTCGAAATAGTCGTATTTTTTATTTGATTCCTAAATTTATAAACATGATTTAAAATTTTTTAAATAATATTTGAGTTATAAAATAAAAATTTGAATAACTTTAATTTTTAATTAATTAGTGAATCAGGTTTTATGTTTGAGTTAAGTACTTCAATTTTGCATGATATTTGTATGTATGTATGTGGTTATAAAAGTTGTTTAAATTAGAATTAATCAGTATCGTAACATTATATATGTTTACAATTAAATTTGAACAGAAACCCGAACAGTTTGACTTGACTCGAATTTTATAAATTCGGCTCGAAAAAATTCAAATAAAGTTTGAGTTATATTGTATAAAATTCATCAACTCGACTAATTCAAATTTTTTTGACTCGATTCGACCCGACTAGATCAGATGTTCACCCTTGCTTGAGACAACATCTTACATTTCTTACCCACTTAGCTGGGAAATTCTAAATACCGACGGCTTAAATACCAACTAAAAATCGGCCCCTAAATCTCACCCGTTGGATCAAGCCGGTTAAATAACAACCGTAAGATTAGAAAAAAAAAATAAACGGTTACCCGATAACCTTTGTTTTGAGTTAAAAATGAAAACCCATGTTTGAGTAGGTGTAAGAAATTCGGTATATACTGATTTTCTTACAACTTTTTTAAAAATTTGCGTATACTTTGTAGTAATTTGTGTACATACACAAATCCTTACACTTCTTGTACCATATTATGTTTTCTCGTAGGAAATTATGTATGTACACAAATCCTTACACTAAGTTGAGCTCCTTTGGTCCATGGTGAGTAGGGGTAAGAAATTCAGTATATACCGTTTTTTTTACAATTTTTGTAAGGATTTGTGTATACTTTGTAGTAATTTGTGTACATACACAAATCATTACATTTCTTGTACCATATTATGTTTTCTTGTAGGAAATTATGTATGTACACAAATCCTTATACTAAGTTGAGCCCATTTGGTCCATGGTGAGTAGGTGTAAGAAATTCGGTATATACCGTTTTTCTTACAACTTTGTTAAGGATTTGTGTATACTTTGTAGTAATTTGTGTACATACACAAATCCTTACACTTCTTGTACCATATTATGTTTTCTCGTAGGAAATTATGTATGTACACAAATCCTTACACTAAGTTGAGCTCCTTTGGTCCATGGTGAGTAGGTGTAAGAAATTCGGTATATACCGTTTTTCTTACAACTTTTGTAAGGAATTGTGTATACTTTGTAGTAATTTGTGTACATACACAAATCCTTACACTTCTTGTACCATATTATGTTTTCTCGTAGGAAATTATGTATGCACACAAATTCTTACACTAAGTTGAGCTCCTTTGGTCCATGGTGAGTAGGTGTAAGAAATTCGGTATATACCGTTTTTGTAGAACTAATGTTTTGATATAATAATTGAAAAATGTTTTGGACTAATTTGAAAAGAATTTAAAACTTGGTTTTAAGTCCAAACAACTTGAATATATGTTTGAGGTATTTAAAAAGGTTTTTGGCAATGTTTTTATTGATTTTAAAGAGCCAAACTTGACTTTTCAAGCTATTCGTACCGATACGGTCCAACCCGTATCGATAACTTTTTTGCCCAGTTTGGTCACTTTCAAAACCCGTATCAAAATAGGCTTGGTCGTTTCGATACGGTGAGAGATTGTATCGATACGCCTAGTCAGCGTACCGATCCCATTTTAACAACCCCAATAGTCATATTTCCCAACAGTCTTTTATACATCATACCGTACCGATACGCCCTCAAGCGTATCGATACGCCTAGGCTGGCAAGAGCCCAACGGCTAGTTTCTAATGAAGGCCGTACCGATACGGGTCCATGCGTATCGATACGGAAGGCTGCAGAACATCATTAATGAAGGGAAATAAAGTCCTCAACGGCTCCAATTCATCCCCAACGGCTAGTAACGGCTACAAACTCAAAGAGGAGTATAAAAGAGACATCTAAGCATCAAGTAATGGTTAATGCTTCAATTGTCAATCAACAAATGATCAAGAATTGTCTTTGTACTTAAATTGTCATTTCTTTGTATAAACAAACACTAGTGAGTCAAAATTGTCAAATTTGCTCAAGTGTTTTAAGTTTTGGGTGAGAGCAAAATTGTGCAAACAAATACCTATTAGAGGGATTTAAGTTTGCTTATATTTTCTCTTTGTAAAGAGAGTTTGATCAAGGCTTTGGGTAGAAAGCTTGATTGGTGTATAAGGGTTTCCTTCTAAGCCTAGAAAAGGGGACGAATCAATAGTGGATTGATTGGAAATCCTTAGTGGGAAACTAAGGTAGTGGATGTAGACCTTGATTAGAAGGTTGAACCACTTTAAAATCATTGTGTCATTTATCTTTTTAGCTTCCACACCACATCCACCCAAAATTCCACTTCTCCACCACTTGGTGAGCAAGATCGGTTGAAGGAATCAAGCACCTCAAATCTCAACAATTGGTATCAGAGCTTGGCTCAATCGAAGAGGATTAACATCCTATTAAGAGGATCCGGAAAGCTCGATCATCATTTTTCACAACCAGCTAAATGACGCAATCCATCGACAAACCGCCATTCTTCGACAGAACCCACTATGCCCATTGGAAGACAAAGATAAAGTTCTTCATTAAGTCAAGAGACTACAAGCTATGGGACATAGTTGAAGATGGTTCGTTCGTATCTCAATGAAGCAAAGCGAAATGGAGTGCCGACGATCGCAAGAAGATAGAGCTAAATTGCAAAGCCTTGCACATCATCTTTTGTGCATTTGACCCAACCATCTATGAGAAGATGTCTTCTTGTGAGAGTGCCAAGGAGGTATGGGACAAGCTTGAAGTCATATACGAGGGAACCAATGAAGTTAAGGAGACCAAGATTGGGCTCCTCACCTTAGAGTATGAGAACTTCAAGATGGATCCGGAAGAAGACATCGAGAAGATGTTTGATAGGTTCTCCACTATCACCAATGGTCTCAAAGACTATGAAGAAGCCATCCCAGAGGAAAAGCTTGTCCGAAAGCTCATCTACTCTCTTCCTGAGTCATGGGACTCAAAAAGGACCGCCATCATCAAAACCAAGAATCTCAAGACCTTGAAGCTTGATGAACCCATGGGGTCACTTCCCACTCATCAAATCATGAAGAAGAATAAAGAAGAGGAGGAGAAGAGGGAAGAAATTAGAGCTATGGGGGAGAAGAAGCTCAAGAGGCTTGGCATCAACACTAATGCCATTGCTCTAAAATCCTCCACATGCCATCATGTTGATTCAAGTGAAGAGGAGGATGAAGAAGAAGATATAGTTCATCTCTTCAAGAAGTGTGCCCCGTTCATGAAGAAAGCCATGAGAGAGCTTGAACGAGAATCCATGAAAAAGAAGAGGGAAAGCACTTCAAGCCATAAGAAGAAGGCATATGTGGCTACTTGGAGTGATGAGAACTCCATCGACGATGAACAAGACAACCTTTGCCTTATGGCCATCGAAGAAGATTCAAGGGTGACTTCTAATTCATCTACTTCATGTTCTTACTCTTTTGATGAATTACAAGATGCTTATGATGATTTGGTTTTAGAGTTTTAAAATCACATTTTGAAAAACAATAAATTGATTTCAAAGTTGAAAATTCAAAATGATTTGATTTCTAAAACCAAACTTGAACTTGAAGCAAAATTCGAAGAGTTTGAACAAAAATGTTTTGATTTACAAAATTTGCTTCAAAAAGTTCAAGAAGAAAAATATTTGATTTCCAAAGAGCTTGAAAAGAAAAATAATTTTGGAAAATCAAACTTTTATGTAAGACAATCTAGTGCCCCTAGATTCAAAAATGGTAAATGTTTTAGAAGTGTTTGGGTCCCAAAAGAACTAACCACTTCAACTAAAAATGATGAAATTGAAAAATGGATTCCTAAGGGGACTAAATTTTGTACTACTAACGTTTATGGATCCAAAGTAATTTGGATACCAAAAATCACTTGATTGTCTTTTGCTAGGTGTGATGGAGAGTGATCAACAAGTCCAATTAATGAGGGGGAGCTCCATACACTCAAGGAAAGAACACTTGAAGAAGGAAGACTTCACATCCTCCCTTGGATTCAAGTGTGGTAAAATCTAGTTATTTTTTATTTTATTTGATTTATTTCTTTTTATTCCAACTAGATGATCATAAATGTTGGACAAACATTTTCAATGATGCTTTGAGTAAGGGGGAGCCATATTTTTAAAACCAAACATTTTAAAACTTTCAAAGTCTAAACCTCTATTGTTATTTTGAACTTAAAATTGTTTAAATTCTTTTTGATATAACAAAAAAGGGGAGAAATAGTTTGAAAAGTTGAATTTTTCAAAAGAATAAGGGGAGCTTTATTTGGTTTCAAATTTTACATCTCTTATTCACATCTTTAAACTTAAAGGGGGAGAATCCCAAACAATTTTTCAAGTTGGTTTTATTATGTCAAAAAGGGGGAGATTGTAGAACTAGTGTTTTGATGTAATAATTGAAAAATGTTTTGGACTAATTTGAAAAGAATTTAAAACTTGGTTTTAAGTCCAAAAAACTTGAATATATGTTCGAGGTATTTAAAAAGGTTTTTGGCAATGTTTTTATTGATTTTAAAGAGCCAAACTTGACTTTTCAAGCTACCCGTACCGATACGGTCCAACCCGTATCGATACCTTTTTTGCCCAGTTTGGTCACTGCCAAAACTCGTATCGAAACAGGCTTGGCCGTTTCGATATGATGAGGGATCATATCGATACGCCTAGTCAGCGTACTGATCCCATTTTAACAACCCCAACAGTCATATTTCCCAACGGTCTTTTAAACGTCATACCGTACCAATATGCCCTCAAGCGTATCGATACGCCTAGGCTGGCAAGAGCCCAACGGCTAGTTTCTGATGAAGGCCGTACCGATACGGGTCCATGCGTATCGATATGGAAGGCTGCAGAACATCATTAATGAAGGAAAATAAAGTCCTCAACGGCTCCAATTCATCCCCAACGACTAGTAACGGCTACAAACTCAAAGAGGAGTATAAAAGGGACCTCCAAGCATCAAGTAATGGTTAATGCTTCAATTGTCAATCAACAAATGATCAAGAATTGTCTTTGTACTTAAATTGTCATTTCTTTGTATAGACAAACACTAGTGAGCCAAAATTGTCAAATTTGCTCAAGTTTTTTAGGTTTTGGGTGAGAGAAAAATTGTGCAAACAAATAAATATTAGAGGGATTTAAGTTTGCTTATCTTTTCTCTTTGTAAAGAGGGTTTGATCAAGGCTTTGGGTAGAAAGCTTGATTGGTGTATAAGGGTTTCCTCTTAAGCCTAGAAAAGGGGACGAATCAATAGTGGATTGATTGGAAATCCTTAGTGGGAAGCTAAGGTAGTGGATGTAGACCTTGGTTAGAAGGTGAACCACTTTAAAATCATTGTGTCATTTATCTTTTTAGCTTCCATACCACATCCACCCAAAATTCCACTTCTCCACCACTTGGTGAGCAAGATCGGTTGAAGAAATCGAGCACCTCAAATCTCAACAGTTTTTCTTACAACTTTTGTAAGGATTTGTGTATACTTTGTTGTAGAAAAAGTTTTCGGGTAGGAAGTTGTGTATATACACAAATCCTTAGCCAAGGTTCAGTTCCCTTGCCTTTGGTGTAGCCCTGTAAGAAATTTGGTATATACCATTTTTCTTACAGAACCTGTAGTAAATCCAGTACATTTCGTAGTAAAATGTGTACATATATGTCAAAGTAGGGATTTCGAAACCACCATTGTGGTTTCGAAACCACTTTGACAGTATGTTATTAAATCCATGTCTACCCAAGAGGTATCGAAACCAACAATTGTGGTTTCGAAACCACCCCTACAACACTTGTAGTAGCAGGGGCAAATGCAGGCCTGGGCCTACCTAAGCCTTGGCCCGCCTCATGCCCAATTTTAGTTTTTACAAGAAGGTTAAAAATAAAAAGTTAAAGTATTTTTTATCGATATTTTTTTTTCAGCTTTTAATTTCTTGTTCTCAAAATCAAACTGAAAAGTTAGGGGTTTTATTATTCTTTCTCATTTTTTTCAGTTTCCAAGTTCTTGTTCTCAAAATCAAACTGGAAAGTTAGAGATTTTATCGTTCCTTCTCATTTAATCAGGTAAGCTTTCAAATTTTTTTCTTCTAATTTTCTTCTAGTTTTTGTTAAGTTTTTGCCCTTTTTTAATTTCGCTTTTATATATGATTTAGTTCGGTGCAAAGCAATCTCTAATTTTTGTTATGTTTTCGTGTTTCTGTTCTTTTTTCAGTTTCCATGTTCATGTTCTCAAAATTAAGCTGAAAAGTGAGGGCTCTTATCACTCATTCTATCCGTTTCAATCAGGTATGTTTTCTATTTTTTTCTTCTAATTTTTTGTTACGTTTTCTGCCTACAAACTAAAATTATGTGGTGTTACATACCTTGGGTTGCTTTGAGATTTTAATAAGTCATATTGATACTGTACTTGAAAATAGGATGTTAGGTATGAATCTTGATTATCTTGCTTACTTTGTCTAGGTTGAAATATGAAGAGAAAAACAATAGATTCTTATTTTTCAAAACTAAAACCCACACCAGAATAAAACGTTAATGCTTCCACTGAAACAGTTGTTGATGAAACTCAAGGGACATCTACTCAGGTTTTAGATGAGGAACCTCCAAACACATGTAGCGATAAGTCTGCAGTTAATATTGATACTCCTTTTATGCGTGAACCAGCTTTGCGTATGCCAATTAATAGTTATCCGTCAGAAGAGCGAGAAGAAATTGTAGAGAAATTCATAAATTATGGAGCTTATCAAATTCTTATGCCTGAGTATCCTAAATCTGGTCCAGATGATCATCCTCGATGATTTCAATCCAAATGGTTCAAAACCTTTAATTGGCTAGAGTATTTGTAACCCCCTCGTCCCGGGCTAGACGAAAGACCAGTCCGAACAGGTTAGACAGGAAAACTGAAGCGAAACTCGTTAAGGTTCCACTCCGATTAGCAACCCTAAATTTTTTTTCATTAATTATCTTATCTAAATGTATCAGTTAGTCTTATGTGAGAAACGATAGCGGAAAACGATAACAGGACGATGCAAGCAGCACGTAAGGTAAATTAAATTTACCAAGTGACATGTTAGTCCAATTTTATGCTTACGAAGCAAAACCATACATAAACGATGCATATAACTTAACAAGGAAGCAAGCAATAAGCGGGACTAAAAAAACACCACATCTGAGAACCTTTGAAGATGCCTAAAAGCCCAATTACATGTCTGCGTTTCGAAACATGCTTGCCCGTTTCGATACGCGGGCTCCAATTTAAAAGCCAGACCAGATCGTATCGATACGGTCCACTCCGTTCCGATACGGGGGTCTCCAATGTCGAAACGTTCCGAAACTCGTTCCGAAACAAGCACTCACAGAGGCAAACCGTATCGAAACGCGTACCGAAACGGGAACTCACAGTGTCAAATCGTATCGAAACGGCACCACCCCCGTTCCGATACGAGTATCCCTGGAGCTACACCCGTTCCGAAACAACCACGAGCTTTTCGAAACGCCTGCACTTTGAGTGACCCTGAAAACAGTTTTCTGCACCTCCAAACATTCCCAAACATGCCCCAAATCAACAAGATTCATAAAACAACAACCATACACATAATCTAGATGGCATCATATCCTACCACAAGCATGATCAAACATATAAACATGCATAACAAGTCCATTTCGTTCATAGGAAACATGCATCCACAACGCATAGCATAAACAAAGTTACATGCCTTCAATACAAAACATAAGCATCTCATAAAACATGGTTTACAAATCTTCAACACAAAAGCATTAATAACATAGGAGTCTAACACATGCTTCTACAACACATAGCATCCACATTGCTAACTATTACATTATTTATGAAAAACCATACTTGAGCAACCACACACGCGCTTGGATGCCCCTTCCTTGCTCCTTGCTAACTCCACACTAATGATCTGCATTGCCGAAACGAGAGCGTAAGCTAGAAGCTTAGTGAGGGAGCTCAAAAACAAACATCAACAATGCAGGGTTCAAAGCATGATATCCTTAAGACACTCACAAGGCATACATTAACACCAACATATCAATATGACCAACTACTACGAGAATGCATGAACATGGCATTTTACCTCATGTTATGCTAAACAAGGATATGACAAAAATCTTACACAACAACCACACATGAACAAGTATAATGGCAACTATATAGCTTACTCGGATATGCAGATAACTTCCGTTGGGATTTTCGTCCCAACGTACTCAACAACCATATTACCTTCCGGTGGGATTTCACACATCACCGTTCTCTTTCATGGATGGGATTTCACTCATCATCACATACAAACACTTTCCGGTGGAATGTTACCTCTCCATACTCCTCTTTGGTGACTACACATCACCAAGGCCACACGCGAATTTGACTCATACCTTGTGCACACTCATCCTAATGATCGATCATTTATACCCGGTAATTATAACTAGTGCCAACATACTAAACAAATCTCACCATGATTTCACAATCATGAAACACAACATATCATCACCATTATACAACATCAACATATAACAACATGCAAAAACGAACATGTATCATACAAACCACATTTGCACATTTAACAAGAACTCATAAAGTCAAACGAGAGATTAAGCTACCAACTTAATCCATACATTAGTTTGGCCTACCAAGCACAATCTAACACCTCAACCACACACTTGAACCACTTTAAAACCATTTTAAACAATCCACTCACTGAACACCCTTAAAGCAAACCGAGAAAGCCGATCAAGCCTTCAAATTTCCCAGAATCGAGCTCGAAGCTTCTCCAACGTTTCCCCTTGTTTCTAATCAACCAAAAACAACATATTACTCAAAAAATCATCCACAAACCACTGCCACAAATCAAATTACAACCACAAGACCATTTCTCTACATTTTCAAGCCAAAACTAACACAACTCTTCATTTTCGGACTTACATTCAACCCAGCAAAAACCGATTGATTCCAACACCCAAATCATCACCAAACACACTCAAAACAACCCTCAAGCATAACCACAACATCAGCCCAACTTTCCACACCAAACTACCTCAAAAACCCAAGTTTTCTACCCTTTTACACACCCTTAAAACTCATTTTGGGATTTTCAACAAAACACTACCATTTTAAAATATGATACACCTAAGGGCAAGAGTCTACCATAAATTAACTTTACAAATCAAATACACATTAAAAACCCATCAAAGCTTCCTTCTTTTTCTTAAAACTTGAAATATCAAAAAAATGAAGCTTTCTAAAAACTAAAACCATAGAAATGTTTAGAAAGTTGAGGAGAAGTCAAAAACGTATTTACCTCAATGAAAACACTTGAAATCGGTGAAGAAATGGATGGAACAGTGTTTTGGGGTTTGAGGAGAGGTTTTGTCGTGAAATTTGGATGAAAGGAAGAAGAAGAAGACTTTCAAAAAGTCTCTTTATACTTAGCTCATGTCCTTTATTTAAAAATTTACCATTTTGCCCTTAATGAAATCTCATGGCCCTTTTAATTTAAAACAAAGCCCACTTTAATATAAAACAAGCCCACGACTCGAACCCGATTCACACGCTTAACATCCGACCCCTAAACCCGGGTGTTACAACTCTCCCCCACTTAAGGAATTTCATCCTCGAAATTACCTGACGTGAAGAGATACAAAAACTGCCTCTCCATATCCTCATTTCTTTCCCATGTGGCCTCTTCCACGCCTCGGCGTTGCCACTTCACTTTGATCAACTCAATCTGTCTACCACGCAATACCTTACTATCCGATGCTAAGATCTCAATTGGTTCTTCATCGCATGTCAAGTCTGGGTTCAACTCAATCTCCTCTACAGCCATAACATGCGATGGATCTGATCTATACTTTCGAAACATCGAAACGTGGAACACATTGTGAATCTTCTCTAACTCGGATGGCAAATTGTAGAACTAAGGTTTTGATATAATATTTGAAAAATGTTTTGGACTAAATTGAAAAGAATTTAAAATATGTTTTTAGTCAAAAACAACTTGAAAATATGTTTAAGGGTTTTAAAGGCTTTGGAATGATTTAAAATGTATTTAAAGTAGTCAAAACCATAATTTTCAAGTGACCGTACCGATACGGTATTAGACCGTACCGATACGCCTTAGGGTTTTTAAACTACCAAAATTCCAGTAGCCAAAACCCGTACCGATACGCCTAGCCGTATCGATACGGTATGTTTTGAAATAGCCTAACGGCCATAAATGGTACTATTCCCAACGGCCATAAATGGTACTATTCCAACGGCTATAAATGGTACTATTCCCAACGGCCATAAATGGTACTATTTCCAACGGTCATAAATGGTACTATTCCAACGGCTATAAACGGCTCTATTCCCAACGGCTATAAACGACTATATTCCCAACAGCTATAAACGGCAATATTCCCAACGGCTATAAACGGCTACAAACTCATTTGGGACTATAAATTGAAGGTTGGAACACTTGAAGAAAGTAAGAGACAACATCCAAGCAATATGGTCAAGAGAATTAGAGTCTAAATCTTTATTTTACTATTCTCTTGTACATAGTCTGTAGAGAGTGATTTTTATTGTTTTTATCCTTCACTCTTTCTTGTGAGCTCAATTGTGTAAACACCCACCTTGTGAGGTTTATTTGTTTACATTTTTTTTACCCTTGTAAAAGGAGAGGTTCTAGTTTAGCCTTGAGAGAAAAACTAGAGTTGGTTCTATCTTAGCCAAGTCCAAAAGATAGGGTTGTAACGGTTTCCTCCTGAGCCTGGAAAAGGGGACGAATTCATTGTTGAGTGAATTGGGAAATCCTTAGTGGTGTGCTAAGGTAGTGGATGTAGACTCGGTTGAGTAGTCGAACCACTCTAAAATCCTCGTGCAAATTATCTACCTTTATTTCGGTTTTAGCCAATTCAACCACCAAACATTTACAACCCTCCTTGACGGTTTTAGTGATCGATTCGAGCGTGCTAAAAACCTAACAATTGGTATTAGAGCCTTGTCTCCATCGAAGGACTAACATCCGGGAGTAAAGATCATTTGCTCGAAGTCCACCGTTCAAGAAAATGGCAAGATTTGAAGAAGGCCGCTCTATCTCGTGTCCTCCACTCTTCGAAGGAGAAGAATACTTCCAATGGAGCAATATCATAAAATTCTTCATCAAGTCTCAAGACTATGAAGTTTGGGACATCATTGAAGATGGTTATTTGGAAGCTCCAAAGAAGAAGAAAAAGCAAAGGAGTGCAAACGACACGAAGGCAAAGCTAAACACCAAGGCGATGCACATTCTCTATTGTGGCCTTAACGAAGAAGTTTCGAAGAAGGTCTCCACGTGCAAAAATGCCAAAGAATTGTGGGAGAAACTTGAGAAGCTTTATGGCAACAAGAAGGGAGAAAAGAAAGATGATGATCAATCTTGTGCAAACCCTCTCTCCAATCCAAAGGTGGATGGTGTTTTGGCTCTCGATGAGCCTAAGGTGTGTTGGAGCAATGGCAAGCAAAGCAAAATCAAAGAATGCTCAAATCACACATGAGAAGAAAATTAGGTAACCTTTAAGCTTAATGCTTTTATATTTATACATTTGGTTATCTAACTTTTGTTTAAAGACTTGGATTATCTGTTAAGCCTAACAATGATGCTTTGAGTAAGGGGGAGCCAGTTTTTTTAAACCAAAATTTTAAGTGTGTCAAAAAAATTTTTTTTTTGCCTCCTATGTTATCTTGAACTTAAATGTCATTTTAAATTCTTTTTGATATAACAAAAAGGGGGAGAAATGGTTTGAAAAATTGAATTTTCAAATGAATAAGGGGGAGCTTTATATGATTTCATATCTTAATCTCTTATTCACAATTTTAAAGCTAAAGGGGGAGAATCCCAAACAAATTTTTCAAGTTGGTTTTATTATATCAAAAAGGGGGAGATTGTAGAACTAAGGTTTTGATATAATATTTGAAAAATGTTTTGGACTAAATTGAAAAGAATTTAAAATATGTTTTTAGTCAAAAACAACTTGAAAATATGTTTAAGGGTTTTAAAGGCTTTGGAATGATTTAAAATGTATTTAAAGTAGTCAAAACCATAATTTTCAAGTGACCGTACCGATACGGTATTGGACCGTACCGATACGCCTTAGGGTTTTTAAACTACCAAAATTCCAGTAGCCAAAACCCGTACCGATACGCCTAGCCGTATCGATACGGTATGTTTTGAAATAGCCTAACGGCCATAAATGGTACTATTCCCAACGGCCATAAATGGTACTATTCCAACGGCTATAAATGGTACTATTCCCAACGGCCATAAATGGTACTATTTCCAACGGTCATAAATGGTACTATTCCAACGGCTATAAACGGCTCTATTCCCAACGGCTATAAACGACTATATTCCCAACAGCTATAAACGGCAATATTCCCAACGGCTATAAACGGCTACAAACTCATTTGGGACTATAAATTGAAGGTTGGAACACTTGAAGAAAGTAAGAGACAACATCCAAGCAATATGGTCAAGAGAATTAGAGTCTAAATCTTTATTTTACTATTCTCTTGTACATAGTCTGTAGAGAGTGATTTTTATTGTTTTTATCCTTCACTCTTTCTTGTGAGCTCAATTGTGTAAACACCCACCTTGTGAGGTTTATTTGTTTACATTTTTTTTACCCTTGTAAAAGGAGAGATTCTAGTTTAGCCTTGAGAGAAAAACTAGAGTTGGTTCTATCTTAGCCAAGTCCAAAAGATAGGGTTGTAACGGTTTCCTCCTGAGCCTGGAAAAGGGGACGAATTCATTGTTGAGTGAATTGGGAAATCCTTAGTGGTGTGCTAAGGTAGTGGATGTAGACTCGGTTGAGTAGTCGAACCACTCTAAAATCCTCGTGCAAATTATCTACCTTTATTTCGGTTTTAGCCAATTCAACCACCAAACATTTACAACCCTCCTTGACGGTTTCAGTGATCGATTCGAGCGTGCTAAAAACCCAACACAAATGTAACTGATAAGCAACCGAACTGATTCGCTTCACAATCTCATACGGCCCAATGTATCTCGGACTCAATTTCCCTTTTTCTGCCAAATCTCATAACTTTCTTCCACGGAGAGACTTTCAAGAACACTCTATCTCCCACAACATACTCAACTTCTTTCCTCTTCAAATAGGCATAGGATTTCTGTCTATCTGAAGCTACCTTCAAATGATCACAAATTAACATCACCTTATCGGTAGTCCCCTTAAGCAAATCCGGCATCGGTAACAACTTCTGACCTGCTTCGGCCCAACAAATCGGAGTTCTACATTTTCTACCATACAATGCCTCATACGGAGCCATCTGAATGCTCGACTGATAACTGTTATTGTATGCGAACTCGACCAATGACAAATGTTTCTCCTATGTACCCTGAAAGTCAATAATGCAACAAGCAACATGTCCTCTAAAATCTGTATAACCCTCTCTGACTGACCATCTGACTGAGGATGATACGATGTACTGAAATTCAATCGGGTACCCAAAGCAGTATGCAAACACTCCTAAAATCTGGCTGTAAATCTTGGATCTCTATCAGACACAATCGACTTCGGCACACCATGCAGTCCCACAATCTCATCGATGTATAAATCGGCCAACTTATCTAATGAGTAAGTCGTATGAACAACTAAAAAGTGAGCACACTTTGTGAAACAGTCAACTATAACCCAAACCGAGTTCTTCTTCGAAGTAGTCAAAGGCAAACCTGAAACGAAGCCCATGGTGATATTTTCCCACTTCCATTCCGGAATCCTCAACGGTTGCAACAAACCTGACGGAACTTGATGTTCGGCCTTAACTCTCCGACATACCATACACTTACTCACGAAATCGGCTACGTCTCTCTTCAAACCAACCCAATAGTATTCATTCTTCAGATCACGATACATCTTTGTACTACCGAGATGCATAGTGAACGGGCTACTGTTTGCTTCGGTCAAGATAGTACGTCTCAAATCACTGTCATCCGGTACAACTATTCCATCTCTGAAACACAAGACCCTATCAACACTGAAACTGTAGTCCGATGGTCTACCCTCGGCTATATCTTGTACGTGAGGTGTCATAGATCTATCTAACAACTGTTTTTCTCTAATCAACTGGCCTAAGGTAGGTCTGACCTGAAGCTCGGCCACTAAACCACCATCACCGGACAAACTCAAACATGGCTCTCAACTCAACGGCTACCTTCCTATTCAAAGCATATGCCACTACATTGGCTTTACCCGGATGGTACTCAATCGTGAGATCATAGTCTTTAAGCAACTCTAGCCACCTACGTTGTCTAAGGTTCAACTCTCGTTGTGTCATTATATACTTCAGGCTCTTGTGATCCGTATACACTGTGCATTTCTCACCACACAAATAATGTCTCCAGATCTTCAAGGCAAACACAACTGTGGCTAGCTCTATGTCGTATGTCGGGTAATTACGCTCGTGAGTCTTTAACTGTCTTGAGGCATAAGCTACAACTCTTCCGTCTTGCATGAGCACACAACCTAATCCTACATATGAAGCATCACTGTAGATCACATACTCTTTCCCCGACTCTGGCTGAATCAAAATCGGTGCATCTGTCAAGGCTTCTTTAAGTTTCTCAAAGGCTTGCTGTCTCGCATCTGACCACTCAAACTAAACATTCTTCTAAAGCAATTTTTTCAAAGGAGTGGCTATCTTCGAGAAACCATTTACAAACCTCCTATAGTAACCTGCTAAGCCTAGGAAACTACGAATCTCTGTCACAGACTTTGGTTGCTTCCACTCAACAATGGCTTCTATCTTCTTCGGATCGACTCTAATCCCCTCGGCTGACACTACATGTCTTAGGAAGAGAGGAAGCCTAAGGACCTATATAACCAAAAGCTTTGGTTTCCTAATTTTCCAGAAATACCAGGGATTACCTACGTCAGTACTCAGGCTTTTACATTGACGCAAATTTTAACGGGATTACCTATGTCAGGAATTAAGCTTTTTTATGTATATAAAGTACCATGTATGTATGTAACTATAAAATATAAATTTTGTATAACATACGTACATACTACATACATGCATCAATATATTACATATACATACAATCATGCATATATTATATATACATATATACATAAAATTGTACATATATATAATATACATTATTACATACAATTGTACATTAATATATAAAAAATGAAGAACTAGTATGAACAAAAATAAACCTCAAATCCTTAAACTAATCTCATTACCCCAAAGTAGGGGTTTCAAAATACATTATTACATACAATTGTACATATACATACACGTCAAAGTAGGGGTTTCGAAACCGACATTTTGGTTTCAGAACCACTTTGGTAGTATGATATTAAATCTATGTCTACCCAAGAGGTATCGAAAATACTAATTGCGGTTTCAAAACCACCCCTACAACACGTGTAGTAGAAAATGTTTTCGGATAGGAAGTTGTGTATTTACACAAATTCTTACACTAAGTTGAGCCCTCTTGGCCTTTGGTGAAATTATGTAAGAATTTCGGTACATATTGTTTTTCCTACTACTGTTGTAAGGATTTGTGTACATTTTGAAGTAATTTGTGTACATACACAAATCCTTATGTATTGTGTAGAAAATTATGTTTTCTCGTAGGAAATTGTGTATGTACAACAATCCTTACACTAAGTTGAGCCCTTTTGGCCCTTGGTGAAATTTTTTAAGAAATTCGGTACATATAGTTTTTCCTACTACTTTTGTAAGGATTTGTGTACATTTTGTAGTAATTTATGTATATACACAAATCCTTACGTATTATGTAGCAAATTGTGTTTTCTCGTAAGAAATTGTGTATGTACACAAATCCTTACACTAAGTTGAGCCCCTTTGGTCCTTGTTGAAATTTTGTAAGAAATTCGGTACATTTTGTACACAAATCCTTACATTTTGTGTAGCAAATTATGTTTTCTCGTAGGAAATTGTATTTGTTCACAAATCCTTACACTAAGTTGAGCCCCTTTGGCCCTTGGTGAAATTTTGTAAGAAATTTGGTACATATCGTTTTTACTAATACTTTTGTAAGGATTTGTGTACATTTTGTAGTAATTTGTGTACATACACAAACCCTTACGTATTGTGTAGCAAATTATATTCTCGTAGGAAACTGTATATGTACACAAATCCTTACACTAAGTTGAGCCCCTTTGGCCCTTGGTGAAATTTTGTAAGAAATTCGGTACATACCGTTTTCCTACTAATTTTGTAAGGATTTGTGTACATTTTGTAGTAATTTGTGTACATACACAAATCCTTACATATTGTGTAGCAAATTATGTTTTTTCGTAGGAAATTGTGTATGTACACAAATCTTTACGCTGTAACGTTTTATGTGTATACCGTTTTTCTTACAGTTTTTGTAAGGAATTATGTACAAGGCTTGTAAGATTTTGTGTAGAAAATTTTACCCGATTACCCGGTCAACCTTCATTTAGCTGTCGTTTAAGGGTCGTTCCCTAGAATTTCCCCACTTAGCTCTTTATTATTGGGTAGGAAAAAACTTTTGGAAGTTGATTTTCGAATATTATTATTTTAGTCACCGAAAAAACTTGTAATTTAATTATTATCGTTAGAGAAATTATTTATTTTAGTTACTCTAGCATTAAAATCTCTAAGAATAATGGTAATTAGTTGTACAAGCTATATCATTTCCATCCACTACTTGCTTTCTCCTTGTAATTAAATTTCATTTGGCCTAAATTCAAAGAACGGTAATGTAAATTCCGACATTGTGAATGGAGC
The DNA here is from genome assembly GCA_030270665.1 of Hibiscus trionum. Taxonomy (NCBI): domain Eukaryota; kingdom Viridiplantae; phylum Streptophyta; class Magnoliopsida; order Malvales; family Malvaceae; genus Hibiscus; species Hibiscus trionum. Next base: position 2,677,120 of record BSYR01000037.1, read on the forward strand.
AATTGAGTTTGGAGGATTATCTCATAATAATTCTTTACAGTATTAGATCTCAATTAATCAACCAATATGTATTATGTTGGATATAGGTGACTATACAAAAAAAAAGATTGGTCCCAATATCTTACGGTTATTTAATTTCCTTCGATGACACCAAATCAAGCAAAATTGTTTGTATGGAATGTGAAAGAGATATAAATAGCATAAGATGTTAAATATATATATATATATATATATATGGCCTGAAAGAAATTAACCTTTTTGTTAGTGGTTAAAATGGATTGGGTAAACAAATATGAATTGACTTTTCAAAATATTCAATATTATAACGATGGTTTACAATTATAATAGTAAATTAAACACACAATTTAGATATTTTTTTATAATCACTGATGATAACAGACTAGCCACTTGAGATCATACAAGTATCATAAAAGGAAAAGGTTAAAAAAATTCATCCAAAAGCAGGGCCGGTCTGAGATTTCTTTTTTTTAGGATAAAATGTGTTTTATTATCCAGGTAGCAGCAAGATGCTGCAGAAGAACATTTACAATCGGTTTGAGGGAATCCTCAAATCCCCCAATCTATAATCAACTGTACATTAAACATTCTATCTATACTTTTCCCGTGTATACTAGAGCAAACAATATCAATAATGTATCTAACAATATCGTCTATAGAACGATCAACTTCCCTAAACTGCATATGATTTCACTCCTCCCAATTATGGTAGATGTAAGCACTCCATGCTATCTTCAGAATCAGCACAATGAGAGATTTTCCTTTCAAGTTCTCTAAGGCCCATGCATTTTCATTTTCCCAATCACTAACCTGCTTTTGTAGCCTGCAGGTTTGTAAGATTCGTTTCCAAACAGAGGCCAGAGAAATGTCAGCCAAAAAATAAATGATCTCTCGATTCTTGGCTACTGCCACATAGCTTGCAAGTAGTGTCAGTAGCCATCCCAATGCGGATTAATCGATCTTTGGTAGGCAATCTATCCAATATGGCCATCCAAGCTATTATAGAATGCTTAGGGATATGAAGGGGTACCAGATTAGCTTATGTCATTGCACCTTAGGCTTCTCTTCTCGGATGTTGTCCCAAATCCAAGAATTCTTCACAGTGAACCAGTCGAAAACTTTGTTATTCAGTGTTGCAGCTTCATGTTTCATCTTGAGTAGCTTTTTAACTATCCAACTGAAGTGACTCTTGCTTTGTCTGCCAATAATCTCCATTATTAAGTACATATTCTTTTAGCCAAGCCATCCAAAGAGAACCCTCTCCAGCTAGAATTTTTTTCAGGAGAGATAAGTGGCAGGTTTTACTCCAGGTCTGCAAGCTTTTGAGGCCTAGGCCACCTTCTAATTTAAGCGTACAGATCTTCTGCCAGCTCACGCGTGCTACTCTTGCTGGTGTATCGGCTCCCTTCCAAAAGAAGCGTGCGCAAATCTGCTCGATCTTGATAATAATTGACTTAGGGAGCACTAGTTGCCTGCTCCAATAATTGAAGATGCTAAAGAGGACAACTTTTATTAGTTGTAAACGTCCACCATAACTAGCTTTTTAGTGGACCATTGATGAAGTTTTGCTTTTAGATTCCCCAAGAGCGCATCACAATCTTTCTCATTGAGTTTCCTTGTCACCAATGGAACTCCAAGATAACGCACTGGTAAATGGCCGATCTTGAAACCGGTAAGTGCTTGTACTTCTTCTATTTGGTCAAGACTCATTCCACTTGTGAAGAGCTCAGTTTTCGCATCATTGAGTCGTAATCCTGATAACTCGTAGAACTGGTCCAAAGTGCTTAAAATTCCTATGACTGAATCAGTAGAGCCATGACTGAAGATGAGGAGGTCATCTGCAAATGCTAAGTGCGTGAGCGAGATTCTTTTGCACTTAGGGTGGTATTTAGAGACTCCATTGTTGGCGAATAGCTTTTGTAGTGCTGAGTGTACATTCATGGCCATCACAAATAGTTAAGGTGACAAGGGGTCACCTTGCCTCACCCCTTTTGCTCCTTTGAAGTACCCCACTAAACTCCCATTGAAAGAAATTGAGAACCGAGAGCCTGTTATACATACCTTGATCCAACCCCTGAAAACCTCTAGAATTCCCATTGCTTCAAGAACCTTCAGAATGAAGTCCCAATTTAATGAATCGAAGGCTTTCTGCAAATTGATCTTGATTGCACATCTTGGTGACATGTTTTTCCGAGCATAGCCTTTGACGAGTTCTTGTGCAAGCAATGTATTGTCGACGATGCTTTGCCCCTTGATAAATGCAGACTGACTTGGGTCAATCATACCAGGGAAATAAGGAGCTAACCGAGAAACCAAGATCCTTGTTACTGTTTTGTAAACTATAGAGCAGCAAGAAATAGGCCTGTAGTCCTTGGCCATGCAAGCATTTGGGGATTTTGGGATTAACACGATGGCTGTGGCATTGAAAGCTGCCAACATGGAGGAAGATTCAAAGAAATGCTTTATTGCTGCTATAAAATCTGATTTTACTATGTCCCAAGTGCTTTTGAAGAACCAAGCTGTGTAACCGTCTGGGCCCGGGCTTTTCTCGTTCCCCTGTTGAAATAGGGATTCCTTGATCTCATTCTCTGAAACATCCTTGATCAATGCACTATAATCCTCACTTAGTAATGTGTAGTCTAGGAGTTCACGGATTTGGGTAACCGAGAAGTCTTTAACATTAGAATCTGGAGTGCCAATTAGATTAGTGTAGAAACTGATCATCTCTTCTGCCATTGTGTTAAAATCCTCTAGTCTATTCCAATTTTGATCAAGTAACATTCGAATGGTATTTTGCTTCCGTTTGGCTGCTACAACTGAATGAAAGAATTTAGTGCTCATATCTCCATCTTGTATCCACTGCAATTTGTCTTTTTATTATAGAAAGATTTTTCTACTGCTTCTAATTCGTCAAGCTCTAGTTGTAGGCATTTTCCCTTATCTATATTTCTCTGATCAGTGTACTGGATGTTATGCAACTGTTTTTCCTCCCGTTGTCTTCTTTTATCTTCCACCCTTCTTGAAATATCTGCAAAATGATTTTTGTTGAAGGCTTTTAGCTGAGGTTTGAGTCTCTTTAGTTTGGTAAAAAGAGTGTGCATAGGATCCCCATTAGCTTGTACTTGCCATGAATGTAACACTGTTGTTTCAAAGTCTTTATGGGAGGACCAGCAGTTGAAGAATTTAAATGGTTTCGGCTTATCAGCAGGAATCTCCTTGTTCATCCAAACCAGTGCTAGGCAGTGATCGGACACCCATTGTGCTTGGAATTCGACATAGGATTCTGGAAAATCTTGAAGCCAGCGAGGGTTGATCAAGACTCTGTCCAATTTCCGAGCCAGGAAAGACATGTCTTGTTTATTCGACCAGGTATACAATGGACCTGAGTAAGGGTGATCCATGAGGTTGACAGCTGCTAAACAGTTCTGAAAATCTTCCATATCCGCAGAAGTGTGAGGGCCAACCGGTTCATGATCTGAACTTTCTGTGTAGTGAGCAATTATGTTGAAGTCTCCCCCTATGATCCAGGAATCAGAACCAACAAACTGTTGTAAGTCTTGCAATTGAGTCCATAAAGCCCTTCTTTCATTACCATTGTTGCTGCATAAACAGCAGTGAGGAAGAAATTTGTGCCCTTTGTTGTTCCGGGAACAGTGATGGTTTGGTCAGATTGTTGCACCTCCGTGTCCTGCAAATAATTTTTGCACAATATCCACGGTCTTTCATTGGCAATTGAACTATAGTTTGTGTAGCATGTCCAATCAGAAGATAGTCTAACAGTAGTAAAATCCATATTGTGCTACCTAATTCTAGTTTCCATGAAACAGACAATATCAACATTCCGTTTATCAAGCCGTTTCATCACCTTTTCTTGTTTCAAGGGGTTGTTTAAACCCCATCTATTCCAAAAGCAGAATATCATTGAGTTGGTTTAGAGATTGAACCTCCTCCACCCACAACAACAGAAATTTCAGAATTTTTCGCAGCATGATCCTTTTTCTTGATTTTTATCTCCTGTAAGAGCGCTGCAACGCCAAGAGAAGCAACCCGAGGTTTCCTTGCATCCCCTGCTTCATTGGTCAAGCTATTAAATTTAGTAGTAGATCCAGGTATCCCCTTATTCTCCTTACCTTTGCCTTTAGTTTTCTTTTGTTGTGATGGGAGTGGAGGGGATTCCTTTGGCCTGGAGCCGTGCAATTCCACAGTTTCCTTAGAAAGCTCTATAACTGGTACTGGATTTGCTGGAGCATCCTGCACTATCTTGTCCTTGTCTTGTTGTTCCATAGATTGCAAGACAATCTCCAGTATACTTTGTTCAATTTGATTCTATAGTCCAACACTGGGATCGTCTGCATTAATTTCTTTAGGATCAGTAGAGGATTCACCCAACTCTGGTTGAGGGGGATTGGACTCTTTCTTCCTCCAAACCTGCTTGGCCTTCAGTTTCTTTGTGCATATTTTATCAACATGGCCATATAGTTTACAACGTGAACAGCCAAGGGGTAATGACACTGATGATGATCACTGAGCCATCTTTTACAACTACATCAATTGTTTTGAGAATTGGGACTCCAGCTTCGATTTCAACGTAGACTTTCGCGAATTCAAGCCTCTCCTTTGAAGATGTCACTGAATCCATGTAAAGGGGAGTACCTATTGCACTAGAGATGTAACTTAAGCCCTTTCTGGAATACAATTCAAGTGGCACGTTATACACTGGCATATTTCGGGACAGATCAAAATCTAGTTTTTTCATATTCGGTGTCCATTTGCGAAGGATTAGGGGTTTGGTTTGAATGTGCCATGTCCCGTGCTCCAAAACCCAATCTCTATCATTTTGCACTCGTAAATGTAAACACATAGATATTTGATCCTGCTAAGCTAACATTGACAGAAGAGGTCTTCCCCCATAACAAAGTGATAATTCTCTGCTTTGAATTGAAATTAGGGGCTGAGCCAATAAACTGACCGACCAAAGCGTATTTTCATTCTGAAATTCCATCGTCGAAGACGGCGATCGGTGGTCGAATTGTTAGGGCTCCGTCTTGAATTTCCGGCGGGAAGTATTCAAGAGTCTGCTCTTCCGTTCCCCCAAATAGTTTCCTCCAGTCAAGCGCCGAAGAAGATGCCATAAAATCCACGACAGAGAATCAAGAACCAGAATGAAATAAGAAAATAGAAGAACATAACAGAAAAACCAATCGAAAATGCAGTGATCGACGGCAAGAACGCTGAGGATCTTAGCACCCATTAGACTGGCTAATGTGCGCCCAGAGGACTTCAGTATTGTGCGCCATTCCAGTTAAACCCAATTAAATCTCTTTAACTTTGTGATAACTTTGATTGTTTTATTTCCATATCTCCCTCCATTTTTTTTTTCTGTTTTGAAAGGAACAAAACAAATATCCCCTGCTTCAATGAACAAAGAGAAATGAAAAAAGATTGACCCGGTCTGAGATTTTAGAGTTCTTGAACAAACCGAAAAATTAGGTCTCATATTGAAAAAAATAAATTTTAAAAGTAAATTTTTAATTAATAACAAATTTTTTTTAAAAAAATTTAAGAATAAGACTCTAATAACAAATATTTAAGAAAAATAATTTTTAAGAGTAAATTCCTAACAACAAATATTTTAAAAATTAAAATTTAAAAATAAAGATCTAATAATAAATATTAGAATATGAAGAGCCTCCGATAACCAATATTGAAAAATTAGCCCTATACGTTAAGAATAAGGCATTCCTACGCGCCATCCAGCTTCCTGTCTTTATTCTTTTCAACTAAGAAAGGACGAGCGTGATGTCGTCGAGATTGCATGGTCCTCAATTGATAAAGGGGTTCATAACCTACTATAATATTAAATTGCGATTGCAGTCGCGGTTATTGCGGCATGATTTTTTTTAAGTACAATTATAATTTTAGATGTGATTGCGGTTTGCAATGTTACGAGGACTTCCAAAATTGTTACGATGCTGCCGTTACACTGCGTTGCGGCCGCAATTTAATACTACTTACGGACAATGTTTGGGTTGTTGAATGTCTGACTTGGAGGGGCGATAGACGGTGGATTTTCAGAAAAAAGGACAGAAGGGTGAACAACTAAAAATAAATTTGAAAAAAACAATCATACTTGATTTCATTTTCTAATCAACAAAAACTCTCATCACCTTATTAACACTGTCGGAAACAATGTTGGTATAAACAACAAAAATAATATCAAAGAAAAGAAAAGAAATTGACATAGAGGTTGTGTGACATAAATAGTTTCAAAGTTTGAATGGTTAAGATTCATAGCTCTCCTGATTGGGTTAATCTTCAAAACCTGTTTTTTTCCAGACAGCATTTCTTACACAACGCAAGTCTCTACCTTTCAACGTCCTTCCGATTCCTTCATGAACAGAAAACGAAGCTCCTCTTCTCCTCGGCAAATATTCATGAGGAGGGACCCTTCCGTCACCATCACCGCCGTCGCTGGCGCTGCTGTCACCATGTACCCTGTAATCCGCTTTAAGAATCTTGGACCAGTCTGGGACGTTGACCGGAACTGAAGCCGAAGCCTCCTTTTGGGTCTTATGATTAGCACTTATAAACTCCATCTTTCTTGGAAGTTTGTTAGACGGAGCTCGAGAACTCGGCAATGGCTTCTTTCCATCTTGTTGTGCACTCGTTATTGCTTCGTTGGAGTTATAACTCCATACATCCGCTTCATCCAACTCGAAAACGCCGTCGTTGATGACGATGTCATCTCCGTCGTCGAATTGTTTGGCTGGGTATATATAACTTGGTTTTGACCCAAAAAAGATCTTCCTTGACGCCATGGCTGGATAGGGGTTTGCTTACAAAAGAAGAAGAAGAGATTGTTTTGTTTGTAATCATGGTCTATCATCTTTGAATTTTTATAGTGACGTAGTAGATAAGTTCTCTGTTTTGCAAATACAATACAAAAGAGGGAAAATCTATCATGCATGCATCCTCACGAGCTATCCATGGTGATATTTTTCAAGTGCGTGTGAACGTGTTTCATCAATGAGATGCATGCATTCTCAGTCATCAAAATATTTATTATTTTAAGTTTAAATAAATAAGTAGTAAAATTATTACTGAAATTAAGAAATGATAAATTTCAAACTAGTTCATCAAATGATAAAAATAATAGATATATTATTAAATTTTCGGTTCACATTTATTTCGAGTTTTTTTTTTCTATAGAAAATATACTCAATTTAATAGAAGGCAAGTGAAAAGCATTGGATAATTTGTCATGATTTTAAAACTCTAGGATAATGTGCTACAACACGTTAAATGAACACTAATTCAAAAGGGAACAGATAAAATGTACTACCACCAAATTTGAGCGCACGAAATTACACGTAAGATTAATGAAGGCAAACAGTGAATTTATCTAACTGAACCGACCGTGTGAAGTGTGGACCAATCAGACTGCCCCATTTGTCAGTTGTCCCTAAAAACAATCGTTGGCTGTTGTTAAACACGCTTTCAGTAGACTTGGAGAACTCAAGACCGATGCTTTTGGCCCCACTTATTAATAGATCAGAGCGTATATTCCTTGACACGTCATTTTTTACTTGGGATTTTTAGCACATGACGTGGCTCTTGTAATAAAAGTATAAAACCACACTTATTAATTGTCCCTGGTTCGAACCCGGGCTCAGACATATTTTTTCTTAATTTTCCTTATACTTAGGTCAAATTAGGCAAAAGGTCCCTTTATTACGTGTATACTCCAACAAACCCATATATAATAATATTATGATTTAAATATACATTTGGTACTTAAATTAGATAATTTTTCTCAAGTCAGTACCTAAAGAACTTTTGCTTCCAAATTAGTACTTGAAGTAGACACATTCTCCCAAATTGGTACCAAAATTTATACATTCTATCTATTTAGTCATAATTCGAAATATATAAGTAAATTTAACATTTTATATTTAAAAATTTTATCAACTTCTCCCAAGTCGGTACCTAAAGAACTTTTGCTCCCAAGTTAGTACTTGAAATAGAGACATTCTCCCAAATTGGTACCAAAACTTATACATTCTACCAGTTTGGTCGTAATTCAAAATAAATCTATAAATTTAACATTTTCTATTTAAAATTCTGTCAAATCACTCTTTGTTATTCTTCTAAATCGTTTGTTTTTCTCCAAAAATGTTATATTACTTTCATGGTATAATAAAAGTTTAACAAGAACTTGTTGTTTTATCGTAGAATGCAGTTATCCAACTGTTTCTTTGATCCGATAGACTCGTTTGATTTGAAAGTATAGTAAAAAAGACTAAATTAATGTAATTTTTAAATATAAGGGGTTAAATTTTTTGAATTAGAATCAAATTGATAGAATGTATAAATTTTGGGACTAAAATTGTTAATAAAAGTACCAAGACAATTTATAAAATTAAAGTTTGGGTACCAACTTAAGAGCAACAAATTTAGGTACCAACTTAAGAGAATGTGCCTAGTCCAAGTACCAACTTGAGAGAGAAAATTATTTAGGTACCAACTTGGAAGAAGTTTCATCGTTCGAGTACCAAATGTTTATTTAAGCCTAGACCCAAATAGATTTAGAATAGAACCCACAAATTATTTTGAACATAAATAACACTTTCGTTTCACTAAAAAATTTACAACAAACAAGACAAACTCAAGGGAAGATGGGTCGGCCAGTCAACAGGATAGCAGTTCAATCTTTCAGAACGAATTACACAATCTGCAGCCTTGTTACAAGCAAGAGGAACAAAAACAAAAGAATATCCTCGAAAGAGGAAATAAGGAAATGAATGACACTCTCAATAGAAGCAGATTTTCTAGAGGAAAAAATCTTAGTGATTAAACTATGAATGAGGCTCTCATTACCAGATTCCACAATCAGCTGATTGAAACCCACATCTGAAGTAAAAAGGAGACTTAATCGAATAGCTTCAGAACCCACACATTATAGTTAGTCATGGTGGAATTTGAATTAAAAAATGGGATTCAAAACATTTTTTTCTTAAAATGGGTATGCAAATTTATTTATTTTCCTCGCACTAAACTATTTTTTAGAATACACAATAAACTATACTTGTTTTTGCAACAAATGGGAATGCGTTCACTCTCATTGAGGCTTAACAAATCCACCACTGGAACAATGTATGGTTTTAATTTTGCGAACACAACCAATACCTAATCTACTAATTTGATATTTTTAATCTCTTTATTTTGTAGTACAGATTATATAGCCAGAGTCGTCTAGGATGAGGGAGCAACATGAGTGTCCGCTTATGGCCCCACCTTCTACCTCTATAACTTTAATAACTTTTCAAGTGATAATTTTGTAAGTCTTTAGTTGTTCCTTATTGTTTTAGTTGTATTTAAGGTGTTTTCTAAACAAAACAATAGTTTGTTATCGAAATATTAAATTAATTGTTCAAAGTAATGAAATATGCTTTCGTTATATAATGTCGCTTTTTTTTTCAGGACCCAAAAAATGTGCGAGACGACTATGTACATAGCTAAATAATATACAGACATGTTCCAGATATAGTGGTTTTGGACGAACCTAAAAATTGAGCCCTAAATCTGTAACACCCCTATCCCACCAGATTCGAAATGCTACATTCGGGCTACCTCTAACTCAATCTGTAAATATTTTGTTCAATATAAAATACAAGTTTAGCCATAAAACACAATTAAACCAAGTCTTCAAATAAATTTTTATAAAATAGTTTTAAATCCAAAATATAAATATAGTTCCATACGAATTAAACATCGTATTTCAAAATAATATAAAATAAAGTTACAAACCAACTACAATAAGTTTCTATGGATACATAGACCTACAACTAAAATTAAGGTATTGTACTCGAGTTGAATCGTTGCAAGAAAATCCTCGTCGATGTGCTCCCCCAAGCGAGTAACATGTCAACCTACGCACAAAAAAACAACTCATCTACACGCAGAGCCAACAAAGTTTAGTGGTACATATCTACTCTATAATAATTTATAACGTTCATAAAAATAAGCATGCAACATAAGCAATGAGTATATGGCATGAGTAAAAAGTTCAATCATTTATTTCCAACACCATGGAACCAAATCTGTTTAGCTTGGGATAACCTAGAAATCAGGCTAGCTATGCGTGTGCCTGAGATCACCTAGACATTGAGTACCTATCATCACTACATACCCAAAATCGTCTAGCCATTCAGTATGAAGGGGGTCATCTACCCGAGATTGCCTAAATATCGAATAAGAAAAAGTAATGTATACTCGGAATCACCTAGACGTCGAGTAGTAAGTGCCACTCGAGATCACCTAGACATGGAGTGCACACAAAGAAGAGAACATGTACTGCAGTACGAACCTTGGGTATTCATATCCCATCAATCTATTCATTAAATCTCGTTACTGGAATATGGGGAAAGCCTGCCGTATTGGTACTGGGTCGACTGTATCGATACACGGGCTTGGATACTGGTACTCTTCTCATCTTACCGACACCAAAAAGGTCACTAAAATTCTACAAATCCATGAGTAGCAGTACGGGTCGACCCATACCGATACTCACTTGAGTGGTGTATCGATTCTGGTCGAAGCCCGTATAGGTATGCTACACTTAGTTCATCTGATTTTTTCAAGTGGCGTACCGATACGATATGCGTCTTCAGAGTGGTTGTGGCCTTACGTCAAGGATGGACCAAAGTTATTTTGGAATCGAACAATGCATTTCTCATTAACCGATTCGACTCACAAAACCAGTACTCCTAGTGGAGTGCGACTACGAAAACTGATTTATCAACTTTTGCTAGTGATTTTTGTAGAACCCATATTTTGTCCGGGAATACCTATATATACTATAAATAAATAAATATGACCCAAAATAGTAATGGTCCTTAAATAAAGAAATAATGTCCATTTAAATAATATATGTCCATTTTGTATTCCAAATATTAAGTATAGGCCCAAGTTTTATTTTAAAAGCCCAAAATCCCAATCCATTTTCGTTACCCGCCTATTCTGATATATATTCACCCAAACAAACACAAGCCTCTCACAAAGAAACACAAATATGATCTAAAACCAACTTTCCCGCCCAAATTCGGTTAAAAATTGACACGTGGCAGTCGGCCATTGGTCCGTTCAAGCCTGACATGGATCATGATCTTCTTCTACATCACTTGTGACGTCATCATAACATCAGCTTCCACTAGGCTATAAATAGAGGAGAGAGATTGTGTTAGATCAATTAATGATGATCATTAAAATACTACTAATAATAAAATATAGCAATAATGAAGAGAGAGGGGGTCTTACCCTCGAGAGTTGAATCGACGCCAGATTCAATGGTCGTCGTGAGTTCGAGTCACCGGTGCAGTCAGAGACGTGGAGGACTCGCCAGAAATACAAAGCGAGCACCACAAAGAAACACCAGAATCATCACAGTCGCCATGGAAAAAGTTTGAACAACACCGTGAGGTCGTCGAGACGCAAACAAACACCAAAAAAGCACCGATCATCGCGCCACAGCCGCATCACCATCATCGGAGGTATATTTCTATGCCTTTTGTCATTTTCTGCAAAAAAATACATGTAAAACGTTAGATTAATGCAAGATAACGAGGAAAACAAAAACGAAAATGAGATCGTAGCTCATTTGTGGTGGCCGGAGGGATTTTGGTCTCATCGGAGTTGAAAACGAGAGCCGGTTCGGGTATATCTAGGCCGGGGAAGAACGAGAAATCCTATCAGATTAGGGTAGTTTTAGGCTTTTAAAGATTCAAAATTGGGAAAAATAGATTTTTAGGGGTTAGGGTTCCGGCGAGCGGTGGCCAGCGCCGAGTCGCGCGGAGACCATGGTGGTTCAGCGTCGACATTTAGGATGGTGGCCGGGTTTGTTTAGAGAGAGGGGGAGAGAGTGAGAGAGTTAGAGAGAGATGGAAGTATGATAAAATAGGCGAGTTAACTCGGTTTGAGGCTATTTATAGCAGTCAAAACGGTAGCGTTCTGTAACCGGGTCAAGGGGAGGATCCGGCGTCGAGTCGGGTCGGGCGCTCAAGATCCGCGTGTTTTTGGAATTTTTGGGCAATTTCCATTTTGATCCCTAGAGCTTGTAATTGTAATTCATTTTGGTCACCATATGTTTATAATTTGGCCTCAATAGCTCGAATTTAATTCAATTCAGTTCTGTTTCAAGTGTTAATTGTTTTATTTAATTGTTTAAATTAAATTGTATGGTTGCATGTTTTTAAACACCATGTAGTATATTGTTTAAGGATTTAAATCACATGTTTAAAATAGCATTAGAGCCTTAGTGTAGTTTACTTAATCATAATTTAATAGGAGAGATCACTGTAGCAAATAGATTAATATTTTGAAACAATATTAGAATATTCAAATTTGGTTAGTGTCACAATGAAGAGTGATGTTAACCAATGAATATTCTGATGAAAGTTTCAATTTTTCATTTCAACTTAGAAATGGAAATAATTTTACAATTAGATTAATTAAAAATTAAAATAAGACTAATGATTAGAGTCACCTTAATTAGGAATATTATTACTTTTGGGCTCATTAAAGATAGTGTCTAATATTATTTTGGACGTTATCTCTCATGTCCAAAAATTAATAATATTTTTTTGAAAAGTAATTCAGCTTTTTATTGCTTTGGTTGTACCAAACATTAGATACGGATTGATATAGGCCTCGTTAAAAAACCTCCCTACATCCTAATTGGAGGAAAAAGAGTGCACTATATGCAATCCAAGATTAGGTAACATATAACTCTTAACCACACTCAGAGCTAATAAGTCAGATCCATCACACTAGGGAAAACCCTTACACATTGCATAATCATCATTGCTTCGAACAACAATCCCTCCTACACACTAGCTACACTGCCAAACCCATAACGCTAGCAATACCAAAACCTGCAATAGTAAGAAACAGCACACTGTACTGATCTTCAACCTTAGTTCACCTTTAAGGACCTTCATCCCTCCAGACCTGTAGACAGGGATACGATATGGCCTTCTTTGCTAGATTATGAGCTAAACCATTAGATTCTCTAAATGCAAATACCAGCTGCCAGCCATGCTTGAAAAACAATGAGTAGCATTTTTGTGAGATAGAAGCAAAAGGGCCCGGTGCCTTCCGTGGATCCACAATCCAATTGACACTCAGTTGGCTATCCGACTCAACAACTAGTTTATGTGAATTACACCAGCTAGAGTTTTCAAAAATTTTACCTGCTTCGTAAATGGCTCTCAGCTCTGCACCGGTGGAGTCGATTACTCCAAGTGGCATGACAAAGGAGAGTAAAATCTTTCCTGTGTGATCATGAAGAGCTCCCCCTATGCCAGCTATACCCACGCTCCCTTGCATCGCAGCATCTATGTTGAATTTGAGCCACCCCCTATGAGGAGTAGTCCATTTCCCAGAGCACTGTCTTTTGTTAGGCTTTGGTACTATAGACACGAACTGGGGATGTGCCACGAACTCATTTATTGACACAAAGATTTCTGGCCATATAGCTTTACACCATATCCCAATCCTTGTTAACGCTGAAACCAATAGACTAGCTGAGTCCCACCGTTTTTGCTTGTACACTACATCATTCCTATGCAACCAGATTTCCCATACGATACCAAAAAACGCCACCCGAAACATAGATTTGACAGATGGTTTGATAGGCAGTTCTTCCCACAAAAACCATAGTGACTTCAGGTTGTTGGGAATTACCATGTTTATGTTCCAAAATTTGCACCATCCTTGCCAAATTAGCCTGGACCGATCACACAACAAAAGTAAATGATTTGTAGTTTCCTCCCTTAAACCACAAGCGCAACACTGGCCACCCTCCTCTACAGTGATTCCCCTCTTACCAAGTTCTGACTTTACTGGGATTTTGCCTTGAAAGGCTCTCCAAAGGAAGCACTCCACTTTGGGTGGGACAGGGTTTGACCAAATACCTTTCCACAACTTGTTCGGTTGAGCCCCTTCCGATGCAACTGCAGCACAATACGCTTTTGGGATATAGATACCCGAGTCAGCACCAAACCACCTTAACTGATCATCATCGGATACATATCTAGACACTGAATTTAATAGAGCACTGAAATTCTCCCATTAATCGATCTCCCAGTCAAACAAACTTCTTCTGAGTTCAACCAACCATGACCAATAACCATTTTCCTTCTTACCAAATTCAGCCACTTTCCCTTACTTTTTGATGGCCAACGCAAAGATCCTGGGAAAACTCAGGTTGAGTGGTCGGTTGCCAATCCATAAGTCAGTCCAGAAATTTATTTTAATTCCATCACCGAGTACAAGCCTTAATTTTTCTGTGAAGCTATCCGCAGGGTCACACAACGGTTCCGTTATGTTCCTCAACATCCATGAAAACAATATGGAATTATCAGGGAGGGAACAAGGCTTTTATCATCATACCTGTACTTTGCGACTATTACCTTTCGCCATAAACAGTTCTCTTCAAAACTGGACCTCCATAGCCACTTGTTTAACATCGATCTGTTGCGAACTCTCAGATCATAGAAACCCAAGCCACCTACATCTTTTGGTCGAGTCACCAACTTCCATTTTACCCAATGGATTTGTTTTTTATCTGTTGAACCCCAAAGGAACTGTGCAATCATTTTATTAAGTTTAGCAGCGATGGCCGCCAGCATTTTCCATAATGCTAAATAGTAGCATGACAAGTTAGATAAGACCGCCCTAACCAATACCAATCTACCACCGAACGACAGTAACTGCCCTTTCCACCCTCCAATTCGACTCTGAATTTAGCTACAATTGGCTCCCAGATCTCAGTGGAATTTCGAGCATATCCCAGTGGCAGCCTGAGGTACATCGTTGGCAACTCATCAATTTCACACTTAATCAAATCTTCCCATGATCTCAAATTAGATTGCTTTACATTGATCCCGTATAGCTTTGTCCTTTTCATATTTAATTTTAAACCGAATGCGATTTCGAATACCCTGAGTACTCTTTTGATATTTCTCTTCACTCGCCACTGAGAATAAAACCAGATCATCGGTGAATTGGAGATGAGAAATCACTGGTCCATTCTCGCCCACTCAAATGCCTTCGACTAGTCCAACCTCCATCGCTTTTCGGATAAGTACATTCAAGGCTTCGCCCACTAGATTGAAAAGCAGCGGGGACAATGGACACCCCTGCCTCAGACCACGGCTGATACTAAAACTGTTTGAGGGTTGGCCATTGATGAGAATGGCAACTTTCGCAGTGGATATACACAACTTAACCCAGCTTCGCTATTTGCACCCAAAACCCGTCTCCTTTTGAATAAGATCCAGGAAATTCCATTCGACAGTGTCATAGGCCTTTTTGAAATCGGCTTTGAAAACAATAGCACTGTTCTTGTTCTTCTGAATGAAGTCAATGGTCTCGTTTGCGATAAATGAGCAGTCGACTATTTGCCTTCCTGATAGAAATGCAAATTGTGTTTCACCAATTAATTCGTTTAAGCACCCAGCCAATCTCTTTGCAAGTACTTTCGCAATTAATAATATTCATAGATTTTTAATTAAAATTAATTAATGGAACTTAATTAGTATTTACTTAAAAATGACAAGATAATAATTGGCTATGCATTAATCCTTTTGTGTTGAGGTACATTTTGAATATAAATCGAAGTGTCCTAACGCAACTGGACGTTTCATAATTATATTTGTACCAATATACTATTGCACAAATATTTTAGATCAATTGTCTGGGTGGTGTAGTTGGGTATCACGTTAGCCTCACACGCTAAAGGTCCCCGGGCTCAGACACTTTTTGTCCCTACTTTTCCTTATACTTTGGCTCAAATTAGGCAAAAGGTCCCTTTATTATGTGTATACTCCGACAAACCCATACATAATTTTAAAATTTAGACAAAAATAAATTTAGAATAGAACCCACAAATGATAGTCATGCTGGAACTTGAATTTGGGTACCGAAAGATGAATGATTACGGAGTGAGAATTGAGTGGGGAATATCTAAAAATTGTAGGTATTCGAATCGGCGAGATGAAGAATAACTGAAACCTTCACTTATTGGGTGGGCATAATTACCCGACCCGATTGACCCAAAGTAAATTAGGCAGGTAATCTTATAAAAAAATACCCGACCTGGTAATTTTTTCGGGACACGGGCCGGGAGTTTTCCCTTATCGGGTACCCGACCCGACCCGAAAATTACCTCATTAGTTAAGTATATAATCCTTTCTGAATAATATGTCGCTTGAATTTATATAAAAGTAAAATAGAGAAACATTCTACTAACAAAACACGTCAAGTGATTGCAATATTTATAATGTGTGTTTTGGTCCTAAAATAAACTTTTGTTTTACTTTAACTATGTTAAATATTTTGATGTGGCTTATCCTTTTAAACATATGATGGTGTATTATATGCACCCCTAGTATTTTTAGGGTAAACAACACTGTTAGTCACTAAATTATTCATATTTTTCTGTTTTGGTCACTAAACTATTATTCTGGGTAAAATTGCCACTAATATTACGTTTTTTCTATTTTAGTCACAAATGTTACTTTTTTCATGTTTTGGTCACCAATCTATTTCTTCTTTCCCGTTTTGGTCACCAAATAATTTTCTCTGAAAAGTTAAAGGCTACATCAAATTTATAAAATGTTCTACTACTAGTACTAATGCAATGTAAATTGTTAAAAAAATTGGCATCTAACCATATAAGACCACCGACGTTCACTGATCAAAATATGCGTCATGTTGATAGCTTCACGGACGACAAACTACTACATAGGCAGATGAAACTCGTGCCACGAATGTAGACAAAACTATAAATATGTACATATATTATTTAAATCGATTAATTATAAATGGCTTATATATCATATTAGTACCTAAAGTATAGCAATTTTTTTATTTTGGTACCTAAAGTATTTTTTGGTTAAAATAAGTACCTAAAATATACTTTTTTGTTAAACTAGGTACCTGAAGTATAATTTTTGGTCAAAATAGGTACTTAAAGTATTTTTTCATCAAAGTAAGTATCTAAAGTACAATTTTTGGTCAAAATAGGTATCTAAAGTATTTTTAGGTTAAAATAGGTACTTAAAGTATACATATTTTTATATAGGTTCCTAAAAATTGTCATGTGACATTAATTAAAAGGATTATTATCATATACATTGGCGGTGGAAACTTTTTATTTCCACAAGCGCCTCAATTATAGGGTTTATAGTTTAGGGGTTTTAGTGTAGGAGTTTAGAATTTAAGGTTCATAGTTATAATTTAAGGTTTAGGGTTAGGGTTTAGAGTTTAGGGTAATATAGGTAGGGATTTAGGTTTTAACATATAAACCCTAAACCCAAAATTCTATCAACAACCCATAAATTTAAAACTAATACACCTAAACCCTAAACTTTAAACCCTAAATAGAATCCCTAACCCCTAAAACTAAGACGCTTATGTAAAAAAGTTTCCACAAGCGCTTATGTATAGAATAATCACCCTAATTAAAAAATACATTATGTGTCTATTTTAATGAAAAAATATACTTTAACTTCTTATTTTGACCAAAAAATATACTTTAGGTACTTACTCTGACGAAAAAATACTTAGGTTCCTATTTTGACCAAAAAGTATACTTTAGGTACCTAATTTAACCAAAAAGTATACTTTACGTAGTTATTTTGACAAAAAATACTTTAGGTACTAAAATGAAAAAGTTGATATACTTTAGATACTAATATGATATATAAGCCATTATAAATTTATCTTACACTTTTCAAACTCTATATTGTTCTAACCTTCAATTCTGATTATATATTGCGAGTCTTAAAACTTTAAGAGGCCAGGTTTTGTCGGTTCTACAAATATTTCATTAACCATTATTTAAATTAACTAATTATATAAAAAAATGTAACTACCATAATATAAAAAAATTAAAGCCTAAATACTAAACCTAAATCTAAGAACAATTCAAAATTAAAACCATAATTTAGATGGATCTTCGTAACTTAGTTACCCCAAATAACTTTTGTAAGAAAATGAGGGGAAAATGTTTATGGTCAGATATTTTTAATTACCAATGGATAGGTAAATATACCTGCCACCTGCACCCTCATACATGCAAAGATGCATCCTCTGCTAATTTATGCTGAAGACAATAGGAGAGTATTCCGTCTTTGAACAGTGACTACCCTGCATGGCTGTCACATGAACGCAATGCAGATATCCTCACTTTGTTTGAAGACGAAACGTATCATTATCGCCTTCAATTTGGCACTGTTTGAAGTCGAATTTTAATACAATCGATTTTTTATTCGAAAAATATGTTCACTGTTCATATACAGATTCTAATTAATTTGTCTTCAAAATCACTATAGAAATTGTAATATTTCTGAAAATATTTTAACTTGTGCCATATTCATGAAAAAAAAGGAGCAATATTTAAGAAATTTCTCCTTTTTTAATTATTAATAGATCAAGAAAAATATAGACATTTAATATTTTTTGAACATTCAATATATATATATATATATATATTATACAATGTAAAACTCTTCAAGTTTTACACGTTTTCTAAATCATTAGATGGGGGAATGGATGAATCGATTGGTGCTGCTTGAAGCTTGTTCTAGTACGGATGGGTTTTGGGGAGCGATGGTGTCGTTGGATTAGTGAGTGTGTGAAAACGGCGAGGCTATCAGTTCTCATTAACGGAAGCCTGACGGAGGAATTTCCAATGAGGCGGGGGTTGCGGCAAGGTGATCCGCTCTCGCCTCTTCTTTTTGTAATGGTGGCAGAAATTCTACATATTTTTTTGGTAAGTGCCGAACAAGTGGGATTAATTGATGGTGTTCGGGTGGTTGGGACATATCGGTGTCGCACCTTCAATTTTTGGATGACACGGTGCTGTTTCTCCAGGGTGATATTGAGATTACTCGAAACCTGAAAATGGTGCTTACTTGCTTCGAACTAGTTACGGGTCTACAAATAAATTATGATAAGTCATGTATCATAGGTGTTGGTATTGAGGATTCGCTGCTAAACACTTTGGGAAGTATATTGGGTTGTCCGCGGGGTGAATTGCCGTTGAGGTATTTGGGAATTCCGCTAGGCGTATGTCTGAGAGGAATGGAAATTTGGGATCCTCTGATTCAACGGTTTCGCAAGCGGCTTGCGGGTTGGAAGAGAGATTCGCTATCGTTCGCGGGTCGATTAGTGTTGGTTAACTCGGTTCTCTCTGCATTACCTGTGTATTTTATGGGTGTGTTCTTGGTTCCGAAGCGGATCATTCTGAAAATTGATCGCATACGTCGGAATTTTTTGTGGGGAGGGGGGGGGGAAAGGAGGAGTGCGCCAAATTAAGTCGGGTTAATTGGGAAGTTGCATGTCGGCCGAAGCGTTTGGGAGGCTTGGGAGTGGTGAATTTACATGATCAGAACTTGGCCTTAATGGCTAAGTGGGCATGGAGATATGCCGAGGCGAAAGGATCTCTTTGGAGAGCAATTGTTGACGCCAAATATGGGACGGAGGTTCTACAATGGCGGATACACCATAGAAGCAAGAGGTCTATGTCGTCCATGTGGAAACAGATTGTCGACGTGCAGAAAAATAAGTATGTGTCACAGTTTATGAATGTGACCCAATTCTTCTGGATCGTCGGGAATGGTGAGTGTGTGTTGTTCTGGCATGACTGTTGGTGTCTTTCAGAACCACTGAAGTATACTTTTCCTCGTTTATATGGGTTGGTGGTGGATAAGGTGGTGCGAGTGTGTGATGTGTTGGGGTTGCCATTGGACGAGTGGGGTAGGTGTTTTCGTAGGGACCTTCGATCCTTTGAGTGGGGTTTGATGCAGGAGTTGAAGGCGTGTATGCAGGGCTGCTCGCTGCGATATGGGGTGGCTGATCGTCTCGTTTGGGTCCATGAGCCGGCGGGTAGCTTTTTGGTGGGGGCGTTAAACAAGTTGATGTCATCCTTTGGTATTTCGGATATGTCCGAGGTGAGCTGGTCTTGGCGGATACCTGTGATGCCGAAGATACAGTGCTTTTTATGGTTTATTTTGCTTGACCGTTTGCCAACGCTACGGATGTTGGCGGATCGCGGACTGCCGCTGGGTGAGACATCGTTGCTATGCCGCAGTTGTGGGGGGGGGGGGGAGAGGATGCGATTGATCACATCCTTTGGCAATGTGACATGACATGTCGGGTATGGGACTGTTATTTCGCATGGTGGGGGGTGTCGGTGGTGCGTCCGAGGCAGGCGAGGGAGTTTGTCAGCATTTGTTTCCACAGTTTTTTCTCTAGTGATTTGCGGTATTTGTGGCTAATTGGATGTGCTAGTGTTTTTTGGTCACTTTGGTTAGCTCGCAATGAGCTGATGTTCCAAGACAAGCGTCTATCGCACCAGGGGATTTTTTTCTTAGTCCAACTACGGTCCTTCCATTGGACGCGGCTACGGTACGGACAAGCAGAAATTTGTGAAGCGGCATGGTGGAACTGTCCGCTGCTGTGTTTGAGCGGATCAAAGGTGGTGACTTCGTTACGACGAGGAGTGGTGTGGTCGCCTCCTTTGAGGGGTGTGTGGAAGTTCAATGTAGATGGGGCAGCTCGGGGTAAACCGGGGTTGGCGGGATGTGGTGGGGTGCTACGGGATTGGGAGTGCCAGATTGTGGGATTATTTTCCGGGGCGATTGGTGTGGCGGAATCTAATGAGGCTGAAGTGCAGGCGATTGCGTTTGCATTGATGATGTTGCAGGAGATGTCATGAGAGGGGATTCAATCTGTGATTATTGAATCAGACTCGACGGTGGCGGTCGCGTGGATTCTAGGTGTTGAGCGCAGACCGTGGTAGTTGTGGCGATGGTTTTTCCAGATAGACGATGCGTGCGAGGTTTTGCCCAGGGTGTGTTTTTCGCATGTGCTCCGGGAGGCTAACCAATTGGCGGATACCCTTGCAAAGGGAGGTGTCGACAGGGTGTCTTGGTTATGGGTACGGGCTTGTTGATTGTTTCGTGTTGTTTGGCACAACTGATGGCACTCTTTTCCCCCATTTAGGATTAGGGGGGTTTTTAACAAGGCCGTTGGTTGTGTGTTGTATGATTTTTCGTTAATAAAATCATGCTTGCTGTTCAAAAAAAAACTCCTTACTCTTTTTTTTCAAGTGATAATCTTCACATATTTAATGTTAATCTCATACATTCGTTTCACTCATCCAACAGTCCAAAAAATTTGTAAAACTTAAAGAGTTTTACACTGTGTAAACGGAATTTAGGGATAGTTATGGTATAGGGTTTAGGGGTTTAGGTGTATGGGGTAAGAATTTAGGGATAGTTATTACAATTTTAAGGTTTAGGGTTATAATTTAGGGTTTATAGGTTAAAACCTAAATCCTCACCATATTATCCTAGAAACTAAACCCTAATCTATAAACCCTAAATTATAACCATAACCTTAAATTGAAACAACTACCCCTAAATTCTAAACCCCTGCACCTAAACCCCTAAACCCTATACCCTAAAACTAAAGCGCTTGTGGAAACTTTCAATTTCCACCGCCAGTGTATAGGATATTAATCATATATATATATATATATATATGCATTTGGAGTTTTTAGGGATTGCACCGCACCTTGTTTATCCTTATAGAGACTCAGAATTTTTTTAAATTTTATTTAGCCGAGAATGCGGTACCAGTTTTGATGTTGGTCTATGATCGCCGATTTTCCTTTTTTTCTTTGTTATATTTTTAGTTTTTAGTAAAAAATAATTGTCTTTGTAGCACGTTTTTCTCTACCTTCATGGGACGTTTATCTCTCTCTTTTGGCAAGCTTTTCATCTTTTTTCGAGTCGTTTAACCTTTCTTTTTATTTTATTTTTCTCAGTGTTGGATTTGACAACGTCACGACTGATCAAGATGGCGCTTACTTATAATCCTACTGTAGAGCTTCAGGTTGAATTTGGATACGCGATTTGCGTTCGTAGATAGTTTCTTACGAAGGCTCTAGTTTGCGGTTCTCGGTGGTCTTTCAATAGCTTAATCCCCCTTTGTGGTTCGTTTGCCGATGTAGTCAGATTTATTCGTATATATTTTTGTTCGAGTCTTTTAGTTGGGTTTTTAACCCTTTCCATGTATGGTCATTGGATGATCTAAAGTGACTAGTTTTTTTTGTAAACGCTATAGAAAAATATCTAAATTATATATTTAGTTTACGACGATAGTAAATAATTTTTATAATCTTGAATATTTTCTTTTTTAATAAGACTAGCGTTTTCTATTTTTTTCTAAAAAATTATTAATAGATACATTCCGTGACACGTATTTTTTACTTGGGAATTTCATCATATGACGTGGTACTTGTAATAAAAGCACATGAATCAACAATAGTAAGCACAGAAGGTGTAGATCAATTGTCTGGGTGGTGTAGTCGGTTATCACGTTAGCTTTACACGCTAAAGGTCTCCGGTTCGATCTCGGACCTAGACATTTTTGGTTTGTCATTTACCGTATGTTTTTGGTCAAATTAGGCATAAGGTCCCTTTATTACCTGTATACTCCGACAAAAGCCCATACATAATTTTAAAATTTAAACCCAAAATATATTTAGAATAGAACTAGGGATGGTCATAGATAGGTCGAGTTGGATTTTCAACTGACCTACATCTGATCTAAAAATTTAACACATTCATCTGAATCTGATTTGACATTTAATGTCGACCAACTTGAACTCGATTTGAATTTTGAGTAAAAACTCAAACCCGACAACTCGACTCGATATAATTTTTTTATTTTTTATTTAATAAAATAGGAATTTAATTGAAAAAAATGCACATAGAGATGAGACATTATAATAATTATTCTATTTTTACTAGACAAAATAGAAAGATATTTGAAAAAATATATAAAGATAGGGACATTATATCAATTATCACTAAATAATTAGAATAAAATTGAACTATTACTTTGGTTCGAGTAAGTATTTTTCACCCTAAACCCGAATCAAACACGAGCTTAATTTTTTTTATATAAAAAACAATCCTATAGGATCAAGTTCAGATAAAATGATCATCCCTAAATAGAACTCACGCACTATAGTTAGTCATAGTAGAATTTGAATTTGGATACTGAAGGATATATGATTTTTTGCGAACATAACTAAAAATGATCATTTGATCTAGACCCGAAAAATTTTAGATCAAGTTTTATAAACTAAAATAAATCCAAACTTAAAATACACACAGTAAAATTCAAAATTGAGTTTCTAAGGACGAAGCTACGTGAATAATAGAAGGGCCCCTACCCCCACAAAATCATTATTACCCTTTATTTGTATATATATTTTTTTAAATGGATTAATTCTGAACTTATTCTGCACTTTTCAAATTCTATGTTGCCCCCAATTTTGAACTCTGATTCTATCATGTGAGTACTTAAAATTTTTGTAGGTCAGTTTGTGTTAGTTCTACAAATGCCTAGTTAACCGTTATTTCTTTGACACATCAACCGGACAATTATGTTGATAAACAAAAGTAAAATAAGAACATAGCATATCTAAGGTTTTAAAACATTCTTAAATAAGTGTTGTACCAGTTACATTAGACATTTTTTTTTTCACCAAAAAAAAATCTTTAGGATCTATTGTAGGGAGGGTCAATGGAGAGTTTTCAACACACAAACTAGATGAAATTCCCAGAATCAACACCTGCCTTTCACGTCTATTCCCAAAGATGACACAATTCTAATTACATCGGCCAACAATCCAAATGAGATCAAACTCCAAGACCATTGACAAACACAAACCAGAAATAAAGCCATAAAAAGAAAAAAAAAATATTTTAACAAAACAAAAAATTCAAATATAAGAAAATAAAAAAATACAAATTATCGACGGTCGACGATAACATCAAGGCTGATATCGCCACCAATTAAGCAAAAGAAAAAGAAGTAAGTCATTAGGGAGAGAATAAAACATGCAAACACCACATTAACCATTATTTAAATTAACTAGTTATATTATAAAAATTAACTATCAGAATATAACAAATTAAACCCTAAAAACTAAACCTAAATCTGAGAATAATTCAAGACTAAAACCATAATTTAGATGGATCTTCGTAACTAAGTTTCTACAATAACTTTTGCAAGAAAATGATTGGAAAAGAAAATGTTTATGGTAAGATATTTTTGATTAGAGACAAATAAATGCATAACGTGGTTTAATCACATCCAATCAAATTGTAAGGTAGGTAGTAATGGCATGTGGTTTTGACAAGTGTTCTCCACAGCTGCTTGTCCCATGCTTTTATTTTCATCTTCCATATTTCCCACGTGGCTTTAACTTAAAAGGGAAGGCAACTTCCCCCTCATTTCCATACGAATCACTTTCCTTTAAACTCCTTATAAAAACCACCTACTGCCCATTCATTCACCATCCATCAAACAACTTTCCATTCTAACATCCACCAAAGTCTATAACAGTCTTTGCAGACAAGTTCTTGGTTTCTAGGACAGAACAAGTGTGAAAGAAAAGGCTTCTGTTGTTGTTGTCGAGTGATGGCGAAGGAGATTAGGCATTTGAGTTCATGGATTGAGGTTGCACCAGCGCTTCTCGTTTCACCTAAAAGAATAAGAAGAACTTCAAATTCTCCTGTGTTGGAGACTATCACAGAAGATGAAGCTGAGGAATTGGATGAAGACTAGTCAATTTTTGGATTCTAATTTCCATTTTTTTGTGTGTTTATAGACTGTTGTGAATTGTAAGTTTTGGTGGTTAACAGCAGAAAGTTTGGTTTTGGAAAATAACATTTTGTTTTATATTGCTCCATTGGAATCCATTCCAGTTTTGTCTATGCTTCAATTATCATCTCCTGTTCCAGTGCTTATTTTATCAACTAATGCTAAGCTGCCTAGGAGGCTTGTAGTTAGTAGAGCCGGACATTTTCGGGCCCTTAGTGAAAACTATTTCACTAAAAAATAGGGACTATTGAATGATTGTATATGACTATATGTAATGACCTTGAATTAGTAGTCACTTTTGCTCTTGTAGTAGTCTCAATTTATCGATTTCGCCCTATGGTATTTTTGAATCAATTTAGCCTTTGAAGCAGTCGAATTGCATCACCGTTTGCCCATTGACTGATGGAAGCCAATGTTGACATTTATAGTGCTGACATGGAGGTCAACATTGCTGATGTGGTAGTCCATGTGTGATGACATGTCAGTCCATGTGTGAAGATGACATGGAAGAGGGGGAAATTGATTTTCTAACCTAGTTTGAGGGCAAAATTAATTTTCTTGTTGAGTACGGGGTTTAAATTGATTTTAAGTAAAAAAAATATGAATTTCAGAAAATATTAAAATACTAAAATGATGTAAAAATTAATAAAACATTTAAAAATATTTTACTAATATATGGCTAAAAATAACAAAAACTAAAAAAAAAAACTAAAAAAGGAAAAAATTATAAAATTAAAATACCAGAATCTATTAGATTATAAATTATTCAAAAAATCAAAAGTTAAAAATAAATTCAACACTCTAAATTACAAACCCTAAAAATCTCAAACTCTAAATTACAAACCTTAAATCATAAACCTTAATTAAATTTTTTTATCAATATAAAGTGATTATGAATCATAAAAGTATCTGTATAAATTTAAACAACTAAAGGGTTTAAGGTTTGTGATTTAGAGATTAGACTTAGAATGTAGAGTTTAAATTTTTAGTATTGAGAGATAGGGGCACCAAAAAAGTAGAGGATTTTTGTTCGGTTGAGAGAATCATATTAACCCTATTTTAGGATCCTTTCTTCCTTACATTCTTTGAAGAGAAAGAAAACTAAAATCGTCCATTTTTTACGAAGGTTTTTATATTTTTTAATACTTTATAAATGATTTAAATTTTAATTGTTGAATAATTTATAATTTATTGGCTTATGATATTTTAATTTTCTAAATTTTACTTATTTTTAAATATTTTTAAATATTTTGTTTCATTTTTAGTCTTATATTAATAAAGTTTTTTTAATATTTTAATTAATTTTTATGTTATTTTAATATTTTACTCATTTTTTGCATAAAATCAATTTTGTCATCGTACTCAACATGAACATCAATTTTGCCCTCGAGCTCGCTTGAAAAATCAATTTTGCCCCTCTGCCACATCATCTTCACACATGGATTGCCACGTTAGAATCGTAAACTGCCACGTCAATACCGTAAGGTCAACGTTGGCTTCCGTCAGTCAAGGGGCAAATAGTGATGCAATGCGACTACTTCGGGGGCTAAATTAATGCGAAAATACCATAGGGATGGAATTGATAAATTAGAACTATTACATGGGCAAAAGTGATAAGTACTTCAGGAGATCTAACATGTTCGAGATAGGAAGGCCGAAGATCGCTAAAACTTGTATTGTTGAGAAGATAGGAAAACAGAGTGATAAGTACTTACAATACTTAGTGAGTAAACTCCTACACTAACGTCTTTTAAAGTTTTGATCATTTAAACGTATAACTATTTCCAAATTATTATCAAAGGTAATACATCATAACAAACATATCATTCGAATACAAGGAGCAACCAAGGGCCAATATGTCACTTTCATGCATATAAAATCGAATCAAACCATATTCAAGAAGAAATTCACATTTAATCAGATAATAGCATATTACAAACAACAACAAACTATAGCAGAGAACAAATTTCGAATTTAATTTAAACATAGGCATCATAATTCGATTTATAAGGCATTATCATCATACCAACATTCAACATTATCAAAATTTTCACATATAACTGTTCTCAATTCAATTCTCATCAATTCGATTGCCTTGGTATATATAACGAGTTAGGTATTCGACTCACATTTGATAGAGGGGTGAATAATCACCAATCAGAGGGGTACATAGTACCAATTTCATGTTATCGTGTTACATATTGGCAAGGTGTACATTACACTGATCATAGGGGTACACTCACGTACCAATTTCAGAGGGGTACACTCACGTACCAATTTCGAGCTCTAGACTCTAGGCATGCCATACTACCTAGACTGACCATATAACCAATGACTTATTACTCGTGTAATTCAATCTCAAATTCGAGAATTATCAAGTAATTGCACCATTAATTATTCAATCCTTATCAATTGATTCATATGACATATAGTTTCATATCACAATACATTCTACAACAAATTTGTTTATTAGTGGCATCTAGAATATTGTCATTGAAAATTACATTTACGTCACTATTTGTATTTTGTGACATAAAATTTGACGTCACGAGGTTCGTCACGCTAGGTGTGTCACTAAATGTTTAGTGTGACAATGTATTGTTTTTTGTCACGTATTGTTAATCATATAGTCACTTTAATGCATAATGTCGCCTTATAATTTGTATTTAGTGACAACTAGTTACTTCATCAAATGATATAAAAATTCGTCATTAATCATTTGTATCGTCACTGATAATAAAATAATTTCTTTGTATAAGTGACGAAAAAAATATTGTCACATTGTTAGTGTCGTAGTATATCGTCACCTAATAGTAGTATGAATGACGATGATACATAACATCACTTATAATTTATATTCAATAACAATTAGTTATGCCAATTTATATAAAATTCCATTATTGATAATTCTTATTGTCACGAGTAAAGCATTAGCTTCAACTTATAGGTGACGAAAAAGATAGGCACATTTCTAGTTACATAGAATAAAATTTATATTCAGTGACAACTAATTACATCACTAAATTACATTTGATTATTGTTGCAAATAGTGAGATATTTTATAAGAAATAAAAGTATATAGTACATACCATTCTTTCTAGTATATGATACAATATTAGAATTGGCAAATTTGACCCGAGACTCGAAACCCGAATCGAATTACCCGAACCGAGACCCGATTTTGACCCGAACATGATGATCCGAAGTTGACCTGAAATTCGAAATAAACCGAAATGAACCGAACCAAAACGAATTTTTTTGTTGACCCGAAAAGTACCCGAACCGAAATGGACCCGAACCGAATAGACCCGAACCGATTTGACCCGAACCGAATGCTACCCGAACCGAAAGCTGAACCGAATATCGACCCGATTTTAACCCGAAAATTAAGGTAAAATAAATGAATAATTTATTTTTAACAATATAATAAATAATAAAATGAAGTATGTTTTATTATCTTTTTGTACTATACCATGGAAGAGATCGTTGCTCTTGTCAAAGTTGTGGTATAATAACATTTTATGTCATTTTACGTTTAAATATTAATTAAATAAAATTTTTGTCCCTACTAATTTTTAAATTTAAAATTTTAATGTACTATTTTCTCTCCCAATATTTAATCTTAAGTCATAAATCCTAAACAATAAACCTTAAGCCATAGAAATTAATCTCATGAACCAATAACCTTAAACTAAATCATAAACCCTAAATCATTAACACTAAGCCCTAAAAACTTAAACAGTTAACCTTTAAGCCATAGAAATTAATCTAAAATCAATAACCCTAAACCATTAACAGCAAGGCCTAAACCATAAATCATAAACTAAAATTAGAGACAAATTTTACAATCTTACCATAAAATATAGCTAAAACTGGAATTAGAGACCATCTTGACAATTTGAAAGTAGAGAAATTTGAGAGCTTGGTGACCAATTTTATAATTTCACCATAAAATATAGCATAAAACTGAAATTGTGGACTAAATTGACAATTTGGAAGTGGAGAAATTTTAGAGTCCAATGACCAATTTCATAATTATACCATATAAATAAATAGGGGTCAATTTTGGTTAAAAATTAAATCTTAGAAATTAAAATGAACAAAAATATCATTATATTAAATTAATAGACTAAATTATAAGGATTAGTTAATTTTGACTAAAAGTAATTTTTAGAGACTAAATATCACTCCCTGTAAGAGATTTCTATATCCAAAGTCTAAACCGTGGGGATACTTGTGACTGAATTAAATTAAACTAAAACTTAAAGTTGAATATTAGTACTAAAATGTAACATTTTAAATGCAACATGACCTAAAAAGTAATTAATCTCTAGCTTAAATAATTTGTGGTATATTTTCCTCCAAAATTTTGCCTTTTCCCACTCTATTTTTACCAATTGTCTTTTTTTTCTTCTTTTTTTTCAATCTAGCTTAAAAAATTAGTGGTTTATTTCCCTCCAAAATTTTGTCTTTTCTCTCTCTATTTTTACCAATTGTCTTTCTCTTTTTCTTTTTCTTAATTTAGTTGAGTTTCAATTTAAATTAATTTAATTGAAATTTCACATTTAGTTTTAGAATTATTTTAATTATGTCAGTGATTTATGCTTCTAGATTTTAGTTAGCTCAATTAGATCATAAGTTTAATAAATTAATTCATTTCATACATTATTATTATTATTAAATTTTGATTTAATATAATTACACACAAAATTTTGATATGGATACATGAAACTTTGATTTAAATATTAAATCAAATCCAAATGTATAGATTAACAAGTTGAATCAGAATTAATCTCATACACCAATAACTCTAAACTAAACCATAAATACTAAACCTCAAACTCTAAACCCAACTCAAACCGAATCGACCTAAAAATTCAAATGTTGACCCGACCCAAAATTAACCCGAACAACTCGTTTTTGACCTGAATCGAAAGCGACCGGAACGACCCGATTTTGACCCGAACCGAAAGCAACCGACCCGAAAACAACCGATCCGATTTTGACCCGATCCAATACCCGAACCGGATCCGACTCATCACAGACCCGAATTAGACCCTTCAGTCAACGCCTTGACCCGAACCCAAAACATCATGTTAAACAGTCCATTTTACACTTACAGAGCATGCCGTATTGCTACACCAATCAAGGGTATCGATACGCCTTGACCAAGTCAACACCCTTCAGTCAACACATGAAGACCGTATCGATACAGCCCTTGAGCGTATCGATACGCCCTTCTCGATCAACATCTCGTGGTCAACGAGATAAAACCGTACCGATACGCTAGGAACCCGTACCGATACGCCAAAGTCTCACCAAAATCTCAAAATTCCAGTGAGCTTTGGGCGTATCGATACACCCCCGAGTACCGGTACCCCTTGCCAATTCTGTGTCCTAAAGTGTAGGACCGTATCGATACGGACCTTAGGCGTATCGATATGCCCTGCACTGCAAGACACTAAATTGCAGCAAAACAACACGAAACACAACTCTAAATGCATTTTTGAGACTTCCCTAGCCACATACAAGCATCCATACAACAACTAGCATCCAAGAAATATCGTGAAGAACGATTTAGATGATCAACAAGGCATTACATCAAGGCATTCACGTAAAGGGTAGATATTGCATATAAAGGCATGCTTAAAAGCTCAAAAAGCCAAATGACACATGTCTTCACACATAAGGTTTACATGCCAACCAAAAGCAACTTAAAACATCCAAAGGCCTAACCTTCCCTCACAAGCATTTAACAAACATAACATGGTTACAAATCTGAAACATAGCATAAACAACATTCAACATATATGAGTCATACAATGCTCATACAAAACACATAGCAGCCCCATTGCTAAACTACTACTTTATTTACTAAGTCATACTTGAGCAACTACAAGCTTGGAATGTCCCTTCGCCTTGCTCCTTGCTAACACCATGCTAATGATCTGCATTGTCGAAAATGAGAGCGTAAGCTAGAAGCTTAGTGAGGATGCTCTAAAGCCAAAAACAACGACAATGCAGAGTTCAAGCATATAATCCCTATCGTCACACACAACATACATAGGCATCACATAGCAAACTAGCTAGCATCACATGAGTCATAAATATGACATCTTACTTCATATCAAGCTCAAGAATATAAAGCATTCATCTCAACATCATAACCACAAGTGTAAGTACATTGGCCACTATTAGTTTACTCGGATATACGGATTTACTCTCAACAACATTACCTCGGTGGGATTACACCTATCACCGGACCTCGCATGGATGGGATTCCACTCATCATCACGTATAATATAAATAATTTCCGGTGGAATATTACATCACCGTACTCCTCCTTGATGACTTAACGCCACCAAGGCCACGCGCGAATTTGACTCAAACGTGTGCACACTAATCCTAATGATCGATCATTTATACCCGGTAAGTTAACTAGTGCCAATTACTTTTAAACCACATCACATATCCATCATTTACATAACACATCCATCATCACACACATCAATGTATACTCATACATACACAATTCATGCTTCACAAGAATAGATTAGGCATATACATTTTAAGCTTGTAAACACACAAGAAGTTAAACTACCAATTTAACTTCTACCTAGGAATGGCCTACCAAGCACATCCCTAAACCTCATCTACACACACTTGAACCATTTTAATCAAATATGAGAGTTTCACTCAACACCCTTCCTTAGCAATCCAAGCCAAGCTAGTCAAGTCTCCATAATTCTCGGATTCGATCCCGAACCTTCTCCGATGTTTCCTCTTGCTTCTAACCAATCAAAAGACAAATATTACTCAACCGATTCAATGCTAAGCTCAGCCACAAACCCAACTCACAAATACAAGCCAAACTTCACAATTTTCAAACCAAACTAACCACAAAACTCTCATTTTCGTGCTCCCCAAATACCCAACTGAAAACCACAATTTCCATCACCCAAATGACATCTAAAGGCTACCAAAACACCTTCCTAATAAACCTATACCATCAGCCCTTCAACCCAACACAAAAACACACTAAAAATTCAAGTTTTGACCCTTTGAAAAATGCCCCAAAGTCCCACTTCGGGATTTTTCCCAAATCCTTCCATTTTAAGATATTAGGTGTATTTAAGTGAGATTAACTCAAAACCTAACTCAACAAACCAAAAACAAATGAAAAACCCATTAAAAATCCAAACTTTCATCAAACTTGAAAAACTTGGAAATTTAAAAAGATGATGGTTTTGAAATCTAAAACCATGGAAATGCTTGGGATGATGAGGAGAACTCAAATATGAAATTACCTTCGAAGAAGCTCTTGAATTGGTGAAGAAAATGGATGTAATAGTAGATTAGGGTTTTGGGAGGGTTTGGGTTCTCTTCTCACGTTGAAAACACAAAAAGGGGAGGAAGATAGCTTTTTTTTTGTTCTTTTTGATTCAAAAATGTGTCTTCTTTTTTCCAAGTTATTTACAAAAATGCCACTATTTAAATTTAAATCTCATTTAAATCAAAACTAAGGTCCAATTAAATTAAATCGGTTTTGACGACTCGAACCAACCACACACGCCAAACTCCTACCCCCAAAACACGGGTGTTACAATTCTCTCCCACTTAAGGAATTTCGTCCCCGAAATTACCTGACTGAATGGGATAAGGAAACTGCCTTTCCATATCCTCCTTCCTATCCTAAGTGGCCTCGTCCACCCCTCGACGTTGCCACCGCACTTTTACTAACTCAATCGATCTACCCCGCAACACCTTGCTGTCAAAAGCTAAGACCTCAACTGGCTCTTCTTCATAAGTCAAATCCGGATTCAATTCAATCTCTTCTACATGCATAACATGTAATGGATCTGACCTATACTTACGGAGCATCGAAACATGAAATACATCGTGTATCTTCTCTAGCTCGGATGGCAAATGCAACTGATAAGCAACTCGGCCAACCCTCTTCACAATCTCATACAGTCCTATGTACCTCGGACTCAACTTCCCTTTTCGGCCAAATCTCATTACTTTCTTCCACGGAGACACTTTTAAGAAACCTTATCACCCACTGAGAACTCAACTTCATTCCTCTTCAAGTCGGCATAGGACTTCTGCCTATCCGAAGCAGCCTTCAAGCGATCGCAAATCAATTTCACTTTATCGGTCGTCCCCTTAAGCAAATCTAGCATAGGCAACAATTTCTGTCCCACTTTAGCCCAGCAGACTGGAGTTATACACTTTCTACCATATAAGGCCTCATATGGAGCCATCTGAATGCTCGACTGGAAACTGTTATTGTAAGCAAACTCAACTAGAGGCAAATGCTTCTCCCACATACCCTGAAAATCAATGATGCAACAACGCAACATATCCTCTAAAATCTGTATAACCCTCTCTGACTGACCATCTGTCTGAGGATGATAAGACGTGCTGAAATTCAAACGGGTACGCAAAGCTGCATGTAGACACTCCCAAAATCGAGCTATAAACCTCGGTTCTCTATCGGACACAATAGACTTCGGCACACCATGCAGTCTAACAATCTCACCAATGTACAAATCGGCCAATCTATCTAAAGTATAAGTCGTATTGACTGCTAAGAAGTGTGCACACTTCGTGAAACGGTCTACTATAACCCAAACTGAGTTCTTCTTTGTAGGAGTCAAAGGCAAGCCCGAAACAAAATCAATGGTCATATTCTCTCATTTCCATTTCGGAATTCTCAACGGTTGCAACAAACCTGAGGGAACCCGATGTTCCGCCTTCACTCTCTAACACACCATACACTTACTCACAAAGTAGACGTATGCCTCTCTTCAAACCAACCCAAAAGTACTCATTCTTCAAATCGCAGTACATCTTCGCACTTCCAGGATGCATTGCAAACGGACTACTGTGCGCTTCAGTCAAGATCGTATGTCTCAAGTCACTGTCTTCTGACACAAATATCCTATTTTTGAAACACAAGACCCCATCGGCACTGAAACTGTAGTCTGAAGGTCTATTCTCGGCTATGTCTTACACGTGAGGTGCCAAAGATCTATCTAAGAGCTATTTCTCCCTAATCAACTGACATAGAGTAGGTCTAACCTGAAGCTCGGCCACCAAGCCACCATCTCCGGACAAGCTCAATCTAGCAAACATGGCTCTCAAATCTACAACCACCTTTTTACTCAAAGCATCAGCCACTACATTGGTCTTACCCGGATGGTACTCAATCGTAAGATCATAATCTTTTAGCAACTCTAACCACCTACGCTGTCTGAGATTCAAATCTCGCTGAGTCATGATGTACTTCAAACTCTTGTGATCCGTGTACACTGTGCATTTCTCACCGTACAAGTAATGCCTCCAAATCTCCAGAGAAAACACAACTGCTGCTAACTTTATATCATGGGTGGGATAGTTACGCTCGTGAGTCTTCAACTGTCTTGAGGCATAAGCCACTACTCTCTTGTCTTCCATGAGAACACATCCTAGACCTACATAGGAAGCATCACTGTAAACTACATAATATTCCCCGACTCTGGCTGGATCAAGATTGGTGCTTGGGTCAAAGCTTCTTTCAACTTCTCAAAGGCTCTCTGTCTTGCATCTGACCACTCAAACTGAACACTCTTCTGAAGTAACTGTGTCAATGGAGCGGCTAACTTCGAGAAACCCTCTACGAATCTTCTATAGTATCCAGCTAAGCCTAGAAAGCTACGGACCTTTGTTACTGACTTCGGTTGCTTCCACTCAACAATGACCTCTATTTTATTCGGATCCACTCTAATACCATCGGTTGACACTACGTGCCCTAGGAAGACTACCTCTCGGATCCAGAACTCACACTTGCTCAACTTCGCATACAACTGATTGTCTAACAAAGTCTGCAAATCTAACCTCAAGTGTCAGTCGTGGTCTTCCTCGGTACGCGAATACACCAAGATGTCATCTATGAAGATAACTACAAACTGATCTAGGTACTGATGGAAGATCCTATTCATCATATCCATGAAAGCAACCGGTGCGTTAGTCAACCCAAAAGGCATGACTAAAAACTCATAGTGACCATATCTAGTCCTAAAGGCCGTCTTCGGTGCATCAACCTCTCTTACCTTTAGCTGGTAGTAACCTGATCTCAAGTCAATCTTCGAAAAGATTGATGCCCCTCTCAACTGGTCAAACAAATCATCAATTCTCGGCAATGGATACTTGTTCTTCATTGTTAACTGATTCAACTGTCTGTAATCTATACACATTCTCATGCTTCCATCTTTCTTCTTTACAAAAAAAACTGGAGCACCCCAAGGCGAAGAACTAGGTCGAATAAAGCCTCTATCTGTCAACTCTTGCAACTGAGTCTTCAACTCTTTCAGTTCTTTCGGTGCCATACGATACGGAGCAATCGAAACATGAGCTGAATCTGAATAAGTCTCTATCGCAAACTCTACCTCTCTATTGGGTGGTAAACCCAGCAACTCTTCCGGAAACACACTAGGAAAGTCACACACTGTCCGGATGTCTTGAGGTCTAACCTCACTCATGTTTGGATTCATCACATAGGCCAAGTACGCTTCACAACCCATCTCAACTAGCCTCTTAGCCTCTAAAACTGAAACTACATTCGATAAGAACTTCACGTTCTCACCTACCACCACTATCTCATAATCATCCACGAGTCTCAAAGAAATCCTCTTAGTCTCAAAGTCTATCCTAGCTCTATGCTCAGTGAGCCAGTCCATACCCAGAATCACATCAAAGCCATAAAATGGTAGCTTCATCATATCCACTGGAAACACATTTCCCTGAACCATAAGCGAACATCTTCTGTACATGTTTCTGACTACTATCGTATCCCCGAAAGAACTAGTAACACTAACTCCTACCTCTAATATTTCACAAGGCAATTTCAACAACCTTGCATGCTCACTCAATATATAAGAATGTGTAGACCCGAAGTCAATCAAAGAAAGCAAATCTAAAGACTGTATCGAGAAGTTACCTGCAATCACATCTGTGTCATGCTGATCCCCACGCTGAGCGTAAACTCTGGCCTGGCCTCCGCCCTCTGGCTGGACTGCAACAACATGTGCTATGTTTCTCTGGCCATCATTTCTCGGCTGGAAGTTACCTCTACTGCGCCCGCGGCCTCTCTGAAAGTCATTGGCTCTAGAAGGAGCCTGAGCTGGTGCCTGTCCCACCTGATGTGGACAGTCACGCCTAATGTGGTCCCTAGCTCCACAGCCCCAACACGAGTGGAAATTTCCCCAACACTCACCGGTGTGGTTCCTCCCGCAACTAGCACACGTGGGCAACCTCCCACCAGTCCTCTGGCCTTGATGGCCCCTACCGTGGTTACCTCCACCACGTCTATGGTCATAGTGATGCCTGTTGTCCCGATGCCTCTTGGCATCACCTCTATCAAAGTCGCTAGATCTCTTCCTAGAACTAGAACCACCAGATCGTTTGGTCAAGCCCAAACTGTGCTCTAAGTCCTTGGCCCTGGCGACCAAGACATCAAAATCTGTGTAATCTGAAGCTAGAGTGTATCTCTTGATCTCTTCATTCAACCCATAGCGGAAACGGTTACAACGTTCCACTTCAGTAGGAATAAGCTCAGACGCGTACTGACTCATCCTGACAAATCTGATCTTATAGTCTGTCACAGTCATACTCCCCTGAAGCAAAGCCATAAATTCCCTCTTCTTCTCATCGAGATATCGAGGACCCAGATATTTCTTACGAAAAGCTGACTCGAAAAACTCCCAAGTGATCTCAGCCTCTTCCATACCCGTAGTGATGGTGACCCACCAAGTGTAGGCATCACCCTGAAGTAGAGATATAACACATTCTAGCTTACGTTCCCCGGTACATTCCATCTGTGCCAAAATGCGAATGGTCTTCTCAAACCACATCTCAGACCTCTCGGGTGTCGACCCTCTGAACTCTTCACCTCTCAAACTGCGGAGTCTATCTAGCAGAAAACCAGTGCCCTCTCCCTGGGGTTGTGCCACTGCCTGACCCCCAGCCACAGCAGCCTAAAAAGCCCTGGCTATCGCCTGAACTAAGGGAGCTAAATCTATTCCGGCCGGTCCTTGGCCAACTTGATGTCCTACGCCCTCGGCTCCCGCCTCACCTCCCTCTTGGTGAGGAGGAGAAGGAGGAGGTTGAGGAGCATGCGCCCCTCCAATCTGCTCGACTCCCGGAGCTTGTGCCCGTGGTTCCGATTGAACCATCCTAGGCCTCTCTCGTGGTCTCATATTACAGCTAGCAAGATAACAACTTCACCAAACAAAACATAGAATGATTAAGTTAGCAAAGGCAAGGGTCCAACTGTGCTCAAGTATTTTTCATTTACAAAACTTTTTTCAAATTAAGTAATAGTAGCAATGGGAACTCGACACTACACCAAACACAACAATCATGCTTCCAAACATCATATGAACGATTAAACAACAAGAATACATAGCATAATATACACCGAAACATGACAATTGCTTAACACATCAAACTTACCTCACTTACATGCCCGAGGTCTCGGTAACCTCAGGCTCTGATACCAACAAATGTAACACCCTCGTCCCGGTCTAGATGGCTGATCGGTCCGAGTAGGCTACACGAGGAAAACCGATGTGAAACCTATTAAGGTCCCACCTCGGTTAGCAACCCTAGAAAATTTCTTTTAATATAATCTTGTCTAAAGGCATTTTATTTCCTACGTGATCACGACAACAGAAAACGTCAAGAAAGAAACACAACCGAACCCAAAACATCACGTTAAACAGTCCATTTTACACTTACAGAGCAGGCCGTATCGATACACCAATCAAGGGTATCGATAAACCTTGACCAAGTCAACACCCTTCAGTCAACACAGGAAGACCGTATCGATATAGCCCTTGAGCGTATCGATACGCCCTTCTCGGTCAACATCTCATGGTCAACGAGATAAAACCGTACCGATACGCTAGGAACTCGTACCGATACGCCAAAGTCTCACCAAAATCTCAAAATTCCAGTGAGCTTTGGGCATATCGATACACCCCCGAGTATCGGTACCCCTTGCTAATTCTGTGTCCC
Organism: Hibiscus trionum; assembly: GCA_030270665.1. NCBI lineage: Eukaryota > Viridiplantae > Streptophyta > Magnoliopsida > Malvales > Malvaceae > Hibiscus > Hibiscus trionum. Next base: position 2,714,944 of record BSYR01000037.1, read on the forward strand.
AAAGTGTAGGACCGTATCGATACGGCCCTTAGGCGTATCGATACGCCCTGCACTGCAAGACACTAAATTGCAACAAAACAACACGAAACACAACTCTAAATGCATTTTTGAGACTTCTCTAGCCACATACAAGCATCCATACAACAACTAGCATCCAAGAAATATCATGAAGAATGATTTAGATGATCAACAAGGCATTACATCAAGGCATTCACGTAAAGGGTAGATATTGCATATAAAGGCATGCTTAAAAGCTCAAAAAGCCAAATGACACATGTCTTCACACATAAGGTTTACATGCCAACCAAAAGCAACTTAAAACATCCAAAGGCCTAACCTTCCCTCACAAGCATTTAACAAACATAACATGGTTACAAATCTGAAACATAGCATAAACAACATTCAACATATATGAGTCATACAATGCTCATACAAAACACATAGCAGCCCCATTGCTAAACTACTACTTTATTTACTAAGCCATACTTGAGCAACTACAAGCTTGGAATGTCCCTTCGCCTTGCTCCTTGCTAACACCACGCTAATGATCTGCATTGTCGAAAATGAGAGCGTAAGCTAGAAGCTTAGTGAGGATGCTCTAAAGTCAAAAACAACGACAATGCAGGGTTCAAGCATATAATCCCTATCGTCACACACAACATACATAGGCATCACATAGCAAACTAGCTAGCATCACATGAGTCATAAATATGACATCTTACTTCATATCAAGCTCAAGAATATAAAGCATTCATCTCAACATCATAACCACAAGTGTAAGTACATTGGCCACTATTAGTTTACTCGGATATGCGGATTTACTCTCAACAACAACATTACCTCGGTGGGATTACACCTATCACCTGACCTCGCATGGATGGGATTCCACTCATCATCACATGCCCTACGGATGGGATTCCACTCATCATCACGTATAATATAAATAATTTCCGGTGGAATATTACATCACCGTACTCCTCCTTGATGACTTAACGCCACCAAGGCCACGCGCGAATTTGACTCAAACGTGTGCACACTATTCCTAATGATCGATCATTTATACCCGGTAAGTTAACTCTCATTTTCGATCCTGAACCTTCTCCGATATTTCCTCTTGCTTCTAACCAATCAAAAGACAAATATTACTCAACCGATTCAATGCTAAGCTCAGTCACAAACCCAACTCACAAATACAAGCCAAACTTCACAATTTTCAAACCAAACTAACCACAAAACTCTCATTTTCGTGCTCCTCAAATACCCAGCTGAAAATCACAATTTCCAACACCCAAATGGCATCTAAAGGCTACCAAAACACCTTCCTAATAAACCTATACCATCAGCCCTTCAACTCAACACAAAAACACTAAAAATTCAAGTTTTGACCCTTTGAAAAATGCCCCAAAGTCCCACTTCGGGATTTTTCCCAAATCCTTCCATTTTAATATATTAGGTGTATTTAAGTGAGATTAACTCAAAACCCAACTCAACAAACCAAAACCAAATGAAAACCCCATTAAAAATCCAAACTTTCATTAAACTTGAAAAACTTGGAAATTTAAAAAGATGATGGTTTTGAAATCTAAAACCATGGAAATGCTTGGGATGATGAGGAGAACTCAAATATGAAATTACCTTCGAAGAAGCTCTTGAATTGGTGGAGAAAATGAATGGAACAGTAGATTGGGGTTTTGGGAGGGTTTGGGTTCTCTTCTCACGTTGAAAACACAAAAAGGGGAGGAAGATAGCCCATTTTTTTGTTCTTTTTTATTCAAAAAAGGTGTCATCTTTTTTCCAAGTTATTTACAAAAAATGTCACTCTTTCAAAATTTAAATATCATTTAAATCAAAACTAAGGTCCAATTAAATTAAATCGGTTTTGACGACTCGAACCAACCACACACGGCAAACTCCTAACCTCCTTTACCAACATTTGAACAATATTGCTGCATCAATCATATGTTGAATTGAAATATAACTCTCTCCTTATTCGTATGCAACCTCTTAAGAATTGTGCACTGTAGAAGTCGAACAAACTTGGTCTAAAAATGAATGCAAATTTATAAATGAAGCTCAACTTGCACGACTCCAACTCACGGATGTCAACTTTTTAGAATGACATTCATTTTAGATCAAATTAGTTCCCAAAATCATCGAAAACTACACTCTTTAGTAAACTAATTAACAATTTCCTTACTAATTTATAAATAAAACTTAGTAAACCTAAAAATGCCTAACAATTCTCCAAAGTAAGAAAACAAATTTAAAATAATTCAACTCCAAGATAGATCCAAATAATTGAGTAGAGAAAAGAAACTTACAGAAATCAGAAAAAAGAGCAGAAAAATAACAACGAAGGAGAAGAGAGTGATAACGCCACCGGAAGTGTACGACTGTAGAAGTCCTAGTTGATCTTCAAGTAGGTGTATAATTTATTCAACTTATTCATTAATTTATAATTTTAGCAAAAAATCTAGAGAAATACAGATAAAAAAGAAGCAAATCCCATAAAATTTTTCGAACTAACCTAGAAATATTTTCCCATCGCCACCTTCACAACGAAACCATCCCCATCATTGGCTCATCACTTCCATCCTTTCACCAAAAAATCAACATTAATAGCCACCATTCAACTATTAAACACCTAACTCCAATCATTTTTCATTAGATCGGGGTATTTGGCTTTGAAATTCCATTGAAGGATTCTTTTGATTTTTGAAGAGATTCTTAAAAAAAATAAATCGAAAAAATGAAAGAAGTGAAGATGAGGCTCATTTTGGGTGCTTTTGGTTACCGAATAAAGTTTTCAGAGTGACGACAATGGTGGCTAGGGTTTCATTTGCAAGAGAAAAAGAGATTTTCTAAAGAGACAAGAAGAAAAATGAAAATTTTCTAATTTTATAGTAGTTTCTATACTTTCTTATTTTTTAATAATTTAAATATAATATATATTATTATTTTTTAATATTTTATTTTTAAAAATATTTATATTATTTTTAAAAATATTTTTAACTTTTTTTGCACAAAACATCAACATAACTAATGCCAATATTTAATAAAAAGAACAAAAAAAATTATTAACTTCAACTTAAAAAGTTTGTAAATTTCTTTGTCAGTTGATTTAGTTTGTAAAAATACATATAAAGATGAAGGTCAAAAGAGATGAAAAGGTTCAATGGTTAAAATATTTTTTTTCTTAAATTTTGAGGGTACATATGTTAGTAATTCTTAAAAAATAAGACAGCATTCTTACATTAAAAATATTAACAAGACCATTGGCCAAAATTAATTTTCTCTGGCTTATAAATTGTCAGTTTAAAAGGTTTTCTATATATTTTTCATGAAAGACTAATTTATTGTGTATGGTAATATCTAACACAATTGATAGATGATGACTCTATTTTTCAGTTTACAAAATGATATAAAATTAGATTTTTTTCCTCTAAATTTTGTCAACCAAGAGATTTTTCATTTATAGGTAACAAGAAAAATATCTCAATATTATTAATGACGTAATATGTCGTCACCTAATAGTAGTATGAATGAGTAATAGACAACAAATATTTTCCAAAGCCAAAATGAACATTTTCGTCCAAATCATTTCAACCAACTTTCAAACAACATTTTTTAATTGCAGAAGTACTTAGAATTGAATAAGAGATAAATAAGTTTTTTAATTAAATTACATTTGCATTTAATTTTTTAGTTTTGATTTTAGAGTTTTAAGTTATTTAAAATAAAATTTAAATTTTTTTATTAAAAATATAAAATTAATCACTAATAAGATTTTCAATAAGTGACAACAATTTTTTGTGTTAATTCTTGGTGCTAAATATTAAATAACACAATTTTCTGACGTCTTGTAAAATTTCTATAAAATGCAAGAGATATAACAATGAGTGACAAATAACTATTTCATCATGTTAAACCTATTTTTTGTGGCACAAATAAAATATCACATTTTATGTCTTACAAAATATGACAAATCAAATTGTAATGAATAACGGTTATTGTTGACAAATTTAAAATGTCGCTATTTCAAATTGAATAATCTTCGTCCCAAATAAAATAAAAATTATTGGTGACGATTTCGCAATGTCACAATTTTATTTAAACGTCATCAAAATATTTTCCACCAAATTTTTTTGGAGGCAAATTTTGGCGCAAAACATATAGTGACGAAAATCAGTGACGTTTTTTTTTAAATTGTCACATAAGATATACTATCAATCACTACACGTGACGAAAACAAATAATTGTCACGTTTATAGTGTTTTTTATGACGTTATATACAACGTCATATCAAAATTTCGTCACTAATTGATAAATTTATTGTAGCATATGATTTCAATCATATGACATAATATTCCAATCGTCGATCATGCTATATCAATTACTCAACATTTCACATATGTAACATATAACATGTACATTTTTTGATCTACATATAGATTTCCAGCAGCCAAATCACACAATGCTCAACTCAATTTCAATCATATTATCACAACCATACATAAATCAAACATAGTAACACAGAAATTCAATCAATAGCATCCAAGAATTTGAACATACATATAATCAAATCATCCAATTCTCTTTAATCCTTCTTCCCATGTAACTTATTTACCAAACTATTATTAGGTCCAATTTCATGCAAATCTAAGATAACAATTAAACAAATTATTAGTTGAGATACTAATCTCAACTCTAGAGTTTGTTTCACTCACAAACGCCCAGCTAATCTTGGATTCGTGTGCTTTTCCTTTGATCCTTGGTCAATCTAGTTATCGGATTCTCCTCGATATCCTCAGCTCGTGGCTCTAATCAATTATCCACAACCAATTACAGAACTAATCAGCATTCATTCCAACAATTAATCATTCAATTATACACAATCCATAACAACCCTTAACTTATTTTTAGTTCTGGACAGATTCAGTCCTAGTTACTAATTTGGCCATATCTCTTAATACGTAGATCAGATTTCCAATTAACTTATACCATTTTAAAGCTATTAAAATTATCTTTAAAATCATATAAGGTTTGTATTTTAATTTTCAGCCATGTAATACAGTTTATTGTTTAAAGCTGAGACATTCCTACATTCGAACAACGTGTACCACCTTTACAATTTTGATTCCAGATTTCTCTACACAACTTGGATTTTAGTGCTATTTGTTTCTAATTAAAATAGGTATTCTCAAGTACTTTCTATCAAAATTTCAGGTCTAAATTCTATCTCTAATGTTTAGTGGATTTTAGAAATTGTTGTCCAGAACAATGTTTTTCTTGGGCAGTTTATCCAATTCAAGCTTTAAGCTTCTCAATTTCTCTTAAATTCACCTTAGCATGTAATCCTTACTTCACCTACTTTATTCCTTTATGTTTTCATGTTAAATTTAGCTATTAAATCTTTCAATCAAGTCCCCAATTTCATTAATTTTGATAAAACAGTCTAATAGTTTTATCTAAATCGTCTAAGTGTTCCGATCTACTCTTCTAATTATTGACTAATTTTCCAGCTTCAATTCACTCAATCAACACTTCAATTCTACACTAAATCTCATTTCCAGAAATTCCTTCCTACATAAGATTTTCTAATTAAGCTTCTAGCATCATCAATTTAGCCAATTTTACCTTTAGTCCCTATACTTTGAAGCAAACTAATTTTTAAGCTTTATCAATTGGTCATCATCTTTATTCTTGCATGATCCGGCCTTTGCTACATTTCTTTCAAAAAATTTCCAGATTTTCTATCAACATGCATCACTAATTTCATATCCATTTCTTAGAGAGTTTTCTAACAAAAATCAAAACACAATCACTAAAGAATTTAGGTGAGTTTCGAACACTAGAGAAGAAATTAAGCTTACATGTTCTTTACGATTTGAGTTTCCAAGCTCAAATCATTAACATGCAAGCTCTCATTCTTCTTCCTTTGACAACAATGGCCGAAACTCTCCCCTTTCTCTCTCAATTTTCATTAATTTCTCCCTTACACACTAAGGTGCCGATTATAGAGAGAAGAAAAGGAATGATGATGGTTGACAATGTGGTCTTAATTAAGTGTAGGAATTGTCAAATTTGTCCCTTGTTTATCTCTTTTTTTTTTTTAAAGTTGTAGAATTTTATTGATAATATACCATTAGCAAGGGCCTCGTTAAAACCTCCCTAAACCTAAACGGAGGAAAAAGAGTGCACCTTGTTAATGGTTAAGTATATATTACAGCACACATGTCATTATACTCGATCTTCTATCCAAAAGACAGCACATGCGCTATGCTCACTTACCCTTCCTAAATAACTTCTAATGCAACCCTCCAGATCGCCAGCATAACCACAAAGCTATCGACCTTACGGAAGCAGCTCAGCACAGTGATTTGGTCCAAGAACCTAAACCACGCTTTGATTTTACATAAACATAACTATTACTGCAAGCCATGGCCATTATTCCAGATAGAACATTAGGAAGCTTTTGAGAACCAACAAAGTGGGGTAGTTCTGGTGATTCCAGATTTTGCCAACATGTCCTCTGTAGAGTTTGCTTCCCTTGGTATAGATCGAACCGTCCAAGATATTTCAGAGCAAAGGCTTCTACATTCCTCGATTGCTGCCTTGAAGATGGATGGAGCCAGCATTGGTCTCTCAAACCAATCAACTATTAATCTGCAATCCGACTCTATTATCAAATTAAACTTCTCGGCCCATATCGAATTCAAAAAGAGTATACATGCTTCTTTCACTGCGAGAATCTCAGCCGAAGTGGCATCCACTACGCCAATATGTTTGGAGAACATTATTAGCGAAGTATTCTCTGCATTTCTCAAAAGTCCGCCAATACCTGCCTTTTCAAAGCCACCCTCCGTAGCACCGTCCACATTGAATTTAAGGGTACCAGGCGGAGGCTTCACCCAGCTGCACTGCTTGAAGCAAGTCAATTTAGTTACCTTGGATTTAAGCACATGGGGCATAGCAAAATATCTTCAGTGTGGTTGATTAAGGATGGTCATTTCGCTTTGCACCAGCATCCTAATCGAATACTGCAAAGATCGTACAATTGATTCCTATCGACGTTGATTCCCTTGAAGACCACATCATTCATGTACAACCAGATAGATCACACAATGCACAGAAACGAAAGCTGTCAAATCTCTTTTAAACTTAAAGGAGTAAACATAGAGCGCCATGAAGAGTAAAAATAGGTGATATTACCCGGTATTGCGCTCGAAATCCCCCAAGCATTGCACCATCGCTGCCAAATATGCCAGCTGATACGACAAATGGCAGAATAGATGTGAAATGGTCTCGTTCTCCACTGAGCAGGGTGGGCACAGCAGTGAGTGTTGACCCATCACTCATATTTTAGAAAGTTCGACCCTTGTTGGGATCCAACCATGCAACAATTTCCACAAGAATGCCTCCACCTTCGGTGGAGCAATATTCGGCCACATATTCTTCCATAGTTCACTTTCAACTCTGCCATCATGCGATAGGAGATCGCAAAACGATTTGGACAAGTACAGTCCATTGGAATTAACAATCCATTGGATACTATCATTTTGGAAGCGTCCAGGTAAAGCATTTTCAATCAACGCTCGAAACTCTTCCCAAATGCCTTTCTCTCAGTCAAATAAAGGTCTGCGAAGTTCGATCTCCCACTGCTATTGATCTTCTAAAAATTTTCCATAATCTGCAACTACTCCCATTTTGTTGGTAGCTAGTGCAAATAATCTGGGAAAAGCACTTTTCAAGGGAGTGGAGCCCACCCATACATCGTCTCAAAACCTAACTCTCTTGCCATTGCCTACGATAATCCTTAGATTCTGTGAAAATTTATCATCTGGATTTGAGAGGGGCGAGACAACATTTTTCCAAATCCACGATTTGTTAGCTGGTCTTAAATTTGTCGGGAGTAAGCTCGACGGATCTTCATTATATTTTGCGCTAACAACTCTTCGCCACAAGCTATTTGGCTCCGTACTGTACCTCCAAAACCACTTATTGAGAAGTGCTCTATTCTTTACCTTGAAGTCGACAAAGCCTAGACCGCCACAAGCCTTAGGTAAGCAAATGGTCTCCCAACTAATCCAATGGATGGATTTTTTGTCTAAGGAACCCTAGAGAAATTTTGCTACCAAACTACTGATTCTTGATTTGATTGATGATGGCATCGGAAAGATGGAGATGAAGTAAATTGGTAAGTTGGCTAAGACTGCCTTCACTAAGGCGATTCTTCCCCCAAATAATAATAGCTTGACTTTCTACGATGAGAGTTTAAGCCAAAATTTCTCAACAATTGGATGCCAAATTTGAGTCGAGTTCTTGATAGCTCCCAGTGGAAGACCCAAGTATTGGGTGGGAAAATTCTCCCTTTGGCAATGAAGAATACTCGCCCATCCGTCGATCAGTGAGACATCCACATTAATCCCAAACAATTTGACTTTTTCAGATTTAGGCGTAAGCCCGCTGCAATCTCGAAACCTTTTAAAATTCTCACCACATTCTTTATTTGCTCCTGCTCAGCTCCACAGAACAGAATGAGGTCATCCGCAAATTGGATGTAGACACATTATTCCAAATTGATACTAAAACTTATACATTCTACCAATTTGGTCGTAATTCAAAATAAATCTATAAATTTAACATTTTCTATTTAAAATTGAATGTATACATATTGAATATGTATCACTACACTTGATATTTGGACTATAGTTGGAATGCTAGAGTTATTGATTGTTGATAGGTGAAAAAAACAGGAGTTATAATTAAGTTATAGAATTTTGGGATCTAAAATATAATTCTATCGTGGTAGATTTTTTATTTCAAAAAGAAATTATAATATACCTAAACTGTCTCTAACAAACTATTGTGATTAAATGCACTCAAACCCACAAAAATGGAGATATTATTCCACTAATGTAGTTGTACCATATAGTGCCCGTATGGAACACGTTGTCATTTTCAATGCTCTAACATTTCCACACGTAATCTTAGATTTGGACCGACCAAAGCATGCTCGTGTCTCTGTTTTTGCAATAAATGAAGGCTCCCCATTCCAGAAACCCTGTTAGAACAACGTGTACACTTGGATTGCAGATACACCGTCAATTTGGATATTTTCAGTCACGTCCTTCTCATCCTTCTATATTTAACCTCTCTTCGCCAACAAACTGAGTGATAAATTGATAAATTAATGCGAAAATACCATATGGGCGAAATTGATAAATTAGAACTACTACAGGGGCAAAAGTGATAAGTACTTCAGGAGATCTAACAGGTTCGGGATAGGAAGGCCGAAGATCGCTAAAACTTGCATTGTTGGGAAGAGAGGAAAACGGAGTGATAAGTACTTATAGTACTTAGTGAAGAAACTCCTACACAAACGTCTTTTAAAGTTTTGATCATTTAAACGTATAGCAATTTCCAAATTATTATCAAAGGTAATACATCATAACAAACATATCATTCGAATACAAGGAGCAACCAAGAGCCAATATGTCACTTTCATGCATATACAATCGAATCAAACCATATTCAAGAAGAAATTCACATTTAATCAGATAATAGCATTTAACAAACAACAACAAACTGTAGCAGAGAACCAATTTTGAATTTAATTTAGACATAGGCATCTTAATTCGATCTATAAGGCATTATCATCATACCAACATTCAACATTATCAAAATTTTCACATATAACTGTTCTCAATTCAATTCTCATCAATTCGATTGCCTTGGTATATATAGCGAGTTAGGTATTCAAGTCACATATGATAGAGGGGTGAATAATCACCAAACAGAGGGGTACATAGTACCAATTTCATGTTATCGTGTTACATATTAGCAAGGTGTACATTACACTGATCAGAGGGGTACACTCACGTACCAATTTCAGAGGGGTACACTCAAGTACCAATTTCGAGCTCTACACTTTAGGCATGCTGTACTACCTAGACTGACCATATAACCAAGGACTGATTACTCGTGTAATTCAATCTCAAATTCGGGAATTATCAAGTAATTGCACCATCAATTATTCAATCATTATCAATTGATTCATATGACACATAGTTTCATATCACAATACATGTATTTTAATTCTCAAACATACGATTTCAATCATATGACATAACATTCCAATCATTGATCATGCTACATTAATTACTCAACATTTCACATATGTAACATAGAACATGTACATTTTTCGATCTTCATATAGAATTCCAGCAGCCAAATCACACAATGCTCAACTCAATTTCAATCATATTATCACAACCATACATAAATCAAACATAGTAACACAGAAATTCAATCAATAGCATCCAAGAATTCGAACATACATATAATCAAATAATCCAATTCTCTTTAATCCTTCTTCCCATGTAACTTATTTACCAAACCATTATTAGGTCCAATTTCATGCAAATCTAAGATAACAATTAAACAAATTATTAGTTGAGATACTAATCTCAACTCTAGAGTTTGTTTCACTCACAAACGCCCAGCTAGTCTTGGATTCGTATGCTTTTCCTTCGATCCTTGGTCTATCCAGTTATCGGATTTCCTCGATATCCTCAGCTCGTGTCTCTAATCAATTATCCACAACCAATTACAGAACTAATCAGCATTCATTCCAACAATTAATCATTCAATTATACACAATCCATAACAACCCTTAACTTATTTTCAGTTCTGGACAGATTCAATCCTAGTTACTAATTTGGCCATATCTCTCAATACGTAGATCGGATTTCCAATTAACTTATACCATTTTAAAGTTATTAAAATTATCTTTAAAACCATATAAGGTTTGTATTTTAATTTCCAGCCATGTAATACAGTTTATTGTTTAAAGCTGAGACATTCCTGCATTCGAACAGCTTGTACCACCTTTACAATTTTGATTCCAGATTTCTCTACACAACTTGGATTTTAGTGCTATTTGTTTCTAATTAAAATAGGCATTCTCAAGTACTTTCTATCAAAATTTTAGGTCTAAATTCCATCTCTATGATGTTTAGTGGATTTTAGAAGTTGTTGTCCAGAACAATGTTTTTCTTGGGCAGTTTATCCAATTCAAGCTTCTTAAATTCACCTTAGCATGTAATCCTTATTTAACCTACTTTATTCCTTTATTTTTTCATGTTAAATTTAGCTATTAAATCTTTCAATCAAGTCCCCAATTTCATTAATTTTGATAAAACAATCTAATGGTTTTTTATCTAAACTGTCTAAGTGTTTCGATCTACTCTTCTAATTATTGACTAATTTTCCAGCTTCAATTCACTCAATCAACACTTCAATTCTACACTAAATCTCATTTCTAGAAATTCCTTCCTACATATGATTTTCTAATTAAGCTTCTAACATCATCAATTTAGCCGATTTTACCTTTAGTCCCTATACTTTGAACCAAACTATTGTGAGTGACTTGAACCTGTTCTTCGATTTCCCGAAGCAATTGAGGACCAAGAACTTTATTTTCACCTAACTCAAACCAGCATAAAGGTGTTCTACACCTTCTTCCATATAGAGCTTCGAATGTAGACATTTGAATCGAAGCTTGATAGCTATTGTTGTCTGCAAATTCGATGAGTGGTATGGATTTCTCCCAGTTTCTTCCGAAATCGATAATACATGCTCTAAGCATATCTTCGAGCACTTGTATCACTCTTTCGGATTGACCATCGCTTTGAGGATGAAAAGTTGTACTGAGATTTAACTTGGTTCCGAGAGCCCGTTGCAAAGTTTTCCAGAATCAAACTGTGAATCTAAGATTTTGATCTGAAACAATTGAGGTAGGAACTCCATGTAAGAGAATCACTTCACGAATGTACATATCGGCTAGGGTTTCCAAGTTATAGTTCATTAAAACATGGATAAAGTGATCCGACTTAGTGAATCGGTCCATAATTACCCACATTGCATCACATTTTCTTAGAGTGCAAGGAAGACCGGTTACAAAATCCATTGTGATTCGGTCCCACTTCCACTATCCCAAATTGGTACCAAAACTTTTGCATTCTACCAATTTGGTCGTAATTCAAAATAAATCTATAAATTTAACATTTTCTATTTAAAATTGAATGTATACATATTGAATATGTATCACTACACTTGATATTTGGACTATAGTTGGAATGCTAGAGTTATTGATTGTTGATATCATATTTAGGGACACAGGTGAAAAAACAGGAGTTATAATTAAGTTATACACTTTTGGGATCTAAAATATAATTCTATCGTGGTGGATTTTTTATTTCAAAAAGAAATTATAATATACCTAAACTGTCTCTAACAAACTATTGTGATTAAATGCACTCAAACCCACAAAAATGGAGATATTATTCCACTAATGCAGTTGTACCATATAGTGCCCGTATGGAACACGTTGTCATTTTCAATGCTCGGAAGTTGGTTAATTTGCCATTTTTGCGTGTGAAACGTGGAACTCATCGTTGAAATTTGGACGAGTCCTATGAAGAAGTAAATGCATTAGCTCTAACATTTCCACACGTAATCTTAGATTTGGACCGACCAAAGCATGCTCGTGTCTCTGTTTTTGCAATAAATGAAGGCTCCCCATTCCAGAAACCCTGTTAGAACAACGTGTACACTTGGATTGCAGATACACCGTCAATTTGGATATTTTCAGTCACGTCCTTCTCATCCTTCTATATTTAACCTCTCTTCGCCAACAAACTGAGTGATAAATTGATAAATTAATGCGAAAATACCATATGGGCGAAATTGATAAATTAGAACTACTACAGGGGCAAAAGTGATAAGTACTTCAGGAGATCTAACAGGTTCGGGATAGGAAGGCCGAAGATCGCTAAAACTTGCATTGTTGGGAAGAGAGGAAAACGGAGTGATAAGTACTTATAGTACTTAGTGAAGAAACTCCTACACAAACGTCTTTTAAAGTTTTGATCATTTAAACGTATAGCAATTTCCAAATTATTATCAAAGGTAATACATCATAACAAACATATCATTCGAATACAAGGAGCAACCAAGAGCCAATATGTCACTTTCATGCATATACAATCGAATCAAACCATATTCAAGAAGAAATTCACATTTAATCAGATAATAGCATTTAACAAACAACAACAAACTGTAGCAGAGAACCAATTTTGAATTTAATTTAGACATAGGCATCTTAATTCGATCTATAAGGCATTATCATCATACCAACATTCAACATTATCAAAATTTTCACATATAACTGTTCTCAATTCAATTCTCATCAATTCGATTGCCTTGGTATATATAGCGAGTTAGGTATTCAAGTCACATATGATAGAGGGGTGAATAATCACCAAACAGAGGGGTACATAGTACCAATTTCATGTTATCGTGTTACATATTAGCAAGGTGTACATTACACTGATCAGAGGGGTACACTCACGTACCAATTTCAGAGGGGTACACTCAAGTACCAATTTCGAGCTCTACACTTTAGGCATGCTGTACTACCTAGACTGACCATATAACCAAGGACTGATTACTCGTGTAATTCAATCTCAAATTCGGGAATTATCAAGTAATTGCACCATCAATTATTCAATCATTATCAATTGATTCATATGACACATAGTTTCATATCACAATACATGTATTTTAATTCTCAAACATACGATTTCAATCATATGACATAACATTCCAATCATTGATCATGCTACATTAATTACTCAACATTTCACATATGTAACATAGAACATGTACATTTTTCGATCTTCATATAGAATTCCAGCAGCCAAATCACACAATGCTCAACTCAATTTCAATCATATTATCACAACCATACATAAATCAAACATAGTAACACAGAAATTCAATCAATAGCATCCAAGAATTCGAACATACATATAATCAAATAATCCAATTCTCTTTAATCCTTCTTCCCATGTAACTTATTTACCAAACCATTATTAGGTCCAATTTCATGCAAATCTAAGATAACAATTAAACAAATTATTAGTTGAGATACTAATCTCAACTCTAGAGTTTGTTTCACTCACAAACGCCCAGCTAGTCTTGGATTCGTATGCTTTTCCTTCGATCCTTGGTCTATCCAGTTATCGGATTTCCTCGATATCCTCAGCTCGTGTCTCTAATCAATTATCCACAACCAATTACAGAACTAATCAGCATTCATTCCAACAATTAATCATTCAATTATACACAATCCATAACAACCCTTAACTTATTTTCAGTTCTGGACAGATTCAATCCTAGTTACTAATTTGGCCATATCTCTCAATACGTAGATCGGATTTCCAATTAACTTATACCATTTTAAAGTTATTAAAATTATCTTTAAAACCATATAAGGTTTGTATTTTAATTTCCAGCCATGTAATACAGTTTATTGTTTAAAGCTGAGACATTCCTGCATTCGAACAGCTTGTACCACCTTTACAATTTTGATTCCAGATTTCTCTACACAACTTGGATTTTAGTGCTATTTGTTTCTAATTAAAATAGGCATTCTCAAGTACTTTCTATCAAAATTTTAGGTCTAAATTCCATCTCTATGATGTTTAGTGGATTTTAGAAGTTGTTGTCCAGAACAATGTTTTTCTTGGGCAGTTTATCCAATTCAAGCTTCTTAAATTCACCTTAGCATGTAATCCTTATTTAACCTACTTTATTCCTTTATTTTTTCATGTTAAATTTAGCTATTAAATCTTTCAATCAAGTCCCCAATTTCATTAATTTTGATAAAACAATCTAATGGTTTTTTATCTAAACTGTCTAAGTGTTTCGATCTACTCTTCTAATTATTGACTAATTTTCCAGCTTCAATTCACTCAATCAACACTTCAATTCTACACTAAATCTCATTTCTAGAAATTCCTTCCTACATATGATTTTCTAATTAAGCTTCTAACATCATCAATTTAGCCGATTTTACCTTTAGTCCCTATACTTTGAACCAAACTATTGTGAGTGACTTGAACCTGTTCTTCGATTTCCCGAAGCAATTGAGGACCAAGAACTTTATTTTCACCTAACTCAAACCAGCATAAAGGTGTTCTACACCTTCTTCCATATAGAGCTTCGAATGTAGACATTTGAATCGAAGCTTGATAGCTATTGTTGTCTGCAAATTCGATGAGTGGTATGGATTTCTCCCAGTTTCTTCCGAAATCGATAATACATGCTCTAAGCATATCTTCGAGCACTTGTATCACTCTTTCGGATTGACCATCGCTTTGAGGATGAAAAGTTGTACTGAGATTTAACTTGGTTCCGAGAGCCCGTTGCAAAGTTTTCCAGAATCAAACTGTGAATCTAAGATTTTGATCTGAAACAATTGAGGTAGGAACTCCATGTAAGAGAATCACTTCACGAATGTACATATCGGCTAGGGTTTCCAAGTTATAGTTCATTAAAACATGGATAAAGTGATCCGACTTAGTGAATCGGTCCATAATTACCCACATTGCATCACATTTTCTTAGAGTGCAAGGAAGACCGGTTACAAAATCCATTGTGATTCGGTCCCACTTCCACTATCCCAAATTGGTACCAAAACTTTTGCATTCTACCAATTTGGTCGTAATTCAAAATAAATCTATAAATTTAACATTTTCTATTTAAAATTGAATGTATACATATTGAATATGTATCACTACACTTGATATTTGGACTATAGTTGGAATGCTAGAGTTATTGATTGTTGATATCATATTTAGGGACACAGGTGAAAAAACAGGAGTTATAATTAAGTTATACACTTTTGGGATCTAAAATATAATTCTATCGTGGTGGATTTTTTATTTCAAAAAGAAATTATAATATACCTAAACTGTCTCTAACAAACTATTGTGATTAAATGCACTCAAACCCACAAAAATGGAGATATTATTCCACTAATGCAGTTGTACCATATAGTGCCCGTATGGAACACGTTGTCATTTTCAATGCTCGGAAGTTGGTTAATTTGCCATTTTTGCGTGTGAAACGTGGAACTCATCGTTGAAATTTGGACGAGTCCTATGAAGAAGTAAATGCATTAGCTCTAACATTTCCACACGTAATCTTAGATTTGGACCGACCAAAGCATGCTCGTGTCTCTGTTTTTGCAATAAATGAAGGCTCCCCATTCCAGAAACCCTGTTAGAACAACGTGTACACTTGGATTGCAGATACACCGTCAATTTGGATATTTTCAGTCACGTCCTTCTCATCCTTCTATATTTAACCTCTCTTCGCCAACAAACTGAGTGATAAATTGATAAATTAATGCGAAAATACCATATGGGCGAAATTGATAAATTAGAACTACTACAGGGGCAAAAGTGATAAGTACTTCAGGAGATCTAACAGGTTCGGGATAGGAAGGCCGAAGATCGCTAAAACTTGCATTGTTGGGAAGAGAGGAAAACGGAGTGATAAGTACTTATAGTACTTAGTGAAGAAACTCCTACACAAACGTCTTTTAAAGTTTTGATCATTTAAACGTATAGCAATTTCCAAATTATTATCAAAGGTAATACATCATAACAAACATATCATTCGAATACAAGGAGCAACCAAGAGCCAATATGTCACTTTCATGCATATACAATCGAATCAAACCATATTCAAGAAGAAATTCACATTTAATCAGATAATAGCATTTAACAAACAACAACAAACTGTAGCAGAGAACCAATTTTGAATTTAATTTAGACATAGGCATCTTAATTCGATCTATAAGGCATTATCATCATACCAACATTCAACATTATCAAAATTTTCACATATAACTGTTCTCAATTCAATTCTCATCAATTCGATTGCCTTGGTATATATAGCGAGTTAGGTATTCAAGTCACATATGATAGAGGGGTGAATAATCACCAAACAGAGGGGTACATAGTACCAATTTCATGTTATCGTGTTACATATTAGCAAGGTGTACATTACACTGATCAGAGGGGTACACTCACGTACCAATTTCAGAGGGGTACACTCAAGTACCAATTTCGAGCTCTACACTTTAGGCATGCTGTACTACCTAGACTGACCATATAACCAAGGACTGATTACTCGTGTAATTCAATCTCAAATTCGGGAATTATCAAGTAATTGCACCATCAATTATTCAATCATTATCAATTGATTCATATGACACATAGTTTCATATCACAATACATGTATTTTAATTCTCAAACATACGATTTCAATCATATGACATAACATTCCAATCATTGATCATGCTACATTAATTACTCAACATTTCACATATGTAACATAGAACATGTACATTTTTCGATCTTCATATAGAATTCCAGCAGCCAAATCACACAATGCTCAACTCAATTTCAATCATATTATCACAACCATACATAAATCAAACATAGTAACACAGAAATTCAATCAATAGCATCCAAGAATTCGAACATACATATAATCAAATAATCCAATTCTCTTTAATCCTTCTTCCCATGTAACTTATTTACCAAACCATTATTAGGTCCAATTTCATGCAAATCTAAGATAACAATTAAACAAATTATTAGTTGAGATACTAATCTCAACTCTAGAGTTTGTTTCACTCACAAACGCCCAGCTAGTCTTGGATTCGTATGCTTTTCCTTCGATCCTTGGTCTATCCAGTTATCGGATTTCCTCGATATCCTCAGCTCGTGTCTCTAATCAATTATCCACAACCAATTACAGAACTAATCAGCATTCATTCCAACAATTAATCATTCAATTATACACAATCCATAACAACCCTTAACTTATTTTCAGTTCTGGACAGATTCAATCCTAGTTACTAATTTGGCCATATCTCTCAATACGTAGATCGGATTTCCAATTAACTTATACCATTTTAAAGTTATTAAAATTATCTTTAAAACCATATAAGGTTTGTATTTTAATTTCCAGCCATGTAATACAGTTTATTGTTTAAAGCTGAGACATTCCTGCATTCGAACAGCTTGTACCACCTTTACAATTTTGATTCCAGATTTCTCTACACAACTTGGATTTTAGTGCTATTTGTTTCTAATTAAAATAGGCATTCTCAAGTACTTTCTATCAAAATTTTAGGTCTAAATTCCATCTCTATGATGTTTAGTGGATTTTAGAAGTTGTTGTCCAGAACAATGTTTTTCTTGGGCAGTTTATCCAATTCAAGCTTCTTAAATTCACCTTAGCATGTAATCCTTATTTAACCTACTTTATTCCTTTATTTTTTCATGTTAAATTTAGCTATTAAATCTTTCAATCAAGTCCCCAATTTCATTAATTTTGATAAAACAATCTAATGGTTTTTTATCTAAACTGTCTAAGTGTTTCGATCTACTCTTCTAATTATTGACTAATTTTCCAGCTTCAATTCACTCAATCAACACTTCAATTCTACACTAAATCTCATTTCTAGAAATTCCTTCCTACATATGATTTTCTAATTAAGCTTCTAACATCATCAATTTAGCCGATTTTACCTTTAGTCCCTATACTTTGAACCAAACTATTGTGAGTGACTTGAACCTGTTCTTCGATTTCCCGAAGCAATTGAGGACCAAGAACTTTATTTTCACCTAACTCAAACCAGCATAAAGGTGTTCTACACCTTCTTCCATATAGAGCTTCGAATGTAGACATTTGAATCGAAGCTTGATAGCTATTGTTGTCTGCAAATTCGATGAGTGGTATGGATTTCTCCCAGTTTCTTCCGAAATCGATAATACATGCTCTAAGCATATCTTCGAGCACTTGTATCACTCTTTCGGATTGACCATCGCTTTGAGGATGAAAAGTTGTACTGAGATTTAACTTGGTTCCGAGAGCCCGTTGCAAAGTTTTCCAGAATCAAACTGTGAATCTAAGATTTTGATCTGAAACAATTGAGGTAGGAACTCCATGTAAGAGAATCACTTCACGAATGTACATATCGGCTAGGGTTTCCAAGTTATAGTTCATTAAAACATGGATAAAGTGATCCGACTTAGTGAATCGGTCCATAATTACCCACATTGCATCACATTTTCTTAGAGTGCAAGGAAGACCGGTTACAAAATCCATTGTGATTCGGTCCCACTTCCACTATCCCAAATTGGTACCAAAACTTTTGCATTCTACCAATTTGGTCGTAATTCAAAATAAATCTATAAATTTAACATTTTCTATTTAAAATTGAATGTATACATATTGAATATGTATCACTACACTTGATATTTGGACTATAGTTGGAATGCTAGAGTTATTGATTGTTGATATCATATTTAGGGACACAGGTGAAAAAACAGGAGTTATAATTAAGTTATACACTTTTGGGATCTAAAATATAATTCTATCGTGGTGGATTTTTTATTTCAAAAAGAAATTATAATATACCTAAACTGTCTCTAACAAACTATTGTGATTAAATGCACTCAAACCCACAAAAATGGAGATATTATTCCACTAATGCAGTTGTACCATATAGTGCCCGTATGGAACACGTTGTCATTTTCAATGCTCGGAAGTTGGTTAATTTGCCATTTTTGCGTGTGAAACGTGGAACTCATCGTTGAAATTTGGACGAGTCCTATGAAGAAGTAAATGCATTAGCTCTAACATTTCCACACGTAATCTTAGATTTGGACCGACCAAAGCATGCTCGTGTCTCTGTTTTTGCAATAAATGAAGGCTCCCCATTCCAGAAACCCTGTTAGAACAACGTGTACACTTGGATTGCAGATACACCGTCAATTTGGATATTTTCAGTCACGTCCTTCTCTATTTAACCTCTCTTCGCCATGCTAATTCTCAACATATTCTTTCGTCTTCTTCATTGTTAATCCAATCAGGCTTCAATGGCTAAGGAAAGTGTGAAAAGATGTTCTTGGGGCTGGATGGAAACAGCTCCGCCTCCCATTGTTCACCCGGAGAAGCCTTCCACTTCTCCACTTCTCGAAACCATTGTCGAAGACGCTGCCGAGGAATACGACGACAGTGATTCCAGGATTCTTCTGTATATTTCTCAATTCCTCCACATTTCTAAGCATCTAAGGAATGTTCCGTTGCCTTTTACAAGAGCAACGATGGTTCCATTGAGTTAGCAACTTCAATCCATGAAAGGACTTAGCTCTGCTACTGCAAATTTTGTACATCAGATTTCTTTTCTTCTTCTTCTGAGTTCTGTCCAGGTGTAAATGAACATTAGTTTACTTAATTTCTTTCACATATATTACGTGTTTAAACTCTTCCAGGCTCAAAACTTTGGCATCATAATATACTTGTGGTCCAACAACTGTTAGCCTTTTTTCTCATCTGTGATTTTTACCACATGACGTGCCACATAACGACAACGACGGTCATCCTCTCTTGTAATAAAACTTTACGTACCAATATACTATTGCACAAATATTTTATATCAATTGTCTGGGTGGTGTAGTTGGTTATCACGTTAGCCTCACACGCTAAAGGTCCCTGGTTTGAACCCGGGCTCAGACACTTTTTGTCCCTACTTTGGCTCAAATTATGCAAAATGTCCCTTTATTATGTGTATACTCCGACAAACCCATACATAATTTTAAAATTTAGAATAGAACCCACAAATGATAGTCATGGTGGAACTTGAATTTGGGTACCCAAAGATGAATGATTACAGAGTGAGAATTGAGTGGCGAATATCTAAAAATTGTAGGTAATCTTATAGAAAAAAATTACCCGACCCGGTAATTTTTCCAGAACACGGGCCGAGATTTTTCCCTTATCGGGTACTCGACCCGACCCGAAAAATTACCTCATTAATTAAGTATATAATTCTTTCTGAATAATATGTCGCTTGAATTTATATAAAAGTAAAATAGAGAAACATTCTACTAACAAAACACGTCAAGTTATTGCAATATTTTTAAAATGTGTGTTTTAGTCCTAAAATAAACTTTTGTTTTACTTTAACTATGTTAAACATTTAGATTCTAAAAAAAAAACTATGTTAAATATTTTGATGTGGCTTATCCTTTTAAACATATGATGGTGTATTATATGCACCCTTGTATTTTTAGGGTAAACAACATCGCTAGTCACTAAATTATTCATATTTTTTTATTTTGGTCATTAAACTATTGTTTTGGGAAAAACTGCCACCAACATTACGTTTTTTCCTATTTTAGTCACAAATGTTACATTTTTCATGTTTTGGTCACCAATCTATTGCTTCTTTCCTGTTTTGGTCACCAAATAATTTTCTCTGAAAAGTTAAAGGCTACATCAAATTTATAAAATGCTCTACTACTAATACTAATGCATTGTAAACTGTTAAAAAAAATTGACATCTAACCATATAAGACCACCGACGTTCACTGATCAAAATATGTGTCATGTTGATAGCTTCACGGACGGCAAACTACTACATAGGCAGATGAAACCCGTGCCACGAATGTAGACAAAACTATAAATATGTACATATATTATTTAAATCGATTAATTATACCAATTTTTTTATTTTGGTACCTAAAGTATTTTTTGGTCAAAATAAGTACCTAAAATATACTTTTTTGTTAAACTAGGTACCTAAAGTATAATTTTTGGTCAAAATAGGTACATAGAGTATTTTTTCATCAAAGTAAGTATCTAAAGTACATTTTTTGATCAAAATAGGTATCTAAAGTATTTTTAGGTCAAAATAGGTACTTAAAGTATACATATTTTTATGTAAAACTAATGTTTTGATATAATAATTGAAAAATGTTTTGGACTAATTTGAAAAGAATTTAAAACTTGGTTTTAAGTCCAAACAACTTGAATTTATGTTTGAGGTATTTTAAAAGGCTTTTGGCAAGATTTTTCATGTTTTTAAACGGCCAAACTTGACTTTTCAAGTTACCCGTATCGATACAGCTGTACCTGTACCGATACATTTTTGCCCCAGTTTGGTCACTGCCAAAACCCGTATCGAAACAGGCTTGACCGTTTCGATACGGATCGGGATCGTTTCGATACGGATCGGGATCGTTTCGATACGCCTGGTAAGCGTACTGATCCCCTTTCAACCACCCCAACGGCTACTTTCCCAATGGCCATTTAAAAGTGAACCCGTACCGATACGCCATCAAGCGTATCGATACGCCCAGGCTGGCAAGAGCCCAACGACTAGTTCATGATGAAGGCCGTACCGATACGGGTCCAAGCGTATCGATACGGAAGGCTGCAGAACAGCATTAATGAAGGGAAATAAAGTCCTCAACGTGTAACGCCCGTGTTTTGAGGTTAGGAGTTAGTCGGGTTTGTGGTCCGAGTCGGTAAAATTAAATTAAAACATTTTGGTCATGACATGAGTTAGTTGAAATTAAATAACAAGGGGAGGGACCAAAGGGGTAAATTGACCCTAAAGAATTTAAAAGGATGACACGTTTTGAATAGTTAACAAAAAAGAAAAGAAATAAAGTTGTCTTCTCTTTCCCCATCTCCCTACCAACGTTAAACCCATCTCAAAACCTCTCTAAGCCTTGTCTACTATTCCATTGAGTTTCTTCATCATTCCAAGGTCTCTTTCAAAGGTAAAGATGTTTTCTTACTCTCCTCTTCATCCTTTATCTATCCATGGTTTTAGATTTTAAAACTATGAGCTTTTGAAAATTAGGGTTTGGTTTAAAGCTTGAGTTTTAATGGGGATTTTCATTTTGTTTTGAGAAATGGAGTTGGGTTTTTGTTTATTCATGTTAAAATGTACAACATATGTCAAAATGGTTGGGTTTTGTTGAAAACCCGAAGTGGGTTCTTGGAGTAATTTTTAGGATGTCAAAACTTGATTTTTGGGTGGGTTTTAAGTGGAAATTGAAGGGCTGATGGTTTGTATATGTTAGGAGGATGTTTTGGGACCTTTTGGGAGTCTTTTGGATGATTGAAAATGGAAATTTCAGCTAGGGTTTGAGGGAGCTCGAAAATTGATATATTTGGGGATTAATTTGATTTGGAAAATTGGTTGAAGTTGGTTTGAACTCAAGGGTTGAGTGTTGATTGAATATTAGCATTGATTGAGATTATTGGTTGTGTTTTGGTTGGCTAGAAGCAAGAGGAGACGGCGAAGGAGCATTGGGAACGAATCCGGGCTCGTAGGAGTTTTGCTTTGGTTGCTAAGGAAGGGCGGTGAGTGGTTTTAAATCATGTTTTAAAGTTTGGTTCGAGTGTGTGTAGTGTGTGGGTGAAATGTGCTTGGTAGGCCATTTCTATATAATTCAAGTTGTTAATTTAGCTATTGACTTCCATTGAATGCTATGTGTATTGCCTATTCATGCTCTTGTGATATGTGGTTGATTTGTACATGTATGCCATGATGTGTATATGTGATAAGCATGAGATGTGGTTGATGGATATGTGATGTGTAAATGAAAATTGGCACTAATAATTTACCGGGTGTAAATGATCGATCATTAGGATTAGTGTGCATACAAATTGAGTCAAAACGTATGTGGCCTTGATGGCGTTAAGTCATCAAGGAGGAGTACGGTGATGTAATATTCCACCGGAAGCTTTATTATATTCTACGAGATGATGAATGGAATCCCATCCGTAGGGCATGTGGCGATGAGTGAAATCCCGCACATGCAAGGTCCGGTGATGAGTGTAATCCCACCGAGGTAATGTGATTGTTGAGATTTAATCCGCACATCCGGGTAACTAATAGTGGCCAATTGAACTTGTTCATATGATTGCGATATATGATGACGATGTATGATAATGTTATTAATGTTTGAGCTTGATATGATGTGAGATGCCATACATGACTCTTGAAAGACTAGCTAGGTCTACTTGTAACTTTATCTATGCATGCTAGATATGAGGTTTAAGGAATACATGCTTGGACCCTGCATTGTTGATGTTTTCGGTTTTAGAGCACCCTCACTAAGCTTATAGCTTACGCTCTCATTTTCAACAATGCAGATCATTAGCATGGTGTTAGCTCGGAGCAAGGCAAGAAGGGTTTTCCAAGTTTGTGGCTCAAGTACAGTTGTTAATTATGTAGTAGTTAAGAAATGTGGCAAGAGAGTGTGTTTGTATGAGCTTGTATGACTCATTTGTGATTTTGATGTTTATGCTTGACTTGGTTTGTAAGCATGTTTACCTTGCCAAATGCTTTTGATGTATGCCTTTGAATGTTAATATTGCTTATGGTATGTAAACCCTTATGGGAATGAATGATGCTTTTACTTATCAATGTTTCCAAGCATGACTTGTATGAAAGGCCTTTGTATATTGGTCATGTATGTATATTTGTTAAATCCATGTTGTGGGTGCTTGAGTATGTTAAACCTAGGACGTATGCCTCTAAACTTTGTATGTTGGTGTTTTGTGCCTTCAGGGGGGTCCTAGGGGACCTTTAGACTTGTCAAGACTCACTTAAATCTGAATTTCCAAGGTTGCAGACTGCCAGCGTTTCGAAACGGGAAGGGTCGTTTCGAAACGGGTAGGCTTCAGGGACCCCGTATCGGAACGCGTTTCGATACGGTATGGCCTTTGAAACCCCTGTTCTGAAACGCGTATCGGAACGTTTTGGCTACTAGAATTTTGAGAAATTGACGAGATGAAGGTGTTTCGAAACGGGCCTGAAGGTTTCGAAACGGTCAAAATCTCGTTGACCACGAGAAGTTGACCGTCGTGGGCGTTTCGAAACGGTTGACCACCGTTTCGATACGGCCCCTTGTATAGGCTCTGGGGCAGTTGACCTGGTCAAGGCGTTTCGATACGCCTTAAGGGTGTTTCGAAACGGCCTGTTTAAAATATTAAAATTGGGCTGTTTAAATGTTGTTTTGGGTTCGAATGGTTGCCTCATGTATTTTTATTCCTCTGTTTGATCACATAGGACTTAAATGGACTTTTAGCAAAGAATAAGTTAAGAATTTAAAAATAGGGTTGCTAACCGAGGGGGAGCCTTAACGGGTTTCGCTTCGGTTTTCCCCGTGTGGCCCACTCGGACCAGTCATCCGGCCAGACCGGGACGAGGGGGTTACACAACGGCTCCAAATCATCCCCAACGGCTAATAACGGCTATAAACTCATCAAGGAGTATAAAAGGGACCTCCAAGCATCAAGTAAAGGGTTATGCTCATATTTTAGTCACCAACATTACGTTTTTTCCTATTTTAGTCACAAATGTTACATTTTTCATGTTTTGGTCACCAATCTATTGCTTCTTTCCTGTTTTGGTCACCAAATAATTTTCTCTGAAAAGTTAAAGGCTACATCAAATTTATAAAATGCTCTACTACTAATACTAATGCATTGTAAACTGTTAAAAAAATTGACATCTAACCATATAAGACCACCGACGGTCACTGGTCAAAATATGTGTCATGTTGATAGCTTCATGGATGACAAACTACTACATAGGCAGATGAAACACGTGCCACGAATGTAGACAAAACTATAAATATGTACATATATTATCTATATCGATTAATTATACTATTTTTTATTTTGGTACCTAAAGTATTTTTTGGTCAAAATAAGTACCTAAAATATACTTTTTTGTTAAACTAGGTACCTAAAGTATAATTTTTGGTCAAAATAGGTACTTAAAGTATTTTTTCATCAAAGTAAATATCTAAAGTACATTTTTTTGGTCAAAATAGGTATCTAAAGTATTTTTAGGTCAAAATAGGTACTTAAAGTATACATATTTTTATATAGGTTCCTAAAAATGGTCATGTGACATTAATTAAAAGGATTATTATCATATACATTGGCGGTGCAAACTTTATATTTCCACAAACGCCTCAATTAGAGGGTTTATAGTTTAGGGGTTTTATTGTAGGAGTTTAGAATTTAAGGTTCATAGTTATAATTTAGGGTTTAGGGTTAAGGTTTAGATTTTAGGGTAATATAGGTAGGGATTTAGGTTTTAACATATAAACCCTAAACCCAAAATTCTATCAACAACCCATAAATTTAAAACTACTACATTTAAACCCTAAATAGAATCCTTATGTAACACTCGGGTTTAGGGGTTAGGTGAAAATAATATTTTAATATTATTTGGGCTCGGGTTTATAATTAAAATAATCCTTTACGTTCCGGGTTTCAAAAATAAATATTTGAAATGGGACCAAATTGATTAAATTGCAAACCGAAGAGCTTTTAAAGAAGAAAGGGGATAGCCATTCATTAACGGCCTTTTGGTAATTTACCCATATTTTAATTTAAATCCCCTTTACACAAATAAACACTATTCACTCTCTTCCTCATCCATTTTCAACGTGAACTTAGAGCTCTCTCCCCTTCATCACTATTCCATCAAAAAGCTCCTCCATTTCAACTCATTTTCGAAATGTAACATCATTTTTGACCTCTCCTCAACTCCCTCTCTTTAAAAGTACCATTTGTTTTCATTTTCATTGAAGTATTGAAATTGGGGTTTTCAAAAGATTTGATTAAAAATGGTGTCTTTGTGTAGCTAAACTTAATATTTTGATTTAATATGATTAGTTATGGAATATAGGAGCCAAATGGTACAACATATGTGAATTTTGAATGATTTTGAGCAATTCCCGAAATTGGGTAAAAATGGGGTTTTTGGAGGGTTTTGGGTGAGTTTTGGGGGTTGTTTTAGGTGGATTTTGATAGGGTATTGACAGTACTATGGTTAGGGGTTGATTTGGGATCATTTGTGGGTGCAATGGATGTTGGAAACATGGATTTTGGAAGTGGTTTTGGGGCTGCCCGAGTTTGCTAAAAATGAGATTTGTTCATAGCTTGCAACTTTTTAGATTGTGATTGAATTGTGTTCCGGGTTGGTCTTTTGATGTTGGGCTGATTTGGGATTGTTTGAATTGTGATTGAGGTTGTTTAGAAGCGGGAACTTGTGTTGGAGAAGCTTCGGGAAGAAATCCGGGATCGTGAGAGTGGTTGCTTGCTTGGCTTGGAGCTTGGAAGCTTAGGTGAGTGGTTACTATTTTTAAATGGCTTTTAAACATTGGTTCAAGCATTTGGACCTAGGTTGGGCTTGGTAAACCCACCTAGAGTTGAGGTTAGGGTGGTAGCCTAATCTCAAGCTTAAGTTTAGGAAACTTTGGTTGAACTCCTAATTGCTTGTTATGCCTCTTGTTTACATGTGTTTACGGTAGTTATGTATATTGTGTTATACATGTTGTTGAGGCATGGTTTGATGCGTTGCTATGCATGTGGTTTGGATTGTGAATTATGCATGATGATGATCATGGTGAGTACATGCTAGGCATGGAAATGGGTTGTGAAATACATGTATGTGAGGCATGATATTTGATGCATTGTGATATGCATGTAGCTATGTAAAATGGATTGCGTTCAATATTGGCACTAGTATGCTTGGGTACAATGATCGATCATTAGGATGAGTGTGCACACAAATTGAGTCAAAACGTACGTGGCCTTGGTGGCGTTAAGGCACCAAGGAGGAGTACGGTGATGTAATATTCCACCGGAAATTTATATATATTCTACGTGATGATGAGTGGAATCCCATCCGTAGGGCATGTGGTGATGAGTGGAATCCCGCCCATGCAAGGACCGGTGATGAGTGTAATCCCACCGAGGTAATGTTGTTGTGGGAAATGCGTTCCAACAGGTTATCTGCGTATTCGAGTCATAGCTAGGTGCCAATATGTGGTTGTATGTATATACTAATATGAGGTTATGCATATATGCTTATATGATACGAAATGTGACGCCTTATATGAATCGATATATGATGTGGTTATTGCATTGAGATATGTATCGTTGTAAGTTGAGCTTATGAGATGTTGAGCATGACAAAATGTTGATTATATGTTCATGCATCATGTTCATTTTGTCTTATGCGGATCGGAGGTAAGATCATGCATTTCATTATGGAAATTGCTCGTGCTTGGACCCTGCATTGTCGAAGGTTTGTTTTATGAGCTTACCCTCACTAAGCTTTTATGCTTACGCTCTCTTTTGTTCGACAATGCAGATCAATGGCTTGTGGGTGGCAAAGGCAAGGAAAGGCCTCCAAGTGTTGCTTACGGTTAGCTCAAGTATGATAGTTAAATTTAAAGATTGTAATAGTAAAGCAATGGGATAGGTGTCGTGTTATGATGCTTTTGGAATGTTGTTGTTGTTGTTGTTGTTTAGGAGCATGTTAGACTCCTCGTATGTGTTGTTAATTTGGCTTTGGGATGTATGTTATGCTTGAAACCATGTTAGTATTTTGCTAGCTAGAATTGCCTAAGTGTTGGATATGTTAAAGCTTAATATCTCTAATGACATGTATGGATGTGTGGCTTGTGATGTTGTGCCTTGGTGTTTAGTCTTGTATGATGATGCTCAAGCATGCTTGTATGTTGGTTTGCCTTTAGAATTGTTGTTAGTGTGTTGTTGGAGGTTTTAGTGAGGTTTTGGGACACCCTTGTGTCTTAAAACAGCTAAAACCAGTCTGCAGACAGAGGGCGTTTCGAAACGGGCTACCCCGTTTCGATACGGTCCCTTTGTTTTTGGCCAAGCGTTTCGAAACGGATAAGGGCTGTTTCGGTACACTTTTGCTACTGGAATTTTGAGA
This sequence comes from Hibiscus trionum, assembly GCA_030270665.1. NCBI lineage: Eukaryota > Viridiplantae > Streptophyta > Magnoliopsida > Malvales > Malvaceae > Hibiscus > Hibiscus trionum. The sequence goes on from BSYR01000037.1 coordinate 2,743,436, forward strand.
AATTGGCGAGATGAAGGTGTTTCGAAACGGGTCTACGGTGTTTCAAAACGGTCAATTCTTATTGACCATGAGAAATTGACCAGGGAGGGCGTTTCGGAACGGTTGACCTCCGTTCCGAAACGGCATCCTCGTGTGGGCTTTGAAGTGTTGACCATGTCAAGGCGTTTCGATACACCTTGTGGGTGTTTCAAAACGACCTGTTAATCCACATAAAAATTGGCTGTTTGGTTCAGGTTGTTTGAGTCTTGGTTGCATGAATGCTTGTCTTCCGTTGTTGTGATCACATAGGAATTAAATGTGCATTTAAGGAAGATTAAAATAAAAAGAAATTTTCTGGGTCGTTAACCGAGGAGGAACCTTAACGGGTTTCGCTTCGGTTTTCCCCGTGTGGCCCACTCGGACCGGTCATCCGACCAGACCGGGATGAGAGGGTTACATTTATTGGTATCAGAGCCTAAGGTTGCCGAGACCTTGGGCAGGTAAGTGAGGTAAGTTGAGTTTTATGTATTAAATTGCACGGTGTTTGCTTGCCATGTAAACATGTTGCTCGTTATCCGTGTATGCTGTGATGTGTGATTGTTTGATTGAGAACGTATGTTGTTTGATCGTACGCATATGGTTGCTTGTTTAGCAAGTATGCCTTGTTATATGCTTGGTTGAGCATGTGTGTGTGCTGATTTTTTTGAAACATGTTGAGTAGAGTCCCATTGCTTCTATTACATCCGAAAAAGGATTTTAAGTGAGGGAAATCATACTTGAGCCACTTGGACCTTTCCTTTGCTAACCCAACTTGTATGTTAAATTGTTGATTGATTTATTTCTTTTAGTAAGTTTGAGGCCAGTGTGTGGGCCTTGAATCAGTAAGTGGAAGTTGTGGTTTTTGAAAATGTGGATGATATTGAGGAAATTCTTTGCTGTAGTTAGGGGAGTATGGTTGTACCGGAGTTGAAGTACAATTTGTTTGTTCAAGACTGTGTGTATGTGGGTTGATTCGTGTTGGTGAGGGATGAATGAGACCGATTCTAGTATTAGTTGGTGAAAAGAAGTGAAGACCTTTGAGTGAGGTTCAGACTAGTATCGATGTTATAATAGACAGGCCTTGGTACAGTTTTGGGTTTGTTTCCTCCAGTTGATTCTGAATCTGCACTACGGTATATTGTTAGCGAGCATGCAAAGTTTGGATGTGCCCGATGAAGTGTTAGAGGTAGGTACGAGTACCTTAGTTCTTGTGGCGAGATCAGAGTAAGGGTCTCGTGTGAGTAATCTGGAATTTAGAACTGTTAGTTGGTGATCGTTGGAGTCCGGCCTACGGTTTTATTTCAAGACAGCCGGTCAGTACCCATGAGTGGGAATTGATTTGTGTGTTTGGGCCAGTGTGCGTCTGAGTTGTCTCCCATCAAGAAGAAGAGATGAAGTCGCTTCCGATATAGTTGAGCCGAGAAGGAATACTTGAGCTTTAAATTCAGATTGTTAGGTAGTGGGATGTTTTGAGTCGTCAAGACCGATGTTATAGAACAAGTTCAAGCGTGATAGTTTGTGTGTAATCAGAACTGAATTTTGAGGTTTCGAGATACTCTAAGAACGATTTAGAAGAGTTAGATTTTGTTGAAGGACCAGCCTGAAACAAGAGGACCAAAGATTATCAGTTGTGTACATGTGAAGTTGCAATTTCTGCGGACTCGTCCTTTTGTGAGAACGTGCAAAGAAATTTGATATACATGTTGAGACCTTAGATGTAGGAAAAATGTGACTAGACCTTTTTGTGAGATAGCGGTGGCCAGAAAAAAAAAACGTACAGAAGACGTTTGTTGATGGTTCAGGGTTACGTGATTCTAGTAGATGTGAAGTAATTTTCTTTTTACGGTTTCGATGTAACTTTTGGCATGATTTGGCTTGTAGAACACAGAGCTAGGGTATACGTTGAGACAAAGAGAGAGTTGCCTTGAAATTGTAGATTTTTGTGAGACTGTAGTGGTAGGTGAGGATGTGAACTTCTTATTGAATGTTGATCCAGCTTTAGAGGTAAAAGGTTGATTGAGTTTAGTTGACAGGCTTGCTCAGCATCTGTGATAGATTTGATTTTTGGAATGAAGAGTAGACCGCAGAATGTTAGAATAGTTTGTGTTTTCTTTTCCTAGAAGTGTTTGGAAGAATTTCCGGTTTGTTTCTTGATAGAGGAGAAGAGTTTGTTATTGATACCGTCTTCGAGTTTGCTCCCGTTTTGATTGCTCTGTATCTTATGCTTTCTGGAAGAATTGAGAACGTTGAAGAATTAACTTCGAGACTTGTTATACCTTAGATTCATTAGGCCTAGTGCATCATCTCAGAGTTCTACAGTGTAGTTTGTGAAGAAGAAAAGAGACAATACGAGAATGTGTTTAGATTTTAGACAGTTGGAACAATTGACAGTGAATAGTTAGTATCCATTTCTGAGCGTCAGTGATTTGTTGATCAGTTGAAGTGTACTCCAGTCTTTTCAAGAATAATTGAGATCCGTTTACTCCCAGTTGGAAGTGAGAGAAGTTGAAGTATTGAAGACAACTTTTGGGGCAAGATGTGATCGCTTTGAGTTCCGAGTTACGCCGTCTTGTTTGACTAGTGTGTTAGTTACTTTTACAGAGATGTTGAGCAGAATAATTTCCTGAGTTCCTTGATCAGTTTGTAGTAATTCTCATAGATGATACATGGGTATATTCACGTACCGAAGGAGACCGTGACAAGCTTTGAAGTTAGTGTTATAGATCCTATTAGGGAATTAGTTGTATACCAAGTTGTGCGACGTGAACTTCGAGTTAATGAAGATGTTCTCCTAGGACATGTAGTTCAGCCGAGTGTGTTAGAGTAAATCCCAAGTAGGCAAAAGAAGATATGAGTTGGAAGAAATTGAAGACTGTGATAGGTATCTATAATTCCTAGGTCCAGCATTGTTACTCTCAGAGAATTGTAAATAGTCTTTTGAAGATAGCTGCTCATTTGACAAGTTGCTACATAAGAGTGGTCAGTGTGTGGTCAGATGCAAGACATTGAGCTCTTGAGAAACCGAAAGAAACCTTGAAGAGAACTTCAACCTTGATTCAGCCTGTATAAGAGGAAGAATTTGTGAACCATGGTGATGCGTTACATGTAGAGTTAGGTTGTGTGCTTATGCAAGACATAAGATTGTGGCTTATTCATCGAGATAGTTGAAAGACCGAGAGAAGAGTTATCCGACACGAGACGTAGAGTTAATTGAAGTTGTATTTGCTTCGAAGACTTAGAGACAAAGCCGTATAGTAAGAAATGCACAGTGTATATGTACATGTCATCAGAACTTGAAATATTTGAAGACTTAGGAAGGGTTGAAACTTGGACAGCATGAGTTGTTAGAATTGTTTGAAGACTGTAACCGCAGGATTGAGTACTATCTGAAGAGAGTATACGTAGTAACCGATGTTTCGAGTTATATTTGTTATTAGATTAGTAGTTGAGTTGCAAGATGTACTTGCCAAATTCAGTTTACCGAATGATAGTAGTTTTGTGGCCGAGTTTCATGTTAAACCTACATTGAGTCAGAATGCTTAAAGTGAAACAGTTGCAAGACAGGTTCTTGGCACCTCACGTGCAAGACATAGCGGAAGGAAGACCTTCAGAATACAGTTCAGAGACGATAGAGTTTGTATTGTTAGAGATAGAATTGATGTGCTGATTGGCATATTGTTTTGAGACGTATTGTTTTGGCCGAGGCGCACGACAGTTCATTTGTATTGCATCTGAGTAGTATGAAGACGTATTGTGGGTTGAAGATGAGTACTTCGGGGTTGAGATGATGTGTGATGTGGTTCAGTATGAGGGTAAGCGTATGATTTGCCAACATGTCAAGACCGAGCGTCATTTTTCTTCTAGTTTGTTACATTCGTGGAAGGTTCTTAATGGAAGTGGGTAGCAGAGATTCGAGATTTCGACTAGATTGGTTTTGAAGGTGTCTGCATAGTGTTTGGTTACCTGTTGAAGGCAGATGGTCGGTCGGAGGAAGTTGTGGGTCAAGTATTCAAACAGTGTTGTATGAGATTGCGAATCGGGCTAGTTCAGTTGTTCATTTGTCGCGGTTACCACCAGAGTTAGAAAAGGATTGTGATGTGATTTGTGTATCTATGATTCGGAAATATGAAGCTGGTCTGTCTCGTGTTATGTTTGTTGAAGAGGTTGAGCCGAGGTTGAAATTGGCACGCATTGAAGAACTCGTTGAGATGTTAGAATCAAGTAGCTAATGTTGTGTGGTAAGTTTACCGAGTTGGTGAGTATGTTGTAGTGAGAAGGGAAGTGGGTAAGAGCAGACTTCGTGGTAATTCTTGTCCGATAAATTTCGGGGACGAAATTTCCTTAAGTGGGGGAGAGTTGTAACACCCGGGTTTAGAGGTTAGGTGAAAATAATATTTTAATATTATTTGGGCTCGGATTTATAATTAAAATAATCCTTTACGTTCCGGGTTTCAAAAATAAATATTTGAAATGGGACCAAATTGATTAAATTACAAACCGAAGAGCTTTTAAAGAAGAAAGGGGATAGCCATTCATTAATGGCCTTTTGGTAATTTACCCATCTTTTAATTTAAATCCCCCTTTACACAAATAAACACTATTCACTCTCTTCCTCATCCATTTTCAACGTGAACTTAGAGCTCTCTCCCCTTCATCACTATTCCATCAAAAAGCTCCTCCATTTCAACTCATTTTCGAAAGGTAACATCATTTTTGACCTCTCCTCAACTCCCTCTCTTTAAAAGTACCATTTGTTTTCATTTTCATTGAAGTTTTGAAATTGGGGTTTTCAAAAGATTTGATTAAAAATGGTGTCTTTGTGTAGCTAAACTTAATATTTTGATTTAATATGGTTAGTTATGGAATATAGGAGCCAAATGGTACAACATATGTGAATTTTGAATGATTTTGAGCAATTCCCGAAATTGGGTAAAAAATGGGGTTTTTGGAGGGTTTTGGGTGAGTTTTGGGGGTTGTTTTAGGTGGATTTTGATAGGGTATTGACAGTACTATGGTTAGGGGTTGATTTGGGATCATTTGTGGGTGCAATGGATGTTGGAAACATGGATTTTGGAAGTGGTTTTGGGGCTGCCCGAGTTTGCTAAAAATGAGATTTGTTCATAGCTTGCAACTTTGTAGATTGTGATTGAATTGTGTTCCGGGTTGGTCTTTTGATGTTGGGCTAATTTGGGATTGTTTGAATTGTGATTGAGGTTGTTTAGAAGCGGGAACTTGTGTTGGAGAAGCTTCGGGAAGAAATCCGGGATCGTGAGAGTGGTTGCTTGCTTGGCTTGGAGCTTGGAAGCTTAGGTGAGTGGTTACTATTTTTAAATGGCTTTTAAACATTGGTTCAAGCATGTGGACCTAGGTTGGGCTTGGTAAACCCACCTAGAGTTGAGGTTAGGGTGGTAGCCTAATCTCAAGCTTAAGTTTAGGAAACTTTGGTTGAACTCCTAATTGCTTGTTATGCCTCTTGTTTATATGTGTTTACGGTAGTTATGTATATTGTGTTATACATGTTGTTGAGGCATGGTTTGATGCGTTGCTATGCATGTGGTTTGGATTGTGAATTATGCATGATGATGATCATGGTGAGTACATGCTAGGCATGGAAATGGGTTGTGAAATACATGTATGTGAGGCATGATATTTGATGCATTGTGATATGGATGTAGCTATGTAAAATGGATTGCGTTCAATATTGGCACTAGTATGCTTGGGTACAATGATCGATCATTAGGATGAGTGTGCACACAAATTAAGTCAAAACGTACGTGGCCTTGGTGGCGTTAAGGCACCAAGGAGGAGTACGGTGATGTAATATTCCACCGGAAATTTATATATATTCTACGTGATGATGAGTGGAATCTCATCTGTAGGGCATGTGGTGATGAGTGGAATCCCGCCCATGCAAGGACCGGTGATGAGTGTAATCCCACCGAGGTAATGTTGTTGTTGGAAATGCGTTCCAACAGGTTATCCGCGTATTCGAGTCATAGTTAGGTGCCAATATGTGGTTGTATGTATATACTAATATGAGGTTATGCATATATGCTTATATGATACGAAATGTGACACCCTATATGAATCAATATATGATGTGGTTATTGCATTGAGATATGTATCGTTGTAAGTTGAGCTTATGAGATGTTGAGCATGACATAATGTTGATTATATGTTCATGCATCATGTTCATTTTGGCTTATGCGGATCGGAGGTAAGATCATGCATTTCATTATGGAAATTGCTCGTGCTTGGACCCTGCATTGTCGAAAGTTTGTTTTATGAGCTTACCCTCACTAAGCTTTTATGCTTACACTCTCTTTTGTTCGACAATGCAGATCAATGGCTTGTGGGTGGCAAGAGCAAGGAAAGGCCTCCAAGTGTTGCTTACGGTTAGCTCAAGTATGATAGTTAAATTTAAAGATTGTAATAGTAAAGCAATGGGATAGGTGTCGTGTTATGATGCTTTTGGAATGTCGTTGTTGTTGTTGTTGTTTAGGAGCATGTTAGACTCCTCGTATGTGTTGTTAATTTGGCTTTGGGATGTATGTTATGCTTGAAACCATGTTAGTATTTTGCTAGCTAGAATTGCCTAAGTGTTGGATATGTTAATGCTTAATATCTCTAATGACATGTATGGATGTGTGGCTTGTGATGTTGTGCCTTGTTGTTTAGTCTTGTATGATGATGCTCAAGCATGCTTGTATGTTGGTTTGCCTTTAGAATTGTTGTTAGTGTGTTGTTGGAGGTTTTAGTGAGGTTTTGGGACACCCTTGTGTCTTAAAACAGCTAAAACTAGTCTGCAGACAAAGGGCATTTCGAAACGGGCTACCCCGTTTCGATACGGTCCCTTTGTTTTTGGCCAAGCGTTTCGAAACGGATAGGGGTTGTTTCGGTACACTTTTGCTACTGGAATTTTGAGAAATTGGCGAGATGAAGGTGTTCCGAAACGGGTCTACGGTGTTTCGAAACGGTCAATTCTCGTTGACCACGAGAAATTGACCAGGGAGGGCGTTTCGGAACGGTTGACCCCCGTTCCGAAACGGCATCCTCGTGTGGGCTTTGAAGTGTTGACCATGTCAAGGCGTTTCGATACACCTTGTGGGTGTTTCGAAACGGCCTGTTAATCCACATAAAAATGGGCTGTTTGGTTCAGGTTGTTTGAGTCTTGGTTGCATGAATGCTTGTCTTCCGTTGCTGTGATCACATAGGAATTAAATGTGCATTTAGGGAAGATTAAAATAAAAAGAAATTTTTTGGGTCGTTAACCGAGGAGGAACCTTAACGGGTTTCGCTTCGGTTTTCCCCGTGTGGCCCACTCGGACCGGTCATCCGACCAGACCGGGATGAGGGGGTTACACCCTAACCCCTAAAACTAAGGCACTTATATAAAAAAGTTTCCACAAGCGCTTATGAATAGAATAATTGCCCTAATTAAAAAATACATTATGTGTCTATTTTAATGAAAAAATATACTTTAGCTACTTATTTTGACCAAAAAATATACTTTAGGTACTTACTCTGACGAAAAAATACTTTAGGTACCTATTTTGATAAAAAGTATACTTTAGGTACCTAATTTAACAAAAAAGTATACTTTACGTAGTTATTTTGACAAAAAAAATACTTTAGGTACTAAAATGAAAAAGTTGGTATACTTTAGGTACTAATATGATATATAAGCCATTATAAATTTATCTTACACTTTTCAAACTCTATATTGTTCTAACCTTCAATTCTGATTATATATTGCGAGTCTTAAAATTTTAAGTGGCAAGGTTTTGTCGGTTCCACAAATACCTCATTAACCATTATTTAAATTAAATAATTATATAAAAAATGTAACTATCATAATATAACAAATTAAAGCCTAAATACTAAACCTAAATCTGAGAACAATTCAAAATTAAAACCATAATTTAGATGGATCTTCGTAACTTAGTTACCCCCAATAACTTTTGTAAGAAAATGAGGGGAAAATGTTTATGGTCAGATATTTTAATTACCAATAGACGAGGTAAATATACCTGCCACCTGCACCCTCATACATGCAAAGATGCACCCTCTGCTAATTTATGCTGAAGACAATTGGAGAGTATTCCGTCTTTGAACAGTGACCACCCTGCATGGCTGTCACGTAAACGCAATTGCAGATAGCCTCACTTTGTTTGAAGACAAAATGTATCATTATCGCCTTTAATTTGGCACTGTTTGAAGTCGAATTCTAATACAATCAATTTTTTTATTTGAAAAATATGTTCATTGTTCATATACAGATTCTAATTAATTTGTGTTCAAAATCATTATAGAAATTGTAATATTTATGAAAATATTTTAACTTGTGTCATATTCGTGAAAAAAAGGAGAAATATTTAAGAAATTTCTCCCTTTTTAATTATTAATAGATCAAGAAAAATATAGACATTTAATATTTTTTGAACATTCAATATATATATATATATTATACAATGTAAAACTCTTTAAGTTTTACACGTTTTTAGATCATTATATGAGGGGAATGGATGGCTCAGATTAACTTCTTACTCTCTTTTTTCAAGTGATAATCTTCACATATTTACTGTTAATCTCATCCATTCGTTTCACTCATCCAACGGTCCAAAAAATGTGTAAAACTTAAAGAGTTTTACACTGTGTAAACGGATCATATCCCTATATATATATATATATATATATATATATATATATATATATATATGGATAAATATTCTATACACAGGCGGTGGAAACTGAAAGTTTCCACAAGCGCCTTAGTTTTAGGGTATAGGGAGTTAGTTTAGGGTATATGATTTAGGGGTTTATGTGTAGGGTTAGAATTTAGGGATAGTTGTTGCAATTTAAGGTTTAGGGTTATAATTTAGGGTTTATAGGTTAAAACATAAATCCTCACCATATTACCCTAAAAACTAAACCCTAACCTATAAACCCTAAATTATAACTCTAAACCTTAAATTGAAACAATTGTCCCTAAATTCTAAACACCTACACCTAAACCCCTAAACCATATACCCTAAACTAATTCCTTATACCCTAAAACTAAGGCGCTTGTGGAAACTTTCAGTTTCCACCGCCAGTGTATAGGATATTAATCTTATATATATATATATGCATTTGGTGTTTTTAGGGATTGCACTGCACCCTGTTTATCCTTATAGAGACTCAAAAATTTTTTAAATTTTATTTAGTCGACAGCGGTACCACTTTTTATGATGGTCTATGATCGTCGATTTTCTTTTTTTTTTCTTTGTTTTATTTTTAGTTTTTAATAAAAAATAATTGTCTTTGTAGCACGTTTTTCTCTGCCTTCGTGGCACGTTTATATCTCTCTTTTGGCAAGCTTTTCATCTTTTTCCAGTCGTTTAACCTTTCTTTTCATTTTATTTTTCTTAGTGTTGGATTTTACAACGCCGCGACTGATCAAGATGGCGCTTACTTATAATCCTACTGTGGAGCTTCGGGTTGAATTTGGATACGCGATTTGCGTTCGTGGATAGTTTCTTATGAAGGCTCTAGTTTGCGGTTCTTGGTGGTCTTTCAATAGCTTAATCCCCCTTTGTGGTTCGTTTGCCGATGCAGTCAGATTTATTCGTATCTATTTTTGTTCGAGTCTTTTGGTTGGGTTTTTAACCTTTTCCATGTATGATCATTGTATGATCTAAAGTGACTAGTTTTTTTTTTTTTTTGTAAATGCTATAGAAAAATATCTAAATTACATATTTAGTTTACGACGATAGTAAATAATTTTTATAATCTTGAATATTTTCTTTTTTAATAAGACTAGCGTTTTCTATTTTTTTTTTCTAAAAATTTATTAATAGATACATTCCGTGACACATATTTTTTTACTTGGGATTTTCATCATATGACGTGGCTCTTGTAATAAAACTACATGAATCAACAATAGTAAGTACCGATAATGTAGATCAATTGTCTCGGTGGTGTAGTCCGTTATCACGTTAGCTTTACATGCTAAAGGTCTCCGGTTCGAACCCGGACCTAGACATTTTTGGTTTGTCATTTTCCGTATGTTTTTGGTCAAATTAGGAATAAGTCCCTTTATTACCTGTATACTCCGACAAAAGCCCATACATAATTTTAAAATTTAGACCCAACATATATTTAGAATAGAACTAGGGATGGTCATAGATTGGTCGAGTTGGATTTTCAACTGACCTACACCTGATTCAAAAATTTAATACATTCATCTAAATCTGACTTGACATTTAATGACCAATTTGAACTCGATTTGAATTTTGAGTAAAAACCCAAACCCGACAGCTCGACTCGACATAAATAATTTTTTTCTTTTTTATTTAATAAAATAGGGATTTAATTGAAAAAAAATACACATAAAGATGAGACATTATAATAATTATTCTATTTTTACTAGACAAAATAGAAAGATATTTGAAAAAAACATATAAAGATAGGGACATTATATCAATTATCCCTAAATAATTAGAATAAAATTGAACTATTATTTTGGTTCTAGTATGTATTTTTCACCCTAAACCCGAATCAAACACGAGCTTAATTTTTTTATATAAAAAACGATCCTATAGGATCAAGTTCAGATAAAATGATCATCTCTAAATAGAACTCACACACTATAGTTAGTCATAGTGGAATTTGAATTTGGATACCGAAGGATATATGATTCTTTGCGAACACAACAAGAAATGATCATTTGATCTAGACCTGACAAATTTTAGATCAAGTTTTATAAACTAAAATAAATCTAAACCTAAAATACACACAGTAAAATTCAAAATTGAGTATTCAAGGACGAAGCTACGTGAATAATTGAAGGCCCCTACCCCCACAAAATCATTATTACCCTTTATTTGTATATATGTTTTTTTAAATGGATTAATTTTGAACTTATTCTGCACTTTTCAAATTCTATGTTGCCCCCAATTTTGAACTCTAATTCTATCATGCGAGTACTTAAAATTTTAGTAGGTCAGTTTGTGTTAGTTATACAAATGCCTAGTTAACCATTATTTCTTTGACACATCAACCGAACAATTATGTTGATAAACAAAAGTAAAATAAGAACATAGCATATCTAAGGTTTTAAAACATCCTTAAATAAGTGTAGTACCGGTTACATTAGACACTTTCTCTTTTCACCAAAAAAAAAATTTACGATCTATTGTAGGGAGGGTCACTGGAGAGTTTTCAAAACACAAACTAGATGAAATTCCCAGAATCAACAACCGCCTTTCACGTCTATTCCCAAAGATGATGATCTGATACACAGTTCTGATTACATCGGCCAACAATTCAAATGAGATCAAACTCCAAGACCATTGACAAACACAAACAAAAAATAAAGCCATAAAAAAGAAAAAACAAATATATTTTAACAAAACAAAAAAAATTCAAATATAAGAAAATAAAAAAATACAAATTATTGACGATCAACATCAAGGCTGATATCGCCACCAATTAAGCAAAAAATAAAAGAAGTAAGTCATTAGGGAGAGAATAAAACAAGCAAACACCACATTAACCATTATTTAAATTAACTAAATATATTATAAAAATTAACTATAAGAATATAATAAATTAAACCCTAAAAACTAAACCTAAATCTAAGAATAATTCAAGACTAAAATCATACTTTAGATGGATCTTCGTACCTAAGTTTCCACAATAACTTTTGCAAGAAAATGATTGGAAAAAATGTTTATGGTTACTTATGTTTTCGCTCAATACAGTTTTAATCATCGATTTTTAAATTCGACCAATAAGGTCTTTTATGTTTTCGATCTGTAAACTTTTGGTCACTCGAACGCTAATTATGAGGATGTCCAAGAGCTGGCTTGAGAAGAAAGGTAAATCAATCTCACTTGTTTGCTTTGAGTCAAATATGATTGATGTTAATTATAACACGTGGTGGATTGATCCTGATTTTAAATCCATGTTTCAAATTCCTTACATGGATTAAAAAACTTGATGAAACCAGCGGGAGCTGAGCGACACATCTATTTAGGATACAAGATGCAGTCGCGTGTGGAAGCTATTAAGACAGCGAATTAGTGCTTAGCAGTGGTTTTGTTTTAATTTTAGAAAATACTTTTTATATTCCTAGTTTCGCAAGGACATGATGGGCTGACTTTTTCACAAGGACCCATTACAAGATCCAAATCAGCATAAATCAGATTCATGGTGAATTTAGCGGTGTAAGATTTTGTGAGCAAATGCCTTTGAGCATGTTTGGAAAATAAAGACTTTCAAGAAGCCCAAGCTTGACCTAGCTTATTCTATGAAGGAGAGTTAAAGAGATCATACGCTCAAACTAGTAGAAGCCCACATTTAGAGCACATATAATTATTAATGGATCAGATTAGAATGTACATTGCTTAACACATCAGTTTTACTTGGGATTTTTAGCACATAACTTGGCTCTTGTAATAAAACTATATGAGTCAATAATATGATAAAAACTAAACTAAATATGAGAATAAAACAAGAAGTAAACCGATAGGGAGAGAATAAAGCAAGCACATCATTAACCATTATTTAAATTAACTAGTTATATTATAAAAATTAACTATCAGAATATAACAAATTAAACCATAAAAACTAAACTAAATATGAGAAAAATTCAAAATTAAAACAATAATTTAGATGGATCTTCGTAACTAAGTTTCTACAATAACTTTTGCAAGAAAATGATTGGAAAAGAAAATGTTTATGGTAAGATATTTTTGATTAGAGACAAATAAATGCATAACGTGGTTTAATCACATCCAATCAAATTGTAAGGTAGGTAGTAATGGCATGTGGTTTTGACAAGTGTTCTCCACAGCTGCTTGTCCCATGCTTTTATTTTCATCTTCCATATTTCCCACGTGGCTTTAACTTAAAAGGGAAGGCAACTTCCCCCTCATTTCCATACGAATCACTTTCCTTTAAACTCCTTATAAAAACCACCTACTGCCCATTCATTCACCATCCATCAAACAACTTTCCATTCTAACATCCACCAAAGTCTATAACAGTCTTTGCAGACAAGTTCTTGGTTTCTAGGACAGAACAAGTGTGAAAGAAAAGGCTTCTGTTGTTGTTGTCGAGTGATGGCGAAGGAGATTAGGCATTTGAGTTCATGGATTGAGGTTGCACCAGCGCTTCTCGTTTCACCTAAAAGAATAAGAAGAACTTCAAATTCTCCTGTGTTGGAGACTATCACAGAAGATGAAGCTGAGGAATTGGATGAAGACTAGTCAATTTTTGGATTCTAATTTCCATTTTTTTGTGTGTTTATAGACTGTTGTGAATTGTAAGTTTTGGTGGTTAACAGCAGAAAGTTTGGTTTTGGAAAATAACATTTTGTTTTATATTGCTCCATTGGAATCCATTCCAGTTTTGTCTATGCTTCAATTATCATCTCCTGTTCCAGTGCTTATTTTATCAACTAATGCTAAGCTGCCTAGGAGGCTTGTAGTTAGTAGAGCCGGACATTTTCGGGCCCTTAGTGAAAACTATTTCACTAAAAAATAGGGACTATTGAATGATTGTATATGACTATATGTAATGACCTTGAATTAGTAGTCACTTTTGCTCTTGTAGTAGTCTCAATTTATCGATTTCGCCCTATGGTATTTTTGAATCAATTTAGCCTTTGAAGCAGTCGAATTGCATCACCGTTTGCCCATTGACTGATGGAAGCCAATGTTGACATTTATAGTGCTGACATGGAGGTCAACATTGCTGATGTGGTAGTCCATGTGTGATGACATGTCAGTCCATGTGTGAAGATGACATGGAAGAGGGGGAAATTGATTTTCTAACCTAGTTTGAGGGCAAAATTAATTTTCTTGTTGAGTACGGGGCTTAAATTGATTTTAAGTAAAAAAAATATGAATTTCAGAAAATATTAAAATACTAAAATGATGTAAAAATTAATAAAACATTTAAAAATATTTTACTAATATATGGCTAAAAATATCAAAAACTAAAAAAAAAACTAAAATAAGGAAAAAATTATAAAATTAAAATACCAGAATCTATTAGATTATAAATTATTCAAAAATCAAAAGTTAAAAATAAATTCAACCCTCTAAATTACAAACCTTAAAAATCTCAAACTCTAAACTACAAACCATAAATCCTAAACCTTAATTAAATTTTTTATCAATATAAAGTGATTATGAATCATAAATGTGTGTATAAATTTTAATACTTTATAAATAATTTAAATTTTAATTATTGAATAATTTATAATTTATTGGCTTATGGGGACGGAGACGATACAAGTTTTATCACTGAAGCTGAAATAGGGATGATGACGAGGATTGCTATATCTGAACCGTGACGATAACCGAACAATAATCGTATAAATAATTGTGGGGATCCCAAGAAAATATCTGCAAAGATCCCCGTTATTTTACAAAATTTTTAAAATATATATAATTAACTCGCATTTACCTGTATACCTACCTATCTTATTACCAATATTTCAGTCCATCAAGAATTTTGTGTCTTTTGTTTAAACCTTATTAAGTTTGGGTGACATCTCTAGTAATTCACATTTTTGTTAATTAAGAGTATATAATCTATTTATCTTCCTATTTCTGCCGTTCATGTTACGCAAAAACTTTGTTCCCCATTCAACCGTATAACTAAGTGTATTGAGTATATGACTTGTAAATTGATATCGGCAATATATTTTAGTTAGTAAAGTAGTAAATTTTGTTTGACTTTTTAGTATTGGGATTCCCCAAAAACCATAGGGATTCGATGGGTGTGGGGATGAGGATGAAAAAATCACCGAAGCATGTATTAGAGATTACCCGAAAATGTACCCACAAGTATTAAGGACGGAGTGGAGAATGCAAAACCGTCCCAACACCGACTGATTTCCACCCCTATGTATTAAGAACTTTTGTTTCCAAATTAGTACTTGAAGTAGACACATTCTCTCAAATTGGTACCAAAACTTGTACATTCTATCTATTTAGTCATAATTCGAAATATATCAATAAATTTAACATTTTATATTTAAAAATTCTATCAACTTCTCCCAAGTCGGTACCTAAAGAACTTTTGCTCCTATGTTAGTACTTGAAATAGAAACATTCTCCCAAATTGGTACCAAAACTTATACATTCTACCAATTTGGTCGTAATTCAAAATAAATTTATAAATTTAACATTTTCTATTTAAAATTCTATCAAATTACTCTTTGTTATTCTTCTAAATGGTGTGTTTTTCTCCAAAAATGTTATATTACTTTCATGGTATAATAAAAGTTCAACAATAACTTGTTGTTTTATCTTAGAATGCAGTTATCCAACTATTTCTTTGATCCGATAGACTCGTTTGATTTGAAAGTATAGTAAAAATGACTAAATTAATGCAATTTTTAAATATAAGGGGTTAAATTTTTTGAATTGTTTTAAATTAGAATCAAATTGATAGAATGTATAAATTTTGGGACTAAAATTGTTAATAAAAGTACCAAGACAATTTATGAAATTAAAGTTTGGGTACCAACTTGAGAGAATGTGCCTAGTCCAAGTACCAACTTGAAAGAGAAAATTATTTAGGTACCAACTTGGAAGAAGTTTCATAGTTCGAGTACCAAATGTTTATTTAAGCCTAGACCCAAATAGATTTAGAATAGAACCCACAAATTTTTTTGAACATAAATAACACTTTCATTTCACTAAAAAAATTACAACAAACAAAACAAACTCAAGGGAAGATGGGTCGGCCAGTCAACAGGATAGCAGTTCAATCTTTCAGAACGAACTACACAATCCGCAGCCTTGTTACAAGCAAGAGGAACAAAAAAAAAGAATATCCTCGAAAGAGGAAATAAGGAAAGGAATGTCACTCTCAATAGAAGCAGATTTTCTAGAGGAAAAAGTCTTAGTGATTAAAATATAGATGAGGCTCTCATTATCAGATTCCACAATCAGCTTATTGAAACCCACATCTAAAGTAAAAAGGAGACTTAATCGAATAGCTTCAGAACCCACACATTATAGTTATTCATGGTGGAATTTGAATTAAAAAGTGGGATTCAAAACTTTTTTTTCTTAAAATGGGTATGCAAATTTATTTATTTTCCTCACACTAAACTATTTTTTAGAATACACAATAAACTATACTTGCTTTTGCAACAAATGGGGATGCGTTCACTCTCATTGAGGCTTAACAATATTGTGATAGCTCCGATGACGGAGAAGTGACCGGAACAAAAAAGAAAGAAGAATGGAAGAAAGAAGGACGGAAGAAGAGAGAAAACAGAGATTCAGGCTCTCTGTAGAATGAGCCAAACAGAAAGAAAGAAATAAGATTTTGGGTTTCAGTGTAGGCCAAAGATTACTTTGGGCCAGTTCCCTACCGGGTTTATATAGCCCAATCTGATAAACTAATTACTAAAGAGTAATCAGTTATAACAATCAGTTGTGGCATTTTGGGTTGTTGTAACAGATATAACAAATAAACATTTCTAACTCATAAAAGAAACAGATCCAACCGGCTGAAGCCCAACAACTAAAGCCCAGATATCTTCATATCTCCATATTACTTAACATTCACCCCACTTTCTGACTTCTCTTGAGTCTGATGAACAGCCAATACTTGAAGCAGAAGACGCAAATCCTGAAACCATGTTGAAGGAAGAGGCTTAGTTAGAATATCAACAATCTGGTTCTATGTAGGAACATAATTGACTTCAAGTTGCTGATGAAGCACTTTTTCACGAACAAAATGTAAATCAAGTTCCACATGCTTGGTTTTTGCATGTAAAACTAGGTTAGCAGCCATAACAACAGTACTTGTGTTATCACACCACACTTTAGCAACATCATAAACCTTCACACCCATGTCTGTGAGCACAGCTTGGACCCAAAGAAGCTCACTTGTAGCATCAGCAAGGCTTCGGTATTCAGCTTCAGTTGTTGACCGAGACACCGAACGTTGCTTCCTAGAACTCCAACATAAGAGGTGTGAACCAAAGTAGACACAATGCCCTGAAATAGATCTATGATCATCAACATCATCAGCCCAGTCCGAATCAAAGAACACTTGAAGTGAATTAGGCAGAGACTGAGGGGAGAACCATATTCCATAATCAATTGTACCCTTTAGATATCGAAGAACACGCTTCACAGCTCCCCAATGAACATCAGTTGGACGTTGCATGTACTGTGAAACCTTATTTACAGCAAAAGACACGTCTGGTCGAGTGTGACAAACATAGAGAAGAGCTCCCACCGTGCTTCTATATAACTGAGTATCCACAAACAATTCACCTTCATCCTTGCTAAGTTTGAGCAAGGGAACCATAGGTGTATCAAAAGATTTAGTGTTGTACATGTTGGTTTTAACAAGAAGTTGTTCAATAAACTTCCTCTGATTAAGAAAAAGGCCATTGTCACAATGAACAGCTTCAATACCCAGAAAATATTGTATACAACCAAGATCCTTAAGGGAAAATTTAGAATCAAGTTCCTGAATAAGATGTCTAATATACTCCTCCGAGGAACCCGTGATGAGAATATCATCAACATAGACCACTATATAAGTTGTAGTAGAAGAATCAAGTCTAATAAACAAGGAATTATCAGCACTGGAACATTTAAAGCCCAAATCACACAAAAAATCTCTAAGCTTGCTAAACCAATTTCGAGGAGCCTGTCTAAGTCCATATAGAGCCTTCTTGAGTTTACAAACTAACAAACTACCATCATCACCACTTGTAATAAACCCATCTGGTTGAGACATGTAAACATCTTCCAAGAGATCACCCTTTAGAAAGGCATTATTAACACCAACTTGATGTACATGCCAACAATTAGAGACAGCAAGAGAAAGCAATATATTGACAGTAAAGAACTTCACCACAGGGCTAAATGTCTCACCAAAATCATACCCTGGGATCTGAGAGTACCCCTTTACCACGAGTCTAGCCTTATATCGACTTACAGTGCCATCAGAATTAAGTTTAATCCGAAAAAGCCATTTTGAGCCAATTGGCTTTCTGTCAGGTGGTAGAGGGACCAACTCCCATGTCTGATTGTCAAGAAGGGCATTATACTCAAGATGAACAGCTTCTCTCCACTTAGGGTGATTGAGAGCTTGATGAATAGTGGTGGGTGTAAAATGAAGTTCAGCATAATAGATTTTAGGTTTAAAGATGCCAGCGTTGCTACGGGTGGTTATGTGGTGAGTGTTGGTTATCTGTTCAGGTGAACATGAGGAGGCTGAAGTAACACTCTCAACAGTAGCATGAACAAAATTCCTTAACTCAGGGTTACTATTATCCATAATGAGGCCCAACTCATCAGCACCAGGTTCAAAATTTATGACTTCTGGGTTAGAAGAAAGAGGAGTGCCTGAAGTGTCTCTAAGTTGAGTATCACTGTTCATATTATCCTCAGCAGACTCCAGATCTCTTATAGTACTGGGCGCATCTCCTAAGTCTTCAGTGGCTACATCTTGATGTAAATCATCTCTTACAGGAGATACATGCACACTCCTTATATCTTCAGTGCCTGCATATTGATGTAAACCATCATTTGCAATAGGTGCATACACAACTTTTAAATCTTCAGTGCCTGCAATTTGAGGCAAACCACCATTTGCAGCATCTTCATTTTCATCAACAGTTGCAGCAGGTGAATTTGACACATTACCAGCAACCTCAGTTGCTAACTCAAAATCTTCCATAATGTCAGCAACCAGTTCCAGCTCATCTTGAGTGTTGTGAGAAACATCAGATGATTGCATGGGAGAGGATGCAGATAAGGAATGAGAAGAAAGATTATGTGTGTGTGGTTCTGAACAACAGGGAACATTGGATTGACCACTAGGGGACTCAGAACTAGGGCTGGGTACAACAATAGGTCATCTTGGTGGGTGATATGTATCTGGAATATCAAGTATGGCTGAAGGTTGAAAAGCAGTGGTAGATTGGGCTGATTTAACAGAGCTAAGTGCAAATGGAAAAATCTGCTCATTGAATTTAACATGCCTTGAGACATAGATACGGCCTGTAGAGTCCATGCACTGATAACCTTGATGCTTAGGGGAGTAACCCAAGAAAACACATGCTTTAGAACGGTACTCAAACTTATGCTTGTTGTAGTCCCTTAAGCAAGGAAAACATTGTGAGCCAAATACCCTAAGAGACTGATAATCAGGTTTCTTCCCGTATAGTTTTTCATGTGGAGATAGACCACCTAAACTATCAGTTGGCAACCTATTAATAAGATAAACTGCACTCAAGGCAGCAAATGACCAGTACTGAAAAGGGACTGAGGCAGTGGCTAACAAAGTAAGAGTCATGTCAATTATATGCCTATGTTTTCTCTCTACTGCACCATTTTGATCTGAAGTATGTGGACAAGTAAATCGATGTTGTATACCCTTCTTAGCCAAGTCAGGGGTTAAGGCAACAAATTCTCCCCCACCATCAGTTTGTATAGCTAAAATATGAGTTGAGAATTGGTTTTCAACTAAAGCAGCAAACATATCAAAAGCAGTACGAACCTCAGATTTATGTTTCAGCAAATACAACCAACAGTTGCGTGTATACATGTCTACAAATGAAACATAGTATTGATATCCTATTGACTTAATGGGTGAGGGACCCCAAACATCAGCCTCAACCAATTCAAAAGGCTTATTATATACAGTATCAGACAAAGTAAAAGGTAACCTAGTACTTTTCCCTAATTGGCAAGCATGGCAAGGGACAGTTTTATCAACAGGAAAAGACTTATTCAAGGCATTACTGACAACATGATGGGCAGGATGCCCCAATCTCTGATGCCACAACCAGTAGTTAGATTGAGCAGCATTATTATTAGCATAAATGTTTTGAGCAGATATAGTATTGAAAACAGAATCATGAGCAAGGTGTAGAGTGAGCAAATGTGAAGCTATACAAACCATCATCAAGAGTACCTTTAAGCAGCACAACACCAGTTATCTCATCCTTGACAAGGCATCTGTCAGCATGAAACTCAAGAAAGACATTGTTATCACTGGTAAAACGAGACACAGACAGAAGGTTTCTTGTAATTTTAGGCACACACAGCAAACGTTCAAGGATTAGAGATTTATCAGAAGTATTAATAGCACAATGACCAACATGAGAAATAGCAAGGGTAGAAACCATCACCTAAGAAGAACTTACCATTGCCCGAGTATGGTTGACCATTCTGAGTCACATTAAGGCTTTTGGTGACATGGTGTGTAGCTCCCGAGTCTGGAAACCATTTTTCATCAAGGGTAAGAACTCCTCTTGCTATTAAAGAGTTAACTTGAACTATGTCAATAGAGCCTTCAAGTTTCTCCTCACTGGACCCCGATGTAACTCCCACAAAATTATTGTAGCAAATATCATCAGATGCATCAGCATATCGACACATATTAGCTTGAGTATCACTGGATTCTTTAGATTGCTGAGACTGCTGAGACATAACCCCTTTGAAGTTCTGGTCGAATCTGTGCCAACAACGGTCTACAAGATGACCTAGCTTTCCACACAATTGGCATTGAGGCCTAGGACGCCCACCTCTGAATCGACCTCCAGTCTGAAAATTATTACGAGATGGTTTAGAGTTGTACTGTGATCGAGCTGCATCCCTACTAGCTCCATACGACTCATATGATCTATCATCATCGGCCTGAGTCAAATTTATACCAATAGGAACACGAACAGTATCACCCAACCTTGATTCAGCATCAATTAATCCAAAAATAACATATTCCAGAGTATACGGCTCTCGACTCATAGTGATGGCTGCTACAAACAGATCAAACTCGGACGTAAGGCCATTTAACACTGTTGCAATTTGTTCAACTTCAGCAACGGGACTTCCGCTTGTAACCAGTATGTCACAAATTTCCTTAATTTGTGTAGTGTATTCGCGAAATGACAACGAACCCTTCTTCAAAGCTCTCAATCGACAGTGTAAATTCATCACTTTTGTTGTTGAAAATTTCGAATACAGATTCAGAACAGAGGCCCAAATGGATGCCGACGTTTCGGCTCCTACAAGTTGTGGTAAAACCCTAGGGCTTATGGTTGAGAGAAGCCATGAGGCTAAAGCATTATCCTCTTTTTTAAAACGCCTAAACTCAGGATTGAGAATCAGTTTCCCAGATGAATCCTTAACAATTTTTGGTGAAATAGGGGTTTCTGAATCTAGATAATGCTCCAGCTCATTACCACAGATCATCAAAATGACTTGTTGTTTCCAAAGTAGAAAATTCGTGTCATCGAGTTTGACGCTAACCTTCTTGTTTGCGAACGCCGGACTGTTGGAGTCGATACAGATCTGAACCGT
Organism: Hibiscus trionum; assembly: GCA_030270665.1. Classification (NCBI taxonomy): domain Eukaryota; kingdom Viridiplantae; phylum Streptophyta; class Magnoliopsida; order Malvales; family Malvaceae; genus Hibiscus; species Hibiscus trionum. The sequence goes on from BSYR01000037.1 coordinate 2,764,792, forward strand.
GTCAATCCCACCGGTCAGATTGGTAACATCAACGCCCTCCGGTGCCATCAGAAGATGTAGCAAGCTCTCACGAACGACACACTGGTCAGCACAAATACGCACAAATCAACACAGTGAGAGGAGCACAGTAACGCGAACCGTCACGAACAACAGAAAACTCCACCGATCTTCTTCCACACAAAACTGACAGCACTCAATCAACATCGGCTCGAATCCTTAGCTCTGATACCATATTGTGATAGCTCCGATGACGGAGAAGTGACCGGAACAAAGAAGAAAGAAGAACGGAAGAAAGAAGGACGGAAAAAGAGAGAAAACAGAGATTCAGGCTCTCTGTAGAATGAGCCAAACAGAAAGAGAGAAATGAGATTTTGGGTTTCAGTGTAGGCCAAATATTACTTTGGGCCAGTTCCCTACCGGGTTTATATAGCCCAATCTGATAAACTAATTACTAAAGAGTAATCAGTTATAACAATCAGTTGTGGCATTTTGGGTTGTTATAACAGATATAACAAATAACCATTTCTAACTCATAAAAGAAACAGATCCAACCGGCTGAAGCCCAACAACTAAAGCCCAGATATCTTCATATCTCCATATTACTTAACAAACAAATCCACCACTGGAACAATGTATGGTTTTAATTTTGCGAACACAACCAATACCTAATCGACTAATTTGATATTTTTAATCTTTTTATTTTGTAGTACATATTATATAGCCATAGTTGTCTAGGATGAGGGAGCAATATGAGTGCCTGCTCATGGCCCCACCTTCTACCTCTACAACTTCAATAACTTCTCAAGTGGTAATTTTGTAAGTCATTAGTTGTTCCTTATTGTTTTAGTTGTATTTAAGGTGTTTTCTAAACAAAACAATAGTTTATTATCGAAATATTAAATTAATTGTTCAAAGTAATGAAATATGCTTTCGTTATATAATGTCTCTTTTTTTTCAGGACCCAAAAATATCCGAGACAACTATGTACATAGCTAAACAAATATACAGACATGTTCCAGATATAGTGGGACTTAAATACATAATAAATCTTGAGAAAATGCACACAAAATAATTACACATGTAGAACTCAAATCTGAATAATCAAGGAACTAGGTTTTTAACCTTGCCAACATTATCAATACCTCATTAGTTAAGTAGATAATTTTTTTGAGTAATATATCGACTTGATTTATTAGAAATCTAAATAGAGAAGTATTCAAAATGAAATAACAATATAACAGAAAAATAATAAAATAAAGGGAAATTAAAAAAATATTAAAAACGAAACATCAGACCAAGCCACAAATCACGTCTAGTAAACTGCAACATTTTTTTTAAATATTTTTGTAATGTGTATTTTCAGTTCTAAAATAAACTTTTTTTTCTTTCACTATATTAAGTATTTTGACGTGACTTTATATTTTTAAATATATGATGGTGTGATATATGCACCGTAGTATTTTTTAAGTTTGACAAATTCATTTTCTCAATTTTCCGTACAAATTATTCAATTATAGAAAATATCAATGTATATATGTTTATAAGGTTGCCGAAAATATCAATGTATATCTCTGTGGTTAGTATTATGTTTTCTTCGATGTTATATTAGTTACCTTATGTTTGATTTTTATTTATTTTCACGTATATTATTTTCAGCAGATTAAGATTAAGAGTTTTTAGTAAAACACATGAAAATGTTTTTTTTTATGTATGATCCTCATCAATGAAAACATGTGATTTGATAAAAGAATTTAAATAGAATTTAAATGTATAACTACATATAATATTTACACATATAACTAACAGTTGTAAGTTCAAGTGGTAAGCAATTTAGTATTGCTTAAGTAAGACTTTGTGTAGGCAGGGACGGAGCCAGTATTTGGGGTTGAGGGTGGCAAACTATAAATGTTTGAAAGTGGGGGACGAATTCAAAAATAAATCAATTTACAAAAAAAAAAAATTAAATAGGAGGACAAAGGTGAAAAAGAATTCTTCGGGGTGGGGGATTGCCTCTCCCAAACCCATGTAGTTCTGTCCATGTGTGTAGGCAGATCTGTTGGGAGATTCACCCACTAAAATTAGGTGCGCGACATGAATCAGTTTAAATTAATCAGAATAAAACCCTGAGAACCAAGCGGAGAAACAAAAAAAATATTTACATGGTTTTCATGGTCTCGCACACTAGTTCATAGTTTGAAACTTTGAACTCAAACTCAAACGTGTTAATATATTAACTGATTCAAGTTCTCGGGGTTCTTATGATTTGGGTCAAATTAATTTTTATATAAGCACGTGGTCAGGATAGACATGCTTCTTCTCGTTTTTATCAAGTTCTCTCCACAGTGGCGGATCCAGAATTTTTTTTGAGGGTGGGCACAAATCAAAACATTTTTTAGGATGAGTACAAATCATAAAAATCTCAAAATTTCAGGGTGGGCACAAGTCATAAAATTTAAGGACTAATTCATAAAAATTATGAAAATTGAAGCCAAATGTGTAAGGTTTGAAAAATTCAGGGTGGGCACAGGCCCACCCTAGACCCCATATACATCCGCCACTGTCTCTCCACACTTATTCTTCTGTATTTATTTGTTTTTATCCGATTAAATGGTGACATAATTAAGATCGAATTAATTAAATGCGTAAATAATGAGAATCAAATCTATAATTATACTCATTCTTTTAATTGTCATCTCAGTTCCTCGTTAATTTTTTAACGGTCAATGGCTTAATTTTTTTAATGGAAGCCTTTACATGCGCAGGGCCGACCTTGGGTTTTTAGTGGTCTTGGACAAACCTAAAAATTGAGCCCTAAATCTGTAACACCCCTATCCCACCGGATTTGAAATGCTACATTCGGGCTACCTCTAACTCAATCTGTAAATATTTTGTTCAATATAAAATCCAAGTTTAGCCATAAAACACAATTAAACCAAGTCTTCAAATAAAATTTTTATAAAATAATTTTAAATCCAAAATATAAATAGAGTTACATACGAATTAAACATCGTATTTCAAAATAATGTAAAATAAAGTTACAGACCAACTACAATAAGTTTCTATGGATACATAGACCTACAACTAAAATTAAGGTATTGTACTCGAGTTGAATCGGTGGTAGAAAATCCTCGTCGATGTGCTCCCCCACGCGAGTAACATGTCAACCTACGCACAAAAAACGACTCATCTACACGCAGAGCCAACAAAGTTCAGTGGTACATATCTACTCTACAATAATTCATAATGTTCATAAAAATAAGCATGCAACATAAGCAATGAGTATATGGCATGAGTAAGCAGTTCAATCATTTATTTCCAACACCATGGAACCAAATCTGTTTAGCTTGGGATAACCTAGAAATCAGGGTAGCCAGTGGCAAATCCAGAAATATATCATTGACTGGGCCACTATAAATAGAACAAAAATTTTATCTAATATAACTTATATATATATATATATATATAATTTTTAAATTGAAAATATAATAACTTACTAAAAAATATAGAGAGCCTATAAGAGTAAATTTAATCCTTTATTAATGTTTTTATATGCTAAATTTAAACTATAAATTTGATTACATATAAAGTTCTAACACATACTTCTTTCTTCTAATTCTAACACATATTTCAATTTTTACTATAAATTTAATCCTTTATTAATGTTTTTATATGCTAAATTTATACTATAACTAGACGAAACTTAAATTTTATTTTTTATACATAATACTCCCTTTTAACTTGTTTTGAGAACAAGTGTTGATGGCCAGTTGGTTAGAGCTGCTCACCTGCTTCATTCTTTTTTTTAAGTCCCGGGTTTAAGACCCAGCAGGAGCATTCCTTCCCCTAAAATATCCTCTTTTCCCTCTAGGTAGAAGTAAAAGTAATATTTGTCAAAAAAATTGTTTTGAAATAGTTGTTTCTCCTTTAATTCTATTATCTACTATATATATAATTCTAAAAGTATTCTCGGTGAAAATTAAATTTTACAAGTATTTATAATTTAATTTATTCATGAGTCATGGAGTTATCTTTCAAAATATATAATAAAAACAAATCTAATACCCAATAACAAAAGTTGATTTTCCCGCAAAATTGAAAGAAAAAATAGAGATAAAAGAAAAAAATCTATAACAAAATTAAAAAACCTATCTGATTGAAAAGGTAAAAAAGAACATAAAAAATTTTAACTTTCATGTTTATCGTCGAGAGCAATAGTACAAAAATAATAAGAAAAAAATGACAAAAAAATGCTTTACTTTTAAAATTTTAATTTTAAGCTTCTTGGGAAAAATTAAAAATTTGGGCATGGAGTGGGCCATGGCCTAGGTAGGCCTAGGCCCACATTCGCCACTGATTATTTGATTACATATAAAGTTTTAACACATACTTCTTTCTTCTAATTCTAACACATATTTCAATTTTTACTATAAATTTAATCCTTTATTAATGTTTTTATATGCTAAATTTAAACTATAACTAGACGAAACTTAAATTTTATTTTTTATACATAATATTCCCTTTTAACTTGTTTTGAGAGCAAGTGTTGATGGACAGTTGGTTAGAGCTGCTCACCTGCTTCATTCCCTTTTTTAAGTCCCGGGTTTAAGACCCAACAGGAGCATTCCTTCCCCTAAAATATCCTCTTTTCCCTCTAGGTAGAAGTAAAAATAATATTTGTCAAAAAAAAATTGTTTAGAAATAGTTGTTTCTCCTTTAATTCTATTATCTACTATATATATAATTCTAAAAGTATTCTCGGTTAAAATTAAATTTTACAAGTATTTATAATTTAATTTATTCATGAGTCGTGGAGTTATCTTTCAAAATATATAATAAAACCAAATATAATACCCAATAACAAAAGTTGATTTTCCCGCAAAATTGAAAAAAAAAATAGAGAAAAAGGAAAAAAATCTATAAACAAATTAAAAAACCTACCTGATTGAAAAGGTAAAAAAGAACATAAAAAATTTTAACTTTCATGTTTATCGCCGAGAGCAATAGAACAAAAATAATAAGAAAAAGTGATAAAAAAAATAATGCTTTACTTTTAAAATTTTAATTTTAAGCTACTTGGTAAAAAATAAAAATTTGGGCATGGAGTGGGCCATGGCCTAGGTAGGCCTAGGCCCACATTCGCCACTGAGGCTAGCTATGTGTGTACCCGAGATCACCTAGACATTGAGTACCTATCATCACTACATACCCAAAATCGTCTAGCCATCCGTTATGAACGGATTCATCTACCCGAGATTGCCTAGATATCGAATAGGAAAAAATAATGTATACTCGAAATTACCTAGACATCGAGTAGCAAGTGCCACTCGAGATCACCTAGACATGGAGTGCACACAAAGAAGAGAACATGTACTAGAGTACGAACCTTGGGTATTCATATCCCATCAATCTATTCATTAAATCTCGTTACTGGAATATGGGGAAAGCCTGCCCGTATTGCTACTGGGTCGACTGTACCGATACACGGGCTTGGACACAGGTACTCTTCTCATCGTACCGACACCAAAAAGGTCACTAAAATTCTACAAATCCTTGAGTAGCAGTACGGGTCGACCCATATCGATACTCACTTGAGTGGTGTATCGATACTGGTCGAAGCCCGTATAGGTATGCTACACTCAGTTCATCTGATTTTTTCGAGCGGTGTACCGATACGATATGCGTCTTCAGAGTGGTTGTGGCCTTACGTCAAGGATGGACCAAAGTAATTTTGGAATCGAGCAATGCATGTCTCATTAACCGATTCGACTCACAAAACCAATACTCCTGGTGGAGTGCGACTACGAAAACTGATTTATCATCTTTTGCTAGTAATTTTTGTAGAACCCGTATTTTGTCCGGGAATACCTATATATACTATAAATAAATAAATATGACCCAAAATAGTAATGGTCTTTAAATAAATAAATAATGTCCATTTAAATAATATAGGTCCTCTTTGTATTCCAAATATTAAGTATAGGCCCAAGTTTTATTTTAAAGGCCCAAAATCCCAATCCATTTTCGTTTCCCGCCCATTCTGATATATATTCAACCAAACAAACACAAGCCTCTCACAAAGAAACACAAATCTGATCTAAAACCAACTTTCCCGCCCAAATTCGGTTAAAAATGGACACGTGGCAGTCGGCCATTGGTCTGTTCAAGCCTCACATGGATCATGATCTTCTTCTACATCACATGTGATGTCATCATAACATCAGCTTCCACTACGCTATAAATAGAAGAGATAGATTGTGTCAGATCAATTAATGATGATCATTAAAATACTACTAATAATAAAATATAGCAATAATGAAGAGAGGGGGGGGTCTTACCCTCGGGAGTTGAATCGACGCCAGATTCAATGGTCGTCGTGAGTACGAGTCACCAGTGCAGTTAGAGACGTAGAGGACTCGCCAGAAATACGAAGCGAGCACCGCAAAGAAACACCAGAATCATCACAGTCGCCATGGAAAAAGTTTGAGCAGCACCGTGAGGTCATCAAGACGCAAACTGTAACGCACCGTTTTAGTTATCCACTAAAACAGTGTCGTTTTATGGCATATACCTATTTTATAGTACCTTTAAACGCTGTCGTCTTATTGTATCGGGTTAAAAAACCCTGAGACTAATGTAGATGGGTTATCGATTGGAATGAATGAACTCTTGTCTCCCTAATTTTTCTTTGTATTCTCTTCTCATCTAAATCTGATCTGCTTCTTATCTCTATAAAATTCTTGTTCTTCGATTCTTACTCTTACAAAGGCATCAGAGCTATCAATCCTGGCTATGGTTAACCATCAATTTTGGGTTGAGTTCCGTGAGGGTCTGAAATCTATCTTCGACTTACATTTCGCGAATCGAACGCTCCTTGTTACAATTCACCGGGCAATTTTTCCTATTACTCAAGAAGCTCTACATCGGGTTTTCTCACCCTATGGTTCTGTTGAAAAGATTACTCCATTCCAGAACTCGTTTAGCTTTCAATTTCTGATCAAATATCAAGGTTATGGTGCAATTGCGGCTATAAAGTCTCTCCAGGGTCGTAACAATTACGACGGTTGCTGTCAGATGGATATTCAGCTTCATAACGATGTTGGGTTGACGGATTGTGCGCTGAAACAAGTCTCGGCAACTGAATTTTTATCAGAGGTGGAGTGTAGTGACAGTCTATTGGAACCACCACTGGTTCGAGGTGTGGTGTTGAATTTTCCTATGGTGGCTACAGAGGTGGGTTCATGTGAAGTCAAAGTGATTGATGAAATGCTAAATCAAAATGATGAAGTACAAGAGGATAAAGTAATGACTTCTACTGGTTTGGAAGTGTTGGCTAATGGTATGCATGAGCAGTTGAAGGATAAATTTCCGACAATAGCTTCTTTGGGTTCTGATGAACCGATTCAAGTTCCATTTCTCTCTTCGAGGGTTATAACTCAGAACAATGTGGACAAGCAAGTTAACCCAAACGAAGTAAATTTTTATGTTTACTCAAATAGAAGAATTCCATGTGTTGACTTGAGTAGGGATATTTCAGAGCTGAATTTTGCATATAATGTTTACTCAATTAGTGAAGTTCTTGAGCTTGACTTCGGTGATATTCTGATTAGGAGAATGTCAAATGTGACTAGTACTATTAATGGTAAACTATTGAAAGATTGTAGTTATAAGCTTGAGAAGGATCAACTTAGGAAGTTTGAACGAGTTTGTCTGACAAGGTTCATTTACTCTAATGGGTTTGTTGAACTGAATGACCCCTATAAATTTCGGCTCTTATTGATGGGGAACAACAAGGTGGTAGTCAATGGACTGACTTTTTCAATACATGGAGTAAGCAACACTGAATATCTTGAAAAAATCATTTATGCTGAAAGTAACGAGCTTGAGATGTGTGGTAATGGGGTGTTGTGCCTTGCTCGAAACAATGTTGAGTGGGAGAAGCTTGCTGCCCATATTTACTTTTTTAGGGTAGTGCATTATCGCAGATGGTTGAGCAGTAATAAGTTCCAGATGCAACAAGTCAATGAGGTGCTTGAGCTTGGTAGTCATTGTTTGTCTTGTTTAATCGGAAAGCATAGAGTAAGCTGGATTCAACATTTGAATTGCATACAAATTTTCTCACTTAAATCCTTGAGGACAAGGATTTTTCTTTATGCAGGGGATATTGATGTATGTCGTTTTAGTTTAATCAAAATGGAGTATCTTGCTTATAATATTTTGATTATGTGTGCGGTACAGTTTACAATAGGAGGCATGATCTGTGTAGCCTGTAATAGTTCTTTTGAAGGCATTTGGAAAAATATTCTGAGTATTAGTAGGGCAATTGAGTATGTGAGTTTTGAAGCCTCATTTGTACAGAGTAATGAATTAGATGTGAAGATTGGATGTGATGTCATTTTACAGGATGACTTCAATAGATGTATATTTAGAATGACCCTTGAAGATATGGATGACATTAAGGAAAGTGTTGAGGCCGATGTTAGAGAGTTTTGGTTAAGTGGTAATTTGGCTCCAAACAGTATTGTTGAACTACTTATCATTCTTGAAGTATACAATGTGATGGCTAGCAATGCACAAGAAGAAATATTACAGTGGCATGTTGAAAATGCGAAAAACAATCACAACATAATCTATTCGAGCGAGAGATGTTCATCCGAAATAATACAAGCCATTGGAAAATTCTCATTGGGTCCAAATAGGTCTCCTAAAAATATCAAAGACTTTGAAAAATGCAGAATAAATGTGTTCAGCCGTGGTTATGAAGTTGTGAAGTTTTATTTGTTTTATGAGCGATGGATATGTGCTGAAGTTGAGAAGTCTGATCAGAATTTGCAGAATCTTAAGTCAAGTTTTTGTGCTTTTGTCACATTTGTCCAACCTTGTGGGACTAAGAAACCGATGAACAAGTGCACAGATGTGATAAAAAGATTATATGAGGATAAACAAGGAAAAGGATATCAAATTTGGTCGGATCGTATTTCAACATCGCAGATTGGTTCAGATTCACGGCTTCTGGAGCTTGATGAATGGGAGTCAATTGGTGAGGAAAGAAATTGTTGTCTTATAATAATAAGTACAAAGCAAGCTGAAAAATCATTCACATGGATGCACATACATCAGACATGGTTGGATGGCTCGGAAGCAAAAGGGGAACACAAAAACATCAACTTCTACTTGCGAGACCATAAAATGTAACTTGAAATCTTCCGTAAACTATTCCTCATTTTGGATGAGACATATGAATTGCAACTTGGTATTCTATTGCCATATCCATTTTATTTGGAAGCATTACTACCAGTTCAGGAACCGTTTTGGACCAAGGCGAAAAGAGCATTTGGGAATGTGTGGTCGAATCACTTGAAGAAATCCCGAGTCTTTGCTTTATCTTCAAGGGTAGTCATGGAATTTCCTTATTAATCCTTGAGGACAAGGATTCTTTCGAGCGGGAAGTTTTGTAACGCACCGTTTTAGTTATCCACTAAAACAGTGTCGTTTTATGGCATATACCTATTTTATAGTACCTTTAAACGATGTCATCTTATTGTATCGGGTTAAAAAACCCTGAGACTAATGTAGATGGGTTATCGATTGGAATGAATGAACTCTTGTCTCCCTAATTTTTCTCTGTATTCTCTTCTCATCTAAATCTGATCTGCTTCTCATCTCTATAAAATTCTTGTTCTTCGATTCTTACTCTTACACAAACAAACGCCGAAAAAGCACCGATCACCGCGCCACGGCCGCATCACCATCATCAGAGGTATATTTTCTCTGCCTTTTGTCATTTTCTACAAAAAAAAATACATGTAAAACATTAGATTAATACAAGATAACGAGGAAAACAATAACGAAAATAAGATCGTAGCTCATTTGTGGTGGCCAGAGGGTTTTTGGTCTCGTCGAAGTTGAAAATGAGAGCCGGTTCGGGTATATGTAGACCGAGGAAGAACGTGAAATCCTATCGGATTAGGGTAGTTTTAGGCTTTTAAAGATTCAAAATTGGGAAAAATAGATTTTTAGGGGTTAGGGTTCCGGTGAGCGGCGGCCGGCGCCGACTCGCGCGGAGACCGCGGTGGTTCAGCGTCGACGTTTAGGATGGTGGTCGGGTTTGTTTAAAGATAGGGGGAGAGAGTGAGAGAGAGGGAAGTATGATAAAATAGACGAGTTAACTCGGTTTGAGGCCATTTATAGCGAGTCAAAACGGTAGCGTTTTGTTACCGGGTCAAGGATCCGCAAGTCGAGTCGGACGCTCAAGATCTGCGTGTTTTTGGAATGTTTGGGCAATTTCCATTTTGATCCCTGGAGCTTGTAATTGTAATTCATTTTGGTCACCATATGTTTATAATTTGGCATCAATAGCTCGAATTTAATTCAATTCAGTCCTGTTTCAAGTGTTAATTGTTTTCATTTAATTGTTTAAATTAAATTGTATGTTTGCATGTTTTTAAACACCATGTAGTATATTGTTTAAGGATTTAAATCACATGTTTAAAATAGGATTAAAGCCTTAGTGTAGTTTACTTAATCATAATCTAATAGGAGAGATCACTGTAGCAAATATATGAATATTTTGAAAAAATATTAGAATATTCAATATTGGTTAGTGTCACAATGAAGAGTGATGTTAACCAATGAATATTCCGATGAAAGTTTCAAATTTTCATTTCAACTTAGAAATTGGAAATAATTTTACAATTAGATTAATTAAAAATTAAAATAGGACTAATGATTAGAGTCACCTTAATTAGGAATATTATTAATTTTGAGCTCATTAAAGATAGTGTCCAATATTATTTTGGATGTTATCTTTCATTTCTAAAAATTAATAATATTCATAGATTTTTAAATAAATTAATTAATGGAGCCTAATTAGTGTTTACTTAAAAATGACTAGACAATAATTGGCTATGCATTAAATCTTTTGTGTTGAGGTACATTTTGAATATAAATTAAAGTGTCCTAACGCAACTGAACGTTTCATAATTATATTTGTCCAAAATGTATTTTCTTATAAGAGGATATCTCCATTCGGAATAAAATCTATTTTACAGTTAATAGATTTTATTAAATTCAGATTAATGTTCTAAATGCCAAAATGCCACGTGTAATTAATGGGGTACCGATAACAGGCGTTTGTAGGGGTGCTAACCCTTCCCTACACGTAATCGACTCCCAAACCCAAACTTTTCAAAAAGAATCTCTGGTACGTTTTTATGGTGTCCGGCCTACCAAAGTGGCCGGTGGCGACTCCAAAACATTTTTTAAGCGAATAAAAGGGATTTTGATTAAAAAATGGAAAATTAATTAATCGCAAGATAAAATTAGTCAAAACCCTAATTTTCCAAATTTTAATTGTCAGGCTGTTTTTCCAAACTTAAAAAGTGGGTTTTCAAAAAACGGTCGGGACAGCTTGGCGACTCCGCTGGGGACAAAATTGAGAGTCAGGCCTAATAATTAATTACACGTGGCATTTTAGCATTTCTAACATTAATTTGAATTTAATTTTTTCTGAAAAAACTGTTCGATGGATTTTAGGAAAAATGGGGGTAGTTTTGTGTATGATGTATCTGTCATTCATGCATAAACCCTACACCCAGGTTTTTCACCCTTAAGTAGGAGTAAGACAATATCCGACGTGATGCTCTCCAGCTCCGAGTTCAGATTTTTGTCTTCTTCCGATATACTAACCTTATGCGTCGTGGGGTCCACGCCCCCGTTATAAGGGACCTATACTACCGAATCGATGTCTTACTGTCACAGTAGATGGTAACGACAGTTCAGGAACTGAGAGTCTAGAACAAAGCCCACATTCTGTTTTAGAAACCCACCCCGCTAGAACCAGACAGGGACCTAGGACATGTGCTGCCGGTTTAAATATTTTTCCTTGGTTATTTTCTTTACAAAATATATTATGTTTTAATGTGTTTGAATATTGTTTATTTGTTTTCCATATTAATTCACAATACTGACACTATTTTCTTTTGTTCTTTTTTGTTTGTTTTTTATGCATCCATCATCATTTTGCATACTCAGAGGTATCGATTCAAGGGTTAGTCAAGTTAAGCAGTATCCATAATAGCCAATGAGTCCGATAGACAAGGAGAAGACAATACGACGGTAAGAACCCAATTAGAGAAGACTCAATTCAAGAAAAGATCAGTATCTATGAGAATGACGTGACATGACACGAGCAACCACAAGAAGCCGTGTGAAGAGGTTAAAAGTGCAGTGAAAGAGGAGATTCAAGAATTAGTTGATTTGAGCGACCGAATCAAGCAGAAATTAAAGAGAGAATAAGATTTGAGTCCAGAATTGTCATCACAAGTTCCAAAGCTGGAGAAAGATATTAAAAGGATACAATAACTAGAAAAGGTCGATCTTTAGCTAAAAGATAAAGAGTTGAAAAAGAAGATGACATAATTGGAAAGTGTTGTACAACATTTGAAAGATTAGCTCAAAAGTTTCAAAAGGGTCATTATAAATGAAGAATAAGGCACTGAAAGACGAGCTTGAAGTGGCTATCCAAATTGTCCAAAGGCAGAATCATGAAATGATTAAGTTTAGAAGCCACACGGGGAGTTGCCCGATTCGTGCAGATTTTATCAATTTAAGCCATGAACCTGTAGCAGCACCTTGACATCAGCACCAAGCAAGAACAGACGCTAACTCGAAAGCAAAACAAAGTGATTAGCCTAGGGACGAGGGCAAGCCGATCTCTGTAATGAAATTGTTTATTTCTTGTATTCGGCCTTTTGGTTAATGGATGTTGCTTTAAAGACTAGTCCTTGAAATCGACACCTTGTGCATTCATGCATTGCATTGCATAAACATCGCATTTTAGAAAATCATTGCATTTTTTAGATAACAACATTTTTAGTAAAAAATAATAATTGCACTTTGTTTAAATAATATTGCATTATTTTTCAGATAATAGTGTAAAAGCTGAAAACCAATATTGTGAGAAACATGGGCAATATGCTGGTTAAGGTGAAGCAATCTCAAAAAGTTTTTGAGAACCGTTTGGGAAGCATTGATCAAAAGATTGATCATTCCCAGGATTTGATGGTAACACGATGTAACACCCCGAAAACTGGTCTAGTCGGAATTAGATTCCGATGATCGGAGTATTGATAATAAAATATTGAAATATCGAATCTTTAATATAGATCATATTGTTATAGGATCTTAATTAATTCAAGTCCTTAGTAAAGATTTTTTATGATGGCTCAAATCAGTGTTTTTAAGCTAGGCGTTTCGATACGACCAGACCTGTATCGAAACGGCCTCTACAAGATGTTTCGAAACTTTTATAGGCGTCCCGATACGATTCCAACGGTAATAACTAACTTTTGGACTTTTGCTTGACCGTTTTGATACGGTTCCTCCAGTTTCGAAACAGGTCCCTTGTTGCGAATAAGTTTAAAGGATAAATTGTAAAAGAAATGTTTAGGTGATGACTCACCAGCTTGCATATCACCCTCTCTCACATGAATGATCAGAAATGATGATTTATAGCCATCTATTGTTTAATTTGGAAAGGATAAAGGAGAGTTAAAAATATTATATTTTAAGCTTTCCCTTGGTGAAAGGAAAGCTTCCTATTGGCTATCTTAGGAGGTGGTTAATGATTGAAGTGATAATTCCTTAAAATGACTTGAACAAAAGAAAGCTTTCATAATTGTTTAGTTTCACCGAGAATCATTTCCATCCTTTAGCTTTGAAAGAAAAAGCACACACCTCCATTGTCATCTTCTCCACCAAGCTCAAGCACACACCTCTCTATTGTGAGCCATAAGCTTAGACTTTCCTTAATTTAAGAACACCAAGTCGTAGCTATCGATCGGGTAAGTAAAAGCCCTAAGTTAAACATTGATTCTCTTGATTATTAGATAATCAATTTCAAGCTTAAAAATAAGCTTTGTCTATAGCTAATGGCTATTCAAGTATCGATATTGTTATATTGATCCTAATGATTCCTTATTGCTTTTCCTAGCTCAAGAAGTGGAAAAGATTAATCCACTGCTTCCATAGAAAGCTAGGGATAATGGTATCGCCATCCGAGGGCCTTAGGAGCTTCGGATTGTCAAGGTGAGTGTAGTCAGATTCTCGAGAGTGGCTAGGTGCCATCTCGAATCATTGTTTATTGATTCACTAACCATTGATTTTAAGGGCTTTACATGAAGCATTATTGTAAGACATGTTGGTAAGTTTTGGTAAGTATTGCATTGATTCATTGTCCATGGTATTGCTATCATTGTCGTGGAAATCATTGAAGCATTGACATGTAAGAATCATTAACATGAATTATTGTTTTTGCTTATTGACATGGAAATCATGATTGTTGAGTTATTTATATGATACTATTGCCATCGAACTATTGTTATTGATATTGATGTAGAAATATTGCTAATGAATCATGGGTATTGAATTATGGATTATTGGACATTGGATTCGTAGTATTGGATACAATTGTCATGCCATAGAATTCATGAGCTCATTGGTACGGGTGGACTACGGTCCTAGGGCTACAACCTATATTAATTTGGCGAGGCGGAGGGATGTTTGTGTATTGGTCTTATTGGCGATATCGGCGAGAGTGACCATTTATTGATTTGGCGAGGAGGTGGAATTCGTGTATCCATATACCATGAATTGATCCAAGGGAACTATTGATTATTGATAATGTTTGCTATGAAATCATGATATTGCCATTGATGATATGATGCTATGTTTATTGCATAATTTGTATTATGGTTATCTTTGAAGTATGACACATTATGTTCATTCATTGTTTATGACTACCTCACTAGGCAAAGTATGCCTAATGCGTCTCATTGCATCCATTTCAAGTTAGTCAAGTTTTGGAATCGAGATCGGAGAAGTTGAAGCACTGCACAAGTCACAATCAAGCCCTAAGTAATGTATATTGACCCCTTTGAACTCCTAGATGGTGGAAAGGTCTATGTATAAGTCTATTAAGTCTCTTTTGATGTGCTTATGTTATGGTGAAGTGTTATATGTGTGGTATGTTTAAGATGAGTCTCCTATGTAGCGTGAAATGGCCCTAAATGTATGTTTTGGCACTAAAAGGTAAAAACCAGATAAATGGATTCATATGACTCTAAAATTTGACATGCTAGTAGAATTTAAGGTTATAATGTTGTGTGTGAAGTTTCACTACATTTAGACATTGTTTGATATGGTAAAATGGATAAAAATTAGCAAGAATCTGTCATTACAGGTCAGACCGTATCGAAACGGGTCATGACGTTTTGATACGGGTAATCATAATTGATCCCAGGGGTCAGGGCGTATCAAAAAAGTTTATGGCCGTTCCGAAACATTTTGTCTCTGGAATCCCTTGTTTCGATATGAGTTCATAGCGTATCGAAACGAGTCAAAATCAAAGTCAAGGGAAGTCAACCCGTATCGATACAGGGCTTGCTCGTATCGATACGGTTAAAAGGGAAAATTCAACAAGGTTGACCATCGTCCACCCGTATCAAAACGGATCTAAGCGTTTCGATACAGGGTTAGTTAAAGTGGTTAAAGCCTAATCTGAAAGTCTGCACTGTTTACATTTTGGTCATTGAGTTTTGCATGAGTAAATTGAATGGGTATATGATCACCATTATGCATGAAATTTTACAGGCTAATAAAAAATTTACTAAATTTTATTGTGGTATTGACTAATGCATCGAAGGACCTTTATTTTGTTAGTCTTATAGAATAGTCCCTAAAACTTGTAAAAGTTATAAAATGGTCCTAAATGGTTAAATGTGGTCTTCTTATGATTGAAATGGACTAAGATGCATATTGGTAATGTTTTGTTAGTGTATGTTAATTTAATGTTGTAATTAAGTTGAAATTTTATCGCACCGATCACCGCATCGTTCATCGGTAACACGCTCTGACCTGGTTCTCAACCAGGCCGGGAAGGGGGTGTTACACACGAACTACCACATTGCTTGGAATTAGGGAAGCAAAGAAAGAAAGTTTTAGATGGAAATACCAACATTGATGATCATAATGAAAATTTATCTCACACAAAGGTTCAACCTTAAGGATCAGTCTTGAAGGAAGTTCAGTCTAGTGTGGTCAGAGTATCAGCCAATGATCCAGGGAAATTGGAAACAAACTTTGGAGATGATGCTCCAAGCCTCGACGTGTTGACAAAAATTGACAGAGCCAAATTGGATGATACTAATCACACGAATACAAGAAGTTCAATTAAAAGCCAGAATTTTGATGTCTGCTCTAAACTTGTATTTTCCAAGGGCTGCGAGATTATTAAAGAACATGATGATTCCACTAGAGTTACAGAACCACATGAGTCTCCGGAGTGTTTCCCTGAAAAGATAAAAGTTAAGGATTCAATTGATGTCAGAAATTTTCTCACAATGGAATTGACTATACCAAAGAAAAGAGAGGCAACGAGCACAAAAACAAAAGATAAAGAGGTTGAATGGTTCAACAAGAAAAGGGAGAAGATTGTTTCTATCCCAATGCCATACTCAGATCTGTTGTCATACCTTGTGCAGAATCATTTACTGATGGCAGTTCCACCGAAGTTTTATGTCTTTTTATAACACGAGAAATGCTTGCGGTTATTATTGTGGATATTTCAGTCACTCTGTGGAAGATTGCATGTTTCTGAAACACATAGTCAGTAGCTTCATCAGGAACAGACATTTATGTTTTGAGAATGGAGAACCCAGATTCCATAAAAGACCGGCGCTGGCTAGAAAGATCAAGATAAAAGAAAAGGAGCCGAATTTACAACAGACTTTTGAGGGCAATCTGCTACAGTTCGGGTTTTACCAGAAAAAGAGTAATGTTTGGACATCTACCTCCTTAAAGTCTCATGTACTGAAAAATATCCCAAAGTCAGATGCTCAGGGTACTCCTATCAGTGGAAAATCAGAAACTAAATTGGATCTCATTCTTATCTCTTATCGTGAGCTATACTACAAGTTGCTCGAAACTTCACCACATCATCTGAAATTCTCAAGGCCTCGTCATTCAAGTTGTTACATCATCAAGAATTATTATGAATATCATAATGGAGCTCATAATCATGACATTGAGAACTGTTACACTTTTCGGCGTCAAGTCCAAAACCTTGTGAATCAGAGGATTTTAGAGGTAAACACTAATGGCCATTCCATAAGAATTTGCAATCAAGGAAGAAATCACCCGGTTGGTGCTAATGTAACTATATTGCTCGAAAATCAAATGCAAAAATATGTCAAGAAAAGAAAGAGAAGCAAGAGCGAAGCAAAACTAATTGAAAATCAACAACCGACAATGAAGAAACCTCGAACAGACATGCCCATCAAAAGTTTCAACGTTTCCAACCAACATGTTGAAAAGCAAAGTTCATCTATACGTTGGCCAGAGGAGGTTGTTAATTTCCCCACATGGACGGAGCCATGATTTGGGATTGGGGGACAAACTATAAATATTTGAAATTGGGGGGGGGGATTTATAAATAAACCAATTTTTTTTAAAAAATTAAATAGGGGGACAAAGGTGAAAAAAAATTTCTTCGGGGGTGGGGGGGCGATTGCCCCTCCCGAAGCCTTAATGGCTCCGTCCCTGTTTCCACATGCAGATGATTGAACATTCCACATAAAAGGGCAAGCAAATGATTGAAGAAACAATAAAACTCATAAGCAGAATGATCCTACTTCAAGGTTCGATGTGTGTATCAAAACATAATTAGAAAGGGCATGTCTCTATGCTGGCAAAGAGAAATGAAGAAATGTTAATGTTGAAATTCACTCTGGTTTTCATTGAATAAAGATTCACAGTTAGACTATAGGAGATTTGCTTGTAACTCTAGGACCGTTACAGAATAATACCCTGAACCATTCCAATCGCTTTTTCCCACGAGCATTGGGGGTTCTTTGTAAGGGAGGTTAATCGGTTTATTTGTATTAAATGTTTGTTTCTTATATGATTTTTTCTCAAATGTCAAACAAGCATCCTAAAATATTCATTATCTTCAAGTATATGTACATATTCCTAATTTCTTTGCATGGCCCCTACTACTCATCATATGAATGAATCAGACCCTGATTCCGAAATAGAGCAGTCCATATGATGGGCGGAAGAAAGTGAATGCGAAGATGAAGAGGAAGTGGATTTCCCTTAGAAATTATCAAGACTAATCAGAAATGAGGAAAATAGATTCCGCTTCACAAGCGAGAAATTGATATTTTGAATTTAGGGACTTGAGACGAAAAGTGAGAAGCAAAGATCCGTTCAACTTCCTCAGCGAAAGACAAGTGCGATTTGAATGGCTGTAAGAATTCAAAGACATCTTCATGTAGTTACACCAGGATATATCGGGGGTTGGATCCAGACAATGTTATGCACAAGTTACTCATAAGACTTGTATGCAAATATGTCCAGCAAAAGCTTGGAATAATAAGTCTAGAAATCTTCTTTTGATTTGAACAAGACAAAGAAATTAATATTTACAATTATACGAGATTCATTTTACTACAAGCTAATGTCACATGGCAATATACCAGAGGGTTATAGTAACCGAAATAAAGATGGTGCAAAATTCAAGAATGGTTCTCCCAAGATTGTAGAGGTATAAGTTGAGGTCCAATTCGTCAAAACATACTTTTGGAAGTCACATTTTGGAAGCACATCTTCACCTACACTTGATGTTGATCCGGAGGTCTTACCGTTAGGACCAATTACACGATCTAGGGCACAACGTTTCAAGAAAGCTCTTTTCTTTACTTGTGCTAATATTTCTGAATCATTTGATAATACTTGTGCCTTAGACGATAGGATTTTTAATGTGCTGCATGCTGATATGTGACTTATTTAGGTTATACTATTTATGAAGTATGTTTAAAAATGTATATATTATGTTAATAGTGTTTTGGGTTAGTATAATATAACTTATAATGTATTTCTTTTAATGTGTTTATTTTTATGTGTGTGCAGCAGATGTGTGATTCGAAAATACATGCGTGGGGTTCGAAAATATGTGCTGCAACACATATTACACATGTGCAGCAATTTGAATCTCCAAATCAAAGAGCAGCAGCCCCACATTTGTGTGCTTCAACTTCACGTACAGCCACCACACATTATGTGTGCTTGTAAGTTATAAAAACCATGCACCACACGTGGAAATGCCCAACAAATTCAGCCGGTGCAATTTGGTTTTAATTCTCCACATGCGCAGCAACTTCACGTGCATTGCTTGACTTATAGCATGTGCTGAATAAGACGTACACATATTTGAAGCAAAGTTCGGCAGAATGGATAAGATCAAAGGGAGTTGATCTTTTGAACTTATGCACATGTTAAATGTGATTCCATTTGCCGCCCATCTTTCAAATGCACGGCTAGGAGTGCTTTGCCGCCCCTTGAGAAGTTTGTCCTTACTTGTTTTAATTTTTGAAAGGCAATTAACGGCCACACATTTGTATTTTCGCCCAGCCCTCTTATTCTATATATGTGTACAAAAACAATGTAAGAAAGGTTAGACATTGGATGAATAAAATTATTTGTGAGATTTTCTCTCAAATTTAGTTCTTTTTAGAACTTTTTCCTTGATACTTCGGGTTCTCAATTGTTAGATAATTGAAGGGTCCAAGTACTTTGTTCGAACAAATTCAAGATAAGGTTCGGGTTCGTTCAACAGATTGTTCGAGTTCTTCCTTGGAGTTTGTTCACCTTTTCTGACTACGAAGAACAGTTTCGATTCGGGTTTGCATAACAGATTATGCAGGTTCTTTCGAGTTCATCGTGTCAAATTCCAAGAACGTTGCTACTGTTGTTGAATGCTTGAAGAATTTCATCTTCGTCGTTCAAATTATCCTAAAATTTCTGCAACTTTCTTCTCTCCCAATTCTGAATTTTTTTCTTTCATTTTTTTTACTATTTAAAAATATCTAACTTCAACATCATGTTTGTTTCTATTGCAGAGAAATGCTTGCTATTATCCTAGATCCGCGAATGAACGAGGAATGTTGTTTTCACCATCAACACCCTTGTATCATATGGTAATCAGAGCTTTGGTCGGATTTTAGCACTTTCTGCAATACCAGACATCAAAAAATATATATACAAAAGTTAAAAAAAAATCGAAAAAAAAATTCTAAAAAGAAAAAGAGTGATGAATTGTGTAGAATAAAAAAAACAACATTGTTGAAAAGTTTTGATATGTTGAAGGATGTGTCTATCTTACCTTGAAATGCTTTGTAATCACCCGAAATCAACTTTTCTTGTTTGTTCCGGAGATAGGATGGTGGTAAGCATTTCTACTGCGTAAGTTGCTAAATTTTTGTTCTTTTAGCATTCTTTCTTTCATTTCATATTGTTATCTTTTTTTTCTTTCAGCCCAATTCTCAACTTTCATTTTTTTATTTCTTTTCTCCTAACCCTTATCTTTGTTCTAACAATATTCACTCGTCACCCATTGTTTTCTTTCAATTTGACAACACTTGTAGAATCTGAACATCGGAATCAGTTCCTTTAAAGAACTAAGTACGAGAGATTGAGAGAAAAGGCAAACAGAGCGTGTGAGAACAGAAGGGGAGACAAAAAGAGTCATTCAAGTATTCTCCCGAGTGACACACGAGTGCTGAGTGTTAATTCCTTATTTTCTTGAGTGCAAATTCTTTGGAGTGACTAGTGAGGATTTTTGCTGTGTGATTGGTGAGGACTACTTTTTTTTTCTTTTATTTCTAACCTTTAACCCGTTTGTTTGTTTGTTTGTTTTTTGTTTGTTTGTTTGTTTTCTTTGTGTGAAAATAACAGGTTATGATGAACAACAACCACTGAATCTCCAGATGCAAGCTTTAGAGCGCATGATGCAACGAGTGATTACTAATGCATTAAAGCCTATACATTCTCGAATGGATAGACTTGATGGGGGTGGTTCCCATTCTGTCCATGAAGAGATAAATGATGACAATATGCATATATTGGCTACCTATGAAGCACTTGTTGACAAGAGAAGTCTGAATGATCAACCATCACAGGATGAACCGCAACGAAACAACCTCTTCCATACAAGATGCAACGTGAACGGCAAGATATGTATTGTGATTATTGATAGTGGTAGTTGTGCTAACGTTGCTAGTACTCTCATGGTTGACAAGTTAGGACTGAAGACGACCACGCATCCCAATCCGTACAAGTTACAATGGTTGAATGATGGTGTTGAAATCAAAGTTACCAAACAAGTTGTTATACCATTTTCAATTGGAAACTACAAGGACGAGGTCCTTTGTGATGTTGTGACGATGGATGCTACTCACCTTCTTTTGGGACGCCCTTGGCAGTATGACAAGAAGGTAATGCATGATGGTTATACAAATCGTTACTCTTTTATGCATGCAGGTAAGAAGATCACTTTGGCTCCTTTGACACCGAGTCAAGTGTTTGAAGATCAGGCAAGCTTGAAAAAGAGTAAAGAGACTGCAAAAGAGAAGAAGAAGATGTCTGTGTATGCGAGCAGTAGCGAAATCAGGAAATGTCTTTCCTCTCAACAATCTGTTCTTATTTTAATGTTTAAAGATTATTGTTTATTGACAGATTTTCCTACTAATCTACCTTCACCGATTTTGACACTTTTGCAGGAGTTTGAGGACGTGTTTCCAGCTGAAACACCGAAGGGATTGCCACCTCTTCGTGGCATTGAGCACCAGATTGATTTCATTCTAGGTGCTACTATTCCGAACCGGCCAGCTTATCGAACCAACCCTGAAGAGAAGAAAGAGCTTCAAAGACAAATTACCGAGTTGATGGACAAGGGTTACATTCGAGAGAGCTTGAGTCCGTGTGCTGTTTCGGTACTGTTAGTGCCGAAGAAAGATGGTTCTTGGAGGATGTGCGTAGATTGTCGAGCTGTGAACCAGATCACGATTAAGTATCGTCATCCCATTCCAAGACTTGATGACATGTTGGACGAGCTTTGCGGAGCCGTCATCTTCTCCAAAATTGATTTGAGAAGTGGTTATCATCAGATTCGCATGAGAGAATGTGATGAGTGGAAAACAGCCTTCAAGACAAAGCTAGGTTTGTACGAATGGTTAGTAATGCCTTTTGGTTTAACTAATGCACCTAGTACTTTTATGCGTTTGATGAATCATGTTCTGCGATCTTTCATTGGTAAATTGTGTGTTGTAAACTTTGATGATATCTTGATCTATAGCAAGTCTTTACAGGATCACGTAGGACATTTGCGAGCTGTTCTGCAGGTTTTGCGAGAAGAAAGATTGTTTGGTAACATGGAGAAGTGTGTATTTTGTACTGAAAAACTCACATTTCTTGGTTACATTGTTAGTTCTTAGGGAGTTGAAGTTGATCCTGAGAAGATAAAGGCAATTCAGGAATGGCCACAACCGACATCGATTACTCAGGTTAGATCGTTTCATGGTTTAGCGAGTTTTTATCGACGGTTTGTTCCTAACTTCAGTTCTATTACCGCCCCCTTAACTGGGATTATAAAGAAGAATTCAGTCTTCTCATGGGGTAAAGAACAAGAAGATGCCTTTTTTAAAATTAAGATTATTTGACTAGAGCACCTGTGTTAGCATTACCTGATTTTGATAAAATGTTTGAAATTGAATGTGATGCTTCTGGAATTGGTATAGGTGCTGTTTTGATGCAGGAAAAGAGGCCCGTTGCTTACTTTAGCGAGAAATTGAGTGGTGCTACATTGAACTATCCGGTTTATGATAAAGAGATGTATGCACTGATTCGGGCATTGGAGACATGGCAGCATTACTTGTTGCCTAAGGAGTTTGTGATCCACACCGACCATGAGGCTTTACGTTACATCACAGGTCAGCATAAATTGAATAAACGACATGCTAAGTGGGTTGAATTCTTAGAATCTTTTCCTTATGTCATTCGTTACAAGAAAGGGAAAGAAAATGTCGTTGCTGATGCATTGTCACGTAGGTATGCACTTTTGAGTTATCTTGATTCAAATTTGATTGGTTTTGCATATATTCGTGATTTATACCCTGATGATCCTGATTTTAGAGATAAGTTTAATGCTTGTTCGAAAGGTGCAGATGGAAAGTTTTACAGGCATGATGGCTATCTTTTCAAGGAAAACAGGATATGCATTCCATAGGGTTCGATGCGTGATATTCTGATACATGAGGCACATGAAGGTGGATTGATGGGTCATTTTGGTGTCACTAAAACGTTACATACACTGAAAGAACATCTGTTTTGGCCAAAGATGCGCAGAGACGTTGAAAGGTATTGTGAACGTTGTGTGACATGTAGGAAGGCAAAGTCGAAGGTTTCACCACATGGTATGTACTTACCTCTACCTATCCTGATTCCCCTTGGACTGATATTTCGATAGATTTTGTTTTGGGATTGCCTCGAACTAGAAATGGTAGAGATAGTGTATTTGTTGTGGTTGATAGGTTCTCTAAGATGGCACATTTCATTGCATGCCATAAGACTGATGATGTTGTTAATGTGGCTAACTTGTTCTTTAGAGAAATTGTTCGTTTGCATGGTATTCCTAGGTCGATTGTTTCTGACAGGGATGTAAAGTTTTTGAGTCATTTTTGGAGGACTCTTTGGAGCAAAATAGGTACGAAAATTATGTTTTCTACTACTTGTCATCCTCAAACTGATGGACAGACTGAGGTTGTTAATCGTGTCTTATCTACTTTGTTGCGTTCCATCATTAAAAAGAATATTAAGACTTGGGAAGATTGTTTGCCACATGTTGAATTCGCTTATAATCATGCTATACATTTTGCTACGAAAATGTCACCGTTTGAGGTTGTTTATGGTTTTAATCCTATTACGCCTCTAGATTTGTTGCCTTTGCCACAGGAACAGGTGATAAGCAAGGACGGAAAAGCGAGAGCAGATTATGTGAAGCGTTTACATCAACAGGTTAAGGAGAACCTAGAGAAGAGGACTCAGCAGTACAAAAAGCAAGCAAACAAGGGAAGAAAGCGAGTCACCTTCGATGTTGGTGATTGGGTTTGGGTTCATTTCCGAAAGGAACGATTTCCAGCCCAAAGGCGGTCCAAGCTGTTACCGCGAGGAGATGGTCCTTTTCAGGTGTTGGAGAAAGTGAATGACAACGCCTACAAGTTAGATCTACCCGGAGAATACAATGTAAGTGCCACATTTAATGTTTCTGACTTAACCCCTTATGGTGATTCTACAAATTTGAGGACAAATCCTTTTCAAGAAGGGGGTGATGTGAGCACATCTTCACCTACACTTGATGTTGATTCGGAGGTCTTACCGTTAGGACCAATTACGCGATCTAGGGCACAACGTTTCAAGGAAGCTCTTTTCTTTACTTGTGCTAATATTTCTGAATCATTTGATAATACTTGTGCCTTAGACGATAGGACTTTTAATGCATTGCATGCTGATATGTGACTTATTTAGGTTATACTATTTATTAAGTATGTTTAAAAATGTATATATTATGTTAATAGTGTTTTGGGTTATTATAATATAACTTATAATGTATTTCTTTTAATGTGTTTATTTTTATGTGTGTGCAGCAGATGTGTGATTCGAAAATACATGCGTGGGGTTCGAAAATATGTGCTGCAACACATATTACACATGTGCAGCAATTTGAATCTCCAAATCAAAGAGCAGCAGCCCCACATTTGTGTGCTTCAACTTCACGTACAGCCACCACACATTATGTGTGCTTGTAAGTTATAAAAACCATGCACCACACGTGGAAATGCCCAACAAATTCAGCCGGTGCAATTTGGTTTTAATTCTCCACATGCGCAGCAACTTCACGTGCATTGCTTGACTTATAGCATGTGCTGAATAAGACGTACACATATTTGAAGCAAAGTTCGGCAGAATGGACAAGATCAAAGGGAGTTGATCTTTTGAACTTATGCACATGTTAAATGTGATTCCATTTGCCGCCCATCTTTCAAATGCACGGCTAGGAGTGCTTTGCCTCCCCTTGAGAAGTTTGTCCTTACTTGTTTTAACTTTTTAAAGGCAATTAACGGCCACACATTTGTATTTTCGCCCAGCCCTCTTATTCTATATATGTGTACAAAAACAATGTAAGAAAGGTTAGACATTGGATGAATAAAATTATTTGTGAGATTTTCTCTCAAATTTAGTTCTTTTTAAAACTTTTTCCTTGATACTTCGGGTTCTCAATTGTTAGATAATTGAAGGGTCCAAGTACTTTGTTCGAACAAATTCAAGATAAGGTTCGGGTTCGTTCAACAGATTGTTCGAGTTCTTCCTTGGAGCTTGTTCACCTTTTCCGACTACGAAGAACAGTTTTGATTCGGGTTTGCATAACAGATTATGTAGGTTCTTTCGAGTTCATCGTGTCAAATTCCAAGAACGTTGCTACCGTTGTTGAATGCTTGAAGAATTTCATCTTCGTCGTTCAAATTATCCTAAAATTTCTGTAACTTTCTTCTCTCCCAATTCTGAATTTTTTTTCTTTCATTTTTTTTACTATTTAAAAATATCTAACTTCAACATCATGTTTGTTTCTATTGCAAAGAAATACTTGCTATTATCCTAGATCCGCGAATGAACGAGGAATGTTTTTTTCACC
The DNA here is from genome assembly GCA_030270665.1 of Hibiscus trionum. Lineage (NCBI taxonomy): Eukaryota > Viridiplantae > Streptophyta > Magnoliopsida > Malvales > Malvaceae > Hibiscus > Hibiscus trionum. Next base: position 2,790,374 of record BSYR01000037.1, read on the forward strand.
ATCAACACTCTTGTATCAGATTCTCCCAAGATTGTAGAGGTATAAGTTGAGGTCCAATTCGTCAAAACATACTTTTGGAAGTCACATTTTGGAAACTAATAGATCAGCAAAAGTGGAACTAAAATTTATCCTGACAAAGTGAAAGTTGTTCAAATCTTCTTTCTCTAGGAAAAAAAAGAAAAGAAAAGAAAAAGAAAACAAGAACATAAAAACAAAAGAACAAAAAAGAAAAGGAAAAGAAAACAAGCAAGAAAGAAAAAAGAAAAAGAAATGAAAAAAGAAAAAAATCAAAAAAAAAGAAGAAGCCCTGAGGGATTGAATTATTCATCGTAACAAACACACAAAATGTGATTCGATGTTCAAGTCGCTGACAGAGACTGATCCAAGAGTATGAATTGTCAACTTTGTCCCTTGTTTATCTCTTAATGTTAAGTTAAATTAAGGGCAGCCCAAGAACCCCAATATTTGACATGCAAAGACTTTATTTTCACCCTTGTTTGGTTTAGTCACTCATCAATCAAGTCTCTTAATTCTTTTTGATTCTCAATTTAGTCACTAACCGATTTAATTAGCTAAGACACTTCATAATTCTAATTTAATTAGAATTGAATCTCACTTAATTATCCTTTAACATTTAAGCTAGGTTTTAGGGTGTTACAATCCTCCCCTCCTTAAAAGAAAGAATTCGTCCTCGAATTCTTACCTAAATTGAACATATGTGGATATTGTTTCCGCATCGTATCTTCAGGTTCCCATGTCGCTTCCTCTACTTTGTGGTTTCTCCACAACACTTTAACCAAAGAGACACTTTTGTTCCTAAGTCTTTTAATTTCTCTATCTAGAATTTGAACCGGTTCTTCTTCATATGATAAGTCAGGATTTAGTTCCACCTCTTACGGTACCAAAACATGAGATGGATCGGATCGATACTTTCGAAGCATCGAAACATGGAATACATTATGGCTTTTATCGAACTCGCTAGGAAGCGCAAGTCGATAAGCCACTGGTCCAATCCTTTCAGTAATTTCGAAGGGTCCAATGAATCGAAGACTCAGTTTTCCTTTCTTGCCAAATCTAAAGACTTTCTTCCAGGGAGAAACTTTAAGGAACACTTTGTCTCCAACATTGTGTTGAATGTCCCTTCATTTTAAATAAGCATAAGCTTTTTGTTTGTCAAAATCTTGCTTCAATCTACTGTGAATGACTTGAACTCGTTCTTCGATTTCCCGAAGCAATTGAGGACCAAGAACTTTATTTTCACCTAACTCAAACCAGCATAAAGGTGTTCTACACCTTCTTCCATATAGAGCTTCGAATGGAGACATTTGAATCGAAGCTTGATAGCTATTGTTGTCTGCAAATTCGATGAGTGGTATGGATTTCTCCCAGTTTCTTCCGAAATCGATAATACATGCTCTAAGCAGTGGCGGAAGCTATAAGAGACCGGTGGGGGCCACGGCCCCTCCAAAATTTTGGAAAATTCGATTTTTGCCCTTAAATTTTTTGAAAATTTCAATTTGGCCCCCTCAAAATTTTTAAAAATTCATATTAAGTTTCAAAATTTTGAATATTTTTAATTAAATTCTCTCTCAAATTTTAAATTTTTTTTGTTAAATCTCTTTAAATTATTAAAAATTTTAGTTAAACCCTCATTTTTTTGAAAATTTTCGTTCAATCCTTCAATTTTTTAAAAAAAATTCAAGTTGGCCCCCTCAAACTTTCACTTCAAGTTCCGCCACTGGCTCTAAGCATATCTTCGAGCACTTGTATCACTCTTTCGGATTGACCATCGCTTTGAGGATGAAAAGTTGTACTGAGATTTAACTTGGTTCCAAGAGCCCGTTGCAAAGTTTTCCAGAATCAAACTGTGAATCTAAGATTTTGATCTGAAACAATTGAGGTAGGAACTCCATGTAAGAGAATCACTTCACGAATGTACAGATCGGCTAGGGTTTCCAAGTTATAGTTCATTAAAACATGGATAAAGTGATCCGACTTAGTGAATCGGTCCATAATTACCCACATTGCATCACATTTTCTTAGAGTGCAAGGAAGACCGGTTACAAAATCCATTGTGATTCGGTCCCACTTCCACTATCCCAAATTGGTACCAAAACTTTTGCATTCTACCAATTTGGTCGTAATTCAAAATAAATCTATAAATTTAACATTTTCTATTTAAAATTGAATGTATACATATTGAATATGTATCACTACACTTGATATTTGGACTATAGTTGGAATGCTAGAGTTATTGATTGTTGATATCATATTTAGGGACACAGGTGAAAAAACAGGAGTTATAATTAAGTTATACACTTTTGGGATCTAAAATATAATTCTATCGTGGTGGATTTTTTATTTCAAAAAGAAATTATAATATACCTAAACTGTCTCTAACAAACTATTGTGATTAAATGCACTCAAACCCACAAAAATGGAGATATTATTCCACTAATGCAGTTGTACCATATAGTGCCCGTATGGAACACGTTGTCATTTTCAATGCTCGGAAGTTGGTTAATTTGCCATTTTTGCGTGTGAAACGTGGAACTCATCGTTGAAATTTGGACGAGTCCTATGAAGAAGTAAATGCATTAGCTCTAACATTTCCACACGTAATCTTAGATTTGGACCGACCAAAGCATGCTCGTGTCTCTGTTTTTGCAATAAATGAAGGCTCCCCATTCCAGAAACCCTGTTAGAACAACGTGTACACTTGGATTGCAGATACACCGTCAATTTGGATATTTTCAGTCACGTCCTTCTCTATTTAACCTCTCTTCGCCATGCTAATTCTCAACATATTCTTTCGTCTTCTTCATTGTTAATCCAATCAGGCTTCAATGGCTAAGGAAAGTGTGAAAAGATGTTCTTGGGGCTGGATGGAAACAGCTCCGCCTCCCATTGTTCACCCGGAGAAGCCTTCCACTTCTCCACTTCTCGAAACCATTGTCGAAGACGCTGCCGAGGAATACGACGACAGTGATTCCAGGATTCTTCTGTATATTTCTCAATTCCTCCACATTTCTAAGCATCTAAGGAATGTTCCGTTGCCTTTTACAAGAGCAACGATGGTTCCATTGAGTTAGCAACTTCAATCCATGAAAGGACTTAGCTCTGCTACTGCAAATTTTGTACATCAGATTTCTTTTCTTCTTCTTCTGAGTTCTGTCCAGGTGTAAATGAACATTAGTTTACTTAATTTCTTTCACATATATTACGTGTTTAAACTCTTCCAGGCTCAAAACTTTGGCATCATAATATACTTGTGGTCCAACAACTGTTAGCCTTTTTTCTCATCTGTGATTTTTACCACATGACGTGCCACATAACGACAACGACGGTCATCCTCTCTTGTAATAAAACTTTACGTACCAATATACTATTGCACAAATATTTTATATCAATTGTCTGGGTGGTGTAGTTGGTTATCACGTTAGCCTCACACGCTAAAGGTCCCTGGTTTGAACCCGGGCTCAGACACTTTTTGTCCCTACTTTGGCTCAAATTATGCAAAATGTCCCTTTATTATGTGTATACTCCGACAAACCCATACATAATTTTAAAATTTAGAATAGAACCCACAAATGATAGTCATGGTGGAACTTGAATTTGGGTACCCAAAGATGAATGATTACAGAGTGAGAATTGAGTGGCGAATATCTAAAAATTGTAGGTAATCTTATAGAAAAAAATTACCCGACCCGGTAATTTTTCCAGAACACGGGCCGAGATTTTTCCCTTATCGGGTACTCGACCCGACCCGAAAAATTACCTCATTAATTAAGTATATAATTCTTTCTGAATAATATGTCGCTTGAATTTATATAAAAGTAAAATAGAGAAACATTCTACTAACAAAACACGTCAAGTTATTGCAATATTTTTAAAATGTGTGTTTTAGTCCTAAAATAAACTTTTGTTTTACTTTAACTATGTTAAACATTTAGATTCTAAAAAAAAAAACTATGTTAAATATTTTGATGTGGCTTATCCTTTTAAACATATGATGGTGTATTATATGCACCCTGGTATTTTTAGGGTAAACAACATCGCTAGTCACTAAATTATTCATATTTTTTTATTTTGGTCATTAAACTATTGTTTTGGGAAAAACTGCCACCAACATTACGTTTTTTCCTATTTTAGTCACAAATGTTACATTTTTCATGTTTTGGTCACCAATCTATTGCTTCTTTCCTGTTTTGGTCACCAAATAATTTTCTCTGAAAAGTTAAAGGCTACATCAAATTTATAAAATGCTCTACTACTAATACTAATGCATTGTAAACTGTTAAAAAAAATTGACATCTAACCATATAAGACCACCGACGTTCACTGATCAAAATATGTGTCATGTTGATAGCTTCACGGACGGCAAACTACTACATAGGCAGATGAAACCCGTGCCACGAATGTAGACAAAACTATAAATATGTACATATATTATTTAAATCGATTAATTATACCAATTTTTTTATTTTGGTACCTAAAGTATTTTTTGGTCAAAATAAGTACCTAAAATATACTTTTTTGTTAAACTAGGTACCTAAAGTATAATTTTTGGTCAAAATAGGTACATAGAGTATTTTTTCATCAAAGTAAGTATCTAAAGTACATTTTTTGATCAAAATAGGTATCTAAAGTATTTTTAGGTCAAAATAGGTACTTAAAGTATACATATTTTTATGTAAAACTAATGTTTTGATATAATAATTGAAAAATGTTTTGGACTAATTTGAAAAGAATTTAAAACTTGGTTTTAAGTCCAAACAACTTGAATTTATGTTTGAGGTATTTTAAAAGGCTTTTGGCAAGATTTTTCATGTTTTTAAACGGCCAAACTTGACTTTTCAAGTTACCCGTATCGATACAGCTGTACCTGTACCGATCCCCTTTCAACCACCCCAACGGCTACTTTCCCAACGGCCATTTAAAAGTGAACCCGTACCGATACGCCCTCAAGCGTATCGATACGCCCAGGCTGGCAAGAGCCCAACGGCTAGTTCATGATGAAGGCCGTACCGATACGGGTCCAAGCATATCGATACGGAAGGCTGCAGAACAGCATTAATGAAGGGAAATAAAGTCCTCAACGTGTAACGCTCGTGTTTTGGGGTTAGGAGTTAGTCGGGTTTGTGGTCCGAGTCAGTAAAATTAAATTAAAACATTTTGGTCATGACATGAGTTAGTTGAAATTAAATAACAAGGGGATGGACCAAAGGGGTAAATTGACCCTAAAGAATTTAAAAGGATGACACATTTTGAATAGTTAACAAAAAAGAAAAGAAATAAAGTTGTCTTCTCTTTCCCCATCTCCCTACCAACGTTAAACCCATCTCAAAACCTCTCTAAGCCTTGTCTACTATTCCATTGAGTTTCTTCATCATTCCAAGGTCTCTTTCAAAGGTAAAGATGTTTTCTTACTCTCCTCTTCATCCTTTATCTATCCATGGTTTTAGATTTTAAAACTATGAGCTTTTGAAAATTAGGGTTTGGTTTAAAGCTTGAGTTTTTATGAGGATTTTCATTTTGTTTTGAGAAATGGAGTTGGGTTTTTGTTTATTCATGTTAAAATGTACAACATATGTCAAAATGGTTGGGTTTTGTTGAAAACCCGAAGTGGGTTCTTGGAGCAATTTTTGGGATGTCAAAACTTGATTTTTGGGTGGGTTTTAAGTGGAAATTGAAGGGCTGATGGTTTGTATATGTTAGGAGGATGTTTTGGGACCTTTTGGGAGTCTTTTGGATGATTGAAAATGGAAATTTCAGCTAGGGTTTGAGGGAGCTCGAAAATTGATATATTTGGGGATTAATTTGATTTGGAAAATTGGTTGAAGTTGGTTTGAACTCAAGGGTTGAGTGTTGATTGAATATTAGCATTGATTGAGATTATTGGTTGTGTTTTGGTTGGCTAGAAGCAAGAGGAGACGGCGAATGAGCATTGGGAACGAATCTGGGCTCGTAGGAGTTTTGCTTTGGTTGCTAAGGAAGGGCGGTGAGTGGTTTTAAATCATGTTTTAAAGTTTGGTTCGAGTGTGTGTAGTGTGTGGGTGAAATGTGCTTGGTAGGCCATTTCTATATAATTCAAGTTGTTAATTTAGCTATTGACTTCCATTGAATGCTATGTGTATTGCCTATTAATGCTCTTGTGATATGTGGTTGATTAGTACATGTATTTCATTATGTGTATATGTGATAAGCATGAGATGTGGTTGATGGATATGTGATGTGTAAATGAAAATTGGCACTAATAATTTACCGGGTGTAAATGATCGATCATTAGGATTAGTGTGCACACAAATTGAGTCAAAACGTATGTGGCCTTGATGGCGTTAAGTCATCAAGGAGGAGTACGGTGATGTAATATTCCACCGAAAGCTTTATTATATTCTACAGGATGACGAGTGGAATCCCATCCGTAGGGCATGTGGCGATGAGTGAAATCCCGCACATGCAAGGTCCGGTGATGAGTGTAATCCCACCGAAGTAATGTGATTGTTGAGATTTAATCCGCACATCCGGGTAACTAATAGTGGCCAATTGAACTTGTTCATATGATTGTGATATATGATGACGATGTATGATAATGTTATTAATGTTTGAGCTTGATATGATGTGAGATGCCATACATGACTCTTGAAAGACTAGCTAGGTCTACTTGTAACTTTATCTATGCATGCTAGATATGAGGTTTAGGGAATACATGCTTGGACCCTGCATTGTTGATGTTTTCGGTTTTAGAGCACCCTCACTAAGCTTATAGCTTACGCTCTCATTTTCAACAATGCAGATCATTAGCGTGGTGTTAGCTCGGAGCAAGGCAAGAAGGGCTTTCCAAGTTTGTGGCTCAAGTACGGTTGTTAATTATGTAGTAGTTAAGCAATGTGGCAAGAGAGTCTGTTTGTATGAGCTTGTATGACTCATTTGTGATTTTGATGTTTATGCTTGACTTGGTTTGTAAGCATGTTTACCTTGCCAAATGCTTTTGATGTATGCCTTTGAATGTTAATATTGCTTATGGTATGTAAACCCTTATGGGAATGAATGATGCTTTTACTTATCAATGTTTCCAAGCATGACTTGTATGAAAGGCCTTTGTATATTGGTCATGTATGTATATTTGTTAAATCCATGTTGTGGGTGCTTGAGTATGTTAAACCTAGGACGTATGCCTCTAGACTTTGTATGTTGGTGTTGTGTGCCTTCAGGGGGGTCCTAGGGGACCTTTAGACTTGTCAATACTCACTTAAATCTGAATTTCCAAGGTTGCAGACTGCCAGCGTTTCGAAACGGGAAGGGTCGTTTCGAAACGGGTAGGCTTCAGGGACCCCGTATCGGAACGCGTTTCGATACGGTATGGCCTTTGAAACCCCTGTTCCGAAACGCGTATCGGAACGTTTTGGCTACTGGAATTTTGAGAAATTCACGAGATGAAGGTGTTTCGAAACAGGCCTGAAGGTTTCGAGACGGTCAAAATCTCGTTGACCACGAGAAGTTGACCGTCGTGGGCGTTTCGAAACGGTTGACCACCGTTTCGATACGGCCCCTTGTATAGGCTCTGGGGCAGTTGACCTGGTCAAGGCGTTTCGATACGCCTCAAGGGTGTTTCGAAACGGCCTGTTTAAAAGATTAAAATTGGGTTGTTTAAATGTTGTTTTGGGTTCGAATGGTTGCCTCATGTATTTTTATTCCGCTGTTTGATCACATAGGACTTAAATGGACTTTTAGCAAAGAATAAGTTAAGAATTTAAAAATAGGGTTGCTAACCGAGGGGGAGCCTTAACGGGTTTCGCTTCAGTTTTCCCCGTGTGGCCCACTCGGACCGGTCATCCAGCCGGACCGGGACGAGGGGGTTACACAACGGCTCCAAATCATCCCCAACAGCTAATAACGGGTATAAACTCATCAAGGAGTATAAAAGGGACCTCCAAGCATCAAGTAAAGGGTTATGCTCATATTGTCAAACATCAAATGATCAAGAATTGTCTTAGAGCTTAAATTGTCATTTATTGTATAGACAAACACTAGTGAGCCAAAGTTGTCAAATTTTCTCAAGTGTTTTAGGTTTTGGGTGAGTGCTTAATTGTGCAAACAAACACCCATTAGAGGGTTTTAAGTTTTCTTCTTGTTTCTCTTTGTAAGAGAGGGTTTCAATCAAGGCTTTGGGTAGAAAGCTTGATTGTGTATAAGGGTTACCTCCTAAGCCTAGAAAAGGGGACGAATCAATAGTGGATTGATTGAGAAATCCTTAGTGGGGAGCTAAGGTAGTGGATGTAGACCTTGGTTAGAAGGTTGAACCACTATAATTCATTGTGTCAATTCTCTTTTTAGCTTCCTAAACCCTAACACCCAAATATCCACCTCTCCACCACTTGGTGAGCAACATTGGTTGATCGAATCGAGCCCCTCTCAACTCAACATTTTATATAGGTTCCTAAAAATGGTCATGTGACATTAATTAAAGGATTATTATCATATACACTGGCGGTGCAAACTTTTTATTTCCACAAGCGCCTCAATTATAGGGTTTATAGTTTAGGGGTTTTATTGTAGGAGTTTAGAATTTGAGGTTTATAGTTATAATTTAGGGTTTAGGGTTAGGGTTTAGATTTTAGGGTAATATAGGTAGGGATTTAGGTTTTAACATATAAACCCTAAACCCAAAATTCTATCAACAACCCATAAATTTAAAACTACTACACTTAAACCCTAAACTTTAAACCCTAAATAGAATCCCTGACCCCTAAAACTAAGGCACTTATGTAAAAAAGTTTCCACAAGCGCTTATGAATAGAATAATTGCCCTAATTAAAAAATACATTATGTGTCTATTTTAATGAAAAATATACTTTAGCTACTTATTTTGACCAAAAAATATACTTTAGGTACTTACTCTGACGAAAAAATACTTTAGGTACCTATTTTGACCAAAAAGTATACTTTAGGTACCTAATTTAACAAAAAAGTATACTTTACGTAGTTATTTTGACAAAAAAATACTTTAGGTACTAAAATGAAAAAAGTTAGTATACATTAGGTACTAATATGATATATAAGCCATTATAAATTTATCTTACACTTTTCAAACTCTATATTGTTCTAACCTTCAATTCTGATTATATATTGCGAGTCTTAAAATTTTAAGTGGCAAAGTTTTGTCGGTTCTACAAATACCTCATTAACCATTATTTAAATTAACTAATTATATAAAAAAATGTAACTATCATAATATAACAAATTAAAGCCTAAATACTAAACCTAAATTTGAGAACAATTTAAAATTAAAACCATAATTTAGATGGATCTTCGTAACTTAGTTACCCCCAATAACTTTTGTAAGAAAATGAGGGGAAAATGTTTATGGCCAGATATTTTTAATTACCAATAGACGAGGTAAATATACCTGCCACCTGCACCCTCATACATGTAAAGATGCACACTCTGCTAATTTATGCTGAAGACAATTGGAGAGTATTTCGTCTTTGAACAGTGACCACCCTGCATGGCTGTCGCGTAAACGCAATGCAGATAGCCTCACTTTGTTTGAAGACAAAATGTATCATTATCGCCTTCAATTTGGTACTGTTTGAAGTCGAATTTTAATACAATTAATTTTTTTATTCGAAAAATATGTTCAATGTTCATATACATATTCTAATTAATTTGTGTTCAAAATCATTATAGAAATTGTAATATTTCTAAAAATATTTTAACTTGTGCCATATTCGTGGAAAAAAAGGAGAAATATTTAAGAAATTTCTCCCTTTTTAATTATTAATAGATCAAGAAAAATATAGACATTTAATATTTTTTGAACATTCAATATATATATATTATACAATGTAAAACTCTTTAAGTTTTACACGTTTTTTAATCATTATATGAGGGGGAATGGATGGCTCAGATTAACTTCTTACTCTTTTTTTCCAAGTGATAATCTTCACATATTTACTGTTAATCTCATCCATTCGTTTCACTCATCCAACGGTCCAAAAAATGTGTAAAACTTAAAGAGTTTTACATTGTGTAAACGGATCCTATCCCTATATATATGGATAAATATTCTATACACAGGCGGTGGAAACTGAAAGTTTCCACAAACGCCTTAGTTTTAGGGTATAGGGAGTTAGTTTAGGGTATAGGGTTTAGGGGTTTAGGTGTAGGGTTAGAATTTAGGGGTAGTTGTTGCAATTTAAGGTTTAGGGTTATAATTTAGGGTTTATAGGTTAAAACATAAATCCTCACCATATTACCCTAAAAACTAAACTCTAACCTATAAACCCTAAATTATAACTCTAGACCTTAAATTGAAACAAGTACCCCTAAATTCTAAACCCCTACACCTAAACCCCTAAACCATATACCCTAAACTAATTCCTTATACCCTAAAACTGAGGCGCTTGTGGAAACTTTCAGTTTCCACCACCAGTGTATAGGATATTAATCCTATATATATATATATTTGGAGTTTTTAGGGATTGCACTGCACCCTGTTTATCCTTATAGAGACTCAGAATTTTTTTTAAGTTTTATTTAGTCGACAGCGGTACCAGTTTTGATGATGGTCTATGATTGCCGATTTTCCTTTTTTTCTGTTTTATTTTTAGTCTTTAATAAAAAATAATTGTCTTTGTAGCACGTTTTTCTCTGCCTTCGTGGCACGTTTATCTCTCTCTTTTGGCAAGCTTTTCATCTTTTTCCAGTCGTTTAACCTTTCTTTTCATTTTATTTTTCTTAGTGTTGGATTTGATAACGCCACGACTGATCAAGATGGCGCTTACTTATAATCCTACTGTGGAGCTTCGGGTTGAATTTGGATACGCGATTTGCGTTCGTGGATAGTTTCTTATGAAGGCTCTAGTTTGCGGTTCTTGGTGGTCTTTCAATAGCTTAATCCCCCTTTGTGGTTCGTTTGCCGATGCAATCAGATTTATTCGTATCTATTTTTGTTCGAGTCTTTTGGTTGGGTTTTTAACCTTTTGCATGTATGGTTATTGTATGATCTAAAGTGACTAGTTTTTTTTTGTAAATGCTATAGAAAAATATCTAAATTATATATTTAGTTTACGACGATAGTAAATAATTTTTATAATCTTAAATATTTTTTTTAATAAGACTAGCGTTTTCTATTTTTTTCTAAAAAATTATTAATAGATACATTCCGTGACACGTATTTTTTTACTTGGGATTTTCATCATATGACGTGGCTCTTGTAATAAAACTACATGAATCAACAATAGTAAAGTGCAGATGGTGTAGATCAATTGTCTGGGTGCTGTAGTCGGTTATCACGTTAGCTTTACACGCTAAAGGTCTCCGGTTCGGACCCGGACCTAGACATTTTTGGTTTGTCATTTTCCGTATGTTTTTGGTCAAATTAGGAATAAGTCCCTTTATTACCTGTATACTCCGACAAAAGCCCATACATAATTTTAAAATTTAGACCCAACATATATTTAGAATAGAACTAGGGATGGTCATAGATTGGTCGAGTTGGATTTTCAACTGACCTACACCTGATTCAAAAATTTAATACATTCATCTGAATCTGACTTGACATTTAATGACCAATTTGAACTCGATTTGAATTTTGAGTAAAAACCCAAACCCGACAGCTCGACTCGACATAAATAATTTTTTTCTTTTTTATTTAATAAAATAGGGATTTAATTGAAAAAAAATACACATAAAGATGAGACGTTATAATAATTATTCTATTTTTACTAGACAAAATAGAAAGATATTTGAAAAAAACATATAAAGATAGGGACATTATATCAATTATCCCTAAATAATTAGAATAAAATTGAACTATTATTTTGGTTCTAGTATGTATTTTTCACCCTAAACCCGAATTAAACACGAGCTTAATTTTTTTATATAAAAAACGATCCTATAGGATCAAGTTCAGATAAAATGATCATCTCTAAATAGAACTCACACACTATAGTTAGTCATAGTGGAATTTGAATTTGGATACCAAAGGATATATGATTCTTTCCGAACACAACAAGAAATGATCATTTGATCTAGACCTGACAAATTTTAGATCAAGTTTTATAAACTAAAATAAATCTAAACCTAAAATACACACAGTAAAATTCAAAATTGAGTATTCAAGGACGAAGCTACGTGAATAATTGAAGGCACCTACCCCCACAAAATCATTATTACCCTTTATTTGTATATATGTTTTTTTAAATGGATTAATTTTGAACTTATTCTGCACTTTTCAAATTCTATGTTGCCCCCAATTTTGAACTCTAATTCTATCATGCGAGTACTTAAAATTTTAGTAGGTCAGTTTGTGTTAGTTCTACAAATGCCTAGTTAACCATTATTTCTTTGACACATCAACCGAACAATTATGTTGATAAACAAAAGTAAAATAAGAACATAGCATATCTAAGGTTTTAAAACATCCTTAAATAAGTGTAGTACCGGTTACATTAGACACTTTCTCTTTTCACCAAAAAAAAAATTACGATCTATTGTAGGGAGGGTCACTGGAGAGTTTTCAAAACACAAACTAGATGAAATTTCCAGAATCAACAACCGCCTTTCACGTTGTCAAAGTCTGAGAAGGAAGGGAGAAACTCTCTGAAAATGGAGAAAGAGAGGCGGTACTCTCCGAATGTTTTATTGATATGTAAAACTGTAATATCTTCAATAGAAGACCAGTTTAATTATATACAAAGGAATACTGAAGTAACTGTCGAGCTGATAGAGTAACGATACTAACAAACCTCTAACCGTTACAAACCAACTTCAATCAGTTAACTTCAGTCAGCTACACACAGTTACATACAATACTATCTCTAATATTCACCCTACAACAACACTTCTTAACAGACAGCTTCCTAACATTCATTTAACGCCTAACATTCATCTAACATTGTGACCTTGTTCTCACATCTTTGTTTTGAAGTTCTAACAACTAATGTCTCCATGAAGCAAGCAGGAACAACACACAGCTTAACACGATGCCTCTGAAACGCAGGAGCTGACAACGGTTTGGTGAAAACATCTGCCACTTGCTCATAGGCAGGTATTTCATTCACTTGTAACCTCCCTGTTGTAACCTGTTCTCTAACGAAAAACAAATCGAGCTCAACATGTTTAAACTTAGAGTGCATGACAGGATTCGCAGACACGGCCACTGCACTTGAATTATCACACCATAATTGGGGTACCCCTTCAACCTTAACGCCCAACTCACTGAGCAAAGACTGAAGCCATATCATCTCGGACGCAGCACAAGCTACACTTCGATACTCAGCCTCCGCTGTTGAACGAGCGACAACTTGTTGTTTGCGTGAACTCCAAAACACAGGATTCCCACAAAAATAAATGCAAAACCCAGTTGTCGACCGCCTATTATCAGAATCATCACCCCAACTTGCATCAGCGAATCCTGAGAGACGAAAGTGAGAGTTAGCAGAAAACTTCAAACCAAAATCAAGCGTTCCTTACAGATATCGAAGAATACGTTTCACTGCATTCAAGTGATCATCATGAGGAGTCTGCATAAATTGACACACTTTGTTAACCGAGAAAGCAATATCAGGTCACGTAATTACTATGTATTGAAGGGCTCCAACACAACTTCTAAAATCGGTCGTGTTCTCAATAGGACTTCCACTATTCTGAGACAGTCTACAGCTTGTGACCATAGGTGTGGGAAGACTTTTGGCATCATCAAAACCATACTTCTTCAAAAGATCCAAAACATACTTCCGTTGACAGACAAAAATTCCCCCATCAGAACTATAGTGAACCTCGATGCCTAAGAAATATCGAAGTGTCCCTAGATCCTTAAGGGAAAAAACCTCATTCAACTTGGTTATAACAGTTTGTACTTCACTGTTGTTATCCCCTGTGATGATAATATCATCTACATACACAAGAAGATATGTCAAACCAGTAGCAGACTTCCTCACAAACAAAGACGCATCAGACTTGCTTATATTAAAACCCTCAGAAATCAGATAGGTTTTGAGTTTGTCAAACCAAGCTCTTGGAGCCTGTTTAAGACCATAAATTGCCTTGTTCAACTTACAGACCAAAGAACCATCTGAATTTACTTTCTCATACCCAGGAGGTTGTGACATATACACCTCTTCCATCAAATCTCCATTCAAAAAGGCATTATCTATGTCAATTTGTCTCAATTGCCAACCTTTCGTCACAGCTAGAGAAAGAATTGTTCTAACCGTGACAGGTTTAACTACAGGACTAAACACTTCATTGAAATCAATTCCTGGTTCTTACAAATACCCCTTCGCAACTAACCTCGCTTTGTATCGTGCCACTGTTCCATCAGGATTTTTCTTATGTTTGAAAATCCACTTACAATTTACTGTCTTTCTACCTTTAGGCAATGGAACAAGACTCAAGTATTATTTCTCATAAGTGCATCATACTCGGTTTGTGCAGCAGCCTTCCAATTGGGACTGCTCATTGCCTCTTGAATAGTTCTCGGTTCCTCAAAATCTGAGGTGTGAACATGAAACACTTTTGGTTTTCGTATACCATTTTTGGGATCTAAAATATAATTCTATCGTGGTAGATTTTTTATTTCAAAAAGAAATTATAATATACCTAAACTGTCTCTAACAAACTATTGTGATTAAATGCACTCAAACCCACAAAAATGGAGATATTATTCCACTAATGTAGTTGTACCATATAGTGCCCGTATGGAACACGTTGTCATTTTCAATGCTCTAACATTTCCACACGTAATCTTAGATTTGGACCGACCAAAGCATGCTCGTGTCTCTGTTTTTGCAATAAATGAAGGCTCCCCATTCCAGAAACCCTGTTAGAACAACGTGTACACTTGGATTGCAGATACACCGTCAATTTGGATATTTTCAGTCACGTCCTTCTCTATTTAACCTCTCTTCGCCATGCTAATTCTCAACATATTCTTTCGTCTTCTTCATTGTTAATCCAATCAGGCTTCAATGGCTAAGGAAAGTGTGAAAAGATGTTCTTGGGGCTGGATGGAAACAGCTCCGCCTCCCATTGTTCACCCGGAGAAGCCTTCCACTTCTCCACTTCTCGAAACCATTGTCGAAGACGCTGCCGAGGAATACGACGACAGTGATTCCAGGATTCTTCTGTATATTTCTCAATTCCTCCACATTTCTAAGCATCTAAGGAATGTTCCGTTGCCTTTTACAAGAGCAACGATGGTTCCATTGAGTTAGCAACTTCAATCCATGAAAGGACTTAGCTCTGCTACTGCAAATTTTGTACATCAGATTTCTTTTCTTCTTCTTCTGAGTTCTGTCCAGGTGTAAATGAACATTAGTTTACTTAATTTCTTTCACATATATTACGTGTTTAAACTCTTCCAGGCTCAAAACTTTGGCATCATAATATACTTGTGGTCCAACAACTGTTAGCCTTTTTTCTCATCTGTGATTTTTACCACATGACGTGCCACATAACGACAACGACGGTCATCCTCTCTTGTAATAAAACTTTACGTACCAATATACTATTGCACAAATATTTTATATCAATTGTCTGGGTGGTGTAGTTGGTTATCACGTTAGCCTCACACGCTAAAGGTCCCTGGTTTGAACCCGGGCTCAGACACTTTTTGTCCCTACTTTGGCTCAAATTATGCAAAATGTCCCTTTATTATGTGTATACTCCGACAAACCCATACATAATTTTAAAATTTAGAATAGAACCCACAAATGATAGTCATGGTGGAACTTGAATTTGGGTACCCAAAGATGAATGATTACAGAGTGAGAATTGAGTGGCGAATATCTAAAAATTGTAGGTAATCTTATAGAAAAAAATTACCCGACCCGGTAATTTTTCCAGAACACGGGCCGAGATTTTTCCCTTATCGGGTACTCGACCCGACCCGAAAAATTACCTCATTAATTAAGTATATAATTCTTTCTGAATAATATGTCGCTTGAATTTATATAAAAGTAAAATAGAGAAACATTCTACTAACAAAACACGTCAAGTTATTGCAATATTTTTAAAATGTGTGTTTTAGTCCTAAAATAAACTTTTGTTTTACTTTAACTATGTTAAACATTTAGATTCTAAAAAAAAAAACTATGTTAAATATTTTGATGTGGCTTATCCTTTTAAACATATGATGGTGTATTATATGCACCCTGGTATTTTTAGGGTAAACAACATCGCTAGTCACTAAATTATTCATATTTTTTTTATTTTGGTCATTAAACTATTGTTTTGGGAAAAACTGCCACCAACATTACGTTTTTTCCTATTTTAGTCACAAATGTTACATTTTTCATGTTTTGGTCACCAATCTATTGCTTCTTTCCTGTTTTGGTCACCAAATAATTTTCTCTGAAAAGTTAAAGGCTACATCAAATTTATAAAATGCTCTACTACTAATACTAATGCATTGTAAACTGTTAAAAAAAATTGACATCTAACCATATAAGACCACCGACGTTCACTGATCAAAATATGTGTCATGTTGATAGCTTCACGGACGGCAAACTACTACATAGGCAGATGAAACCCGTGCCACGAATGTAGACAAAACTATAAATATGTACATATATTATTTAAATCGATTAATTATACCAATTTTTTTATTTTGGTACCTAAAGTATTTTTTGGTCAAAATAAGTACCTAAAATATACTTTTTTGTTAAACTAGGTACCTAAAGTATAATTTTTGGTCAAAATAGGTACAGAGAGTATTTTTTCATCAAAGTAAGTATCTAAAGTACATTTTTTGATCAAAATAGGTATCTAAAGTATTTTTAGGTCAAAATAGGTACTTAAAGTATACATATTTTTATGTAAAACTAATGTTTTGATATAATAATTGAAAAATGTTTTGGACTAATTTGAAAAGAATTTAAAACTTGGTTTTAAGTCCAAACAACTTGAATTTATGTTTGAGGTATTTTAAAAGGCTTTTGGCAAGATTTTTCATGTTTTTAAACGGCCAAACTTGACTTTTCAAGTTACCCGTATCGATACAGCTGTACCTGTACCGATCCCCTTTCAACCACCCCAACGGCTACTTTCCCAACGGCCATTTAAAAGTGAACCCGTACCGATACGCCCTCAAGCGTATCGATACGCCCAGGCTGGCAAGAGCCCAACGGCTAGTTCATGATGAAGGCCGTACCGATACGGGTCCAAGCATATCGATACGGAAGGCTGCAGAACAGCATTAATGAAGGGAAATAAAGTCCTCAACGTGTAACGCTCGTGTTTTGGGGTTAGGAGTTAGTCGGGTTTGTGGTCCGAGTCAGTAAAATTAAATTAAAACATTTTGGTCATGACATGAGTTAGTTGAAATTAAATAACAAGGGGATGGACCAAAGGGGTAAATTGACCCTAAAGAATTTAAAAGGATGACACATTTTGAATAGTTAACAAAAAAGAAAAGAAATAAAGTTGTCTTCTCTTTCCCCATCTCCCTACCAACGTTAAACCCATCTCAAAACCTCTCTAAGCCTTGTCTACTATTCCATTGAGTTTCTTCATCATTCCAAGGTCTCTTTCAAAGGTAAAGATGTTTTCTTACTCTCCTCTTCATCCTTTATCTATCCATGGTTTTAGATTTTAAAACTATGAGCTTTTGAAAATTAGGGTTTGGTTTAAAGCTTGAGTTTTTATGAGGATTTTCATTTTGTTTTGAGAAATGGAGTTGGGTTTTTGTTTATTCATGTTAAAATGTACAACATATGTCAAAATGGTTGGGTTTTGTTGAAAACCCGAAGTGGGTTCTTGGAGCAATTTTTGGGATGTCAAAACTTGCTTTTTGGGTGGGTTTTAAGTGGAAATTGAAGGGCTGATGGTTTGTATATGTTAGGAGGATGTTTTGGGACCTTTTGGGAGTCTTTTGGATGATTGAAAATGGAAATTTTAGCTAGGGTTTGAGGGAGCTCGAAAATTGATATATTTGGGGATTAATTTGATTTGGAAAATTGGTTGAAGTTGGTTTGAACTCAAGGGTTGAGTGTTGATTGAATATTAGCATTGATTGAGATTATTGGTTGTGTTTTGGTTGGCTAGAAGCAAGAGGAGACAGCGAAGGAGCATTGGGAACGAATCCGGGCTCGTAGGAGTTTTGCTTTGGTTGCTAAGGAAGGGCGGTGAGTGGTTTTAAATCATGTTTTAAAGTTTGGTTCGAGTGTGTGTAGTGTGTGGGTGAAATGTGCTTGGTAGGCCATTTCTATATAATTCAAGTTGTTAATTTAGCTATTGACTTCCATTGAATGCTATGTGTATTGCCTATTCATGCTCTTGTGATATGTGGTTGATTTGTACATGTATGCCATGATGTGTATATGTGATAAGCATGAGATGTGGTTGATGGATATGTGATGTGTAAATGAAAATTGGCACTAATAATTTACCGGGTGTAAATGATCGATCATTAGGATTAGTGTGCACACAAATTGAGTCAAAACGTATGTGGCCTTGATGGCGTTAAGTCATCAAGGAGGAGTACGGTGATGTAATATTCCACCGGAAGCTTTATTATATTCTACAGGATGATGAGTGGAATCCCATCCGTAGGGCATGTGGCGATGAGTGAAATCCCGCACATGCAAGGTCCGGTGATGAGTGTAATCCCACCGAGGTAATGTTATTGTTGAGATTTAATCCGCACATCCGGGTAACTAATAGTGGCCAATTGAACTTGTTCATATGATTGTGATATATGATGACGATGTATGATAATGTTATTAATGTTTGAGCTTGATATGATGTGAGATGCCATACATGACTCTTGAAAGACTAGCTAGGTCTACTTGTAACTTTATCTATGCATGCTAGATATGAGGTTTAGGGAATACATGCTTGGACCCTGTATTGTTGATATTTTTTGTTTTAGAGCACCCTCACTAAGCTTATAGCTTACGCTCTCATTTTCAACAATGCAGATCATTAGCGTGGTGTTAGCTCGGAGCAAGGCAAGAAGGTCTTTCCAAGTTTGTGGCTCAAGTACGGTTGTTAATTATGTAGTAGTTAAGCAATGTGGCAAGAGAGTGTGTTTGTATAAGCTTGTATGACTCATTTGTGATTTTGATGTTTATGCTTGACTTGGTTTATAAGCATGTTTACCTTGCCAAATGCTTTTGATGTATGCCTTTGAATGTTAATATTGCTTATGGTATGTAAACCCTTATGGGAATGAATGATGATTTTACTTATCAATGTTTCCAAGCATGACTTGTATGAAAGGCCTTTGTATATTGGTCATGTATGTATATTTGTTAAATCCATGTTGTGGGTGCTTGAGTATGTTAAACCTAGGACGAATGCTTCTAGACTTTGTATGTTGGTGTTGTGTGCCTTCAGGGGGTCCTAGGGGACCTTTAGACTTGTCAAGACTCACTTAAATCTGAATTTCCAAGGTTGCAGACTGCCGGCGTTTCGAAACGGGTAGGCTTCAGGGACCCCGTATCGGAACGCGTTTCGATACGGTATGGCCTTTGAAACCCCTGTTCCGAAACGCGTATCGGAACGTTTTGGCTACTGGAATTTTGAGAAATTCACGAGATAAAGGTGTTTCGAAACGGGCCTGAAGGTTTCAAAACGGTCAAAATCTCGTTGACCACGAGAAGTTGACCGTCGTGGGCGTTTCGAAACGGTTGACCACCGTTTTGATACGGCCCCTTGTATAGGATTTGGGGCAGTTGACCTGGTCAAGGCGTTTCGATACGCCTCAAGGTTGTTTCGAAACGGCCTGTTTAAAAGATTAAAATTGTGCTGTTTAAATGTTGTTTTGGGTTCGAATGGTTGCCTCATGTATTTTTATTCCGCTGTTTGATCACATAGGACTTAAATGGACTTTTAGCAAAGAATAAGTTAAGAATTTAAAAATAGGGTTGCTAAACGAAGGGGAGCCTTAACGGGTTTCGCTTCGGTTTTCCTCGTGTGGCCCACTCAGACCGGTCATCCGGTCAGACCGGGAAGAGGGGGTTACATTTGTTGGTATCAGAGCCTGAGGTTACTGAGACCTCGGGCAGGTAAGTGAGGTAGGCTTGTTATGTTGAGTAATTGTGTTGTTCGATGCATGCCTTGCCATGAATTTTTGATATTGAGTGTTCATATGATGTTTTGAAGCATGAGTTATTGTGTCTGGTGTAGAGTGTGTGCTCATTGCTACTATTACTTAATTTAAAAAAGGATTTTTGGAAAAAAGAGTACTTGAGCACTATTGGACCCTTGCTTTGACTAACGTAATCCCTATTTGTTTGTTGTTGTAGTTATTACCTTGCTAGCTGTACCATGAGACCACGTGGGAGGCCTAGGATGGTTCGACCGGAACCACAGGCAGCGGCTCCAGAAGTTGAGCCAGTAGTGAGAGTTGAGGCTCAAGTAGGAGAGCATGTGGTTGGAGGTCGGGCTCCTCCACCACCTCCACCACCACCTCCTCCTCCACCAGGAGAAGGAGGCAAGGCCGGGGCCGAAGGAGAGGGACCTCAAGGAGGCCAAGGTGGCCAAGGACCTGCCGGGATTGACTTAGCTCCGTTGGTTCAGGCGATAGCTAGAGCATTTCAGGCTGCAGTAGCTGGGGGTCAGGCAGCAGCACACCATCAGGGTGAGGGCACTGGGTTGCCATTAGAGAGACTCCGTGGTTTAGGGGCCGAAGAGTTCAGAGGGTCCACTCCAGAGAGATCAGAGTTGTGGCTGGAGAAGACTGTTCGTATCCTCGCACAGATGGGATGTACCGGTGAGCGCAAGTTAGGGTGTGTTGAGTCCTTGCTTCAGGGTGATGCCTACACCTGGTGGGTCACCGTTACTTCGGGTATGGATGAGGCTGAGGTTACTTGGGAGTTCTTCGAGTCAGCATTCCGTAAGAAGTATCTGGGTCCGCGATACCTCGATGAGAGGAAGAGGGAGTTTATGGCATTGCTTCAGGGGAGTATGTTCGTGACTGATTATGAGATTCGATTTGTCAGATTGAGTCAGTATGCACCTGAGCTTGTTCCTACTGAGGTGGAACGTTGTAACCGTTTTCGTTATGGGCTGAATGAGGAGATCAAGACGTATACTCTAGCTTCAGACTACACTGATTTTGATGTCTTGGTCTCGAGGGCCAAGGACTTGGAGCATAGTTTGAGTTTGACCAAGCGGTCTGGTGGATCTAGTTCGGGTAAGAGGTCCAACAAATTTGATAGAGGTGATGCCAAGAGGCATCGGGACAACAGGCATCATTATGATCATAGGCGTGGTGGCGGTAACCACGGTAGGGGCCAACAGGGCCAGAGAGCTGTTGGGAAGTTTCCCACATGTGCCACTTACGGGAGGAACAACACCGGTGAGTGTTGGGGAAATTTCCATTCATGTTGGAGTTGTGGGGCTAGATGTAACCCCCTAGACCGGCCTATGCGGAATGACCATGTCTAGTAAGTTACATTAAAATTTTTATAATCATTTAGTAAACAAGTTTGCAACAAAGAATTTATTTTAAATAGCATTTCGACCAAATTTTGTGAAAACTATCAAGTTTAGTAAATATGTTTAGACACATCAAACCTTAATATTTTTAAAGACTTACACATAACATAATAAGACATGTCACCCATAATTACAAATGGTGGATAGAAATATTACATTAAAAAAACAACGTTGAAAGTGTCGATCCTCCAAGTGTCAACTACAGGGCAGCTTATTCCAATCTATCTGAAAGGGGAAAAATATTTGGGCGTGAGCTAGAAAGCTCAATGTGATCCAACAGTGCAAGAAAACATTTATATTCATAAATGTTAAATCATGTTATGAAAGACATACTATATATATAATTATACATGTACATCATGCTTTCATGAAATCTTTCTACCCTCCATCCGAACACCATGATACAGTTCCCCAGAACCGTATCCTATATTGGCATTAACCCAAGCCCACTGGGCGGGGTACCATCCTAAGGAATACCTTAGAATACGGGCGGCCCTTGTCGAAGCATAGGAACCGTAAACGGGCGGACCTGGCCGAAGCCTAGAATCCGTAAACGGGCGGACCTGGCCGAAGCCTAGGATCCGTAAACGGGACGGTCTTACCAGCTGGATCAGGGCTGAGCCGTAGTCTCCACATCATACCCCCAAGAATTTTCACTAACTAGTCCGGTAGTACATAGTATGCAACAATAAAAGCCATAACCATGCTCATCATCTTATATCTATACTGCTGACTGAGAATTATAGTCATGCTTATCTCAATGAATGCTAGAGTATAATTAAAATCATACCGTGAAACCATATTCCCTTAATAAACTGAAAACATGTTAATTTTCACAAATTAAATTTCGTAATCATATGCACAGTATGACTTATAAATTGTGTGAGGCATGTAATTCATGAATATAAAACAGTTATGTAGCACACAAGGAAACACAGCTCAAAGGATGAGATCAGTCAGTCAACAGGTCTAACAGGCACTGGGATCACGCTCTGCTACAGTATTTGAGCCTATATAAACATGGATTACGGTTACAATCAAATTTACACCTTAATTCGTATTTAAATACTAGGTTTGAGGTCATACGAGTGACGATCGGATCACGAGGTGGTATAGATCGGGACGAGCCGGGCTGGGCGTAGATACGATCGGAAGGTTCACGTGTACCTATTAGATCAACAAGTTAATGTCAATCCTTAACCATAAATTCCTCATGAAAAACATAGCTTATACATATGTATTTTCGAGTTCAATTTCCAATTTGGAGGCTTTCGGGTTTGAATTTCAAGAAACGGGCTTCAAAAACGGACTCGGGACGTCGAAAAACATAAAATAGGGCTTTTCGGAAAATTTGACTTTTTGGTCAACGGTCAACGGTCAAAGTCAACGCTGACGTCATGCTGACGTCACTGTTGACCGGGTCGGGTCAACAGGTCGGGTCAACGGGTCGGGTCGAACGCTGACGTCATACTGACGTCACTGTTGACCGGGTCGGGTCAACGGGTCGGGTCGAACGCTGACGTCATACTGACGTCACTGTTGACCGTGTCGGGTCAACGGGTCGGTAAACGGGTCGAACGCTGACTTCATGCTGACGTCATACTGACGTGGCGGGTCCGGTTCGGGCGGTTCGGTTCATGACGAGACCGGTCTGAACCGGTCGGTCCACTGCCACCGTCCAAGGTGGCCGGGAACGGCGCGTGAAGCCCACGCGCGGCTCCGGAGGGCGCGTGAAGCCCACGCGCCGCCGTGGACGGCGGAGCAAATTTTTTTCTTTTTTATAAAAAAAAACAGAATGCTCCAAATTCAATTTTCTATCACCCCAAACTCGTATTTAAGTTGAAAACTTACCGGATTTTCGCCGATTTGAGAAAAACCTCAATTTTTACGAAACCTTCAACGGCAAATTAACGGCAAACGGAGTGGCGGTTTAACGCGTAGATAGGGGCGTTTTTTCCGGGACGTTGAGACGGTTCGGATGGTGGTGGCGGTGAACGAACGGCACAACGCGGTGATGGACGGCTGTTGGTGGCGTACGATTGGTTTGTGTTGAGAGGAAAATGAAACTTAGAAATTGAGAGGGAAGTGTTCTGCAGAGATGAGGATAAAATGTTAATAATTGAGGGGGAGGGAATAATATAATTGGGGGTGAGTGATAATAATAATTGAGGGGACAAAATGAGTGGGAGTGGTTAAAGAAAGAAGAAAAAAAATAATATAATATTTTTTTTTTGATTGTTACAATTCTCCCTCCCTAAAAAAAATTTCGACCTCGAAATTTACCTTAATGGAATAAATGCGGAAACTGCTCTTTCATCGACTCAAGGGTTTCCCAGGTAGCTTCTTCAGGACCTCGATTTCTCCATTGTACCTTAACCATAGGAATACATCGATTCCTTAGAACCCTCTCGTCTTGATCCAAGATTTGAACAGGTTCCTCCTCATAAGACAAATCTGGTCTCAACTCCACATCCTGTACCTGGATAATATGGCTCGGATCTGGGTGGTACTGTCTCAACATAGATACATGGAACACATCATGAATACGGCTAAGCTGGGGAGGTAATTCAAGCTGATAAGCAACAGGCCCGACTCTCTTCCGAATACGGTACGGTCCAATAAATCTTGGGCTCAATTTACCTTTGCGCCCAAATCTCAGAACTTTCTTCCATGGTGATACCTTTAGAAAAACCTGGTCGCCAACCTCAAACTCTATATCCTTTCTCCTCCGATCAGCATAAGACTTCTGTCTGTCAAACGCCTCCTTCAAACGACTACGAATCAGTCTGACAGTCTCTTCAGTCTCTTGGATCAACTCAGGACCCAAAGTCTTCTTATCATACAATTCAGTCCAACAGATTGGAGTTCGGCAGTTGCGACCATACAAAGCTTCGTAAGGTGCCATGCGAATACTAGCCTGGTAACTGTTATTATAAGCAAATTCGGCCAATGCTAAGAAGTCTTCCCAACTACCATGGAAATCTATCACGCACCCTCTCAACATATCTTCAAGAACTTGAATTACTCTCTCAGACTGGCCATCGGTCTGTGGATGGAAAGATGTACTGAAATTCAGACGGGTACCTAAAGCTCTGTGCAACGCCACCCAGAATCGAGAAGTGAACCTTGGATCCCGATCAGAGATGATAGATAAAGGTACCCCATGTAGTCTGACAATTTCAGAGATGTATAGCTTAGCCAGCCTCTTCAAAGAATAAGTGACTCGAACCGGGATAAAATGAGCTGACTTTGTGAGTCGGTCTACAATTACCCATATCGAATCCTTTTTAGAAGGTGTCAGAGGAAGTCCTGTAACGAAGTCCATTGTAATACGTTCCCATTTCCACTCGGGAATCTTAATAGGCTGCAACAAACCAGAAGGATGCTGGTGCTCTGCCTTAACCTGTTGGCAAGTCAAACACCGGGATACATAATCTGAAATGTCCTTCTTCATACCTTCCCAACGATATCTCTGCCTCAGGTTTTGATACATTTTGTCCCCACCGGGATGCATAGCATAAGGGCTATTATGAGCCTCTCTAAGAATAACCCGCTTCAACTCGGCATCATTTGGTACGCAATAACGATCCTTAAAGCACAAGACTCCATCCTAATCAAAGGCATAGATGGTAGTAGATCCTTGCTCAACCTGCTGTATGACAGGAAGTAAGGAACTATCTATAAGCTGTTTGGCCTTAATTTCCTCGACCAAAGTCGGTTTAACCTGCAGCTCGGCTAGTAGACTTCCATCACTGTATAAACTCATTCTGGCAAACATGGATCTCAAGTCTGATATAGCCTTACGACTCAAAGCGTCAGCAACGACATTAGCCTTCCCTGGGTGGTACTCAAACACACAGTCATAATCCTTAAGAAGCTCAATCCAACGACGTTGTCTAAGATTAAGCTCTTTCTGTGTAAGAATGTACTTCAGGCTCTTGTGATCTGTAAAAATATAACACTTCTCTCCGTAGAGATAGTGTCTCCAAATCTTCAAGGCAAAGATTACAGCGGCCAATTCTAGATCATGGGTAGGATAATTACACTCATGAGGCCTTAATTGGCGAGACGCATAAGCTATTACCTTCCCATCCTGCATTAGAACGCAACCAAGTCCAGAACGCGACGCATCACTATAAACTGTAAAATCCTTCCCAGACTCGGGCTGCGTCAAAACTGGAGCTTGCGTTAAGGTTGTCTTCAACTTCTCAAAACTATCACGTTGAACATCTGTCCAGATGAATGGAACATCCTTCCTCAACAGCTTCGTCAAGGGAGAGGCAATAATAGAAAAACCCTCAACGAAACGCCTGTAATATCCAGCTAAACCCAAGAAGCTGCGGATCTCAGAAATATTCTTGGGTTGTTTCCAACTCACAATGGCTTCTATCTTGCTCGGATCAACCTGAATACCCCGAGCCGATACCACATGCCCCAGAAATGTCACCTCACTGAGCCAGAATTCACATTTGCTCAATTTGGCGTACAATTTGTGATCTCTAAGAGTCCGTAGAACAATTCTCAAATGCTCAGCATGTTCTGCCTCAGTCCGGGAGTAGACTAGGATATCATCAATGAACACCACCACGAATTGATCCACATACGGCCGGAACACACGATTCATTAGATCCATAAAAGCGGTAGGAGCATTAGTCAGACCAAATGGCATTACCAAAAACTCGTAGTGCCCATATCTGGTGCGAATGGCCGTCTTTGCTACATCAGACCCCTTTATTTTCAGTTGATAGTACCCTGAACGAAGATCAATCTTCGAGAAAATTGTGGCTCCCTGCAACTGATCGAACAAGTCATCTATCCTGGGCAATGGATACTTGTTTTTTATTGTTAACTTGTTCAGCTTACGGTAATCAATACATAGCCTAAGAGACCCATCTTTCTTCTTCACAAATAAAACAGGAGCTCCCCAGGGTGAAGAGCTAGGTCGAATAAATCCTCGATCGAGGAGTTCCTGCAATTGAATCTTTAGCTCCTTAAGCTCCTTAGGAGCCATACGGTATGGGTTCATCGAGACTGGTGCAGAGCCCGGATAAATCTCAATCTCAAACTCGATATCTCTATCCGGGGGTAGCCCAGGTAATTCTTCGGGAAAGACATCAGGGAACTCACTAACAGTGCGAATTTCCTCAATCTTTGTCAAAGAACCCTTGGTATTCAAGATACAAGCGATGAAGGTCTGGTATCCTTTCCGGATCATTCTGTCAGCAGCCAAAGCAGATATTACATTTGACAGATACCCTCGGCGCTCACCGGTGAGAATCACAGTACGATCATCAGAAGTCCTTAAAAATGCTCTCTTTGTCTCACAGTCTAGGTTAACTCGGTGTTCAGTCAACCAATCCATGCCAAGAATTATATCAAACTCTTCTAGAGGTAGCTCCATAAGATCGGCTAGAAAGATTTCCCCTTGCACTTCTAGGGGACATCGCCTGAAAACTTTATTTACAACTACTGACTGACCCACTGGACTCATAACGGTAATTGTATTCTCAGTGGTCTCATCAGGAATCTGGAAGTCTCGAGACACGGATCTTGATACATATGAATGGGTAGAACCATTGTCGAGCAATACAAAATATGGAACAGAAAACATAGTAAAAGTACCTGCAATGACGTCTGGCTCATCTCTGTCATCTCGACGTCTGGAGGCATAAACAAGTGGAGGCTGCCTAGCATCATTCATAGCTGGTCCTCCACTCTGATGTGATCGGCCTCTACCATCAGATCTAGCAGAAGATCCATGAGCTCTACTCTGATAACGCCCTGAACCCGGTGTTTGAACAGATGTTTGTGATCGGGCTGGAGTCTGGGATTGAGCAGGGGTCTGAAACGACGATCGGTCCACAGAAGGGGGGTGTGGACAATCTTTCTTAAAATGGCCAGTGGATCCACATCTGAAACAAGCACCCGTCATCTTCCTGCACTCCCCTCGATGAAGCTTACCACACTGTTCACATAAAGGTAAATGAGTGGACCCTGATGTATCACCTCGACTAGCCGTTGGGCCCTGCTGTACCGGGGGCCTATAATTCGAACCACTTCCCTGATACATGTTGCGAGGCCTCTTATCAAAGCGAGAATGAGACTCTCTCTTTCTAGAAGATTTCCAAGGTCGATCTCGGTCTCGCCCTCGATCCTTGCTTCTTTCTTGTTCACCATCTCTACCACTCTGACTAGCTGCCAAGATCTCCATTTGTTCTGCAGTCTTAGCTCGGTCCACTAAATTTTCAAACACCTGATCATGGTGGGTAGCCACTCGGTCACGTATCCCAATACGAAGGCCCTCCTGAAACTTTTCACATTTGTCTTTTTCTGTAGGAATTAAATTTGTACCATATTTTGATAACTCGAGAAACTGTATCTCATACTCAGCCACGGTCATAGTATCCTGTACCAGATCTTTAAAAGCCTGGCGTCTTTCTCGCAAGAATTGTTCGCCCAGAAAACGGTTTCTAAAGCGCTCCTTAAAGAATTCCCATGTCAGACGATCAGAAGGAACACTACTCATAATGGACTCCCACCAAGTACGGGCATTCCCATTTAGCATCGATACGGCCCCTAAATACTTTTTAGATGGCTCAAAACCCAACTCACTCATACGTCTATCGATATCATATATCCACTCCTCAGCCTCGGTAGGTGGTCCACCAAGAGATCCCGAGAAAGTCTTGATCCCATTAACGATCAAGGTCTGTGAGATAGGAACTTCAGGTGTGACTCCAGCTGCTCTAACTACTCCCTGAATCAACTGGAGAAACTGTCTACTCAATGACTCATCCGTAATTCCAGTCATAGGCTCAGGTCCAGCAACAGTAGTACCTCTGACTGGTGTGGTCATACCGATATTAGGGGTAGGCAATGGAACAGTGGAAGTAGGTGTGGGAGTATTCGGGGCAGATGTCGGAGTAGTCGCAGCAGAAGTAGTAGTATCAGGAACTGAAAGACCAATAGGGGTAGGAGGCTCTACAATTGTCGAGGGGTCAACTGCGGCTGTAGCCACTCCAGAGGCATGTGGATCAGCCACTAAATCATCTATCGGGTCTGCAAATCTAACAGGTTGACCACGCCTACGAACGGGTCGACGTTCCCTTCCAGTGCTCATTCTCGGAGAATCTATTCATAGGATAAAACTTATGATCATGATATGACACTAGAGAATCGAACACAATTAAACATATAAAGTTGGGTGACATGGCCCTCCTTTTTTTTATACGTTATAAAACATTTTAAATGGACCATTTTTTTTTCACAGTCCGAGGTTTTAAAACCAAAAGCTCTGATACCAACTAAATGTAACCCCCTAGACCGGCCTATGCGGAATGACCATGTCTAGTAAGTTACATTAAAATTTTTATAATCATTTAGTAAACAAGTTTGCAACAAAGAATTTATTTTAAATAGCATTTCGACCAAATTTTGTGAAAACTATCAAGTTTAGTAAATATGTTTAGACACATCAAACCTTAATATTTTTAAAGACTTACACATAACATAATAAGACATGTCACCCATAATTACAAATGGTGGATAGAAATATTACATTAAAAAAACAACGTTGAAAGTGTCGATCCTCCAAGTGTCAACTACAGGGCAGCTTATTCCAACCTATCTGAAAGGGGAAAAATATTTGGGCGTGAGCTAGAAAGCTCAATGTGATCCAACAGTGCAAGAAAACATTTATATTCATAAATGTTAAATCATGTTATGAAAGACATACTATATATATAATTATACATGTACATCATGCTTTCATGAAATCTTTCTACCCTCCATCCGAACACCATGATACAGTTCCCCAGAACCGTATCCTATATTGGCATTAACCCAAGCCCACTGGGCGGGGTACCATCCTAAGGAATACCTTAGAATACGGGCGGCCCTTGTCGAAGCATAGGAACCGTAAACGGGCGGACCTGGCTGAAGCCTAGAATCTGTAAACGGGCGGACCTGGCCGAAGCCTAGGATCCGTAAACGGGACGGTCTTACCAGCTAGATCAGGGCTGAGCCGTAGTCTCCACATCATACCCCCAAGAATTTTCACTAACTAGTCCGGTAGTACATAGTATGCAACAATAAAAGCCATAACCATGCTCATCATCTTATATCTATACTGCTGACTGAGAATTATAGTCATGCTTATCTCAATGAATGCTAGAGTATAATTAAAATCATACCGTGAAACCATATTCCCTTAATAAACTGAAAACATATTAATTTTCACAAATTAAATTTCGTAATCATATGCACAGTATGACTTATAAATTGTGTGAGGCATGTAATTCATGAATATAAAATAGTTATGTAGCACACAAGGAAACACACCTCAAAGGATGAGATCAGTCAGTCAACAGGTCTAACAGGCACTGGGATCACGCTCTGCTACAGTATTTGAGCCTATATAAACATGGATTACGGTTACAATCAAATTTACACCTTAATTCGTATTTAAATACTAGGTTTGAGGTCATACGAGTGACGATCGGATCACGAGGTTGTATAGATCGGGACGAGCCGGGCTGGGCGTAGATACGATCGGAAGGTTCACGTGTACCTATTAGATCAACAAGTTAATATCAATCCTTAACCATAAATTCCTCATGAAAAACATAGCTTATACATATGTATTTTCGAGTTCAATTTCCAATTTGGAGGCTTTCTGGTTTGAATTTCAAGAAACGGGCTTCAAAAACGGACTCGGGACGTCGAAAAACATAAAATAGGGCTTTTCGGAAAATTTGACTTTTTGGTCAACGGTCAACGGTCAAAGTCAACGCTGACGTCATGCTGACGTCACTGTTGACCGGGTCGGGTCAACAGGTCGGGTCAACGGGTCGGGTCGAACGCTGACGTCATACTGACGTCACTGTTGACCGGGTCGGGTCAACGGGTCGGGTCGAACGCTGACGTCATGCTGACGTCATACTGACGTCACTGTTGACCGGGTCGGGTCAACGGGTCGGTAAACGGGTCGGACGCTGACTTCATGCTGACATCATACTGACGTGGCGGGTCCGGTTCGGGCGGTTCGGTTCATGACGAGACCGGTCTGAACCGGTCGGTCCACTGCCACCGTCCAGGGTGGCCGGGAACGGCGCGTGAAGCCCACGCGCGGCTCCGGAGGGCGCGTGAAGCCCACGCGCCGCCGTGGACGGCGGAGCAAATTTTTTTCTTTTTTATAAAAAAAAACAGAATGCTCCAAATTCAATTTTCTATCACCCCAAACTCGTATTTAAGTTGAAAACTTACCGGATTTTCGCCGATTTGAGAAAAACCTCAATTTTTACGAAACCTTCAACGGCAAATTAACGGCAAACGGAGCGGCGGTTTAACGCGTAGATAGGGGCGTTTTGTCCGGGACGTTGAGACGGTTCGGATGGTGGTGGCGGTGAACGAACGGCACAACGCGGTGATGGACGGCTGTTGGTGGCGTACGATTGGTTTGTGTTGAGAGGAAAATGAAACTTAGAAATTGAGAGGGAAGTGTTCTGCAGAGATGAGGATAAAATGTTAATAATTGAGGGGGAGGGAATAATATAATTGGGGGTGAGTGATAATAATAATTGAGGGGACAAAATGAGTGGGAGTGGTTAAAGAAAGAAGAAAAAAAATAATATAATATTTTTTTTTTATTGTTACACTAGAGACCACATTAGACGTGACTGTCCACATCAGGTGGGATGGGCACCAGCTCAGGCTCCTGCTAGAGCCAACGACTTTCAGAGAGGCCGCGGGCGCGGTAGAGGTAACTTCCAGCCGAGGAACGATGGTCAGAGGAACATAGCACATGTAGTTGCAGTTCAGCCAGAGGGCGTAGGTCAGACCAGAGTTTACGCTCAGCGTGGAGATCAGCATGACACCGATGTGATCGCAGGTAACTTCTCGATACAGTCTTTGGGTTTGCTTTCTTTGATTGAATTTGGGTCTACACATTCCTACATATTGAGTGAGCATGCACAGTCTTTGAACTTGCCTTGTGAAATGTTAGAGGTAGGAGTTAGTGTTACTAGTTCCTTTGGGGACACGGTAGTAGTTAGGAAGATGTACCGAAGGTGTCCGTTGATGGTTCAGGGACATGTGTTTCTAGTGGACATGATGGAACTACCTTTCTATGGTTTTGATGTGATTCTGGGTATGGACTGGCTCACGGAGCATAGAGCTAGGATAGATTTTGAGAATAAGAGGATTTCTTTGAGGCTCACAAATGACAATGAAATTGTAGTGGTGGGTGAGAACGTGAAGTTCTTGTCCAATGTGGTTTCAGTTTTAGAGGCTAAGAGATTAGTTGAGTTGGGGTGTGAAGCATACTTGGCGTATGTGATGAACCCTAACATGAGTGAGGTTAGACCTCAGGACATCCGGACAGTGTGTGACTTTCCTAGTGTGTTTCCGGAAGAATTGCCAGGGTTACCACCGGACAGAGAGGAAGAGTTCACCATTGAGACTTATTCCGATTCAGCTACTGTTTCGAATGCTCCGTATCGCATGGCACCGAAAGAATTGAAAGAGTTGAAGACTCAGCTGCAAGAGTTGACAGATAGAGGTTTTATTTGGCCTAGTTCTTCACCTTGGGGTGCACCAGTTTTGTTTGTGAAGAAGAAAGATGGAAACATGAGAATGTGTATAGACTACAGACAGTTGAACCAGTTGACAGTAAAGAATAAATATCCGTTGCCTAGAATCGATGACTTGTTTGATCAGTTGAGGGGAGCATCAGTCTTTTCGAAGATTGACTTGAGATCGGTTTACTACCAGCTAAAGGTAAGAGAGGTTGATGTACCGAAGACGGCCTTTAGGACTAGGTATGGTCATTATGAGTTTTTACTCATGCCTTTTGGGCTGACTAATGTACCGGTTGCTTTTATGGACATGATGAATAGGATTTTTCATCAGTATCTAGATCATTTTGTAGTTGTGTTTATAGATGACATCTTGGTGTATTCGCGAACCGAAGAAGACCATGACCGACACTTAAGACTAGTTTTGAAGATTTTGCTAGATCATCAGTTGTATGCGAAGCTAAGCAAGTGTGAATTCTGGATCCGAGAGGTAGTCTTCCTAGGACATGTAGTGTCAGCCGATGTGATTAGAGTTGATCCGAAGAAGATTGAGGACATTGTTGAATGGAAGCAACCGAAGTCTGTAACAGAGGTACGTAGCTTCCTAGGCTTAGCCGGATATTATAGGAGATTTTTAGAAGGTTTCTCTAAGT
Organism: Hibiscus trionum; assembly: GCA_030270665.1. NCBI lineage: Eukaryota > Viridiplantae > Streptophyta > Magnoliopsida > Malvales > Malvaceae > Hibiscus > Hibiscus trionum. The sequence continues at coordinate 2,823,051 of BSYR01000037.1, forward strand.
TAGCCGCTCCATTGACACAGTTGCTTCAGAAGAGTATTCAGTTTGAGTGGACAGATGCAAGACAGAGAGCCTTTGAGAAATTGAAAGAAGCTTTGACCCAAGCACCGATCTTGATTCAGCCTGAGTCCGGGAAGGACTATGTAGTTTACAGTGATGCATCTTATGTAGGGCCAGGGTGTGTTCTTATGCAAGACAAGAGAGTAGTGGCTTATGCCTCAAGACAGTTGAAGACCCACGAGCGCAACTATCCGACCCATGACATAGAGTTAGCTGCAGTTGTGTTTGCTCTGAAGATTTGGAGGCACTATTTGTACGGTGAGAAATGCACAGTGTACACCGACCACAAGAGCTTGAAGTACATTATGACTCAGCGAGATCTGAATCTCAGGCAGCGTAGGTGGTTAGAGTTGTTAAAGGACTATGATCTTACCATTGAGTACCATCCGGGTAAGGCCAATGTGGTGGCCGATGCATTGAGTAGAAAGATAGTCGTAGACTTGAGAGCCATGTTTGCTAGATTGAGTTTGTCAGGAGATGGTGGCTTGATAGCCGAGCTTTAGGTTAGACCTACTCTAGGTCAGTTGATTAGAGAGAAACAGCTCTTAGATAGATCTTTGGCACCTCACGTGCAAGATATAGCCGAGGATAGATCTTCAACTACAGTTTCAGTACCGGTGGGGTTTTGTGTTTCAAGGATAGAATAGTTGTGCCAGAGGACAGTGACTTGAGACGTACGATCTTGACTGAAGCCCACAGTAGTCCGTTTGCTATGCATCCTGGAAGTACGAATATGTACCGTGATTTGAAGAATGAGTACTTTTGGGTTGGCTTGAAGAGAGATGTAGCTGACTTTGTGAGTAAGTGCTTAGTGTGTCAGAGAGTGAAGGCGGAACATCAGGTTCCCTCAGGTTTGTTACAGCCGTTGAGGATTCCGGAATGGAAGTGGGAAAACATCACCATGGATTTTGTTTCGGGTTTGCCTTTGACTCCTACGAAGAAGAACTCAGTTTGGGTGATAGTAGATCGTTTTACGAAGTGTGCTCACTTCTTGGCAGTTAATACTACTTGCACTTTAGATAGATTGGCCGATTTGTACAATAGTGAGATTGTTAGATTGCATGGTGTACCGAAGTCCATTGTGTCAGATAGAGATCCGCGGTTTACTTCTCGATTTTGGGAGTGTCTGCATACAGCTTTGGGTACCCGTTTGAACTTCAGCACGTCTTATCATCCACAGTCAGATGGTCAGTCGGAGAGAGTTATTCAGATCTTAGAGGATATGTTGCGTTGTTGCATCATTGATTTTCAGGGCACGTGGGAGAAGCACTTGCCTCTAGTTGAGTTTGCTTACAACAATAGCTTTCAGTCGAGCATTCAGATGGCTCCGTATGAGGCCTTGTATGGCCGAAAGTGTAGGACTCCAGTTTGTTGGGCCGAAGTGGGACAGAAATTGTTACCTATGCCGGATTTACTCAAGGGGACAACTGACAAGGTAAAATTGATTTGTGATCGTTTGAAAGCTGCTTCGGATAGGCAGAAGTCCTATGCCAATTTGAAGAGGAAGGAAGTTGAGTTCTCAGTGGGCGAGAAGGTATTCTTGAAAGTGTCTTCGTGGAAGAAAGTGATGAGATTTGGCCGGAAAGGGAAGTTGAGTCCGAGGTACATAGGACCGTATGAGATTGTGAAGAGAGATGGATCGGATCGATACTTTCGAAGCATTGAAACATGGAATACATTATGGATTTTATCGAACTTGCTAGGAAGCGCAAGTCGATAAGCCACTGGTCCAATCCTTTCAGTAATTTCGAAGGGTCCGATGAATCGAAGACTAAGTTTTCCTTTCTTGCCAAATCTAAAGACTTTCTTCCAGGGAGAAACTTTAAGGAACACTTTGTCTCCAACATTGTGTTGAATGTCCCTTCGTTTTAAATAAGCATAAGCTTTTTGTTTGTCAAAAGCTTGCTTCAATCTACTGTGAATGACTTGAACTCGTTCTTCGATTTCCCGAAGCAATTGAGGACCAAGAACTTTATTTTCACCTAACTCAAACCAGCATAAAGGTGTTCTACACCTTCTTCCATATAGAGCTTCGAATGGAGACATTTGAATCGAAGCTTGATAGCTATTGTTGTCTGCAAATTCGATGAGTGGTATGGATTTCTCCCAATTTCTTCCGAAATCGATAATACATGCTCTAAGCATATCTTCGAGCACTTGTATCACTCTTTCAGATTGACCATCGCTTTGAGGATGAAAAGTTGTACTGAGATTTAACTTGGTTCCAAGAGCCCGTTGCAAAGTTTTCCAGAATCAAGCTGTGAATCTAAGATTTTGATCTGAAACAATTGAGGTAGGAACTCCATGTAAGAGAATCACTTCACGAATGTACAGATCGGCTAGGGTTTCCAAGTTATAGTTCATTAAAACATGGATAAAGTGATCCGACTTAGTGAATCGGTCCATAATTACCCACATTGCATCACATTTTCTTAGAGTGCAAGGAAGACCGGTTACAAAATCCATTGTGATTCGGTCCCACTTCCACTATCCCAAATTGGTACCAAAACTTTTGCATTCTACCAATTTGGTCGTAATTCAAAATAAATCTATAAATTTAACATTTTCTATTTAAAATTGAATGTATACATATTGAATATGTATCACTACACTTGATATTTGGACTATAGTTGGAATGCTAGAGTTATTGATTGTTGATATCATATTTAGGGACACAGGTGAAAAAACAGGAGTTATAATTAAGTTATACACTTTTGGGATCTAAAATATAATTCTATCGTGGTGGATTTTTTATTTCAAAAAGAAATTATAATATACCTAAACTGTCTCTAACAAACTATTGTGATTAAATGCACTCAAACCCACAAAAATGGAGATATTATTCCACTAATGCAGTTGTACCATATAGTGCCCGTATGGAACACGTTGTCATTTTCAATGCTCGGAAGTTGGTTAATTTGCCATTTTTGCGTGTGAAACGTGGAACTCATCGTTGAAATTTGGACGAGTCCTATGAAGAAGTAAATGCATTAGCTCTAACATTTCCACACGTAATCTTAGATTTGGACCGACCAAAGCATGCTCGTGTCTCTGTTTTTGCAATAAATGAAGGCTCCCCATTCCAGAAACCCTGTTAGAACAACGTGTACACTTGGATTGCAGATACACCGTCAATTTGGATATTTTCAGTCACGTCCTTCTCTATTTAACCTCTCTTCGCCATGCTAATTCTCAACATATTCTTTCGTCTTCTTCATTGTTAATCCAATCAGGCTTCAATGGCTAAGGAAAGTGTGAAAAGATGTTCTTGGGGCTGGATGGAAACAGCTCCGCCTCCCATTGTTCACCCGGAGAAGCCTTCCACTTCTCCACTTCTCGAAACCATTGTCGAAGACGCTGCCGAGGAATACGACGACAGTGATTCCAGGATTCTTCTGTATATTTCTCAATTCCTCCACATTTCTAAGCATCTAAGGAATGTTCCGTTGCCTTTTACAAGAGCAACGATGGTTCCATTGAGTTAGCAACTTCAATCCATGAAAGGACTTAGCTCTGCTACTGCAAATTTTGTACATCAGATTTCTTTTCTTCTTCTTCTGAGTTCTGTCCAGGTGTAAATGAACATTAGTTTACTTAATTTCTTTCACATATATTACGTGTTTAAACTCTTCCAGGCTCAAAACTTTGGCATCATAATATACTTGTGGTCCAACAACTGTTAGCCTTTTTTCTCATCTGTGATTTTTACCACATGACGTGCCACATAACGACAACGACGGTCATCCTCTCTTGTAATAAAACTTTACGTACCAATATACTATTGCACAAATATTTTATATCAATTGTCTGGGTGGTGTAGTTGGTTATCACGTTAGCCTCACACGCTAAAGGTCCCTGGTTTGAACCCGGGCTCAGACACTTTTTGTCCCTACTTTGGCTCAAATTATGCAAAATGTCCCTTTATTATGTGTATACTCCGACAAACCCATACATAATTTTAAAATTTAGAATAGAACCCACAAATGATAGTCATGGTGGAACTTGAATTTGGGTACCCAAAGATGAATGATTACAGAGTGAGAATTGAGTGGCGAATATCTAAAAATTGTAGGTAATCTTATAGAAAAAAATTACCCGACCCGGTAATTTTTCCAGAACACGGGCCGAGATTTTTCCCTTATCGGGTACTCGACCCGACCCGAAAAATTACCTCATTAATTAAGTATATAATTCTTTCTGAATAATATGTCGCTTGAATTTATATAAAAGTAAAATAGAGAAACATTCTACTAACAAAACACGTCAAGTTATTGCAATATTTTTAAAATGTGTGTTTTAGTCCTAAAATAAACTTTTGTTTTACTTTAACTATGTTAAACATTTAGATTCTAAAAAAAAAACTATGTTAAATATTTTGATGTGGCTTATCCTTTTAAACATATGATGGTGTATTATATGCACCCTGGTATTTTTAGGGTAAACAACATCGCTAGTCACTAAATTATTCATATTTTTTTATTTTGGTCATTAAACTATTGTTTTGGGAAAAACTGCCACCAACATTACGTTTTTTCCTATTTTAGTCACAAATGTTACATTTTTCATGTTTTGGTCACCAATCTATTGCTTCTTTCCTGTTTTGGTCACCAAATAATTTTCTCTGAAAAGTTAAAGGCTACATCAAATTTATAAAATGCTCTACTACTAATACTAATGCATTGTAAACTGTTAAAAAAAATTGACATCTAACCATATAAGACCACCGACGTTCACTGATCAAAATATGTGTCATGTTGATAGCTTCACGGACGGCAAACTACTACATAGGCAGATGAAACCCGTGCCACGAATGTAGACAAAACTATAAATATGTACATATATTATTTAAATCGATTAATTATACCAATTTTTTTATTTTGGTACCTAAAGTATTTTTTGGTCAAAATAAGTACCTAAAATATATTTTTTTGTTAAACTAGGTACCTAAAGTATAATATTTGGTCAAAATAGGTACATAGAGTATTTTTTCATCAAAGTAAGTATCTAAAGTACATTTTTTGATCAAAATAGGTATCTAAAGTATTTTTAGGTCAAAATAGGTACTTAAAGTATACATATTTTTATGTAAAACTAATGTTTTGATATAATAATTGAAAAATGTTTTGGACTAATTTGAAAAGAATTTAAAACTTGGTTTTAAGTCCAAACAACTTGAATTTATGTTTGAGGTATTTTAAAAGGCTTTTGGCAAGATTTTTCATATTTTTAAACGGCCAAACTTGACTTTTCAAGTTACCCGTATCGATACAGCTGTACCTGTACCGATCCCCTTTCAACCACCCCAACGGCTACTTTCCCAACGGCCATTTAAAAGTGAACCCGTACCGATACGCCCTCAAGCGTATCGATACGCCCAGGCTGGCAAGAGCCCAACGGCTAGTTCACGATGAAGGCCGTACCGATACGGGTCCAAGCATATCGATACGGAAGGCTGCAGAACAGCATTAATGAAGGGAAATAAAGTCCTCAACGTGTAACGCCCGTGTTTTAGGGTTAGGAGTTAGTCGGGTTTGTGGTCCGAGTCAGTAAAATTAAATTAAAACATTTTGGTCATGACATGAGTTAGTTGAAATTAAATAACAAGGGGATGGACCAAAGGGGTAAATTGACCCTAAAGAATTTAAAAGGATGACACATTTTGAATAGTTAACAAAAAAGAAAAGAAATAAAGTTGTCTTCTCTTTCCCCATCTCCCTACCAACGTTAAACCCATCTCAAAACCTCTCTAAGCCTTGTCTACTATTCCATTGAGTTTCTTCATCATTCCAAGGTCTCTTTCAAAGGTAAAGATGTTTTCTTACTCTCCTCTTCATCCTTTATCTATCCATGGTTTTAGATTTTAAAACTATGAGCTTTTGAAAATTAGGGTTTGGTTTAAAGCTTGAGTTTTTATGAGGATTTTCATTTTGTTTTGAGAAATGGAGTTGGGTTTTTGTTTATTCATGTTAAAATGTACAACATATGTCAAAATGGTTGGGTTTTGTTGAAAACCCGAAGTGGGTTCTTGGAGCAATTTTTGGGATGTCAAAACTTGATTTTTGGGTGGGTTTTAAGTGGAAATTGAAGGGCTGATGGTTTGTATATGTTAGGAGGATGTTTTGGGACCTTTTGGGAGTCTTTTGGATGATTGAAAATGGAAATTTCAGCTAGGGTTTGAGGGAGCTCGAAAATTGATATATTTGGGGATTAATTTGATTTGGAAAATTGGTTGAAGTTGGTTTGAACTCAAGGGTTGAGTGTTGATTGAATATTAGCATTGATTGAGATTATTGGTTGTGTTTTGGTTGGCTAGAAGCAAGAGGAGACGGCGAATGAGCATTGGGAACGAATCCGGGCTCGTAGGAGTTTTGCTTTGGTTGCTAAGGAAGGGCGGTGAGTGGTTTTAAATCATGTTTTAAAGTTTGGTTCGAGTGTGTGTAGTGTGTGGGTGAAATGTGCTTGGTAGGCCATTTCTATATAATTCAAGTTGTTAATTTAGCTATTGACTTCCATTGAATGCTATGTGTATTGCCTATTAATGCTCTTGTGATATGTGGTTGATTAGTACATGTATTTCATTATGTGTATATGTGATAAGCATGAGATGTGGTTGATGGATATGTGATGTGTAAATGAAAATTGGCACTAATAATTTACCGGGTGTAAATGATCGATCATTAGGATTAGTGTGCACACAAATTGAGTCAAAACGTATGTGGCCTTGATGGCGTTAAGTCATCAAGGAGGAGTACGGTGAAGTAATATTCCACCGGAAGCTTTATTATATTCTACAGGATGACGGGTGGAATCCCATCCGTAGGGCATGTGGCGATGAGTGAAATCCCGCACATGCAAGGTCCGGTGATGAGTGTAATCCCACCGAGGTAATGTGATTGTTGAGATTTAATCCGCACATCCGGGTAACTAATAGTGGCCAATTGAACTTGTTCATATGATTGTGATATATGATGACGATGTATGATAATGTTATTAATGTTTGAGCTTGATATGATGTGAGATGCCATACATGACTCTTGAAAGACTAGCTAGGTCTACTTGTAACTTTATCTATGCATGCTAGATATGAGGTTTAGGGAATACATGCTTGGACCCTGCATTGTTGATGTTTTCGGTTTTAGAGCACCCTCACTAAGCTTATAGCTTACGCTCTCATTTTCAACAATGCAGATCATTAGCGTGGTGTTAGCTCGGAGCAAGGCAAGAAGGGCTTTCCAAGTTTGTGGCTCAAGTACGGTTGTTAATTATGTAGTAGTTAAGCAATGTGGCAAGAGAGTCTGTTTGTATGAGCTTGTATGACTCATTTGTGATTTTGATGTTTATGCTTGACTTGGTTTGTAAGCATGTTTACCTTGCCAAATGCTTTTGATGTATGCCTTTGAATGTTAATATTGCTTATGGTATGTAAACCCTTATGGGAATGAATGATGCTTTTACTTATCAATGTTTCCAAGCATGACTTGTATGAAAGGCCTTTGTATATTGGTCATGTATGTATATTTGTTAAATCCATGTTGTGGGTGCTTGAGTATGTTAAACCTAGGACGTATGCCTCTAGACTTTGTATGTTGGTGTTGTGTGCCTTCAGGGGGGTCCTAGGGGACCTTTAGACTTGTCAATACTCACTTAAATCTGAATTTCCAAGGTTGCAGACTGCCAGCGTTTCGAAACGGGAAGGGTCGTTTCGAAACGGGTAGGCTTCAGGGACCCCGTATCGGAACGCGTTTCGATACGGTATGGCCTTTGAAACCCCTGTTCCGAAACGCGTATCGGAACGTTTTGGCTACTGGAATTTTGAGAAATTCACGAGATGAAGGTGTTTCGAAACAGGCCTGAAGGTTTCGAGACGGTCAAAATCTCGTTGACCACGAGAAGTTGACCGTCGTGGGCGTTTCGAAACGGTTGACCACCGTTTCGATACGGCCCCTTGTATAGGCTCTGGGGCAGTTGACCTGGTCAAGGCGTTTCGATACGCCTCAAGGGTGTTTCGAAACGGCCTGTTTAAAAGATTAAAATTGGGTTGTTTAAATGTTGTTTTGGGTTCGAATGGTTGCCTCATGTATTTTTATTCCGCTGTTTGATCACATAGGACTTAAATGGACTTTTAGCAAAGAATAAGTTAAGAATTTAAAAATAGGGTTGCTAACCGAGGGGGAGCCTTAACGGGTTTCGCTTCAGTTTTCCCCGTGTGGCCCACTCGGACCGGTCATCCAGCCGGACCGGGACGAGGGGGTTACACAACGGCTCCAAATCATCCCCAACAGCTAATAACGGGTATAAACTCATCAAGGAGTATAAAAGGGACCTCCAAGCATCAAGTAAAGGGTTATGCTCATATTGTCAAACATCAAATGATCAAGAATTGTCTTAGAGCTTAAATTGTCATTTATTGTATAGACAAACACTAGTGAGCCAAAGTTGTCAAATTTTCTCAAGTGTTTTAGGTTTTGGGTGAGTGCTTAATTGTGCAAACAAACACCCATTAGAGGGTTTTAAGTTTTCTTCTTGTTTCTCTTTGTAAGAGAGGGTTTCAATCAAGGCTTTGGGTAGAAAGCTTGATTGTGTATAAGGGTTACCTCCTAAGCCTAGAAAAGGGGACGAATCAATAGTGGATTGATTGAGAAATCCTTAGTGGGGAGCTAAGGTAGTGGATGTAGACCTTGGTTAGAAGGTTGAACCACTATAATTCATTGTGTCAATTCTCTTTTTAGCTTCCTAAACCCTAACACCCAAATATCCACCTCTCCACCACTTGGTGAGCAACATTGGTTGATCGAATCGAGCCCCTCTCAACTCAACATTTTATATAGGTTCCTAAAAATGGTCATGTGACATTAATTAAAGGATTATTATCATATACACTGGCGGTGCAAACTTTTTATTTCCACAAGCGCCTCAATTATAGGGTTTATAGTTTAGGGGTTTTATTGTAGGAGTTTAGAATTTGAGGTTTATAGTTATAATTTAGGGTTTAGGGTTAGGGTTTAGATTTTAGGGTAATATAGGTAGGGATTTAGGTTTTAACATATAAACCCTAAACCCAAAATTCTATCAACAACCCATAAATTTAAAACTACTACACTTAAACCCTAAACTTTAAACCCTAAATAGAATCCCTGACCCCTAAAACTAAGGCACTTATGTAAAAAAGTTTCCACAAGCGCTTATGAATAGAATAATTGCCCTAATTAAAAAATACATTATGTGTCTATTTTAATGAAAAATATACTTTAGCTACTTATTTTGACCAAAAAATATACTTTAGGTACTTACTCTGACGAAAAAATACTTTAGGTACCTATTTTGACCAAAAAGTATACTTTAGGTACCTAATTTAACAAAAAAGTATACTTTACGTAGTTATTTTGACAAAAAAATACTTTAGGTACTAAAATGAAAAAAGTTAGTATACATTAGGTACTAATATGATATATAAGCCATTATAAATTTATCTTACACTTTTCAAACTCTATATTGTTCTAACCTTCAATTCTGATTATATATTGCGAGTCTTAAAATTTTAAGTGGCAAGGTTTTGTCGGTTCTACAAATACCTCATTAACCATTATTTAAATTAACTAATTATATAAAAAAATGTAACTATCATAATATAACAAATTAAAGCCTAAATACTAAACCTAAATTTGAGAACAATTTAAAATTAAAACCATAATTTAGATGGATCTTCGTAACTTAGTTACCCCCAATAACTTTTGTAAGAAAATGAGGGGAAAATGTTTATGGCCAGATATTTTTAATTACCAATAGACGAGGTAAATATACCTGCCACCTGCACCCTCATACATGTAAAGATGCACACTCTGCTAATTTATGCTGAAGACAATTGGAGAGTATTTCGTCTTTGAACAGTGACCACCCTGCATGGCTGTCGCGTAAACGCAATGCAGATAGCCTCACTTTGTTTGAAGACAAAATGTATCATTATCGCCTTCAATTTGGTACTGTTTGAAGTCGAATTTTAATACAATTAATTTTTTTATTCGAAAAATATGTTCAATGTTCATATACATATTCTAATTAATTTGTGTTCAAAATCATTATAGAAATTGTAATATTTCTAAAAATATTTTAACTTGTGCCATATTCGTGGAAAAAAAGGAGAAATATTTAAGAAATTTCTCCCTTTTTAATTATTAATAGATCAAGAAAAATATAGACATTTAATATTTTTTGAACATTCAATATATATATATTATACAATGTAAAACTCTTTAAGTTTTACACGTTTTTTAATCATTATATGAGGGGGAATGGATGGCTCAGATTAACTTTTTACTCTTTTTTTCCAAGTGATAATCTTCACATATTTACTGTTAATCTCATCCATTCGTTTCACTCATCCAACGGTCCAAAAAATGTGTAAAACTTAAAGAGTTTTACATTGTGTAAACGGATCCTATCCCTATATATATGGATAAATATTCTATACACAGGCGGTGGAAACTGAAAGTTTCCACAAACGCCTTAGTTTTAGGGTATAGGGAGTTAGTTTAGGGTATAGGGTTTAGGGGTTTAGGTGTAGGGTTAGAATTTAGGGGTAGTTGTTGCAATTTAAGGTTTAGGGTTATAATTTAGGGTTTATAGGTTAAAACATAAATCCTCACCATATTACCCTAAAAACTAAACTCTAACCTATAAACCCTAAATTATAACTCTAGACCTTAAATTGAAACAAGTACCCCTAAATTCTAAACCCCTACACCTAAACCCCTAAACCATATACCCTAAACTAATTCCTTATACCCTAAAACTGAGGCGCTTGTGGAAACTTTCAGTTTCCACCACCAGTGTATAGGATATTAATCCTATATATATATATATTTGGAGTTTTTAGGGATTGCACTGCACCCTGTTTATCCTTATAGAGACTCAGAATTTTTTTTAAGTTTTATTTAGTCGACAGCGGTACCAGTTTTGATGATGGTCTATGATTGCCGATTTTCCTTTTTTTCTGTTTTATTTTTAGTCTTTAATAAAAAATAATTGTCTTTGTAGCACGTTTTTCTCTGCCTTCGTGGCACGTTTATCTCTCTCTTTTGGCAAGCTTTTCATCTTTTTCCAGTCGTTTAACCTTTCTTTTCATTTTATTTTTCTTAGTGTTGGATTTGATAACGCCACGACTGATCAAGATGGCGCTTACTTATAATCCTACTGTGGAGCTTCGGGTTGAATTTGGATACGCGATTTGCGTTCGTGGATAGTTTCTTATGAAGGCTCTAGTTTGCGGTTCTTGGTGGTCTTTCAATAGCTTAATCCCCCTTTGTGGTTCGTTTGCCGATGCAATCAGATTTATTCGTATCTATTTTTGTTCGAGTCTTTTGGTTGGGTTTTTAACCTTTTGCATGTATGGTTATTGTATGATCTAAAGTGACTAGTTTTTTTTGTAAATGCTATAGAAAAATATCTAAATTATATATTTAGTTTACGACGATAGTAAATAATTTTTATAATCTTAAATATTTTTTTTAATAAGACTAGCGTTTTCTATTTTTTTCTAAAAAATTATTAATAGATACATTCCGTGACACGTATTTTTTTACTTGGGATTTTCATCATATGACGTGGCTCTTGTAATAAAACTACATGAATCAACAATAGTAAAGTGCAGATGGTGTAGATCAATTGTCTGGGTGCTGTAGTCGGTTATCACGTTAGCTTTACACGCTAAAGGTCTCCGGTTCGGACCCGGACCTAGACATTTTTGGTTTGTCATTTTCCGTATGTTTTTGGTCAAATTAGGAATAAGTCCCTTTATTACCTGTATACTCCGACAAAAGCCCATACATAATTTTAAAATTTAGACCCAACATATATTTAGAATAGAACTAGGGATGGTCATAGATTGGTCGAGTTGGATTTTCAACTGACCTACACCTGATTCAAAAATTTAATACATTCATCTGAATCTGACTTGACATTTAATGACCAATTTGAACTCGATTTGAATTTTGAGTAAAAACCCAAACCCGACAGCTCGACTCGACATAAATAATTTTTTTCTTTTTTATTTAATAAAATAGGGATTTAATTGAAAAAAAATACACATAAAGATGAGACGTTATAATAATTATTCTATTTTTACTAGACAAAATAGAAAGATATTTGAAAAAAACATATAAAGATAGGGACATTATATCAATTATCCCTAAATAATTAGAATAAAATTGAACTATTATTTTGGTTCTAGTATGTATTTTTCACCCTAAACCCGAATTAAACACGAGCTTAATTTTTTTATATAAAAAACGATCCTATAGGATCAAGTTCAGATAAAATGATCATCTCTAAATAGAACTCACACACTATAGTTAGTCATAGTGGAATTTGAATTTGGATACCAAAGGATATATGATTCTTTCCGAACACAACAAGAAATGATCATTTGATCTAGACCTGACAAATTTTAGATCAAGTTTTATAAACTAAAATAAATCTAAACCTAAAATACACACAGTAAAATTCAAAATTGAGTATTCAAGGACGAAGCTACGTGAATAATTGAAGGCACCTACCCCCACAAAATCATTATTACCCTTTATTTGTATATATGTTTTTTTAAATGGATTAATTTTGAACTTATTCTGCACTTTTCAAATTCTATGTTGCCCCCAATTTTGAACTCTAATTCTATCATGCGAGTACTTAAAATTTTAGTAGGTCAGTTTGTGTTAGTTCTACAAATGCCTAGTTAACCATTATTTCTTTGACACATCAACCGAACAATTATGTTGATAAACAAAAGTAAAATAAGAACATAGCATATCTAAGGTTTTAAAACATCCTTAAATAAGTGTAGTACCGGTTACATTAGACACTTTCTCTTTTCACCAAAAAAAAAATTACGATCTATTGTAGGGAGGGTCACTGGAGAGTTTTCAAAACACAAACTAGATGAAATTTCCAGAATCAACAACCGCCTTTCACGTTGTCAAAGTCTGAGAAGGAAGGGAGAAACTCTCTGAAAATGGAGAAAGAGAGGCGGTACTCTCCGAATGTTTTATTGATATGTAAAACTGTAATATCTTCAATAGAAGACCAGTTTAATTATATACAAAGGAATACTGAAGTAACTGTCGAGCTGATAGAGTAACGATACTAACAAACCTCTAACCGTTACAAACCAACTTCAATCAGTTAACTTCAGTCAGCTACACACAGTTACATACAATACTATCTCTAATATTCACCCTACAACAACACTTCTTAACAGACAGCTTCCTAACATTCATTTAACGCCTAACATTCATCTAACATTGTGACCTTGTTCTCACATCTTTGTTTTGAAGTTCTAACAACTAATGTCTCCATGAAGCAAGCAGGAACAACACACAGCTTAACACGATGCCTCTGAAACGCAGGAGCTGACAACGGTTTGGTGAAAACATCTGCCACTTGCTCATAGGCAGGTATTTCATTCACTTGTAACCTCCCTGTTGTAACCTGTTCTCTAACGAAAAACAAATCGAGCTCAACATGTTTAAACTTAGAGTGCATGACAGGATTCGCAGACACGGCCACTGCACTTGAATTATCACACCATAATTGGGGTACCCCTTCAACCTTAACGCCCAACTCACTGAGCAAAGACTGAAGCCATATCATCTCGGACGCAGCACAAGCTACACTTCGATACTCAGCCTCCGCTGTTGAACGAGCGACAACTTGTTGTTTGCGTGAACTCCAAAACACAGGATTCCCACAAAAATAAATGCAAAACCCAGTTGTCGACCGCCTATTATCAGAATCATCACCCCAACTTGCATCAGCGAATCCTGAGAGACGAAAGTGAGAGTTAGCAGAAAACTTCAAACCAAAATCAAGCGTTCCTTACAGATATCGAAGAATACGTTTCACTGCATTCAAGTGATCATCATGAGGAGTCTGCATAAATTGACACACTTTGTTAACCGAGAAAGCAATATCAGGTCACGTAATTACTATGTATTGAAGGGCTCCAACACAACTTCTAAAATCGGTCGTGTTCTCAATAGGACTTCCACTATTCTGAGACAATCTACAGCTTGTGACCATAGGTGTGGGAAGACTTTTGGCATCATCAAAACCATACTTCTTCAAAAGATCCAAAACATACTTCCGTTGACAAACAAAAATTCCCCCATCAGAACTATAGTGAACCTCGATGCCTAAGAAATATCGAAGTGTCCCTAGATCCTTAAGGGAAAAAACCTCATTCAACTTGGTTATAACAGTTTGTACTTCACTGTTGTTATCCCCTGTGATGATAATATCATCTACATACACAAGAAGATATGTCAAACCAGTAGCAGACTTCCTCACAAACAAAGACGCATCAGACTTGCTTATATTAAAACCCTCAGAAATCAGATAGGTTTTGAGTTTGTCAAACCAAGCTCTTGGAGCCTGTTTAAGACCATAAATTGCCTTGTTCAACTTACAGACCAAAGAACCATCTGAATTTACTTTCTCATACCCAGGAGGTTGTGACATATACACCTCTTCCATCAAATCTCCATTCAAAAAGGCATTATCTATGTCAATTTGTCTCAATTGCCAACCTTTCGTCACAGCTAGAGAAAGAATTGTTCTAACCGTGACAGGTTTAACTACAGGACTAAACACTTCATTGAAATCAATTCCTGGTTCTTACAAATACCCCTTCGCAACTAACCTCGCTTTGTATCGTGCCACTGTTCCATCAGGATTTTTCTTATGTTTGAAAATCCACTTACAATTTACTGTCTTTCTACCTTTAGGCAATGGAACAAGACTCAAGTATTATTTCTCATAAGTGCATCATACTCGGTTTGTGCAGCAGCCTTCCAATTGGGACTGCTCATTGCCTCTTGAATAGTTCTCGGTTCCTCAAAATCTGAGGTGTGAACATGAAACACTTTTGGTTTTCGTATACCATTTTTGGGATCTAAAATATAATTCTATCGTGGTAGATTTTTTATTTCAAAAAGAAATTATAATATACCTAAACTGTCTCTAACAAACTATTGTGATTAAATGCACTCAAACCCACAAAAATGGAGATATTATTCCACTAATGTAGTTGTACCATATAGTGCCCGTATGGAACACGTTGTCATTTTCAATGCTCTAACATTTCCACACGTAATCTTAGATTTGGACCGACCAAAGCATGCTCGTGTCTCTGTTTTTGCAATAAATGAAGGCTCCCCATTCCAGAAACCCTGTTAGAACAACGTGTACACTTGGATTGCAGATACACCGTCAATTTGGATATTTTCAGTCACGTCCTTCTCTATTTAACCTCTCTTCGCCATGCTAATTCTCAACATATTCTTTCGTCTTCTTCATTGTTAATCCAATCAGGCTTCAATGGCTAAGGAAAGTGTGAAAAGATGTTCTTGGGGCTGGATGGAAACAGCTCCGCCTCCCATTGTTCACCCGGAGAAGCCTTCCACTTCTCCACTTCTCGAAACCATTGTCGAAGACGCTGCCGAGGAATACGACGACAGTGATTCCAGGATTCTTCTGTATATTTCTCAATTCCTCCACATTTCTAAGCATCTAAGGAATGTTCCGTTGCCTTTTACAAGAGCAACGATGGTTCCATTGAGTTAGCAACTTCAATCCATGAAAGGACTTAGCTCTGCTACTGCAAATTTTGTACATCAGATTTCTTTTCTTCTTCTTCTGAGTTCTGTCCAGGTGTAAATGAACATTAGTTTACTTAATTTCTTTCACATATATTACGTGTTTAAACTCTTCCAGGCTCAAAACTTTGGCATCATAATATACTTGTGGTCCAACAACTGTTAGCCTTTTTTCTCATCTGTGATTTTTACCACATGACGTGCCACATAACGACAACGACGGTCATCCTCTCTTGTAATAAAACTTTACGTACCAATATACTATTGCACAAATATTTTATATCAATTGTCTGGGTGGTGTAGTTGGTTATCACGTTAGCCTCACACGCTAAAGGTCCCTGGTTTGAACCCGGGCTCAGACACTTTTTGTCCCTACTTTGGCTCAAATTATGCAAAATGTCCCTTTATTATGTGTATACTCCGACAAACCCATACATAATTTTAAAATTTAGAATAGAACCCACAAATGATAGTCATGGTGGAACTTGAATTTGGGTACCCAAAGATGAATGATTACAGAGTGAGAATTGAGTGGCGAATATCTAAAAATTGTAGGTAATCTTATAGAAAAAAATTACCCGACCCGGTAATTTTTCCAGAACACGGGCCGAGATTTTTCCCTTATCGGGTACTCGACCCGACCCGAAAAATTACCTCATTAATTAAGTATATAATTCTTTCTGAATAATATGTCGCTTGAATTTATATAAAAGTAAAATAGAGAAACATTCTACTAACAAAACACGTCAAGTTATTGCAATATTTTTAAAATGTGTGTTTTAGTCCTAAAATAAACTTTTGTTTTACTTTAACTATGTTAAACATTTAGATTCTAAAAAAAAAACTATGTTAAATATTTTGATGTGGCTTATCCTTTTAAACATATGATGGTGTATTATATGCACCCTGGTATTTTTAGGGTAAACAACATCGCTAGTCACTAAATTATTCATATTTTTTTATTTTGGTCATTAAACTATTGTTTTGGGAAAAACTGCCACCAACATTACGTTTTTTCCTATTTTAGTCACAAATGTTACATTTTTCATGTTTTGGTCACCAATCTATTGCTTCTTTCCTGTTTTGGTCACCAAATAATTTTCTCTGAAAAGTTAAAGGCTACATCAAATTTATAAAATGCTCTACTACTAATACTAATGCATTGTAAACTGTTAAAAAAAATTGACATCTAACCATATAAGACCACCGACGTTCACTGATCAAAATATGTGTCATGTTGATAGCTTCACGGACGGCAAACTACTACATAGGCAGATGAAACCCGTGCCACGAATGTAGACAAAACTATAAATATGTACATATATTATTTAAATCGATTAATTATACCAATTTTTTTATTTTGGTACCTAAAGTATTTTTTGGTCAAAATAAGTACCTAAAATATACTTTTTTGTTAAACTAGGTACCTAAAGTATAATTTTTGGTCAAAATAGGTACATAGAGTATTTTTTCATCAAAGTAAGTATCTAAAGTACATTTTTTGATCAAAATAGGTATCTAAAGTATTTTTAGGTCAAAATAGGTACTTAAAGTATACATATTTTTATGTAAAACTAATGTTTTGATATAATAATTGAAAAATGTTTTGGACTAATTTGAAAAGAATTTAAAACTTGGTTTTAAGTCCAAACAACTTGAATTTATGTTTGAGGTATTTTAAAAGGCTTTTGGCAAGATTTTTCATGTTTTTAAACGGCCAAACTTGACTTTTCAAGTTACCCGTATCGATGCAGCTGTACCTGTACCGATCCCCTTTCAACCACCCCAACGGCTACTTTCCCAACGGCCATTTAAAAGTGAACCCGTACCGATACGCCCTCAAGCGTATCGATACGCCCAGGCTGGCAAGAGCCCAACGGCTAGTTCATGATGAAGGCCGTACCGATACGGGTCCAAGCATATCGATACGGAAGGCTGCAGAACAGCATTAATGAAGGGAAATAAAGTCCTCAACGTGTAACGCTCGTGTTTTGGGGTTAGGAGTTAGTCGGGTTTGTGGTCCGAGTCAGTAAAATTAAATTAAAACATTTTGGTCATGACATGAGTTAGTTGAAATTAAATAACAAGGGGATGGACCAAAGGGGTAAATTGACCCTAAAGAATTTAAAAGGATGACACATTTTGAATAGTTAACAAAAAAGAAAAGAAATAAAGTTGTCTTCTCTTTCCCCATCTCCCTACCAACGTTAAACCCATCTCAAAACCTCTCTAAGCCTTGTCTACTATTCCATTGAGTTTCTTCATCATTCCAAGGTCTCTTTCAAAGGTAAAGATGTTTTCTTACTCTCCTCTTCATCCTTTATCTATCCATGGTTTTAGATTTTAAAACTATGAGCTTTTGAAAATTAGGGTTTGGTTTAAAGCTTGAGTTTTTATGAGGATTTTCATTTTGTTTTGAGAAATGGAGTTGGGTTTTTGTTTATTCATGTTAAAATGTACAACATATGTCAAAATGGTTGGGTTTTGTTGAAAACCCGAAGTGGGTTCTTGGAGCAATTTTTGGGATGTCAAAACTTGATTTTTGGGTGGGTTTTAAGTGGAAATTGAAGGGCTGATGGTTTGTATATGTTAGGAGGATGTTTTGGGACCTTTTGGGAGTCTTTTGGATGATTGAAAATGGAAATTTTAGCTAGGGTTTGAGGGAGCTCGAAAATTGATATATTTGGGGATTAATTTGATTTGGAAAATTGGTTGAAGTTGGTTTGAACTCAAGGGTTGAGTGTTGATTGAATATTAGCATTGATTGAGATTATTGGTTGTGTTTTGGTTGGCTAGAAGCAAGAGGAGACAGCGAAGGAGCATTGGGAACGAATCCGGGCTCGTAGGAGTTTTGCTTTGGTTGCTAAGGAAGGGCGGTGAGTGGTTTTAAATCATGTTTTAAAGTTTGGTTCGAGTGTGTGTAGTGTGTGGGTGAAATGTGCTTGGTAGGCCATTTCTATATAATTCAAGTTGTTAATTTAGCTATTGACTTCCATTGAATGCTATGTGTATTGCCTATTCATGCTCTTGTGATATGTGGTTGATTTGTACATGTATGCCATGATGTGTATATGTGATAAGCATGAGATGTGGTTGATGGATATGTGATGTGTAAATGAAAATTGGCACTAATAATTTACCGGGTGTAAATGATCGATCATTAGGATTAGTGTGCATACAAATTGAGTCAAAACGTATGTGGCCTTGATGGCGTTAAGTCATCAAGGAGGAGTACGGTGATGTAATATTCCACCGGAAGCTTTATTATATTCTACAGGATGATGAGTGGAATCCCATCCGTAGGGCATATGGCGATGAGTGAAATCCCGCACATGCAAGGTCCGGTGATGAGTGTAATCCCACCGAGGTAATGTTATTGTTGAGATTTAATCCGCACATCCGGGTAACTAATAGTGGCCAATTGAACTTGTTCATATGATTGTGATATATGATGACGATGTATGATAATGTTATTAATGTTTGAGCTTGATATGATGTGACATGCCATACATGACTCTTGAAAGACTAGCTAGGTCTACTTGTAACTTTATCTATGCATGCTAGATATGAGGTTTAGGGAATACATGCTTGGACCCTGTATTGTTGATATTTTTTGTTTTAGAGCACCCTCACTAAGCTTATAGCTTACGCTCTCATTTTCAACAATGCAGATCATTAGCGTGGTGTTAGCTCGGAGCAAGGCAAGAAGGTCTTTCCAAGTTTGTGGCTCAAGTACGGTTGTTAATTATGTAGTAGTTAAGCAATGTGGCAAGAGAGTGTGTTTGTATAAGCTTGTATGACTCATTTGTGATTTTGATGTTTATGCTTGACTTGGTTTATAAGCATGTTTACCTTGCCAAATGCTTTTGATGTATGCCTTTGAATGTTAATATTGCTTATGGTATGTAAACCCTTATGGGAATGAATGATGATTTTACTTATCAATGTTTCCAAGCATGACTTGTATGAAAGGCCTTTGTATATTGGTCATGTATGTATATTTGTTAAATCCATGTTGTGGGTGCTTGAGTATGTTAAACCTAGGACGAATGCTTCTAGACTTTGTATGTTGGTGTTGTGTGCCTTCAGGGGGTCCTAGGGGACCTTTAGACTTGTCAAGACTCACTTAAATCTGAATTTCCAAGGTTGCAGACTGCCGGCGTTTCGAAACGGGTAGGCTTCAGGGACCCCGTATCGGAACGCGTTTCGATACGGTATGGCCTTTGAAACCCCTGTTCCGAAACGCGTATCGGAACGTTTTGGCTACTGGAATTTTGAGAAATTCACGAGATAAAGGTGTTTCGAAACGGGCCTGAAGGTTTCAAAACGGTCAAAATCTCGTTGACCACGAGAAGTTGACCGTCGTGGGCGTTTCGAAACGGTTGACCACCGTTTTGATACGGCCCCTTGTATAGGATTTGGGGCAGTTGACCTGGTCAAGGCGTTTCGATACGCCTCAAGGTTGTTTCGAAACGGCCTGTTTAAAAGATTAAAATTGTGCTGTTTAAATGTTGTTTTGGGTTCGAATGGTTGCCTCATGTATTTTTATTCCGCTGTTTGATCACATAGGACTTAAATGGACTTTTAGCAAAGAATAAGTTAAGAATTTAAAAATAGGGTTGCTAAACGAAGGGGAGCCTTAACGGGTTTCGCTTCGGTTTTCCTCGTGTGGCCCACTCAGACCGGTCATCCGGTCAGACCGGGAAGAGGGGGTTACATTTGTTGGTATCAGAGCCTGAGGTTACTGAGACCTCGGGCAGGTAAGTGAGGTAGGCTTGTTATGTTGAGTAATTGTGTTGTTCGATGCATGCCTTGCCATGAATTTTCGATATTGAGTGTTCATATGATGTTTTGAAGCATGAGTTATTGTGTCTGGTGTAGAGTGTGTGCTCATTGCTACTATTACTTAATTTAAAAAAGGATTTTTGGAAAAAAGAGTACTTGAGCACTATTGGACCCTTGCTTTGACTAACGTAATCCCTATTTGTTTGTTGTTGTAGTTATTACCTTGCTAGCTGTACCATGAGACCACGTGGGAGGCCTAGGATGGTTCGACCGGAACCACAGGCAGCGGCTCCAGAAGTTGAGCCAGTAGTGAGAGTTGAGGCTCAAGTAGGAGAGCATGTGGTTGGAGGTCGGGCTCCTCCACCACCTCCACCACCACCTCCTCCTCCACCAGGAGAAGGAGGCAAGGCCGGGGCCGAAGGAGAGGGACCTCAAGGAGGCCAAGGTGGCCAAGGACCTGCCGGGTTTGACTTAGCTCCGTTGGTTCAGGCGATAGCCAGAGCATTTCAGGCTGCAGTAGCTGGGGGTCAGGCAGCAGCACACCATCAGGGTGAGGGCACTGGGTTGCCATTAGAGAGACTCCGTGGTTTAGGGGCCGAAGAGTTCAGAGGGTCCACTCCAGAGAGATCAGAGTTGTGGCTGGAGAAGACTGTTCGTATCCTCGCACAGATGGGATGTACCGGTGAGCGCAAGTTAGGGTGTGTTGAGTCCTTGCTTCAGGGTGATGCCTACACCTGGTGGGTCACCGTTACTTCGGGTATGGATGAGGCTGAGGTTACTTGGGAGTTCTTCGAGTCAGCATTCCGTAAGAAGTATCTGGGTCCGCGATACCTCGATGAGAGGAAGAGGGAGTTTATGGCATTGCTTCAGGGGAGTATGTTCGTGACTGATTATGAGATTCGAATTGTCAGATTGAGTCAGTATGCACCTGAGCTTGTTCCTACTGAGGTGGAACGTTGTAACCGTTTTCGTTATGGGCTGAATGAGGAGATCAAGACGTATACTCTAGCTTCAGACTACACTGATTTTGATGTCTTGGTCTCGAGGGCCAAGGACTTGGAGCATAGTTTGAGTTTGACCAAGCGGTCTGGTGGATCTAGTTCGGGTAAGAGGTCCAACAAATTTGATAGAGGTGATGCCAAGAGGCATCGGGACAACAGGCATCATTATGATCATAGGCGTGGTGGCGGTAACCACGGTAGGGGCCAACAGGGCCAGAGAGCTGTTGGGAAGTTTCCCACATGTGCCACTTACGGGAGGAACAACACCGGTGAGTGTTGGGGAAATTTCCATTCATGTTGGAGTTGTGGGGCTAGATGTAACCCCCTAGACCGGCCTATGCGGAATGACCATGTCTAGTAAGTTACATTAAAATTTTTATAATCATTTAGTAAACAAGTTTGCAACAAAGAATTTATTTTAAATAGCATTTCGACCAAATTTTGTGAAAACTATCAAGTTTAGTAAATATGTTTAGACACATCAAACCTTAATATTTTTAAAGACTTACACATAACATAATAAGACATGTCACCCATAATTACAAATGGTGGATAGAAATATTACATTAAAAAAACAACGTTGAAAGTGTCGATCCTCCAAGTGTCAACTACAGGGCAGCTTATTCCAACCTATCTGAAAGGGGAAAAATATTTGGGCGTGAGCTAGAAAGCTCAATGTGATCCAACAGTGCAAGAAAACATTTATATTCATAAATGTTAAATCATGTTATGAAAGACATACTATATATATAATTATACATGTACATCATGCTTTCATGAAATCTTTCTACCCTCCATCCGAACACCATGATACAGTTCCCCAGAACCGTATCCTATATTGGCATTAACCCAAGGCCACTGGGCGGGGTACCATCCTAAGGAATACCTTAGAATACGGGCGGCCCTTGTCGAAGCATAGGAACCGTAAACGGGCGGACCTGGCCGAAGCCTAGAATCCGTAAACGGGCGGACCTGGCCGAAGCCTAGGATCCGTAAACGGGACGGTCTTACCAGCTGGATCAGGGCTGAGCCGTAGTCTCCACATCATACCCCCAAGAATTTTCACTAACTAGTCCGGTAGTACATAGTATGCAACAATAAAAGCCATAACCATGCTCATCATCTTATATCTATACTGCTGACTGAGAATTATAGTCATGCTTATCTCAATGAATGCTAGAGTATAATTAAAATCATACCGTGAAACCATATTCCCTTAATAAACTGAAAACATGTTAATTTTCACAAATTAAATTTCGTAATCATATGCACAGTATGACTTATAAATTGTGTGAGGCATGTAATTCATGAATATAAAACAGTTATGTAGCACACAAGGAAACACACCTCAAAGGATGAGATCAGTCAGTCAACAGGTCTAACATGCACTGGGATCACGCTCTGCTACAGTATTTGAGCCTATATAAACATGGATTACGGTTACAATCAAATTTACACCTTAATTCGTATTTAAATACTAGGTTTGAGGTCATACGAGTGACGATCGGATCACGAGGTGGTATAGATCGGGACGAGCCGGGCTGGGCGTAGATACGATCGGAAGGTTCACGTGTACCTATTAGATCAACAAGTTAATATCAATCCTTAACCATAAATTCCTCATGAAAAACATAGCTTATACATATGTATTTTCGAGTTCAATTTCCAATTTGGAGGCTTTCGGGTTTGAATTTCAAGAAACGGGCTTCAAAATCGGACTCGGGACGTCGAAAAACATAAAATAGGGCTTTTCGGAAAATTTGACTTTTTGGTCAACGGTCAACGGTCAAAGTCAACGCTGACGTCATGCTGACGTCACTGTTGACCGGGTCGGGTCAACAGGTCGGGTCAACGGGTCGGGTCGAACGCTGACGTCATACTGACGTCACTGTTGACCGGGTCGGGTCAACGGGTCGGGTCGAACGCTAACGTCATGCTGACGTCATACTGACGTCACTGTTGACCGGGTCGGGTCAACGGGTCGGACGCTGACTTCATGCTGACGTCATACTGACGTGGCGGGTCCGGTTCGGGCGGTTCGGTTCATGACGAGACCGGTCTGAACCGGTCGGTCCACTGCCACCGTCCAAGGTGGCCGGGAACGGCGCGTGAAGCCCACGCGCGGCTCCGGAGGGCGCGTGAAGCCCACGCGCCGCCGTGGACGGCGGAGCAAATTTTTTTCTTTTTTATAAAAAAAAACAGAATGCTCCAAATTCAATTTTCTATCACCCCAAACTCGTATTTAAGTTGAAAACTTACCGGATTTTCGCCGATTTGAGAAAAACCTCAATTTTTACGAAACCTTCAACGGCAAATTAACGGCAAACGGAGTGGCGGTTTAACGCGTAGATAGGGGCGTTTTGTCCGTGACGTTGAGACGGTTCGGATGGTGGTGGCGGTGAACGAACGGCACAACGCGGTGATGGACGGCTGTTGGTGGCGTACGATTGGTTTGTGTTGAGAGGAAAATGAAACTTAGAAATTGAGAGGGAAGTGTTCTGCAGAGATGAGGATAAAATGTTAATAATTGAGGGGGAGGGAATAATATAATTGGGGGTGAGTGATAATAATAATTGAGGGGACAAAATGAGTGGGAGTGGTTAAAGAAAGAAGAAAAAAAATAATATAATATTTTTTTTTTGATTGTTACAATTCTCCCTCCCTAAAAAAAATTTCGACCTCGAAATTTACCTTAATGGAATAAATGCGGAAACTGCTCTTTCATCGACTCAAGGGTTTCCCAGGTAGCTTCTTCAGGACCTCGATTTCTCCATTGTACCTTAACCATAGGAATACATCGATTCCTTAGAACCCTCTCGTCTTGATCCAAGATTTGAACAGGTTCCTCCTCATAAGACAAATCTGGTCTCAACTCCACATCCTGTACCTGGATAATATGGCTCGGATCTGGGTGGTACTGTCTCAACATAGATACATGGAACACATCATGAATACGGCTAAGCTGGGGAGGTAATTCAAGCTGATAAGCAACAGGCCCGACTCTCTTCCGAATACGGTACGGTCCAATAAATCTTGGGCTCAATTTACCTTTGCGCCCAAATCTCAGAACTTTCTTCCATGGTGATACCTTTAGAAAAACCTGGTCGCCAACCTCAAACTCTATATCCTTTCTCCTCCGATCAGCATAAGACTTCTGTCTATCAAACGCCTCCTTCAAACGACTACGAATCAGTCTGACAGTCTCTTCAGTCTCTTGGATCAACTCAGGACCCAAAGTCTTCTTATCATACAATTCAGTCCAACAGATTGGAGTTCGGCAGTTGCGACCATACAAAGCTTCGTAAGGTGCCATGCGAATACTAGCCTGGTAACTGTTATTATAAGCAAATTCGGCCAATGCTAAGAAGTCTTCCCAACTACCATGGAAATCTATCACGCACCCTCTCAACATATCTTCAAGAACTTGAATTACTCTCTCAGACTGGCCATCGGTCTGTGGATGGAAAGATGTACTGAAATTCAGACGGGTACCTAAAGCTCTGTGCAACGCCACCCAGAATCGAGAAGTGAACCTCGGATCCCGATCAGAGATGATAGATAAAGGTACCCCATGTAGTCTGACAATTTCAGAGATGTATAGCTTAGCCAGCCTCTTCAAAGAATAAGTGACTCGAACCGGGATAAAATGAGCTGACTTTGTGAGTCGGTCTACAATTACCCATATCGAATCCTTTTTAGAAGGTGTCAGAGGAAGTCCTGTAACGAAGTCCATTGTAATACGTTCCCATTTCCACTCGGGAATCTTAATAGGCTGCAACAAACCAGAAGGATGCTGGTGCTCTGCCTTAACCTGTTGGCAAGTCAAACACCGGGATACATAATCTGAAATGTCCTTCTTCATACCTTCCCAACGATATCTCTGCCTCAGGTTTTGATACATTTTGTCCCCACCGGGATGCATAGCATAAGGGCTATTATGAGCCTCTCTAAGAATAACCCGCTTCAACTCGGCATCATTTGGTACGCAATAACGATCCTTAAAGCACAAGACTCCATCCTGATCAAAGGCATAGATGGTAGTAGATCCTTGCTCAACCTGCTGTATGACAGGAAGTAAGGAACTATCTATAAGCTGTTTGGCCTTAATTTCCTCGACCAAAGTCGGTTTAACCTGCAGCTCGGCTAGTAGACTTCCATCACTGTATAAACTCATTCTGGCAAACATGGATCTCAAGTCTGATATAGCCTTACGACTCAAAGCGTCAGCAACGACATTAGCCTTCCCTGGGTGGTACTCAAACACACAGTCATAATCCTTAAGAAGCTCAATCCAACGACGTTGTCTAAGATTAAGCTCTTTCTGTGTAAGAATGTACTTCAGGCTCTTGTGATCTGTAAAAATATAACACTTCTCTCCGTAGAGATAGTGTCTCCAAATCTTCAAGGCAAAGATTACAGCGGCCAATTCTAGATCATGGGTAGGATAATTACACTCATGAGGCCTTAATTGGCGAGACGCATAAGCTATTACCTTCCCATCCTGCATTAGAACGCAACCAAGTCCAGAACGCGACGCATCACTATAAACTGTAAAATCCTTCCCAGACTCGGGCTGCGTCAAAACTGGAGCTTGCGTTAAGGTTGTCTTCAACTTCTCAAAACTATCACGTTGAACATCTGTCCAGATGAATGGAACATCCTTCCTCAACAGCTTCGTCAAGGGAGAGGCAATAATAGAAAAACCCTCAACGAAACGCCTGTAATATCCAGCTAAACCCAAGAAGCTGCGGATCTCAGAAATATTCTTGGGTTGTTTCCAACTCACAATGGCTTCTATCTTGCTCGGATCAACCTGAATACCCCGAGCCGATACCACATGCCCCAGAAATGTCACCTCACTGAGCCAGAATTCACATTTGCTCAATTTGGCGTACAATTTGTGATCTCTAAGAGTCCGTAGAACAATTCTCAAATGCTCAGCATGTTCTGCCTCAGTCCGGGAGTAGACTAGGATATCATCAATGAACACCACCACGAATTGATCCACATACGGCCGGAACACACGATTCATTAGATCCATAAAAGCGGCAGGAGCATTAGTCAGACCAAATGGCATTACCAAAAACTCGTAGTGCCCATATCTGGTGCGAATGGCCGTCTTTGCTACATCAGACCCCTTTATTTTCAGTTGATAGTACCCTGAACGAAGATCAATCTTCGAGAAAATTGTGGCTCCCTGCAACTGATCGAACAAGTCATCTATCCTGGGCAATGGATACTTGTTTTTTATTGTTAACTTGTTCAGCTTACGGTAATCAATACATAGCCTAAGAGACCCATCTTTCTTCTTCACAAATAAAACAGGAGCTCCCCAGGGTGAAGAGCTAGGTCGAATAAATCCTCGATCGAGGAGTTCCTGCAATTGAATCTTTAGCTCCTTAAGCTCCTTAGGAGCCATACGGTATGGGTTCATCGAGACTGGTGCAGAGCCCGGATAAATCTCAATCTCAAACTCGATATCTCTATCCGGGGGTAGCCCAGGTAATTCTTCGGGAAAGACATCAGGGAACTCACTAACAGTGCGAATTTCCTCAATCTTTGTCAAAGAACCCTTGGTATTCAAGATACAAGCGATGAAGGTCTGGTATCCTTTCCGGATCATTCTGTCAGCAGCCAAAGCAGATATTACATTTGACAGATACCCTCGGCGCTCACCGGTGAGAATCACAGTACGATCATCAGAAGTCCTTAAAAATGCTCTTTTTGTCTCACAGTCTAGGTTAACTTGGTGTTCAGTCAACCAATCCATGCCAAGAATTATATCAAACTCTTCTAGAGGTAGCTCCATAAGATCGGCTAGAAAGATTTCCCCTTGCACTTCTAGGGGACATCGCCTGAAAACTTTATTTACAACTACTGACTGACCCACTGAACTCATAACGGTAATTGTATTCTCAGTGGTCTCATTAGGAATCTGGAAGTCTCGAGACACGGATCTTGATACATATGAATGGGTAGAACCATTGTCGAGCAATACAAAATATGGAACAGAAAACATAGTAAAAGTACCTGCAATGACGTCTGGCTCATCTCTGTCATCTCGACGTCTGGAGGCATAAACAAGTGGAGGCTGCCTAGCATCATTCATAGCTGGTCCTCCACTCTGATGTGATCGGCCTCTACCATCAGATCTAGCAGAAGATCCATGAGCTCTACTCTGATAACGCCCTGAACCCGGTGTTTGAACAGATGTTTGTGATCGGGCTGGAGTCTGGGATTGAGCAGGGGTCTGAAACGACGATCGGTCCACAGAAGGGGGGTGTGGACAATCTTTCTTAAAATGGCCAGTGGATCCACATCTGAAACAAGCACCCGTCATCTTCCTGCACTCCCCTCGATGAAGCTTACCACACTGTTCACATAAAGGTAAATGAGTGGACCCTGATGTATCACCTCGACTAGCCGTTGGGCCCTGCTGTACCGGGGGCCTATAATTCGAACCACTTCCCTGATACATGTTGCGAGGCCTCTTATCAAAGCGAGAATGAGACTCTCTCTTTCTAGAAGATTTCCAAGGTCGATCTCGGTCTCGCCCTCGATCCTTGCTTCTTTCTTGTTCACCATCTCTACCACTCTGACTAGCTGCCAAGATCTCCATTTGTTCTGCAGTCTTAGCTCGGTCCACTAAATTTTCAAACACCTGATCATGGTGGGTAGCCACTCGGTCACGTATCCCAATACGAAGGCCCTCCTGAAACTTTTCACATTTGTCTTTTTCTGTAGGAATTAAATTTGTACCATATTTTGATAACTCGAGAAACTGTATCTCATACTCAGCCACGGTCATAGTATCCTGTACCAGATCTTTAAAAGCCTGGCGTCTTTCTCGCAAGAATTGTTCGCCCAGAAAACGGTTTCTAAAGCGCTCCTTAAAGAATTCCCATGTCAGACGATCAGAAGGAACACTACTCATAATGGACTCCCACCAAGTACGGGCATTCCCATTTAGCATCGATACGACCCCTAAATACTTTTTAGATGGCTCAAAACCCAACTCACTCATACGTCTATCGATATCATATATCCACTCCTCAGCCTCGGTAGGTGGTCCACCAAGAGATCCCGAGAAAGTCTTGATCCCATTAACGATCAAGGTCTGTGAGATAGGAACTTCAGGTGTGACTCCAGCTGCTCTAACTACTCCCTGAATCAACTGGAGAAACTGTCTACTCAATGACTCATCCGTAATTCCAGTCATAGGCTCAGGTCCAGCAACAGTAGTACCTCTGACTGGTGTGGTCATACCGATATTAGGGGTAGGCAATGGAACAGTGGAAGTAGGTGTGGGAGTATTCGGGGCAGATGTCGGAGTAGTCGCAGCAGAAGTAGTAGTATCAGGAACTGAAAGACCAATAGGGGTAGGAGGCTCTACAATTGTCGAGGGGTCAACTGCGGCTGTAGCCACTCCAGAGGCATGTGGATCAGCCACTAAATCATCTATCGGGTCTGCAAATCTAACAGGTCGACCACGCCTACGAACGGGTCGACGTTCCCTTCCAGTGCTCATTCTCGGAGAATCTATTCATCGGATAAAACTTATGATCATGATATGACACTAGAGAATCGAACACAATTAAACATATAAAGTTGGGTGACATGGCCCTCCTTTTTTTTATACGTTATAAAACATTTTAAATGGACCATTTTTTTTTCACAGTCCGAGGTTTTAAAACCAAAAGCTCTGATACCAACTAAATGTAACCCCCTAGACCGGCCTATGCGGAATGACCATGTCTAGTAAGTTACATTAAAATTTTTATAATCATTTAGTAAACAAGTTTGCAACAAAGAATTTATTTTAAATAGCATTTCGACCAAATTTTGTGAAAACTATCAAGTTTAGTAAATATGTTTAGACACATCAAACCTTAATATTTTTAAAGACTTACACATAACATAATAAGACATGTCACCCATAATTACAAATGGTGGATAGAAATATTACATTAAAAAAACAACGTTGAAAGTGTCGATCCTCCAAGTGTCAACTACAGGGCAGCTTATTCCAACCTATCTGAAAGGGGAAAAATATTTGGGCGTGAGCTAGAAAGCTCAATGTGATCCAACAGTGCAAGAAAACATTTATATTCATAAATGTTAAATCATGTTATGAAAGACATACTATATATATAATTATACATGTACATCATGCTTTCATGAAATCTTTCTACCCTCCATCCGAACACCATGATACAGTTCCCCAGAACCGTATCCTATATTGGCATTAACCCAAGCCCACTGGGCGGGGTACCATCCTAAGGAATACCTTAGAATACGGGCGGCCCTTGTCGAAGCATAGGAACCGTAAACAGGCGGACCTGGCCGAAGCCTAGAATCTGTAAACGGGCGGACCTGGCCGAAGCCTAGGATCCGTAAACGGGACGGTCTTACCAGCTAGATCAGGGCTGAGCCGTAGTCTCCACATCATACCCCCAAGAATTTTCACTAACTAGTCCGGTAGTACATAGTATGCAACAATAAAAGCCATAACCATGCTCATCATCTTATATCTATACTGCTGACTGAGAATTATAGTCATGCTTATCTCAATGAATGCTAGAGTATAATTAAAATCATACCGTGAAACCATATTCCCTTAATAAACTGAAAACATATTAATTTTCACAAATTAAATTTTGTAATCATATGCACAGTATGACTTATAAATTGTGTGAGGCATGTAATTCATGAATATAAAACAGTTATGTAGCACACAAGGAAACACACCTCAAAGGATGAGATCAGTCAGTCAACAGGTCTAACAGGCACTGGGATCACGCTCTGCTACAGTATTTGAGCCTATATAAACATGGATTACGGTTACAATCAAATTTACACCTTAATTCGTATTTAAATACTAGGTTTGAGGTCATACGAGTGACGATCGGATCACGAGGTGGTATAGATCGGGACGAGCCGGGCTGGGCGTAGAT
This sequence comes from Hibiscus trionum, assembly GCA_030270665.1. Lineage (NCBI taxonomy): Eukaryota > Viridiplantae > Streptophyta > Magnoliopsida > Malvales > Malvaceae > Hibiscus > Hibiscus trionum. Next base: position 2,853,492 of record BSYR01000037.1, read on the forward strand.
ACGATCGGAAGGTTCACGTGTACCTATTAGATCAACAAGTTAATATCAATCCTTAACCATAATTTCCTCATGAAAAACATAGCTTATACATATGTATTTTCGAGTTCAATTTCCAATTTGGAGGCTTTCTGGTTTGAATTTCAAGAAACGGGCTTCAAAAACGGACTCGGGACGTCGAAAAACATAAAATAGGGCTTTTCGGAAAATTTGACTTTTTGGTCAACGGTCAACGGTCAAAGTCAACGGTCAAAGTCAACGCTGACGTCATGCTGACGTCACTGTTGACCGGGTCGGGTCAACAGGTCGGGTCAACGGGTCGGGTCGAACACTGACGTCATACTGACGTCACTGTTGACCGGGTCGGGTCAACGGGTCGGGTCGAACGCTGACGTCATGCTGACGTCATACTGACGTCACTGTTGACCGGGTCGGGTCAACGGGTCGGACGCTGACTTCATGCTGACATCATACTGACGTGGCGGGTCCGGTTCGGGCGGTTCGGTTCATGACCAGACCGGTCTGAACCGGTCGGTCCACTGCCACCGTCCAGGGTGGCCGGGAACGGCGCGTGAAGCCCACGCGCGGCTCCGGAGGGCGCGTGAAGCCCACGCGCCGCCGTGGACGGCGGAGCAAATTTTTTTCTTTTTTATAAAAAAAAACAGAATGCTCCAAATTCAATTTTCTATCACCCCAAACTCGTATTTAAGTTGAAAACTTACCGGATTTTCGCCGATTTGAGAAAAACCTCAATTTTTACGAAACCTTCAACGGCAAATTAACGGCAAACGGAGCGGCGGTTTAACGCGTAGATAGGGGCGTTTTGTCCGGGACGTTGAGACGGTTCGGATGGTGGTGGCGGTGAACGAACGGCACAACGCGGTGATGGACGGCTGTTGGTGGCGTACGATTGGTTTGTGTTGAGAGGAAAATGAAACTTAGAAATTGAGAGGGAAGTGTTCTGCAGAGATGAGGATAAAATGTTAATAATTGAGGGGGAGGGAATAATATAATTGGGGGTGAGTGATAATAATAATTGAGGGGACAAAATGAGTGGGAGTGGTTAAAGAAAGAAGAAAAAAAATAATATAATATTTTTTTTTTATTGTTACACTAGAGACCACATTAGACGTGACTGTCCACATCAGGTGGGATGGGCACCAGCTCAGGCTCCTGCTAGAGCCAACGACTTTCAGAGAGGCCGCGGGCGCGGTAGAGGTAACTTCCAGCCGAGGAACGATGGTCAGAGGAACATAGCACATGTAGTTGCAGTTCAGCCAGAGGGCGTAGGTCAGACCAGAGTTTACGCTCAGCGTGGAGATCAGCATGACACCGATGTGATCGCAGGTAACTTCTCGATACAGTCTTTGGGTTTGCTTTCTTTGATTGAATTTGGGTCTACACATTCCTACATATTGAGTGAGCATGCACAGTCTTTGAACTTGCCTTGTGAAATGTTAGAGGTAGGAGTTAGTGTTACTAGTTCCTTTGGGGACACGGTAGTAGTTAGGAAGATGTACCGAAGGTGTCCGTTGATGGTTCAGGGACATGTGTTTCTAGTGGACATGATGGAACTACCTTTCTATGGTTTTGATGTGATTCTGGGTATGGACTGGCTCACGGAGCATAGAGCTAGGATAGATTTTGAGAATAAGAGGATTTCTTTGAGGCTCACAAATGACAATGAAATTGTAGTGGTGGGTGAGAACGTGAAGTTCTTGTCCAATGTGGTTTCAGTTTTAGAGGCTAAGAGATTAGTTGAGTTGGGGTGTGAAGCATACTTGGCGTATGTGATGAACCCTAACATGAGTGAGGTTAGACCTCAGGACATCCGGACAGTGTGTGACTTTCCTAGTGTGTTTCCGGAAGAATTGCCAGGGTTACCACCGGACAGAGAGGAAGAGTTCACCATTGAGACTTATTCCGATTCAGCTACTGTTTCGAATGCTCCGTATCGCATGGCACCGAAAGAATTGAAAGAGTTGAAGACTCAGCTGCAAGAGTTGACAGATAGAGGTTTTATTTGGCCTAGTTCTTCACCTTGGGGTGCACCAGTTTTGTTTGTGAAGAAGAAAGATGGAAACATGAGAATGTGTATAGACTACAGACAGTTGAACCAGTTGACAGTAAAGAATAAATATCCGTTGCCTAGAATCGATGACTTGTTTGATCAGTTGAGGGGAGCATCAGTCTTTTCGAAGATTGACTTGAGATCGGTTTACTACCAGCTAAAGGTAAGAGAGGTTGATGTACCGAAGACGGCCTTTAGGACTAGGTATGGTCATTATGAGTTTTTACTCATGCCTTTTGGGCTGACTAATGTACCGGTTGCTTTTATGGACATGATGAATAGGATTTTTCATCAGTATCTAGATCATTTTGTAGTTGTGTTTATAGATGACATCTTGGTGTATTCGCGAACCGAAGAAGACCATGACCGACACTTAAGACTAGTTTTGAAGATTTTGCTAGATCATCAGTTGTATACGAAGCTAAGCAAGTGTGAATTCTGGATCCGAGAGGTAGTCTTCCTAGGACATGTAGTGTCAGTCGATGTGATTAGAGTTGATCCGAAGAAGATTGAGGACATTGTTGAATGGAAGCAACCGAAGTCTGTAACAGAGGTACGTAGCTTCCTAGGCTTAGCCGGATATTATAGGAGATTTTTAGAAGGTTTCTCTAAGTTAGCCGCTCCATTGACACAGTTGCTTCAGAAGAGTATTCAGTTTGAGTGGACAGATGCAAGACAGAGAGCCTTTGAGAAATTGAAAGAAGCTTTGACCCAAGCACCGATCTTGATTCAGCCTGAGTCCGGGAAGGACTATGTAGTTTACAGTGATGCATCTTATGTAGGGCCAGGGTGTGTTCTTATGCAAGACAAGAGAGTAGTGGCTTATGCCTCAAGACAGTTGAAGACCCACGAGCGCAACTATCCGACCCATGACATAGAGTTAGCTGCAGTTGTGTTTGCTCTGAAGATTTGGAGGCACTATTTGTACGGTGAGAAATGCACAGTGTACACCGACCACAAGAGCTTGAAGTACATTATGACTCAGCGAGATCTGAATCTCAGGCAGCGTAGGTGGTTAGAGTTGTTAAAGGACTATGATCTTACCATTGAGTACCATCCGGGTAAGGCCAATGTGGTGGCCGATGCATTGAGTAGAAAGATAGTCGTAGACTTGAGAGCCATGTTTGCTAGATTGAGTTTGTCAGGAGATGGTGGCTTGATAGCCGAGCTTTAGGTTAGACCTACTCTAGGTCAGTTGATTAGAGAGAAACAGCTCTTAGATAGATCTTTGGCACCTCACGTGCAAGATATAGCCGAGGGTAGATCTTCAACTACAGTTTCAGTACCGGTGGGGTTTTGTGTTTCAAGGATAGAATAGTTGTGCCAGAGGACAGTGACTTGAGACGTACGATCTTGACTGAAGCCCACAGTAGTCCGTTTGCTATGCATCCTGGAAGTACGAATATGTACCGTGATTTGAAGAATGAGTACTTTTGGGTTGGCTTGAAGAGAGATGTAGCTGACTTTGTGAGTAAGTGCTTAGTGTGTCAGAGAGTGAAGGCGGAACATCAGGTTCCCTCAGGTTTGTTACAGCCGTTGAGGATTCCGGAATGGAAGTGGGAAAACATCACCATGGATTTTGTTTCGGGTTTGCCTTTGACTCCTACGAAGAAGAACTCAGTTTGGGTGATAGTAGATCGTTTTACGAAGTGTGCTCACTTCTTGGCAGTTAATACTACTTGCACTTTAGATAGATTGGCCGATTTGTACAATAGTGAGATTGTTAGATTGCATGGTGTACCGAAGTCCATTGTGTCAGATAGAGATCCGCGGTTTACTTCTCGATTTTGGGAGTGTCTGCATACAGCTTTGGGTACCCGTTTGAACTTCAGCACGTCTTATCATCCACAGTCAGATGGTCAGTCGGAGAGAGTTATTCAGATCTTAGAGGATATGTTGCGTTGTTGCATCATTGATTTTCAGGGCACGTGGGAGAAGCACTTGCCTCTAGTTGAGTTTGCTTACAACAATAGCTTTCAGTCGAGCATTCAGATGGCTCCGTATGAGGCCTTGTATGGCCGAAAGTGTAGGACTCCAGTTTGTTGGGCCGAAGTGGGACAGAAATTGTTACCTATGCCGGATTTACTCAAGGGGACAACTGACAAGGTAAAATTGATTTGTGATCGTTTGAAAGCTGCTTCGGATAGGCAGAAGTCCTATGCCAATTTGAAGAGGAAGGAAGTTGAGTTCTCAGTGGGCGAGAAGGTATTCTTGAAAGTGTCTTCGTGGAAGAAAGTGATGAGATTTGGCCGGAAAGGGAAGTTGAGTCCGAGGTACATAGGACCGTATGAGATTGTGAAGAGAGATGGATCGGATCGATACTTTCGAAGCATTGAAACATGGAATACATTATGGATTTTATCGAACTTGCTAGGAAGCGCAAGTCGATAAGCCACTGGTCCAATCCTTTCAGTAATTTCGAAGGGTCCGATGAATCGAAGACTAAGTTTTCCTTTCTTGCCAAATCTAAAGACTTTCTTCCAGGGAGAAACTTTAAGGAACACTTTGTCTCCAACATTGTGTTGAATGTCCCTTCGTTTTAAATAAGCATAAGCTTTTTGTTTGTCAAAAGCTTGCTTCAATCTACTGTGAATGACTTGAACTCGTTCTTCGATTTCCCGAAGCAATTGAGGACCAAGAACTTTATTTTCACCTAACTCAAACCAGCATAAAGGTGTTCTACACCTTCTTCCATATAGAGCTTCGAATGGAGACATTTGAATCGAAGCTTGATAGCTATTGTTGTCTGCAAATTCGATGAGTGGTATGGATTTCTCCCAATTTCTTCCGAAATCGATAATACATGCTCTAAGCATATCTTCGAGCACTTGTATCACTCTTTCAGATTGACCATCGCTTTGAGGATGAAAAGTTGTACTGAGATTTAACTTGGTTCCAAGAGCCCGTTGCAAAGTTTTCCAGAATCAAGCTGTGAATCTAAGATTTTGATCTGAAACAATTGAGGTAGGAACTCCATGTAAGAGAATCACTTCACGAATGTACAGATCGGCTAGGGTTTCCAAGTTATAGTTCATTAAAACATGGATAAAGTGATCCGACTTAGTGAATCGGTCCATAATTACCCACATTGCATCACATTTTCTTAGAGTGCAAGGAAGACCGGTTACAAAATCCATTGTGATTCGGTCCCACTTCCACTATCCCAAATTGGTACCAAAACTTTTGCATTCTACCAATTTGGTCGTAATTCAAAATAAATCTATAAATTTAACATTTTCTATTTAAAATTGAATGTATACATATTGAATATGTATCACTACACTTGATATTTGGACTATAGTTGGAATGCTAGAGTTATTGATTGTTGATATCATATTTAGGGACACAGGTGAAAAAACAGGAGTTATAATTAAGTTATACACTTTTGGGATCTAAAATATAATTCTATCGTGGTGGATTTTTTATTTCAAAAAGAAATTATAATATACCTAAACTGTCTCTAACAAACTATTGTGATTAAATGCACTCAAACCCACAAAAATGGAGATATTATTCCACTAATGTAGTTGTACCATATAGTGCCCGTATGGAACACGTTGTCATTTTCAATGCTCTAACATTTCCACACGTAATCTTAGATTTGGACCGACCAAAGCATGCTCGTGTCTCTGTTTTTGCAATAAATGAAGGCTCCCCATTCCAGAAACCCTGTTAGAACAACGTGTACACTTGGATTGCAGATACACCGTCAATTTGGATATTTTCAGTCACGTCCTTCTCTATTTAACCTCTCTTCGCCATGCTAATTCTCAACATATTCTTTCGTCTTCTTCATTGTTAATCCAATCAGGCTTCAATGGCTAAGGAAAGTGTGAAAAGATGTTCTTGGGGCTGGATGGAAACAGCTCCGCCTCCCATTGTTCACCCGGAGAAGCCTTCCACTTCTCCACTTCTCGAAACCATTGTCGAAGACGCTGCCGAGGAATACGACGACAGTGATTCCAGGATTCTTCTGTATATTTCTCAATTCCTCCACATTTCTAAGCATCTAAGGAATGTTCCGTTGCCTTTTACAAGAGCAACGATGGTTCCATTGAGTTAGCAACTTCAATCCATGAAAGGACTTAGCTCTGCTACTGCAAATTTTGTACATCAGATTTCTTTTCTTCTTCTTCTGAGTTCTGTCCAGGTGTAAATGAACATTAGTTTACTTAATTTCTTTCACATATATTACGTGTTTAAACTCTTCCAGGCTCAAAACTTTGGCATCATAATATACTTGTGGTCCAACAACTGTTAGCCTTTTTTCTCATCTGTGATTTTTACCACATGACGTGCCACATAACGACAACGACGGTCATCCTCTCTTGTAATAAAACTTTACGTACCAATATACTATTGCACAAATATTTTATATCAATTGTCTGGGTGGTGTAGTTGGTTATCACGTTAGCCTCACACGCTAAAGGTCCCTGGTTTGAACCCGGGCTCAGACACTTTTTGTCCCTACTTTGGCTCAAATTATGCAAAATGTCCCTTTATTATGTGTATACTCCGACAAACCCATACATAATTTTAAAATTTAGAATAGAACCCACAAATGATAGTCATGGTGGAACTTGAATTTGGGTACCCAAAGATGAATGATTACAGAGTGAGAATTGAGTGGCGAATATCTAAAAATTGTAGGTAATCTTATAGAAAAAAATTACCCGACCCGGTAATTTTTCCAGAACACGGGCCGAGATTTTTCCCTTATCGGGTACTCGACCCGACCCGAAAAATTACCTCATTAATTAAGTATATAATTCTTTCTGAATAATATGTCGCTTGAATTTATATAAAAGTAAAATAGAGAAACATTCTACTAACAAAACACGTCAAGTTATTGCAATATTTTTAAAATGTGTGTTTTAGTCCTAAAATAAACTTTTGTTTTACTTTAACTATGTTAAACATTTAGATTCTAAAAAAAAAAACTATGTTAAATATTTTGATGTGGCTTATCCTTTTAAACATATGATGGTGTATTATATGCACCCTGGTATTTTTAGGGTAAACAACATCGCTAGTCACTAAATTATTCATATTTTTTTATTTTGGTCATTAAACTATTGTTTTGGGAAAAACTGCCACCAACATTACGTTTTTTCCTATTTTAGTCACAAATGTTACATTTTTCATGTTTTGGTCACCAATCTATTGCTTCTTTCCTGTTTTGGTCACCAAATAATTTTCTCTGAAAAGTTAAAGGCTACATCAAATTTATAAAATGCTCTACTACTAATACTAATGCATTGTAAACTGTTAAAAAAAATTGACATCTAACCATATAAGACCACCGACGTTCACTGATCAAAATATGTGTCATGTTGATAGCTTCACGGACGGCAAACTACTACATAGGCAGATGAAACCCGTGCCACGAATGTAGACAAAACTATAAATATGTACATATATTATTTAAATCGATTAATTATACCAATTTTTTTATTTTGGTACCTAAAGTATTTTTTGGTCAAAATAAGTACCTAAAATATATTTTTTTGTTAAACTAGGTACCTAAAGTATAATATTTGGTCAAAATAGGTACATAGAGTATTTTTTCATCAAAGTAAGTATCTAAAGTACATTTTTTGATCAAAATAGGTATCTAAAGTATTTTTAGGTCAAAATAGGTACTTAAAGTATACATATTTTTATGTAAAACTAATGTTTTGATATAATAATTGAAAAATGTTTTGGACTAATTTGAAAAGAATTTAAAACTTGGTTTTAAGTCCAAACAACTTGAATTTATGTTTGAGGTATTTTAAAAGGCTTTTGGCAAGATTTTTCATATTTTTAAACGGCCAAACTTGACTTTTCAAGTTACCCGTATCGATACAGCTGTACCTGTACCGATCCCCTTTCAACCACCCCAACGGCTACTTTCCCAACGGCCATTTAAAAGTGAACCCGTACCGATACGCCCTCAAGCGTATCGATACGCCCAGGCTGGCAAGAGCCCAACGGCTAGTTCATGATGAAGGCCGTACCGATACGGGTCCAAGCATATCGATACGGAAGGCTGCAGAACAGCATTAATGAAGGGAAATAAAGTCCTCAACGTGTAACGCCCGTGTTTTAGGGTTAGGAGTTAGTCGGGTTTGTGGTCCGAGTCAGTAAAATTAAATTAAAACATTTTGGTCATGACATGAGTTAGTTGAAATTAAATAACAAGGGGATGGACCAAAGGGGTAAATTGACCCTAAAGAATTTAAAAGGATGACACATTTTGAATAGTTAACAAAAAAGAAAAGAAATAAAGTTGTCTTCTCTTTCCCCATCTCCCTACCAACGTTAAACCCATCTCAAAACCTCTCTAAGCCTTGTCTACTATTCCATTGAGTTTCTTCATCATTCCAAGGTCTCTTTCAAAGGTAAAGATGTTTTCTTACTCTCCTCTTCATCCTTTATCTATCCATGGTTTTAGATTTTAAAACTATGAGCTTTTGAAAATTAGGGTTTGGTTTAAAGCTTGAGTTTTTATGAGGATTTTCATTTTGTTTTGAGAAATGGAGTTGGGTTTTTGTTTATTCATGTTAAAATGTACAACATATGTCAAAATGGTTGGGTTTTGTTGAAAACCCGAAGTGGGTTCTTGGAGCAATTTTTGGGATGTCAAAACTTGATTTTTGGGTGGGTTTTAAGTGGAAATTGAAGGGCTGATGGTTTGTATATGTTAGGAGGATGTTTTGGGACCTTTTGGGAGTCTTTTGGATGATTGAAAATGGAAATTTCAGCTAGGGTTTGAGGGAGCTCGAAAATTGATATATTTGGGGATTAATTTGATTTGGAAAATTGGTTGAAGTTGGTTTGAACTCAAGGGTTGAGTGTTGATTGAATATTAGCATTGATTGAGATTATTGGTTGTGTTTTGGTTGGCTAGAAGCAAGAGGAGACGGCGAATGAGCATTGGGAACGAATCCGGGCTCGTAGGAGTTTTGCTTTGGTTGCTAAGGAAGGGCGGTGAGTGGTTTTAAATCATGTTTTAAAGTTTGGTTCGAGTGTGTGTAGTGTGTGGGTGAAATGTGCTTGGTAGGCCATTTCTATATAATTCAAGTTGTTAATTTAGCTATTGACTTCCATTGAATGCTATGTGTATTGCCTATTAATGCTCTTGTGATATGTGGTTGATTAGTACATGTATTTCATTATGTGTATATGTGATAAGCATGAGATGTGGTTGATGGATATGTGATGTGTAAATGAAAATTGGCACTAATAATTTACCGGGTGTAAATGATCGATCATTAGGATTAGTGTGCACACAAATTGAGTCAAAACGTATGTGGCCTTGATGGCGTTAAGTCATCAAGGAGGAGTACGGTGAAGTAATATTCCACCGGAAGCTTTATTATATTCTACAGGATGACGGGTGGAATCCCATCCGTAGGGCATGTGGCGATGAGTGAAATCCCGCACATGCAAGGTCCGGTGATGAGTGTAATCCCACCGAGGTAATGTGATTGTTGAGATTTAATCCGCACATCCGGGTAACTAATAGTGGCCAATTGAACTTGTTCATATGATTGTGATATATGATGACGATGTATGATAATGTTATTAATGTTTGAGCTTGATATGATGTGAGATGCCATACATGACTCTTGAAAGACTAGCTAGGTCTACTTGTAACTTTATCTATGCATGCTAGATATGAGGTTTAGGGAATACATGCTTGGACCCTGCATTGTTGATGTTTTCGGTTTTAGAGCACCCTCACTAAGCTTATAGCTTACGCTCTCATTTTCAACAATGCAGATCATTAGCGTGGTGTTAGCTCGGAGCAAGGCAAGAAGGGCTTTCCAAGTTTGTGGCTCAAGTACGGTTGTTAATTATGTAGTAGTTAAGCAATGTGGCAAGAGAGTCTGTTTGTATGAGCTTGTATGACTCATTTGTGATTTTGATGTTTATGCTTGACTTGGTTTGTAAGCATGTTTACCTTGCCAAATGCTTTTGATGTATGCCTTTGAATGTTAATATTGCTTATGGTATGTAAACCCTTATGGGAATGAATGATGCTTTTACTTATCAATGTTTCCAAGCATGACTTGTATGAAAGGCCTTTGTATATTGGTCATGTATGTATATTTGTTAAATCCATGTTGTGGGTGCTTGAGTATGTTAAACCTAGGACGTATGCCTCTAGACTTTGTATGTTGGTGTTGTGTGCCTTCAGGGGGGTCCTAGGGGACCTTTAGACTTGTCAATACTCACTTAAATCTGAATTTCCAAGGTTGCAGACTGCCAGCGTTTCGAAACGGGAAGGGTCGTTTCGAAACGGGTAGGCTTCAGGGACCCCGTATCGGAACGCGTTTCGATACGGTATGGCCTTTGAAACCCCTGTTCCGAAACGCGTATCGGAACGTTTTGGCTACTGGAATTTTGAGAAATTCACGAGATGAAGGTGTTTCGAAACAGGCCTGAAGGTTTCGAGACGGTCAAAATCTCGTTGACCACGAGAAGTTGACCGTCGTGGGCGTTTCGAAACGGTTGACCACCGTTTCGATACGGCCCCTTGTATAGGCTCTGGGGCAGTTGACCTGGTCAAGGCGTTTCGATACGCCTCAAGGGTGTTTCGAAACGGCCTGTTTAAAAGATTAAAATTGGGTTGTTTAAATGTTGTTTTGGGTTCGAATGGTTGCCTCATGTATTTTTATTCCGCTGTTTGATCACATAGGACTTAAATGGACTTTTAGCAAAGAATAAGTTAAGAATTTAAAAATAGGGTTGCTAACCGAGGGGGAGCCTTAACGGGTTTCGCTTCAGTTTTCCCCGTGTGGCCCACTCGGACCGGTCATCCAGCCGGACCGGGACGAGGGGGTTACACAACGGCTCCAAATCATCCCCAACGGCTAATAACGGGTATAAACTCATCAAGGAGTATAAAAGGGACCTCCAAGCATCAAGTAAAGGGTTATGCTCATATTGTCAAACATCAAATGATCAAGAATTGTCTTAGAGCTTAAATTGTCATTTATTGTATAGACAAACACTAGTGAGCCAAAGTTGTCAAATTTTCTCAAGTGTTTTAGGTTTTGGGTGAGTGCTTAATTGTGCAAACAAACACCCATTAGAGGGTTTTAAGTTTTCTTCTTGTTTCTCTTTGTAAGAGAGGGTTTCAATCAAGGCTTTGGGTAGAAAGCTTGATTGTGTATAAGGGTTACCTCCTAAGCCTAGAAAAGGGGACGAATCAATAGTGGATTGATTGAGAAATCCTTAGTGGGGAGCTAAGGTAGTGGATGTAGACCTTGGTTAGAAGGTTGAACCACTATAATTCATTGTGTCAATTCTCTTTTTAGCTTCCTAAACCCTAACACCCAAATATCCACCTCTCCACCACTTGGTGAGCAACATTGGTTGATCGAATCGAGCCCCTCTCAACTCAACATTTTATATAGGTTCCTAAAAATGGTCATGTGACATTAATTAAAGGATTATTATCATATACACTGGCGGTGCAAACTTTTTATTTCCACAAGCGCCTCAATTATAGGGTTTATAGTTTAGGGGTTTTATTGTAGGAGTTTAGAATTTGAGGTTTATAGTTATAATTTAGGGTTTAGATTTTAGGGTAATATAGGTAGGGATTTAGGTTTTAACATATAAACCCTAAACCCAAAATTCTATCAACAACCCATAAATTTAAAACTACTACACTTAAACCCTAAACTTTAAACCCTAAATAGAATCCCTGACCCCTAAAACTAAGGCACTTATGTAAAAAAGTTTCCACAAGCGCTTATGAATAGAATAATTGCCCTAATTAAAAAATACATTATGTGTCTATTTTAATGAAAAATATACTTTAGCTACTTATTTTGACCAAAAAATATACTTTAGGTACTTACTCTGACGAAAAAATACTTTAGGTACCTATTTTGACCAAAAAGTATACTTTAGGTACCTAATTTAACAAAAAAGTATACTTTACGTAGTTATTTTGACAAAAAAATACTTTAGGTACTAAAATGAAAAAAGTTAGTATACATTAGGTACTAATATGATATATAAGCCATTATAAATTTATCTTACACTTTTCAAACTCTATATTGTTCTAACCTTCAATTCTGATTATATATTGCGAGTCTTAAAATTTTAAGTGGCAAGGTTTTGTCGGTTCTACAAATACCTCATTAACCATTATTTAAATTAACTAATTATATAAAAAAATGTAACTATCATAATATAACAAATTAAAGCCTAAATACTAAACCTAAATTTGAGAACAATTTAAAATTAAAACCATAATTTAGATGGATCTTCGTAACTTAGTTACCCCCAATAACTTTTGTAAGAAAATGAGGGGAAAATGTTTATGGCCAGATATTTTTAATTACCAATAGACGAGGTAAATATACCTGCCACCTGCACCCTCATACATGTAAAGATGCACACTCTGCTAATTTATGCTGAAGACAATTGGAGAGTATTTCGTCTTTGAACAGTGACCACCCTGCATGGCTGTCGCGTAAACGCAATGCAGATAGCCTCACTTTGTTTGAAGACAAAATGTATCATTATCGCCTTCAATTTGGTACTGTTTGAAGTCGAATTTTAATACAATTAATTTTTTTATTCGAAAAATATGTTCAATGTTCATATACATATTCTAATTAATTTGTGTTCAAAATCATTATAGAAATTGTAATATTTCTAAAAATATTTTAACTTGTGCCATATTCGTGGAAAAAAAGGAGAAATATTTAAGAAATTTCTCCCTTTTTAATTATTAATAGATCAAGAAAAATATAGACATTTAATATTTTTTGAACATTCAATATATATATATTATACAATGTAAAACTCTTTAAGTTTTACACGTTTTTTAATCATTATATGAGGGGGAATGGATGGCTCAGATTAACTTCTTACTCTTTTTTTCCAAGTGATAATCTTCACATATTTACTGTTAATCTCATCCATTCGTTTCACTCATCCAACGGTCCAAAAAATGTGTAAAACTTAAAGAGTTTTACATTGTGTAAACGGATCCTATCCCTATATATATGGATAAATATTCTATACACAGGCGGTGGAAACTGAAAGTTTCCACAAACGCCTTAGTTTTAGGGTATAGGGAGTTAGTTTAGGGTATAGGGTTTAGGGGTTTAGGTGTAGGGTTAGAATTTAGGGGTAGTTGTTGCAATTTAAGGTTTAGGGTTATAATTTAGGGTTTATAGGTTAAAACATAAATCCTCACCATATTACCCTAAAAACTAAACTCTAACCTATAAACCCTAAATTATAACTCTAGACCTTAAATTGAAACAAGTACCCCTAAATTCTAAACCCCTACACCTAAACCCCTAAACCATATACCCTAAACTAATTCCTTATACCCTAAAACTGAGGCGCTTGTGGAAACTTTCAGTTTCCACCACCAGTGTATAGGATATTAATCCTATATATATATATATATTTGGAGTTTTTAGGGATTGCACTGCACCCTGTTTATCCTTATAGAGACTCAGAATTTTTTTTAAGTTTTATTTAGTCGACAGCGGTACCAGTTTTGATGATGGTCTATGATTGCCGATTTTCCTTTTTTTCTGTTTTATTTTTAGTCTTTAATAAAAAATAATTGTCTTTGTAGCACGTTTTTCTCTGCCTTCGTGGCACGTTTATCTCTCTCTTTTGGCAAGCTTTTCATCTTTTTCCAGTCGTTTAACCTTTCTTTTCATTTTATTTTTCTTAGTGTTGGATTTGATAACGCCACGACTGATCAAGATGGCGCTTACTTATAATCCTACTGTGGAGCTTTGGGTTGAATTTGGATACGCGATTTGCGTTCGTGGATAGTTTCTTATGAAGGCTCTAGTTTGCGGTTCTTGGTGGTCTTTCAATAACTTAATCCCCCTTTGTGGTTCGTTTGCCGATGCAATCAGATTTATTCGTATCTATTTTTGTTCGAGTCTTTTGATTGGGTTTTTAACCTTTTGCATGTATGGTTATTGTACGATCTAAAGTGACTAATTTTTTTTTGTAAATGCTATAGAAAAATATCTAAATTATATATTTAGTTTACGACGATAGTAAATAATTTTTATAATCTTAAATATTTTTTTTAATAAGACTAGCGTTTTCTATTTTTTTCTAAAAAATTATTAATAGATACATTCCGTGACACGTATTTTTTTACTTGGGATTTTCATCATATGACGTGGCTCTTGTAATAAAACTACATGAATCAACAATAGTAAAGTGCAGATGGTGTAGATCAATTGTCTGGGTGCTGTAGTCGGTTATCACGTTAGCTTTACACGCTAAAGGTCTCCGGTTCGGACCCGGACCTAGACATTTTTGGTTTGTCATTTTCCGTATGTTTTTGGTCAAATTAGGAATAAGTCCCTTTATTACCTGTATACTCCGACAAAAGCCCATACATAATTTTAAAATTTAGACCCAACATATATTTAGAATAGAACTAGGGATGGTCATAGATTGGTCGAGTTGGATTTTCAACTGACCTACACCTGATTCAAAAATTTAATACATTCATCTAAATCTGACTTGACATTTAATGACCAATTTGAACTCGATTTGAATTTTGAGTAAAAACCCAAACCCGACAGCTCGACTCGACATAAATAATTTTTTTCTTTTTTATTTAATAAAATAGGGATTTAATTGAAAAAAAATACACATAAAGATGAGACGTTATAATAATTATTCTATTTTTACTAGACAAAATAGAAAGATATTTGAAAAAAACATATAAAGATAGGGACATTATATCAATTATCCCTAAATAATTAGAATAAAATTGAACTATTATTTTGGTTCTAGTATGTATTTTTCACCCTAAACCCGAATTAAACACGAGCTTAATTTTTTTATATAAAAAACGATCCTATAGGATCAAGTTCAGATAAAATGATCATCTCTAAATAGAACTCACACACTATAGTTAGTCATAGTGGAATTTGAATTTGGATACCAAAGGATATATGATTCTTTCCGAACACAACAAGAAATGATCATTTGATCTAGACCTGACAAATTTTAGATCAAGTTTTATAAACTAAAATAAATCTAAACCTAAAATACACACAGTAAAATTCAAAATTGAGTATTCAAGGACGAAGCAACGTGAATAATTGAAGGCACCTACCCCCACAAAATCATTATTACCCTTTATTTGTATATATGTTTTTTTAAATGGATTAATTTTGAACTTATTCTGCACTTTTCAAATTCTATGTTGCCCCCAATTTTGAACTCTAATTCTATCATGCGAGTACTTAAAATTTTAGTAGGTCAGTTTGTGTTAGTTCTACAAATGCCTAGTTAACCATTATTTCTTTGACACATCAACCGAACAATTATGTTGATAAACAAAAGTAAAATAAGAACATAGCATATCTAAGGTTTTAAAACATCCTTAAATAAGTGTAGTACCGGTTACATTAGACACTTTCTCTTTTCACCAAAAAAAAATTACGATCTATTGTAGGGAGGGTCACTGGAGAGTTTTCAAAACACAAACTAGATGAAATTTCCAGAATCAACAACCGCCTTTCACGTTGTCAAAGTCTGAGAAGGAAGGGAGAAACTCTCTGAAAATGGAGAAAGAGAGGCGGTACTCTCCGAATGTTTTATTGATATGTAAAACTGTAATATCTTCAATAGAAGACCAGTTTAACTATATACAAAGGAATACTGAAGTAACTGTCGAGCTGATAGAGTAACGATACTAACAAACCTCTAACCGTTACAAACCAACTTCAATCAGTTAACTTCAGTCAGCTACACACAGTTACATACAATACTATCTCTAATATTCACCCTACAACAACACTTCTTAACAGACAGCTTCCTAACATTCATTTAACGCCTAACATTCATCTAACACTGTGACCTTGTTCTCACACCTTTGTTTTGAAGTTCTAACAACTAATGTCTCCATGAAGCAAGCAGGAACAACACACAGCTTAACACGATGCCTCTGAAACGCAGGAGCTGACAACGGTTTGGTGAAAACATCTGCCACTTGCTCATAGGCAGGTATTTCATTCACTTGTAACCTCCCTGTTGTAACCTGTTCTCTAACGAAAAACAAATCGAGCTCAACATGTTTAAACTTAGAGTGCATGACAGGATTCGCAGACACGACCACTGCACTTGAATTATCACACCATAATTGGGGTACCCCTTCAACCTTAACGCCCAACTCACTGAGCAAAGACTGAAGCCATATCATCTCGGACGCAGCACAAGCTACACTTCGATACTCAGCCTCCGCTGTTGAACGAGCGACAACCTGTTGTTTGCGTGAACTCCAAAACACAGGATTCCCACAAAAATAAATGCAAAACCCAGTTGTCGACCGCCTATTATCAGAATCATCACCCCAACTTGCATCAGCGAATCCTGAGAGACGAAAGTGAGAGTTAGCAGAAAACTTCAAACCAAAATCAAGCGTTCCTTGCAGATATCGAAGAATACGTTTCACTGCATTCAAGTGATCATCATGAGGAGTCTGCATAAATTGACACACTTTGTTAACCGAGAAAGCAATATCAGGTCGCGTAATTACTATGTATTGAAGGGCTCCAACACAACTTCTAAAATCGGTCGTGTTCTCAATAGGACTTCCACTATTCTGAGACAGTCTACAGCTTGTGACCATAGGTGTGGGAAGACTTTTGGCATCATCAAAACCATACTTCTTCAAAAGATCCAAAACATACTTCCGTTGACAGACAAAAATTCCCCCATCAGAACTATAGTGAACCTCGATGCCTAAGAAATATCGAAGTGTCCCTAGATCCTTAAGGGAAAAAACCTCATTCAACTTGGTTATAACAGTTTGTACTTCACTGTTGTTATCCCCTGTGATGATAATATCATCTACATACACAAGAAGATATGTCAAACCAGTAGCAGACTTCCTCACAAACAAAGACGCATCAGACTTGCTTATATTAAAACCCTCAGAAATCAGATAGGTTTTGAGTTTGTCAAACCAAGCTCTTGGAGCCTGTTTAAGACCATAAATTGCCTTGTTCAACTTACAGACCAAAGAACCATCTGAATTTACTTTCTCATACCCAGGAGGTTGTGACATATACACCTCTTCCATCAAATCTCCATTCAAAAAGGCATTATCTATGTCAATTTGTCTCAATTGCCAACCTTTCGTCACAGCTAGAGAAAGAATTGTTCTAACCGTGACAGGTTTAACTACAGGACTAAACACTTCATTGAAATCAATTCCTGGTTCTTGCAAATACCCCTTCGCAACTAACCTCGCTTTGTATCGTGCCACTGTTCCATCAGGATTTTTCTTATGTTTGAAAATCCACTTACAATTTACTGCCTTTCTACCTTTAGGCAATGGAACAAGACTCAAGTATTATTTCTAATAAGTGCATCATACTCGGTTTGTGCAGCAGCCTTCCAATTGGGACTGCTCATTGCCTCTTGAATAGTTCTCGGTTCCTCAAAATCTGAGGTGTGAACATGAAACACTTTTGGTTTTCGTATACCATTTTTGCTTCTAGTTGTCATTGAATGTCTATTTCCTATTACATGTCTGTCTTCATTAATTGTACTTGTTTCTTGACCTAACACACCCAAACTAGGATCATCACATTGATCATCTCCCTGTGTTTCTTGCTGTAACACCAACTGCACTGGTTGAGAAGTCAGATCATGAGTTACACTACCACCTTCTTGTGCAAGAACAATTTCTGCACTCTCTTCAGCACCTACTTCTTGTGCATCTAACTCACCTTGTGCACTGGCTATTCGTACAATTTCTTCAGTGTTTCCTACTAAAGAACCTTCTCTTGTAACCCTCTCAGCATATACATCATGTGAAACTCTCTTAGTATGTGTATCACGCGGCAACACACCCACTGAAACTTCTTCTTCTTAAGTTGTGACATTAAACTGACCAGCCACAGGGACAGAAGAACCCCCATCACTAGTTGACAAACACTCAGAATCATTGTTAGGTAGACACTCTCGAGTCCTACCTTCAACACCCAAACTAGATGGGGTAGGCTGATTTGACACTACTTCTTGTACCACTGGAGAACCTGAAGAAGCATGAATAACTGAAGATCCAGGACAGATTTGCTTTGTAGTCACGAGTAAGGGAAAATTAGAAAGATTACTACTCTTGTCTGTAGCAATAGTATTCTTCTCAACAAAAGGAAAGACACTCTCATCAAAAACTACATGTCTAGAGATGAAAACTCTCCCATTCTCATCCATACATTTGTAGCCCTTATGTAAAGAACTATAGCCTAAAAAGGTGCACATTTTGGACCTAAAATCCAGCTTGTGCCTATTATAAGGTCTTAACAGAGGAAAACAAGCACACCCAAAAACTTTGAGAAACAAATAATCTGGTACCTGTTTATACAACTGCTCGAAAGGGGACTTTCCTCGCAAAACACTTGTTGGCAGCCTGTTAATAAGAAAAACAGCTGTTGTGAAAGCATGACTCCAAAACTTCAAAGGTAAACCAGCTTGTGCAAGAAGAGTCAAACCCATCTCAACCACGTGTCGATGCTTCCTCTCAGCTATACCATTCTGCTCTGACGTGTAAGGACACGAAATTCGGTGTTGCACCCTATTAATTACAAACCAGTTGGTTAAAGCTTGATATTCAGTACCACCATCAGTCTGTAAGGCATTGACCTTGTACCCAAACTGAACTTCAACCAATTTACAAAAACTAAGAAAACATTTCACAACATCAGACTTCTTCTTAATTAAGTACAGCCAGGTATGTCTGCTATGCACATCAAGAAAAGAAACATAATATAGAAAACCATCAGAACTGACAGACGCAGGCCCCCAAAGATCAGACACAACAAGATCAAAAGGATGTTTATATTCAGTAACAGAATTGGGAAAAGGGAGCTTGTGAGCTTTCCCTTGTAAACAAGCAGAACAAACAGATGGCACTTTATTTTGACTGTAAGCTATATTACAAGAATGAAGAACAGATTTAAGAACACCATCAGCTGGATGTCCGAGACGCATGTGCCATAAACCAGGAATATCAGCAGAACGAGAAACATTAAAAGCAACAACAGAAAATTTTTGACAAACAGGTGAACTATGCATAGTGGGTGAAGTCAGTTGATATAGCCCTTCAGGAGTGAGCTTCCCCTCGAGCAGAACACTCTGTGTCTGACGGTCCTTAACACAACAACCATTAGCATGAAATTCAACAATGGTATTATTATCTTTGATAAGTTGTGAGACGGACAAAAGGTTCTTTTTAATCTTTGGAACATGCAAAAGATTTTGCAATACTAAAGGTTTACCACAAGTATACAAGACCCCCTGTCCAACATGTGAGATAGAAATACCAGCACCATTTCCCATGAGTAGTTTGTTATTACCTGAATAAGTTGTCCCAGCTTGAAGATTGGACAAATCGTGAGTGATGTGATGAGTTGCTCCTGAATCAGGGAACCAATTGCCATCAGGAGAAGAAGATGACCATTAAGAAGTCGAAGCACAAGGCATTGGAGCTGTTGAAGAAACAGGAACCGAAGGAGGTAAAATACCAGTTCCAGCAAAACTCGAAAGACTTCCAACAACCCGAGGTAAAACATTAGAAGTGGCACCAGCATTATCCATAAAACTCGGAGTGCCATGTGAAGCAGGAACAGAATAACCAGGTCTGAATTGTTGGTGAGAAAAAGGACTCATAGTATGAGTGTACACCTGAACAGGAGTTTCAGGTCTTTGATATGAACCAGTGTTAGGAACAGCATTGAAGTTGAAATTCTGATAGCCATCCCCCTGACCATGACTTTCATTATAAGCATTCTCTTTTTTCAAGTGATAATCTTCACATATTTACTGTTAATCTCATCCATTCGTTTCACTCATCCAACGGTCCAAAAAAAGTGTAAAACTTAAAGAGTTTTACACTGTGTAAACGGATCATATCCCTATATATATATATATATATATATATATATATATATATATATATATATATGGATAAATATTCTATACACAGGCGGTGGAAACTGAAAGTTTCCACAAGCGCCTTAGTTTTAGGGTATAGGGAGTTAGTTTAGGGTATATGATTTAGGGGTTTGTGTGTAGGGTTAGAATTTAGGGATAGTTGTTGCAATTTAAGGTTTAGGTGTCACATCCCAAAAACCGGTCTAATCGGAATTAAGTTCCAGTGACCGAATATTTTTATCGAATAATTTATTCGATCTTATCTGAACCAATAAATATTATTCGGGGTAATTTATAATAGTTTATTATTATTATTTAAAAAAAAAGGGGGACAAAGTTGAATGGACGGCTAAAGTAACCAACCACTCTACAAACTAAAGATAAGGAAAAGAATTTGAGTGATAATTGCCACTACATGTGGCTAGCTAATAAATGAAATAAAAAAATAAGGGGTGGGGGGGAGATGTCTGACGCCAAACTTGTATAAATAGGGGAAGGAAGTATTGGAAATACACAACAAATTGAGAAGCAAACAATCGGTTAGGTTGTTCAGTATTAGATTGGTGGTTCGATATATTCGATATTATAATATCGAATATCTGCCGACGTCGGGGTAAGCTCAAATCTCTAGTAAGTTTAAGTTTCGGTATCGAGTTTGATGAATATTTTTATATATATTCGATACTGTTTTATTGATTAGTTTTTATTAATTATCATGGTATACAAGGTAGATTCGGAACAACCGTCAAGCCCAAGAAATAAAAATAAAGTACCGGTCTATCAAGGTGAGTGAAATAAATTAGAGTTGAGATTAGAGTCTCAACTATCTTTAATTTGATGTTAGTATATATATTAAGCATGAAATTAGATTAATTAAAGGTTGGTAAAAGATAAGGGTAGAAAGAATAAAGAAATTCGGATTTGTAAACTGTCCTGTAGAAAACTGCATTTTTGAGCATGTTAGAGTCATTTCTGGAAAACGGGTTCTTCTACAAAGTTGTAGAGGACAAAATTTTACATGAAATAGAGGTATGATTTGCTCAAAAATGTTAAGTATAGGTCTCGGAATTGTTGTTAGAAGTTACTGGACTAAAACTGAATAAATCTAGAAATCTGCTATACTAAATTGTAAAATTCGAAAATTATAGGGGCTTAAATAATGCCAATAAAATTCTGGAAATTTATACTCGAAACAGGGGAGTCATGAAATGAATGAAATTAAATGGCCAAGCTTGAATTAAGTCTCAATTGGTAGGTTAAATCCATTTAGATCACATATAAGATTATTAAAGAATAAAAAGGGGACTGTTTTGTGGAAATTGATAAATTGAGGACTTACATGTCCTATTTTTGAGGTTGCTGGATTATAAAAATAATTTTATAAGATTCATGTAAACATGGTTAAAAGCTCAAGATTTATAGTGTAGTGAAACATAGGTTATAAATACACTAAAGTCACAAATTAAGCATAGACAGATTAGGTTTCTGAAAATGCCTTATGTTCAAATAATAAACTGTATTAATAGGGAAATGATAAAATTATATGCCATACATAGTTATAAAGGTGTGTTTATAAGCTTTCTAGAATGGTAAAGAACTCCTTATTTGGAGTTGTGGGTAAAAAGATATGAATTCTTGAGTAAGTAAAGGTCATGAAAATAGGGTAACAGTTTACCCCTAAATCTGCATCAACAGCGACTTTAAAAATTCATTATAAATTGTATAAGAGGAATTAAAAGCTATAATTTATATGGTTTAAAAGGTTATTCAGTCTAGTTTTGTTTAAGACAAACGAAATCAGATTTTGAGTTATAGAACATTTTATATAAATATTTCTTTGAGGACAATGCAAGCTGCCTAATGTAATAAATGATATGTTTCTTTAATGTTTGGTTAGAAAAGATGTAGAAATGAAGGAAACCACAAAGTTGGAGAATAAGGAAAATGTCTCTAAGCTTGGATCAAGGTGAGTGTGGATGCATTTGTCTCGGGTGACGCGGTGTCATTCCGATCATTGTTTTTATGTTCTGATATGTGAGTGTGGATGCATTTGTCTCGGGTGACGCGGTGTCATTCCGATCATTGTTTTTATGTTCTGATATGTGAGTGTGGATGCATTTGTCTCGGGTGACGCGGTGTCATTCCGATCATTGTTTTATGTTCTGATATGTGAGTGTAGATGCATTTGTCTCGGGTGACGCGGTGTCATTCCGATATTTGTTTTTATGTTCTGATATGTGAGTGTAGATGCATTTGTCTCGGGTGACGCGGTGTCATTCCAATAATTGTTTTTATGTTCTGATATGTGAGTGTGGATGCATTTGTCTCGGATGACGCGGTGTCATTCCGATCATTGTTTTTATGTTCTGATATGTGAGTGTGGATGCATTTGTCTCGGGTGATGCGGTGTCATTCCGATCATTGTTTTTATGTTCTGATATGTGAGTGTAGTTTTGTTTAAAGTGTTGGGATTAGTATCCTAACCTTGTTATTTCTTTTTATTAGATAACATGAAGAAAGCATGAAATGAATTTAATAATGATTGGTAAAATTTAAAATGATAAGGAAGAAGGATTAAAGGCAAGAATATTGACCTAAATGTGTATTGCTTGTTAGATAGGCATGCTTAGCATAAAAATGATTAGTTGCTATGATGTGTTGATTGCTTGAGCTATGTGAAATGAGACTAAATGATAAGCTTTGCTACTGATTGTTGATGATTATAAAATGAAAATGATCTCATGTGCTTACTGGAATTTTAGATTTACCATGATGCCTGATTGATTATATGTGTATGCCTATTGAAGTGGTTAAATACCTTTGAAATTATGAATGATTGGCAAGTGAATGCACTTGTTAATAAAGAAAGATAAGTAAAGTCCTTGGGTTGATTAGTGTCTATAGGTAGAAGGGCATGCCTTAGAGTCGTTGAGCTCCCCTGATCTTTGTTACAGGATGGTGGTTAGTCACCTATAAACCTGATAAGGTGGTTAGTCACCTTGATAATTGAATGGTGGTAAGTCACCATTGATGCCTATGCATCCCCTGTTATATGTTGAAATGAGAAATGGATACTTTGAGTATCTAATGTTACATGTTACATGAAGACTTGATTACCTATTTCATTAATCATCCAAGGCAAAACATTTAAAAGTTACATGACTTGAAAGATAAGTACTTAAATGATAAGTACCAATGAAATGAGATTGATATGCCTACTTGTCTTGTATATGCTAATGCTTTTAAATGATGCTTGTTGTTGTATATGATAATGTTTGATCGATACTTGTTGTATAAATGAATATAAAAGTATGATGTTATTGTTGCATCAATGATTACTTGAAATAGTTACAAGATTAGCATGGCCCCTGTGCAAGGATGACACGCACAAATCAAGAAATGGTACCAATATATTATGTGTTTGATACATTATGCTATGTTATGCTCATGATATGATATTATGTTTTGTTATGAATATGAAGTATGCCATGTTATTGCATAATTAGCATGACATTCATTTTTGGAAGCATGTTACATGACATAATATGATCATTCATTGTCATTGGCTACCTCACTTAGACTATGTAAGTCTAATGCATTCATTGCATAACATTTCAGGTTAAGGAAAGTAACAGATCGAGATCGAGATTAGTTGGAAGGTTGGCAAGTCACTACAATTAAAGAGTAATGTGTTTTGTCCTTATAAACTCCTAGTATGGTGGCAAAGTAGTTAAAGCAATTATACTAATCTTGTGGGCCTACTATTGTGAAATTTTACTTTTTGTTTTATATAAGGTTTTAAAGCTATATAGACTATTGAGTTAGTAATAAATTGACATAATTGGTAGTAAAACATTGATTAAATGACTCTATGATTTTTGTGAGTTGTTAGGCTCATTTAATTCTGTAAAGAATTTTAGTAAGATAATTCAAAAAGAAATAGATTTGAATACTTTACAAAATAGTCATTAAACATTACATCGTCTAATCAGGTAAGTAAATGACCTCCGATAGTAATGAGGTTTTACAGGTTAATAACTAGTAAGTTTAATTTCATTATATTTTCACGAATTTCAGATAAAGATCTTTAATTTGTGAAAATTACAATTTAGTCCCTAAGTTTGAAAAAGTTTAAAATTGACCCCAATTTGAGTAAGTTGTTAATAAGTTAAGTGTTAAGTCTTAAAAGAGATTAATAAAATATTACGAAATGATTTTTGAACTTTGGATTTATGTCTCCGATCTCCGCATCGTTTTCCGGTAGCGCTCTCCGACCCGGTTCTCTACCAGGCCGGGAAGGGGGTGTTACATTAGGGTTATAATTTAGGGTTTATAGGTTAAAACATAAATCCTCACCATATTACCCTAAAAACTAAACTCTAACCTATAAACCCTAAATTATAACTCTAGACCTTAAATTGAAACAAGTACCCCTAAATTCTAAACCCCTACACCTAAACCCCTAAACCATATACCCTAAACTAATTCCTTATACCCTAAAACTGAGGCGCTTGTGGAAACTTTCAGTTTCCACCACCAGTGTATAGGATATTAATCCTATATATATATATATTTGGAGTTTTTAGGGATTGCACTGCACCCTGTTTATCCTTATAGAGACTCAGAATTTTTTTTAAGTTTTATTTAGTCGACAGCGGTACCAGTTTTGATGATGGTCTATGATTGCCGATTTTCCTTTTTTTCTGTTTTATTTTTAGTCTTTAATAAAAAATAATTGTCTTTGTAGCACGTTTTTCTCTGCCTTCGTGGCACGTTTATCTCTCTCTTTTGGCAAGCTTTTCATCTTTTTCCAGTCGTTTAACCTTTCTTTTCATTTTATTTTTCTTAGTGTTGGATTTGATAACGCCACGACTGATCAAGATGGCGCTTACTTATAATCCTACTGTGGAGCTTCGGGTTGAATTTGGATACGCGATTTGCGTTCGTGGATAGTTTCTTATGAAGGCTCTAGTTTGCGGTTCTTGGTGGTCTTTCAATAGCTTAATCCCCCTTTGTGGTTCGTTTGCCGATGCAATCAGATTTATTCGTATCTATTTTTGTTCGAGTCTTTTGGTTGGGTTTTTAACCTTTTGCATGTATGGTTATTGTATGATCTAAAGTGACTAGTTTTTTTTTGTAAATGCTATAGAAAAATATCTAAATTATATATTTAGTTTACGACGATAGTAAATAATTTTTATAATCTTAAATATTTTTTTTAATAAGACTAGCGTTTTCTATTTTTTTCTAAAAAATTATTAATAGATACATTCCGTGACACGTATTTTTTTACTTGGGATTTTCATCATATGACGTGGCTCTTGTAATAAAACTACATGAATCAACAATAGTAAAGTGCAGATGGTGTAGATCAATTGTCTGGGTGCTGTAGTCGGTTATCACGTTAGCTTTACACGCTAAAGGTCTCCGGTTCGGACCCGGACCTAGACATTTTTGGTTTGTCATTTTCCGTATGTTTTTGGTCAAATTAGGAATAAGTCCCTTTATTACCTGTATACTCCGACAAAAGCCCATACATAATTTTAAAATTTAGACCCAACATATATTTAGAATAGAACTAGGGATGGTCATAGATTGGTCGAGTTGGATTTTCAACTGACCTACACCTGATTCAAAAATTTAATACATTCATCTGAATCTGACTTGACATTTAATGACCAATTTGAACTCGATTTGAATTTTGAGTAAAAACCCAAACCCGACAGCTCGACTCGACATAAATAATTTTTTTCTTTTTTATTTAATAAAATAGGGATTTAATTGAAAAAAAATACACATAAAGATGAGACGTTATAATAATTATTCTATTTTTACTAGACAAAATAGAAAGATATTTGAAAAAAACATATAAAGATAGGGACATTATATCAATTATCCCTAAATAATTAGAATAAAATTGAACTATTATTTTGGTTCTAGTATGTATTTTTCACCCTAAACCCGAATTAAACACGAGCTTAATTTTTTTATATAAAAAACGATCCTATAGGATCAAGTTCAGATAAAATGATCATCTCTAAATAGAACTCACACACTATAGTTAGTCATAGTGGAATTTGAATTTGGATACCAAAGGATATATGATTCTTTGCGAACACAACAAGAAATGATCATTTGATCTAGACCTGACAAATTTTAGATCAAGTTTTATAAACTAAAATAAATCTAAACCTAAAATGGGTATGCAAATTTATTTATTTTCCTCGCACTAAACTATTTTTTAGAATACACAATAAACTATACTTGCTTCTGCAACAAATGGGGATGCGTTCACTCTCATTGAGGCTTAACAATATTGTGATAGCTCCGATGACGGAGAAGTGACCGGAACAAAGAAGAAAGAAGGACGAAAGAAGAGAGAAAACAGAGATTCAGGCTCTCTGTAGAATGAGCCAAACATAAAGAGAGAAATAAGATTTTGGGTTTTAGTGTAGGCCAAAGATTACTTTGGGCCAGTTCCCTACCGGGTTTATATAGCCTAATATGATAAACTAATTACTAAAGAGTAATCAGTTATAACTGTAACACCCCGTTTTTTTAAATAGAATAATAAAATAAAAAAATGGAAGAGAATGGTGCTTGTATGAGGGTTTGAACCCACGACCTCACCCCTTTTATGTCCTTTTGCTTAAACCATTGAGCCAATGGCTCATTTCTGTCAAGGGTTACCTAGTTTGGCTATTAGAGTTAAGCCTAAGAGAAGTGAATCAGACTTAATAACCCCAACCCTTCACCTACCTCTGGAAAAATTATTCGAATCTGGAATTTTTGAGAAAATTTCAGAAAACTCTCCCTAACCCCATCAACCCATCTCCGATCTGCCACTCCACCACCGCCGGGCCGTGGCGTGCACCGCCAGCACCGGCGTGACCATCACCCTGCTCCGATCGTGACCCAACCCTCCACGCGCAATGATGTGCCGCCATTCACCGCGGAGAGCTGGTTGAAGTCCGTCAAAAACCCAAGCGTCGCCTTTCTTTTTTTCGCCGTTTCCTGTCATCATCGCCGTCTGTTCGCGATGCCGCCGCCAGATCCGGGCTCCCGACGTGACGACAAACAAAACCCATTTGGCCGATCGTCGATCCATCGTCGGGAGAGCCCTCGTCGGAGCTTCGTGATTTTCTGGCGTAATCACACCATTATAGGTAAATTCCGGCTCGATTCCAGCTTTAATTCAACATGTACGGTATGGATTGAAATAATAATGTTTTTCTCTCTGTTTTTCCGGTGAAATCGAGGTTGTTGGGGGTCTCCGGCGGCATTCCAGTGGGTTTCTCGGCGAGGTTTCGGCAGGTTTCTATTGGGTAAGTGAACCGGCCTGAATCGGCTGGACCGGTTGAACCAGTCAGACCAGTCGACCCAACCCGAGCCGTTCCGGCCCGACCCGTCCGACCCGACCCGTCCCGTCAGCCCGAGTCAACTCGTCCGAGTCAGCCCGAGTCAACTCGTCCGAGTCAGCCCGAGTCAACTCAGTTGACCCCTGTTGACTGCTGACGTCAGCATTGACTTTGACCAGTTAACTCTGACCCCGTTGACCCGCTGACGTCAGCGTTGACTTTGACTGTTGACCAAAAAGTCAAATTTTTTGAAAACTCTTATTTTATGTTTTTCGACGTCTTGAGTCCGTTTTTTAAGCCCGTTTTGCAAAATTCTGATCGGAAAGCCTCCGAATCTGACCTTGAACCCAAAAGTGTTTATGTGTTTAATCCTATTTAGGGCTCTGTGAATAAGGACTAAAACGTTAACCTGTGTAATTGAAGGTACCCTTATACCTTGGTGTTCGAGATGTCGTGGGACGTCCATTTTGGGATTCGAGTACGGTCGAATAAAGTATTATGAATCGACTGGTGTAGCTCGGAGTTAAGGTAATACACTACTACCTCTTGTATGCTTTATGTACATGTCGATATCCGGTTAACGCATGCATGCTTATGATGAAGTGTTTGTGAACTCTGCTTAAGCCGAATTCGATACGAAAAATAAGTATGAGAGTCAGTAAGATCAAAATACTCGGATAAGAATATTAATAGACCAGGAGTGTCGAATGTGCTAATAATAATAATAATACAGTTAAATCTGAAACTCTATTAATGGTGTCTAAAAACCAATGTTCAGAATGTGGAGTATGAGATGTTGGTTATGAAATTACGAAAATGCCCTTAGGTTATAAAAATGGCTAAACTAACTCTCTAGTAAAGAAAATGACCGGAAACCTGTATTTGACTTGATGGTGTATTTTACTCTACCTAAGATGCATGTTTTATTGGAAAGACTCCGACATCATTATACAATACGTGTGTTATAAAACTTGGACTTTTCCCCTCAAACTCCGTATAACACATGAATGAGGATTTTCTAGAAATATTGTTGAATTCCTAAGTCGATCCTTATGATAGTAATGCGTGAATTAAAATAAGAATGATCGTAATGACCAAAAAGACGGTAATGCCCTCGAGCACTGAAATGTCTGATTAATTTGAATGACGTTATACCCTCAAGTTCTGTAATGAATGAATCGTCTGTAAAGGGCAGAGAGTTAGGACGCCTTAATCTCGTTTGAGTACGTGAATGATGGAGGTACCAAATGATAATTCAGAAAGAAATGGTAGATTTATCTTAGTCTAAAATAACTGAAATACCCTCCTGAGTTATTCGGTAACTTTGTATTTGACGAAATTCTGGATTTGTTAATAAGACTTAAATAGCTAAGGTTCCCTTAAGTGTTAAGTTCTGATGCACGCAAACTACTCACATCTGAACGTTGGTAAGTATTGTCAAGTTGGGTTATGCCGCATTAAACAAATTCTGGAGGTATGATAAATTGTTAGAGCCCCTGAGAATTATAATTTTCGTTCCGATATGATTGTGCCATAGTATGAGATTTGTCATGACAGTCAAATAACTAAAGGCGATGATAGCCTA
Source organism: Hibiscus trionum (assembly GCA_030270665.1). NCBI lineage: Eukaryota > Viridiplantae > Streptophyta > Magnoliopsida > Malvales > Malvaceae > Hibiscus > Hibiscus trionum. Next base: position 2,882,452 of record BSYR01000037.1, read on the forward strand.
AATAATCGGAACATCACTGAAAATATCTGATAACTTAAAAGACTTTAATTTTAGAAATTCTTGAATGTCTGGATAGAAAACTAATGAGCAAATAGGATACCCGAGTTCTGTGAACCATTGCTTCCAATGTTGGTATAATTACCAGAATGTCTATGAACGTCGAAATGAACATAATGCCCTTGTATGCTTAAAGGACTAAAGTACCCATAATATATCTAAACTTTCTAAGATCTTGAAGTATCACCTCCTGAATATCTGGGTTAACCGTTAGTATGAACCCCTTTTTTAATAGGGGTCACGTTTCAGAAATCCGTTCAAATCGTCAAAAGTTTAATGTCCCATTCCGTAAATGCCAAGTATCTCCAAGAAAAGATCTGTCCCACCTAGTGTGTTCCATGTGTGCTATATTCTGTTGAATGGATTGTATATGATTTGATCATGAATAATATTATGTTTGATGACATTCTCTGCCTACTTGATGTATGTTTGCTCAATCTGTATACTTGTCATGTGATTGCTTGATCTGTGATGGTATTGCCTGATTGTTCGATAAACTCGATAGTATGATCTGTTAGTTTGACCTTTGATGGGATATTCTGTTTGCATGATGAATGTTGAAAATGTCTGCTCTGCTCAATAGTATGTCCATTTATCTGTCAAAAGCATGAACTTCCGTTTCTGATACTCTGAATAGAATATGTCTGTTACATGTATTATGTTACTCATGTCTGGAATCTGAACATCGATTACTATATGGGGTATACTGTTGGGTTATGTTATGAAGTGTCTGCAGGTACATCCCTGATCCAGCTGGTAAACCCTTCTGTTAAGCTCCTACGCCCACGGGCCTAGGGTAAGTCTTTCTGGACCTAAGGCATTCCCTTAGGTAGGATCCTACGCCTCAGGCCTAGGGTAAGACCTTCTGTATGCAGTTCTGGGGGACTGCATATTGGTGTAAGGTTGGAGGGTAGCTCTTGTAAACTTCTGTATGAACATTTAACATTTGCATTTAATCTGTTATGTGCTCATATGATATGATGTTAAGTACTTATGTATGTTTGATTTGCAACTTATTAAAACACACTAGGCTCCGTGGTTTAACTACTCCAACCCGCCACTCTGTTGATTCTCTGAACAACAAGCTCTCTCTTAATACTCAGTAACATAGAAAGAACAAACCTTGTAGTCCTCAAGAATAGTGCTTCACTAAATTAGCGAAACATAAATGGAGACAAGTATTGCCTGGAACATCATAAAAATGTTATGTCTACCATATGTCTGCATGAGCTTGCAGCATCTTTTGGTAGTTCTGTATTACTGAGCTTTTCCAAGATCGCGTTATTTTTACCATCGCAGGTTAAAGGATTATAGCATGGTATAATGTTTGACATCAGTGTTCGCAGTTCCCACGGCGTTGCCTCTGGAGTACGGTACTGTATAGTTAGTGGGCATGTATGTCATATATTGTTTCATGTCAGTGTCTGTAAAATGCTTTCTGAAAGTTTTGTTATGTGTTTAAATGATTTCCGGAAACTGTATTTTAAACAGAAGTTGATTTTACAGTTTAATGATTGTTTCGAGAAAGAAAAATGTCTTCATGTGTATTTTTCACTGTGGGTCGCTCTTGTGACCCTAATGTGACTTCCTAGGATCTGTTGTAACGCATAGGCGGGTCTAGGGGGTTACAATAACAATCAGTTGTGGCATTTTGGGTTGTTATAACAGATATAACAAATAACCATTTCTAACTCATAAAAGAAACAGATCCAACCGGCTGAAGCCCAACAACTAAAGCCCAGATATCTTTCATATCTCCATATTACTTAAAATTCACCCCACTTTCTGACTTCTCTTGAGTCTGATGAACAGACAATACTTGAAGCAGAAGACGCAAATCCTGAAACCATGTTGAAGGAAGAGGCTTAGTTAGAATATCAGCAATCTGGTTATGTGCAGGAACATAATTGACTTCAAGTTGCTGACGAAGCACTTTTTCACGAACAAAATGTAAATCAAGTTTCACATGCTTGGTTTTCGCATGTAAAACTGGGTTAGTAGCCATAGCAACAATACTTGTGTTATCACACCACACTTTGGTAACATCAGAAACCTCCACACCCATGTCTGTGAGCACAGCTTGGACCTAAAGAAGCTCACTTGTAGCATCAGCAAGGCTTCGGTATTCAGCTTCAGCTGTTGACCGAGACACCGAACGCTGCTTCCTAGAACTCCAACATAAGAGGTGTGAACCAAAGTAGACACAATGCCCTGAAATAGATCTACGATCATCAACATCATCAGCTCAGTCCGAATCAGAGAACACTTGAAGTGAATTAGGAAGAGACTGAGGGGAGAACCATATTCCATAATCAATTCTACCCTTTAGATATCGAAGAACACGCTTCACAACTCCCAAATGAACATCAGTTGGACGTTGCATGTACTGTGAAACCTTATTTACAGCAAAAGACACGTCTGGTCGAGTGTGACAAACATAGAGAAGAGCTCTCACAGTGCTTCTATATAACTGTGTATCCACAAACAATTCACCTTCATCCTTGCTAAGTTTGAGCAAGGGAACCATAGGTGTATCAACGGATTTAGTGTTGTACATGTTGGTTTTAACAAGAAGTTCTTCAATAAACTTCCTATGATTAAGAAAAAGGCCATTGTCACAATGAACAGCTTCAATACCCAGAAAATATTGTATACAACCAAGATCCTTAAGGGAAAATTTAGAATCAAGTTCCTGAATAAGATGTCTAATATACTTCTCCGAGGAACCCGTGATGAGAATATCATCAACATAGACCACTATATAAGTTGTAGTAGAAGAATCAAGTCTAATAAACAAGGAATTATCAGCACTAGAACATTTAAAGCCCAGATCACACAAAAAATCTCTAAGCTTGCTAAACCAGTTTCGAGGAGCCTGTCTAAGTCCATATAGAGCCTTCTTGAGTTTACAAACTAACAAACTACCATCAGCACCACTTGTAATAAACTCATCTGGTTGAGACATGTAAACATCTTCCAAGAGATTACCCTTTAGAAAGGCATTATTAACATCAACTTGATGTACATGCCAACAATTAGAGACAACAAGAGAAAGCAATATATTGACAGTAAAGAACTTGACCACAGGGCTAAATGTCTCACCAAAATCATACCCTAGGATCTGAGAGCACCCCTTTGCCACGAGTCTAGCCTTATATCGACTTATAGTGCCATCATAATTAAGTTTAATCCGAAAAAGCCATTTTGAGCCATTGGCTTTCTGTCAGGTGGTAGAAGGACCAACTCTCATGTATGATTGTCAAGAAGGGCATTATACTCAAGATGAACAGCTTCTTTCCACTTAGGGTGATTGAGAGCTTGATGAACAGTGGTGGGTGTAAAATGAAGTTCAGCAGAATAGATTTTAGGTTTAAAGATGTCAGCCTTGCTACGGGTGGTCATGTGGTGAGTGTTGGTTACCTGTTCAGGTGAACATGAGGAGGCTGGAGTAAAACTCTCAACAGTAGCATGACCAGAATTCCTCAACTCAGGGTTACTATTATCCATAATGAGGCCCAACTCATCAGCACCAGGTTCAGAATTTATGACTTCTGGGTTAGAAGAAAGAGGAGTGTCTGAAGTGTCTCTAAGTTGAGTATCACTGTTCATATTATCCTCAGCAGACTCCAGATCTCTTATAGTACTGGGCGCATCTCTTAAGTCTTCAGTGGCTACATCTTGATGTAAATCATCTCTTACAGGAGATACAGGCACACTCCTTATATCTTCAGTGCCTGCATCTTGATGTAAACCATCATTTGCAATAGGTGCAGACACAACTTCTAAATCTTCAGTGCCTGTAGTTTGAGGCAAACCGCCATTTGCAGCATCTTCATTTTCATCAACAGTTGCAGCAGGTGAATTTGACACATTACCAGCAACCTCAGTTGCTAACTCAAAATCTTCTATAATGTCAGCAACCAGTTCCAGCTCATCTTGAGTGTTGTGAGCAACATCAGATGATTGCATGGGAGAGGATGCATATAAGGAATGAGAAGAAAGATTATGTGTGTGTGGTTCTGAACAACATGGAACATTGGATTGACCACTAGGGGACTCAGAACTAGGGCTGGGTACAACAATAGGTCGTCTTGGTGGGTGATATGTATATGGAATATCAAGTATGGCTGAAGGTTGAAAAGTAGTGGTAGAATGGGCTGATTTAACAGAGCTAAGTGCAAATGGAAAAATCTGCTCATTGAATTCAACGTACGATAAGTACGAGACCAATGGTTTATAACATCACATTGGTAATAAAAAAATATTTCACTTTCTTAGAATGATCTTTATCGCTCTTGTCATCCTTATAACCTCACTACTAGTGGGTAGAAGTATTCTTAAAATGACCATATTTTTTATGTCTATATTCATAGCCTCGACCACGACCACAACTTCTAATGTGGTTTTTATTCCTTCCATAATATAATCTCACATTCACTTCAGGGAATGGAGTAGAGCCAATGGGCCTTTGAAACCTTTTTCACATATCCTTATTACAGAGAACAAAGATTTAATCCTCGTACGCGACATTGTTAAACATGTTCACAAGGTCTTTTAAAAACCTCCTTTGAGACCAGTAGCCTCGCAGAACGGGATGTCCAACCAATATACTTGAATTATATCGAAATTATGTCTCTAATTGAATAATGATTTATCATGTTTGCATTCACTTTAGGGAATGAAACAGTTCCGATAATCGCATGGAATAAATATCATGCTTGCATTCACTTCAGGGAATGCCCCATCATTGATAATCGCATGGAATAAACATCATGCTTTGCATTCACTTCAGGGAATGCCTCCCATAAAACTTTTTGGATCAAGACGAATTTTCTTAACTTGAAATTAGGAGAAGTCTATGGTCGAGTTTTTCGACGAAGAAGAAATATTGCTTTCGAGTAAATATAGACTTTATAATAATCTTCTTGTAAATTCAAAATCATCATGATTTATCACACTTTAAAACCATATTTTAAATGATAAAAATAAAAAATAGAGTTTACCAATATTGTGTTTCCTCTCGTGGACGATGGAGACATAACAAACGGCCAAGACAGTTTCTCATAATCCCTTTATATCACGTCTCTTTTCAAGCCATTTAAACACATGTAAAACTCAAAAACATGGTTAGAAATATTAAATCTCATCATTAAAATAAAATATTGATCTAAATAAATAACCTAACAATGAATCAAAATATATTAAAGATGATTAACTAATATATATATATATATGTGTGTGTGTGTGTGTGAATTTCAATAAAAAAATAAAAACTTTGATATTATAATTAAACATCTTCTGCCCATAACAGAAAAATAGTCGATTACGGAAAAATATGTGTTGTGATTCGGTGCATCTGCATTCCACAGTGAGAAGTGAAAGTAAAAGTTATCGTACCAATGAGGAAGCTAAGTTGCATTGACTTTGACTTTAATTGAAAAATAAGAAAGATACTCGCGGAGGCGTTATAACAGTCAAACTCAAAGAGTCTGCAGGTGGTCTCAACTCTCATGTAATAAAGTGTGGTCAAGTCTAAGGGCCGGCGATGAAGTTTTGTCGGGATCTGACTCATAAACAAATTTGCAGATCAAACCATTTGGAAAAAGGTTTGGTTCACCGATTCATATTGTGTATAGTTTTTGAGTGCCTTCAAAATTCATGGCTCGCTCAAACCTTCAAACAGGCCACCATGTTTTTTTCAAAAACAAAAAAAAATTAAAGGTCAAATTAAAATATCAAGATAAAGGCAATCAGTAATTAAAAAAATAAGGGAAAAAAACTTATCTTTGGTTCAACATATGATCAAATTTTTTCCAATAATTCCTTTGAGACTCGAACGAAGAGCACCAAAATTTTTCGAGCGAACTCGTGCTGATAACGTGTTGTGAATAAAATAATGAAGAACAAATAACAAGAATGGAAGAACAAAGAGATGAGAGAAAGAGGGAGATTTGTATTATTCTCAAAAATGGACTTGTATACAATGTCTTCATCAAGTCATCTATTTATAGGCATAAGAAGTACATATTACATTGAACTCTAATTAAATGAGATAATATTCCTAATGGTAAAGTAAACCAATCTCCTTAGATAAAGTTTTAATCATGATAGACATCCACATAGATAAATATTCATAACATTTTTATATTATTTTTTCATATATTTTTCTTTTTGGGTAAAGTACACAAATGATAACTAAACTTTGGTGAAATATTCAATTCGGTAACCAAACTTTCAATTGCTTCAATGTTAAGCTTTAGCTAGTTTTGCTCCAAATTGGTCATTGCTCCATTAACAACCGTTAAAAGAGTGACTTAGCAGTTAAAATATTTTGTATAATAACACATTTAGTCCTCCACGTATGCATATTAAAACAATTTTGTCCTAATTCAAAATAATAATAAATTTAGGGTTTTATGGTTAAATTATTTTTAATTAAAATAGGGTGAAATTGAAATAATAAGTAAATAATGAGGGTTAAATTTATTATTTTTTCAAATTAGGACAAAATTGTTTTAATGTGCAAACATGGATGACTAAATGTGTTATTGTACAAAAAATTAACTGCCACGTCACTCTTTCAATGGTTGTTAACGGGTCAATGATCAATTTGGAGCAAAACTAAAAGTTTAATGGTAACATTGAATCAATTGAAAGTTTGGTTACCAAATTGAATATTTTACCAAAATATAGTTACCATTTGTGTATTTTACCAAAAAGAAAAATATTTGAAAAAAGTAATATAAAATTTGTTTTTATAGATTTTATTCTAAAAATGGATAATAATACTTTCAGTCTCATAATTTTAAAACTAATTAAAACAGTTAATGGTACATAGTGATATACATAATTAATGGTACATAATTATATATGACGTTTATTGTAGAATCATACCTCAAATTAAATAATAAATCCGTTATTATATATTTTTAATTTGAAATCCTTATTACATTGTAATATTTTAAACCGTATATTAAAAATGATAAATAAAATTAACAAATATTACATGCAATTCAATACTATTATTATTTGAAATAATAATAATATATTGACAAATTTCAGAAAGTCCAAAAACTCGGAAATGCAATAGTGAAAATACTGTAAGCCGTATTATCATCTACACCGTGTACACGTGATGAAATACTAGAAGAGGACAACCGACCAATCATCGACAGCTACACCATCAGCCTTGAATAAATCCATGCAAGACACGTGGCTAAACATGAGCCAGGAGATTATTTTTTCTATATTCTTTGGAGTTTGGTCCATATGATGTGATTACTTTAAAAATGAGAGCATTGTCGTTATGATTGCACCAACGTGGCAGGAGAGGAGTGGTTGAGACGGTAACGGCGGTGGTGGGTGGGACCGCACTTGAAATGGACGGCAGCAATGACAACAACCGTGATTAGTCGGTACACCTTTTTGATCACGCGCGACGAACCATTTCCATGTGGGTTCTATCTGTTCATTATTTTAAAGACACCTGGCAAATTGCTACCCACTTATCATGCCCCAATTCTTTTTAGGGTAAAAACACTATCAACCACTAAGCTATTCTCGTTTTTTTGTTTTGATCATTAAACTATTATTTTTAATAAAACTGTCATTAAATTACGTTTTTTTTTCTGTTTTGGTCGCCCGCGGTTAAAAAAGAAAACAATAATTTGGTGACCAAACCAGGAAAGAAGCAATAATTGGTGACCAAAACAGAAAAAAAGTAACATTAGTGACCAAAATAGGAAAAATGTAATATTACTGACAATTTTACAAAAAATAATAATTTAGTGACCAAAATAAAAATATAAAAATAATTTAGTGACTAATAGTGTTGCTTACCCTATTTACACATCCAATCAATGAAGTCCTAATTCGAAAAATTAACAATAACCATTGATATTTACAATAAATTCATTAAAGCCTTTCCAATTTTTCACGTTGAGCTTCGATTTTTGGTACTCTAAAAGTATGCATTTGAATTGGTATCACGCAATCAAACTGTTTAATGACAATAACAACATCAATAAAAATGATGAATAACATGTAAAAATTAAATATATTGCAAATAATAACATATTCAAAAGTACGTCCACTCCATTCCCCTTAGGTTTCGGGTTCATGACCCTCAGAAGCATTGCCTTCACCTAGATTTTCCTATTCCTCTCTAGGTAGAAGTAGAATAGGTTTTCAAAATAAAAAGTACGTCCACGTGCTTTAGAAGGGTTTATTGTTTAGTCGAATGTACGTACATATTGCAAATTAAACATATTCTTTTATAAAATTTGTAAATGTCACATGGTAGAACTGTAATATATCTTGTGATAATAATATGTTAAGAAAAAAATTGTCAAGATTTAGCTGTTAAAATTGGTCAAAAAACTTAACTGAATACAAAAAAAAAATCAAGAGTTTACTTATTTTTCCTCAAAAATTCAATGACTTGTTACACTCTTAAGCGATAAATATATTAACAAGTATTATAGCAAATTTCAATATATTAAAAACAATAAATATATAACACGAAAATTTTAAAATTTGTTATTATAAACTTCACATTAGCTTTCTTTCTTTTATCGAAATACTACTATACTAGGGTCCCAGATTAAAATGATAATTAAAAAATAGATAGTAGTTAATTATTATAAGTTTTATTGATATATAATAACAATAAATAAATAAATACGACATATAACAGTTTCTTATTTCCAGATTATATTGAGCTTAAAATCTTATACTATATGAATGCAAATAAATAAGCAAAATACATAGGATTATTATTTCATGCACTCTAAGTAAAAACATACTTCACAAATATGTCTAATTTAATTTTGAAAATTTAAATTTAAATCTTTAATCTTATAATCTTAAACTTTAAAACTAAATTACTAAATCATAATTAAACTTGTTTGTGGAAAACAATATATGAAATATTTTCTCATTAATGAACATGGGTTATTTTTCAAATAAGTAAAACATTCAAACTCCTAAGTGGGGCTGTCATTAATTATAAAGAATATTGTCCCAAAGTAGTGGCCAAATCAAACAGACCAAGAGAATCGGAGTCATCAGCAAACAGCCACCCTTGGTAGGGTCTCACACACTGAAAGGAACCTTACTTTTATTTTGTGAAATGGGGCGGCAAAAGCTAGCAGCTCGGTTGAATTGACACTCACTTCACCACCATAGGCCACAGCCATATATATATAATCTCATTCCAAACATATTCTTCTCATCTCTTTCACAAAGTAATCCAAGCTTCTATTGAATTAAGAGAATATGGCTAAGGACATTGAGGTTGGTGGTGAGTTCCAGGCCAAGGACTACCATGATCCTCCACCGGCTCCATTGGTCGATGCCGAGGAGTTAACCAAGTGGTCCTTTTACAGGGCTGTGATAGCCGAATTCATTGCCACGCTCCTGTTTTTGTACATCACTGTGTTGACAGTGATCGGTTACAAGGCCCAAACCGACCATACTAAGGGCGGTGAAGATTGTGGAGGCGTCGGCATTCTCGGCATCGCTTGGGCTTTTGGTGGCATGATCTTTATCCTTGTTTACTGCACCGCCGGTATTTCGGGTAAGTTCGGGGAAAAAATTAAAGTTCAAAAGGGCTAAAACTGGATGATTTTAGCATATGACTAACAAGCTTGGCTCAATATGCAGGGGGACACATCAACCCTGCAGTGACCTTTGGACTTTTCTTGGCTAGGAAGGTATCCTTGATCCGAGCCATATTTTACATGGCAGCTCAATGCCTGGGAGCCATATGTGGATGTGGGCTCGTTAAGGCATTCCAAAACTCATACTACAACCAGTACGGAGGAGGCGCCAACAGCCTCAGCAATGGATACAACACCGGAACCGGTTTGGGCGCCGAAATCATCGGCACATTTGTTCTTGTCTACACTGTTTTCTCTGCAACTGATCCCAAGAGGAATGCAAGAGACTCCCATATCCCTGTAAGTCTCTACCATAACCAATTACAAGTTATCGAAATATATAGACATAAATCGAATCGGTTAATGAATTTTTGTGTATTTGTAATTTAAGGTCCTGGCACCACTTCCCATCGGGTTTGCCGTGTTCATGGTTCACTTGGCCACTATCCCGATCACCGGCACCGGTATCAACCCTGCTCGTAGTTTCGGAGCTGCTGTTATCTTCAACCAGGACAAGATATGGGATGACCATGTATGAATCTTTCAGCTATATAATCGATTTATAGCACCTTTTAAAGTTTTTGATGTTGAATGCAAACATTTGTTGTTGGTTTGAATTGGTGCAGTGGATTTTCTGGGTTGGCCCTTTCATTGGAGCTGCCATTGCTGCAATCTACCACCAGTTTATCCTAAGGGCATCTGCTGCTAAAGCTATGGGATCCTTCAGGAGCAGCTCCGCCATGTAAAACAACCGTTGAAGCAATAATTCCACAGCCAGAAGTTCAAAGTAAAGGCTGCCGTGGATCAAGTTTTTTTTCAGAGCTTTAAATTTGTAAATTATAATCAAAGTGTCATGCGTCTGTCTCTGAATGTGGCACTTATTTTTAATGTGCCCAAGTTTGCTTTATTTAAATGGAATTCGGTTAAATCGCTCTTGTTTTACTTTTTAATCTTCATGGGAAATGGTTTGTGTGGTATATAAAGTGGTAGTATAATTATTTTTAACTTGTCCATTAGATTGAAGACACCTGGCAAATTGTGTTATGAATCGAAAACCGTCATGCAAATAAGACCACTTGAATTAGTTAGTTTTTAGATTAATTAGATAGTAATATTTTATTTTTAATATATGGCCGTGATAATAGTAAATATAAGTTAGGGTGAGTTAGGGAATGGAAGAAGAAAAATTGTTAAAATTTTTAGCCGCGGCTATTTCTCTTTATCTTTGTCTTCTTCTCTTCCTTATCTATTGTTTCTGTTACTGTAATTTTCCTTTCTATCAACTAAATTCAGTTGAATGCTTGAGCTCATATCTTTGAATATTTGAGTTCTCAACATTGGTGCTTTCATTGAGAGTCGAAACGCATGGCGACCATCATCGAAACTTATGAAGCAAATACAAGAATAATGAAGCAAAATAGCGAGATGCTCCAAAAAATACTTAGACAAGTAAAATTGCTATCAGCTCATCTCGGTATAGTGGACAATGGTGAATCAAGTGAAGTTTTGGTTAAGCAAGATGAATCAGTGATGCAGGTCCACCAGGTGTTTGAAGAATTACCAACAACCAGTGACACTAAAATTAACAAGCATTCGATTCCGAGCAATAGAAAACTTGATTTCCATAATGATGAAACAACAATGCAGGATAGTTTGGTCACTGCCCATACATCAATGCTCAATTATGAGAAATATGAGTACAAAGTTACAAATCAAATGGTGCCCAAGCAGCAAGTTAACTGGCCTCCTTACGACAACAATGAGGGACCTTGCGTTGCAATTGCCGACGCCAATTATTGTGTATTCGCTGTTGACATTCAGATGTCAACAGATGTGAAGGTTTTGCAAAAGCATCTGACAGCTAAGCACTTGATTTATCAGCATCAACACAACAAGCAAATGAGCTACCCGAAAATGGCTCCTCAACGCATATTAGTGATCGAACCTCGGAAGCAAATAAAAATCACTGAAGTGGTGAAAATCGCTATTGTGGATGGTCATGGGGCACTTCCAACATACTTTGTAAGTAAGTTTGCAGGGACGGAGCCATTAAGGCTCCGGAAGGGGCAATCACCCCCCCCAAAGAAATTTTTTTCACTTTCGTCTCCCTATTTAAATTTTTAAAAATTTAGTTTATTTATAAATTTGCCCCCTCCAATTTTAAATATTTATAGTTTGCCCCTCAATCTCAAATTCTGGCTCCGTTCATGTAAGTTTGCATCTATTGATTGTTTAAATATATGGTCAAAGAAAGAGTCTAATGAGAAAGAAGTAGTTAAGGTGGATGACCATTTTATGTTTCGACTTTTGGTGATGGAGAGAAGGGTGAAGTGGGATGATAGGAACTTGAAAGTTGAAGTTAATAAGATTATAAGTATGAATGAGTTAGCGAAATATTTAGGGTAAAGTAAATAGACGGTCATTGAATTTTAGTAAAAAAAACAAAATGATAACCAAACTTTCAAAAATCACAAAATGGCAATTAAATTTTATGTTTTATAACAAAATGATAAGTAGACGTTAAATCCAATTAAGTGTCTGTTATAAAATTTGGTATAATAACACATTTAGTCCTTCATATTTATACACTCAATCAATTTAGTTTTAATTCGAAACAATTCACTAAATTTAGCCCTCGTTATTTATGCATTCTTTTAATTTGGTCCTTAAACCAAATTTCCAAAGTATGGTAACATGATAAATAATTACAATTAAATTTTTATAGGAACTCGAAAACTCGATTCGAATCGAAAAAATTTCAAATAAAGTTTGAGTTGTAAAATATGACGCGTCAACTCGAATAACTCGAATTTTTTTGACTCGACTCAATCGAACGCTCATCTCTATCTTAAGATATGACGCGTCAACTCGAATAACTCAAAATATTAGAATATTTTAAATCATTTTTTCTTTTAAATTGAATATTTTTTAAAATAAAATATTTAATATTTTCATATTTAAATCACATCGAATATTTAATAACTACTTTAAATTTTAATTTAATTTTAAAATATTTTATTTAAAAGAAAATTTATTTAAAATTTATCAAGGTAAGATATTCGTATCAGGTTTATCAAATGAGTTATTGCGTATTGCCATTTCATATGTACATCCACGCCCACGGGTGAAGATAAAGAGAAAAATTACTTATTGTTTTTTTTTTCTGGTTGCCCTCCCGGTTTTCTAAGGTTTTGTCCTAACTAATCTAAATCGACACTTGTATAACTAGTTTTGGTAGGTGAGTCTCACAGCGGAAATTTTCTACATACACAAAGTCTCCAACTCAAAACCTGCTTAACCGATGTTAGAAAAATAAGTGTAGTAATAATTCAAATATTATATAATACCGTGAGAAAATAAATAATAATAAATTAAAAACAGAACCTGAAATCGAACATAGTTAAAATCAGAAGAAAATTGTTGAGACATATATAAACAATTTCCTTAAGACACATTCGTCCTCTCCTTAGTGCTTGAGAAACGTTGAACATCTATCTCCTAGGATACAACAACAAACGTTCACAATAGTAGCACAATTGCAGTGAACAATCAAATACTTACTTGCCTTCATCTATCACCGAAAAATAAAACGAACTTTAGAAGGAATTTTTCTAAGTCAAAACTTCAAAGATTTTCAAAGTTGTTTTTGTGAGTTGATTTGAAAAATGAGTCACAACAATCCTTTATATAGTTGATGAAAAAATTAAACCGTTTGATGAAAAGATAAACATTTTGATGAAAAGATTTGTTGAAAAGTTAATAGATATGATTGAATGGATGCAACTTTAAACCAATAATTAATAAGTCTATTCACGAAGTGACGTGACTTATTATTAGTATGTATATTCACCAAGTGACATGATTTAGCATTAATATTATTCAATCAAAATATATATATATATAATTTTTTCGATAAACGCTACCAAACTGTTTATCACTTAAACCAACATGTTAGTAAATTACTTATTATTTTATTTTTGCTAACATGTTGGATACAAGTATGATGAGGGTACATGCGAGAAGATATTTAACCACATATATGCTTCATTTGGCTAAGATGGGTTCATGAGGAGAGTCTTCAAGTTGGGATTATAAGCAATGTCGAATATCGATACCAAGATGTCATCTTGCAGCTTTAGGTCTGAACTAGGTAAACCATTGAAAATTTGTTTGATTGCATGTTCTAAAATTATATAATATTAAGTTTAAGTGTATTATAAATGTAACACCCGAGTTTGGGGGTCGGGAGAAATAAATAAATAAAATAATGCCTCGGTTTTGTTTTGCAAAAGTAAAATTTAAAGTATTGGACCAAATTTGTGATATTGAAGCCCAATAGCCATTTTAATGCCATTTTTGTAAATAGTTGAACTTCCAAATTAAAAAACCCCTTTTAATTAAAACAAAAATTTGTCATCTCCATCTCTCTTCATCTCTCCATTTCCACGACAATGGAGAGCTTTTTTTCCATCTCATCATTTCATCCCATTTCACCTTCATCCTTAGAGCTTTTTGAAAGGTAAATATAGTTTTGACTTGGCCTTGCTATCCTCTACATTTTGGTATTTTTAGATTTCACTAAAACTATGTATTTTACATTTGGGTTTTTCAAAGTTTCAAGCTAAAGGTTAAAGCTTTATGGGTTTTTACTAAAGCTTTTGATTTGTTATTGTTAGATATGATGTTTATGAATCAAATGGTCCAACATATATAATTTTTAGAGTGTTTTATAAGAATTCCCGAAATTGGATTTTGATGGAGTTTTAGGAGGGTTTTAAGTTGAGTTTTGAGTGTGTTCTATGTTGGAATTTTAGGGTTGATGTTAGGGTAATAGTTGGGGGCTGTTTTGGAAGCATTTGAGTGTGCTAAAAAGGTTAAAAACATGAGTTTTGGTTGGGGTTTGGTATTTTGGGGGTTGTTCTTGGCTTGGAATCTTGTGTTTATTGCTTGAATAGTGTTCCGGTTTGCTACATTAATTGGTGAATTGATTTGAGGTTGTTTTGATTGTGTTGAAGTGATTAGAAGCGAGATTTTGTGTTGGTGAAGCCTCAGGAACAAATCCGGAATTGTTGGAAGCTTGATCGGCTAGTGTGGTTGAGCTTGGAATTGTCGGTGACTGGTTAAAATGTTTTAAATAGTTTTGAGCAATTGGTTCAAGCATGTGGACTAGGTTGGGATTGGTAGACCCACCTAGAGTTGGGATTAGAGTGGTAGCCTAATCCCAAGCTTTGATTAGAGACTTTGGTTGCACTCTTTAATGGTTGTTTATGCCTCATGTTTAATTGCGATTGTGTTGGCTATGTATAATGTGTTATACATTTATGTTGAGGCTTGGCTTGATGCATTGTTATATGCATGTTGATGATAAATATGATAGGGATATACATATGTATGAAATATGATGTGATATTTGTGTTAATGATATACATATGGTGTTGACATGTAAAATGATGTTATGAGGTGGTTGCATGATCCGAGGATCATGGTGAGTACATGCTAGGCATGGAAATGTGGTTTGTGCATGACGGTAAGTCATGGTGAGTACGTGCTAAGCACGAAAGTTGTTATGAAATGATATTGTGAAAGATTAAGGAAATGTGTAGTATTGGCACTAGTATGCTTGGGTACAAATGATCGATCATTAGGATGTTTAGTGTGCACACGTAAGTCAAAATGCGCGCGTGGTCTTGATGATGGTAGTCATCAAGATGGAGTGCGGGTTCACTCGGAAATCTTCATATATATGTTAGTCGGTGATGAGTGGAATCCCATCGACGGGCGTGAGGATGAGTGGAATCCCCTTCGCGTGAAATGGGCGTGAGGATGAGTGTAACCCCCTCGTCCCGGTCCGGACGCTTGACCGGTCCGAGTGGGCTACACGGGGAAAACCGAAGCGAAACCTGTTAAGGTTCCTCCTCGGTTAACAACCCATAAAAAATTCTTTTTAATTTACTCTTCTCTAAATGCACACTTAATTCCTATGTGATCATAGCAACGGAAGACGAGTATTCGCAAAACAGTAACTCGAACAACCCAAGAAAAACAGCTCATTTTTAAGTAATTTAACAGGCCGTTTCGAAACACCCTCAAGGTGTATCGAAACGCCTTGACCTGGTCAACCCAACTAAGCCTACACGAGGATGCCGTTTCGGAACGGGGGTCAACCGTTCCGAAACACCCTCCCTGGTCAACTTCTCGTGGTCAACGAGATTTGACCGTTTCGAAACACCATAGACCCGTTTCGGAACACCTTCATCTCGCCAATTTCTCAAAATTCCAGTAGCAAAAGTGTACCGAAACAGGCCCTATCCGTTTCGAAACGCTTGGCCAAAAACAGAGGGACCGTATCGAAACAGGGTAACCCGTTTCGAAACGCCCTCTGTCAGCAGACTGGTTTTAGCTGATTTATGGCACAAGGGTGCCCCTAAACCTCACTAAAACCTCCAACAACACCCTAACAACAATACTAAAGGCAAACCAACATACGAGCATGCTTGAACATCATCATACAAGACTAAACACCAAGGCACAACATCACTAGCCACACATCCATACATGTCATTAGGGATATTAAGCTTTAACATATCCAACACTTAGGCAATTCTAGATAGCAAGATACTAACATGGTTTCAAGCATAACATACATCCCAAAGCCAAATTAACAACACAAACGAGGA
This sequence comes from Hibiscus trionum, assembly GCA_030270665.1. Classification (NCBI taxonomy): domain Eukaryota; kingdom Viridiplantae; phylum Streptophyta; class Magnoliopsida; order Malvales; family Malvaceae; genus Hibiscus; species Hibiscus trionum. The sequence continues at coordinate 2,898,845 of BSYR01000037.1, forward strand.
GTCTAACATGCTCCTAAGCAACATCAACCACAACACTCCAAAAGCATCATAACACGACACCTATCCCATTGCTTTACTATTACAATCTTTAAATTTAACTATCATACTTGAGCTAACCGTAAGCAACACTTGGAGGCCTTTCCTTGCCCTTGCCACCCACAAGCCATTGATCTACATTGTCGAACAAAAGAGAGCGTAAGCATAAAAGCTTAGTGAGGGTAAGCTCATAAAACAAACCTTCGACAATGCAGGGTCCAAGCACAAGCTACAACCAAGATAAAATGCATGATCTTACCTCCGATCCACGCGAGCCATAATTATAGATGATGCATGAACATATATTCAATATCATGTCATGTTCAACATGTTTAAATCCACAACATATGAAATCACATATATTAAACCATGTTAGCAACGCATTCCAAATCACATTGGCCCACAATTAACCACATATTGGCAACATAAACTACAATCCGTATTGGCACCTAGCTATGACTCGAATACGCGGATAACCGTTGGAACTCACATCCAACAACAACAATACCTGACGGTGGGATTACACTCATCACCGTTTCTCGCGGAGGGGATTCCACTCATCCTCACGCCCATTTCACGCGGAGGGGATTCCACTCATCCTCACGCCCGTCGATGGGATTCCACTCATCACCGACTAATATATATAAAAGAAGATTTCCGGGCGAACCCGTACTCCATCTTGATGAATACCATCATCAAGACCACACGCGCATTTTGACTCACGTGTGCACACTAAACATCCTAATGATCGATCATTTGTACCCAAGCATACTAGTGCCAATACTACACATTTCATTAATCTATCACAATATCAATCCATAACAACTTCCGTGCTTAGCACGTACTAACCATGACTCACTGTCATGCACGAACCACATTTCCATGCCTAGCATGTACTCACCATGATCCTCGGATCATACAATCACTTCATAACATCATTACACATGTCAACACTACATGCATCTCAATAATACAAATATCACATCATATTTCATACATATGTATATCTCTATAACATTTATCATCAACATGCATGTAACAATGCATTAAGCCATGCCTCCACATACATGTATAACAACATAAGCATAACCACCATAAGCATGATTAAACATGAGGTATAATTCAACACTTTGAAGATCAACCAAGGTCTCTAACTAAAGTTTGGGATTAGGCTACCACCCTAATCCCAACTCTAGGTGGGTCTACCAATCCCAACCTAGTTCACATGCTTGAACCAACACTTGAAAACCATTTAAAAATATTTAACCACTCACCTCTACCTCCAAGCTCATCTACCAAGCAACCATGGTCTTCAATTTCCGGATTTGTCCCCAAGGCTTCACCAACACAAATTCCCGCTTCTAATCAATCTCAAACACAATTCAAACAATCCCAAATCAGCCCAACATCAAAAGACCAACCCGGAATACAATTCAATCGCAATTTACAAGGTTGCAAGCCATGACCAAACCCCATACTTTGCAATCTCGGACAGCCCACATACCCCTTCCAAAATCCATGTTTCCAACACACATTGCACCCACAAATGATCCCAAATCAACCCCTAACCATAGCACTACCATTGGGCTATCAATTCCCACCAAAAACAACCCCCAAAACTCACCCAAAACCCTTCAAAAAACCCATTTATACCCAAATTCGGGAATTCATTCAAAACACTCTAAAAATTATATATATTGGACCATTTGATTCATAGATATCATATCTAACAATAACAAATCAAAAGCTTTAGTAAAAACCCATAAAGCCTTAACCTTTAGCTTAAAACTTTGAAAAACCCAAATGTAAAATACATGGTTTTAGTGAAATCTAAAAATACTAAAATGTAGAGGATAGCAAGGCCAAGTCAAAACTATATTTACCTTTCAAAAAGCTCAAAGGATGAGGAAGAAAGGAGGTGGAAGAGTGAGGTGAAGAGGAGCTCTCTTTTCACGTTAGAAATGGGAAATGGGGAGGAGGATGAAGATGAGCACATGCTCATCTTTTGCTTTATTTTAAATTCACCCAAAAACAATGTTTACCACAATGCCCTTAATGAAAGTCCAAAACTCATATCTCTTAAAGTTCATGGATTTTGGACCCAAGAGATAGGCCCAACATAGTTGTAAATATTATGAAATCCCGAGGCCCGCGAAAATATTTTTATTATCTAAATTGTAAAACCGAACCCAAAATAATATTAAAATATTATTTTCACCCGACCCCTAAACCCGGGTGTTACAACTCTCCCCCGCTTATGGAAATTTCGTCCCCGAAATTTATCGGACAAGAACCCACTTTCTTTCACACCACAACACACCAACCAATCCGGTGGACTTACCACACATCAATAGATATCTGATGATAAGGTCTCAACTGATTTTCCGTTGCTCGCAATTTCAAACTCAACTCAATCTCTTCTACAAACATAGCACAGAAAATGTCTGACTCACACTCCCGAATTATAGATTCACAGACACATCATAAACCTCTTTCTAACTCTGGTGGTAACCGCAACAATTAAACAACAGATCTAGCCCGATTCACAAACTCATACAGCACTGTTTAAAAACTTGACTGATTACTTTCTCTGACTGATCATCTGACTTCATCAGTTAACCAAACACTATGCAGACGTCTTCAAAAACAATCTAGTTGAAATCTCGGATCTCTATTACCCACTTCCATTGAGAACCTTCCACGGATGTAACAAACTAGAAGAAAAAAAAAATGACGTTCGGTCTTGACATGCTGGCAAATTATACACTTACTCACATACTGAACCACATCACACATCATTTCAATCCCGAAGTACTCGTCTTCAACCCACAACACGTCTTCATACTACTCAAATGCAATACAAATGAACTACCGTGTGTTTCGGCCAAAACAATACGTCTCAAAACACTATGTCAATCGGTACAACTATTCTGTCTCTGAAATGCAAAACTCTATCATCTCTGAAACTGTATTCTGAAGATCTTACTTCCGCTATGTCTTGCACGTGAGGTGTCAAGTATCTGTCTTGCAACTGTTTCTCTTCAAACATTCTGACTCAAAGTAGGTTCAACATGAACTCGGCCACAAAACTACTATCATTCGGTAAACCGAATTCGGCAATTACATCTCGCAACTCTACTACTAATCTAATAAAAAATATAACTCGGAACGTCGGTTATTACGTAGAATCTCTTCAGATAGTACTCAATCCTGAGATTACAGTCTTCAAACAATTCTAACAACTCATGCTGTCCAAGTTTCAACCCTTCCTAAGTCTTCAAATATTTCAAGTTCTGATGACATGTACATATACACTGTGCATTTCTTACTATACGGCTTTGTCTCTAATCTCTGAAGCAAATACAACTGTAATTAACTCTAAGTCTAGTATCGGATAACTCTTCTCTCGGTCTTTCAACTATCTTGATGAATAAGCCACAATCTTTTGTCTTGCATAAGCACACAACCTAACTCTACATGTAACGCATCACTATGGTTCACAAATTCTTTCTCTGACATTGGCTGGATTAAGGTCGAAGCTTTCATCAAAGTTTCTTTCGGTTTCTCAAGGGCTCACTGCCTCGCATCTAACCACCAAACTGAACATTCTTCTGTAGCAACTTGTCAAAGGAGCAGCTAACTTCAAAAGACTATTTACAATTCTCTGAGAGTAACAATGCTAGACCTAGGAATTATAGATACCTATCACAATCTTCAATTTCTTCCAACTCATATATTCTTTTGCCTACTTGGGATTTACTCTAACACACTCGGCTGAACTACATGTCCTAGGAGAACATCTTCATTAACTCGAAGTTCACGTTGCACAACTTGGTATACAACTAATTCCCTAATAGGATCTATAACACTAACTTCAAAGTTTGTCACGATCTTCTTCGGTACGTGAATATACCCATGTATCATCTATGAGAATTACTACAAACTGATCAGGGAACTCAGGAAATTATTCTGCTCAACATCTCTATGAAGGTAACTAATACACTAGTCAAACAAAGCGTCATAACTCAGAACTCAAGCGGTCACATCTTGCCCCGAAAGTTGTCTTCGGTACTTCAACTTCTCTCACTTTCAACTGGTAGTAATCGGATCTCGAATTAATCTTGAAAATACCGGAGCGCACCCCAACTGATCAACAAATCACTGACACTCAAAAATGGATACTACTTATTCACCGTCACTTGCTTCAACTGCCTGAAATCTAAACACATTCTCGTATCGCCTTCTTTCTTCTTCACAAATTGCACTGTCAAACTCTAAGATGATGCACCAGGCCTAATGAATCTAAGGTCTAGCAAGTCTCGAAATTAATTCTTCAACGTTCTCAATTCTTCCGGAAATCATAAGATACAGAGCAATCAAAACGAGAGCAAACTCGAAGACGGTATCAATAACAAACTCTTCTCTTCTATCAAGAAACAAACCGGTAATTCTCCCAAACACTTTTAGGAAAACACAAACTTTTCTATCATTCTCTTGGTCTAATCCCCATTCAAAAATCAAATCCATCCCATTTGCTAGACAAGCCTGTCAACTAAACTCGGTCAACCTTTGATCTCTAAAACTGGATCAACATTCTACAAGAAGTTCACATCCTCACCTACCACTACAGTCTCACAGAAATCTGCAACTTCAAGGCAACTCTCTCTCTCTCTGTCTCAGGGTATACTCTAGCTCTGTGCTCTACAAGCCAAACCATATCAAATGTTACATCAAAATTGTAAGGAAACAATTTCTTCACATCTACTGGATACACGTAACCCTAAACCACCAACAAAAATATTCTGTACATTTCTCTGACCACTACTATCTCACTAAAAGGTCCAGTCACATGTGTCCTACGTCTAAGATCTCGACAAGTATATCTAATTTCTTTGCATGCTCACACAAACGGACGAATCTGCAGAAATTGCAGCTTCACAAGTACACAGCTGTTAGTCTTCGGCCCTCTTGTCTTCAGGCTGGTCCTTCAACAAAATCTAACTCTTCTAAATCGTTCTTAGCGCATCTCGAAACCTCAAAATTCAGTTCTGATCACATACAAATTACCACGCTGGAACTTGTTCTTTAACATCAGTTCTGACGACCCGAAACATCCCACTACCAAATAATCTGAAGTTAAAGCTCGAGACCTCCTTCTCGACTCAACTACATCGGAAGTAACTTCATCTCTCCTTCTCGCTGGAAGACAACTCAGATGCACACTAGTCTAACCGTACAAATCGATTCCCACTCACGGATACTGATCGGCTGTCTTGCATTAAAACTACAGGTCGAACTCCAACGATCACCAACTAACATTTCCGAATTTCAGATTACTCACACGAGACCCTTACCTTGATCTCTTCTAGGGAACTAAGGTGCTCGCGCCTACCTCTAACACCTCATCGGGCACATTCAAACCTGCATGCTTGTTAACAACATACGGAAGTACGGACTCATAACCAATCGGAAGAGACAAAATCAAAACTGTACCAAGGGCTTATCTACTATAACATCGATATCACTCTGACTCCCACTCAAAGGCCTTTGCTTCTTTTTACCAACTAATACCAGAATCGGTCCCATCGTCTCTCACCAACAAGAATCAACTCACATACACGCGGACTCGAGCAAACAAATTGTACCTCAACTCCGGTACAACCATTCTCCTCTAACTATAGCAAAGAACTTCCTCCACATCATCCACATTTTTTTAAAAACCACAACTTCCATTCACCGATTCACGGCCCACACAATGGCCCCAAACTTACTGAAAGCAATAAATCAACAACAACAACGATTAAACACACAAGATTGGGTTAGCAAGGCAAGGCTTCCAAGTGCTCAAGTATGATTCCCTCACTAAAAATCTCTTTTTCCGATGTAATAGGAGCAATGGGACTCTACTCAACATGTTTCAAACAAATCAGCACACATACATGCTCAACCAAGCATATAACAAGGCATACTTGCTAAACAAGCAAACATATGCATACGATCAAACAACATACATTCTCAATCAAACAATCACACATCACAGCATACACGGATAACGAGCAACATGCTTACATGGCAAGCAAACACTGTGCATTTTAATACATAAAACTCAACTTACCTCACTTACCTGCCCAAGGTCTCGGCAACCTTAGGCTCTGATACCAACAAATGTAACCCCCTCGTCCCGGTCCGGACGCTTGACCAGTCCGAGTGGGCTACACGGGGAAAACCGAAGCGAAACCTGTTAAGGTTACTCATCGGTTAACAACCCAAAAAAATTACTTTTTAATTTACTCTTCTCTAAATGCACACTTAATTCCTATGTGATCATAGCAACGGAAGACGAGTATTCACAAAACAGTAACTCGAACAACCCAAGAAAAACAGCTCATTTTTAAGTAATTTAACAGGCCGTTTCGAAACACCCTCAAGGTGTATCGAAACGCCTTGACCTGGTTAACCCAACTAAGCCTACACGAGGAAGCCGTTTCGGAACGGGGGTCAAACATTCTGAAACACCCTCTCTGGTCAACTTCTCGTGGTCAACAAGATTTGACCGTTTCGAAACACCATAGACCCGTTTCGGAACACCTTCATCTCGCTAATTTCTCAAAATTCCAGTAGCAGAAGTGTACCGAAACAGGCCCTATCCGTTTCGAAACGCTTGGCCAAAAACAGAGGGACCGTATCGAAACAGGGTAACCCGTTTCGAAACGCCCTCTGTCAGCAGACTGGTTTTAGCTGATTTATGGCACAAGGGTGCCCCTAAACCTCACTAAAACCTCCAACAACACCCTAACAACAATACTAAAGGTAAACCAACATACGAGCATGCTTGAACATCGTCATACAAGACTAAACACCAAGGTACAACATCACTAGCCACACATCCATACATGTCATTAGGGATATTAAGCTTTAACATATCCAACACTTAGGCAATTCTAGATAGCAAGATACTAACATGGTTTCAAGCATAACATACATCCCAAAGCCAAATTAACAACACAAACGAGGAGTCTAAAATGCTCCTAAGCAACATCAACCACAACACTCCAAAAGCATTATAACACGACACCTATCCCATTGCTTTACTATTACAATCTTTAAATTTAACTATCATACTTGAGCTAACCGTAAGCAACACTTGGAGGCCTTTCCTTGCCCTTGCCACCCACAAGCCATTGATCTGCATTGTCGAACAAAAGAGAGCGTAAGCATAAAAGCTTAGTGAGGGTAAGCTCATAAAACAAACCTTCGACAATGCAGGGTCCAAGCACAAGCTACAACCAAGATAAAATGCATGATCTTACCTCCGATCCACGCGAGCCATAATTATAGATGATGCATGAACATATATTCAATATCATGTCATGCTCAACATGTTTAAATCCACAACATATGAAATCACATATATTAAACCATGTTAGCAACGCATCCCAAATCACATTGACCCACAATTAACCACATATTGGCAACATAAACTACAATCCGTATTGGCACCTAGCTATGACTCGAATACGCGGATAACCGTTGGAACTCACATCCAACAACAACAATACCTGATGGTGGGATTACACTCATCACCGTTTCTCGCGGAGGGGATTCCACTCATCCTCACGCCCATTTCACGCGGAGAGGATTCCACTCATCCTCACGCCCGTCGATGGGATTCCACTCATCACCGACTAATATATATAAAAGAAGATTTCCGGGCGAACCCGTACTCCATCTTGATGAATACCATCATCAAGACCACGCGCGCATTTTGACTCACGTGTGCACACTAAACATCCTAATGATCGATCATTTGTACCCAAGCATACTAGTGCCAATACTACACATTTCATTAATCTATCACAATATCAATCCATAACAACTTCCGTGCTTAGCACGTACTCACCATGACTCACCGTCATGCACGAACCACATTTCCATGCCTAGCATGTACTCACCATGATCCTCGGATCATACAATCACTTCATAACATCATTACACATGTCAACACTACATGTATCTCAATAATACAAATATCACATCATATTTCATACATATGTATATCTCTATCACATTTATCATCAACATGCATGTAACAATGCATTAAGCCATGCCTCCACATACATGTATAACAACATAAGCATAACCACCATAAGCATGATTAAACATGAGGTATAATTCAACACTTTAAAGATCAACCAAGGTCTCTAACTAAAGTTTGGGATTAGGCTACCACCCTAATCCCAACTCTAGGTGGGTCTACCAATCCCAACCTAGTTCACATGCTTGAACCAACACTTGAAAACCATTTAAAAATATTTAACCACTCACCTCTACCTCCAAGCTCATCTACCAAGCAACAATGGTCTTCAATTTCCGGATTTGTCCCCAAGGCTTCACCAACACAAATTCCCGCTTCTAATCAACCTCAAACACAATTCAAACAATCCCAAATCAGCCCAACATCAAAAGACCAACCCGGAATAAAATTCAATCGCAATTTACAAGGTTGCAAGCCATGACCAAACCCCATACTTTGCAATCTCGGACAGCCCACATACCCCTTCCAAAATCCATATTTCCAACACCCATTGCACCCACAAATGATCCCAAATCAACCCCTAACCATAGCACTACCATTGGGCTATCAATTCCCACCAAAAACAACCCCCAAAACTCACCCAAAACCCTTCAAAAAACCCATTTATACCCAAATTCGGGAATTCATTCAAAACACTCTAAAAATTATATATATTGGACCATTTGATTCATAGATATCATATCTAACAATAACAAATCAAAAGCTTTAGTAAAAACCCATAAAGCCTTAACCTTTAGCTTAAAACTCTGAAAAACCCAAATGTAAAATACATGGTTTTAGTGAAATCTAAAAATACTAAAATGTAGAGGATAGCAAGGCCAAGTCAAAACTATATTTACCTTTCAAAAAGCTCAAAGGATGAGGAATAAAGGAGGTGGAAGAGTGAGGTGAAGAGGAGCTCTCTTTTCACGTTAGAAATGGGAAATGGGGAGGAGGATGAAGATGAGCACATGCTCATCTTTTGCTTTATTTTAAATTCACCCAAAAACAATGTTTACCACAATGCCCTTAATGAAAGTCCAAAACTCATATCTCTTAAAGTCCATGGATTTTGGACCCAAGAGATAGGCCCAACATAGTTGTAAATATTATGAAATCCCGAGGCCCGCAAAAATATTTTTATTATCTAAATTGTAAAACCGAACCCAAAATAATATTAAAATATTATTTTCACCCGACCCCTAAACCCGGGTGTTACAATGAGTGTAATTCCCTCCGTGAGAAACAGTGATGAGTGTAATCTCACCGTCAGATAATGTTGTTGTTGGATGTGAGTTCCAACGGTTATCCGCGTATTCGAGTCATAGCTAGGTGCCAATACGGATTGTGGTTTATGTTGTCAATATGTGATTATTTGTGAGCCAATGTGATTTGGGATGTGTTGCTAACATGGTTTAATAAATGTGATTACATATGTTGTGGATTTAAACATGTTGAACGTGACATAATATCGAATATGTGTTCATGCATCATGGGTAGATTGGCTTATGTGGGTCAAAGGTAAGAACATGCATTCTATCTTGGTTGTTGCTCGTGCTTGGATCATGCATTGTCGAAGGTTTGTTTTATGAGCTTACCCTCACTAAGTTTTTATGCTTACGCTCCTTTTGTTCGACAATGCAGATCAGTAGCTTGTGGGTGGCAAGGGCAAGGAAAGGCCTCCAAGTGTCGCTTTTGGTTAGCTCAAGTATGAACTTTAAATTGTAGATTGTAATAGTCAAGTAATGGGATAGGTGTTGTTAAATTGAGCTTGGATGTATGTGATGTTGGTTTGGCTTTTAGATGTTTTGTTTGAATTGTAAATCTTGCTTATGTTGCATGTCTTGAATGCATATATGTTTGTTTCTAAGGCATGAGCATTTATGTGTTAGGTATGTCTTCTTTTTGATAAATGTATGAATCCTTTCATTGCATGATCCTTGTACGTTTTGAATGTCATGTATGTTGATATCTTGGTGGTTAAATGTTGTATGGAGGCTTGAATGTGGTTAGGGGAGTCTTAAAGTGCATCTAGAATCGAGTCTTGTGTTGTTTTGCTGAATTTTGAGGTCTTGCAGTGTAGGGCGTATTGATACGCCTAAGGGCCGTATCGATACGGTTTGCCCTCCATGACTCATTTTTTGGCTCGGTGTATCAATACACGGGGGTGTATCGATACGCTAAATGCTCACTGGAATTCTGAGATTTTGGTGAGAATTTGGCGTATCGGTACGGATCTATCTCGTTGACCACGAGATGTTGACCGAGGAGGGCGTATCGATACGCTCAAGGGTTGTATCGATACGATCTTCCTGTGTTGACTGAAGAGTGTTGACTTGGTCAAGGCGTATCGATACCCTTGACTGGTGTATCGATACGGCCTGCTCTGTGGCATTAAAATGGGTTGTTTTAAATGTGTTGTTTTGGATGGTCGTTTTTATATTGCTTGAGCTTCCGCTGTCTTGTTTCACATAGGACATAATGGTGCATATAGACAAGATAAATAAAAGAAATTTTTCTAGGGTTGCTAACCGAGGGAGAACCTTAACGGGTTTCGCTTCAGTTTTCCCCGTGTAGCTTACTCGGACCGGTCATATGTCCAGACCGGGACGAGGGGGTTACAATAAATCCTTGAACTTTTGAGAAAAAAATCAATTAAGCTCTTGATTTTTGTATCCAATTAAGCCCTTATACTCTAAAATTTCATCAATGCACCTTTTGACCAACACTGATAGTTAAATCTAACAATTTTTTTGGATCAGTTGGTGCAACGTGTCGTGTTACAATATTGTCACTCATCATTTCTAGAATTTTTTATTTTATTTAAAAACTAGTTTTAAAGTTATAGAAAACTTATAAAAAAATATTTTTTTAAGAAATCTGTAAATGTCAAATGACATTACTGTAGTGTATCAAGTGACAGTAATATCTCAAGAAATAAACCATAAAAAATTGATGGTCAAAATTGATTAAAGACTTTAATTGATTTAATTTATTGATTTGAAAGCTTAATTGAGTGCAAAAAAGTTTAGAGGTTTAATTGGTTCTTTTCAAAAGTTTAAGGGCTTATAATACCCTTAAGCCTATAATTTATTTATAATGTTATTTTTTAAAGAATGATTTTGAGAACAAAGTATTGATGAGAGCATGAAGGAGTCTAGGAATTGATGAGAAGAAAGAATTTACAAAGAGTTGTAGTTAAATGATCAAATTGAAAAAAAATGTGAAATCGATAAACTATATTGCAAAAAAAATTATTATCAAAAAGAAAAATTGAAGATACATGTATTCTATAGTGGTTTAAAAGCAAGTGTTTCAAATTTAGTAAATAAATGGTCTTAAAATGATATAGAAATTGAAGAACAAAGAAATCCTATAAAGTTAAGGGGTTAAATTAAAAAATAAGAAAAAATTGTTGTCAAAAAAGGAAAAATTGAAGTTACTTAGATATTTACAATGATTGAGGAGTATGTGAACCTGTGGTTCAAATTTGGACAAAAAATAAACTAAAATAAAGGATGAATAAAAGAATATGAAAGTTAGGATCAAATCACAAAATAATCAAATTACAGTACTTAGATAAAGACCATAACTATCATTTTATTTTCAGTCTTTTTTATTATTCAAACTTTACAAATTCAAACTCGATTCAAACTTAAATTCTAAATTAAAATTTTAAATTGATGCAAATAACTCAAAATATATAAAAAAAAATTCAAATCAAATCAAATTAAATCCGGCTTATTCATAACCGGAAACATTGCTTACTATTATTGGTTCTGAATCATGAACGAAATTATTTGCTTTGATGGATCAGAGGAGAAGATGTTTTTCCTTTCTTTGGTCTGTATTGATTTTTCTTTTTCCTCCATGCACTTCGGCTCGACCTGGCCTACCATGTTTTGAGTTTTATTTTAAGGTTTGATTACAGAATATATATATATATATATATATATATATATATATATATATATATATATATATATATATATATATATATATATGATTAATATTCTATACACAAGCGCCTTAATTTTAGGGTATATAGAGTTAGTTTAGGGTATAGGGTTTAGGGGTTTAGGTGTAAGTGGTTAGAATTTAGGGATAGTTGTTTCAATTTAATGTTTATGGTTATAATTTAGGGTTTATAGGTTAGGGTTTAGTTTTTAAGGTAATATGGTGAAGATTTAGGTTTTAACCTATAAACCCTAAATTATAACCCTAAACCTTAAATTGAAACAACTATCCCTAAATTCTAACCCTCTACACCTAAACCCATAAACCATATACCCTAAACTAACTCTCTATACCCTAAAACTAAGGCGCTTGTGGAAACTTTCAGTTTTCACTGCCTGTGTATAGAATATATATATATATATATAGGGACGAAGCCACAGCTCCAATGGGAGGGGCTGTGGCCCCCCGGATAGGGGGAATTTTTTTTTTACCCTTTAATTCTTTATATTTTTCTTGAAAAAATTGGGATAATTGTGAATTTACCCCTCCCACCTTTCAAAATTTATGTTTTGCCCCCCACTTCAAATCCTAGCTCCGTCTCTGTATATATATATATATATATTAGGTGCTTTAAATTTTTTTTATTAATCAAATAGATACTTAAAGTTTACTTTGTTATCATTCTTAGAAGCCACTAAAATTAAGTTTGCGACGTGAGTTGATTCAAATTAATTGAAGTAAAATTATAAAAATCGAGAGAGCAATCAAAAAAAAATTTCAAGAAAACTTTAGCCATCTCAAACAAATAACAACATTGTTTGGACAATTATTTAAAAAAAACCACCTAAAACAAATATATATATATATATATATATATATAATTTAAGAACTTATTTTTTATTTTTTAAGGATTGTTATCTGAAAATAGTCATGAAGTAAACTTTAAACATTTATTTTGACAAAAAAAATTAAGCACTTAAAGCAAAAAGAAGTATAGTTTACACACTTATTTTATAATTAAGCCTTATTTTAATAACAAATCAATAAAATTAAAAATATAATTTTATTATAAATAAAGTAAAAAAGAACAAAAATAAAAAGTACGAGAGATAGATAGGCAATTTGTATTATGTTTTTAATGTGGATTATTTACCATGTTTTCTTTAACTCTATATTTTTTTTGACAAACTTCAACTCTATATTTATAGACATAAAAATAAATATCATATACAATTGTAATTCTAATAGATATTAAAATCATAATAATAAAGAACATCAAATTCTTATTTAATACATAAAGTTCTAATCATAATGAATAACATATAAATAAATATTTATAACCAAATTTATATTAATATTAATATTAAAAAAATATCTCATAAACAAATTTATTTAAATATCATCCGATGTATTCGAATAATTCTAATCCTAGACTTTAATATATTTTACATTAGAATCAAATTTTTTTCCAGGATAAAAATCCTAAATTTAATATTATATAAATTGCAATCAGGTTAAACCGACTCAGAAGTTAAAAATCTTTACACATATCTAACTCTTTAAATTAGACCGGATTAATCGAAACGGGTGAATGACCCAGACAAATGAGATCTGGCAGACAACCCAAAAACGACACCGTTTGGTGAAGTTCTGTGTGTGATAGTAACAATTTTTATTATTTATTTATTCCCCTAAAAGATTAATCAGACAAGAGTTCTTCCGTTTTCAACTGAAATCTTCGGACCAGAAGAAAAAAGAGCAAATCGGAGTTTCTGTCAAAGGTAACCCAAAATTTCTTCTTTTCACTTGATGTTCATAGTATCTTCATTTACGGGTTGTTGGTTTTCTGCCAAAAGATCAAGACTTTGCCTTGTGTGAAGGACCAAAGCAAAGAAACAACCTTTTCTTTGTAGTCTTTGCAGTTTTAGTTCTTATGGTTTTGATTGTTCAGTTCTCTTTAGATCTCACTTTCATGCCTTTTGTTCCTGTAGTTGAATTCCCCAGATTTTTTTGAAAACCCTATTTGCTAGTACGGTAATAGAATTATAAGATGTTGATGGGATTTCAGGACAGATCTTCTATTGAACCTAACTTTCTTCTTTGGTCTTTGAGAACTAATCTTGATTTGTATGCTGTTTCTTATGGTGATTTGAATTTTCTAGCAGAATCCATTTGGAGCTATAACCTGTTATTGCCCTTGTTCCATAGTACTTTATCTCAATATGATCAGCTGCTCTGATAAATCTGTAGCATGTTTTTAAAATATATTTTTTCGACTCTCATGAACTTTGGACTTTGCATTTAGTTTAGTCTGTTTGGAATTATCATTGCCATCTTCTTCAACTTCTGAATTATTAGACTTGAACATAATTCAGTAGTTATAAGTGAGGTTGTCTTCCTGCCAGATTCACACTTATACTATTACAAACTTATAGTCTGTCTTGTTCTTGAATACTAGTTTTGATCTTGTAGGAAAACATGGAAGCCAATAGGGGACAAGGTGGCATTCAGCAGTTGCTTGCTGCAGAACAAGAAGCTCAGCATATTGTAAATTCTGCCAGAAATGGTAACTACTCTACTTGTTGTGTTCATCAGATTCACACTTGTACTATTACAAACTTATGGATTGATATCTATGTTTGTTCATGTGTATACCTGCAAGTGTTCCTGAAAATATACGAGGCTACCTTCTCATATCCCTGATTTTGAGGAGGAGAAAGGAAAAGTTATGTTTTCATGACCTCAATGCAGAAGTTGGTCGTCTTTTTCTCACGTTGCATCCGTCTGTATTTTTGTGTGTGTATGCACTCAGTCATTCACATGAATGATTTTATGTACATGTTTGTTTCCTGACATGCGTGGAATTGCTTTTGCTTGCATTATTTTTGGTCTTCTCAAAGTAGTCCGTGGGTTTCTTTTTGGTTTATTATTATAAGTTATAACATTGCCCTTTTAGCTCTAAAGTAATTTTCCTTGGTTCTTTACTTCTTCAATTTCTACCTTTAGCCAAGATGGCTAGGCTGAAACAAGCCAAGGAAGAGGCTGAAAAGGAGATTGCGGAATACCGGGCTCAAGTGGAGAAGGAGTTTCAGAGGAAACTTGCCGAGGTAAATACTTCTTGATGGTTTACTAGGCTGAGCATCTGACCCTTCTTCTTGCAGCTTGTAAAGTGTCTCTTTATCGCTCGAGATTGTTAATGAGCGCTGGAAGCTTTACTTCTCACCTTGCATAATAGTAGCATCATAGATTCTCACCTTGCACAATAGTAGCATCATAGATTCATTAACTCTCTGTCTTCCGATGTCTGTCTTGTGGTCTTCAAACAGAGCAGTGGAGATTCAGGTGCTAACGTGAAGCGACTTGAGCAAGAAACTGATTCAAAGATTCAGCACCTGAAAAACGAGGCTGCAAGAATATCAGATGATGTTGTCCAAATGCTTCTCAAGCATGTCACAACCGTAAAGAATTAGTCCTCTTGAGATGGCAAACATTCACAACCTGTTACTGTTTGTTTCGCCGCATGATGTTATATTTGCTTTGTTGTCTTTTAATTTAAACTCTGGTGAGCAGATTAGACCCTTTTTATCAGGTAAACCGGTTTGAGAATATGTAGGACAAATGGTGTGCCTATTTATTTTATGCATGCAGACAAGAGCAATAAAGTTTTACTTGTGTCAATTGTCTTGCGTTCTGTACCTATACATGGAATATCAGATTCTCATGTACATACATCATTTGCAATTACAACATAAATCCGAAGACATGGCAAAAACAAAATACAGAGTGATAGAATTCAGGATTTTGGCTTGGGGAAAATGGAGATGTTGAAACTCGAAACCGGATTCCTTCGAGACTATTTGTTTGGTCAATTTTCGGTCTCGCTATCAAGAAGTGTTGAGCCTGAAAATAGGCTAACACCAACCAAAGATGTGGACGGAGGTTGTTGTGGCAATTTAGAATGGTTGATCCTATCTAGTTTGAGCAGAGAGCCGTTGTAGATGATGGTCAGAATAAGTGGGAATCTGTTAAAGGGAAAAACCGGAGATATAGTGCTAAGTGGGGGAGAGTCTCCCTTTAGCCAATTCTCACTTATTCTGACCACCATTTACGGCGGCTCTCTGCCCTAAAAGGGCTGAATCGCTTGAAACCGTCACAACAGCCTCTATCGATAGCAATATTTGGTGTCGGCCTATTTCCAATATCAACAAGGAGCATATGGTATGCATGAGAAAGGGAAACACCAATTGTATAGTTATGGGAATCCAAATCATCCAATCCAAGCACTCTCAGACAAATCAGCTTCACAAGTGCAAAAGAGGCTTTGCTTTATGATCTAGAAAGAGGAAAAAGGGATCTCAAAAAACCAACAGATGAGGGCTGAATGAGCTTGTGTCACATGCCTTGAGTTTCTTTCTTACAAACACCCTACCACCTTCACCAAGTTTAGAGCCAAAAAAGTTGGAAAAAGAAGTTGCCTTTTCAGGTGGGAATTACATGGATTGAGCTTGTGTTTAGCTATATGCCAAATTTGACAACTCAAAAGCAAGGGTGACATGTTTCAAGGGGAAACAAAAAGGAAGAAAAAATAGTATGGGAGCATAGTCAGCTTGAAGCCAACTTGATTCAATTAGATTTCTCCCTTTTCTTTGTCTTTATGTGTTGCATCTTCTCCCTTTTATCTTTCTTGAAGAATAATAAACCCTGCAAGTCAAAGAAGATGAACAAAGGGAGCTGAAAATGGATATTGAAAGCTACACATAAAACCAACATGTCAGTGGATATGTATATGTGCTGAAAATGGATATTGAAAGCTATAGTTTTCTGGCATCAATGTTGGATTCAACAGTTACTTTTAGAAGTAGGTAACACTATTCTTCATCTTCAGTCTAAATCGAAAACATGCAAGTCAAGATCAGGAGTTCGAGTATTGAGTTGAAAGAGTCTCTCCAATAATAAATCTCTACACTACCTGATTCGAATTAATCAATCAATAAATTAAATACCGATGGTTATAAAAAAAATCAAAACCGAAAACAATTTACCTGCTTAGCTCATAATTTCCTAAAACTATAAACTGTGTAACATGCACTTGTGTAATATTCTTCAGCCTCTATTTAATTATCCATTCCATTATCCATTAAACCATTGCTGCAAAAGCATATGTTATTCGGATTTAAAGTGAGTCTCAAATTTGAAAAATGTTCAATTGTTTTAAAAAAAGCCTGCCGACAGGATTTTGATGGCATCGATTTATTTTTTCCAAAAACAAATTAAAAATTGAATAAAACAGTGATTGGCCAAATCCTGGGGACCAAAGCACTTAGCACTAGCAGCCTCGAAATATATCATTTTCAGTCTAGATGGGAATTATGTTAAAGTTTCATCTTTTATTTCCATTATAATGATTATCAAAGGCCGTATGGTTGGCCATTATCTACAGGAAATTCAATTATTATATGAATGACTTCACCAGGGGAAATCTCCAACCGTTGAAATTGTGAATTGAGATCTCAAATCCTATTATATTCCTCACCCCACGAAAATAATCATAAAATTCAAGAAAAGAAAATCCTGATTCTTGGCAACTTGTAGATTTTATTTTTTAATTTCAGAGTTATATTTGATATTTGAAGTGTCCAATTTGTGGAACAAGCCATGTTATGAGATAAGGTTGAAAATGGTGGCAGTGGAAAATACCTGTAAAGCATTTTTTTAAATCAATAAACCGAATGGTTTGTAAAATTTTTATCTAATAAATCAATTATCCATTAGTAAGATAAAACAATATGTATTAAAGTTTGAATCATGATATTGTTTTTAAATAGAATAAATAAGATTGAAATGATTGTTCTCTAATAAATTTTTTGTATTCAATCATAATTAATCGGTCGATAATAATAATTATACTAAAATATTATAAAAACATATAAAATTAAAATTGATAAAGATCCTATCTTTAATAATAAAACGTAAATTGTAATTAACCAAAAATATTAAGACTTTAATCTCCTATCGCCTTCTGTCAAAGTTTGGGTATTTTTGTCATTAAACGACAAGAAAAATGGGAAAAAGAAAAAGAGAAAACAAAGCTGATCACTTTAGCACAATTTCTATCTCTTCATCATCAATGGTGGTTTCGGTGGAGCTTTACGCAAACCCGATATTCACCCAACCAAAGATTCCCTCTTTTTTATTTATTTATTCTTTTGATACAGAAATGAAAGGGGAGAGCAGGTAGCAAACGTAGTTTTTCTTTTCTTCTCCCAAATAATTTCGTCTTTTTTTCTTCATTTTTTGGGTTTTTGAGGGGGAAATGGAAAACCCTGAATTTTTTACATGAAATTTAGATCGAACTTGGTTATAAAAATCATTCCTTTATAATTTTTTTGCAAAATTTTCCGGTTTGTTTTACTTTATATTCCAAAACCCGGGAAAAATTCATGGGGAACATCGGAAGTAGCGGAGTAAATGGCCGGAGAAGGCACGGAAGCCGGAGGAACCACCCTCCCCCGCCACCTCCGCCTCCTCCAACTCAGCCGCAGGCTGAAATCGCCGCCAACCGTTACGTCTTTGCCGCCGCAACGCCTTACCCGCCCCAATACCCGAACACCAACCCGCCCCAGTACTACCAGTACCCGGGGTACTACCCTCACCAGCCGCCTGTGCCGTTGCCGCTTCCGGCGCCCTACGATCATCATCACCCCCATCGGGGTGGGCCCCACATGGAGCCCGCCAATTGGGGTCGATATGCTTATGGACCGATGATGCCACCGCCGCCGGTGCCGTATATAGAGCACCAGAAGGCGGTTACGATAAAGAACGACGTCAATTTGAAGAAGGAAACCTTGAAATTCGAAGCTGATGAGCTGAATCCTGGGAAGTTGTTGGTATCTTTCACGTTTGATGCTACCGTTGCTGGAAGGTATAAGAATTCAGTCACTTTGTTTAAAAAATTTTCCAGTTTGGCCATCTGCGACAATAGAATAGTTCTAGCTACTTTCGATTACAACTTTGCTCCTCGGATATCATTCATATGATTATTGTTAATTTTGTTCTAAGAGCCTGAGTGTCAATAATGCCAATTTAGATGATTATTGTATTAGACTTAGAGAGAGATGCATTCTTAAAGGGATAAAAAAATTGGGAAGTGGTTTTAACACATGACTTCAGGGTTTTATTTTGTTAACTCTGTATCGATTTTGTAGATTCTCAGCTATATTTGGAGGTTTTAAAGTTGCCTTGTTTATATGGGGTTTGACTGTAAAGAACTCTCTTTTTTGTATACTATTTGAAATTTCAAATCAACTTTAATCCAGATGCCAAGTTGATCGAAAAAGGAAGAGAACTTACAAGATGGTATTTTACCTCATTAGATGTGTTTTTGAGGTCTCATTCATTCCTCTGCATGTCAGACTTCGTGCCCCAGATTTTTTTTTTTACTTGGTAGAGCAAATGGAAGTAGGTTTACCGTTTACCTTGAGAGGGATAGAATAATAGTGGTATTTTGTTGTCCTTTTAAATTTACACATCGTGCTAATCAGATGTAAAGACTTATGAAGTAGAGTGAATGGATGGAAAAGAGAGTTCTGAGCTTTAGATTTAAGGAGCTTGTGAGTATAGGAAAAGAAACACGATGATGTTTAACTCTGATTCATTTTCTTGTAGAAATGTACTAATGCATTTGATATTATTTCTTGTACAAAAGAAACACGATTTAAGCATGTAGGTGGCTGACTTTCTTGTATTAATGTACTAATGCAATTGATATAATCATTTTCTTATACACTGTTTCGTTAATCAAACAATATATTATTTGATGTATTTTTGTTTCTCTAGGATCATGAGAAAGTTATACTTAATGGAGCACATTCATGTAGCCCTTAAGCACAAGTGCTTCCATTTTCTTCTTAGAATCAATTTTCTGCATTGAGGTTGTGTTGAATCTTATATTGTAGTTCAGATTTGCCCCGGGGGGGGGGGGGTTAATCGTGTTTGGTCTCTGATATTATTTCTTAACGAGATGTATTATTTGGCTTTTCTGCATACAGGATGACTGTTATTTTCTTTGCAAAAGAAGGTGAAGACTGCAATCTGACAGCAATGAAGGAAAGTATTCTACCCCCAGTTATTTTACCTTTCGAACAAGGTCTAGGACAGAAGTTTAGACTGCCCTCTGGAACAGGGATCGATATCTCTATGTTTGAGGAGTCGGAATTATTGAAAGTAGATGCAGTGGACATCTATCATCTGGCCATAAAGGCAGAGGCATTGCCTCTCAACCAGAATGTGTCGGATGGAAACCAAGAGTCAGGAGCCATGAATTCTCAGATAACACAGGCAGTGTTTGAGAAGGAGAAGGGTGAATACCAAACGAGAGTCGTGAAACAGATCCTGTGGGTGAACGGGATGAGGTATGAACTGCAAGAAATATATGGGATCGGAAATTCAGTTGACAATGATGTTGATGCTAATGATAGTGGAAAAGAATGTGTTATTTGCCTTTCAGAACCTCGGGACACAACCGTCCTTCCCTGCAGACACATGGTAAACACCGCTGCTTGTTCTTTCTCTTCATTACTTCAACTCCATTCCTTTTCTCCCTTTGTTTGGTCTTTTGCACTATTGACTGAATAGACAAGAAAGCAAAGGGCAACACCCGACTGTTGGCCTAAGCTCGATGAATAAATCCTGTAGTAATAACTTAATAGGTAGTGAAAATCTTCTTTACTTTTTCAAGTAATAGACTACTCGCTTACTCCTTTTCCATTCAGGGAAATGTTGGTTATAACCAATTTTCAGTTTTGGGGAATTGAGATTATAGCAGGTGGTTGATATAACTTATGTTTGTACATAATGCAGTGCATGTGCAGCTCATGTGCAAAGGTTTTGAGATGCCAAACGAATCGGTGCCCGATCTGTAGGCAACCGGTTGAGAGGCTTTTGGAGATAAAGGTCAACAATGGCCCCGATGAATGAGATGAGAACATGTTTCTTCAACTATCTTCCTGTATAGTATTTTGTTATCTTTATGTCAAGCCTTTCAAATAACCGAAACATGAAGTTATATTCAATTACATTACATGTTATGAACGAAATGCTGGAATTTACACAAAGATATATTCAGTCAAATAGATGCCATCTTGTTTGATGGGACTTTAGAAATATTTTTGCGAGTTCTACTTTATTTGTTCCTTATAGGATGCTTGCTCTACAACTAGAACTCTCGTTTTCTTGGAGCTGCCGAGCATGGTAGCAGGTATGTATGTGTATAGGGTTGGAAATGGAGCCAGACGGGAGATTGTTTGTATGTGTTGTTTAAATGAAAAAAAAAAGTCTGAGATTGTTTGTATGTGTTGTTTAAATGAAAAAAAAAGAGCCTGAGATTGTTTGTATGTGTTGTTTAAAAGAAAAATCAGTCTGTTTTTGTAGGATGAGAATTACAAAGTAAAATTTAACCTTTATCTCCTAAGAAAGTTCATCATATTTTTAAAACCCAACACTAAGTAAATTAGAACTTAGAATTTATGATGAACAAAAACTACGTTTTCTACTACTTTAAACTCATCTTGGAAGGTAAAAATATTTGCAAGATGTTGAATAGGAATATAGTTTAGTCTAACACTTTTTATTCTTCAGTTTTATGAAATTTTCAAAGTTTTCTGAATTGATTTTGAAATTCGTATGCTATCAAGTAATATAGTGGACGTTTTGTGTGACAGCACAAATTTTCATAGGATGATTAGTATATTTTTGAATTCATTTTCGAATAAGTGAAATATTTGGTACAAATTATGAACTCTCCTTCCTTGATACCTAAGCAACTTTTTCTGCGATAAGTAATCTTGATGCGTCTTTTCAAATATGCTTCAAAAGGTGACATTTAGTATAAAATAGATTATGATAACGAAACAAAGGGATCTTACAAGTTTCAAATACAAATCTTGAAGGAGCAATTTCAGGTCAGTGTTCATATATATTCTAGAAATAGCCGTTTGTACTTACAATGGAGGTTTCTCATTTTCCTCCACACCTCTTTCTGCTCTCAATGCCATTTTTCTTCCTTCAATATACAATGGATTCAGATGGTTTACCTCATTCCAATTCTACTTTGAGAAAAACCCAACTCCATAAACAGATGAACGGCCACACTAGCAAATAGAAATGCAACTCCAGCACAGAGAAACATTACAGTGATAAAAAAGAAAGGGAAAAAATAGAGCTTTGTTTTGTCTTGCCTCTTTTGATGATTGTTAGCTACAACTGCCAATCTTGCTGGATACCAATGGCTTATCCTTGAAACTGTTACTTAACACGGTTTCGCTGATGTTGCTTGAGTTGCTTTCTGCTACGCCGGGTCTCATCCAGATCTTTATGTGTCCCTCTCGACAAACAGTAAGTACAGATTCCTGGGTAAAAATCAATCCAGAGAGAGGTTCGGTGTGGACGCGATGAACAACCAGTGGTGAAACTTTTGGAACATCTCGAATGCTTGGGGCAGGTTGCAGGGTACCTAATGGGGATACATTGTCCCATTGGGATGATTGGCTCCCCGTGCTGTAAGTGGGAGATCCACCAGGAGGGCATCGACGCAATGGCACTACAATTTCATCCATTTCCAGGTCCCACAATAATAACTGTGTGTCCTATACAGAGGAAGGTAATAATGAGATGTGAATGATAGTGCAGGTGCTGCAAGGAAGCATATTTTCAAGACTAACATTGATAGAAGTGACATAATTAGGACATTGATAGTAATTACTTTTACCAGACTAACATCATCTATATACCTGACCAACAGAGCCAAACCGGTACATCACCGTCTCCCCCGTGCCATCAGAGTTAGGTGATGACCAATACGAATCAAATGCCACTCCACTAACCTGCCAGCACCATTTAGAAAGAAATGAGTATGGAGCCATCATAATCCACACTAGATAAACAGAAGCCTTCACCATAAGGTAAGAATCGTACCCATGAGTTGTGCCCCTCACCCCATGCCACAACCTTTCGATCTTCCATACTCCAAACTTGAACCAAGTCATCTTCACCTCCAGTCAAAATATATTTCCCATCCATACTGTTCAGTGGAAGTTGATGTCAGTAAAGGTGACAAATTGGAAACACAGTGTACTCGTAAAAAACAGCATTAATGATTTCAAAAGAATTCTGAAATTAAAAATAGAGCACCTCCAAGCGCAACACAATAGAGCACCATAATAACTTTTGCCACCACATATGAGTTGTTCTTTTGAATAGTCAAACACTCGCAGATAACCTGTGCTCAGTACGTAGAAAGAGTAAAACTTAGAAACTTCGAAGTTCAAACTAAAAAAAACAAAACATCCATAAAATGAAAATGATGTCAAGTTGACTGATACCATCTCTTCCAACAGTTGCTAAGAAGGACCCATCATGGGAGAAAGCAATGCTATTAATTGAACCTTGACAAACATGCCATCTCGCGATTGGGTTGCTCTGGAGGAAATAATGGCAAGTAAAAAAGCCAAAACAGTATGTGGAAAGATAGGAGGAAAACTTCTATGGATTCCTCATTGATGTCAAAGATCAGTAGGACTAATACCAATTTATTGTGTTAAGGCATGTCCTATCTTGCCAGATATCAAGACTATATGATATTAACTGAAACAAAAACGAAAATATGCGCATAAACCAGAAGGTCGGTACAAGACTACATAGCCAGCTAAATGTGTTGAGTAAAGGTTTTGAGGAATCCTTAAAAACGTGCAAACTACACCACCTACAGCTCTCTAAAGAAATTTGGGTGCCAAATCCCATTTTGGCAATCTAGATCACACATAATGCAGCAATGCATGCATTATCTAATTTAAACAGAATGTTGTTTAGCTGGAAACTAGAAGTGCATATAAAGAAAATCTATGCAGCACCTGCAATAAATATATACATGAATCCTTACTGGCCTCCTGCTTTAGATGATAAATCTAAGGTAAAGACTACCAATTTTTAGGAAACATGCAGAAATAGGAAAATTCTAAAATTATTTTTCCCCCAAAAAATATATAAGCACTGACCAGTACCTTACTGTAACGTGCATGCGCAACAGAAAATTGAGTTTGGTCTTTTATAACAGGGAACGAAGAATCGGCAGCACCTTCCTTATTCTAGAGGGCAGAAAAAGAAAGAAAAAAACTTAGACAACAATTTGATGCATTGAACATGGTAAAATTTGTAAGTTACACTTCCAGAAGTAAAAGTATCCTTATTTAATTACTAAAAACTTGCCTTTTCATACACGTACATGTTTCCATCCGCATGAGCTACCACAAAAGCACCATCTCCTCCAGGAACCCATGCAATGCTAGTACAGCGACTGCTGCAAATTACAAGAATTAATAACATAGGCAACCGAGTCAACACAATTAAAAACATCAATTCAGGATAAAGACCTATTAGAAATAGAAGTCAGTGCCCTTTCATTACCCTGAGGGTAGTCCATAGAAGGCAAATTCTAGGAATCACAGCAGAGGAAAGTCAAATATTGCTAGAAGGCTTACAATAAACTCAGTGAAAGACCAAGCCAGTCACTGTCTAGCTGACCTTGTATCGATAGGATTGATACCTTTGAGTACAGCTCAACTTTTGATGATCAAAGAGAGAACAAATGAAGCCACAATACAGCTAGGTCTCTAGGTGGATAGAAATCAAAATTATGGGTTACTGAA
Source organism: Hibiscus trionum (assembly GCA_030270665.1). Taxonomy (NCBI): domain Eukaryota; kingdom Viridiplantae; phylum Streptophyta; class Magnoliopsida; order Malvales; family Malvaceae; genus Hibiscus; species Hibiscus trionum. The sequence goes on from BSYR01000037.1 coordinate 2,923,613, forward strand.
AGGAAATATCGCCCTATTAAAATAACAAAAACAGATTCCGGAAAAAAGATTTTTCATAATAATTAAGTGGGGCAAGCTTCATACACCATTTAAAAGAGAAAAATGATCTATCTAAGATGTCATATAAATTATCCTGCTCCAAGCCATTGGGTATTACAATAAATTCTTACACCACCATAGACCAGTCTAGACTCCTGAGCACAAAAATCATAAAAGAAAACATGCAAGAAAACCTAAAACAAAGCATTTCTGAACTCACAATTTTAAAAGGAGAACTCATATGGTGAAGACGGGTTCAAAAGTCAAGCTTCTGAAAAGTCGGAAAAAGTACAATGGATGTAGTAATGTAAATCTTGCCTGTTATTGATAGAACCATCTTTGTTGTAATGCTGCGCCCCAACAAGCTTCTTTCCGACATCCTGTAACTGCTGTCTCAGTGACACAGAGTAAACTACAGTAATACACACAGAACTGATAAATTTGCAGTGTTTAAACCGACGAGCTATAATTGCAAATTAAAACAAGCAAAGATGAATTACCATCACCAGAATTCAACCCAATAAGCAAATCATGGCCATCTTTGGCTTCTTGATCGAACGCGTGGCAGATAGGGTTTGAATTACTGAAACTGATAGACTTTATTGGATCCTACATTAAACACCAAGGCTCTTAAAATGCTACCATCGGCACCTTCTCATTCATCAAAAACCATAACTAGAAAATGCTAAATTACCTTATCCTGAGAATTCAAATCACTAATAAAGATAGCATCACCAACATTAAAGATTAAATAAGTTCCCTTCCCATCAAAATTCATATTAGTCATTGAATTACTTGAACTCAAAGTACCCAATGACCCAATCCTACTGGTACTGCTAATACTTTTACCCCCACCATTCCCTCCAGCAAATCCATGCGTACGGCTCCCATTCCCAGCACCTAGCCATCTTGCTGCTGCTGATCTGACCCCACTGCTAGCACTGTAGCCGGACGATGAAGCTGTCGGGGTTGACGGAGCTGGCTTCTCCTTCAAATGCGCTAGGGTAACCTGAAAACCAAACTTAATCAAATACAATCTCAACAAACGAATACTACATAAGCATGAACTAAACTATCCAAATTTGACTTTAGAACTATGGGCACCCATTCATACTATTTCAGTTTCAATCTTTTAATCAACAATGCTTAGACACGGATGACACAAAATGATTAGGAAACTATGTTCATGAAGTGCTTCTAAGAGATGGGTATATATAAAAAAACATCATTTTACTAACAAATTGGGAATGTTCTCACTATCTAATAATAATAATGATGATATAAAAAAGAAAAGAAACCCTAGAAATTTGAAGTTACCTGAGTAACAGTTTTGCCATGAGCATAGTGGAGAAGGCTGGAAGGGTGAGTCTTTTCATAGTGAAGCTTATACCGGCCTTCTGGGGTCTTGAAATAAGTCTTCAAACCGGGCGATTGAGCGTTCGCCGATGAAGATGACGTGGGAATAGTACCGTTGGCGGTGTTGATCATGGTGTTGCTTATCTTACACCGGATAACATCCGATCATCCCACCCTAGATTCCTTCCACTTGTTCCTCTCAATTTCGAATTTTTCTCCTTCCTTGAATCCTAAGACAAAAACAACAACAACAACAATAATAAATTAAAAGCCCTGTTCTTGGGCTAATGGGGGATCAAAGAAGGAGAAAAACTCTGAGAAGATGTTAAGACTTTTCGGAGAGTTTAAGGGAAGTCAACGGAACCGAAGGTGGAGGATTCAAGACAGTGAATTTCTCTGGCTTTGTAGTTATAAACTGAGGGAGGGATTGATGAAGAAAACGGGAAAGAATTTTCCTTTCTTAATTCAATTCCTCGGATTTGATTTTCAGCTCCAAATTATTAAATTTGGGCTTTCAAAGGCTCAATATAAATCTCTACTCATTATATAAAATTAAATTAAATACTGTATGGATAATTATTTGATACACTGATGGTAGAAACTAAAAGTTTTCACAAGTGTCTTAATTTTAAGGTTTAGGGATTCAACTTAGTGTGTAGGGTTTAGGGGTTTAGGTTTAGTAGTTTAGAATTTAAGGATCGTGAATAGAATTTAGGGTTATAAGTTATGGTTTATACGTTAAAACATAAACTCTCATCGTATTACACTAAAACATTAACCTTAATCTTTAAACCCTAAATTTTAACCATTACCCTTAAATTCTAAACCCCTATACCCAAACTCTTAAACCCTACACCCTAAATTAAGTCCTTAAACCCTAAAACTATGGCGTTTGTGGAAACTAAAAGTTTCCACCGCCAGTGTATTGGATATAAATCTATTGTTTATTTATTATAAAAAGGTACTTGCAATTGTAAAGAATTTTTTTTATAATTCTGTATTTAATATATTGTTCGAGAATTACATAGATTCATTCTACGGAAATTTTTTCAACTTCTTTTATTTCATTTATAACGTCAAAACTCGAATTTCTAACATTATTTAAGAGATTTAGTGTATCATCAAACAACTTAAATAATACAAACACATTTATACTGATGTAGTAGCATATTTTTTATTTGGATAATACAATCATATATATATATGTAACATCCTGAAGCTTAATGTGTTAATATAGAATTTTAATGATTTAGATTACTGAGTTAACTTAAAGATTTGGAAATTAATAAATAAGACAAGTAAAGGCAATCGTATTCCAACTTGGCATCCATAGCGTTGTCCTTGGTGGAAAATATATCTGATCAACAAATGAAAATGATACACATGAATGGGTCTAAAGTTCTAGATTCAACATTTTCTATTACCAACCCAGTTGCTTTAACTTTTTATATAACCATTTATATTTAATTTATTAATTTCAGATCTGTAATAATTTATTAATAATTTTATTAAATTAATTTGTTTAATTTACAACGTCATAATTTAAATTATTGACTTTACTTAAGGGATTTAAAGTCCCATCTCAATAAATGAAGAGAAAAATTTCAATACACAGACTGTGTAAACTACACAAGTCTTTTAGTTTTAGGGGTTAGGGGTTTAGTTTAAGGTTTAGAGTTTAGGAGTTTGGGTTGTAGTGCTTAGACTTTAAGGTTAGTATTTAGAATGTGGGATTTAGGGTTTAAAATTTATGATTTAGTTTTGTAAGGTTAAAGTTTAATTATTTAAGATTTTACTATATAATATTAATATGCAGATTTGTGTAAATTTTACTGATAAATTAAAATTAAACTGATAAATGAATTAGTGATAACCTCTTTTTATCAATAACTTGTGATTTGTTTAATAAGGATATTACAATAATATGGTTTAAATTTAATTTTCAAGTTAAATATATTAGTGATAGCCCTCTTTTATAAAATTAATTTTGATTTATCAATAATTTAATATCTAAGTTTTTAAAAAATATATATTAGTTAGAAAAATTGTGGGTTTAATTTATAAATTCATTTGGAGCATAAAGTAGCCCAACATGAAACTTTCCGGGACTTTTTCAACCCAACTCTTCCTTTCCTTGTAATTGGGTCTAATAAAAATAGCCCAAATAAAAGTATAATTTTTTTACACATTAATCATACAGCTTTATTAATAAATAAAAATAAAAATATAACATAACATAACTTTAAAAGTTTTTAAAACACTAAAAAAACAATAATTTAAGCGCCTAGATTTAACAATATGGTAGTCTTAAGATTATTATAAGGTGATTTTTTTTTTGAATATGCTGGTGTGATGCAAGGGTAGCATCTGTTCAACTTTCTTTTAGCCTTTTTTCAAGGAAGGCACACACAGCATGTAATACTGGTGCTCGATCCCGGGTCCCAAGGGATGATGAACATCAATTTTCAAAAAAAAAAACACTAAAAAAACATGGTAAATCTAAAAAATGAAAGATAAGTGTTACACCAGTTAAATCATACACTTCCTTTTGCACTAAGAAAATTTCTACGGTTTATTGTAGGAATGGTCCTTAGGGAGTTATCAAAACACGAACTAGATAAAATCCTCAAAATTGACAGTAACCATCTTTCACACATATTCCAAAAAAAGACGATTCGCTATAAATTACATCGGCAAACAACCCAAAAGGAGATCAAACTCTACGTGACCACCGACAAACACGAATCAGAAACAACCGTCGTGATGGTCACCATATAAACACAAAAAATGTGCCATAAAGACAAATAAAACGTATCATAAAGACAAAAAAACGCAACTACATATACGAAGAAAAAACAAAATAATCAAAATAAATATGAGTCACTTGCGGTCCACTACTAACACTGAAATTAATGTTTCCGCCGACTAAGCAAACAACAAATGAAAAAACAAGTTACTAGTGTTCAAAGGAAAAAGAAGGAGAAGCGCGGTAAGATTTCTTAAAACCTTTAAGAATAGAATTTTAAAATGCTTAAAAATAAGTACATATAATGTTATTATTAATAAATGGTAAATTGCACAGATAATCACTCAACAATTTTCTCACTCTTATTTTGGTCACTCAACTTTCAATTTTTCTTATTTAATAACCGAACTTTATACATTGAACGTTGTTGGTCACTCACGAATATTTTATTATTATTATTGAATTTTTTAATATTATTTAATATAAAAATAATTTAAAATAAATAATAAATTTTTTAAAATTATTTAAATAATTTCTGCCGCTGTCATCACCCGCCGGCCACTGTTGACCACCGGCAGCCTTCAAAACCGGTGACCGTTTGACCCAAAATTGCATCGGGTGACTCGTTTTGACACGATGAGTCCGAATCCGGTAGTTGTTTCACCGGAAAATGTCCTGAAACTCGCGAATCTCAATATAAACTTTTTGGTTTCCTCATTTTCGATCTTTTTTTGTGGATTTTGGAGTATTTTCTGGCAAAATGAAGGTTGGATTCGGACTCAGGGGAGTGAGACAAAGTAACCGGTGAAATATGGGACCGAACGGCTACCATCTATGGCCGGCGACGAATGGTGGTTAGCGTACAATATGATTTTTCTTTTTTATTTTAAATTATTTTTATATTAAATAATATTAAAAATTTTGAAAATAATAATAAAATATTCGTGAGTGACCAAAATAAGAGTGAGAAAATTGTTGAGTGATGATCTGTACAATTTACCTATTAATAAATGATATATGCATGATTAGCTGATAATATTTATTTATTTTGATTGAAAAGAGAACAAGAATAATATCATATGCCTCATTAAAAAACCTCCCTAAGCCTAGGTGGAGGAAAAATAGTGCATATGATATTATTTACAAACGAAAAATAAATAAAAAAACAAACGGTACCAAAACCAACAAATCCAATCACGACCACAAAAGCCACACACTAAAACAACACCCCAAGCATTTAGCCTTCATCAAAGGGAAACTCCGCGTCAACAGCATCCTTCAACACAGTCGGCAGCAGCCATCGCGGGGTCTCATCCAAAATCCAGCACTCTAACGGAGCTCCGCGCAAAGCGAACGCAAGGCCATCCGCAACTGCGTTAGCACTGCGAGCAACATGCATAAAAGCAATCTCTCATTCCCTCGTAAGCATCTCCTGAAAAACCACAAAGAGACCATGCCTGGTCGTCGACGGCGCAAATTCCTTAATTCCAGTGATAACCTCCTTACAATCAGATTCAACCAAGATTCGACGATAACCTAACCTCCAAGCATGTCGTAACCCATAGACCACAGCCCAAAGTTCCGCACTGAACGACGAGCACTTCCCAATATTCTGTGCAAAACCAAAAAGCCACTTGCCTTCACTGTCACGAATGACGCCCCATACTGCAGCATCCTCTGTCCTCAGATTCACAGCACCATCTACATTCAGCTTCACCCACCCATCCGGCGGCAACATCCATTTAGCAGGCCTCCCAATATATATATATTTATTTGAACATAATTTACAATAAGTTAAACATGAATACACATAAAAAAAAATCTCTAGTATTATCTCTAGCGCGAGACTAGGTTTATCCGCCACAATTTTTCCTTTTTATTTTGTTTGGTAGCAGAAGGCGTGACGTTGGTCGTCAATTATCAATAATTTTTTTCTATTATATTTTGTTTTTAGTTTTAATAAGAATAACTCTTTTTTGTGAGATATTTTCTCTGCCTTTTAGCATGTCTTTTGTCTTATCTTTTGGTCGTTTGACCGTTCTTTTTTTTTTATATTTTCTCATAGAAGGATTTGACGACAACACAACTGATCAAGATGACGCTTATTTGTTATCTTGTTGATTTTCCTAGTTTGGACCCTCGAGCTGGATTTAGATACTTGTTCACAATCAATGTTTATTGTTCGCAATTGAGTTGTGGTAACGATTATTTTGTCAATATGCCATAAGAGTTATATACATTTTTTAATGTTAGTGTTGATGATTTTATCCTTAAATCGTCAACTTATGGTGTTGTTTGTATCTATCTTTTGTTTGAGTTTTTTGGTTGGGTTTTTAACATTTTCATTGTACGGTCCTTGTACGATCTCAAATGGCTAGTTTTTGTCCTAATGATTATAGAAAAATGTCCAAATTAAGTGTTTAGTTTACGCTTATAGTTGTAAACTCTCATTGTATTTTTGAATATTTTTTAATAAAACTTTTAGCGACTTTTATAAAAAATATATGAATATGCAAAAACATATAAAGTTATATATGAATAATTTATAATTGGCTTAAATGAAAATTAACCCCTAAACTATACCTTTAGTTTTCTTTTTAGCCCTTAAACTATTTCTTGGTCAAAATTAGTCTCTAAACTATAATTTTTGGTCACTTTAAGTCCAATAGTTATCTAAGTCATAAAAAATTATTTCGGCCAATAAGATGTTGACACGTCACAAAGACTTTTTGACCAATAGATAGTTTAAGGACTAAAATAAAAAATGACATAGTTTAGGTACTTATTTTGACCAAAAAATAATTTAGGGACTTAAAGTGACTATAATGATAGTTTAGGGACTTATTTTGACCAAAAATAGTTTAAGAGCTAAAAGCAAACAAAATGCATAATTTGAGGGCTGATTTTCATTTAAGCTTTTATAATTATGAGAATTGTTTAAAGGATGATAGTTGGTAATTTTTTTTTTGAAAAATCTTAATTTTAATTCTAATCCTAATCTTAATCCTACCTAGAGGGGAGTATGCCACTATGTAGACATAGGGATAAAACTCATGTCCCGACCCCCAATATTTTTATCTTTATTATATATTATAAAGATAAAAAATAAATTATTTATAAATTTATCTCACTTTTAGAATATTTAATTGGATGATCTTAGTTTAGTTACTACCAATATACCTATAAATTTGTAGACTAAAATGAGTTTCCACATCTTGTAAAAATTACAACCGAAATTATTTAATTGGTTGGTAAATGATGAGCAAAACCTATGTAATAGTTTCTCATTATTAGTAGCCAACTTGCTTAATCAGTTAGCCACGACCACATGCGATTTGCAAAATAAAGATAAGAAAAAAAAACCGAAAAAATATAAAATTGTTATTTTCATTTAAAGATAATACCAAAAAAGACAAATTTAAATGTTTCTTTTCTAGGTCATCCCAACTGTCAACACTAGGGGTGTGAATTGTCGGGTACCCGTAAAATTCGGGTACCCGGGTAATCAGGTACCGGGTTTCTATTTTTTTTTAATTTTTTTTTATTTTAAAATTAAAAAAAATCACATGTTAAACACAAAAATATTTTTTAAAAAATTAAACTTAAAACTTAAAAGAATATAATACAAACATAGAAAAAATGTAGGGATTTAAACTTAATTTTAGAGTGAAAATATTAAGAAACATAAAATAAAAATATAATTTTAAATATAAAATATATATATTAAATTTTATCGGGTCCGGTCGGGTACCCGGTAAGGGAAAACTTTCGGCCCGTGTCCCGGGAAATTTGCCGGGTCGGGTACCCGGCCCAGTCGGGTAATTTTTTTTCGGAAATTACCTGGTATTTTTGTTTCGGGTCGTCGGGTTTTCGGGTCGGGTCAATCGGGTCGGGCATTTTCTCCCATCTCTAAGGGTAATGAGTGCTCTAGGGGAATGAAGGGTGTGCTCTTAGTGGATCTAGAACCTATGACCTTATTGAATTACAAGAAGAGAAGAAAAATTCTCTGAAAGTCTGATAGAAACTGAAGAAGAAATTCTTTATTCATTGAATACATTGATTGAATAAGAAACGTGTTTACAGTTGTAACCAACTCAAAAAACCAATAGTAATTTCAGAGAATAAGGAGATGTGGGCTTTATCATTTTTTCACTAATAAAGTCAGAGTCAAAAGACTCCTTTTATATAGCCCTAAAGTTGGCTTAACAAACTGATATAAAGAATGAATCTAATATGTTATACCAAGGCGGGCTAAAACCAATTGTAACAGCCTAACCAAATCAATAATAATCGTAACAGCCCACATCTTTCAACATCCTTCCCGCTTCTTCCTCTCTTCTTTCACCTTGTACACAAACACAGTTAACATGTTGGATGCACACTCATTTTCTCTCAAAACAAATGAAAGAATGATTTTTACAGAGGCTTCGTAAGACCGTCAGCAACTTGATGATGTGCTGGAACATAGTTCACTTGAACTTGTTCTTGAGCCACTTTCTCTCGAACAAAGTGAACATCAAGTTCAACATGCTTTGCACGAGAATGATAAACTGGATTGACGAACATGGCAATAGCATTGGTGTTGTCACTCCACACAATTGGTGTTGATGCCAACTTATCACCTAAATCTTGTAACACAGCTTTTACCCAAGCAACTTCAGATACCGCGTCGACAATGCTTCGGTATTCTGCCTCGGTTGTTGACCGAGACATAGACTTTTGCTTTCTAGAGCACCAAGCAACTAAACAACTATTAATATAGACACAATATCTCGTTGTTGATCTTCGATCACTTGCCAGTCAGCATCAGTATATGCAACAATATTTACCTTGTCAATACCTGATGGTGCAAAGAGTAAACCAAACTCAAGTGTTCCAGCTAAATATCTTAGAATTTGTTTAACGGATGTGAGATGTGATTCACACGGTCTATGCATAAATTGGGCAGCTTTATGCACACTAAACGTAATATCGGGACAAGTATGACATACATAAAGAAGACTGCCCACGATACTATGATATTCTTGGGGTTCGAATAATGGACTGCCTTCATCTTGAACCAATTTCAGCGAAGACAACATTGGTGTAGGGGTGGACTTAGACTAATCCATCTTTGTCTTTTGAAGGAGCTCAAGTATAAATTTCTTTTAACTAAGAATGATGGAGTCACCACATCGAACTACTTCAATCCCCAAGAAGAAAGACAGCTCGCCAAGATCGTTTAAAGCAAATTTAGTGCCCAGATTACGAATCGTATCCTCAATTTCTTGCGACGAACAGCCTGTCACAATGATGTCGTCAACATACACTAGCAAGTATGTAACGACATTTGTCTTTGCACACACAAAGAGAGATGCATCAGCTTTGGATTCTCGAAAGCCAATCTCAAGTAGAAATTCTCGGAGTTTATTGTACCAGTTACGCGGTGCTTGTCGTAAACACACAAGTTTCAAGCCATCACCATTTACTTGCTCGAACTCTGGGGGTTGTTGCATAAAAACCTCCTCACTTAACTCACCGTTAAGAAACGCATTGTTAATATCTACTTGACGCAAACACCATTTATTAGTAACCGCCAAGGCAAGAATAACATTGAGAGTAGTAAAACGTACCACCGGGCTAAAAGTTTCTGTGAAGTCATGGCCAGGTACCTGTGGAAAACCTTTAGCCACTAAGCGTGCCTTGTAGCGCGAAATTGAGCCATCGGGATTGTGTTTTATGCGAAATAGCCATTTGCACCAACCACTTGTCGCCCTTCTGGTAGAGTAACCAATGTTCATGTGTTGTTGTTGACCAAAGCTTTGTATTCAACAACCACAACCTCCTTCCACTCAGGTGAGTTTAGGGCTTGCTGAATAGTTATGGGAACATCATCTTCAGACTGAACAATTGTTGCAAACAATTTAGGCTTAAAAATTCCTCTTTTACTCCTAGTGACCGTAGAATGTATGTTAATAGCTTTAAGAGGCAGTCCAGAAGTTGCAGCTGGCGTTGTACCAGTTGAGGCTGGGATATCCTGAGCTTCAGCTGTCAAAGTTGACAACAAGTGATCATTGGATTGTGAGACCGGAGCATGATCAGACGACACCTCATTTGGGAGAGCTGGTGAAGGCAAAGAGACTATCTCAGGTGCAACTGCATGTGTGTTAGAATCATTAGGAGCAACATCTTCAGGTGATTGCGGCTCATTTGTACCAGAACCATCAGAAGCAACACCACCAAGAGGTGAAGATACTTCGGGTGACACTTCAACACCGCATGGTGACCTTAATGACTCAACAACCGAAGACTGAAATGTAGCACAGTTACGAGAATGATTTTTGACACCTGGTACACAAAAAGGAGCAGACTGGAAACATCTTGATGGAGCCTTCGAACATGGAGCCGGCACAACCATAGATTTATTTCCTGCAAATGGAAAGGCAGACTCGTCAAATACAACATGCCTTGAAATAACGACCTTACCCTGAGGTGTAAGGCATTGGTAACCCTTATGATGTGGGATGTAATCCAATAAGGTACTAGGTTGTGAATGAAACTCCAATTCGTGCTTTTGAAAAGGTCATAGGTAAGGGTAACAACAACAATCGAACACTTTCATGAATTGATAATTTGGAAGTTTGCCAAATAACTTCTCATAAGGCGATATGCCATCAAGTACACTTGTGGGCATGTGATTGATCAAATACACTACACTAACGACTGCAAATGACCAGAACTGAAGGGGCAGAGAGGCTTGTGCTAATAGAGTGAGGGAAAGTTCAATGATGTGACAGTGTTTATGCTCAACTACACCATTTTGCTCTGATGTATGCGGATATGTCACACGATGAGAGACACCCATTTCAGCAAGAACCGAGGATAGACTCCGAAATTCTCCACCCCAATCACTTTGAACTTCCTTTATCACTGCCCCAAATTTAGTACTCACAAGCTTTGAAAACAACGTGTACGCGTGCACTGCTTGTGCCTTAGACTTGAACAGAAACAAACTAAGTATGTCTAGAGTGAGCATCAATGAACGACATATAATATGAAAAACCTGCAGAAGTTACATGCGCAGAACCCCACAAGTCTGTGAAAACAAGTTGAAAGGGTTGAGTGTACACTGTGTTAGAAGAAGAGAAAGGCAATTTGTGACTCTTGCCTTGTTGGCAAGCTGAGCAAATCGTATGTTTATTAGCAGGTAAATAAATGTTACAACTCTAATACTTTGGCCATCGTGGCATGAGCAGGATGCCCCAGCCTACGATGCCACAATTCTACATCAACATGATTTATTTGAACAGAATCTGACTCAACACTAATACTATCAGAAACAACAGCCTAAACAACATTGGACTCAATACCAACATCACTAGCAAAACCAGTGTGTTTTTGGAAAGCATATAATCCTCCAGTTTCAACTCCCTGCAGCAACTCTTCTCCAGTAGCTTCATCCCGAATAACACAGTGTGTAGCATGAAACTCGAAGTATACCATGTTATCTCTAGCAAATTTCGACACCGATAACAAATTCTTAGTTACATTAGGCACAATTAAAAGATTATGTAATAATAAGGCTCTTTTATTGGATGCAATAGCAGAGTGACCCACTTTAGAAATAGACAAACTCGTACCATCACCGACAAGCAATTTACCTGGACCGGTGTAGTCAGTGCACTAATGAGCAGCGGTGGCGTTTGGCGAGACATGATGGGTGGCTCCCGTGTCGGCGAACTAAGAGTCACAAGATCCAGACGACTTGGGAGAGGGAGACTGAGAGCACTTGTTGCAGCTAGAGGAAGATGTCATACCTGCAATGTTACAAGTAGGAGAAAGTTCAGTTGTATCAACAGAACATGTGTGCACAGACGACGAACCCTCATTGTTACGAGGCCTAGCCGTAACTCCTACAAAGCTTTTATCGAACCGTTGAAAGCACCGATCAATCAAGTGACCCATCTTGCCACACAGTTGGCACTGATAACGGTTACGAGACCGACCACGACCACCATTTCTTTATTGATTCCGATTGAAGGGCTAATTTACGGTCTGATGATCCTCTGATCCAGAAGCCAACAGAACATTATGCACACTCATAGGAACAGGTAACCCCTGGTCAAACATAGAGTGCTGTGCTTCAGCATCAACCAAAATAGCAGTGACTGCCTCAAGTGTGAATGGCTCTCGGCTCGCTGTTATAACCGCCACAAATGGTATGTATTAATTGGGAAGTCCGTTTAGGATGGAGGCGATGTACTCTGTGGTAGAGACATAGCTGCCACACAAAGCCAAAGCGTCACAAATCTCATTGACTTTGGAGATATACAGCCTCATGCTCAAGTCACCCTTCCGAATAGATCTCAACCTAAAATGCAGACTCATAACAGTAGTAGTGGAGCGACTACTAAAGAAATCTACAACAACCTTCCAGACTTCAGCGGACGTCTCGACACTAACAAAATTGGATAACAGATGGGGGCTCATAGTCAGACCCCTTTCTGAGATTTTGGTGGCCCATGGGCGAACTTAAAAATAGGCCCCTAATTAAGGGTGAGCGTTCGATCGAGTAAAAAAATTCAAGTTATGCGAGTTTACGAGTATTTACGACTCGAACTTAAAAATTTATCTACTAAATACTAAAATTTTGAGTTATTAGAATTTTTAATTTACAACTCAAACTTTTTTTGAAATTTTTTTCGAGTCGAGTGGAGTTTTGATCACCCTTTCCCCTAAAAACGAGTATTGGAAAAAAATAAAATTTGAAATTAGACGCTTAGTAACAAGTGATATATAAAAAAAAAGGTCTCTATTAACAAATTTTGAAAAAAATGAATTTTAAGAGTATTCTTGTAATAACAAATATAGGGGAAAATAGAACCCTAATAACAAGTATTGAAAAATTAAAATTTAAGAGTATGCATGTAATAACAAATATTAGGGAAAATAGATCATAAATAACAAGTATTGGAAAAAAAATGGACTTGTAATAACAAGTATCGGAAAAAATAAAATTTAAGAGTAGAGCCCTAATAACAAATATTAGAAAAAATAGGCCCCTAGTAACAAGTATTGAAAAATTAGCCTCATAATAACAAGTATTGAAAAATTTGTACCCAAATAACAAGTATTAAAATAACAATAAATAATAAAAAATGGGCCCCTAATTACAAGTATTCAAAAAAATGAGCATATAATAACAAGTATTGAAAAAAAAATTATACCCCTAATAAAAATATTGGAAAAAATAAATTTTAAGAATAGAACTCTAATAAAAATTATTAAAAATTAAATTTTAAACAATAAATATTAAAAAAATATTAAACCTTAACTATAAATATTCGAAAAAATAGGTCATGGGCGGGCGCCCCTGTTGCCCATGCCCCAGGGACGGCTCTGCTCATAGTTGACAGAAGCCAGGACGCCATTGCGTTATCCTGCGCCACAAACTCTTCATAAGCATCATTTTCGACCATAGTACCATCGGACAATCGAATCTTGGCCGGAGGAGCAACAAGTGTGCCTTTGAGGAGTTTTTCCAGACGATGACTCCTGAACATAAGTAAAACTTGTTGTTTCCAAACAAGAAAGTTAGATTCATCAAGGAGAACATTAACTTTCTTGTTTGTAAAGATCCGGCCACTGTTGGACGCCGATCCTGCAGCATCATCATCACTAGAGACATTTACAGGCGAGTTCGACATGGAGAAAGAAGCAAGAAGAAGCAAAACCAAGAGAAAATCGCCAAACAAACAGCAAGAACACAGACGAAAACTAAAATAGAAGCTAGAGAAGACGAACCTGGGCGAATGATACCATATTGAGTTACAAGAAGAGAAGAAAAATTCTCTGAAAGTCTGATAGAAACTGAAGAAAAAATTCCTTATTCATTGAATACATTAATTGAATAAGAAACGTGTTTACAATTGTAACCAACTCAGAAAACCAATAGTAATTTCAGAGAATAAAGAGATGTGGGCTTTATCATTTTTTCACTAATAAAGTTAGAGTCAAAAGACTTAGTTTATATAGCCCTAAAGTTGGCTTAACAGACTGATATAAAGAATGAATCTAATCCGTTATACCAAGGCGGGCTAAAACCAATTGTAACAGCCTAACCAAATCGATAACAACCGTAACAACCCACATCCTTCAACAGACCTAAGAGAATATGAAGGAACAAAGATGAGTAATTTGGCCAACCGACCATTTGTACTTAGATAATTAGTGAAATATTAACATGCATGATACATATTTCAATAATGTCACATAGTATATAGTTAATAAAAAACGAAAACTAAAAGGATAAAAAGAAATAATCCAATAATTTATTTGAAAATAATAAATTATAATTGAGTTAATGATCAACAATTGACGAGTGTAGTCGTAAAATTATTGTAATAATAAAGAGATAATATATGTTTAAATTTTAAAAACGATATTACTAAAAGAGATAATCATGAACTTAGAACATAAACATTAAAAGAAACATTGAATATAATAAAAATATAATGGAACTACACAAAGACGAATGTAGAACTTTATGTTAAGAGGGGCGAACTTATAAAATTTTAGGGTAGAACTTAAAATTTTAAGGGAGGAAATAAATTTTCAATAGAAAATACATAAAAAAATTAAAATCATAAAAGAATTTTAATTTTTTAAGGGGAACGACCACCCCACCACACCCTCTAAGTACATCTTGAAGCTGCACTCAAATCTCATGAGCAAAAAGCTGGTTTTGTGTGTAACATGTTGTAAAAAGTAGAGGAATTGTTGAGGGTGTTTTTCGATGTAATATAATACTCCTGTATAGTTTAAAACGTCAAAGACATAGGGTGATCCAAGTCTCAAAAGGTTGGTCTGGAAAGTAGAAATACAAAGGTAAATGTCATTATTCAATAGTTTATATATAAATTTTAAATAAATGTGAAACCAGAAATACTTAAGCGAAAAAAAGAATGATATTTATTTTAAGAGATTTAAGTTTAAGTACAAAAATATAAATATGTAATACCATTACGCTAATATATTAAGAAACTAAATAAATGTGAACATAAATTTTAATTGTATTGAATTTCTATATAATTATTTTTAGTTTGAATTTGAACTATTTTTTTTATCTCATATTGAGACTTGTTTTATATACAAGTATGACTTTGATAGTTATAATATATATATATATATATATATATAAGTGGCGTGATCTATTAGTAAGTTATACTAGAAATATAAGGTGCGAAATATAAAATATTAGAGGTGTAAAATTAGATTGTTAATAAAAAATATTTAAATTATAGGAGAGTAAATTTTTTAAGAAATACTATTTTCCCAACACCATTAGATTCATCCCTGGTCGTTAGCATTTAATTCACAGTCACAAAAATAATAATCCAAAGCATTTGTTTAAAGGGAATTGAAAGTCAAAACCTGTCTTTGTAATGGACAATACTAAAGTGGCCTAATGAAGTAGGCCAAAAATTTAAAGGTGCCTCCTCACTGTCAAAGCCCCTGTTCAAGTTTCCTAGGTCAAAAGATGTAAACTTGTATAATAAATTAAATTTCAAGTTAAATGTTTTGAAGACCAATACAAACTGCCTTAATGAGACATTGGAAAACCTAAAACATTCTGTCTTAATTCCAATTATTATTATTATTATTATTATTATTATTATTATTATTATCCAGCGCGATGAGCCATGATCTTTGAATTTAAGAGATGAAATTCGAAGTTTTATCTGAGGGTGGGATGCATATGTTACTTGGAAAGTTGTATAGTTTGATCATTAAAATTTTCTTTATTAAAAAGTATTGAGTGAATTTTTTTAAAAAATCACATGACATTTGAGATCTATTAATTGAACGAGTGATTAAAGATATTTATATTATTTTATTTTATTTGAGTTCGAATTTTGATATTTTACCTCGTGAATGTATTTAACTCTGTACTTAATAAAAAAAACCACAATGACAATTTGTTTTAAAATCAAAGAAAAAGTTGCAGTTAAAATTAAAAAAATAAAAACTTCTCAGTTTTTTTTAAATGTTAAAATATTATAAAAAAATTTAAACATGTAAAAATAAAAATATATAAATTATGATTTTCAAAAATAAATTTTATTTTTCTAACCATTATGATTTTATATAAAAAACTTAGAATTCTTTTGAATTTTCATAATTTTTATATAATAATAATAATAATAATAATAATAATAATAATAATAATTAAAATATCCTACACTAACCTTACAGAAAGCTATATATATAGCCGGAGAAAATAAAAGAAATAGAGAGATAAAAATCCCCTTTACCTTTTTTTTCGCCATTTTCATGTCCCAACATTAAAAATTAAATTCTAAACCCAAAACTTTAAATTCTAAAAAATGCACATGATCACAATTTACTAAACCATAATTTTAAATCATAATTTTAAAACTTAATCATGAACTTTAAATTTAATTTTTTAAAGATAGAAGCATAAATAGGGATATAAAGAGGGGCAAACGATTTGGATTCAAAATAGAGTTGTGAATAGGCTAATATCTAAGTATCCCCTAATATCTAAAGTTTTTATTTTTGAACAATTGCTACCTAAAAGAGGGAAAAAAAATTTGCTCCTAATGATACCCTAATATCTAACATTAAGTTATACACTAAACAATTTTCAAAATACACTAAACATAATAAATTAGGGAATTATTTGAACCTTAATACTAACATCAACTTGTAAATTTCTTTTTTCCCCTACTCCCAAAGGCCAAAACCCACCGACGTTGACGACTTAACGAAGTGAACCAAATACTTCAGTTGACTGCTGTTGAATGTCGAAAAAGAGAGAAAATTCATATATAGTAACTAAACATGATACTGAACAACGACAAGCATGTTAAGACACCATGCATGACTCGGAGTCATTTTAGCTCACTGTTTAGTCATTTCAAACATGGCTGTTTCACTGATGAGCCTCTGTTCCTTTTTCTGGGGTTTGCTTATTCACCCACACTCCAACTCGGTCCTTTATATCAGCTTTTTCCGAACTACCTGTAGGCTTGTAAGTTGTAACGGTATACTTTGGAATTTCCAAAGGTATGCATGCTGAGCTCAGTGGTTGCTGCTGAATTGACTCAGACCCATGGTGGATGCGAACTTGGCTAGTTCTTGGGGTAAAAATGGACGAGCAGATTGATCATTGCTGATGCCAAGGAAATCCCTTGTCAAGCTTTGATCAATTGAGTTGGAACCAAGGTGCATCGCTTCACTTTGTTTCACCACTCCTGTTTGTAACATGAGGCCGTTGTTGCTTGTCGAACTCCCGAGACCTGCATTAACACTCAATATCGATGCCTGGTAAGATGAGCTCATGACACCGAAGAACGAAGTGGGGTTGCTTCTTGTTGAACCCATCTGGGCTGCTTTTTGCAGAAGCGCGGTTGCGGACATTGGTGTAGCAGCAGCAGCAGGCTTGGATTGCTGCTTGTTTTGAGTATCCGAGTAGAGAGAAGACATGCTTTGCATTGACTTCCCTTTGCTTCCACCTTCTTCTTTCAGCCCTTGTGGCAAGGGGGGAAGACTGGAATTTGAACCGAAATTGCCAAGTGACGATGAACCAAAGAGATTGCCTGAGGCCATTTGAACCATCTCAGGCATTCCTGGGGCAATAAGATTAACATTTGGCCTGGTTTAATTAATATAACCATAACATCAAAAGAAAACTGAAACTGAGTTACCTGATGCAGTCATCCCATTGAAATCTGGTGTAAAACCCGAACCAAATTGAGGGATTCCAGCAACATCATGAGCTTCTCGGCCGCCAAATCCAACAGGCATATTCACAATATCGTTTCTGAAATTCAGATTCGTGGCTGCAACAGCTGATGAAGTAAATCTTGCACTTTCTTCAGCTAAAGCATCGCAAAAAGCTCTATGGGTGATAAAGCTGTCTTTCCTGTTGGAATCATTAACCAAGCCATTCATGACATAAACCCTCAAACATAAATATATACAAGCATTTATGTACCTGGAAAACAGTGTCCCACAGTCACACTTGTACTCCCTGGTACCGCAGGTTTTAGAGTGAGCTTTCCAGTCGGATTGAACAGCGTATTTCTTCGAACATTTCTCGCACTTCCACTTCTTTTCTCCGTGTTTTCTGCTGAAATGTTTTTTTATTCCAGTGAGGTCGCCGAGTGCTCTGGAAGGATGGTGGTGGACGCAGGTCTTCTCAGGGCAAATGTAAACCTTCTTCCTAATCGCTTCCTTGTTGTTCCTTTGCTTGAGCTTCCATGGAAGATTGTGACCCCTTCGATGAAGCTGTAAGTTTTGGTCTCTTTGGAACCCTTTGTTGCAGATTTCACATATGAATCTGTTGGTGGCCATGAGTGTTTTGGGAGATAAAGCAATAACTTCAGCATCTGGATCTGTTAACAAGACAGAGAAATTAAAGAATAATATCAATCAATTAATGAACTAAAATGGTTCATCAATAAAAACATAGAAAAGGGTATTAATGTCAAAGCAAACTTGCCTGGATTTCCTGGAAGATTTCTCTTCTTCTTAACTGGATTAGATCTAGGGTTAGGGTTTGCATGATTCTGTTCTTGATGAACAAACCCTCCTATAGAAAACGCATCAGCAGACATTTTTTGGGGGGTATTGCAACTAAATTCCGAAAACTGGTAGTTTTGAAACTTAGCTGTAAGAGAAAAAACAGTATAAAACAAAGAAAACAAGGATTTCTCCAAACACAAGCTGATAAACGTTTGGTCTGTATATAACTATATATATATATATATATATATTCAAAATACTGAGTCAGCTTTATATAAATATATCTGGTTTGGCCACAGAGACAAGAAAAGCACAACTCAAGCTGAAATCTAAAACGATTCTCCCAACAAACCAATATACTTACCAAGCTATTAGATCTGTTTTTTCCGACCCTTTTTGATTTAGAAAGAAAAACACCTTAAAGAGAATATCTCTCTCTCTTTCTTTTTTCCTTAGAGTCTTAGTCTTACATGATTCAACAACGTTCTCCTTTTGTATGTTCAAAGTCGGTCAGGCATTGATGCAGATGGGCCACACCTTCTCTTTCATGCACAAACACACGATTGTTGAAATTAGCGTTTGTGTGTGCAGGAAAGCGACCAGCTGAGCTCAAAACATATTGATTTTTGTAGCAGCTTTTTGAGTTCAAACTACATAGCCTGGTTTTAAAACAATATTTTAATGGTATTAGCAGTAAAACCTATGAGAGAGATGTGTTGTTTTTGTCGATGAAAAAGGGCTTAAAAAGTGAGATGGCTTTAGGTGATCAGTTTTTACGAAGGAAATGATTAAACCATAATTAAAAGTAAGACCAGATTTGGGAGGACAGGGAAGAGATAAGGGATGGGGGGGTTCCCCAAAAGTGGAAGGACCGTCCGTGATACTTGTCTCGGAAGTGGGGCCAAGTATTCGGACTGTGACTCAGATGCTCCACCTTCATCATCCCCATTCCTGTATTTCCCATTCATTTCTTTGTTTTTATTACTCAATCTTCATCATTATTCATCATATACTTACTGCTACAATCTGGGTTATTTTCTTCCTTTCTTATTTAAGAACTAAAAAGTAATTTTAATTGAATTAAATTGTAATAATTTTTAAAATTTTAAATCAAAATTTTGATTAAAGTATTTTATATAAGTATTGAGTGCCAATGAATTTAATGAGAATTTTTTTAATATGATTAATAAATATATTTAAAATAACTGTAGAACGATAGTTTGGATACTTATTTTTAACCAAAACTAATGTAGAAACACAAAAAATTAAAATGATTTAGGGACTTATTTTTTACTTAAGAAAATTTAATTTCTTTTAGTGTCATGGATGATATGGAGTAAAAATCACGTTTAAGGAGATGATATTTGAGATCGACTATTGTCTTTATACAAGTCCAAACTTTTTAAATTTCAAAATACAAACACATTCATATATCATGATGTGGTCGGTAACTTGAGTGTAAGAGTCTTTCTATACCTAAAGTAC
The DNA here is from genome assembly GCA_030270665.1 of Hibiscus trionum. Classification (NCBI taxonomy): domain Eukaryota; kingdom Viridiplantae; phylum Streptophyta; class Magnoliopsida; order Malvales; family Malvaceae; genus Hibiscus; species Hibiscus trionum. The sequence continues at coordinate 2,943,768 of BSYR01000037.1, forward strand.
AAGAGTATATATATATATTTTGAATAATACAAGAGTATATATTTAATTTCTCACAAAAGAAGAGTATGCATATATATATTGACCGAAAAATTCCGGAAGACAACTATTAATCAAATGGCTAAAATATCATCCATCACAATGTTAGGAATAATATAGTAATAATCCAAAATAATTACAGAATGCCGTGAGAAAATAATAAACAAAAAGAAATTAAATAGAAACATAAACACAATACTATATTGTCGGACATAGTTGAAAATCAGATGTTTTTTTTTTGTTGAGACTTATATAAACAATTTTTAAGACATTCAACTTTTCCTCAATGTTTTGAGTAACGTTTGACATCTATCTCTCATGATACAACAACAAACGATCACAATAGTAACACAACTTCGATGATTGATTGAACACGATATTGTCTTTCTTTGTCACCGGAAAAAATGAATTTAGAAGGAATTTTTGATATCGATGTTTTTTGATGACGTGTTTTCTCTTAATATGGCTTTATATAGAGGAGAGAAAAATGAATGAAAAGATTAGACCGGTTCATGAAGAGTGTTGTTGGAAAATAAATAGATATAAATGAATATACACAATGAATGAAAATATGCAATATTAAACCAAAAATAATAAAACTGTTCACCAAGAGATACAAGTGTTCATCAAGAGACAAATTTTTGAGAAAAAAATAATTTAGTTGAGCTAATTTTCTATAGGTCCATTTAGGCCCAATTGGTCCGAACATTTCACGTTGCTTACGTCGTGCACACTATATTTTTTCTCAACAACATTTGTACCAATTTCTTATTCACCACTCAATTATTTTGAGCATATTATATATTATTTAAAGGTCTCATGGACTATAATATAAATCATAATTTTATAATTCAAACATCTAGTTTTACCAATAAATAATATGATATTTATTATTTTCCAACAATCCCCATATGAATGAAATTGGTGGATTAACAAGACTCAAAGAGATGATAGATGCTACGTTCAATATTTGCATATGATAGGTAGGCATCAACCCTTGAACCTTACATTGTGAAAGTACATTTGTTTTACTAGCTGACCAGTAGACGCAGTGTTCTTAAACTGTTTTGTCGTTTGTGTAAACGATGATATACCTCACACAAATAGCTCCCTAACAAGATTTTAGTTCTCATGAGTATGTTCGTATGGAACGGATCTCCTGGTTCTATAAAAGCTTAGAGAATTATGCCCTGATAGTCTCCTTGAAGCAGTCTCGCTTCACTCTCACATAGGTAACTTATGTTGTTTATCTCACCGAAACACACAATGGTCATTAAAAGCACCGCTTAACCTTTTCTATATTTTAATCATTGTTTTCATCATAGGAATGAACTTGAGATAAGAATTTCTACAATGGCCTCACAAAGTCTATGCAAGTAAGTTTTCCCATTGAATTTAGATCTTACGATCTCTAGTTAATTAGGTTGGGTTTTTCTTCACATAGTGCCTTAAATATTCATGAGCTTTAGTCACATTCTTTTTGATGTTTTATCAATTTGATCTCGATTTAACCTTTTGGTGAGTGAATCCGCATTGTTATCTTTTGATCTTACGAAATCAATAGAGTTAACTCTAAAATAAAAAAGAAGCAATAGTTTGGTGACTAATAATGTAGTTTATCCTTTAATAAAATTATCATTTGAACCCAAGGAATGGTCTTAAATAAAAATGAAATGTTATTCTTTCTAGAAGACATAAATTCAAGCCATTTTATTTGCACAATATACGTGAATTTTGTTAAAAATTAAAATTAAACATATATTTTTTATATACCGTATTAAGAATACTAAAAAAATCATATCTCAGTCACTATCGGTCGGCAATGGTAAAATTAATGCAGTCATACTCCATTTTTAGGGTCCAACCCCAAAATCCATCATTGAATGACACAAACGATGCTAATCAGAATTAAAAGGGTTTCAGATTTCATTTTCATGTTGATAGTAAGCTAGTATACGTCAATTATCATATTCCGTATGACCGAGTTCCCAAAATATGGGTTGAGGGTCCCAAAATGCGAGACTCACATGTTGGATATGATAACAAATACAACTACCTTTCGCCTTAAATCTTATACTATTGAAATATTAAAAATATATAACCGATAAGTGTTGAATATTATAATAAAATATATTACAATCCTATGGAGAAATTAATGTTTTAGTTTTAAAACCGATATCATTTGGAGGGACTGTGAATATAAAGAGTAGAATGAACTTGAATATAATAATTGTTACGAAAAAATTTGATTTGAGTTATAGAATGAAATGTTAGACACAAAAATAACTTAAAAATTTAAGCGTTAAACATCAAATTAAAAAATATATAAGTGAAATACCTTCTTAATTGTTAAACCTAAATAATATTAAGTTTCGCGTGCACCCAACTATTCAATAAAGTATGCATGTCAGTGAAAAACGTGTTGCATTATTATTGATAATACAATTGTCTTTTTCAATATACCTATCAATTCATAATAAATATGCATAGTAGTTATGTTATATTTCGATGTGATCATATCATAAAAAAGTGTTATATTGCGTAGAATTTATCATATTTTACTTTTAACACCATATATAATAGGTTGAATGATATCTTTGGCCTATCAATTTTACAGATTTAATCATTTTAGTTTTTAAAATTTTATTGTGTTCCTTTTAATTTTCTAAATTTTAATTATTTTAAATTAATCTAAACATGACAGAATAGTCGCACCAACGTCAACTATTTTGTTTTTATTGAAATATTAATGTCATCTATTTTGTGGTGGAAAAGTCAAAATAACAAACATAACAATGACTTCGTTTCTATGCCAATCACATTTAGGTCAATTTGTCAAAAAAATAAACATTTGAGGATTAAAAGAAATAGAATAAAAATATAAAGACTAAAATGATTAAACCGATAAGATTAGGGGCCAAAAATGTTATTCTACGTATGTAATAATTTCATACAAAAAATTGACATTGAATATTATTATGCAAACTCAAGTTTCAAGCATCAAAAGAACTGACATTTGTGTTGTCTCCAACCTACAATAATACTTTCGTCCCTAATGTGCCAACAAATTATAGATACAATGATAAAAAAATGATCAAAAGTTGAGTCCAAGTTAAAAATTCAATTCTTAAATGATTTCTCCTCCTAAAAATATTCACGTAAACATGCGAAACAAAGTTATAATTTGACCTCTCTTAACATTCGATGGTAAAATTATATCTGATTATATATAATTTTATATTTTATATACGTGTGTGATATATAAGTATACATCAAGAGAATTGATTTGATCATGTGGATGTCTTTATCGAAACCGACTTTGAGCATTGTAAATAATAAGTCCATGTATGTATCAGGCGATGGAAAATATTATAATTAATTAATTAATAAGATGGGGGAGGCATGATTAATATAATGGAAAATTTAAAGCAATAAATCAGATGATTCAACTGCTTTTGGCTCTATGCATTCGGATTTTGCTTCCACAATATTCGATGCCCTTTTTATCCTTGGCATCCTATGCTTTTCCCTTTTTTAAAATGTTTCGAAAATACAAGTAGATCAAGACACACACCAAATCTCATGTCCCCTTATTTTTTGGGTTTTTAAATATATAAAAATCTCATTTCCCAAATATGTTTTTTGAAATATAAATTTCAAATACAAACTTATATTTTTATATGATTAAAAATTAGAATATGAATATAACATAAACTAAAAATAATAAAATAAAAATAGAAAGAGAGAAAAGTTGAACCCAACTAGTGGTTTTAGTAGAAAAAAAGAATGTTAGTCATTTTAAAGACTCGAATTTAATTCGTTTTGTCCACAAGATGTATGACATATCAAAACTTAAAAAAAAATAAACAGATATTACTTTGTAATCACTTTAAAACTATGAAAAAAAAGATTTTAGGAAATGAAAAATGATAGTGTCCGACCAGAAAGGACATATTTACATGAATCCGTTGCGTTTGCATAGATTCCTAATCTCTGTCCTTTTGTAATTACTTCATTTTATTATTGATATTATTATTATTATCTCCGAAGAGGTAATCTATAAAATATTTTAAACACGGGAGATCTGGTCACATTTTTATCTTTTTAAAAAATAAAGTTCCATGAAATGCGCTGTTTTGTTTTTGCTTATTTTAAGACCTGGTTTTAGTTGCACTAATTAATTCCCCTTACACTAAATTAATAAATCAGCATGGATGGTTGTGTTGTACTTGTGTGTGCCCTTGCTTTGCTATTATATAATATATATCCCTCTCCAACGAAGTTTTGAGATTTGTCCAATTCTTTATATAACCATTCATATTTGATTCATAAATAGATCCGATAAACTTGATTTGAGACTCGAGAACTGAACCAATTTACCTGAATCGAGACCTGGACACGATTACTCGAATTTGATCTGAAACTCGAAATAAACCAAATCGAACCAAAATTCAGTTGGTCCGAAAATGGACTCAAACTGATTTTCAACCGAACCGAATGGACCCAAACCGAAAGCAACTCGAACTGAAGGCATCACGAAACAAAGAAAATATATTAAAATAAATAAATAAAGATGAGATGTGAATTATAGCACAACTCACAAAAAGCCAAATATGCATGCTATATAAATTCATATATAGGATGGAAAAACCTAACTCAGCCTGAAACCCGACAAAAACCGACCGATCTCTTATTAACCAGAAATCAACTGACCCGGAAATAATCGACCCAAAGTCAACCGAACTAAAAAACAACCGACTCGATACCCAAACCGAAATCACCATAGATCCGAACCGAACTTAAACCGAAAGTAGTCAGACCCGAAATGACCCAAACCCGAACCAAATGATTCATTTCCCACCTCTATTCATAAATCAATTAATTTGAATCGAGTATTACAATAGTTCATTATAAAGGTAATCTTTTCAGCTCATTTTATTCTATTGACTTATATAAAAAAATAAGTACTTAAAGTATACTAACTTTTTTATTTAAGTACCTACAATATTTATTGGTCAAAAAAGTATCTAAAGTATATTTTTTGGTCAAAACATGTACCTAAAGTATTTTTTAGTCAAAATAAGTACCTAAAGTATATATATATTTCATCTAGGTTCCTAAAAGTTGATACATAACATTGATAAAAAACATTAGGTACCTATTTTTGACAAAAAAATATACTTTAGGTGCATATTTTGACCAAAAAGTATACTTTATGTACTAATTTGTTATATAAGCCTATTCAATTCACAACATCATGATTCAAACTCCAAGAAAATTGTCATATGGGATGTTATAATGGAGAACCCATTGATGAAACGTCAATAATACATGGCAAGTCCAAGAAAATTGCGAGCCTCTAAAATATTTTTAGGTGGTTTCCACTCTACCACTACTTGAATCTTCAGCGGATCCACACCAATGCCATCCGCAGCAACAAGAAAGCTACCTCTGAAATCCAAATGTCACACTTACTGGTTTTGGCGTAAAATTGTCGCTCTCTTAAAGTTGAAGGACTATGCGAAGGTGATAGTCATGTTCTTCCTTCGAACTCGAGTAGATCAATATATCATAAATGAAAAAAATCTACATACTAATCCAAATATGGCTGAAAATTCGATTCATCAAATTCATGAAAGTTGCAGATGCGTTTGTAAGCCCGAATAACATGATCAAGAACTCATAATGGTCATAATGTGTCTTAAAGGTGGTCTTTTGGAATTCCTCATATTTCACTTTCAATTGATAGTAACTTGAATTTAAGTCAATCTTCGAAAACACACGTGTATCCCTCAATTGGTCAAATAAGTCATCAATACTTGGAAGAGCGTAACATTTATTCACTATAACCTTATTGAGTTGACGGTAGTCAATGCACAACCTTATTGATCTATCATTCTATTTAAAAAATAAGGTCAGTGCACCCCAAGGTGAGATGCTCGGTCAAATAATACCTCGTTCAAGAAACTCTTCAATTTGGGTCTTCAATTCTCTTATTTTAGTCAGTGTCATGCGGTAAGGGGCAATGGACACTGGTTCTATACCTGGCATAACCTTGATTCGAAACTTTAACTCACAATTAGAGGGTAGTCCGGGAAACTCTTCTAGGAAAACGTTAGGGAATTCTTTAACGGTAAAGAGACTTTCAAGTATCAGACTTTCCACTCTTGTGTCATAACGTTAGCTAAGAATGTGTCACAACTCTTTTGAATCATCTTTTGTGCCGCTAAATCTGTGTAGAACCGGATTTTTGTCCGGGACCATACATACATATATATATATATATAAGAATAATAATAAATAAATAAAATAGATAATAATAATAAAAACCCAAAAATATATTATAGTCCAAATGTATTACAAGGCCCGAAATGTATATACAAAAGTTCCAAAACAATGTAAAGCCCGAACCTAATACCAAAAACCCACTACAACCTTTGACTAGCCTGTTACAACCCATATCCAGCCCAACAAGCACAAAAAGCCCCTCTGATCCATCTGTGTTTCTTTTTCCCGCTCAAACTTGAGCCCCAATGGACACGTGGTGAGTCGGTATTGGCTCCGCCCATTTCACACGGATTCCCATCGATCTGGAACCAGCTGGCAACACCAGTCGTGTAAGGTGACGTCACGTCTGACAACGGGTATAAATACCTGCAAAGAGAGAGAAAAAAACAATTAATGCCTAGTAATAATTACACTAATAATTACAAAAAAACCAAAGGTCAGAGAAGTTGAGAGGTTACCTGAACGACCAGAGGTGCTCGGGGAAGAAAACCGGAGCAAGAAGACCGTGCCGGAAGCTCATCGGAACCATCGAAACACCAAACTGAGGTATTTTTTTTACCTCTATTCACTTCTTTTCCTCACTTTACCTGCTCAAAACATTAAAACAAATTAAAACTCCTAAAACCGAACCTTAATCTGTCCTAAAATCAGACATCAAGTATAAAACACATCCTAAACCTAAACCTAAACATAAAACCAGATCCATAATATTCAATAAAACCTAGATCTGGAGTAAAATAAGACAAATCTAAACTCTAAAAGTCAGATCTAGTTCGAAACTTGTAAAAATATAAAAAATAAATAAAAATAGAGAGAGTTCGAAGACTTATCTCGCTTTGCTATCGCTGAAAATGCCGCCGGAGTGAGGATTTGAGTGTTCAGATCACTGTCGGAGTAGAAAAACATATTAGTGAGGTCACTGTTTCGGGTAGATAGCCTAGGATTGGGAGAAGCGGGGCGTTTATGATGAAACGAGGCTTAGATCTAGGTTTAGGATAAAAAAATGGAGTTTTTTTTTTGTAGATATAGGGTTCTGGCGACGATGGAGGCGGTAGTCGGAGTTGTAGACGGTGGTCGAAAAAACCAGGTCTGGCCGGAGAAGATGACCAGAGAAGGTCCGGTCATCGAAGAAAGTTGAAGAAGGTCGGACGGTGGTCAGAGTCTGCAGGGATGCCGGAGAAGGTCCGGCCATCAAAAAAAGGTAGGAGAAGACCGAAGATGATATCCGGTGATCGATATCATCCTGGCGGCCAAGAAACACGTCGGAGAGGTTTTATGGGATGAGTGAAGATCAAAACGAGGGTTTTTGAAAAGTTCTTGGTGTGTTCTTGAAAAAAATGGTTTTAGATCTTTGAAAAACAGATTTTGGGAGAGTTTAGGTGTTTGTGAGGATCGAATCAGGTTTTTTGGAAGAACTGGTGAAGAACATGAGAGGAAAAGAGGTTTTTGATCTTTGAAAATAGTTTTAGGGTAGAGTTTCGGTGTTTGTAAGGATCAAATGATAGAATTTTGAAGAACTAGGGAAGAATAGAGGGGAAAAGTTGGGTTTTGATCGAAAAAGGCTTAGGTTTTTAGGGTTTGGGGTGTTTTTGTTCAGAGCATTTAGAGAGAGAAAGAAATGAGGAAAGAGAGAGAGGTGAGAAAATGGCCGTTCCAACTCGGGAATGGCCTATTTATACCGAGTTGGGAACGATGTCGTTTCAATGAGCCGGGTAGCGAAGGATCTGCGTGTTTTCACACGGGTTCGGATACGGGTCCGTGACCCGGTCGATTTAAAAGACATTGGGTTTGGGTTTTAATTTAAACGGGCCGTGGGTTTGGGCTCAGGTTTAATGGTTTGGGCTCGAGTTTAATGGGTTTGGGCTGATACCTCTAGAGTTTTAGATTTAGGCTCTCAGGTTTTGATTTCTTTACAAACCAATCACTATTTTCTTGTAATTTGGTCACATAATATTCAATTTAATTCAATTTGGTCCTTTTTCCGAATTTAATTGTTTTAATTAATTGTTTTATATTTAATTGCTTTAATTAATTCATATGTTTGTATTTTTTTAAAAAACACCATATTATATATTGTTTGGAAAAAAATAAAATTACTTGTTTAAAAATAGGATTAGAGTCATTAGTGTAGTTCACTTAATCATAATTGAATAGGGAGATCATTGTAGAAAATAAGTGGATATTTAAAATAATGTTAGAATACTCAATATTGGCTAGTGTCGCAATGTAGAGTGATGTTAACAATGAGTGTTCCGATAAAGGTTTCGATTTTTCACTTCAACTTAGAAAATGGAAATAAATTAATAATTAGGTAAATTTAAAAATTAAAATAGGGTTAATGATTAGAGACATATTAATTAGGAATGTTTTTATTTTGGGGTTTGTCAAAGGAAGTGCTCAATATTATTTTGGGTGTTTTCTTTTATATCCAAAATTAATAACATTCATAGAACTTTAATTATGTTAATGAATAGAGCCTAATTAGGGTACACTTAAAAATGGCAAGACAATAATTAATCATGCATTAAAACCTTATGTGTTGAAGTACATTTTTCGAATGTAAGTTGAAGTGTCCTAATGCAACTGGATGTTTCATAACTATATTCGATCGAAATGTATTTTCTTACAAAAGGATACTTCCATTTAGAATAAAATCCATTTTACAGTTAAAAGATTTAATTAAATCCAGATTAATGTTCGAAATGCCAAAATACCACGTGTAATTAATAAGGTACCGATAACGGGCGTTCGTAGGGGTGCTAATCCTTCCATACACGTAACCGACTCATGAACCCGAACTTTTTGAAAAGAATTTCTGGTACGTTTTTATGGTGTCCGACCTACCAAACTGGCCGATGGCGACTCCAAAATGATTTTTAAGAAAAATAAATGTGTTTTTGACTAAAAATGGAAAGCTAATTAATTACAATATAAAATTGGTCAAAAACCCTGATTTTCTGAATTTCAATCGTCAAGCTGTTTTTATTCCAAACAATTAAAAAACAGGTTTTCAAAAAACGGTTGCGACAGCTTGGCGACTCTGCTGGGAAAAAAAATTGAGAGTCGGGCCTAATAATTAATTACACGTGGCATTTTGACATTTTTAACATTAATTTGGATTTAATTTTTTCTAAAAAAACTGTTCGATGGATTTTAGGAAGAATGAGGGTAGTTTTTGTGTATGCTATATCTGTTATTCATGCATAAACCCTAAACTCGATTTTTTACCCTTAAATGGGAGTAAGACAATATCCGACGTGATGCTCTTCAGCTCCGAGTTTGAATTTTTGTCTTCTTCCGGTATACTAACCTTACGCATCGTAGGGCCCACGCCTACGTTGTAAGGGACCTATACTACCGAATCGATGTCTTGCTGCCACAGTAGATGTCTACGACAGTTCAGGCACTTGCAGATCTTCCAACTAATCCCGATCTCGACCCATTACTTTCCTTAACCTGAAATGTTATGCAAATGAATGCGTTAGACTTATATAGTCTAAGTGAGGTAGCCAATAACAATGAATGAGCATGTTATGCAATGCTGCATACTTCAATGGCATATTTAATGGCACATTTTCACATAAGCAATCTATATACATATTATAAATGAAAGACATGTTATCCAATCATAACAAAAGTAATATCAATAATCAATATTTTCCCTTGGACTGATTCAACAGTATTTGGATACACGAATTCCACCACATCACCAACAATAATGGTCGTATCATAATCCCTCCGCCGCACCAATTGACCAATACACAACACATCCCTCCGCTGCACCAATGGCCGAAGCCCAATACCCGTACCAACGAGCTCATTAATTCTATGGCATGCCAATTGTATCCAATACTCTCGAATCCAAGGTTCAATACTCAATAGTTCAACAACGATATTTCAATAGCAATATTTACACATCAATATCAATAACAGTAATTCAATAGCGGTAGACATATATCAAAGTTTCAATAGCAATGTGCAATAATCAATTTCTGATGCTCGATATGCAATACTTACTCATGCTTACCAACAAGGATTTCAATAATGCTTTATGCAAATTCCCTTAATTCAATGGTTAGTAAAACAAACGAAATCAATAACGATGAATTCGGAAAGGCTCCTCACCTACTTCCGAGACTTCGACTACACTCACCTCGACAACCCTACGTTTCTCAGATAACAATTCTTTTGTTCCTAGCTTTTGTTGGAGATGTCGGTTTGTTCCTTTCCAATTCTTGAACTAGGTTAATTTAATAAGAATCAGTTAGAATCGATTAAACAATATCGAATTAATACGAAAATATTAATTAATTTTGATACCAAAACTTAGACTAACCAAGGATTTGAGCTTACCCCAACGTCGACAGAGATTCGATGTTACTATATCGAAAATACCGGACAACCAATCAAACACTGAACCACCTAATTATTGTTTCTTCATTGACTTCTTAGTTTCGTTGCACAAACAAACATCCTTCCCCTATTTATACTAACATTGCTGCGCCGCCATTTGCTTCTCCATGTTCCACGAATCATGGAACCGTGGCAAATTTTGGGGAAATAATTCCCTTTGCTTGTGCCACGTATAGTGGCAATTGCCACCCATAACAAAGTTTGGCCGAGTGGCCACAGTACGTGGAATGCCCTTAGGCAATTCCTTCATGTTGAAGGAATTGCCACCGTATTTACTTACTTTTTATAATAATAATAATAATAATAATAAAACCATTACGATTTAACCCGAATAATTAAATTTCGAACTTAATTTTGACTAGACCGGTTTTTGGGATGTGACACGTTGACTCATCGACTATCAGATTATTTGAACGACTAAATAAAGGAGTTAACCCGGTACCGACTATTCTGACAGAAACCTATAGGTCACTCACCATATGCAAGAAGACGGGGAAGCAAAATTCTGGGGGTGTGCACAACTGCTAGAAATATGGTTCAGGGGTCACAGATGGAACGCACCTTACAGAGGAGCTAGATACCTTGATACCTATTCACCGATCAGAGAACATCCAACTGACTGTGTCCTAGAAAAGAAAACTGAGAAATACTGGATAAAATATCTCAAGGATCTGAAAGATACGGTTGTAGTATGGAAAGCTCCTTGGCTAAATACGGGCACAACTTTTCTATACCGCTGTGGAAACAAGGACTGGGTTATGTTGCCAGGAATTTGGGACGGAACATCCTACTGCCCATTGTTAGTCTCGAGGCAATTTGGATCAAGGCAATCTATGCCTGCCACTGCTGGGATGTCTAAGTTCGAATATGCTCACAAGACAAATGACTACAAGGGATTGATACTGCAAACGTCAAAGGCTTGAGAAACACCAAGAAGGGTTCAGCCTTACCCAGGGTCGAAAGTAATGGCAAGGTACGACGAGTGGAGAGCTCAAAGAGTTAATGACACCACGTTTCAAGAAATGCCATCAAGAGTTGGAACTTCAACTCAGGCAATCCAGGAGTCACCTTCGGCTTTGGAAAAACTCAGACATGACCGGGAGCAAGATTTGAAAAAGTATGAAAAAGGAATCCAGGACCTTAAAGAGGAATTAACAATGGCTCAACTGCAAGTAGAAATTCACAAAAGAAAGGAGAAGGAGCTAATGGAGCAGAACAAGAAGGCGAATCAAGAACTGAAAGAGCTGCGGGAATTGCACAATGACTACAAAGCTAAACAAAAAGGTGGAACAAGCAAAATAATAAAGAATATGTAAGAAGAGTTGGATGAAATAACCCGGGATAGGGATGATTATAAAAAGATGTACGATAGAAAGGCGCGGCAAGCAAGGAGTCAAGCGACAAGGCCAAGAAAAGGCTAGAAGAAGAACATGCCTAAAATTTCGACTTGACCAGTCAAGTGATACAGATCGAGGAATTAATCACCAAGTATCACAATGAAGATAGGGTCCAAGTGGAGATAGAGAAAGAGGGACTGCAAAAGAGGATCACCGAGTTGGACGGCGTTGTTCAAGACCTGAGGGTAAGCTTGCTAGCTATGAGGGGGCAGTAATGGCAGAGAGTGGTGCATGAAAGGATAAATATGAGGCAGCCCGACAAATGGTTCAATGTCAAAATGATGAACTGGGGAGATTCAAAGCCCAAGTCAGAAGCATCGCTTCGTATGTCCAAATCCTGTCAAGGCAAGCTACAAGCCTGTTGGAGCAGCCCAATATTGAAGAGGAGCACGGGGAGGCTATTGTACGTCTGTTACATGAGCTAGTCAACCTAGGAATTAGGGGTAGTAGCTTCCTGTAGCAAGTTTATCTCCTCTATGTAATTAAATTTTCGGACGGATGTGGTGTTTCTAAGAAAGACTGGTTCCTAAATTCGATGTCCTTTTATTGTATTCATGCATTCATACATACATGCATACATTTATTCATCTTATGATAAATAAAGAATTTAATAAGAGAAAGATTTAATGACAGAATCCGCTCTAAGCCGTAAACATTCCACATTCATACGGAACTCGCCTGCATTTATGATCCATGGCTTTTGAGGATCGGCTTGCCAATCTAAAAAACGAACGTGTAGAAACACAGAATCGTTTCGACAGAATCGAACAATCAATTAAAGACTACTTTACTCAAACCCACGCAGAAATCATTAATCAGCTGACTGCTCTATTGGGCCCTAAAAAATCTGGGAAGGCCAAAGCAGCTGAAGGAGCTTCCAACGAGGTGAATGATCAAGCTGAAACAACATCCCACATCAGGATGCAGCCAGAAAAATCTCCAACAGTGAAGATGGTCCACATTAACCTAGCTGGAGCAACACCAAGTCACCCAGTGCACATTGGTGCGAACTTTCGAAGTGCTGAAGAGGTACCAGACTTGAATGCTCTGCATGAGATTGGAAAAATACGTGCTGAAATTGAGCGCAAGTATGAAAAGCGCTGTAAGGCTCTAGAGGATCGCTTGCTGGAACTACAGAAAGCTAATGAGATGAGACCAGATGCTGTTGAAATGAGCCTGGTAGCTGACTTAATACTTCCTCCTAAGTTCAAAGCTCCAGATTTCGAGAAATACAAAAGAACTTCTTGTCTAAAGGCTCATCTTACAATGTATTGCAGAAAAATGGTCGCTTACCTGAAAGATGAAAAGTTGCTGATACACTGTTTCCAGGACAATTTAACTGGCTCAGCTGCTCGCTGGTATACACAACTAAGCCGTGTTAATATCTGATCCTGGAAGGACCTGTTAGGAGCTTTTGTGGAGCACTATAAGCATGTTATAGAAATGATCCCGAGCCGAGTAATGCTGCAAGGAATGGAGCAAAGAAGTGATGAAACACTCCGACAATATGCTCAGAGGTGGAGAGATATTGCAGCGCAAGTACAACCCCCGTTAATGGAAAGTGAGATTGCCCATATGTTTGTACAGACTTTAAGATGTCCGCTCTTTGAAAAACTTATCATCAATGCCACCCAAAACTTTGCTGACATTGTGATGAAAAGAGAATTGATAGAAGCCACAATAAAGAGCGGAAGAATTGAGAGTGGAGAGAGTTTCTGCAGGAACTATAAGAGGAAAGAAAATGAAGTGAATAATGCAAGCACTTATGAGGCATCGAAAAATGTGACCATCACATCACGAGGAACTGCAACAGGAAACTCTCAAAACTCGAACAAGAGGGATTCTCGAGGACCGAGAAATGATAGAATGAATTTTACACCCATCCCAATGTCATATGCTGAACTATACCCCCAGTTGCATGAGGCGGATCTGGTGAGGCCGTATCATCTGACACCTCTACAGCCTCTTTACCCTCCATGGTACAAAGCTGATGCTCACTGTGAATTCCATGCTGGAATACTGGGACATTCGATTGAAACATGCACAGCGTTCAAGAAGGTGGTGCAGAATTTGATCAATACTGGGATATTGAAGTTTGATGAAACCAGTATTGCGGGTAATCCCCTTCCAAGTCATGGAGGACGCGGGGTGAACATGATAGAAGAATATGATGAGGCAAAGAGGCGAAAGACTGATGTATCAGAGATTCATTCTCCGTTGAGATGGGTGTTTGAAAAACTATATGATGCCAAGATGATTGAAATTGGCATGAAAATTGAGATGGAAGTACTTGCTAAGATGTATTGTGAATATCATCAGGAATGTGATCATGAAATCCAGCATTGTTAGAAGTTGAGAGACCTGGTTCAAAAGATGATGGATAACAAAGAAATTGAGTTCTTTGAGAAGGTTGGAACAAGGAGAGAGGTTGAGGTGTGCGCATCGAAAAACTCTAGAGTGAAATATAGGTTGTACAAACCTTTGGTTGTATCCGTCAAGCCAAGGGCTGCAAGCACAAAGCCAGCGATGACACCAAAAATAGTAATCTCAACTCCTGCTCCGTTTGCTTTCAAAAGCACCAATGCGGTCCCTTGGAATTACACGGCCAATGTGCCAATACTAGAAAAGGAGAAATTGTAGAAGATAAAGCCAAATGAAGAAACAAAAGAAGAATCAGAGAAAGAAAAACAGTCAAACGCGGGGGCGGTGAACGAAGTAGGCCATTTCACTCGAAGTGGCAGATGTTACTCCTCTCAGAAGTGATGAAAGAGGCTGAGAAGGCTAAAGGAAAGGTATCTGCTGCTCCCGAAAAGATTTTTGAGGAAGACCCCACTCCAAAGATAAATGAACCGGTGACAGAGGAGCAAGCCTAGGAATTTCTGAGGTTTTTAAAGCACAGTGAGTACAACATAGTAGAACAATTAAAACGACAACATGCAAGGATTTCAGCCCTGGAGTTATTGCTGAGTTCTGAGGGGCATCGTAATGCTTTGATGAATGTGCTAAATCAGACGTTCGTGCCAAATAATATCTCAGTGGATAAACTAGACAGAATTATGGATCATATTGTTGCTGACAACTACATAACATTTACCGATGATGAAATTCTAGAATAAGGGATGGGGTCAGTGAAAGCTTTGAATGTTACCACGCATTGTAAAGGATATGTGCTTCCAGAGGTTTTAATTGACAATGGATCCGCCTTGAATGTTATGCCAATGGCGACTCTGCAAAGGTTGCCTATTGATGACTCCCATATGAAGGCATACCAGAACACTGTAAGAGCTTTTGATGGAACAATACGGGATGTGCTAGGAAGGATAGAAGTACCATTGCTGATAGGACCAACAATTTACAATATTGATTTTGTGGTGATGGATATTAAGCCTACTTACAATTGCTTGCTTGGGCGACCCTAGATTCACTCAGCGGGGGCAGTCCCATCGTCTCTACACCATAAACTCAAGTTTGTCATAGAAGGAAAATTGGTTAGTGTTGGAGCAGAGGAAGACATCATTGCCTCTGTAACAACTGATGTGCCTTATATCCAGACAGATGAGAATGCCTTGGAGTGCTCTTTCCGGGCGCTAGAATTCGTAAATGCTACCTTCGTGGCTGAGGGAAAGCCATTTCCACGGCCAAGATGTCAAACTGCACCAAGATGACTGTGCGAGACACACTTGGAAGGGGTGCGAAGACAGGAAAAGGGCTCAAAAAACACCTACAGGGAAGTTTGCGACCAAGGCCCATTCTGGTAAAGAATGATCATTTTGGATTGGGGTTTGCTCCTACTATAAATGATCGACTGAGAGAGTTAAAGAAGAAGAGAGAACAGAGGAAAGCCCACATGCAAGGAAATGAGACGTCCTCCCGCCTGGTGACATCTTTCGATATGACAAAGATTTTCAAATCACGTGGGTTCACTAATGTTGAAAAGCAACTGGAGGAAGTTAATCAAGAAATGATAAAACTGCATGAGGAGGAAATTTTTAGCAATAATCTGGATGGGCTTTTTATCGGTGAAATCTTTGAGGATGCTCGACCTGGCAAATATCTAAGAATGATCCGTCCTTGTGCCCCAGGCGAGACATTGAAGAATTGGACATCTGAAGAAACTTCCCTTGTAACCAATATTGAAACAGAGTAAATACTGAGACCACCTTATACCTTTGCTCGCGGGTATAAGGGGATTATCTGTAAAGGGCCATTATACAATCATTTTAATAAAGATGCTTTCGATGCTAATTCACAAATGGCAAACGAGTTTTTATTTTTTCGCATCCTTTTCAAAATATATTATTATTTTCTTTGTAGGTATTCAACTATCGACTGCATGAATGATCCTAAACCCAATCCTAAGGTAGGACCTGAACAGCCAATATGTCTAGCGGAAATCAATGAAATTGAGGATGAATTAGAATGAGAAATCCTGAAGAATTACTGAGGTTGGTGGAAAAAGAAGATAAGCAAATTCTGCCCCACAAAGAAGAATTGGAGATTCTCAATCTGGGAACATAAGAAACCAAAAGAGAAGTAAAAATAGGAGCAACATTTTCGCCCAGAAAGAAGCAGGAATTAATTGATCTGCTGCGCGAGTTCAAAGATGTCTTCGCCTGGTCCTATCAAGACATGCTAGGATTGAACACTGACATAGTGGTACACAAATTGCCCATTAGACCTGAATGCAGACCGGTTCAACAGAAACTTAGAAGATTGAGGCCGGAAATGGTGATAAAGATAAAAGAAGAGGTGCAAAAACAATTTGATGCCGGTTTCCTCGCGATATCTCAATATCCAGAATGGGTGGCTAACATAGTTCATGTGCCAAAGAAAGATGGGAAAGTACGAATGTGTGTTGATTACAGGGACCTGAACATGGCCAGTCCAAAGGATAATTTTCCTTTACCACACATAGACATTCTTGTCGACAATACATCAGGGCATTCCTGGTTTTCCTTTATGGATGGCTTCTCAGGATATAATTAGATAAAGATGAGTCCAGAAGACATGATCAAGACCACCTTTATAACTTTATGGGGCACATATTGTTACAAGGTGATGCCCTTCGGACTAAAGAATGCTGGGGCAACGTACCAGCGGGCAATTGTGACTCTGTTTCATGACATAATGCATAAAGGAGTTGAAGTGTATGTAGATGACATGATTGCCAAGTCCCATACTGAGAAGGAGCACATCCAAAATCTGAGAAAGTTATTCTTGAGATTGAGGAAATACCAATTGAAGCTCAATCCTAAAAAATGCACCTTTGGAGTAACATCTGGAAAGCTTCTTGGGTTTGTTGTTAGTAGAAGGGGAATTGAGATAGACCCCGATAAAGTGAAGGCTATCCAGAATCTACCGCCACCCAGCTCACAGAAAGAAGTTCGGGGGTTGCTTGGCAGATTGAATTATGTTTCTCAGTTCATATCTCAATTGACTGATAAATGTGATCCAATCTTCAGGATGCTGAAAAAGAATAACCCTGGAGAATGGAATGAAGAGTGTCAAGAAGCATTTGACAAGATCAAGAGATATCTAACCAATGCTCCCATACTAGTAGCACCGGTTCCTGCCAGGCCACTAATCCTTTACCTGACGGTCTACGAGAATTCAATGGGGTGCGTATTGGGGCAACATGATGACACAGGAAAGAAAGAAAGAGCCATCTATTACCTGAGCAAAAAGTTTACTGAATGCGAAATACGGTACCCACCTATTCAAAAGCTATGTTGTACTCTGGTCTAGGTAACCCGAAGGCTCAGACAGTACATGTTATACCACACTACATGGCTGATCTCTCACATTGATCCATTGAAATTTATGATGGAAATACCAGCATTCACTGGAAGACTGGCACATTGGCAAATGTTATTGTCAGAATTTGATATTGTGTATGTAAGTCAAAAGGCAATAAAAGGAAGTGCCATAACAGATTTCTTAGCCAGTCATGCGATGGAGGATTATGAATCCCTGAATTTTGATTTCCCA
The DNA here is from genome assembly GCA_030270665.1 of Hibiscus trionum. NCBI lineage: Eukaryota > Viridiplantae > Streptophyta > Magnoliopsida > Malvales > Malvaceae > Hibiscus > Hibiscus trionum. The sequence goes on from BSYR01000037.1 coordinate 2,961,890, forward strand.
GAAGAAGATGTGATGAATGTCTCCACGATAGAAGTTGGGATTGCAGAAAGAAAAACTTTGAAACTGTATTTTGATGGAGCAACCAATGCCCTTGGCCGGGGAATTGGAGCAGTATTGATCTCGCCAGATGATGTACATTACCCGTTCACAAGCAGGCTAGATTTTCTTTGTACCAATAACATGGCAGAATATGAAGCATGTGTGATGGGCCTGCGAGCTGCTATCGAAAGAAAAATAGAAGTCTTAAAAGTGTATGAGGATTCGGCGTTGGTGATTTACCAACTTCGTGTAGAATGGGAAACAAAAGATGTAAAATTGATTGAGTACCGAAAATTGATCTTGGAGCTAATAAAGGAGTTTGAGGAAATAACCTTTATATACATCCCCAGGGAAGATAACCAAATGGCGGATGCCTTAGCTACACTGGCTTCAATATTCATAGCAAATAGATAAGAAGATATGGTGCCTATCCGAATGCAGAGTTATGAAACCTATGCTCATTGCTGCAGCATAGAGGAGGAAATTGATCAACATCCTTGGTACCATGATATTTTGCAATTTCTAAAATATCAGACTTATCCTCTAGGGGCAAATGATAATGAAAAAAGAACTATCAGAAGAATGGCTTCAGGATATGTACTCGACGGAGAAATCCTATACAAAAGGAGCAGAGATCAGATTTTGCTAAGATGTGTCGATGCCAACAAAGCGAAGAATATAATGGCAGAAGTACATGATAGGATATGTGTCACGCACGCAAATGAGCTCTCAATAGCCAGGAAGATCATAAGATACGGCTATTATTGGACGACAATGGAAGGAGATTGCATTGAATATGCAAAGAAGTGTCATAAGTGTCAGATATATGCTGACAAGATTAATTCTCCACCAGTCCCTCTGCATACCATGAATTCACCATGGCCTTTTCCTGCCTGGGGCATGGATGTTATTGGGCAAATCCATCCCAAAGCTTCAAACGGACACCGTTTTATCCTTGTGCCAATAGATTATTTTACCAAGTGGGTGCAAGCAGCCTCTTATGCTAACATCACAAGAACCACAATATGTAAGTTTCTAAAAAAAGAAATAATTTGCCGATATGGACTGTCAAAAAGAATCGTTACTGATAATGCTACAAATTTCAACAACAAAGTGATAATAGAAGTGTGTGAACAATTCAAGATCATTCAACAAAATTCAGTAACCTACCGCCCAAAGATGAATGGGGCAGTAGATGCGGCAAACAAGAATATAAAGAAGATTATATCGAAGACAAGAGAAACTTACAAAGACTGGCATGAGAAGCTACCATTCGCCCTAATTGCATATCGAACATCAATACGGACTTCGACCGGGGCAACACCTTATTCCTTGGTTTATGGGACAGAGGCAGTGCTGCCCATTGAAATTGAGATTCCGTCACTCCGAGTATTGTCAAATGTAAGGTTAGATTTGCGGAATGGCTGCAGGCTCGATTCGATCAACTAAATCTCATTGAGGAAAAGAGATTGAGGGCAATTTGTCACAGCTAGATGTACCAAAAGAGGATAATGCGAGCATACGACAAAAAAGTGCGCCCGAGAGAATTTCGAGAGGGGGATCTTGTGCTAAAAAAGGTCCTAAAAATACATCGAGACGATCGCGAGAAATGGATGCCTAACTAGAAGGGGCCTTATGTTGTCAAGAAAGCCTTCTCCGGAGGAGCATTAATACTGACTGAATTGGACGGCAAAGAGTTACATAATCTGGTGAATTCGGATTCGGTCAAAAAGTATTATGCTTGAAGAATAAAAAAGAGATTGAAAAAAAGCAAAGCGGAGTGAAAACCCGAAAGGGCGCTCCCGCAAAAAAGAAAAAATCTATGGTGAAAACCCAAAAGAGGGCGCCTTAGATATTAAAAAGAGAGAAAATAAAACAAAATAGGGGTTCAAGATGAAAATCCGCAAAGGGCGTCTTGAAACCAGAGGATCTAAGTTGAAAACCTGAAAAGGCGGCTCAGATAAGTGAAGTTAGGCATATGATAATCAAGACCTCTCGAATACCTGGTATTTCGGAAAGGGTTTCACATTCGAAAGCATTCTAGCAACATTTGAAGACCGTCGGACATTAGTGCAAACTTAGCCCTACTTCTGGTTGACAGGGTGGTTGTATCCTTCATGCCTTGGATGCCCGAAGATCTGACTTTGTTTCTTGATTTTGTTTGCCATGACTATTTCAAAATATGTTGTATTCCAATTTATAAGCTTCAATAAAATTCATGAATTCACCTCCGAGCTTTCTTTTTATTTCGAAGCATCTTAAAATGGTCGATATAATGAAAAAAACAGATAGTTTCTTGGTATTACTTTGTTTTAGAAATACATGTGAACCTTTTTACTCTAGGAATTGAAGAAAAAATGTACAAGATGAGGTAGTGCAAAGCTGAAGGTTGATCATGAATGCCGCAACGGAGACTGTCACCGAAGAACAATGATTTACTCATGATGAGATGATCAAAAATATGAGGACAAGGCATTACAAGGTTTCTCTGAGTCAATTTTGCAGTAAGGACAATTTGTGGGTACTGAGAAAAGAAGTGTTTGAAAGCTCAGTAGAAACTCTTGGGTTCAACAAAGTTTCATCATCGATCGAAGCAGTATTTGTCTGATCAAAACAAAACTTCCTTGACCATAATACTTTCAAAAAGAAGAAAAAAAGAGAAAAAGAAAAAGAAAAAAGAAAAGAAAAAGGGAGGTGAAAACCTGAAAAGGCGCCTTTCGGAAAAAAAGAGAAAAAAGAAAAAAAAACCAAAGTGAAAACCCGAAAGGGCACTTTGAGAAAAGCAAACTAAAGTGAAAATCCGAAAGGGCGCTTTAGAGCGAAGGACCAGAAACACAAAAGGGAGGTTACAATGACCAAGTCCTGGTGTGGGATGAAATTACACAAGAAGCATCTAGGGAGGGACCTAAAAAAGCAGAGGCTTATTGATGGATCTAAGTAAACCATGGTTCTTGCAACATATAGGACATTAGGATCATGTTAACCTACATACTTCATTTGTTTTAACAGGAAAATGATAAAGAAAGATTCATAATGAGAAGAGTCCGCCCAGAGAAGAAAGATTCATAATCAGAAGAGTCCACCTAACAAAGAAGGATTCATAATTAGAAGAGTCCGCCCAGCAAAGAAGGATTCATAATGAGAAGAGTCTGCCAAGCAAAGAAGGATTCAAAATGAGAAGTGTCCGCCCAGCAAAGAAGGATTCATAATGAGAAGAGTCTGCCCAACAAAGAAGACTCATAATGATAAGAATTCGTTCTTTGAAGAATGAGGAAGTTCCAAATGAGAAGAGCTTGCTTATTCAGTGCCGTCGCAGAAAGGCATACCAGCGAAAGAATGGAGAATGAAGAATTTCAAAATTAGAAGAACATCTTCAGGCTTTGACGAGCAGATGATTCAGACAAAATCCATGTCTTTTCAGTCTTTGCCCTATTCTTGTTCTACAACAATGAGCAAAGAGGGGCAGCTGTAGAACCGGATTTTTGTCTGGGGCCATACATATATATAAGATAATAATAATAAATAAAACAAATAATAATATGTAAAACCTATGTTAGATTTTGATATAACTAAGTATGTTAAGGACTAAATTGAAAACTTGAAATAGATTTCTAAGTCCCTCAAATGATTTATAAATCACCAAGACTTTAATCTGATTTGAAAAACTCAAACTCCAAATATTTTCTAAGTGTTCCAAGGCCAAAGTATTGAAAAACGTACAGGTGTATCGATATGCTTCCAGCCGTATAGATACCTTTTTTACAAAGTTGACTACTGGAAAGACGCATTTTGATATGCCCCTCTGTTAAAACTAAAGGAGTTCGAATGGCGTACCGATATGGTTCCATCTGTATTGATACAGATTTAAGGGAATTTTAAATTCGAAAAGCTTTTAATGTTTTCGACCATTGGTGTCAGTTGTTAGGTAAATGAAATTTAAAGTGGTGGTTGTCCCATACCGATACGCTCCTAGCCGTATCGATACGGAAACTTCCAGTGAGCTAAGTTGAGAAAAAGGTATCGATACGGTCTTAGCCGTATCGAAACGGTCCCTGTCACGTACTGATACGCTTACACGCGTATCGATACGCCCTCTTATAATTGTGCAACGACTCTTTTTGTTTTGAGACAGGTATCGATACAGGTCCACGCGTACCGATACGGTAAGCTGCATAAGTGTATTTGTGGTGGAAAGAGAGGGTCTCAACGGCTATAATCAATACCCTAACCACCCAAATGGCTAGAATTGATAGAGAAGGTATAAATTGAAGCTAATTGAAGACCATCAACAACCATTGCATCCAAGATAAACATCCAAGCAAAAATCCAAGCTCAAAGTGCTTATTTTCCAGTCTCTTGTAAAACCCCAAATTGTGTAGTGTTCAATTCTGATCTTGTGATCAAATTTGGGTTGAGTGTTTGTACTTAAAAGGTTAATCTTGTATTGGGAGATATCTTTCTTGTCTTTAATTCTTCTTTGTACTCTTGTGAGAGTTTGGTCAAATTTTGGATAGAAAATTTGACCGGTTGTGTAAAGGTTACCTCCTAAGCCTTGAAAAGGGGAAGAACAAATTAGTGAATTGTTGGAAATCCTTAGTGGTAGCTAAGGTAGTGGATGTAGAGTTCATTTGGAACTTGAACCACTTTAAAATTCCTTGTTCTTCATTTTTAGCCATTCCATTTACTCCAACAACTTTTAAAAACCCAATTCACCCCCTCTTAGCTTTGATCAATCCTTTGATCCACTAAACAATTGGTATCAGAGCCTACCTCTTTGAAGGATTAACAACCACAAGAGGAGTTCCTAGGAAGAGTGTGATCATCCAAAAATCAAGCCATGACATCTACCTCTGGGTCAAGCATGTACGAGTCTCAATCAACCACAAAACTGCCTTTCTTCAACGGTGATAACTATCCATTTTGGAAGAACCGGATGCGCCTCTTCATCAAATCCAACGATTATCTAGTTTGGGATGCCATTGAAGATGATCCCTATGTTCCAATGAAGAGAGATGAAGAAGGAAGATTGGTGCTAAAGAAGAAAATTGAGATGAGTGAAGAAGAGAGAAAGAAGATTCAAATCAATGATAAAGCTCTTCACATGTTGTTTTGCTCTTTCGGTCCCGACATCTACTCCAAAGTTTCCTCCATTGAAAGTGCCAAAGAAGTGTGGGATACACTAGAGACCACTTATGAAGGAACAAGTGATGTGAAGGAGACCAAGATTGGAATTCTCAATCTTAGCTATGAGAATTTCAAAATGGAGCCCGACAAAACCGTGTCCAAGATGTTCGATCGCTTCTCAACAATCGTAACCGGGCTTAAGGGTTTTGGAGAGATAATCCCGGAAGACAAACTTGTTCGGAAGCTACTCTACTCACATCCCGAGTCTTGGGATGGGAAGAGAACCGCCATCATTGAGGCCAAAAATTTGAAGACACTCAAGCTTGATGAGCTAGTGGGTTCCCTCCTAACTCATGAGATAATGAAGCAAGGAAGGGAGGATGAAAAGAAAAAAGAAGAGAGAAGAGTGGAGAAGCTGGAGGTAGAAAAGAAGAAGATAAGAGTTGCTCTCAAAGCTTCACTACATGAGAAGAGCACTTCTAGCGAGGAGGATGGCCTAGAAGAATTGGCTATGATAGCCAAAAGGTTCTCACGGTTTATGAGGTCTAATCGAGGAAGGAAGATTCAACGAAAAATGGACTTCAAAACCAAAAACAAAGAAGAAGAGAAGGATCAAATCATTTGCTTTAAGTGTAAAAAACCCGGTCACGTTCGTTCGGAATGCCCTCAACTCAAGAAGAAGGGCTTTGAGAAGAAGAAGAAGCTTAAAGCCAAGCTTGCTACTTGGAGTGACGAGGTGTCATCCGAGGATGACGAACACGAAGTGACCAACCTTTGCCTCATGGCACTTAAGGAGGATTCCTCCATGGTAACCTCTAACTCATCATCTTTTGATTTTACATTTGATGAATTGCATGATGCTTATGATAAGTTACAAGAGGTATATGATGAGTTAATTGAGAAGTACAAAGAGTCGGTCATTAGAAATAAAAAGATTATTTCCGAATTAAATGCTAAAAATGACTCACTTTCTCAAGCTAACTTAAAATTTGAGAAAAAGATCTTAGGTTTACAAGATGAGCTTAAATTCTTTCAAGATGAAAACGTAGACCTAAATAATATTATTTCTCAATGCAATAGTGAACACCAAAAGGTGTTAGATGAGCTTAAAAAGCTCAAGGAATCTTTCAAAAATGTTGGTAATGTGAAACATGAAAAAGGTGAATCATCTAAAACAAACCAACCTAGGAGAAAGACATATAACTACAAACAAAATGATTTCCATAGACATAATAGAACTAAAAAGATTAGGAGTGTATGAGTTCCTAAGGAACTCTTCAAATCTAATAATGTTGTTGCTATGTCACCTTGGATTCCTAAGGGAACCAAGCTTTTGGGAGCTAACACTCGTGGACCCAAAATGATTTGGGTACCAAAAACCAAAGTTTAATATATTTGTTTGTAGGGGGAGCATTGCTACAATGCCAAAGCACAAAGTCAAAACTCATGGTACCTTGATAGTGGATGCTCGAGGCACATAACCGGAGAGAAGAGTCGATTCATGGACTTAAAGCCAAAAAGTGGAGGAGTAGTGACATTTGGTGACAACTCCAAAGGCCACATAAAAGGTATTGGATCCATAGGTAATCACTCTACTATTCTCATTGAAAATGTTTTATATGTCGATGGTCTAAAACATAACTTATTGAGCATAAGTCAATTATGTGACAAAGGGTTTAATTTCTTATTTGATAAAAATGGGTGCAAAATTGTTGACATTAAATCAAATAATATAATGCTCATTGGTCATCGCATAGGTAATATATACATGATGCATCTAGATGACATTCATACATCACATGCATGCTTTGTTGCACAAAATGAAAATGATGCATGACTATGGCATAGGAAACTAGGACATGCTAGCATTAGTGTTTTAGAAAAATTAGTTTCCCTAGATCTAGTTAGAGGTTTACCCAAAATTAAGTTCTCAAATGACAAAAATTGTGATGCATGCTCTAAGGGTAAACAACATAAGTCATCCTTTAAATCCATTAATGATGTTTCTACAAGTAGGTGTTTACAACGTATTCACATGGATTTATTTGGGTCTATTAGAACTAAGAGCTTGGGTGGTAAATCATATGCATTTGTACTTGTTGATGACTATTCTAGATTTATTTGAGTTCTATTCTTAAGTACTAAAGATGAGGCTTTAGAAAAATTCATCACATTTTCAAAATTAACTCAAAATGATCTTGAACTTAAAATTTCTCATATTTGAAGTGATCATGGAACCGAATTTCAAAATCTTGGTTTTGAAGAGTTTTTAAATGAAAATGGTATTAGCCACAATTTTTTGGCTCCTCGAACTCCTCAACAAAATGGGGTAGTTCAGAGGAAAAATAGAACTTTGCAAGAAATGGCTAGAACCATGCTTTGTGAAAACAATTTACCTAAATATTTTTGGGCAGAAGCCACAAACACCGCTTGCTACATTATAAACCGAATAATGATTAGGCCACTTTTAAAGAAAACACCATATGCGTTTTTAAAATCTAAAAAAGCCTAAAATTAGCTATTTTCATCCATTTGGTTGCAAGTGTTTTATTTTAAATAATGGAAAAGATAACTTAGGTAAATTTGGCGCTAAAAGTGATGAATCTATTTTCTTAGGTTATTCCTTAAACTCTAAAGCCTATCGTGTATTTAATAAGAGAACTTTAGTAGTAGAAGAGTCTATTCATGTTGTATTTGATGATAACCTTGATGCCTTTGATGGAGGACAAACTTCAAAGAAGGATGAGATTCCAACGAAAGAAGAGGATACACAAGATTCACCTCTTGAAGCCTTGAAGGACTTGGCTCTTGAGGAAAAGGAAGTGAGCTACCCAAGGGAGTAAAACTATGTCAAAAGTGGTGAAATCTTGGGTGATCCATCCAAGGGGGTAACTACTAGATCTTCTCTTAAACTCATGAATCATGTTGCTTTTATCTCATGCATAGAGCCTAAGAACATTAAAGAAGCGTTAAAAGATGACTTTTGGATTATGGCTATGCAAGAAGAGTTAAATCAATTTGAGATAAGTAATGTTTGGACATTAGTTGAAAGGCCTAGTAATCAATCTGCTATAGGAACTAAATGGGTATTTAGGAACAAACTAGATGAGAGTGGTAACATTGTGAGAAATAAAGATAAATTAGTTGCTCAAGGTTACACTCAAGAAGAGGGAATAGATTTTGATGAAACCTATGCACCCGTAGCTAGAATGGAGGCCATTAGGATGTTGCTTGCATATGCATGTTATCATGATTTCAAGCTTTTTCAAATAGATGTTAAAAGCGCATTTTTAAATGGTTTTATAAATGAGGAAGTGTATGTGAAACAACCACCGGGTTTTGAAGACTCAAAATTTCCAAATCATGTTTTCAAACTAACTAAAGCACTTTATGGGTTAAAATAAGCTCCTAGATCTTGGTATGAAAGACTTTCAAACTTTTTAATTGAAAAAGGTAAGGTGGACACTACACTTTTCATAAAAAGGTATAAAAATGACATCTTAGTAGTACAAATATATGTTGATGATATTATTTTTGGATCTATTAATGAGTGTCATTGCAAAGAGTTTGCTAAGTTAATGGTGAATTCGAGATGAGCATGATGGGGGAGCTCTCATTCTTTTTAGGACTCCAAATCAAGCAAAGGAAGGATGACACCTTTATCAATCAAGAAAAGTACATCAAGGATATGCTCAAGAAGTTTGGCTTGGAGAATGCAAAGCCTCAAGCCACACCTATGAGCTCATCTACAAAGCTTGACAAAGATGAATGAGGTAAGTGTGTTGACTCTAAGCTTTATCGCTCTATAATTGGATCTTTGCTTTACCTTACTGCAAGTAGACCGACTATTTTGTTTAGTGTTTACTTGTGTGCTAGGTTTCAAGCTAGTCCTAGAGAGTCTCACCTTATAGCCGTTAAGAGAATCTTTATGTACCTTAGAGATACTCCTTGTCTAGGTCTTTGGTACCCTAGAGACTCAACCTTCAACCTTCATGCTTATTCGGATGCAGATTATGGGGGGTGTAAAATTGATAGGAAGAGTACTTCGGGAACATGTCAATTCTTAGGTAGTATGCTCATATCTTGGTTCTCTAAGAAACAAAATAGTGTAGCTCTATCTACCACCGAAGCCGAGTACATATCTTTAGGGAGTTGTTGTGCTCAAGTCTTTTAGATGAAGCAACAACTCTTAGATTATGGTATTAAAGTTGAAACCATACCCCTTAAGTGTCACAACACTAGTGCCATATGCTTAACTAAAAATCCCATCCAATACTCTAGAACTAAACATATAGAGATAAGGCATCATTTCATTAGAGATCATGTCCTTAAGGAAGATGTTGTTATAGAGTACGTTGACACCTTAAACCAACTAGCGGACATATTTACAAAGCCTTTGGATAAAGAGCGTTTTTGGTCCCTTAGGAGAGAGTTAGGTCTAACTAGCCTTCCTTGACCCTTTAGGACTCTTTTTGAAGTTAAAATTGCTTGAATTTGTGAAATTGATGTTTATGTGTTGTTGCTCTTGAAAATATCCATGCTTATAGCTAGGGGAGTATGCTTCTGTTAGAATATGCTTAGAATTGCTCATTCATCAATTGCATTCATTTAGGAGGTGCTAAAATTGAGCCTTTGGTTGTTCTTAAAGCCTAAAATGTACTTCTGGGCATAGGGTATCGATACGAACTTAAGTGTATCGAAACGAGTACTGTATTAGCTTTTTTCATAGTACATTTTGCCTAAAACGGGTATCGATACAGTTAAACCCGTTTCGATACGAGCTACAAGCGTTTCGATACGGATTGTATCCGTTTCGATACAGACCTTCAACGGGCGTTTCAAAGGGAATTACGATTTTACCCCCGTATCGATACACCTTCAGGCGTACCGATATGCGGTTGCGTAGACAGCTTCTAATTGGCATTTAAAGAGTTTCACTTTTACCAAAATTGAATTTTCAAAACCCTAGCCGTTTTTCGCTCTATAAATAGCCTCTCAATCCCTCATATTTTCACACCACAACTCAAAATCTCTTGAGGGTTTTCAAAATCAAGCAAAGCTAATCAAGCTTTTCATCAATTTGGTGCAAAGTTCTTCTCTATCAATATCAAGGTAAAAATTTCTCTTTTCTTTTTATTTCATTTGATTTTCGTTCTAAATTCTTGTTTTGTTTTGTTTTCTCAAAAACAGTTTTTTAAAAACCTTTTCTCTTTGTTTTGTTTTTAAATTTTTTTAACAAAAACCTTGATTATTGATTTTCAATAGATTGGATGAGAAAGTTAACGCATACACTATTTTTGATCTTTTCTCTAGTCAATGGCACCTAAAAAGAGAGCACGTACCAGTGAAGCCGGTGAAGGTTCCAATGCCGGAGGTGGTACTCACCCAAACCTCACTCTTATCTATCAACAATCCTTTAAGACCACCAGAGATCTCAACTATTTCTGACAATTTCAAAGCTACAAAATCCGTCCGGAGAGGGTAATTTCCATTCCTTTTCTTAACTCGTAGTGTTTCAAATTTGATTACTTACCTTTGCTCAAAGAATGGAAATTTATGGATTTTCTTCAAATCCCCAGTTTTTTCTTTCGCACTTTAGTATTGATTTTCTATGCTAATGCCAAGTGTGTCGCCAATAGAGAGAATGTGGTTACAACCGTTAATTCTTATCTAATGGATAAAAAGATCACCATCGATGTTCAATCTCTTTGTGATGTGTTTAAGTTAGAGGATGAAGGTCTTGATGATGAGAATGCTCTTGGCCATGTCCTAAGTGGTTCTGTCACCGCTCTTAATGCTCAAGATCATATCCTACATTTGATGGTTTCTTGGTGGTTTAGACCCTCGGGAGGAAAGTATTCCACTGTCCGCCAAGTTGATGATTTTTGGATTCGATGTTTCCGTCAACGACAACGACCAAATCTTGCTCGAATTATGTTTGCGGAGATTGTCTATCTCGTGCAACATCGCCACACTACACTCGTCGCTTCCTTCACATATGGTACGGCTTTGAGTTATTTCTTCACTCAAAAAGAGATAGATTGTTCACATGACTACCCAACTTCCCTCACCGATCCTATCGATGAAAGATCTCTTGCAAGGGGAAAGTTTCATTACTTTAATGGTAGTTGGCTTCGTCTATCCGAGCTCCCTAGTGATGTCGTTCCAGAAGAAATTGATAATCCTCAATCCGCTCAAGCTCCTCCTCCACCTTCCATGGATACTCCCATGGCCTTTCTAAACGAGCAATTCACAAGTTTGCGCACGGGAATTGCCTACATGGATCAAGCGATGAATTCAAGGTTTACAGCTATTGACACTCGCTTTGCAAGCCTTGAAAATCGAATGAAGAATGTGGAGACGCTTCTCACCTCCCTTGAAGGCGGTCACAACTCGATGAACATATCCCTTACCGCTTTCCATGACGAGTGGCATCAAACTAGGAGGAATGATGATGCAAATGAGGAGGATGATGAAGATGGCTATGCATAGTAGTTAATCTTTGCATATCATTTATGTCATTTAGGATATTTATGCACTTTCGTTTATGTTTTTAGGATTAAGTTTACATTTTCAAACATATGCTTTGATTTTCTGTTATTTGGATTTTATGATTGATGTTATCTTTATTTTGAACTTAATGATTATCAATATTATGTTGCTTGGTTATTATATATGTTTTTTTCCTATGTTTATCAATGTCTCTACTTTTTGATCTAACAAAGAGGGGGAGAGGGAACAAGCTCACACTTAAAATATTTTGATTTTCAACTTAAAGGTTACCTAGCTAATATTAAGGAGGGTTATTTTTGCAAAGTTTTTCAAAGTGTCAAAAATTTCAAGTTTTGGTTTTGTTATATCAAAAAGGGGGAGATTGTAAAACCTATGTTTGATTTTGATATAACTAAGTATGTTAAGGACTAAATTGAAAACTTGAAATAGATTTCTAAGTCCCTCAAATGATTTATAAATCACCAAGACTTTAATCTGATTTGAAAAACTCAAACTCCAAATATTTTCTAAGTGTTCCAAGGCCAAAGTATTGAAAAACATCCAGGCATATCAATACGCTTCCATCCGTATCGATACCTTTTTTACAAAGTTGGCTACTAGAAAGACGCGTTTTGATACGCCCCTCTGTTAAAACTGAAGGAGTTTGAATGGCGTACCGATACGGTTCCACTCGTATCGATACGGATTTAAGGGAATTTTAAATTTGAAAAGCTTCTAATGTTTTCGACCGTTGGTGTCAGTTATTAGGTAACTGAAATTTAAAGTGGTGGTTGTCCCGTACCGATACGCTCCTAGCCATATCGATACGGAAACTTCCAGTGAGCTAAGTTGAGGAAAAGGTATCGATACGGTCATACTCGTATCGAAATGGTCCTTGTCCCGTACCGATACACTTACACGTGTATCGATACGCCCTCTTATAATTGTGCAACGGCTCTTTCTGTTTTGAGACAGGTATCGATACAGGTCTACGCGTACCAATACAGTAAGCTGTAGAAATGCATTTATGGTGGAATGAAAGGGTCCCAACGGCTATAATCAATACCCTAACCACCCAAACGGCTAGAATTGATAGAGAAGGTATAAATTGAAGCTAATTGAAGACCAGCAACAACTATTGCATCAAAGATAAACATCCAAGAAAAAATCCAAGCTCAAAGTGCTTATTTTCCACTCTCTTGTAAAACCCCAAATTGTGTAGTGTTTAATTCTGATCTTATGATCAAATTTGGGTTGAGTGTTTGTACTTAAAAGGGCAATCTTGTATTGAGAGATATCTTTCATGCCTTTAATTTTATTTGTACTCTTGTGAGGGTTTGGTCAAATTTTGGGTAGAAAATTTGACCGGTTGTGTAAAGGTTACCTCCTAAGCCTTGAAAGGGGGAAGAACAAATTAGTGAATTGTTGGAAATCCTTAGTGGTAGCTAAGGTAGTTGATGTAGAGTTCATTTAGAACTTGAACCACTCTAAAATTCCGTGTTCTTCATTTTTAGCCATTCCATTTACTCCAACAACTTTTAAAAACCCAATTCACCCCCTCTTGGCTTTGATCAATCCTTTGATCCACTCAACATAATAATAAAAAACCCAAAAATATATTAGAGTCCAAATGTATTACAAGGCCTGAACTGTATATACAAAAGGTCCAAAACAATGTAAAGCTCGAACCTAATACCAAAAACCCACTACAGCTGTTAACTAGCCTGTTACAACCCATATCCAGCCCAACAAGCACAAAAAGCCCATCTGATCTATTTGTGTTTCTTTTTCCCTCTCAAACTTGAGCCCCAATGGACACGTGGCGAGTCGGTATTGGCTCCGCCCGTTTCACACGGATTCCCATCGATTTGGAACCAGCTGGTAACGCCTGCCGTGCAAGGTGACGTCACGTCTGGCAGCGGGTATAAATACTTGCGAAGAGAGAGAAAAAGGCAATTAATGCTCAGTAATAATTACACTAATAATTACCAAAAAAACCAAAGGCCAGAGAAGTTGAGAGGTTACCTGGACGACCAGAGGTGCTCGAGGAAGAAAATCGGAGCAAGGAGACCGTGCCGGAAGCTCATCGGAACCACCGAAACACCGAACTGAGGTATTTTTTACCTCTGTTCACTTCTTTTCCTCACTTTACCTGCTCAAAAACATTAAAACATATTAAAACTCCTAAAATCGAACCTTAATCTATCCTAAAATCAGACATAAAGCATAAAACACATCCTAAACCTAAACCTAAACATAAAACCAGATCCATAATATTCAATAAAACCTAGATCTAGAGTAAAATAAGACAAATCTAAACTCTAAAAGTCAGATCTAGTTCGAAACTTGTAAAAATATAAATAAATAAAAATAGAGAGAGAGTTCGAAGACTTATCTCGCTTTGTTGTCGTCGTAAATGCCACTGAAGTGAGGATTTGAGTATTCGGATCACTGTCGGAGTAGAAAAACATAGTGGTGAGGTCACTGGTTTCGGGTAGATAGCCTAGGATTGGGAGAAGCGGGGCGTTTCTGATGAAACAAGGCTTAGATATAGGTTTAGGATTAAAAAATGGAGTTTTTTAGTAGATCTAGGGTTCTGGCAATGGCGGAGCCGGCGGTCGGAGTTGTAGACGGTGGTCGGAAAAACCAGGTCTGGCCGGAGAAGATGACTGGAGAAGGTCCGGTCATCAGAGAAAGTTGAAGAAGGTCGGACGGTGGTCGGAGTTTGCAGGGATGCCAAAGAAGGTCTGGCCATCAGAAAAGGGTAGGAGGAGACCAGAGATGATATCCGATGATCGATATCATCCCGGCGACCAAGAAACACGTCGGAGAGGTTTTAGGGGATGAGTGAAGATCAAAACGAGGGTTTTTGAAAAGTTCTTGGTGTGTTCTTGAAAAAAATGGTTTTAGATCTTTGAAAAATAGATTTTGGGAGAGTTCAGGTGTTTGTGAGGATCGAATCAGGTTTTTTGGAAGAATTGGCGAAGAACATGAGAGGAAAAAGGGTTTTTGATCTTTGAAAACAGTTTTAGGGAAGGGTTTTGGTGTTTGTAAGGTTCAAATGATGGAATTTTTACGAACTAGGGAAGAACAGAGGGGAAAAGTTAGGTTTTGATCGAAAAAGGCTTAGGTTTTTAGGGTTTGGGGTGTTTGTTTTAGAGCATTTAGAGAGATAAAGAAATGAGGAGAGAGAGATGAGAGCAAATGGCTGTTCCAACTCAGGAATGGCCTATTTATACCGAGTTGGGAACGACGTCGTTTCAATGAGCCGGGTCGCGAAGGATCCGCGTGTTTTCAAACGGGTTCGGATACGGGTCCGTGACCCGGTCGATTTAAAAGACATTGGGTTTGGGTTTTAATTCAAACAGGCCGTGGGTTTGGGTTCAGGTTTAATGGTTTGGGCTGATACCTTTAGAGTTTTAAGTTTAGGCTCTCAGGTTTTGATTTCTCTACAAACCAGTCACTGTTTTCTTGTAATTTGGTCACCTAATATTCAATTTAATTCAATTTGGTCCCTTTTTTGAATTTAATTGTTTTAATTAATAGTTTTATATTTAATTGCTTTAATTAATTCATATGTTTGTATTTTTTAAAAACACCATATTATATATTGTTTGGAAAATTAAAATTACTTGTTTAAAAATAGGATTAGAGCCATTAGTGTAGTTCAGTTAATCATAATTGAATAGGGAGATCATTGTAGAAAATAAGTGGATATTTGAAATAATGTCAGAATACTCAATATTGGCTAGTGTCACAATGTAGAGTGATGTTAACTAATGAGAGTTCCGATAAAGGTTTCGATTTTTCACTTCAACTTAGAAAATGGAAATAAATTAATAATTAGGTAAATTTAAAAATTAAAATAGGGTTAATGATTAGAGACATATTAATTAGGAATGTTGTTATTTTTGGGTTTGTCAAAGGAAGTGCTCAATATTATTTTGGGTGTTTTCTTTTATATCTAAAATTAATAACATTCATAGAACTTTAATTACGTTAATGAATGGAGCCTAATTAGGGTACACTTAAAAATGGAAAGACAATAATTAATCATGCATTAAAACCTTTTGTGTTGAGGTACATTTTTTGAATATAAGTTGAAGTGTCCTAATGCAACTGGATGTTTCATAACTATATTCGATCGAAATCTATTTTCGTACAAAAGGATACTTTCATTTGAAATAAAATCCATTTTAAAGTTAAAAGATTTAATTAAATCCAGAATAATGTTCGAAATGCCAAAATGCCACGTGTAATTAATAAGGTACCGATAACGGGCGTTCGTAGGGGTGCTAATCCTTCCCTACACGTAACCGACTCCCGAACCCAAAATTTTCAAAAAGAATCTCTTGTATGTTTTTATGGTGTCCGGCCTACCAAAGTGGCCGGTGGCGACTCCAAAATGATTTTTAAGCAAAATAAAGGTGTTTTTGACTAAAAATGGAAAGCTAATTAATTACAATATAAAATTTGTCAAAAACCCTGGTTTTTCGAATTTCAATCATTAGGTTGTTTTTATTTCATACAATTAAAAAGCGGGTTTTCAAAAAACGGTTGTGACAATCCGACACTACATTGAGAAGGTAATTATTCCTCTCATCCCTTCCTAGCAACCTAGCCCTATCTAAACTATGAAGCTTAAGGCATTTCGTTATACATCTCAAACTCGCATCATGCTCAAACAACCAATCCATCCCCAAGATAGCATCAAACTCTTAGCACGACAATACCATTAAATATGTCAGGAGTTTTGAACCTTGGAATTCAATCGTACACTTTTGATATACTTTATCCACCAAAACATCATACCGCAAGAGACTAGTCACGTAAACCCTAACTTCTAAGTCCTCAACAAGAAAACCTCATTGATGAGAAATCTCACTACGGATATAGGAGTTAGTAGACCCCAAGTCCACTGATGGAACAATGGGAATTGAAAACAGAGTAAATGTACCTGAGATAACATCGTTAGCCTCATAGTCCTCTTAAGCCTTGACTGCATACTATCTCATGGGTGTCTTAGCTATATATTGAATAGTGCCCTCACTCTGTTTGCCTAACATGTGGCTCGCCCCTCCTATAGCGAACCCTCAAACCATATGAGATGTGTAAGAGGTCATCTATGTTTGAATTAGTGCGATGTTGAAGACCTCAAGGCAGTCCCCTACAAAGTGGTCAGGAGACCCGCAACCATAACATACCTTAGATGTATCATAACACTCTCTATACTGCCTACGCCCATAATGATAACACATATGTGCACTTAAAACTCTTTTGAACCTCTAGAACTCATCATAGAAGATGACAACGAGGATCTTCTATGTCCAGCAGACTCTAACCTCTACTCTGATCTAATAGACTATGTCGATTCTCCTCTCCCCGATCCTCTAGAATCTTTGTCCCTCTTAGAAAAGGACTATGGTTTCCAACCATTCACGTGCATTCTTCTTCAATAAAAAGTAACACATGCCAACTTATCCTCTGAATCTAGTTGCATCTTTCGTAAAATCCATTACGTAACACATAGTCACATATCAACTTTGATTGAGTCATTTTGTCCCAAACCAAGGAAATCCTTCGCACTATGAAGGCAAAACCTTTATACCGAAGTTTTTGGGGTGTGGTCAAAGTCCTAGGGGTGGTCCTCACAACGCGATGAAGGGCACAATGAAAATGGGTAAAATAGTTGGCCCATCGGCCCCTATCATCTCTTGAATCGTCATCGGTGTTTGGGACGTACTCCTCCTCATGAGAACCTCAACTCTCATTACGATCATGCGATCCTCTTGGCATGATGAGTTCTACACAAGCAAAAAACAAGGTTACAAATTTTATCTTTAAACATGTACAATTTCGACTTATGAGCATGTATTCACAAGACACCTATTTAGGACTCGACCATCTAGTGCTAACCTGTGAATGGAAACAATGATTCCGAATGATGTGCTTATAAAGCTCAATGGTACACTTCTACTATACCATGCTTCATGCACATTATAAATATAATCATGTAGCTAGAAATTATTATATGGCAAAATTAATCAACATATGTGTTAGACTTATGTTGATTTCGAAATAACTAAAATTGTTTTTAAGGACCAAATTGTAAAAATTTGTAAAGTTATGAAATCAATTTAATTTGTCAATAATATGTTCTAAGCTTATAAAAATGTTTCCATTCAAATATAACTTGAACCAAATGTTTCTAATATCTTTTAAAGTCAAAATAAAGTCAAATTTCAATTTTTACACAATGAAGTTTTGAACTTTTTTGATGAATTTGAAATCAATTTTCCAGTAAGATTTATGGTTTTGAAACCTCTTCTAAGGTTTTGCAACCTTAGGTATGGTTTCGATACCTTCCCCTTGTGGTTTCGAAACCACACTTCCAACAACTATATTTTGTATGAAATTCCAATTGATGGTTTCGAAACCTCTCGAAAGGTTTCAAAACCTCTGTGCAGGTGAGCAATAAATGCTTGGTTTTAATAGTTTCAACAGTTCTGAACTCCATTCAAAGCCTCACAATGGTTAGAAAAGCTAAAGGGCATATAAAAGGTACCTCCAAACAATAATGAAGGATCAAGAAAGCCAATCCAAATTTTCAAGAGATCAAATTCTAATTTGTACTCAATTTTTCATCTTTCTTGTGAACACTAGCTTGTTCTTTGATTGTTATTCATTCTATAGTGTTCTTGGGTGTGTAAGAGAGCTTAAAATTTACAAACACATTCCTTGTAAGGGTTTTCTAAGTTTGCTTATTTGTACTTAAACTTGGGATAAAATTTAATATAATTTGAGGTACAAGTCTATTGAATTGTGTAAGGTTACTCCTTATCCTAAAGGAAAGACAAATTAGTGGATTTTTGGAAAATCTTTAGTGTGGTAACTAAGGTAGTGGATGTAAACTCCATTGAGGGAGTTTGAATCACTCTAAATCTCCTTACAATTTTCTTTCTTTGCAATTAGTTTCCACCATTTTTTAAAATTTCATTTCACTTAATCTTGGCTATATTCGATCGATTGCTACACTCAACAATATGACACTACGACTAGCTGAAGAAAGGCATGCTTAAACAAGTAAGGTATAACATGACATCATCAAACAATCACAGCCACAAACCTGGAGTGAGGCATGGGACACACATCATCGGGAACATACACTCTGAATGAGGTCTAGGTCACACAACATTGGGAACATGCACTCATACTCGAAATCCCCCTCGAGTATCTTCGAATGAGGCTAGAGTCACACAACATCGAGAACATACATTTAATATCTCTTACCATGGTGTTGCAACACACTCTCTAGGTACCCAAATATCATCAATCAATATGACTCAACCAATCTAATACCTACCTGACAAGCAAATAATCTGATCTTGGGAATATTCTATTGTTGTTAATTATTAACACATCTTCGATTCTCAATCACCAAGTTGTTACACATATTATGCAAGTATACTTAGTCATTATCATTTTTAGTTTATTTGGATCACCTCATATCATAAACAAGGTACTTGCGTAAAGTTCGAACACTACTAGCCCAATTCAGCCCAATTTAACATTACGGAGGAGTTTCCTAAAAAATAACACTACGGGGGAGAATGTCAGTGGGTAGGAGTGAGCAAAACTTGACTCGACTCGAAAATTGATTTTTTTAATTTTGATTTATTCGAGTCGAGTTATTTGAGTTAATCGAGTCAACTCAAGTAACTCGAAAAAATTTCGAGTTCGAGTCAATTTGAAATTTTCCCAACTCGAAAAAATGAAAAACTAAATTTTACAATTTTGCGATTTAGTCCATGATTTCATTTTCCTTCAATTCCTCATTCATTTTAAGTCTATTTTGACCAAATTTGAACCAAATGTTCTTAAACCAATGTAGAATACATATTTAGATTCAATTCATATTTTTGAAAATAAATTTCATCCTTTTTCAATTTAGCCCCTCAACTTTGTATGATTTCCTCATTTCTTTAATCCCTTCTTCGGTTAAGTCCATTTTTGACCAAATTTGAACCACATGCTCATAAACCACTTTAGAGTTCCTATTTAGATTCAATTTCTATTTTTTCATTTTAGCCCCTCAACTTTGAATGATTTCTCATCTCTTCAATTTATCTTTCGTTTTAAATCTATTTTTGACCAAAATTAAACCACACGATTCACTAACACTATATAATATGTATGTAACTTCAATTCATATTTTTAAGAAAATTCTTTTTTTGTAATTTAGTCCTTTAACTTCATAATTTATTCAATTTGATCATTTAACTGATTATTTTGTAAAGTTTTTTCTTCACATCAAATTATTGTCTCATTTATACTCTCATCAATACTTTATCTCCAAAAGTTCCTTATTTCAAAATAACATTGTTAATATATTTTAGAAGTTTAGATAGTATTTTTTATTAAATAATATTACAAATCTTATTTACACATGTGAAAAATAATATGAAGAAATATATATGCATATTTTATATGGTTAGAGAAAATCGTTTAAATTGGAATCAAACTGTATTATAACGTGATAAATAATTATAATCAACTTTGTATAGAAACTCGAAAACTCAACTCGAATGGGATTTTATAAACTCGACTCAA
This sequence comes from Hibiscus trionum, assembly GCA_030270665.1. Classification (NCBI taxonomy): domain Eukaryota; kingdom Viridiplantae; phylum Streptophyta; class Magnoliopsida; order Malvales; family Malvaceae; genus Hibiscus; species Hibiscus trionum. The sequence goes on from BSYR01000037.1 coordinate 2,982,155, forward strand.
ATCAAAAAAATCTCAAATTAAGATTGAGTTGTAAAATATGGTGCTTCAACTCGAATAACTCGGTTCTCATATGAGTATCAATATCAAAATGAACTATGATGTGAGAAATAAATCCCCAAAGCCCTTCGAGTATCGATACAAATCAGCCCATACCAATACTACCTTGAATAGTGTACCGATACTAGTTGAATCTGACACTGATACTAGTTGAATCCAACATCACTACCCTACTCACAAATTCTTCCTTAATTTCTAGAAATCAAGGGTATCGGTATCGGTTCCCCAAGTACCAGTACTAGAGCCTATAAACCACCTTCTATGGCTTAGGAAACCACCCCAAATCACCCAAAACCCTCAAGGCAAGGTCATATATCGACCCTACCAATTATATGAGTTATTAGAAGTGGTTTACTACTATTTTTACACATTAATAACATCATTTATTGATTTTAAAAGGTTTCTACACTAAAACACCAAAATCAAGCACACAAGGCATCACATTTAAGATGTTCATGAAAACTAAGTGAGCTGGAGGCGTACTAACCTTACTTCTAAGATAAAATGAAGCTCATTCCTCCCTAAGGCCTTAAGCTTTCTTCTTGTCCTTAGTTTTGGAGGATTCTCCCACCTCTATCACTACACAATGGTGTTGTAAAATAAATTACAACCTTGTAAGAAGTAAAGAGATAGCTAAACGATAAGCATAGAGTTGAAAAATGAGATTAAATCCTTCCTTGCACCCACTCTTAAAAACTCCCGCCAGAACCCATAATTGATTCTTACCACCAATCTTGACAATATATAGCTTTTCTTAAAGCTCTTGATTTAAGAATTTCCAATATTTAACTCATACTTTATGGAATGATTATTTGGTTCCTAAAGATTTGGTTTTTCTCTTGAATTTCAGAGAAAGTGAGAGAAGAGAGAGAAAAGATAGAGTTAAGAAGATGATGAAAGCTTGACCCAACACCAAGGCTTGTGGCTCGGGTCAAAACTAACTGATGGACCTGATATTCAAGTCATTACAGATACTATGTAGAGACATCTTGATCCCACTTTGTCGGAGGCACCTCAACGCAACTTTGGGGCAGAGGCATCACAACGCTTTTGTAGAAACAATTGCATTTGGATAATATTTATAAATGAATATCAATTATCATACTATTTATCACATGCATGACCTTTGGTGCGACATGTGCTCTAGGTCTTGATTGATGAGAGATGTTTTCTCAAAGTGAAACATTTGCTTCTAAGGACTTAAGAATTAATAACTTTTGGTAAATTGGATTATCATACCTTTCGTTTATATGTGTTTATAGCAGTTGACAATGACTCGCTCGTTTTTCGATAAGGTATACAAGAATGAAATATTTATCCTTAAAACACTTAGAGAAATACATTAACAAATTTATAATTTTCATACATGGTTATACATTTTAATCGATGTGTATAACGTCTCTTGTTTATTGACGAGGTATATGCTTTCGCTCAAAGTTGTACCAACACGATACACCTGACCCGATATTTATCCATATGGGGCTCAAGGAGAATTGTCAATAATATTATAAAATTTTGAGTAATATTTGAACATTTTGTCATGTTACGCTTGTTGTAACGACCCAATTCTTACGTTAGTGAATCGGATCTCAAACCTGGGTTATGAGGCTTTATCTTAGAAGTTAAGTAAAGGCTTTTAGGTTTGACCCCATTATTTTGGAAGATAAGGGTTTGAATTTTAAATAGAATAGTGGGTGGAGAAAGAGAAAATAAGATATTATGAGGAGAGAGAAGAAAAAAGGGAAAAATATGGTGGGAGAAAGAGAAGAGGAAATGAGAGAAAATTTGAGGGAGGAGATTTCAAACTCTGATCTACAGAGATTCGAACGTCCATTGTCAATACCTTCACTGCCATTGTATTCATCTCACCGAGACGAGTTCGTCGGTACCAGCGACGTCGCCGTCAGATGGGTGGGAGAGAGGAAGTTTTGGGTTTTCCAGATGATGAGGTTAAAGTGCTCAAATTGAGAAATAGAGGCCACCACCATGGTCAAAGGCTAGAAAATAGTAGATCTGGGCATTGACTGCCACTGTCCGGCCATCAGAAGCCACCGCACGCACTGCACATGCCACCGCCTGCGCGTGGGCATCGTCCGACCGATCAGGTTGTTATAACAGCTAAGCTCAGCTGTGGGCTTGAGCCGTTGGGTCAAGTCAAGCTGGTCTTCCAAGCCATAGACCAAGCTGAGCCAGTCCATCAAGCCAGCCTTTGAGCCAAGCCGAGCCAACTGTCGCGCTATCGTTCACCGCTGTCGCCACTGTCGTTGATCGTTGATCGACGTTGACTTTTTTGGGGGGACCCTACCCAATGGTTTCTCGACGTTCTGAGTTTGGTGGCACAGTTCGTTTCACCGAATTCGAACTTGGTAATATGTTTTTACGTGTTTGACCTTGTGAATTGAATAGGGGATGCATGAAATTAATGTAGTTTCATATTTGTTGATATGCGAAGATTATTTCAAATGAAATATATAGGAAGCTCAGGTGTTGATTTTAGTGATACAAGCTTAAGTCTAGTACACCTCGAACTCCGAAATGCTTTATGAGCATCATAAGTATAATTGTCTTTCTTGTTAGTGGTTGCAAAATAGGTTAATGATAGATAAGCATGTGTTGAGACCGATATTACGAGACTTACATATATGAGATACATGATGATGTTACAGATATTTTGAGACTCATGGAGGCTTTAGAGACAGTGTAGGGTCGTTTGAGATACTCATATGATTATTGGATAATTATTTGACTAGTTGAAATAATTGTGATGGCTTGTATGCTTGTTCGAATAGATTGTTGAGATTTGATGGAAATTATGCTAAATGAACTAATAATTGGTAATATTCAAATAACTTATTAAAAAGCCAATAATTAATATTAATTGATTGAATGCGTTAGTAAACCAACCCTAATGACTTTCATAAGCTTTAGGGAATCGAATAAGCGTTATGCTATCGTAATTCAAGGAAATGGTACAAACCCGTGAATAGGGTATCAGTAGGAGCTTTGGTTGTACTAGTACGCAATCGGGGACCATATCGGTATGGGTTGACTCGTACTGATACTTGTTGAAATTGAAGATTTCTAGTAAGCTATATCGGTATCGGTACGTGTGTGAGTACCGATACCAGAGGTACCGTATCGATACTCGTGTTCGAGTACTGGTACCTATTGAACGAAATAATCTAAATAACAGTTATTGATGGAAATCGACGTAGAAGATTAATGAATTGTTCTATGCCTTAATTAATGAGATAATGTGGATTAATGAGATAATTAATATTTGATGATTAATGTACACTTTCTTAAAGTTTTAACAAGTTGGTAAAATTAAATGATGGCTTGATAATTGATAGAAACCATGGTGTTTGGTAATCATATAAGTGTTGTGGGTTGTATGGTCACCGTGTCCATGTTGTGTGCTATTTGGATGCTTGATTGGTTGAGATACCTTTGATTGATGGGATCTGGATACCCAAAAAAGAGTCTTGCAACACCATGCTTAGAGATGTCGAATGTATATTCCTGAAGTTGTGTGGCACCAGGTCTTATTCGTAGAAGCTCAACGAGAAATTTCGAGCATGGGTGTACATTCCCGAAGCTATGAGGCACTGGGTCTCACCTAAAGAGTGTACGTTCCTGAAGCTGTGTGGCACTGAGCCTCACCGAGAGTGTACGTTCCCGAAGCTTTGTGGCACCGGGTCTCACTTTAAGTTTATGGTTATGGATTTGTGTGTTTTATTCGGGTGATTTGGTGAGATCCTGAGTATGGTTGGGGCCTTGTAGGCTATGTGTGATGACTCCTTGTTGAGGGCATGTGTTTAAGCGACTAGTGGTAACGCCACATGTTTATTTATTTATCCTTATTGCCCGTACTAGCTTGCATGCTTATGTCTATGATTAGCATGAAGTATAATAGATTAGATGTGTACCACTGAGCTTTGTAAGCTCAACGCCCGGAATCGTTGTTTCCGTGGGTAAGTTGATCGTTGGATCGAGGAGCACTATCAGCTCGAAATTCCAGTATGTGGAGGTTTTTAGAGTAAGGTACTTGTGTTTAGTAGGCTATGCATTCATAAGACCTTACGTGGTCGAGTCTGTAATTCTTACTTTTGAAATTGTATCTATCAAGTCGAATGTTTAAATGTTTTAAATTAAAGTGGGGCTCTTTTGTAACGATTTAAATTATTTATATATTTTTCAACTATTGGATCTAAATGTTTTAGAAATAACTTGTTTGGGCTAAACCTAGTTTGAGAAATTTATGGTTTTGGATTGGGCTTGAGGCCCAACTTGTAACATCCGGGCCTTTTGAGTGTGTGAAGAGTGCTTCCAGGACGTGCACAAAGTTGTGGAGGAAATAACTTGGGTGCACGAAATATGCTCTTTGAGTGTGAAGGTTAGTCACTATAGGGCGTGGAGGTTAGACTCTAAAGGGTGCGGGCGCTGGACTCCAAGGGCCTTTCGAAGGTGTACAAGCTTAACACTAAGGGTCCTCGTGAAGTGTTATGGGGGTGCTAAGATTTTTTTTTTTTTTGAGAAAAAACATCAATGCTCCTATTTCTTGAAAGTCTAGCAAAATCATTTTCAAATGGCTTTCTATTCTATAGTAATGCTTAAGTTACAAGTGACGTTTACACTCAATTTTGATAAATTTACAACAACTTTTAACGGATTCAAGATTTCTCATTTTAAGCAATACTCGACAATGGCAATATTAGGAGAGAAGAGAATCATTGAAATGATGGATAATGAAGATGATAACATGAAGAAGATGAGTTTGGATGAATATTAATGGTGAAAACTTGAAAGCAAGTAAATATTACCTAGAGCGCTTCAAACTTCATAACACTTTTTTGAAGGTCGAAAGTGTTTCCACGTTCATCACACCAATTTTTAATGGTAAAAATGAGATTGTAATTATTTTAGGTGGTTCACCCCTATTGATTTGGGCAAAGAGTCGCATTCCATGAAAGTGAAGAGAAAATGTGAGAATAGATGGTTGTAGAAGATGATGAACAATGGAATGGGTGTTCCAGAACCTCTTTTCAGTCTAATCCATGTGGGTATTTAAATGTCCTTCTAGTGGGTGATGTAAGCCCTATGTTTGATAATTTATAGGTATTAATAGGTTGACAATATTATAAATTAGATTTTCAGGTAATAGAGTCGGTTAGGATGAGATTGTTAGGATGAAATTCTAGTCAACTCTAGAAGACTTTTTAGTTGGAGGTACAACAATTTGGGGAGATCTTAGCCTTACCTTCGCGCATTGCATGCGAAAAATTCTAGAACGGGCGGCGCACATCGTTGCACACCACTAACACAACACACTGCTACACACCATTAAACTTTTAATGACTTTTAAATTATTATTAAAAATCTCAATGATTGAACATGTAATTAAAATTATTTCAAAATAAATTAAAATTTTGATTTAATAAACCATTCAGATTTTTCCTATAATGTTTTTTAATTAAAATATTAAAATCAAATCCTCCATCATTTACAAACCCTAACCTCAACCCTAAACCTTTTATTCTAGAATAATTGAAGCATACTCGTATTCCTAATTTTACCGGTAGACTTCCCTCCAATTGGTTAAACGATAAAGCTAGAATTTGTAATTCTTTGCACTTGCCTAAACTAATTGGAATTCTACCAGAAAGTAGGTTAGCACTCAAGTATAGTCCTTCAATTTCGGAAGCTAATTAAACATATCCCTTAGAATATGACCAGTGAGATTATTAAAGTTGAAATCGACCAGTTCTAGTGAAAGCAAACCCCGCGGGATGGAGGGTATGGAACCAGAGAGCATATTATCGTGGAGATAAATCTCTTGCAACGAATATATATTGAAGATGATGGAGGCTAGGGTTGAGGCTAGCAGCGTGCTCGTTTTTGAGATTTTGGTGATCCCAGGGCTAATCGAAAAATTAGGACCATAATTATAGATTTAAATTACGGTTGCGTTATGTTTCTTGCAATTGCGGACATAATGGATGTTATTGTGGCCACTGTGAGTATCGTAGTTGTGAACTTTTTAATAACATATTGTAACACTCCGGGTTTAATGTCTGGGAGTTCGGACCGAAACTCGAGAAAGGTTTGACATCCGAGTTTTAGGGTTCGGGTTTTCTTTAAAAAATAGATTATCTCAAAAAGAAAGAAAAAAAAAGAAAAGGAAACCCACTTTCTATCTTCTTCTCTTCTCATTTTCTCGTTTCACGTTAAAACTCCCAAAGCCATAACCATCATCAATTTTTCACCAATCTTTACCATTTTGGAAGTTTCAAAGAGGTAAGCAACTTGATTTTTACTCTTCTCTACATTTCAAACTTACTTGTAGTATTTTCTTTTCAAAAGCATGAAGATTTCTCAAGTTTCTCTATTTGGGAGAAAATGGGTTTTTCAAGGGTTTAAGCGAACGATGATAAAATAATGTTTTGGGGTAAGTTGTAAACTATATTTTAGGTGTAAAATGATGTTAAGATAATGGGTGTAACTTGAAATCTCAGAATTTGGGAAAATGTGGTTATTTTTGGGTAATAAATATTTGGGTTTTGGGTTGAAATGGTGGGGAAGGACTTCTAATGGTTTGATAGTGTTGGGTTGATGTTTTTTGGAGTGTTTGAACATGTCTTGGATGTTAGATTGAAGAAGTTATGGCTGATTTATGGTTAGAGTGGAAATGAGGATAGTTTTGGCTAGTTTCGGATAGAAATCGGAAACTTATTGTCGTTGGTTTTTGATGGGATTGATTTCAGTGGGTTCGGTTGTTGAAAAGTATATTAATTCCTTGTTTTGGTTTGGGTAGAAGCAGCGGATAATGATTTGGGTTCTTCGGGCACTACATCGGGAGTTGCGGAAGCTTGAAGAATGACCGTTAGCTTGTTTTGGTATTGAGCTGGTGAGTGGGAATTGTTTTGAAGCTTTAAAATGTTCAAATAATATTTCTTGGGGTTTGGGTGGAGCCTTAGGGGCCAACCTAAACCCAAGTGTAAGTTTATTTGATTCTTGTCTTGTTTCGTTAAGTGTCGGTGTATATGATTATACATGTCATTGGTTGAAATGCAATTGCTTTTACCTCCTTTTAATGTTGTCATGTTGTTATTTTTGTCAAAGCCTCACGTGATGGTTAGTGGGAAGTGTGTTGTTGAATACGGTGATGTGTAGTCCCACCGGAAGTGACTAGTGGATGAGTACGATGATGTGTAGTCCTACCGGAAACATGCTAGTTGATGTGAACGGTAATGTGTAGCCCCACCGGGAATGGTTGTACATGTGCATACCATGGTTTTGTCTTATGCTTTCGATTTATTGTGTTTCCTTTCTAAAGATTTTGTCTTTAAACTAAATACATGTTTTGAACTGCATTGTTGTTGTTGTGATTTTGAGCTCCGCTCACTAAGATTTTAAGCTTACGCTCTCTTTTCCATCAATGCAGATCGTTTGTGGCTTCAGGAGGCAAGCGGGGCAAAGGAGAAACCTTAGAGTTCATTTGCTAGCTTGAGTATGATTTTCATGGTTGTAATAATACATAGGCAATGGAAATGCAAGACTTTTGTGTTGTGGAGTTGGTGTCCAAACTCCTATGTTATTGTTATTCTTGTTAACATGTTTCAAATGTTGAAGTATGCTTTAGTGTGGCTTTTGACCCCTTTATGAATGTTAAGCATGTTTGGTTGTCTATGTTGAATCTCGCTTTGTTGATTTTAGTCTCGTTGAATGTTTAACTGGTTTGAATGAGTATTCTTGGTTGCCTCGAGTTGTATGTATGTTTAGAAGTTGATCTAATGCTTGCTTAGGGCGTTTAAGTTAGTCCTCTTGTGCTTAAAACTGAAATTTGTTGTCTTTCTGTGCAGGGCGTATCGATACGCTCAAGAGCAGTATCGATATGGTCCTCTGTTTTAAGCCTATCGTACCGATACGCGAGGGCGTATCGATACCCTTTTTGTCCTTTGGAATTCTGAAAAATTGACGAGAAATTGGGGCATCGGTACGGGCCTTAGGCGTACCGATACGGTCCTGGAGTTAACTTTGGGAAACTTGAACGTTAAAGGGGTATCGGTACCGGCCTTGGAGGGTATCGATACGGTCTCTCAAAAGTTGACTTTGGGGGAATTGACTGTTGAAGGCATATCGATACGAGCCTTTGACGTATCGATACGACCTGAAGTAAAATGGCTAAAAGTCGTCTTTAATTGTCTAATTTGTTTGGTCCGTATCTGTGTTTTCTTTTTTGTTGTTTGCTTCCTCACATAGGTTCAAATAAAGCATTTAGACAAGATTATTTTTTAAAAAAATAGGGTTGCTAATCGGGGTGAGGCCTTAACGGGTTTCGCTTCGGTTTTCCCCGTGTAACCCGTTCGGGTCGGTCTGGTGGATAGGCCGGGTCGAGGGGGTTACACATATGCTATTGTGTACATTACGGTTGTGGATATCACGGTTTTGAGACGATGCTACTACCCTTATATAACGGTCGTTGTTGCGGTTGCGGACCATTTTTTATTATTGTACCTAATAACAAGTGTTGAAAAAAAAATAAATTTTAAGAGTAGCTTAATGGTAAGTATTAAAAAAATTATGCCTCTAATAATAAATATTAATATATATATATATTAAGAGTATGCACATAATAAAAAAATATTGAAAAATGGACCCCTAATAAAAAGTATTGAAAAAATTACTCTTAATAAAAAATAAATATTAGAAAAGAAAATTAAATTTTAATAGTAGACCTCTAAAAACAAAGGTTGAAAAATAATTAAACACTTAATAATAAGTATTGAAAAAATTGGGCCCTTAATAACAATTATTAGAGAAAAAAAATTAAATTTTAAAAGTATGCCCAAAAGAACATATATTGAGAAAAAATTGTGCACTTAATAATAAATATTAGAAAAATAAATAAAATTTAAAAGTAGTCCCTAATAATAATTATTAGAGAAAATTAGGCTTATAATAATACATATTAAGAAAAAAATGACCACTTAATAACAAGTGTTTAAAAATAATTGGACTCTATAATTAATACAATTTTTTTGTATGTATAATGCACCATAGAAATTCTAGGTCGTGGCCAGCTGCTCCTCATGCTCGGGCCTAGATACATCCCTGACTAGTAAATATGAATGATTTATTAAACCAAAATTTTAATTTTATTTTAAAATAATTTCAGTTACATGTTCAATCCATGAGATTTTAATAATAATTTAAAAATCATTAAAAATTTAATGGTCTATTGCACTGTGCTTTATTTGTAACGTGCAACAGTATACATCATCCATTCTAGACTCATCCATTACATGCCTTGTTTTTATTCATTAAATTAAGTCAAATTTGGCAAGGAAAAGAAGAGTAAATGAGTCCAGCAACAACAAAAACAAACAAACTAATCCCATTCCTAGGATTCAACGTGTATGTTGCCCATAAACGATGAATTGAAAGGGAAACCTCAGGTCGATGTAAACGAGGTCTATTAATTAATTTACCATAAATCTTGTATCTTGGCCCAATAATATAAAGATGTTTATTAATATAAACTTTGTTAACAAATGTGACAAAATAAATGGGACATAAAAGATTATCAAATTAATTATTAATACGGATAATTAAGTTTCATATGTATAGTGAATCTAACAAGTGGTCCAAGTGAAAAAACGAATTATGTTTATCCGAGAGACCCGAATTCAATCATAAAGTCTGTAAGGTGTGTTCTTTGTCAATGGGTTAAGAATAGCTATGAACAGATGCTACCTTGTAATCACCTTTAGATATTCAAAAAAAAATCATATGTGTAAAATTGTTTAATTCTTCATATGTCATCGTTCTTATGACTTCATGTCCGAAAACTGTAAAAAAAAAATTGAATGGGTCTAAAAGTGATTACAAGGTAATATTTGTTTATAGATATTCTTAACCTTTTGACAATGCACATACACCTTGTATACAAAGTGATTCAAACTCGTGTCTTTTAGGATGAACATCATCCGCTTTTTCACTGGGACACTTATTGGGTTCAACTATAAAATAATTTAAAATAGAACAAGTTTTAATAAATACATATATGTTGATCTTTATCGAATTATTATAATTAAACTTATCAATTACTACAAAATTATCATTGTTTTATAACATGTTTTGATCAACATTAGATAAGTTCTAATTTTCATTTTTTTAACTTTCGAAACTTGAATGACCAAAAAATAAGAATAATTATCTTTGAGTTTGTATACCCATTTTAACTAATTTTTAAACCAAAATTTTGCTTAAATACTCATGAAAATATATTAAATATTATTTATTCCTACTTATATAATTTTATCAATTACTACCATTTTATAATAATTTGATAAGTTTAATTATTTATAATTTCTAAAACTAAAGTGACTAAAAAATTATTTTTATTTAATTTAATAATCATTTATGTACTTTCTAATTATAGATTGAAATTTTATTAATTAGTATTTGAATGGAGAAGGGATCGGCATTGCATAGATGTTGAAAGAGACATTTTCAGAACAAGAATAAATATAAAAAAGAAAAACAGGTAGATTCCAATTTCCAAGCATAAAAAATGGAAAATTCTATAACGGGCGACGAACATTGATGAATACTACTAACGATGAACACCGATGAACACTATTAATTTTTTTAAAATTTTAAAAATCTAAAAGACTAAAATTATAATTAAAATTAAAATTATCTCTTAAAAAATATAAATCAAATTTAATAGTTATTTTATAATATTTTTTAATAGGTTGGAATCAAATATACTCAATTCTCTTAAACCCTAACAAAATCAATCTCTTAAAAAAATAGAAATCAGTTTATAATTTTTTAATAGATTAGAATCAATAATATGAGAATTGGTATATTTGATTCTAATCTATTAAAAAATTATAAATTGATTTCTATTTTTTAAGAGATTGATTTTGTTAGAGTTTAGGAGAATTGGGTATATTTGATTCTAGTCTATTAAAAAATATTATAAAGTAATTATTAAATTTGATTTTTATTTTTATAAGAGATAATTTTAATTATAATTTTAGTCCTTTAGATTTTTAAAATTTTAAAAAAATTAATGGTGTTCATCGGTAGTGGTGTTCATCAATGTTCGTCGCACGTGATAGACTTAGGGATGTAAAAACAGGTAATCGGATGGGTTTCAGGTCGGGTACTGTCAGGTCGGGTAAAATCGGGTACAGGTCATTTCAGGTCATTTTTCTATTTTGACTCGACTCGGGTCGGGTGCGGGTCCATTTCAGGTCGGGTCCATTTCAGGTCGGGTCCATTTCAGATCGGGTCCATTTCAGGTCGGGTCTATTTCAGGTCGGGTTCATTTCAGGTCGGGTCAAAACGGGTCGGGTCCGAAGCACATAATTGACAGGTTAATTCGGGTTCGGATACACTTCAGGTCGGGTCCATTTCAGGTCGGGTCCGTTTCAGGTCGGGTCTATTTCAGGTCGGGTCCATTTCAGGTCGGGTTCATTTCAGGTCGGTTGCATTTCAGGTCGGGTGCATTTCAGGTCGGGTAATTTTAGGTCGGGTAGTTTCAGGTCGGGTAATTCAGGTCGGGGTATTTTTAGGATTGAAATTCATATTGAGTTTGAGTTCGGTACAACCGTATAAGTAGTCAATAGACTTTAGGTTGGCCTTCGTCAATCGTCATTGATTTGGAGTTAATTATTTAAAGTCATATCAAATTAAAATTATAAAACATTGGAGTAATTAAAAAATACTGAAAAGGGGTCAATTTGGATTAAAAATAAAGTTTCACAGATTATAATTAACAAAAATGTCAAATTAAATTTATAAAGCATTAGACAAATTTAAAAGAAAACAATGAAAAAGGGGTCAATTTGGAATAAAAATAAATTTTTGGGGACTATAATGAACAAAAATATCAAATTAAAAGTATAAAAATTAGAGTAATTAAAAAAACAATAAGTAAATGTCAATTTAGAATAAAAATAAAGTTTTAGGGTCTAGAATGAACAAAATTTCAAATTAAAATTATAAAACATGATGAATTAAAATATATATAGGGGCCAATATGGAATTAAAATAAAGTTAAGGGACTAGAATGAAGAAAATATCAAATTAAAATAATAAAAAATTTGACAAATTAAAAAAATAAATGTGGGTCAATTTGGAATAAAAATAAAGTATTAGGGTCTAGAAGATGAAAATATCAAATTAAAATTATAAAACATTGGAGGAATTAAAAAAACAATGAATAGGGGTCAATTTGGAATTGAAATAAAGTTAAAGGGACTAGAATGAACAAAGTACAAATTAAAATTATAAAACATCGGACGAAATAAAAAATAATAATAAATAAGGGTCAATTTGGAATTAAACTAAAGTTTAGGGGACTAGAATGAAAAAAATATCAAATTAAAATTATAAAACATCGGACTAATTAAAATAAAGTTAAGAGACTAGAATGAACAAAATATCAAATTAAAATTAAAAAACATCGGACTAATTAAAAAAATAAAAAAATGGTCAATTTGGAATACAAATACAGTTTTAAGGACTAAAATGAACAAAATGTCAAAGTAAAATTATATATTATTGGACTAATTAAAAAACAATTAGTAGGGGTCAATTTGGAATAGAAATGAAGTTTTAAGGGCTATAATGAATAGAAATATCAAATTAAAATTATAAAACATTGGACGATTCAGGGTTTAGGGTTTAAAGGGTTTAGGTTTTAGGGAAATTTTATTAATGGTTTAGGGTTCATACATTGATAGATACATATATACTTGCATACATTAGGGTTTAGGGTTTATGGTATAGGGTTTAGGGAAATTCATCAAGGGTTCAGGGTTCATACATAGATAAGTATATATATATATATATATATATATATATTTACATACATTAGGGTTTATGATTTTTAGGGTTTATGGTTCCAGGTTAAGAGAAAATTCATTAAGGGTTTAGGGTTCATACATTGATAGGTACATACATACATACTTACATAGTCTCAATATTAGGCACTAGAATGAACAAAAATATCATCAAATGATTTATATCTAAAATATTGGAGTAAATTACAAAAATTAAAAAATAATAAGGGTAACTTTATGTGAAAAATAAAATTTTAGGGAATAAAATGAATAAAAATATCACCATATTAAAAATGAATCAAATTTATATCTACTTATATATACACATATACATATAAATATACATATATTATGATATATACATATACATGTATTGTTATAATTAATTAAACATATGCATATATATATACTAAAACACACATGTATACATACATACTAAAACACATATATATGTATGTATTTAAGTTTTAGTATATATATACATGTATGTATGTATGTATGTTTTAGTATATATATATTGTTATAATTATATATATACATATATATATATATATGTATGTATGTAAGTTTTAGTATGCATATATTGTTATATATATACTATAACATACATATTTGTATGTATATATGTATACCCCTAAACAATACCCATAAACATCAACCCTTAAATCTTATAATCACTAATAATTAGAGTACAAGCATAATCCCCTAATCCTTAAACTAATCTCATAACTCCAAATAATTAAGTTGACACATTTACCTCTAAACTCCAAACATGAATATCTAAATCTTACAGACACTATTCACTAATAATTAGAGTGCAAGCCTAATCACATAATCCCTAAACTAATCTCATAGCCCCAAACAATCAACTTGACACACTTACCCTTAAACCCTAAACATAAACACATAAATCTAACAAACAAAATAAATTGAAACATAAAAGGACACATCTAAAAATAAATTAAAACTAAATTATTAATTAGAGCCCAAATCACAAATGAATAAAATTATTAAACCTAATTACTTACCAAATCTTTATACGAGGACCAAATCAAATTTAAAGCAAACCAAAAAACTTAATAATTAATTAATTTATGAAGCATGGCCTAATTAAATAAAATTTAAAGAAACTAAACCAAAAGTTAAGATTAAAAAAAATAAACTAAAACCTAAAAAACCTAAACTCTAACCATCTAATTAAGGAAGGACCTAAAGGATAATTAACCCCTAAATAAAAAAATCTCACTTCCACTCTCAATTTTATTTGATATTGGCGGCAAAATCAAAATCCCCCCACCCAACATTAGCGGCAAAATCAAAATCCCCCCCCCCACATTTGATCTAGCGGCAAAATCAAAATCTCCCCCCCCCACCCCACATTTGATCTAGCGGCAAAATCAAAATCTCCCCAATAATTTCCTATCAATCAAAAAAATTTCCCCTCATTTTTTTTTGGAATTAAAAGAGATAGCTTATAAAGCTAGTGCGAATCATAAATTATCCGACGCCATAAAAGGCACAAGGGAAGGTGGAGGAACATCAAAGATCACCAAGTTGTAGTCCAAAGGGGACGCCATTGCCGCAAGTGCGTCGGCAAGCCTGTTTCCATCGCGGGGAAGCCATCGAACAATTGTCTCCCAACCCTGATCCCTGAGCTTAGCAATATCTCGGACAATGGGATTGACGTCCGAAGATGCAACTGGGCTATTCAACCTCTCAACAACCGTTTTATTATCAACCTGGATAATGATGCGATCAAACCCTTTCCGCCGCGCTAGCCGAAGACCATGCAAGACCCCCCATAATTCAGCCTGCAAAGGGTTAGTTACACCCAGACCCTTATTAAAATCTGTCAACCAAGAGCCATCCGCCCGTCGGAAAGCACCACCTACTGCACCGAGGCTCGACACCGGCGAAACCGCACCATCCGTTGTCATAGAGATCCACCCCATCTCCGGTCTACACCAAACTTGTGTCCTTGTTTGGGTACAACGAGAAGGAGTGCTTCGATCATAAGCTTCCATGAGATAATTTGTCCATGCGTAACCGCGCGAGAGGGTCAGCTCCGTTGTAGAGGGATTCCCATTGAATACCCAATCATTCCTACCTCTCCAAATACACCAAAGAAGAGAGGCGAACAGCAGTCCCCAAGGCATATGTGACTGCTGCGAAGCCCTTTGGTGACTGAGGTTTTTCAGCAGCCAATCCTGGATAGTTGTAGTAAAAAAATCCGTAGGTAGCTTCGATGGAGACAAGAGAAGCCATACCTGCTTTGCGACATTGCAGTCCCGAAGTACATGCAGCACTGTCTCGTCTTCCATGTTGCAGCGGGGGCAGCGAGGCGATGGTGCGATCGAGCGGCGGAAACGCTCACCGTTGGTCATTAACCTTTGTTTGAAGCACAACCAAATAAACATCCGGACGCGTTGAGGGACACGTAGAGACCACAGCAACGTCCAACATGTCTCACGTTCGTCCCAAAGCTGCCGACATTTGGATTCATACGCGGAGGCTACCGTGAAGCTAAGAGTGGTGTTATGCCTCCAGGTGGGCATGTCAGAGACATCTAGATCATCGGGACAGCGAATGCTCATAATATGGGGAATAATGGCCGGATTAAAGAGGGTCTTGAGGCGCTCACAATCCCAGTTGCCATGTCTATCCGTGAGATCCCATACACTTAAAGTGGCGAGATTGGCAGCACACGGCTGAAGATACTGCCGCAAGGGTCCGAGAGTAGGCACCCATATGTCGTCCAAAGCATTAACTAATTGGCCATTTCCAATTGCCCAGGCGATACTATCCAGCAAATCCGGCCATGCTACGGAAATGGCCCTCCACAAGGGTGTGCATGGAGAGCGCATAACCGAAGTCGGACATAGGTTACGAAGTCGATATTTTTGTCGGAGGAGACGGATCCAAAAGGCCTGCGTATCGGACACTAATGCGTAACAAATCTTTAAGACAAAGGCAATGTTGAAGTCATGAATACGCCGAAATCCGAGACCACCATGATTCAACGGTTGGCAAATTGATTCCCAGTTCACAAGAGATATTTTGGAGGCATTTTCGGTCGATCCCCAAATGAATTTGCGAATGAGCTTTTCAATCTCGGCGCAAATCTTCTTCGGTAACAAAGAAGTTTGCATAAAATACACAGGGATAGCTGATAACACAGACTTAGCTAGCGTAACCCGGCCTGCTAGCGAAAGAGTACGACTAGCCCATCCACTAAGCTTTTCCTTAATCTTGTCGATAATAAAATTGTAGTCCGAACACCTCATGCGCGCATGAAGTACAAGCACACCTAAATACTTCCCAAGGCAATCAACGCGCTGGTAGCCTAGAAAATGGCTGATATCGTCTTGTAGCGGAGTAGGGGTATTAGGCGAGAAGTAAATCTGAGTCTTCGCCCTGTTAACACAATGACCTGAGAAAGCACCAAACGTGGCTAGAATTGATTGTATCAGAGAGGCCTGAGAGGAATCAGCAGCAGCATATAGAATTAAGTCATCCGCAAAGAAAAGATGTGAAACCGGAATACCATCACGAATGAAACGGAACGGTTTCCACTCTGAAGTTGTGACCGAGCGATGTATGAGGTGACCAAGTCTCTCCATAACCAACACAAAGATATACGGCGAAAGCGGATCGCCTTGTCGAATACCCCGCTCCGGTAAAAATGGGCGAGTCAGAGACCCGTTCCACTGGATCTGAAAACTTGCCGAAGAAATAGAGCTCATCACAATTCGTCGGACTGTGGCCGGAAACCCCGCATCTATCAGGGAATCAGATATGAAATCCCACTTGACTCTATCAAAAGCTTTGGTTAAGTCGACTTTAATAGCCATCCACTTGCTTAAACCTTTCGATAATCTCATGGAGTGAATTACCTCTTGATTGATGATTATATTTTCAGTAATATTTCGCCCGGATACGAAGCTTGTTTGGTTTTGCCCAATTAACAGTGGGAAAATTGGTTTGAGCCGACGTACGATGACTTTTGAAAGGAGCTTGTAAAGGACAGTGCAGAGACTGATAGGCCTAAAGTCAGCAAACGACGAGGGACTATTGCACTTGGGAAGCAAGACAATTATGGTACGATTCAGATCCCCATCAATGTGTTTACCTCGGAAGATGTCTTGAATCATGGAGACGATCGAAGGACCTACTATCGACCACTGTCTTTGATAAAACTCGGCGTGTAGCCCGTCCCATCCAGGTGATTTTAGAGGCGCCATATCCGTCAAGGCTGCATGAATTTCCTCCGGAGAAGGAACCTGATCGAGAGCTTCCATGAGTTCACTGTTAAGGCGCGGAAAGCAGCCAGAGATGGGGAATGATCCCATAGGAGTAGCGTCGGCTTTGAAAAGGTTACCGAAGAAGCTCACGGCTTCCTCTTGTAATTGCGAGTCATCGTCGCACCATGTACCATCGGATATTTGCAAGGTTTTAATGCAGCAACGCTGGCGCCGAGCCATAGCACGTCTATGAAAATAGCATGTATTCCGGTCGCCCTGAGAGATCCAATCAGAACGGGATTTTTGCCTCCAAAGTAGCTCCTCCTCGTCAAGAAGGTGCTCAAGCTCGATGAGAAGATTGTCTTCTAAATTTTTTAGGAAACTGGATGGTCTAGTACACAATACCCACTGGATACCACGAAGGCGGCTCATGATGATGCGCTTCTTAGTGCCCACATATCCAAAAACCGTGTGATTCCAAGTATCCGCCGCATGAGTAAAAGTATGGATAGTTTCAACAATAGAATCATTCGGCAGCCAATTATCTCTGACCATACGAGAGAAGTCATCATTCGATTGCCACCCCGAGAAATAATGAAAAGATTTTGATGGGGTCCTGTGATGCACTGTTCCAATTTGTAGCATAATAGGTCGATGATCGGACCGTAACCGGAGCAAATGCTGAACCGAAGCTTCAGGAAATAACTCATCAAAATAGTTGTTGCAGAGGAATCGATCAAGACGGACAGAAGCAAGCCCTCTAGACCATGTATAATCTGGACCACTGTAACCCATGTCACGCAAGCAGTGATCAAGAGTGAGATGCTGGAAATCTTTGCTCGGTCTAGCAGAAAGAGCACACCCCTTTCGGTCTTCCCATGAGAGCGTGGCATTAAAGTCACCAAAAATAATCCACGGACTGCGAATTGTTTCCGCAAGATGATGAAGATGACGCCATAAAAGTTTCCGTCCTGCCGCCGACGGAGAGGCATAAACAGCGGTAGCTAGAAGCGAAGATTGACTTGACTTATACGTGACCCGGAAGTGTATAAATTGAAAGTGAGTAATAGCGATTGTAACCGAAACACGATCATACCATGCCACCCAAATACCACCCGAGAAACCTGCTGCTTCAACTCTATGAGAGTGTGGGAAACCTAACTCAGCAATAACTGACTCAGCTCGACGCCCGCTAATGCGTGGCTCCACAAAAACCACGATATATGGCTTGTTGTCTCGTAAAATTTGCTTAGCTGCCAGAATGAATTTCCTATCAGCGCAGCCTTGAACATTCCAACAGAAGAACTTTAAATCCATTAAAAAAATTGGGAGCAAAAGAAAGGAGAGTATATCACTCTATCATAGTCGTCGGCTGGTCCTCAATCGAACCATGCACAATATTACCATCCGGAATACCAGGGGGAACCAACTCTTGAGGCTTTGGTGGAACACCAGACACTGAAGCATTTAAAAGCTGATTTCGATCAGGGGGCTTATCCAAGGGGGCGACGTCACTCGGGCTTCCATGGGACGGAACTTTCGGGTCCAAACTCATCACATTCGGATCAGCATTCTCGGCCATAACAGTAGCAGCATGGTTGGACTTATTGAGGATGGGACTCTCGCTCGAGGAAGCTTGATGCTGTGCTGATTTTGCCGCGAACTTCGCTAGAGCTGGGAAATCCCCAAGGTTAACAATGAGTGGCTTACGCTGTGCGCCTATTTTGATCCCATGGGAAACAGCAGGCAACTTGCCCTTGTTACGTGTCCTAGAAGCGGACGGCTGTACTGTCTTCCGGGGCTGCTGTTGGGGCATAGGAGCAGTAAAAGAAACAGGCGAGTCAAAGATCGATTTCGTTCCTGCATCCTCGACAGTGAGAGGGCTGAAACGGGATCCACTTGGGGCGTTGGTCGTTACAGCTTGTGGAGTTTTGTGCGGTTTATTACTGCGTTTTGGTCGTCGCTCCGCGACCATCCATGGTCCAAAGGACGCAGCATCTGTGGTGTTATCCGTAGCAGTAGCCTGGTTTGCTTGATCAGGAACGGTTAGACCTTCGGACATCTCAGATGACTCAGGGTGGACTTGATGGGCATTCTCATTAGCTGTGGGACAATGGTCCTTGCCGTGACCATATAGTCCGCAATTAAAACAAATAACTGGTAAAGATTCATACTCTACCAACTGTATATTTCCGTTAACGATTACCTTGGAGACGAGCGGCAGCGAGAGGTCAACGGTAACAGCCATCCGCGCAAAGCGGCCACGACGCCGCAATTCTGTCTGATAATCAAGTTTCAACACTGGACCAATGCATTCACCTATCTCCTCAATCAAGCTTTTCTTATACAAAGGCACCGGCAGACCAGGAAGGCGGACCCATGCGGCCACCTGTGTTGGGAACGGGGTAGCAGTTGAAAATTCAGGTGACCATTGCTGCACCGTTAAGTAATGTCTGAAAACAGTCTAGGGGCCATCCGTAAGAGCTTTAAGGTAATCCGATTTTAGGCGAAACGTTACCAAGAAGTAATCGTTCTCTATGTCCATCAACCGTATCGCTTGTTTGGGTTTCCAGAGTTCGTATATCTTCGTATGCAAGGTATTATAGCCAATACGTCGGCCAAGAAGTTTCACAATTAGGGTTTGATCTAGGCTTCGTTCCGCTAATAGCTGAATCCGATCGGAGAAATCTATGGATGGTATTCCATCTTCGGAAGAGCGAACAACGTCGCCCTCCAAGATTTCGATATCTTCTTCCTCAAAGAATTCCTCCGTCATACTAGGGATGGTCTTTTGAGCAGATAACAAGGAGTCCTTGTAAGAGAGAGCAGCGGCGTGTGGTTGTTGCTGTGGTTTGCCACCACCGTCCGGTGGGTCGTCGTCAATACGGCGGTGTTTTCTAGGGTTTCCAGGGACAGCGGCTTCGGAAGAAGGGTTTCCAGAGTTTCCAGCGTTTTCCATCGAGTTTTCTTTTTCTCTTTAAAAAAAAAAAAAATTCCCCTCATTAATTCAAATTTTTTTCCCTAAACTAAAAAATATTTTTTTATTATTTTAATAGTTATAATTAAATTTTCTAATAAAAGATTTTTTAAATTTAATGATCACAATTAATAAATTGATTTAAATTTTAAATAAATTGTTTTAAATTCATCCATCACAACTTATTAATTTAATAATACTTTTAAATTTTGAATATTTTTAATAAAATAAATTTAAGTATGTTAATTTTTATTAAACTTCACAAATAATTTATATTAAACGAGTTAGTATTAAATTAATTTAATAAATTATTACTTTACATTTATCAACCTTTAAATTTATAAAATCGTAGACTTATTCAACTATATATCAGGTAAATATCAAGTCAGATCAATATCAGTTCAGGTTAAAAATAGGTCGGGTTCAAAGCAGGTCGGGTCAATTAACAGGTCGGGTCCAAAACAGGTCGGGTTCAAAACAGGTCGGGTAATATCGGATCTCGGGTCAATTCAGTCGGGTAAAATCGGTTATCTGCCAGGTCGGCTTCGGGTTCGGGTTCGTTTCAGTCGGGCGCAGGTCGGGTTTCAGGTCCACAGTAACAGGTCCAATTCGGGTTCGGGTCGTTTTCAGTCGGACGCAGGTCGGGTTCGGTCACTACAGTAACAAGTCGAATTCAGGTTCGGGTCAACAACAATCGGTTACAGATCGGGTTCGGGTCATTAAATTTTCAGGTCAAATCAGGTTCTGACTCGAGCAGGTTTCAGTCGGGTTTTCAGGTCGGGTCAGCTTTTTACATCCCTAGATAGACTTGTCCTAAAAAAGTAATGTATGTATGCCAATTTTCAAGTTGGGTTTATTATGTCCTATTTCTCCGACTTGGAAATCTATAATTATTTGGACAACAAAACTTTTATACATGAACCGGTGTAATTTTAGTTTACACAATTTTATTAAATTTGGGTTTAGAGTTTAGGAGTATAGGTTGTATGGTTTAAAATTTATGATTAGATTTTAAGATTTAAAGTTAGAGTCTAAGATTTAAAATTTAGAATTTTAGGTTTAACAATTTAAAATTTAAATTTTATAGAAGGTTTGTGTAATATTATTTTATACAGCTTGTGTATAAAAATATAACTAATTATTTATATGGCATGTATGCTTATTTATTGTAATTTTTACCTTTAACATCTTATAAATGTGACAATTTAATTGGAATTTGACTTCTTTTCTATCATATTCTTATTACAAGTTTAATCTGTTTCATTTTTAAAATTTAACTTTGAAATTTCAAAACTATAAACCCATATAGTTGGTAATACTTTAAGAATAGATAGAAAGATAAGGCATGGAACGGGCTACGACTTATGTTGTTAATATTTCTATATCTAAATCTAAATTAAACCCGATAAAATAAAATTATCTTGTTTGAGTTTAGATTCGACTTGTCAAACCGGATACACTATCTAACCCGCGAATAAGTTTAGATATATGGAAGGAGAATGAATAAATAAATTGCATGGTAGAGTCCATGTATTTAATTAATTGGATCAATCATACAACAAACTAGAGATATAAATAAATTTAAAAATAAAACATGAAGGGCAAGTAGGGAGGGCCATTTGACCTATATCCGAGGGTTCCAACTCGATTCGATGTTATGGGGTCAGATATTTTTAAAGAAAATTTTGAGGTCAGGTTTGGGTTTAAGATGAAAAATACTCGGCCCAACTTGAAATAATTGTTTAATTTTATTTTAAATATTTATGTATAATTGCTACAATAGTCCTCTGTTTATATATATATTTCAACTATCTCCCTATTTTATTTAATAAAAATAGAATAATTATAATGCTCCCTCTCTATTTGTATTTTTTCTATTAGCTCCCTATTTTATCGAATAATAATGAAAATTGATAATTTTTTATTTATGTCGGGCCGGATTCTGATTTTTACTTTAAAATTTGGGTTCGGGTTCGAATCGGGTAAAATATTATAAAATATCATGTCAGATTTGGATAAAAGTGTTAAATTTTCGGGTCAAATACGGATCGATCAAAAATCAGATCCATGTTCATCCTTAGTTGGAAGCAAATTAAGAGAATAGTGGATAATTGTCATTTGCATGACAAATAGTTTATTGGGCGACAATCATTCTTGGTCTTGGTGGGCATGTCATAACCGACGCTCTTTTCTTTTGTTTTCTCGACAATTTTCCCTTTAAACAAACACGATCTTATCATCATAAGTTTGTCCTATACTCTCTCTCTATATATATATATTAAAACCGGCTTTTGTTTGGACATATTCTCATCACTTGTCCAAGTTCCAATCACTCTTGTTCTTCATATGTAGCAATAATATTGCAAAAATCTTCTTTGCCGGTCCATTTGAGATACGCTCTCTTGTCAAAATATAACATTCGACTTTTGGAATTAATATTCCTTACGATCACTTATTATTATTATTATTATTATTATTATTATGGTAGCCTCTAATCATCGGCAAATGATTAAGCTAAACGGCTGGATCTCAAAAGCTAAGCAAGACAAGTTGGTTACACTCGGCCCAACTGTCACAAAATTAAGACAAAACATAGATTTCTAAATGGGTGGTTTAAGTTGGTTGGCAATTGGCATCATGTCTAAGATTCGAATTATGTGCATAAATCTATCCTTATCCTCCAACATGAAATTTGTATGCTTGTTTATGTACTAAAAAAATTATATATCCTAAGTTCATCCAATGTAAAACCTAAAAAAGAAAAAGAAAACCTACGTACCCCTTCATTATTCTCGTATTAGGGGTGCTAAATGTTAGAGCTGAATTGTATGTATTTTATGGCAATCACATGCATGGATAGCTACTAATATTAGAATCACAATATTAACAACTGAGTAGTAAGGTATATTGAAGAGAATACAAGTTTGAATTTTAGAAATGACATTGTTGGAAGAGATAATTTCGAACCCAAACATAAATCGTAAAACAGACATTGAAATACTAAAACATACTAAATTTGCATATTTGAAATCCAAATCCAAAGTATTTATTATATCTATCAATAGGGGGAATCTTTTTTTAAGGAGTCAAGATTTAATTATAAATTTTTAGAGAGTTTAAAGGTATTTTTATCCTTGTATTAGTTTATAACTTTATATATTTTTTAAAAGATTGATTGAAAGTTTACCATTTTGAGAGGGTAGAAAGCAATTTCACTATAGCATTAACATAAGATCAAAACTAGGGTTGTCCAAAAAAAAAAATCGATCCATTTATTTGATGAATTAGTTTGAACAATTAGATACCTGATTTGCTTTTTTATTTTCAGATAATTTGGATCGGATATTTAGAGAAAAAAAACCAAACAATCTTATTAAATACAAATCACTATATTTAAGTTTCAAATTATTTGAACATCGGAAAAATTATAGGTTTTTTTTTGCTATATCATGTGTTAATTGTTATCTTAATTCATCTTCTTTTGACTATAATCTAATTTCGCATAATTACTTATTATTTTGATTCTTTTAAAATTTATTTTTATTTAATTTGATCCTTCAACATGTGTTTCTTTATTTCTATCATTTATTTATTTATTTATTTATTTATTTATTTATTTATTATTATTATTATTATTATTATTATTATTATTATTATTATTATTATTATTATTATTATAAAACATCAATATTATAGTTTTTTTTTTTGAAACACCACAATTTCTCAAATCATGGTTTTTCTCTCCTATCATTTTTATAGTGTTTTCAAATAAAAACATAAAAATTATTTGGAGGAATATCAAATTTTCATGTTCCTCTAATTTTTTTAATTGATGAAAAATTAAAAAAAATCAACAATCTTACATAGTATTAGACAGTTTTAGGCTACTTTCTACAGTAATTAAAGGCAAATACAAATCCATACCCCCCTATGTTCATTAAACTTGCCTCATTTAAATTTTTCCTTTAAAAACTCAAGAATTTTTACTAGGTATATTTTTTTCTACCATCTTTTTAGTTTTCTAACAAAGTAAACGTCAACTTTTCAAAGTTGAAATTGTTATTTGAATTATTTTATATCACATCACTTATACAAACTTTTTCTTCATAAAACAACATGAAAAATCATTTGACAATGCATGCTCAATCACCTTGCTGCAGCTGCTGGTGTTCGAACCCGTAACCTCTAGGAACAACAACCGTTCCTTTAACTATGAGGCAAGTTGGTTCGTGCAATTATTTAAGAGTTTTTTATTGAGAAAATAGCATAGAAATCATAATCGAAGTTTAATTGACCTTAAAGTCGAGCGTCAAGATGCCCATTGATTCAAAATATGGACAAATTGGTAGCTTTCCAATCCCTTTCTACGAAACTTAAACCCATTTTTTAATAATGTTTAAACGACGTCCACATCTGCATGGAAATGTAGGTAGAAATAACCCCACCCTATATAATCTATGCAAAGTGCATTTGCTATCTTTACAACTTTTCCAAATCGATAATATCGGAGGAGAGATCATCAATCCCTAGGCTTCTTCTTCTACTTCAATGGAGATTCAACTCCCTCCTGGTTTTAGGTTTCACCCTTCTGATGAAGAACTCATACTTCATTACTTGAACAACAAAGTGGCTTCTACACCTCTTCCAGCTTCTATTATAGCTGAGATCGATTTATACAAGTATAATCCATGGGAGCTTCCAGGTTTCTGTATATATATGTGTGTATGTATATATAAAGGGTTATGTAAACTATACTAATTAGCTATATCCGGTTTGTTTGTTTGTTTGTTTGTTTATAGATAAAGCTTTGTTTGGAGAAGATGAATGGTATTTTTTCTCTCCAAGGGACCGGAAGTATCCGAAAGGAGCGAGGCCTAATAGAGCGGCGGGTTCGGGGTATTGGAAGGCGACCGGGACGGATAAACCGATCCTAACCTCGTGCGGAGCCACGAGTATCGGAGTGAAGAAAGCTTTGGTGTTTTACAAAGGACGTCCACCTAAAGGGACCAAGACTGAGTGGATCATGCACGAGTATAGACTTCTCGAAACCATGATTTGGACTCCCAAACCAAAAGGGTCTATGACTATGAGGGTAAGAAATAACAACTAATTTAGTGTTACCAATTGATATAACGGGACGAGATACCTAATCATTTAAACATCTGAACAATGAGTTGGATACTTATGGTTATAAAAAAAAAGTGGTGATTTTTCTTTATGTTTATACAGTTAGATGATTGGGTGCTTTGTCGAGTGAAGCAAAAGGCCAGCATACAAAGGACCAGTTGGGAAGAAAGCAGCATTACAAGTCAAGAACCAGATAGCTGCTATGTCCCGAATTCCAAATCCCAATGGCCTTCAAATGCTGAAATAACCAAAAGCTATATATTCAACGACTGCCCCATGTTGCCCTACATTTTTGCAACCTCAAGCATTAGCTTCCACAGCAGTGACAAATCTTCCACATCAGTCCAGGAAGCCAATTCTAATAACAAGAATCTGCAGATTTCATTTTCATCTCCACAAGATATCTTTAACCCTTTGAAAAGAGACCCCATGGGAGGTACCCAGACCAGCAACAAGAAGCTCAGGGAGAATATGGAGAAAGAGGAAGTAATATCAGTAAACAATGGTTGCAGTGAAATGAACTTTTATAGATCAATCCACTTGGAAAACGATAGCTTTAGTCCTGACCAATGGAGTTCAATCATGGAGTATCAAGAACTTAATCCCCTGGATTTCACTGAAACTGAGTAAATTACTTCAGCTCATATTGAATTTGTGTGTAATTGAATTACTAGGGTGCAGAAAGATATAGAGTAGATTCTAATTATGGTATAGATGATGATGGAAGGATTTTCTGAATTATTGGATTATAAATTTGTGTAAGTAGAAGGGTGATTTCGAGGTTTGAAAGCTTCATGCGTGTATTGTTGAAAACTTGATATTGTGATTTGTATGAATGTACATACCACATAGTACATATGGTAAATCAATAAATGCCTTTCTGGTTATCAAAGAAAAACAATGTTATCCTTTTATCACTCAGATCTTGAGTTTATACCAGAATTTAAATTAAAGCTCGTCTTCATGTGTTCTTTTTATTTTTCTCGAGAGCGTTTGATCTCTTAGTTCAAGCTTTGTAAAAAGGGTGTAATTATTTTTAGTTTAACTACTCGTATTTGATTTATTGGTCGATTAATCTGAATTAGATTTGTAGAGATCTAATTTGGCACGACCCTCCCAATGTAATTTACAAAAGCACTATTTTTTTAATTAAAATAAATAAATAAAATAATGTAATTAGCTAGCATTCTACCACTTCCGTTCTTCACCGCTTTTTAATTTTCACAATTATAAGATGTGACTGTTAGAAAGTGTTAAAAAATTTATTTTTGTATTAATTTTCAAATAGTGTTAATGAGTGTTAGATTTGGTTTAGTGTTAAAATACCGTTTGATACGATAGAAAATAATGTTTTTTTATAGAATTTAATTGACGAGATAATGGTTCTTATAAAAAAATCATTTTTTCCAAGTACTAACTTTTCTTTGATTCGGGAGTTTTTCTCATGAGAATGTAATTTCTTTGAATAAAGGGGTAAGTTAAAATATATTGAGATTTTGATAAATAAAATAAAAATATGATTTGAGACAAATTTAGGATTTTTTTAAATTATTTTTTTACATTGTTTTTACGCAGTACTTTTTCTATTATAGAATCATAAAATTTATTTAAATTTATATCTATTTTAAGTATTATAAAAAATTAATTTATATTCAAAGCTAAATACATTCTAAATATTCAAAAAAATTTAAATTTGACAACATACTAATTTTTAGATTAATATATTAATAAATTTTAATTGATACATGCAGCGCAATGTTTATACAAACATGTTTATTTAAGGTGCATGATTTTGGGTTTAAATTTTATAGTTTAAAATTTAGATCTGAAGTTTATGATTTTGGATTTTAAGTATTCAGATTTTATAATTTAAATAAGAGTTAGTGTAAATTTTTTTTACATAGTTTACTTATCAAACTATAACTCATATATTAATCTAAAATAAATAAATTAAATTATGTGTCTTGTTAATAATAAAATACCAAACACAACCTTAATGTATAAATTCATTCAACGACGGTGCACCAAAACCTTACCAACCTAAACTCCAAAATTTTCAGTATTGGGAGCTCCAAAGTTGCTGAAATTGTATCTTGTCTATTTGCTGTTGATATAATAAAAGAACAAAATTACGACATTGAGATACCAAAATAACTCCGTTTATCTCTAGGAAAAAGTAGTTCATCTCTCCAAAAAGCAAAATGTATTAAATTCATTTCTTATTCGTCGCTTTAACTGTCCTTTTTGCTCTGTTTTACCGTTTCTCTATAATGTCTCCCCCTTCACAAAGAAATCCAAATATTCATTTTCGGATTCACCTTGGGAATGTTTTGATCAAACGCAATCTGAAATTCTCCTTGAACAAATGTTAATATAATCTTTAGAAGATCCATGATACACAATCATTTACAGCTGTCTCGAATTTTGCGTCGATAGATGAACTCGCGTTTTCCCAGTAAGAACAATGACTCCCACAAATGAAACGAATCAAATACAAGATCAAGCATGAAAAACAAGCACACCAAATGAAACACAATACCAGAAAAAGCCTATAACATACACGGGAAACAAACAGATTAATCCTTTCATCACTTCACTTCTTCAGAACACTGCAAATGAAGAACAATTAATGGTGACTTCTCAATGATAAAAAAAAAACAAAAGAAATCACATGGGAGCATGCTGTATGGCAAGTTCCACTAAAATGAAACAGTGGGTATATCTATAATACAGGATGCAGTTTGCTGTGCCTGTTAGTATTAGGTGGGAGCATTTTTTTAAATAAAAGGCATGAGAAAGAATCTTACTTGTATAAATAGGCAGCAATTCCCAGAACTATGCACAACAATATGATATCGATACAGAAATTTCGGCTGGACCTCAACTGGAACAAACCAATAACTTATGTTACATAAAGCAAAGGAGCATAGAAAGCTGAAATGGATGGGAATCTACAATTACTGAAGTTATAATCTATCACCTGGGTGACAGTATCTTTGAGTCTAACATTGGTATTCTTAAGGTCAGAAGCGGCCTTGTCCACCTATAAATTTGTAAAGGACAGAATTTATATTGTAAATTAGTATTCTTTAAGCAGTTTCTCCAATGTACAACAAGATGATGGTCATAAACATTACCTTGGTGTCAATTTCGTCCATCAAAGGAACTTGCCTATCTAATTCCTGCAGATACCCCAGGATAAAATTATCCGGCATGAATATTACAGTAACTTGACAAAAAGTACAAGATAACAAATTAAATGAAGATCAAGTCAGCTTTACCTCATTCATATCATGAGCCATGTTCTTTAAAGTATCCAAACCTTCTGAAATCATTTCCAAACCTTGGTCCTGTATGGATGTCAAAAGAAACAAAAAGTAAATCATAGCTAAAGAAATGCGGTGTATGCAGTTAAAGGTCAACCAAGCTTCCTTCCAATAGGAAAGATGCTCATAAAGAATAGGGATCAAACATGTTTGACATACCTGCTTGATTCTCCGCATTTCATACTCCTGCCTGAATTGACTTGACTGCTCGGATTCTTGAAAGTATTCATTGTCAAATTGTCCATCTAAGACCAATATGAATATGTAAGTACAACAAAACGAAATAAGATGTTCCAGACAAAAATTCCAAGAGATTTTTAGAGTAATTGATAAGCCAAGCATTTTGAACTATGAGGTTGAGAATTTCTCACCGCAAACAATCAGATGGCAAAAAAGAACAAAGAGCGGCAATAATATTGCAGATATGAATGAGCATAAGAAAAAACCTCCTACAATTGTTCTCGCAGATATAAAAATGGAAGTACAAATGTTTTAAATACTGTATATTCAAATCACATGTTCACTCTCTCTTTCCACATTTTTGTTGAGTTCCTACTCTTATTTCTATTTCTCCATTTTTATCTTTCAAATTCTTCTCTTTTATTTTTAAATCAACTCTTGTTCTTCATTCATTCTCCCAACTTTTCATGTTATTTTTGCATCAGCTAATTTTTTTTTGAAACATGCATCAGCTAATTAAAAGACAAAACAATGTTCCTCAACCATTACAGAAGGCATCACTAAATATGTGGAACCATTCCACCCTACCTACCCTCCCCAACAACAAAAATCA
Source organism: Hibiscus trionum (assembly GCA_030270665.1). Lineage (NCBI taxonomy): Eukaryota > Viridiplantae > Streptophyta > Magnoliopsida > Malvales > Malvaceae > Hibiscus > Hibiscus trionum. The sequence goes on from BSYR01000037.1 coordinate 3,011,536, forward strand.
AAAGGAGAAAAAGATTTCTAAAGATTGGCAAGTTGGAAGTTGGAACAGGTCAGTAAACAGCTAAACATGAAGCCTACCAATATACAAACTCAACAAGCAATTTCAATGGAGTTAAAGATCACCTGAATCAAACTTAATTGCAGTACGAGAAGCTGAAGGTGCTGAAGACATCCAGCCTCCACTTTGTTTAGGGGCAGAAGTTCCATCAGGTATAGCTTGAATCCTGTCTGGCAATGCAAGGACCAGATCATTACGAGCAGCTATCTCTTCAGTTGAAATCCCTTTAACCTGTAAATGAATTTCAAAATCTATCACAATGGAAGTCCAAGCTAGTCAACTCTCAAGTCCACAATAGTATATTCCAATTACCCACCCAACCCTAAACAAGTAAAAATTAAAAACAAAATACAATATAAAAATAAAAGCCAATTCTGTTTGCTTGAACAACATTACCAATCTAAAATACATTATAAAAAAATGTCAATTCTGTTTTGCTTGAAAAACATTACAAATCTATCAACAGGTAAACGAGCTCACATTTAGAACAAATTGTTAAAAATAATTTGAGGGAATTTTAAAGAGGAGAAAAAGTTAACCTTCTTAACAGCCAATCTCTGCAGTTTAGGGACCTCCTCAAGCAATCGAGCCTTGGTTCGACGAATCTCAGCATTTACAGCAACAGCAGATGCCTTACTTTTCTCCTTGGAAGAAAGTTCCGCTTTCTAAAATCAAAACAAACAAACAGAACTCAAATCGAAGGTATAAACCCTAATTCTTACGAAACAAAGGTCAATTAAGCAGAGACAGATAGACACTCTAAATCCAGTTAACCTAATCGTAAAAAAGCCTAAACCTAACAAATAGCAATATCAACAAAGATAAGAATAAAGCATTAGATTAGATCGGAGTTACCTCAAGAGCTGCTTCAATGTCGGCTTCGACGGCGGCGTATGCGCGAGCGAAAGCATCATCGCCGGAGACATTTTGGTCTCGCTGCTTTCCGACGTCGTACTTGTCGTACTTGTTGCAGATCACATCCACCCTTGTCAATATATCGATCACACTCATCTTTTCTTTTAGTTAACAGATCAGCCAATGTAGCTGTTTGGATTGAAAAGTAAAAAAGAGAAAGTTTGATTGTTTCCCCCGTCGTCCACGGAACAAACTCCAGATTCAAAGAATAATTGATTTCAAAAACAGGAGCACGGCAGACAAGTGGAGTCAACTTGTTTTCTGATTTAGCCTCATAGTTATTCATTTTTCTCATTTTGATACCTAAATAAAAATCGATTCTAATTTGGTTGCCAGCCTGTCTTATCGAATTATGCACTTCGATAGGCCTAAACCACTTTGATTTTGGGCTAACCTCAAATATAATCTAATAGAAACCGCTTACTTTAAGTGACCCAAAACCATGTGTAGCCTGTCTTATCGAATTATGCACTTCGATAGGCCTAAACCACTTTGATTTTGGGCTAACCTCAAATATAATCTAATAGAAACCGCTTACTTTAAGTGACCCAAAACCATGTGTAGTCTCACTGAATAAAGCCCAAATAGCCTCTTTTAGTTTTAGATGCCGGAAATAAAAATGAAAGGGGGCATTCCGAGAATTGAACTCGGGACCTCTCGCACCCTAAACGAGAATCATACCACTAGACCAAATGCCCTGTCTGAATAATCGGTTGTAATAGTAAAATAAGTACACTAGCGAGCTGACTGTCAGTCGGAAAGGAGTTTGAACTTTGAATGCATAGATTTTTATTTGGGTAAACTACATAAATGATCCCTCAACTATGATCTAATTTTTTATTGAGTCTTCTGACTATGAGAAGTTACAAATAGGTCTCCTGACTAATCGTGATTAACAAATCGGTCCAATTTCATTAAAAAATAAACGGATGATGATGTGGCAGTTAATAAAATCTATATAATAACAGATTTAACCCTCAACTTTTACATTTTATTTTAATTTGGTCCTAAATTTAAAATTTCATCTCTCAATATTTAAATATTACAACATTTTAATTCCTTAAATCCTAAACTTCATCTTCTTCCCTTCTAAAGAAACAAACCTCAATTGATGTTGACACTAGCCATCTGCAAGACTGCAACCCCATTTGTGTGAGCAACGGGGAACCGATGAAGAATCAAAACCTCCCTTGATGTTTATGGTAGCCATCTACGATGAGTTACCCACAACAGGAGATGCATACCTTTTGTTTTTAGAAGGGAAGAAGACGAGGTTTAAGATTTAAAGGACTAAAATGTTGTAATATTTATATATTGAGAGCTAAAATTTTAAATTTAGGATCAAATTAAAATAAAAATGTAAAGATTAAGGGTTAAGTATGTTATTATACAGATTTTATTAACTGTCACTTCATTAGCCGTTTATTTTTTAGCGATATTGGACTGATTTGTTAGTCGCAATTAGTTGGAAGACCTATTTGTAACTTCTCATAGTCAAGGAACTCAACAAAGAATTGAGTCATAGTTAGGGGACCATTTATGTAGTTTACCCTTTTTATTTTTCTAAAATCGACGTTCAAGTTTTCTTTGTTCAAAGTTGAGGGCATTGGTCCCCAAATTAGATAAAAAAAAATTTTTTTACTTTGAATCAAAAAGTAAACGACTTGATTATGTAAATAAAACAAAATCTAAGTTGGAGCTTAATTTTTAATAAATTGTGCTTTGCAGTTTACTTTTTGATCGGTTGTTATATTTGTTCAATAATAAATTATGTAAATTTTGTTACATCCATGTTCGGGGAATACGAAAATATTTAAATATTTTATGTAAAAGAAAAAAAAATTAAACAAATTATCTACCAAGGATCATTGACAGAGTGATTTTTAATTATTTTAATTACAGATTTTATTGAAAAATAAAAGAATCATTGTAATATTATTAATTAGAATAAATTACATCGGTAGTCCATGAATATTTAGGACACTTTCACTTTGGTCAATAGACTTCTAAAATTTGTAATACAATCACTAAATTTTTAATTTAAACCGAAGAAAGCACTGAATGACAAAGAAATGATGGTGAAAGGAGACGACGATTCAATCAAAACTAAAAACTAACACTTTAGATTTTCCTCTGTTAATCGTTGGATAAGCTTAAAACTGAAGTATGTTAACTTTCTAGCCAAACATTGCATTCTTATTGTTGGGATTGACCGATGACTAACGTCTTCCAATTCGCAAAATTAGGATTTTTTGGATGAATAAGACTTTAACATGTCATATCATCGTTTCTTAACGATAGTGACCGTAATGAAATCAAATTGAAAGTTTAGTAACTGTATTGTAAGTTTTAAAAGTTTAGTGACCAAAGTGAAAGTGCTCTAAAATTCAGGGACTATTGATATAGTTTATCCTATTAATTATTAGTGGGTATTTGGTTCGCGGAAAAGATCATTATCAGGGGGAATGATCTTTTCCGGAATCACATACCCACGTTTGGTTTGAGAACATTCTCTCTAAGGGAAATATTGCATTCCCAACAATAGCGCTTTTGTCATTAAATCTGAGAATGTGATTTTCTTAGATTTTTTAGGTAATTGTCAAATTTTCACCCTTTTGGGTCATATTGCCCCTAAATTAATGAGTTTTGTTCATATGGATCCTTTAGTGAATTTCATTAGATTATTAAATATAGAACTAATTTTGTTACACTATCTAAAATTTACAAAATTTATGTATGTATCATATTATTAATATAATTATTATATTAAATATTTTAAATATATATATATTATTTGCATACCCTTCTTACTCTCTATTAAACTATTTTTGTGAATTTTTAAATGCTAAATATTTAATATGTTCATATTTGTTATTACTTATTACTTATGATAGATTGTCATAATATTTAAATATGTGTAACATTATTTAAATATTAAATTAATATTAAAGAAAAATATTTAATCAATTTTCACCACATATGGGTTTTTGTGTAGATATTTTAATTTAATATTAAAAGTTTAACAGGTTAAAAAAATATAACTGTAGAACTAATTGTTTTGATATAATAATTGAAAAATGTTTTGGATTAAATTGAAAATAATTTTAAATATGTTTTTAGTTAAAAACAACTTAAAAATATATTTAAGGGTTTTACAAGGCTTTGAAATGATTTAAAATGTATTTAAAGTAGTCAAAATCATGTTTTAAATGTAACTATACCGATACGGTGTGGAACCGTACCGATACCCTTTAGGGTTTTAACTACAGTGATTTTCCAGTAGCCAAAACTCGTACTGATACGCCTTGCCGTATTGATACGGTGTGCTTTAAAATAACCAATGGCTAGTTCACGTACTGATACAGTTGTATCGCGTACCGATGCGCCCAACTACCCCCAACGGTCATTTTCCCAACGATCTTTTAAATTACATGACCGTATCGATATGCTAACCAAGCGTATCGATACGAACCAGCTGAAGTGCTCAACGACTATTTCCTTATCGAGACCGTATCGATACGGTTTGAGGAGTATCGATACGCCAAGCTGCAGAATTGTACTTATGGTGGAAAATAAAGGCTCCAGCGGCTCTAATTCAACCCCAACGGTCCTCAACGGCTACAAACTCAATTAGAAGTATAAAAGGGACCTCCAAGCATCAAGAGATGGTTAATGATTCAATTGTCAACAACATTATGACAAAAGATTGCCTTTAGAGCTAAATTGTATATTTCTTGTATAGACAACATTTGTGAGCTAAACATTATCAAATTTGCTCAAGTGTTTAGGTTTTGGGTGAGGGCTTAATTGTGCAAACAAATACCTAGTAGAGGGATTTCGTGTTTGCTTTGAATTCTCTTTGTACAAGAGTGTCTTGGTTAATCTTTGGGTAGAAAGATTAATCGGTTTGTAAAGGTTGCCTCCTTAGCCTAGAAAAGGGGAAGAATTCATAGTGAATTTGGTTGAAATCCTTAGTAGGAAGCTAAGGTAGTGAATGTAGACTTTGGGTTAGAAAGCTGAACCACTCTAAATCTTCGTGTCTATCTCTTCTATTTTTAGCTTCCACAAAAACACCCAAAAATCAAATCTTCTCCACATTTGGCAAGCATTTCGGTTGTGACCATCGAGCCCAACAATAACACATGGATAATTTAATAAATTTTACTTTCAGGTAATCTTATGTTCTTCAACCCAACACAATAATCTTACATTTCTACCAAATAAATCAAACAAGGTAATGTAACATTCCAAGTAATGTGTTAGATAATGTTACATTCCGAGGATCTTATTCAGTTTTGGAACTTGGGGTAAGAGTTTGGGGGACCAACTTAAATTTTTAAAAATTTCGAGACTTAAACGAAAGTTTTTAATAATTTTGAGATATTTAATAAGAACTTTTAAAAATTTTGAGAGAAATTTTAATTAAAGTATTCAAAATTTTGAAGTTTAATATGATTTTTAAAAAAAAAATTGAGGGGGACAAATTGAATATTTCAAAACTTTTAGGGGCAAAATTTAAATTTTTTAAAATTTTGAGGGGCATGGCTCTCTAGTCCTTTAGGGGGCGTTTGGTTCACGGAATGTAACATTACCCTTGGGATTAAGATTCTCAAAATGATTCGTTACCTGACTCATTACTGGGAATGTTATATTATTTTGTTTGGTTTGGTTTGTTTGGCAGTAATGTAAAATTACAGTGTTTGATTGGTGGATTATAAGATTACCAAAATACGTATTTTACAAAATTATCCTTATAATATATGTTCTTTTTAACAATTCAAACCTCTAATATTAAAATAGAAATATTTGCATGAAAATTCTTAAACAAAATTATCCTTATGATATATGTTATATTTAATTTATATATTTTTCTTTTATATAATTTTTAAACAAATTATTTAATATATTTTTAAGGTTATAGTACAATGTTATATATTTGAATATATGCATATAGAATGTATAAATTATTTATGATTTATTATAATTATATATTTAAAAAATACAAAAAATCTTATTCATAAACTTCTACAATAAATATCATATTCAATAATAAATCATATATGAGCATGCGATGATGGCCTGATGGTCAGAGCACGCTCACCTGCTTCACTCCCTTCCTCTTAGGTCCCGGGTTCAAGACCTCTCAGGAGCATTGTCTTCACCTAGATTTCCCCTCTCCCCTCTAGGTAGAAGTAGAATAGAATTTTCAAAAAAAAAAATACTAAATCATATATACTAATAGTTAAATATAAATATTTTATTTATATGTTTTATTATTCAAATTACATTATTTTTAAAATCTAAAATCATTTTTTTTAAATCTATAGTAATTCTTTAAAATCTAAATTTTAAAACACTACTCGTAAAATATTTTAAAATGAAATAAACAAGAGTTTTTCCATTTAAATAAATTAACATTGTTTTTAGATATAAAAAATGTTCAAAATTATGACTATCATTTATTTGTTTGTTTGTTTTAATGGTGAGTGTTTAGGTATTTTATTATAAAACAATTCAATTTAGGTAATGAATTGCTTTTAATATATCAAAAACAATAATTTAAAATATTGTTGGTGAAATATAAACGAATGATTAATATGAATAAAACATATTATTTAAAGGGTACTTTTGTTTATGGTGGTGGGAATTGTGTAATACTTAAAAATAAGTCATTCCCACCATTTTGGGAAAAAGAAGGTACTATTGAGAATGTTATATTATCCCATAGAGGGAATTCCCTTAAACCAAACATGTGTATGTAATTCTGGAAAAGATTATTCCCCTTGGTAATGATCTTTTATGCGAACTAAACGACCCTTTAAAGGATCCGCCTTTGTTCTTATCCCCACAGGTAATCTTACATTCCATGAATTAAACACACATCGACTATTTTTTTACAAAACCATACATATGGATGGCACGGGCCGGGTCGTGTTTTAGGCCCACTTGAACTCGACCCGAAAATAAATACTCTAAACCCTAACCGACCCAAACTTATTCTTTAAAAAACCCTACCCGACTTGACATATAGGAAAAAATTAATTTTATGGACCTAATTGTAAAAAAATAATTTTAGGGGACTTAATCGTAAAAAATATAATTTTTAGAACTAAATTGTAAATAAAAAATCAATTTTAAGGACCTAATTATAAAAAATATATATTACGAGAGATTATTATTATAAATATCCCTAAAAATTTAGGGGAAAATTACACAATTAGTTCTGGGTTGGGTCAGATATTTTCCAGCCTAAACTCGAACCTGACCCGCCTTCACCCTTAATAAAAACCCGACTCGAACCTAATTTCTTTTATATTAAAAATCCAACCTGATCGGACCGGGTCGTGTAAAATGCTCATCCTTAATCATACATAACATTACATTTTATTTCTATTTTGGTATCCATCATTAATTTTGATTGTAAACTTAACGATGATGATAACACGACGTTTTATAATAACAATTTTAGTCCCTAAAACTTTCGACAAATGATAGAATTTTGAAATATTAAATATTCATTTAACTTTCGACGCATACCATGATCTTATTTGAAGATTAAATTTATGAAATTATTTTAAATTAAACTGGGCACTAAATTTATAGGATTTTAAAATATTAAAAATTATTAAATTAATTCAAATTAGTATTAAATTGATAGAATGTATAAATTTTAAAAACTAAACATAGTTATTATACCAAGTAACATCATCATCTCTATTAGGTCAACGATCATAATTAACGACCCCAGAAGGACGATGTATCAAAATAAAAACTCAAAAATAGATGGAGTACTCAAAAATACGAAGAAAAATATATTTTACTAGTCAGTATAATTTGTTTAGTTACTGCTGAAATGGACGGTTACAAAATACTAGAAGGCAAGGCAAGAAACGAGAAAATTCCAGAAACAATAGCCCGTTTCCTGAAAAACACCAACCACCGCTACTTTCTCTTTCCTCCGCGCCTTTCCCCTTAAGAAACCCACTCCTTCAGTTCTATATAAATCATCGCCTAACCTTCTTGTTCTCTCATCCAAATTAAACCAATTTCAAGATTTCCTCTCATAACTCATCATCGCCTCAATTCTTCTCATATAGTATTAACTTTCTTAAAAAAAAAGATACAGATCTTTGTGAAGACCCTGACCGGCAAGACCATAACTCTCGAGGGCATCCCACCCGACCAACAACGCCTCATCTTCGCCGGAAAACAGCTTGAAGATGGTCGTAGCTTGGGGGATTACAACATCCAGAAGGAGTCTACACTTCACCTCGTCCTCCGTCTTTGTGGGGGTATGCAAATCTTCGTCATGACCTTAACCGGCAAGACTATAACCCTTGAAGTCGAAAGTTCCGACACCATCGACAACGTCAAGGCCAAGATCCAGGATAAAGAAGGGATCCCACCAGTCCAGCAACGTTTGATCTTCGCCGGCAAACAGCTGGAAGACGGTCGTACCTTGGCTGCTTATAATATCCAGAAGGAATCTACCCTTCACCTGGTTCTGAGGCTTCGTGGAGGCATGCAGATCTTTGTGAAGACATTGACCAGAAAAACAATCACCTTGGAGGTGGAAAGTTGGGACACAATCGACAATGTGAAGGCGAAGATACAAGATAAGGAAGGGATTCCCCCTGACCAGCGAAGGCTCATCTTTGCAGGGAAGCAATTGGAAGATGGGAGGACTTTAGCTGATTATAACATTCAGAAAGAGTCTACCCTTCACCTTGTTCTGAGCCTCCGTGGTGGCCAATAAGAAATTAAGTTGCTTTTCCTCGTCTTTGTTTAAGATTGCCATGATAAACCATTAGGAAAGTGCTTGTTTTTTTTTCTTCTTCTGGGTCTTGTATTTTATTTAGGTTCAATGTCAATTTCATTTTGGGAAAGAAGGATTACCTGCTTTGTTCCTCAACAATTTGATCCACAAGAAGTAAATAAAAGCGAAACAATGGATAAAGCTAGAAATACGTTTAAAATCACATATAGTTTCTACTCCCACTATTAGGAGCAACAAAACGAACCCCAGTAACATAAGCCGCAAGTTATTTGAAAATCAAACACAATTTTAACCTAAAATGAATATACTATATCAGTTGAAAATCACATTTATGTGATTAGCGTGGTCAAAATTTGTTGGCTCAAAACGAAGCAAAGTAAATAGTTTCTTTAAAGTTAATTTTTCAACCCATACCAACCCTGTTTGACTGGAAATGCCTATTCTAGATGGAACCACAGTTATGTTGCGTCCATTTAACATATGAGACCACATAACAGATGAAAATCTCCTACCCTTTTCAATACTACTATTTATATCTCAGAAGCACAAAAAAGGTAAAAAAAAATTATCTTAAAGAAACATGCATGACCTTTGTTCCATAGATATTTTTAACATTGAACTTCTTCGATAAAAAAAAAGAAATGTTGTTATCTCTAAGCAATTTGGTTTCAAACAACATATCTGCATAGTGTGTGCATTATTGAGGTTCAACATCGTTGACTACTCTCCATAGTCAGTACAATATTGACTACAATAATAGATTAATCCCTAGAAGAAGAAAAAAAGAATAGCACTGGCTTTTTCCATTGTACCTTCTTTTTCTCATTTATCTTATTTTGTATTAGTTAGTCTTATATTTTGATTTATCGTACTCGTTATCTTAGTGATGTTTTTATATTAAAAAGTTATTTAATCCAATCATAATGGGTCACTAAAAAATAATAAAAATTAAAAAGAAATCTTAAAAATTCAAGGGTTCGTTTGGTTCTAAAAAATGAAGTTCGTTTTTATTTTTATTGTCTTGGAAAATAGAAAACAATAAAGAAAACATGTTTCACTGTAAAATTAGAAAGTTTAATTTTTAGATAAAAACAAAAATAAATGAGAATTTGAAAACATAAAAAAATGTTTCATTGTTTTCATTGAAAATATTTTAAGAAAGTGGAAAATATAAAAACCATAATTTTTTTATTTTTAAATTCATTTTTAACTCGAGTTTGAATCTTTCTAATTATTGTGAAAAAAATAATGAAGAACAACGAACAAATATAAAAGAACAAAAAGATGAGAGAAAGAGGGAGATTCGTATTATTATTATTATTATCAAAACTAGATTTGTGTACAAATGTCTTCATCTATTTATAGGCATAAGAAGTATATAGTTCATTAAACTCTAATTAATGGAGATAATATTTCTAATGATAAAGTAAATCAAATCTCCTAGATAAAGTTCTTATCATTATAGACATCCACATAGATAAATATACATAACACTCTCCCTTGGATGTCTATGAAGATAATGTGCCTCGTTAAAACCTTACTAAGATAAAAACCCAGGGGGAAAAATTCTTTAGTGAAGTAAAAAGAGTACACACATCTTTGATACGCATAACATGTTGCCTCATTAAAAACCTTACCAGAAAAACCCATTGGGACAAAACCCCGGTTAAGGGAAAAAGATTGCAACGCGTATTTACTCCCCTCATGAAAACATCACATAAGATATTTGAATCTTCATAATTCAATCTTGAATACTTTTCTATAGATCGCGAGGGATAAAACTTTGGGGTAATATTTTTTATGATGTATTCACCTTGCATTATCTCTACAAGATAGCATTTGTATCATATCTTGTGAAAGTAAATCACATATCTTCTGAATAGGTTAGGTCAATGGTCTTAGCTAAACACATTTTTGACTTGCCTCGTGCATAACAATTATTTTTACAAGATTTGAGGAGGCATCGACGAATGTTTGAAGATCTAAAGGTAATGATCTTTGTATATCCATGAATGTTTCTTGACTAACTAATATATGGTGCTTCAAGACCAAGAAAAGATATAATTATCTTTATTCACATCCAACAATCTTACAATTATTGGGATACTCAATAGATATGCTCTATCCATATTGAATCTTCTTTAAGATTCTTTCGACTTATGTCCATTCATAGAAAAAAAAACGCATATTTAAGTGCTCGTCGAGACAAAACCACATCTCAAGATTCTTTTTCTCAAACACTTTCATTGAATACTTTGAAAACTCTTCATGACTATACTATAAAATGCATAAGGAAATATGATCATTCTTATAGTATTTCCTCAATAAGTACTCACTAAGGCGGTTACCTCGAATGCGCCAAAATATAAATATTCAATGAGACATGTCTAAACAAATTTTCTCAAAAATTTTCAAATGCTTCTAGCATTTTAAATCTTTTAAGGATAAATATAGATCCACAAAATAATTAGACGCATATAAAATATTTCATAACTGCCAAGGTAATTGAATCCACCATGAAGTAATTAAAACTCTTCATAAATCATAATTGAAGTCGTATTTACGACTAATTATTCGTGCCTCACTTGCATTACACCTTTAGGTGTTTGGACTGCTAGTCCAAATACTTCTCTTTTGGAAGTTCAAAACGTCTTTCTATATTGGCCAATTCAATATCTATGCTTCTTGATAGATTTCTATACAAGATCCTCATTTTCTTTCTTTACTTCTATAGAAATATTCTATGTAAAATTATTTGTAAAATCGTTGTCGACAACTTTTTTAATTTTCTGGTTCCATTCACGTAGTGACATAACTCATTGAGATCTCTTCAAGATTCTAATCTTTATTTCAGGTACCTGAAACTCTTCAAGAGTTTTATTATTAGTTATGTCCTAGGTCTCTTCAGGAGCACCCACCTCCAATATATGACCATCTCATAATATTTTTCATTTACGAGAATTTTGATCATTGGAACCAATTAACATACTTCATGCACGATTTACATCCGTTCGCTCTAACATGTAATTCAAATTTAGAGCATTTCAGCTGGTATACGAGACTTAGTTACTCTTATTGGGTCAGTAAATATGTCTGACAGTTGACATGTAATAGCATGATTATCTTATGAACTTCTAGTTCATATACGAGGATTTAGATAATTGTTGGGTTGTTAACACGCTCGAATCGATCACCAAAACCGTCAAGGAGGGTTGTTTTTGTTTGGTGGTTGAATTGGCTAAAATCTAAATAAAGATAGACAAGTGACACAATGATTTTAGAGTGGTTCGGCCTTCTAACAAGCACCTACATCCACTACCTTAGCACACCACTAAGGATTTCCCAATTCACTCAACAATGAATTCGTCCCCTTTTCCCGGTTTAGGAGGAAACCGTTACAACCCTATCTTTTGGACTTGGCTAAGATAGAACCAACTCTAGTTTTTCTCTCAAGGCTAAACTAGAACCTCTCCTTTTACAAGGGATTTGTTTGGTAAACTAAATACCTCTCTAGGTGGGCGTTTACACAAATTTAAGCTCACAAGAGTGTACAAAGAATTTACAATAAAGCACTCTCTAAAGACTATGTACAAGAGAATAGTAAAATAAGGATTTAGACTCTAATTCTCTTGATCATATTGCTTGGATGTTGTCTCTTACCATCTTCAAGTATCCTTGTGGTGTTTATATAGTGTGGAATGAGTTTCTAGCCGTTTATGGCCGTTGGGGATGAGTCATAGCCGTTGGGGATGCAAAATAGCCGTTACCAACCTGAAAACACAGCATTTATAGCTCGAGGGATCGATCCCATAAACCAGGGGATCGATCCTTTTGCACTTGGAGGCTGGAAGCAAAAATGGAACGAATCTGCCAACCAAGGGATCGATCCCTTTTATCAGGGGATCGATCCTTTTTGCCTTGGAGGCTGGAAAAACAGATTTAGTGCAAAAACGGATCATAGATGTTTTGAAAAAGATCGGCTAAAGTTAGAAATCATTCGAAACAAAATTTTCAAGTTGTTTGGACTTAAAGGCATGTTTTAAATTCTTTTCAAATTAGTCCAAAATATTTTTCAATTATTATATCAAAATACATAGTTCTTCAATCTCCCCCTTTTTGATATAATAAAACCACCTTGAAAAATTGTTTGGGATTCTCCCCCTTCAAGTTTAAAAATGTGAATAAGAGATGAAAAATTGAAAAGTAAGTAAAGCTCCCCCTTATTCATGTGAAAATACAAATTTTCAAACTAAACTCTCCCCTTTTTTGTTATATCAAAAAGAATTTAAAATACTTTAAGCTCAAAATAACAATGGAGGTTTAAAATTTTTGTTTTAAAATTTGGCTCCCCCTTACTCATTGTATCATTATTAGGCTTAACTAATAATCCAAGACTTTAAATAAAAGTTAGATAACCAAATGTATAAAATAAAAGCCTTAAGCTTAGAGGTTACCCAATCTTCTTCTCATGTGTGATTTGAGCATTCTTTGATTTTGCTTTGCTTGCCATTGCTCCATCACACCTACAAAAGACATTCACTTGATTTTTGGTATCCAAATTGCTTTGGATCCATTTACGTTAGTCACAATGTCTTTAGTTCCCTTGGGAACCCATACTTGTCTAATCCTATAAGATTTTCTCTTCTTAATAGGACAAGTATGTATAGAATGACCATGATAATGGCAATGTGAGCATTTTGCCATTATGTGACAAGATGAATTATTGAAAACAATTTCTTTTTCTTTTGTTAAGCTTTCAAGCTTAACTTTCAAATCAAGATTTTCTTTTTCTAAAACATCTTTACTTGTTTTTGAGAACTCTAAATCATTTTTCAAAATTTCATTTTGGTTTTCAAAATCCACTTTTGTTTTCAAAAGAAAATCATTTTCAAATTCAAGTTTTGAAATTATTTTCTTAAATTTGGAATTCATGGTCTCAAATTCCAAAAATAATTCATCGAAAGCATCTTGCAACTCATCGAAAGAGTAAGAATTAAGCTCACTAGAGTTAGAAGATACCTTAGGCTCATCGAGAGCCAAAACACCATCCACCTTTGGATTGGAGAGAAGGTTTGCACATGATTGATCATCATCTTTCTTTTCTCCCTTCTTGTTGCCATAGAGCTTCTCAAGTTTCTCCCATATATTTTTGGCACTTTTGCATGTGGAGACTTTCTTGGAAACGTCTTCATTGAGGCTACAAAGAAGAGTGTGCATCGCCTTTGCGTTTAGCTTGGCCTTCGTGTCATTTGCACTCCTTTGCTTCTTCTTCTTCTTCTTAGGAGCTTCCAAGTAACCATCTTCAATGATATCCCAAATCTGAAAATCAAGAGATTTGATGAAATACTTCATGACATTACTCCATTGGAAGTATGATTCTCCTTCGAAGAGCGGAGGACACGAGATAGAGCGGCCTTCTTCAAATCTTGCCATTTTCTTGAACGGTTGGACTTCGAGCAATAGATCTTTACTCCCGGATGTTATTCCTTTGATGGAGACGAGGCTCTGATACCAATTGTTGGGTTTTTAGCACGCTCGAATCGATCACCGAAACCGTCAAGGAGGTTTGTAAATGTTTGGTGGTTGAATTGGCTAAAATCGAAATAAAAGTAGACAAAAGACACAATGATTTTAGAGTGGTTCGGCCTTCTAACAAGCACTTACATCCACTACCTTAGCACACCACTAAGGATTTCCCAATTCACTCAACAATGAATTCGTCCCCTTTTCCCGGTTTAGGAGGAAACCGTTACAACCCTATCTTTTGGACTTGGCTAAGATAGAACCAACTCTAGTTTTTCTCTCAAGGCTAAACTAGAACCTCTCCTTTTACATGGGATTTGTTTGGTAAACTAAATACCTCTCTAGGTGGGTGTTTACACAAATTTAAGCTCACAAGAGTGTACAAAGAATTTACAATAAAGCACTCTCTAAAGACTATGTACAAGAGAATAGTAAAATAAGGATTTAGACTCTAATTCTCTTGATCATATTGCTTGGATGTTGTCTCTTACCATCTTCAAGTATCCTTGTGGTGTTTATATAGTGTGGAATGAGTTTCTAGCCGTTTATGGCCGTTGGGGATGAGTCATAGCCGTTGGGGATGCAAAATAGCCGTTACCAACCTGAAAACACAACATTTATAGCTCGAGTGATCGATCCCATAAACCAGGGGATCGATCCTTTTTCATAAAAATATGACTGTTACAGTGAAGGGATCGATCCCATAAACCAGGGGATCGATCCTTTTGCACTTTGAGGCTGGAAGCAAAAATGGAACGAATCTGCCAACCAAGGGATCGATCCCTTTTATCAGGGGATCGATCCTTTTTGCCTTGGAGACTGGAAAAACAGATTTAGTGCAAAAACGGATCATATATGTTTTGAAAAAGATCGGCTAAAGTTAGAAATCATTCGAAACAAAATTTTCAAGTTGTTTGGACTTAAAGACATGTTTTAAATTCTTTTCAAATTAGTCCAAAACATTTTTCAATTATTATATCAAAACACATAGTTCTTCAATAACGATAATTCATTTTTCTTTATCCAGCTGATTATTATCTCCCCCTGATGTTGAGAAAAAACTATGTCACAAATGGTTCTCCAATTAATGTTTAAGAATTTAAACATAAAAGGAGACTCGTACTCAATATATATTCTCAACCTTTTTTATTTACCCATTTTGTGCGTTGTGGTAAAGCAACTTAATAATATATCGCACATCCTAAAATTATAAAATGGGAATGTATGGCTTCTGACCAAAAACCAATCATAACAGGAAGTTTAGTATAACTCGTTGGCTTGATGTGTATAAGTGCTGCTATATGTGAAATATCATATAAATAACTTTGCTCTTATATTTTAGCTATTAAAAAGGAGACATCCAATTAAAATTTTGCTAAACTATTTTGTTCATAACCAATATGCTTGTAATAATTATTTCAACTAATATATCCTAAAATATAAACCCACAAGCTTTTGCAAGACGAATAGTCTGGTAACATAATCTGAATCCTTTTAGAATCAATCTCACAAACTTCTAGTTGTAAGTTGATAAAACAATGTAGATGCATCTACTAAATTCATATAAAACTTTTCACATTTGTGGATATATAAGCCCATATTTCATTCAGATATGCAAGACACGCAGTCTCAACTTTAGTACAAGAACTTCAAGTTCTTTTGATAAGTGGGATCTTAATAATTTCCTTTGAGAACAAGCAACGCAAAAACTTCGTGTTCTTTCAATAAGTGAAATTTAGTTAATTCCTTTGACAACAAGCACCACAAGAACTTTAGGTTCTTTTAATTAATGTGCATATAAATCTCAATAGCTTTCGCATCATTATTGACTAGGATGGTCTAACCGATCATGCTAACTATATATATATTTTTGAATTTGTAAACTTCTGATTTACCATAACATGTGATTCAATCTCACTTGTACATGTGTGGTACAAATTTTAAAATACAAGTTTCTTTAACACTTGATAATAAGCAAAAATTGTTCCTTTGAATAGGAATATATTTAGCTTTTTCGAAGCTTTTAATGGAAATTATTCTTTTGGTAGCAATATATAAACTCTTCTAGAGCTTTCAACTAACTTTTGGCTACCAAAGCTTATATTCACATTGGCTTATTTCACATGCCAATTGATAACATATGTTATCTATAATTCTCAAAGGGATATTTTGCGAATTCATGTTGCTCTCTTATAATTTTCACTTCTAGTGGTGACGATATTATTACTATTAGCGGTAATTATTGTAATATTCGTAATTCTGCACTTTTCATAATGTGCTTTCTCTCAAGAATTTACTGATATTCTAGAGCATCAATATTTTTAATACTTTTAGATATAGTACTCACAATTTTACCTTGCATTTAAATGGAAAAAATATATTGTATGCTTCTGCTAAGCATAAATCGTCACCATAGATTGTATTTGATAAAATACATAAATAATTAAATGGAAAAATAAATATCATAATATATAAATATAAATATAAAACACAAATAATTAATGTGTAAAATAAATAAACATAAAGTAGAATAAATAAAAGATGAATAATTCTCTTCAAGGTTATGAGAATAATTAGAAGATGATTTATTCCATTCGAGGTTTATAAGAAAATCAACAACGTCCAAATAAGTTGGACCAATAACGTCCAAAAGAGTTGGACCAATATCATCTTCGTCATTTTTGCAAACAAAATTTGCTTTTATTTTATTTCATTTATCATTCAATGATTGTTGATTTTCAGCGTACAATAAGTACGAGACCAATGATTTATAACGTCACATTGATAATAAAAAAGATTTCACTTTCTTAGAATGATCTATATCACTCTTGTCATCCTTATAACCTCACTACCAGTGAGTAGAATTATTCTTAAAATGACCATATTTTTCATGTCTATATTCATAGTCTCGACCACGACCACAACTTCTAATGTGGCTTTTATTCTTTTCATAATATAATCTCCCATTCACTTTAGGGAATGGAGTAGAGCCAGTGAGCCTTTGAAACCTTTTTCACGATATTGTGTCTGAGGACAACATTATTTATCATGAAAAGTGGAGTATGTTTTTATTAACATATCATCATCACAGAGAACAAAGATTTAATCCTCGTACGTGACATTGTTAAACCAGTTCACAAGGTCATTTAAAAACCTCTTTTGAGACCAGTAGCCTCGCAAAACGGGATGTCCTACCAATATACTTGGATTATATCGAAGTTATGTCTCTAATTGAATAATTATTTACTATATTTGCATTCACTTCAGGGAATGAAACAGGTTCAATAATCACATGGAATAAACACCATGCTTGCATTCACTTCAGGTAATGCCTCCCATAAAACTTTTTGGATCAAGACAAAATTTCGTAACTTGAACTTGGGAGAAGTCAATAGTCGAATTCGACACATGAGAATTATTGCTTTCGAGCAAAATCACCATAATTTATCATAATTTAAAATTATAATTTAAAGAATAAAAAATAGGAATAGAGTTTATCGATATTGATTTTCCTCTCGAAAACAATGAAGACGTAGCGAACGACGAAGATAATTTCTCGTAATCTCTTTATGAGATGTCTCTTTCCAAGCTATTAAAACGCATGTAAAACTCAAAACATGGTTAGAAACATCAATTCTTATAAAATAAAATATTAAGTAACAAATAAATAAATATATATAACCACAAGTTGAACACTGTAAACAAGCGTGATATTTTTTTATATCAAAAAGGATTTTGAAAAACATGAGTGTCATGTACCGTGTACGCCTTGCGAAAGTCACTAAATTCACTTAGTTTGAGTCTTGAATTTGAAGTTCAAGTTCGATCATTGAATATTAGAATAAACAAGTCATGGAATGATAAACCATCCATGAAAAATTTGAAATCGCACTAACATGATTAAACCAGTCACAAAATATTAGAATAAAGTAAAAACGAATAAATTAACAATGGATCATAATGTAAAAAAACATACCAAAATTTCTAAGCTTAGTTGAATGTATATTGAATGTAGTCACCAATGTCGAATTGAAATCTTTTTCGAGAATCATCAACAAAAGCCACAATTGTTGAGTGAGATCGTGCTGATAACGTATTGTGAATAAAATAATGAAGAACAACGAACAAGTATAAAAGAACAAAGAGATGCGAGAAAGAGGAAGATTCGTATTATTATCAAAACTAGATTTGTGTACAATGCCTTCATCTATTTATAGGCATAAGAAGTACATAATACATCAAACTCTAATTAATGGAGATAATATTTTTAATGATAAAGTAAATCAAATCTCATAGATAAAGTTCTTATCATTATAGACATTCACATAGATAAATATTCATAACACTAATACTATTTTTTAAAACATTGATTTATTTACTCATATTTTAATATTTGATTAAATAGAGGTGTATTACATTCCCATGATGGGATTCGAACCCATACAAGATGGGGCAAGATGAGCATCCTCGATCACTAGGCCAATTAGTGAATCTCTATTTACTCATATTTTATTTATTACTATACTAATATTTTTTTTAACTATGTTATATTTTAATTATTTAATAATTATTTTTCATTCTTATCTTAAAAAGTTAGATACTAAACACACTTTCAAAATGTTGATTTTGAAAGAAAAAAAAATCTATACATATTAACCAAGAAAATGAAAATTATTTTCTAAAAAGGAAAATAATTTTAATTTTCTATTAGAAAAGAAAATAAAAGTTATTTAAAAAATAATAATAAACAAAAATAAAAAATATTTTTTAAAAATCAAACAGACCATACATTTTAAAATTTTATTTTGAATTAATATTTTTCCAAAATTCTAATTATGTTTAACTTACTTTTTAAAATTAAACTATCATTAAACTCGTTAAGAATTTAAAGTATCATAAAAATAAAAATGGAGAGAATTATAATTTGAATTTTATATTAATGAATTTTAGAGTATTATGAATTTTTTATTTTTAAATAATTAAAAATTAAAAACTCTTAAAATGTAAAAAGCCTTAAAATATTAAAAATTCTATAATTCTTAGAGTTTATATTTTGAACTTACATTTTTGAAATATAGAAAACATTACATAAATTGTAGAGACCCATAAAATTAAAAAAAGTATAAATTAAAAATGAATTATTTTAATTTATTTTTGTTTTAATGTTTTTTTCTTTTCAATTTTTATTTTATTTTTTAGTACAAGTACAGCCTTTGATTGGAATATTGAGAAACAATGACCCATGAACTATATAATATAGGAATAATGAGTCCATGAACTTCGATAGGCCCAGAAGCCCACTAACCTTAAGTAGCCACAATTAGAAGCCAAAATATAAAAAAGAAGGGGCATTCCGAGAATTGAACTCGGGACCTCTCGCACCCTAAGCGAGAATCATACCACTAGACCAAATGCCCTTGTTGTTGTTCCTTTCATTAAAATTTATCAACAACTAAAACGACAAAAAATGCTATTGTACGGTTGAAAAACAAAATAAGAAGTTTCAGCGAATCTTAGCAAAGACAGGGAACTTGGCAACTTGCCACTGTCTTCTTTTCATCTCAGGCCTAAACAATATATATGTATTCACAGCCTTCTACACACACCAACGTGGCCTCTTTCCACTGTGAACCTTCATTTCATCTCCATCTCCATTCCCATTGCCACACACCACTCCATCCAGCTCCGATCAGTTCAAACTTTTCTCCTTTTCATGCTAACATGAAGCAGATATCATATTGCGGTGGTTAAAGTGACATAGGCATATTCCTCCTTATCACTCGCTGATTTATCATACCTCATTGTCCATGATTTGATTGAGACGTGCAATACTTAACTTAATCACATACACTTCATTGGTTGGTTGTGGAATAATGATATACATCAGCGGCAGCTCCTAATATGTGCAATATGAGCTGCCGCCGAAAAAAACCCTCCAAAATGAGTTGAGTTCAATAAAAAAAAAAGCAAAATATTAATTATGGATTAACGGTAAAACACTTAAGAGAAGTAAAATTATAACACATCTTCTTTAGACATTATTATCTAATTACACTAAGAACAGAACCTACAGATTAACTGTTGTAGTATTTAGGTTAATTATGAACGCCTCTAGTTTGCACTTGTTTGAATACTTGCAACACTTACATTTACTCCCACATATAATGATGGAAATTTTCTACCCCTTTTCGGTACTCCAATTTATGCCCTCACGCTCAAAATTAGATTTAGGGGTAGGGTTTAATGTTTTAAGTTATGGTTTAAATTTTTTTGGGTAGGGTGTATTTTTTAAGGTGTAGAGTGTAGGGTTTAGGATTTAAAATTTAGGGTTTAAAATTTAATTTTATAGTATTTTTTAGTAGTAGAACATAAATGAGGCTTAATGGCACTGAAAAAATTGAGAATTTTTATCCTACAGATAAACTAAAAAGCAGATATATCTTTCATTTCATGCATGATTTAGACAATGGGGAGCCATGAATTATGAGTGTCTATAGCACCTGCTTGTTGTGCATTGGTTTTGTCCCCTTTAAAGGTCCACTATTATGCCATATAAATTGACATGACTGCAACAAATAGTATCCACATCATGGATGGAACCAAGGGTCAGTTATTCAAAGCTTGTGAAAGATGTGGAGTTGGATGAATCCAGCTCCATCACCACATATCTCTCATTTTCTATATTCCCACTGCTTTTTCCTTATTCTTTCATTTCAACATCCCCCACCACCATGCAATATTGCCATTGCACACTCTCTGATTTTCCCTTCTTAAATAAACCTATTTTCTCTACTCTCCATTTCCCCCCCCTCCCAATGGCTTATAACTTCTCTTTGTGTCTCATAGCAGCCATGGATCGACTTTGGTTCCAACAGATTATTCTTTTCCCAGAAACCCAGCTTCAACCAAAGCAACCCCAACTCCAACCCTACTCAGAATCTAGTTCCAGCTCCAGCCTCTCTTTATCATCTGTCGCAGACCAACAAGAAGCAGCACCGGTAAATTAACAAGAAAAATGATAAATAACCTATGCTTCTCGACAATCTTTGAACATGTTTTTCTTCTGTTTTTTGTTCATTTTTGCTGTTGTTTTCATGATGATCTCCTATAGGATGGTTCTAGAAACCGGGAAGAACAAACGAAGAAAAGATCAAGAAGGGGGAATCACAGTCGTTTACATTCTTCACCAACTCAAAAACTGCGAAAATCCACGAGTTGTAGGAGCTTGAAAGATTTGGAGCTAGAAGAAGTGAAAGGGTTCATGGATCTTGGATTTATATTCACGAAAGAACACCTGAACCCGACAATGATCCATGTTGTCCCTGGCTTACTCAGACTTGGATTTCCTAAAAGGATCAAAAGTACTGAACAAGATGATGAACTACAGAAAGATGATGGTACTGAACAAGAAGAAAAGAAGAGAGTTGTTATAAGACCGTATTTATCAGAGGCTTGGCTGATTAAAAGACCTGATTCTCCATTGCTGAATCTAAGAGTACCAAGGGTTTCTGCAGCTGCTGATATGAAGAAACATCTCAAGTTTTGGGCTAGAACTGTTGCATCTGTAGTTCAGCAGGAATCATAGAAGTGAACAAGAAACCAGTACTATAGCTGTAGCTGCAACTGTAAAAAAATGTTTGTAATAAAAGCATAAAGATGAGCCAAAATGCTCTTTTTGTCACCATTTTTAAACTACTTGTTGTTGTGTTAATATAAACAAAAATAAAATTGAAGGATCTTTTTCTTTTGTTATATTAAGGCATCCGAGTTTGCTGAAAAGATAAGGCACACAAAAAAGGAAGATGATTTGACATGGACGGTCCTACCATGTTGTCCTTTGAGATAGAATAGCGAGAAAAAAAAAACCGAACAAAGATGGCTTCTAACAACAGCCAAGAGCTAGCCCCATTTGCACAGCTCCATCCCATGTTTTGTCTGCATTTGATGTTTGATAGTTGCAATAATCATGTGTTTATTGACATTAGCAGTCTTCCAGGCCCGTACATGTATGATATGTTTTTCTTAAAAGGTCCTATGTTCATAAATTAGGTCTAGGTACACCTGATAAACTTGACTCGAGACCCGAAGCAATTTACTCGACTTAAGTTTTGATATGAATTCGAACATGATTGTCTAAAAATAACTTGAACCCGAAATAAATCGAACCGAACCAAAACCGACCTGGATTTTAGCTAAACCTAAAGCAAAAGCAACTCGAACCGAAAATAACTCGAACTGAAAGTAACCCAAACAAAAAAATAACTCGAACTGAAAATCAACCTGAAGGAAAAACAACCCGAATTTAATTTGTTCAAATATACGTGTTTTATTCTCCTTTGTAGTATATTACTAATTAACAACCACCTTTAGTAATAGCTTAATGGTTTAATATTATTTTTTCTTCTTTAAAAGATCATCCTCATATATTGACCCGACCCAAAAATCAACTGATCCGATATTAACTCGACCCAAAATAATATAAACGCGAACTAAATTTGAATCAAACCTGATCGAAACCTAAACCGAAATCAATTGGACCTAAAATGAACTGATCCGAACGACCTGATTACCACCTATAGTTCTAGGTCACATGTCTTAACATATGAAAATTGGTAAAGCATCGTTGGTCAAGCAGTTAGTTATAAACTCCTTAATAGATTTTATATTGTATTCTCCAAAAGTTTATAATCGATTATCTAACAAATAACACTTGATAACCTTTCTTAGAAAAAATCAGATGGTGACAAAATGGGTTTTCAATTGACTATTTTGGTGCAGAATTCCTATTTCCTTTCATCATTATTAGTTTCTCCGGCAGTCTTAAATCTTATGTTTCGGCATGTTCCACATCATTTTGCACTTTATGTTTCGGCAGCATTAAGCATGTAGTCCCATCCCAGCACTAAACCAATTGAGTACTCTTTTGACTCCAAATAAATTCATCTCGTGGGATGTTTTTGGCTTTTTGGTCAGTTTGGTCTCTGTACTTGCATTTATGGAATTGGTACGTAGTTTTGAATTTGTCCATATCATTGTTTGCCTCATAACCATATTGTTTCTTTAATTTCTTGTTTTATAGGTTTCATGTTCAAAATCACATTCTTTAATCTCTACTTTTTGTTTAATCTCTCGTCTTTATGTGTCCGTCTAAGCATGTTCTAAGATTTTTTTTTGAAGATTCAAAGATTATTTTATTGTTGTTGGGACACTAACTCGGGCCTCGTTAAAAAACTCCCTAAGCTTAGATGGGGAAAAAGAGTGCACCGGGTTAGCGATCTGACACACCACATTAAACATTACAACATCCTTGAAGCATTGCTTTATACACTTATCTGCAGAGCCAAGGCTCGGAGAACTCCTACGACCCTTCTAACTTAACTCAATAACTTTGTATTCAAACTTGCCCCCGTCTTGCTCATCAATTGCCTCTGCATCTAGCCATCCGAATCACACGTGCCAACCATACCTTAAGCCAAGCTGATACAATTATGAGGTGTACTCCATCGAGATGAGACTCCTCTAATAACCTGTCAGTATACTACATCCAGCCCTGGGAGCATTAACAATAAAAACAACCTGCACACCATCATCCGGGTAAGGCTAATTTTCATTCCATAGAAATTGGGTGCCTCTTAAACCCCCTGCACTTCCAGAGTTGTAGGCCATCATCATATCAAAATCTGACTTCCCTTAGCTCATCTCAAACCCAGCCAGCAACAAAAACTTGACACCCATATAAGACCTGCGTCGAACTGATATGTCTTCAAGGGACCTGCATTCTTTGAGCTTCAGAAGACCACACAAAGTCTTCCTTTCTGTTGATACCTTTTTTCGCCAACTTATCCGCACTTGGGTTCGAGTCTCTTGCTATTGCTTTAATTCTCCATTTTATCTCTGCAACCTCCTTCAAACTTGGATCAATGATCTTCCTGAAACATGCCGGGGCCGATATCGGTTGTAAGAACCACTTGACAACTGCACTGCTATCACACTCGATTAGGAGATGATCCGTCTTGGCCCATTTGGACGATCGATATAACTTCAAGGCTTCGACTATGGCCAATATCTCTGCTGTTGCTGCGTCTAGTAAGCCGGCTGCCTTTGAGAACATCATTAAGGTTTTTGATTCGCTATCTCGAAGGATTCCCCCGATGCCTGCTGCTCCAAAACTACCCGAGACAGCGCCGTCCACATTAAATTTGAGATACCCTTTCCTCGGAGGGCTCCAGCAGCTTTTGGTCTCATTGCTTTCCCTGGTGTTTATAATTTTGAATACAAATGGTGTGTTACACAAATCAGAAACAGAGCCTAGGCAATTAGGCCACTTAGCTTTGCACCACCAGGCTAGCCTCGCCACCATCAGTTCAAACAGCATAATAATCGAAACAGTTTTCCTTTTGAACACGACTTCATTTCTCCCAAGCCAAATAGTCCACACCATACTAAAGAAAGATAGCCTCCACACTTGGGTCTCTCTAATGCTCGGTTGAAATTCGAACCACCAAACCAATAAATCCCTTGGCTTGCTTGGCATCACCAAATTTATTTCCCATACTTTGCACCACTTTTGCCACAGTGTCCACGTGATTGCACATTTGCAAAACAAATGGCTAGGCGTTTCTATAGCTAACCCACAGAAAACACATAAAAGAGATGAATTTGCAATCATACCTCTTTTGTTCAACTCTGATTTTGTAGGAATTCTTCCATGCGCAAGCTTCCATGTGAAGCTTTCCACCTTCGGAGGGGCTAACTTTGCCCAGACCATAGCCCAAACTTGTTCCGTCTCTGGGATCGTATCTTCCACCAACCTACAAAATTCTTTCGGGCTATATACTCCATTTGAAGATTCCCTCCACCTTACGCTATCCTGTTGAATCCTTCCAGGCTTAGAAGAATTAATAACACACGTAAACTCATCCCACATTGAGATCTCCCAGTCAAACAAGTTCCTTCTAAGGACTATGCTCCACCGTCAAACCGAACCTTCCATCTTGCCAAAGTCTTCGATATTCCCTTCTTTTTTACTGCCAGTGCATATATTCTCGGAAAGCTCACTTTGAGAGGGACACGTTGTAACCCCCTCGTCCCGGTCTGGCCGGATGACCGGTCCGAGTGAGCTACACGGGGAAAACCGAGTGAAAACTCCCTAAGGAACTCTCCCTCGATTAGCAACCCTATATTTTTTTTCATTTTAAATCTTGTCTAGATGAGAATTACATCCTAAGTGATCATACAACGGAACAATATTTACGAAGCAATCAAACGAACCCAAACTAACATTTAAAAGCCCATTTTAGAACTTAAACTGCAGGCGGTATCGATACCCTTAAGGGGTGTATCGATACCCCTTGACTAGGTCAACAGGGTTTGGTCAACCCGTGGAGACCGTATCGATACCCCCAAGGAGTGTATCGATACCCTCCCCTAAAGTTGACTTCCCACGGTCAACGCCAAGATAACGGTATCGATACCCTAGGGGCCAGCATCGATACCGAAATTGACAGTGGCTCCAGCGACCAAAAAGGTATCGATACTCTCCCTCGAGTATCGATACACGAGGCCTGAAACCAAAAGGCAGTATCGATACCAGACCAACGGTATCGATACCCCAGCTACGAACTTGCAGGTTTGAGCTGATTTAGGGCACAAAGGGGCCCCTAAATCCCTCTAACACTTCAACCCACACACTATCATCAATCCCTAAGGCAAGCCAACCATAAAAGCATGCTTTCACAAGAACCAAAGGGCATTAAACAACCCAAAGAGGTACACATACAATCAAGCAATTTAGGCATTCCAACAAACCTAAGCATCTATGCATAGCATTCAAAAAGGCAATTTAGCATATAAGGTCATCCAAGCACGTAAGATTTCATGCCTTAGCAACCAAACAAATAGACATTCAAGGCATGCAACAACAAAGATGTTTATAGATCAAACAAGGCATCCAAGAATCAAACCAATATCGACATACATCAAGACCTATCCCATTGCTTGACTATTACATTAATTTACTCAAAACTCATACATTGAGCTCACCAAAAGCAACACTTGGAGACCTTTCCTTGCCCTTGCCACCCACAAGCTATTTATCTGCATTGTCGAACAAAAGAGAGCGTAAGCATAAAAGCTTAGTGAGGGTAAGCTCATAATACAAACCTCGACAATGCAGGGTCCAAGCACGAGCTACAACTGAGATAAAATGCATGTTCATACCTCCGGTCCACACGAGCCATGATCATAGATGATGCATGAACATATACTCAATATCATGTCATGCTCAACATGTTCAAAACCACAATACATGAAATCACATATATTAAACCATGTTAGCAACACATCCCAAATCACATTGGCTCACAATTAACCACATAATGGCAACATAACTACAATCCGTATTGGCACCTAGCTATGACTCGAATACACGGATAACCGTTGGAACTCACATCCAACAACACAACCATTACCTAGCGGTGGGATTCCACTCATCACCGTTCACGCGGAGGGGATTCCACTCATCCTCGCGCCTCATTTCACGCGGAGGGGATTCCACTCATCCTCACGCCTCATTCCACGCGGAGGGGATTCCACTCATCCTCACGCCCGTCGATGGGATTCCACTCATCACCGACTAATGTAAATACAATTTCCGGGCGTACCCGTACTCCTCCTTGGTGACTCAACGCCACCAAGGCCACGCGCGACTTTTGACTCATGTGTACACACTAACATCCTAATGATCGATCATTTGTACCCAAGCATACTAGTGCCAATACTAATACATTCCACATACCATTTATTAACAACTTCCGTGCTTAGCACGTACTCACCATGACTTACTATCATGCACAAACCACATTTCCATGCCTAACATGTACTCACCATGATCCTCGGATCAAGCAATCACCTCATAATCTCATTTCACATGACAACACACATGAACATCATTAACAACCATATCACATCATATTTTGCACACATGAATAACCATATCATATCTATCATCAACATACATACAACAATGCATCCAACATGCCTCAACATACATGTACACAACATATATATAACCAACACCATCACGATTTAACACGAGGCATATACAACCATTAAAGAGTGCAACCAAAGTCTCTAATCAAAGCTTGGGATTAGGCTACCACTCTAATCCCAACTCTAGGTGGGTTTACCAAGCCCATCCTAGGTTCACATGCTTGAACCAAAAAAAAACTCAAAACCATTTTAAAAACATTTAACCACTCACCTAAGCTCCCAAGCTCAAAGACCAAGCAAGCGACCGTTCTTCAAATTCCCAGATTCACTTCCAATGCTTCACCGATTCCCAAACTCGGTTCTAATCAATCTCAAACACAAACAAAACATTCACAATCAATATCTCATCATCGGAATCAACCCGGATTAACATTATCAAGCATCCAACACTCAAAATCAACCCCAAAACAGGATTTCCGAGCAGCCCTTAACACCCACTGATTTCTCCCATTTCAAACACCCAAACAAGCATCAATTACAACCAAAATGATCCTCATATATCATACTACCTACAGCCCCCAAAATCCAACATTAAACAGCCCCAAATCCCACTTTAAAACCCTCCAAAACCCTCTCAAAGCCCAATTCCGAAAATTCCCAAAATCACTTGAAATTGATATATGATATATCATTTGACTTCCTTATACCATAATTAAGCATATTAAATCAAAATACTTTACTTAACAACTTAAAAATCTCATTTTAATCAAAATATTCAAAAATGACATTTTCTAAAACTTCCATGGAAATTAAAATGAAAGGTACTTTTATGAAGGGAAAGGTGAGGGGAAGTCAAAAACGTCCTTACCTTTCGATTTGGAGTTGAAATGGATGAGGAATAAGATAGAATAGTAGATTTGGGTAGAGAGCTCTTGCTCCCGTTGGTGTATTTTGAAGGAGGAGATGAATAGTAGAGAATAGGTGTTTTATTTCACATGTGACTTATTTTAGGGCTCAAAAGACTACCTTGCCCTTAATGGAATGGGGTATTCACAAGGGCACACCAACTATGGCTATTTGAGATGAAATTTCAAAACATTGTTAACTCTAATAAGTAAATTTGAAAACGAAAACCCGTAATTATTTTATAATCATTTTAATTATAAAACCGAGCCTAAAATAATATTAAATTATTATTTTCACCTAACCCTTAAACCTGAGTGTTACAACTCTCCCCCACTTAAGGAATTTCGTCCCCGAAATTCATCGATCACGAAGGGCCACTGAAACATGCACCTCCACGTATTCCTCTCCCACCACAACATACTAACCGACTCGAAAGACTTACCACGCAACACTTGCTATCTTACACTATGATCTCAACTGATTCTTCAAGGCATGCCAATTTCAAACTCAACTCAATCTCTTCAACAAACATAGCACAGAGCAGATCTGACTCACGTTTCTGAATCATAGATACACGGAACACATCTCAAACCCCTTTCTAACTCTGGTTGCAACCGCAACAGATAACAACAAAACTAGTCTGGTTCACAACTCATACAACACTGTTCAGAAATTGACCGAGGACTTTCTCTGACTGATAACCTGACTTCATCAATTAACCAAACACTACGCAGGCGTCTTCAAAAACAATCTAGCAGAAATTTCGGATCTCTATTACCCACTTCCATTATGAACCTTCCACGGATGTAACAAACTAGAAGAAAACTGAAGCTCGGTCTTGACACGCTGGCAATTTACACACTTACTCTCATGTTGGACCACATTATTCATCCACTCAACTCAGAAGTACTCATTTTCAACCCACAATACGTCTTCATACAACTTAGATGCAATACAAATGAACTACCGTGTGCTTCGGCAAAAACAATACGTCTCAAAACACTATGTCAATCTGTACAACTATTCTGTCTCTGAAACACAAAACTCTATCATCTCTGAAATTGTATTCTGAAGGTCTTCCTTCTACTATGCCTCGCACGTGAGGTGCCAAGAATCTGTCTTGCAACTGTTTCTCTTCAAACATTCTGACTCAGCGTAGGCTCAACATGAAACGCGGCCACAAGGATACTGGCATTCGGTAACTGAATTCGGCAAATACAACTCGCAACCCAACTACCAATCTAACAACAATCACTACTCGGAACATCGGTCACTACGGAGGCTATCTTCGGATGGTACTCAATCTTGATATTACAGTCTTCAAGCGGTTCTAACACTTCATGCTGTTCAAGTTTTCACCCTTCCTAAGTCTTCAAATATTTCAAGTTCTGATGATACGTACATACCCACTGTACATTCTTGCTATACAAGCTTTGTCTCTAAGTCTTCGAAGCAAATACAACTGTAATTAACTCTATGTCTCATGTCGGATAACTCTTCTAACAATCTTCCAACTAGCTTGATGAACAAGCCACAATCTTCTGTCTTGCATAAGCATACAACCTAACTCTACATGTAACACATCACTATGGTTCGCAAACTCTTTTTCTGTTATAGACTGATTCAAGGTCGAAGCTCTCTTCAAAGTTTCTTTCGGTTTCTCAAGGGCTCATTGTCTCGCATCTAACCACACAACTGGACATTCTTCGGTATCAATCTGACAAAAGAGCAGTTATCTTCGAACGGCTATTTACAAACTTCCAGTAGTAACACTGCTAGACTTAGTACTATAGGTTCTGTCACAGTCTTCAATTTCTTCAAACTCACATCTTCTTTTGTCTTTTCAAGATTTGTTCTACTACACTCGGCTAATTTTCGTGTCCTAGGAGAACGTCTTCATTAACTCGGAGTCCACGCTGGCTCAACTTGGCATACCATTGATTCTCTAATAGAATCTACCACACTAACTTCAAAACTTGTCATGATCTTCCTCGGTACTTGAATATACTCACGTGACATCTAGAAGAGCTACTACAACTGATCAAGAAACTCAGGAAAATATTCTGTTCAACATCTCTATGAAGGTAACTAATACACTAGTCAAACAAAACATAACTCAGAGCTCAAGGCGATTACATCTTGCCCCTAAAGCTGTCTTTGGCACTTCAAATTTCTCACCTTCATCTGGTAGAAACGGATCTCAAATTAATCTTCAAATAGACTGAAGCACACACTAACTAATCAACAAATCACTGGCACTCAGAAACAGATACTAATCATCCACTGTCACTTGTTTCGACTATATGTAATCTGAACACATTCTCATACGATCACTCTCCCTTCTTCACAAATTACACTGTAGAACTCTGAGATGATGCACTAGGCCTAATGAATCTAAGGTCTAACAAGTCTCGAAGCTAATTCTTCAACCTTCTCAATTCTGTCGGAAACCATAAGATTCAGAGCAAACTAAAACACGAGCAAACTCGGAGACGACGTCAATAATAAACTCTTCTTCTCTGTTAGGAGACAAACTGGGCGTTTCTTCTAAACACTTCTAGGAAGAATCACGAACTATTCTAGCATTTTGCGGTCCAATCTTCATTCAAAAATCAAATTCACCACACTTGCTAAGCAAGCCTACCAACTAAACTCAATCAACCTTTGATCTCTAAACTGTATCAACATTCAATAAGAAGCTCACATCCTCACCTACCACTACAGTCACACAAAAATCTACAATTTCAAGGCAACTCTCTCTTTGTCTCAATGTACACACTAACTATGTGCTCTTCAAGCCAAACCATGCCAAAAAGGGTACCTCGAAACCGTAAAAGACAGTTACTTCACATCTACTAGAATCACGTAACCCCGAACCACCAACAAGCATCTTCTGTACATCTTTCTGATCACTACTGTCTCCCAAAGAGGCTAGTCACATGTGTCCCTACATCTAAGGTCTCAACAAACTTATCTAATTTCTTACATGCTCACGTAAAAGGAGGTATTCGCAGAAATTGCAACTTCACATGTACGCAACTGATAGTCTTCGGTCCTCTTGTTTTCAGACTGGTTCTTCAACAGAATCTGACTCTTCTAAACTGTTCTTAGAGCATCTCGTAACTTCAAGACTCAATTCTGATCGCACACAAACAGTCTAGCTGGACTTGTTCTACCCCTACCAAACAATCCTGAAGTCAAAGCTCAAGGCTCCCTTCTCGGCTCAACTATATCGAAAGTGACTTCATCTCTTCCGCTTGCTGGAAAACAACTCAACGTACACTGACCCAATCACACAAACTAGCTCCCACTCACGGACATTGACCGGCTGTCTTGTATTAAAATCATAGGCCAAACCTCAACGATCACCAACTAACACTTCACCAGGCATGTTCAACTTGCATACTTGCTAACGATATACAAAAGCACGGGTTGAGAATCAACTGGAGGAAGCAACTTAACACTGCACCAAGGGCTTATATAATGTAACATCAATACTACTCTGACCCTCACTCACAAGTCTTCACTTCCCTTTTTACCAACTAACACCAGAAACGATCACATTGTCCCTCATCCACAAGAATCAACCACATACACCGTCTCAAACGAACGAGTTGTACCTCAATCCCGGTACGACCATACCTCCCTAACTAAGGTGATGGACTCCCTCAACATAGTCCACCCTTTTCAGAAACTACAACTTCTACTTACCGAAAAGCAATTTAAATAAACAACAACATCAACAGTAAAACATACAAGATTGGGTTAGCAAGGCAAGGCTTCCAAGTGGCTCAAGTATGTTTCCCTCACTTAAAATCTCTTTTTCAATGTAATAGTAGCAATGTGACTCTACTCAACATGTCTCAAACAAATCAGCACACATACATGCTCAACCAAGCATATAACAAGGCATACTTGCTAAACAAGCAACACATGCGTACGATCAAACAACATACATTCTCAATCAAACAATCACACATCACAGCATACACGGATAACAAGAAACATGCTTTCAAACAAACAATCAACATACTTGTCACATAAGCAATCATACTTACGAAGCAAGCAATCACCGTGCATATCAATTCAAAACTGAAACTTACCTCACTTACCTGCCCAAGGTCTCGGTAACCTTAGGCTCTGATACCAACAAATGTAACCCCCTCGTCCCGGTCTGGCCGGATGACCGGTCCGAGTGAGCTACACGGGGAAAACCGAGTGAAAACTCCCTAAGGAACTCTCCCTCGGTTAGCAACCCTATATTTTTTTTTCATTTTAAATCTTGTCTAGATGAGAATTACATCCTAAGTGATCATACAGCGGAACAATATTTACGAAGCAATCAAACGAACCCAAACTAACATTTAAAAGCCCATTTTAGAACTTAAACTGCAGGCGGTATCGATACCCTTAAGGGGTGTATCGATACCCCTTGACTAGGTCAACAGGGTTTGGTCAACCCGTGGAGACCGTATCGATACCCCCAAGGAGTGTATCGATACCCTCCCCTAAAGTTGACTTCCCACGGTCAACGCCAAGATAACGGTATCGATACCCTAGGGGTCAGTATCGATACCGAAATTGACAGTGGCTCCAGCGACCAAAAAGGTATCGATACTCTCCCTCGAGTATCGATACACGAGGCCTGAAACCAAAAGGCAGTATCGATACCAGACCAACGGTATCGATACCCCAACTACGAACTTGCAGGTTTGAGCTGATTTAGGGCACAAGGGGGCCCCTAAATCCCTCTAACACTTCAACCCACACACTATCATCAATCCCTAAGGCAAGCCAACCATAAAAGCATGCTTTCACAAGAACCAAAGGGCATTAAACAACCCAAAGAGGTACACATACAATCAAGCAATTTAGGCATTCCAACAAACCTAAGCATCTATGCATAGCATTCAAAAAGGCAATTTAGCATATAAGGTCATCCAAGCACGTAAGATTTCATGCCTTAGCAACCAAACAAATAGACATTCAAGGCATGCAACAACAAAGATGTTTATAGATCAAACAAGGCATCCAAGAATCAAACCAATATCGACATACATCAAGACCTATCCCATTGCTTGACTATTACATTAATTTACTCAAAACTCATACATTGAGCTCACCAAAAGCAACACTTGGAGACCTTTCCTTGCCCTTGCCACCCACAAGCTATTTATCTGCATTGTCGAACAAAAGAGAGCGTAAGCATAAAAGCTTAGTGAGGGTAAGCTCATAATACAAACCTCGACAATGCAGGGTCCAAGCACGAGCTACAACTGAGATAAAATGCATGTTCATACCTCCGGTCCACACGAGCCATGATCATAGATGATGCATGAACATATACTCAATATCATGTCATGCTCAACATGTTCAAAACCACAATACA
The DNA here is from genome assembly GCA_030270665.1 of Hibiscus trionum. Taxonomy (NCBI): domain Eukaryota; kingdom Viridiplantae; phylum Streptophyta; class Magnoliopsida; order Malvales; family Malvaceae; genus Hibiscus; species Hibiscus trionum. The sequence goes on from BSYR01000037.1 coordinate 3,045,093, forward strand.
TGAAATCACATATATTAAACCATGTTAGCAACACATCCCAAATCACATTGGCTCACAATTAACCACATAATGGCAACATAACTACAATCCGTATTGGCACCTAGCTATGACTCGAATACACGGATAACCGTTGGAACTCACATCCAACAACACAACCATTACCTGGAGGTGGGATTCCACTCATCACCGTTCACGAGGAGGGGATTCCACTCATCCTCGCGCCTCATTTCACGCGGAGGGGATTCCACTCATCCTCACGCCTCATTCCACGCGGAGGGGATTCCACTCATCCTCACGCCCGTCGATGGGATTCCACTCATCACCGACTAATGTAAATACAATTTCTGGGCGTACCCGTACTCCTCCTTGGTGACTCAACGCCACCAAGGCCACGCGCGACTTTTGACTCATGTGTACACACTAACATCCTAATGATCGATCATTTGTACCCAAGCATACTAGTGCCAATACTAATACATTCCACATACCATTTATTAACAACTTCCGTGCTTAGCACGTACTCACCATGACTTACTATCATGCACAAACCACATTTCCATGCCTAACATGTACTCACCATGATCCTCGGATCAAGCAATCACCTCATAATCTCATTTCACATGACAACACACATGAACATCATTAACAACCATATCACATCATATTTTGCACACATGAATAACCATATCATATCTATCATCAACATACATACAACAATGCATCCAACATGCCTCAACATACATGTACACAACATATATATAACCAACACCATCACGATTTAACACGAGGCATATACAACCATTAAAGAGTGCAACCAAAGTCTCTAATCAAAGCTTGGGATTAGGCTACCACTCTAATCCCAACTCTAGGTGGGTTTACCAAGCCCATCCTAGGTTCACATGCTTGAACCAAAAAAAAAAACTCAAAACCATTTTAAAAACATTTAACCACTCACCTAAGCTCCCAAGCTCAAAGACCAAGCAAGCGACCGTTCTTCAAATTCCCAGATTGACTTCCAATGCTTCACCGATGCCCAAACTCGGTTCTAATCAATCTCAAACACAAACAAAACATTCACAATCAATATCTCATCATCGGAATCAACCCGGATTAACATTATCAAGCATCCAACACTCAAAATCAACCCCAAAACAGGATTTCCGAGCAGCCCTTAACACCCACTGATTTCTCCCATTTCAAACACCCAAACAAGCATCAATTACAACCAAAATGATCCTCATATATCATACTACCTACAGCCCCCAAAATCCAACATTAAACAGCCCCAAATCCCACTTTAAAACCCTCCAAAACCCTCTCAAAGCCCAATTCCGAAAATTCCCAAAATCACTTGAAATTGATATATGATATATCATTTGACTTCCTTATACCATAATTAAGCATATTAAATCAAAATACTTTACTTAACAACTTAAAAATCTCATTTTTAATCAAAATATTCAAAAATGACATTTTCTAAAACTTCCATGGAAATTAAAATGAAAGGTACTTTTATGAAGGGAAAGGTGAGGGGAAGTCAAAAACGTCCTTACCTTTCGATTTGGAGTTGAAATGGATGAGGAATAAGATAGAATAATAGATTTGGGTAGAGAGCTCTTGCTCCCGTTGGTGTATTTTGAAGGAGGAGATGAATAGTAGAGAATAGGTGTTTTATTTCACATGTGACTTATTTTAGGGCTCAAAAGACTACCTTGCCTTTAATGGAATGGGGTATTCACAAGGGCACACCAACTATGGCTATTTGAGATGAAATTTCAAAACATTGTTAACTCTAATAAGTAAATTTGAAAACGAAAACCCGGAATTATTTTATAATCATTTTAATTATAAAACCGAGCCCAAAATAATATTAAAATATTATTTTCACCTAACCCCTAAACCCGGGTGTTACACACGTCCTACCCATACGTCCTCCCAGAATCTGATGGACTTTCCATCGCCAACAACAAGTATTATATTGCAGAAAAATATGTCAGTGGCATTGCTTAGTGGTGAAATGATACATCTCCAGATCCATGATTTATTTCTTCTATTTAAATTAAGAGGCATCAAACAAGATGAATCATTTTCGTACTTTGCTTGAACCACTTTCCTCCAAAAAGACTCCTTCTCAGCACCAAAACGCCATAGCCATTTATTTAAAAGGGCCCTATTCTTGAGTTTCATATCCATCATGCCCAAGCCACCTTTGCATTTAGGCTTGCACAACACTTTCCATTTTAACCAGTGTATTGTTCTCCTCTCAGGCCTACCCCATAAGAATTTAGCGATCATCTTGTTTAGTTGATCAGATATTGATGCGGGCATTTCGAACAATGACAAATAGTATACCGGGAGATTCGACAATACCGATTTGACTAACACCATTCTTCCACTGAACGACAGCAACCTTGCCTTCCATCCAGCCATTCTTCTTTTAAATTTGTCCACCACCGGAGTCCACAGGGCAACAGAGTTCTTAGAACAACCAAGAGGCAGTCCAAGGTAGGTGCACGGAAGCTTAACAGTAGAGCAATTAACCTTTGCTGCCCATGCTTCTAAGGTTTCAGTACTCAGATTAACACCTATCAGATTAGATTTTTGCAAGTTAAGTCGAAGCCCTGACTCATATTCGAACCCCTTCAGTAGTCTGATCACATTTTTCACCTGCATCTCACTGGCTCCACAGAAAAGTATCAGGTCGTCCGCAAATTGAAGGTGCGAGACCCTGCCGTTACTATTTCCAATCTGCACTGCTTCGAAAAACCCCTTTCTTACTGTCGATTTTATGAGGGCACTCAGAGTTTCGGCAACGAGATTAAACAGCAGGGGAGATAGAGGGCACCCTTGGCGAAGACCTCTTCTGATAGAGAAAAACGGAGTCGGGGACCCATTTACCAAGATTGAGATTCTTGCTGACGAGATACAAAACAGAATCCACTGCCTCCACTTCTCCCCAAAACCCAGTTTCTTCAAAACAATCATCAGAAATCCCCAGTCCACTGAATCATATGCCTTTCTAAAATCGGCTTTGAATATGATACCCGACACCTCACTTTTCTTCATGTAATCAACTATTTCATTCGAAATTAATGCACAGTCAAGTATTTGCTTACCATGGCAAAACGCGAACTGAGTTTCGCCGATGAGGTCCATCATCACCCCATTTAATCTGATAGACAGCACCTTAGCCAGAATTTTATACAGGCAGCCGACAAGGCTGATGGGCCTGTAATCCTCCATTGATCTCGGAGACTTAGTTTTTGGTATTAGGACAATGTAGGATTGATTGATTGTTTTGTCCGATACTGAACCGCCATGAAATTCAGAAAAGAATTGGCATATATCGTCTATCAACCTATTCCAGTAGCGTTTCACAAATCCCAAATTAAAGTCGTCCGATCCCGGGGCTCTTGAACCGTCCAAGGCCCACAATGCTGATTTAATTCATCTTCGGTAAAACATTCCTCCAGCTTTTATGATGAGTCTGGGTCAATCATCTTCATCTCACACGCCAGATTAGTAACAGAGATAGTATCAGACTTGTTATATACCTCTCTGTAGAAGTTGAATATCGCCCTCCTTATGTCTTCCGGATCACTCACTACACCATCATTAGCATTTAACTGAGTAATCAGATTCGCCCTACACCATCATGCGCAATTTCTGAATCCAATCTCTTTCCTCTTTGCGGTAGCACGACCACAGCCTAGATTTGAGAGATACTAATTCTTTCTTTTGAACTGAGGTTGCTTTCCCATTCTGGATTAGATCCTCCAATTTTGAAATCATTTTCTGTAACACCCGTGTTTTGGGGTTAGGAGTTAGTCGGGTTAATTGGTCTGAGTCGGTAGAACTAATTTTAATCAAATTGATCTTAGTTGAGCAAATTGGGTTTTAAATAAAAAGGAGGGATATTTTGGTATTTTTTTTAAAAAAAACTTTATATCTTAAAAAAATTATATCACCTAATCATTTTCCCTTATCTTCTTTCTTTTCCTCCCCTCCCCGTGAAAACCATCCAAAACTTCCCCAAACCCCCAAAACTTTGATTCATCAATTCCTTCATCAAATTAAGGGCGTTTTTGAAGGTAATTATGTTTTCTTAATCTCCTCTTCATCCTCTATCTATCTATATTCTTAGATTTCAAAGTTATGAAGTTTTGAAAATTAGGGTTCATATTAAAATTTGGGTTTTTAAGAGGGTTTTCCAATTGGTTTTGATAAATTGAGTTGGGGCTTTAGTTAATCATGTTAAAAGGTGTAACATATATCAATTTGGTTGAATTTTGGTAAAAATTCGAAGTGGATTCTTAGACCCATTTTTAAAGTGTCAAAAACTTAATTTTTGGTGAGTTTTAGATTGTAATTAAAGGGTTGATGGTTTATATATGTTAGGAGGATGTTTTGGAATCATTTAGATATCATTTGGGTGTTTAAAAACATAATTTTCTGCTAAGTAAAATAGGAGTACGAAAATGGAGTTTTGGAGGGTTTTGAGTGAGTTTTAGGGGTTGTTTTAGGTGGGAAATTGATAGCCAATGGTAGTACTATGATTAGGGATTGATTTGGGATCATTTGTGGGTGCAATGGATGTTGGAAACATAACTTTTGGAAGAGGTATTGGGGCTGTCCGAAATTGCTAAGTATGGGGTTTGGTCATGGTTTGCAAAATGGTAATTTGTACTTGAATTGTATTCCGGGTTGATAATTTGATGTTGGGCTGATTTGAGGTTGTTTGAATTGTATTGAGGTTGTTTTGAAGCAAGAATTTGGGTCGGCAAAGCATCGAGAAGAAATCCGAAAACTTGGAGATGATGGTTGCTTGGTAGTTGAGCTTGGAGGTAGAGGTGAGTGGTTAAAATATTTTAAATGGTTTTGAGCAATTGGTTCGAGCATGTGGACTAGGTTGAGAGTGGTAGACTCACCTAGAGTTAGGATTAGGGTGGTAGCCTAATCCTAAGCTTTAGTTAGAGACATTGGATGATCTCTTTAATTGATGTTATGCCTCATGATGATTTGTGTATGTATAATGTGTTATACATGTTGTTGAGGCATGGTTTGATGCATTGCTATGCATGTGGTTTGGATTGTAAACTGTGTATGATGATGTTGAGTTTAATATGATGTAGGATGCCATATTATTATTCTTGAACATGACATTATGATGATTATGTATAATGTGATATACATGTATGTTGGAGCATGATTTAATGCATTGTTATATGCATGTTGTTGAGATATTTGATGTTGAGTTTAATATGAAGTAAGATGCCATATTATGACTCTGAACATCAAAGGTTGTGGAAATTGATTAATATTGGCACTAGTATGCTTGGGTACAATGATCGATCATTAGGATGAGTGTGCACACAAATTGAGTCAAAACGTACGTGGCCTTGGTGGCGTTAAGGCACCAAGGAGGAGTATGGTGATGTAATATTCCACCGGAAATTTATATATATTCTACGTGATGATGAGTGGAATCCCATCCGTAGGGCATGTGGCGATGAGTGGAATCCCGTCCATGCAAGCCCGGTGATGAGTGTAATCCCACCGAGGTAAGGTTGATGTTGGAAAATGCGTTCCAACATGTTATCCGCGTATTCGAGTTATAGCTAGGTGCCAATATGAGAAAGTATGTTTATGCCAATATGAGATTATGCATACATGCTAATATGAATTGATATGTGTATCAATATGATATGAAACGTGAAGATATATATGTTTTGATTAATGCATTGAGGTATATATATATCATTGTAAGTTGAGCTTATGAGATGTTGAGCATGACATAATGTTGATTATATGTTCATGCATCATGTTCATTTTGGTTCATGTGGATCAAAGATAAGGTCATGTATCTCATCATGATAATTGCTCGAGCTTGGACCCTGTATTGTCGAAGGTTTGTTTTATGAGCTTACCCTCACTAAGCTTTTATGCTTACGCTCTCTTTTGTTCGACAATGCAGATAAATAGCTTGTGGGTGGCAAAGGAAGAGAAAGGTCTCCAAGTGTTGCTTTTGGTGAGCTCGATGTATGATTTATAAATTGAAAGATTGTAATAGTAAAGCAATGGGATATGTGTTGTTGTTTTTGATGCTTTGATGTGTGTTGATTTGGTTTGGCACTTAGATACCTTGTTTGATTTGTAAATATCACTTATGATGCATGCCTTGATGAATGCTTGAGTGATGTATGTTTGGTAGATGTTTAAATTGCTTATCATGTGTGTTGGACATATGCCTTGTGAGGATGCCTAAGTGTATGGATGTTGAAGCATGAGACTTTATGTGCTTGTTTGCCTTCTTTTGATCGAATGCATAATTTTCCTTGGTTGATTAAGGTATGCGCATATTGAGTATCATGTATGAAAGGTTCTTAATGTATAATTTACCATGTATGTTTGATGGTTCATATTCATGTTTTGAGTATGTTGGAGTACGTTTAATCTAGGACGTATGCATCTAAGCTTGGGTGGCTGGTGTTGAGTGTCTTTGCCTCTTTTAAACTCATATGTATGATTCTAATGTGTTTTTATCATTGAAAGACATTAGAATGAAGCAAAATATGCTCCCCTGCACCTAGGTTTCGAAACTAGGGGTAAAGTTTCGAAACCTTTGCAAATTTTTGGATTCCAGAGGCTACTGCCAGCCAAAGTTTCGAAACCTTTGGGCAAGGTTTCGAAACTATGGTCAAAGGTTTCGAAACCTTCCGAAGGTTTCGAAACTTTTGGTGAAAACTGCATTTTTGAGCATGTTAGAGTCATTTCTGGAAAAAGTGTTCTTCTACAAAGTTGTAGAGGACAAAATTTTACATGAAATAGAGGTATGAGTTGCTCAAAAATGTTAAGTATAGGTCTCTGAATTGTTGTTAGAAGTCGACGGGACTGAAACTGAATGAATTTGGAATCTGCTGGTCTAAATTGTGAAATTCGAAATGTTTAGGGGTTTAATTGATACCAATAAATTCTGAAAAATTTATTAGAAACAGGGGAGGTATTTTAGAAATGAAAAATAAATAATTTAGTTTGAATTATATATCAATTGATAGTTTAAATATCATTAGAACACATAGAAGATCAAAATGGACTAGTTTGTAAGAATTGATAATTTGAGGGCTTATATGCCCTGTTTGACCCTTGTAGGCCTGTTTGAAGAGAAAGATACATAGGTACTAATATGCCATTAGCCAAGTTTAAAATTTGGATGTTTGAATGTGGTTTAGGAGTTTAAATGTTGCCTCGTGTGATATTTTCCGCTGTTTGATCACTTAGAATTTAATACTCGAATGTGACAAGATTAAAATGAAAAAAATAGGGTTGCTAATCGAGGGGGAACCTTAACGGGTTTCGCTTCGGTTTTCCCCGTGTGACTCACTCAGACCGGTCATCTGGCTAGACCGGGATGAGGGGGTTACATTTATTGGTATCAGAGCTTAAGGTTTCCGAAACCTTGGGCAGGTAAGTGAAGTAAGTCGTGTTTTATGATTGATATGCACGGTGTTTGCTTATCATGTAAGCATGTTGCTTGTTATTCGAGTATGCTGTAATGAATGATTGCTTGCTTTGTAAGTATGATTGCTTGTGTGATAAGAATGTTGATTGTTTGTTTAAAAGCATGTTGCTTGTTATCCGTGTATACTGGGATGTATGATTGTTTGATTGAGAATGTATGTTGTTTGATCGTACACATATGTTTGTTTGTTCAGCAAGTATGCCTTGTTTTATGCATGATTGAGCATGTATATGTGTTGAGTTGCTTGAAGCATGTTGAGTAGAGTCTCATTGCTTCTATTACATCGGAAAAAGAGATTTTAAGTGAGGAAATCATACTTGAGCCACTTGGACCTTTTCCTTTGCTAACCCAGTTTGTATGTTAATGTGTTGTTGTTGTTGTTGTTATTTTATTGCTTTTTGGTAAGTTTGAGGTCAAGGCATGGATTGTGAATCTGTAAGTGGAAACGGTGGATTCTGAAAAAGGTGAATGATGTTGAGGGAGTTCATCGCTTTAGTCAGGGAAGTATGGTTATACCAGAGTTGAGGTACAAATTGTTTGACTGAGTTAGTGTGTATATGGGTTGGTTCCTGTTGATGAGGAACGATGTAATTGGTTCTGGTGTTAGTGGTGAAAGAGGTGACGACCTATGAGTGGGAGTCAGAGTGGTATCGATGTCATAGTAGATAAGCCTTGGTACAGTTTTGAGCTTGTTCCCTTCTGGTTGATTCTAAATCTGTACATTGTTAGCAAGCATGCAAGTATGAATGAGCCGATGAGGTGTCAGAGGTAGGTATGAGTACCTTAGTTCTTTTGGCGAGATCTAGGTAGGGGTCTCGTGTGAGTGATATGAATTTCAGAAATGTTAGTTGGTGATCGTTGGGATTTAGCCTATGGTTTTAATGCAAGACAGCCGGTCAGTGTCCGTGAGTGGAAATCAAATTGTATGATTGGGCCAGTGTACGTCTGAGTTGTCTTTCAGTTAGAAGGAAGGATGAAGATACTTCTGATATAGTTGAGCCGAGAAGGAAGTCTTGAGTTTTAAATTCAGATTGTTTGGTAGTGGGATGTTATGAGTCGTCAAGACCGATGTTACAGAACAAGTTCAAGCATGATTGTTTGTGTGTGATTAGAACTGCCTTTTGAAGTTTCAAGATGCTCTAAGAACAGTCTAGAAGAATCAGATATTGTTGAAGAACCAGTTTGAAAACAAGAGGGTCGAAGATTATCAGCTGTGCACAGGTGTAGTTACAATTTCTTCGGATTTGTCTTTTTTTCGTGTGAGCATGCGAAGAAAATTTGAGGTACGTGTTGAGACCTTGGAAGTAGGGACACATATGACTAGACCTTGTGGTGAAATAGTGATGTCCATGAAGATGTACATAAGTGTTTGTTGGTGGTTCGGAGTTACTAGTTTCTAGTAGATGTGAAGTGATCGTCTTCCTACAGTTTTGAGGTACGTTTTGACAAGGTTTGGCTTGAAGAGAACAGAGTTAGTGTATACGTTGAGATAAAGAGAGAGTTGCCTTGAAGTTGCAGATTCCTGTGTGACTGTAGTAGTAGGTGAGGAGGTGAACTTATTGTCGAATGTTGATCTAGCTGTGGAGGTCGAAGATTTATTGAGTTTAGATGGCAGGCTTGCTTACCAAGTGTAATGAATTTGATTTTGAATGAAGATTAGACCGCAGAAGGTTAAAATGGTTTGTGATTCTTCCTAGAATTGTTTGGAAGAATTGCCTGGTTTGTCTCCTGACAGAGAAGAAGAGCTTATTATTGATACCGTCTCCGAGTTTGCTTCTGCTTTGATTTTTCTGTGTCTTATAGTTCCCGAAAGAATTGAGAGTGTTGAAGAATCAACTATGATGTTTGTTAGACCATAGGTTCATTAGGCCTAGTACGTCATATTAGAGGATGACAGCACAATTTGTGAAGAAGTGAGAGTGGCAGTACGAGGATGTGGTTAGATTCAGACAGTTGAAACCAGTGGCAGTGAATGATTAGTATCCGTTTCCAAGTGTCAGCGATTTGTTGATCAGTTAGTGGGTGCTTCAGTCTTTCCAAAGATTAATTTGAGATCCAATTATTACCAGTTAGAAGTGAGAAAAAAAATTGAAGTAATGAAGACAGCTTTTGGGGCAATATATGATCACTTTGAGTTCCGAGTTATGCCGCCTCGCTTGACTAGTGCGTTAGTTACCTTATAGAGATATTGAGCAGAATATTTTCCTGAGTTCCTTGATCAGTTGTACTTGCTTCGAAGACTTGGGGACAAGCTTGTGTAGTAGGAAATATGCAGTATGTATGTACATATCATCTGAACTTAAAAAAAATTGGAGACTTAGGAAGAGTTGCAACTTGAAGTGCATAAAGTGTTAGAACTGCTTAAAGACTGTAAAATCGGGATTGAGTACCATCCGAAGAGAGTCAACGTAGTAACCGATGTTCCGAGTTGTAATTGTTGTTAGAATAGTAGTTGAGTTGTGAGCTATAATTGTCGGATTCAATTTGTTAAGTGATAGTGCTTCTGTGACCGAGTTTCGGGTTGAGCCTACTTTGAGTTAGAATAATTAAAAAGAAACAGTTGCAAGACAGGTTCTTGGCACATCGCGTGCAAGACATAGTGTTTTGAGACGTATTGTGTGGGCCGAAGCACGCGGCAGTTCATTTGTATTGCATCAAAGTAGTATGAAGACATATTGTGGGTTGAAGATGAGTACTTTTGAATTGAGTTGATGGATGATGTGGTTCAGTATGAAAGTAAGTGTGTAAATTGCCAGTGTGTCAAGATCGAACATCAATCTTCTTTTAGTTTATTACATCCGCGGGAGATTCGTATTGGAAGTGAGTAATAGATTCAGGAGATCTTGTGTCTGATTCGCCTCCGATTTCCTCAGTGAAAACTTAGTTGAGTAATCAATGTTAGCTGCACTGTATGTGATCCTTTATACACGTTCACGTTACTTCTACCGTGGATAAAATAGCAGAGTTGTGCCTTGGCAAGAGTGTGAGTTGTACAGAGTTTTGAGATCGATAGTGACCGATAGAGATTCGAGTTTTCGACTAGATTTTTGAAGTCGTCTGTATAGTGTTTGGTTATCGGTTGAAGTCAGATGGTCAGTTAGAGAAAGTTATGGGTCGAGTATTCAAACAGTGTTGTATGAGATTATGAATTGGGCTAATTCTGTTGTTTATCTGTTGCGGTTACCACCAGAACTAGAAAGGGGTTTGTGATGTGATTTGTGTATCTATGATTCGGGAGTGTGAGTCAGACATGTTCTGTGCTATGTTTGTAGAAGAGATCGAGTTGAGTTTAAAGCCGACATGCCTTGAAAGAACCGTTGAGATCTTAGCATCAGATATCGATAGACGGGTGGTAAGTCTACCGAGTTGGTGAGTATGTTGTGGTGAGAAGGAGAGTGATGAGGAGTATGTTTCAGTGACTCTTCATGTTCGAGGAATTTCGGGGACGAAATTTCTTAAGTGGGGGAGAGTTGTAACACCCGTGTTTTGGGGTTAGGAGTTAGTCGGGTTAATTGGTCTGAGTCGGTAGAACTAATTTTAATCAAATTGATCTTAGTTGAGCAAATTGGGTTTTAAATAAAAAGGAGGGATATTTTGGTATTTTTTAAAAAAAAACTTTATATCTTAAAAAAATTATATCACCTAATCATTTTCCCTTATCTTCTTTCTTTTCCTCCCCTCCCCGTGAAAACCATCCCAAACTTCCACAAACCCCTAAAACTTTGATTCATCAATTCCTTCATCAAATTAAGGGCATTTTTGAAGGTAATTATGTTTTCTTAATCTCCTCTTCATCCTCTATCTATCTATATTCTTAGATTTCAAAGTTATGGAGTTTTGAAAATTAGGGTTCATATTAAAATTTGGGTTTTTAAGAGGGTTTTCCAATTGGTTTTGATAAATTGAGTTGGGGCTTTAGTTAATCATGTTAAAAGGTGTAACATATATCAATTTGGTTGAATTTTGGTAAAAATTCGAAGTGGATTCTTAGACCCATTTTTAAAGTGTCAAAAACTTAATTTTTGGTGAGTTTTAGATTGTAATTAAAGGGTTGATGGTTTATATATGTTAGGAGGATGTTTTGGAATCATTTAGATATCATTTGGGTGTTTAAAAACATAATTTTCTGCTAAGTAAAATAGGAGTACGAAAATGGAGTTTTGGAGGGTTTTGAGTGAGTTTTAGGGGTTGTTTTAGGTGGGAAATTGATAGCCAATGGTAGTACTATGATTAGGGATTGATTTGGGATCATTTGTGGGTGCAATGGATGTTGGAAACATAACTTTTGGAAGAGGTATTGAGGCTGTCCGAAATTGCTAAGTATGGGGTTTGGTCATGGTTTGCAAAATGGTAATTTGTACTTGAATTGTATTCCGGGTTGATAATTTGATGTTGGGCTGATTTGAGGTTGTTTGAATTGTATTGAGGTTGTTTTGAAGCAAGAATTTGGGTCGGCAAAGCATCGAGAAGAAATCCGAAAACTTGGAGATGATGGTTGCTTGGTAGTTGAGCTTGGAGGTAGAGGTGAGTGGTTAAAATATTTTAAATGGTTTTGAGCAATTGGTTCGAGCATGTGGACTAGGTTGAGAGTGGTAGACTCACCTAGAGTTAGGATTAGGGTGGTAGCCTAATCCTAAGCTTTAGTTAGAGACATTGGATGATCTCTTTAATTGATGTTATGCCTCATGATGATTTGTGGATGTATAATGTGTTATACATGTTGTTGAGGCATGGTTTGATGCATTGCTATGCATGTGGTTTGGATTGTAAACTGTGTATGATGATGTTGAGTTTAATATGATGTAGGATGCCATATTATTATTCTTGAACATGACATTATGATGATTATGTATAATGTGATATACATGTATGTTGGAGCATGATTTAATGCATTGTTATATGCATGTTGTTGAGATATTTGATGTTGAGTTTAATATGAAGTAAGATGCCATATTATGACTCTGAACATCAAAGGTTGTGGAAATTGATTAATATTGGCACTAGTATGCTTGGGTACAATGATCGATCATTAGGATGAGTGTGCACACAAATTGAGTCAAAACGTACGTGGCCTTGGTGGCGTTAAGGCACCAAGGAGGAGTACGGTGATGTAATATTCCACCAGAAATTTATATATATTCTACGTGATGATGAGTGGAATCCCATCCGTAGGGCATGTGGCGATGAGTGGAATCCCGTCCATGCAAGCCCGGTGATGAGTGTAATCCCACCGAGGTAAGGTTGATGTTGGAAAATGCGTTCCAACATGTTATCCGCGTATTCGAGTTATAGCTAGGTGCCAATATGAGAAAGTATGTTTATGCCAATATGAGATTATGCATACATGCTAATATGAATTGATATGTGTATCAATATGATATGAAACGTGAAGATATATATGTTTTGATTAATGCATTGAGGTATATATATATCATTGTAAGTTGAGCTTATGAGATGTTGAGCATGACATAATGTTGATTATATGTTCATGCATCATGTTCATTTTGGTTCATGTGGATCAAAGATAAGGTCATGTATCTCATCATGATAATTGCTCGAGCTTGGACCCTGTATTGTCGAAGGTTTGTTTTATGAGCTTACCCTCACTAAGCTTTTATGCTTACGCTCTCTTTTGTTCGACAATGCAGATAAATAGCTTGTGGGTGGCAAGGGAAGAGAAAGGTCTCCAAGTGTTGCTTTTGGTGAGCTCGATGTATGATTTATAAATTGAAAGATTGTAATAGTAAAGCAATGGGATAGGTGTTGTTGTTTTTGATGCTTTGAAGTGTGTTGATTTGGTTTGGCACTTAGATGCCTTGTTTGATTTGTAAATATCACTTATGATGCATGCCTTGATGAATGCTTGAGTGATGTATGTTTGGTAGATGTTTAAATTGCTTATCATGTGTGTTGGACATATGCCTTGTGAGGATGCCTAAGTGTATGGATGTTGAAGCATGAGACTTTATGTGCTTGTTTGCCTTCTTTTGATCGAATGCATAATTTTCCTTGGTTGATTAAGGTATGCTCATATTGAGTATCATGTATGAAAGGTTCTTAATGTATAATTTACCATGTATGTTTGATGGTTCATATTCATGTTTTGAGTATGTTGGAGTACGTTTAATCTAGGACATATGCATCTAAGCTTGGGTGGCTGGTGTTGAGTGCCTTTGCCTCTTTTAAACTCATATGTATGATTCTAATGTGTTTTTATCATTGAAAGACATTAGAATGAAGCAAAATATGCTCCCCTGCACCTAGGTTTCGAAACTAGGGGTAAAGTTTCGAAACCTTTGCAAATTTTTGGATTCCAGAGGCTACTGCCAGCCAAAGTTTCGAAACCTTTGGGCAAGGTTTCGAAACTATGGTCAAAGGTTTCGAAACCTTCCGAAGGTTTCGAAACTTTTGGTGAAAACTGCATTTTTGAGCATGTTAGAGTCATTTCTGGAAAAAGTGTTCTTCTACAAAGTTGTAGAGGACAAAAGTTTACATGAAATAGAGGTATGATTTGCTCAAAAATGTTAAGTGTAGGTCTCTGAATTGTTGTTAGAAGTCGACGGGACTGAAACTGAATGAATTTGGAATCTGCTGGTCTAAATTGTGAAATTCGAAATGTTTAGGGGTTTAATTGATACCAATAAATTCTGAAAAATTTATTAGAAACAGGGGAGGTATTTTAGAAATGAAAAATAAATAATTTAGTTTGAATTATATATCAATTGATAGTTTAAATATCATTAGAACACATAGAAGATCAAAATGGACTAGTTTGTAAGAATTGATAATTTGAGGGCTTATATGCCCTGTTTGACCCTTGTAGGCCTGTTTGAAGAGAAAGATACATAGGTACTAATATGCCATTAGCCAAGTTTAAAATTTGGATGTTTGAATGTGGTTTAGGAGTTTAAATGTTGCCTCGTGTGATATTTTCCGCTGTTTGATCACTTAGAATTTAATACTCGAATGTGACAAGATTAAAATGAAAAAAAATAGGGTTGCTAATCGAGGGGGAACCTTAACGGGTTTCGCTTCGGTTTTCCCCGTGTGACTCACTCGGACCGGTCATCTGGCTAGACCGGGATGAGGGGGTTACATTTTCTCAAGATTAGAGCTTGAGGCTTGGTTTTTTTTCAGCCTAGCCTGGAACCAGTTTTTGGAGTGAGACTTACAGGCCTTCAGTACAACATTTATCCCATTTCCTTTAGTTTGAATGACAACCTCTTCTACAACATTATCGTACCCAGGCTCGTCTGCCCAGGACTCAAACCACCTAAATGGTTTAGGGCCATTATTCCATGAGATCTTGCGGATAGCAATAGGGCTGTGATCGGATATTTTGTTCGATAGCCTCTTCTGAATAACATCCGGCCAATGTTGCAAGATTTCTGGAGACATCAAAAACCTATCCAATCTGCTGAAGGATGGGTCTTCCCTTCGACTACTCCAAGTGAACGAGCCACCGTTCAATGGGAGATCTACTAATGCCAGATCCTCGATGAACGCATCGAATTCACCCATTTCCTTCCTCTGTATACGAGCACCCAGTTTCTCTTCTAGACTTCTCACTACATTGAAGTCTCCGCCCATAACTACTGGAAGCTTCAGATTATCAAAAAGCCTCCTTAAGTCTTCAAACATTGATCTTCTCTTCGAGTGGCAATTAGGCGCATACACATTTACCACCACACACTCTTTATCAATATTCAAGAATTTCCCAACTAGAGCAATAAATCTACTGTGAAGAATGCTACTCTTGCAGCTGAAGAAGGAATCGTCCCAACAAGAAATTACACCCCCTAAGGCACCCACAGAGGCAGATTACCGAAATGAATAGTTATGCCCCCTCCCGCACAATTGAGAAATTAAGCCATCCTCCACCACTTCACGCTTCGTTTCCTGAAGGAACAATACTCCCGGCTTCGATCCGGAAATCACCCTTCGAATAGATGGTCTCTTAATGCTACTACCAGTTCCCCTCACGTTCCATGTTAATAGTAGATCAGAATTCATTATCTAATTTCGAAAATGCACTCACCATATACATACGTCACCTATTTGGTTGGCTCATGCCCCCGGCCACTCTTCCCATCTTCAATTTGCACAATCCTTCTTACTAATTCTTCTTCACCAGCCTCGAACACCAGCCCCGCTGCTTTACAAATCTCCACAATTTGTTTAGCTTCCACTTCGATCGCCTCTTTCGCCCTTACTTTGATATGCGCGCACTGTTGTTTCTCCTCTACCTTCTTCCCCGACCCCCATTCCCCAGAGACTGTCTGAGAAGTTTCCTGAGCAAATTTCGATTCTTCCGCCAGACCAGATCTTGGTTTAGGCCTGTGAATCCTTATTTCATTTGGTCTGCAACACTCTTTCACCGAAATATGAGAGGCCCAATTTTTGATGTTTTCAAGCCTATGCCTAAACGAGAACGGACTCACTCCTGCTGGGCTTTTAGCACACTTGGGCCTGATACAAATTAGCCCAGGCGAATTTTCCGCCTCGTGGTCCGGCACGTCGCTAGAGTTAGAGGATTGTTTAGGTGACACTGTGGCACTCTTTATTGGGACATCAAACAGGCCCATATCTATTTCCCGAGTGTGTAAATCTACATTCTTCTGTGCGTCATAGAGAGGGCCAGACGAATTTTTATTTTGCGGCTCATCGTTCGAAACCATATGATTGGAATGTCTGCCATTTCCTAGGCTATCTGCCACATATTCCCCAGAGACATTTAGACTTGGGACACCCCTAGCCTCGGGCCAACACCCCGCCACCTTTGCATTAACTTCCCCTTCTAGGACATCGAATCGCCGTCCGTCCAACTCCCCTTCTGGACTTACCGCTTCCTCCGCGACGGAGCATCTCGACGCCTCCTCATCTATCCAACACCTATTATCCTCATATGCACGGGTCGAGACTCTAATGCAGTAGCAACTTCCGTTGATGAAGACATTGGCGAATGGTGGCACGTCTGATCTTTTTTTAACTCCGACCAGCACATTTACTGTATCAAATCTTCTTCTTGACGCTGCCTCTTCTTCAACCTTAATAACTTTACCCCACCTGCTCGTTATGGCTTCAAACACTTTTACGTCCCATGCGTGCAGAGGGACGTTTTCAAGACACAGCCAAATCTTATGTTTGTACTTCTCTTGAAATAGTTCAATTGTGTCTATATCTTCGAACCACGTCTGCGTCATCTGGTTTCTTAGATCTATGAAAATTTCAATTTGCTCCTCCTCCTCGAAATGAACTATCACATAAAAACCCGACCAATCGCTTACTCTAACCTTGAACCCGTCAGCTCTGAGGGCTTCTTGAACGAAATTGGCATCGTACATCCCTTTAACCTGTCCGACTAAGCACCGCTTCAACCAGATAGTATCCCTTAGAGGCATGTTAAAGCAAAATGGTTTGCACACATTTGATTCTTTGCCGTTGCTCACTTGACTTCTGCTCTCCTGGGCTTTGTCTTGCTTCTCCGAGCAGTCCACCACAGGTTTTGATCCCCCGGCCAAAATAACTTCTTTAAAGGACCTTCCATCAGTAGTTTTCATAAGGGTATTTTTATCCACCCGTGCTTTACCGGGGTTTTGGTTGGTATCCTCATTGAGGCTCCTACCGTTGGCTTCCCATTATCATTCGAGGCATCTAGGTAAACCCTAATAGTGAACCCATCCAGCTTTCTATTATTATCCTGTTGGACCGCCCTCATCGCCTCCAGTTTGGAGGAAAACTTGACAAATGCGAAGGTGTCCCTCCTTTGCAGCCTCTTCCGGTTGTAATATGCTATGTAGACGTCAGTCACTTCACCGTACACTGTGAATGCATTTCTGAGAGTGTTTCTATGGATTCTTTTACTCACACGGTTGACGAAGACCGTCGTTCCTCTGCTCTCGTGTGGACCAGCCCTGATCCTCTCCTTGAAGGCAAACCTGGGTCCGAAAGCCGACCCGCCGTCTTCTCTGCCTCCCCGTCTGCCAGTGCTGACGCTCCTCCAGCGCTGACGCTCAGTGGTGTCGCTCCTCCTATGCTGACGCTCCTCCATTGAAACTAGCTAGCCAAAATCGTGTGCTGCGGACCAAATTGTTTGTTTGAAGCGTTTTTGAAAAATTAATCGGTTAAACCGAAAATCGATTATGTACTAATTTGACCGGACTTTTATTATATCTAGATGCGGATGCACCATTATAGGTCATTAAAGTCGAAAATCTCTTATTATTGTCACTAAATTTTTAATTTATTTTTATTATGATCACTAATGTTAACCCTGTTATGAAATGCTGGCGTGACACGTTAAAGTCTTCCAAAAAAGAACCTTAATTTTTCAAATATATAACTATTGTCATGACCAAATTTTCGATTACCAGAACGATCGTCAATCATTCCCAATGGTGGGAAAGATTCGTTTTGCCAGAAATTTAATATACTTTAGTTTTAAGTTGATATGATAGTTAACATTGATGAATTAGAGCTAAAATTCTCAATTGAAATTAAAATTTAACTTTTCGATTTGCGATTGTTAACCATTAGATCACCTTCAAAACAAACTATTTTAAAATTTTGGCCAAACGAATCATTCTCCCCATTGGAATCGATCGACGACGTCTCCGTTCATCAAAATTTTAGCCTTGGTGATGGTTGTAAACTTGAAAAATACCGGATAAAAAAAGTCAATGACCAAGAGTACTCGAACCTACTAACTAACTAAAGTTTACGCGTTCCCTTCCATCCTCCTAAAAAAGCGCATTTTAGAGTTCTTTTTTGAAAGAATACTTTAACGTGTTTTTACGACAATGACTGCAATGAAATCGAATTAAAAGTTTACTAACTATAATGAAAGTTTTTTGATTTCAATGACCAAAGTGAAAGTGCCCTAAAAGTTCAGTGACTACCGGTGCAATCACCTCTACAAAATATTAAAGTATTTTTCAGTTTACATGAAAAATCAGCCCTTAAATTATTTTAATTTTTTGCTTTGAGCTCCTAAACTATTTTTGGTCAAAACAAGTATCTAAAGTATCTTTCTATAACTATTTTAAGTATATTTGTTAGTCCAGTTAAAATCTCCATTAAACATATTGAACTCATGTCAAATAGTTTGACTAAAATTATCATCTAACATTTAAAAATAATTAAAATTTAATTTAAATAAATTTAAAAATTAGTAAAATATTTTTTAGTTCTCACATAAATGCATTTACCTCCATTTTTTTTCTAACAGTGGAATCATCTTAATTTGAAAAGGTTCTTCTGGTTCAAACCATTTTGAAACTTAAATTTCACTCTGTTTTTTTTTCTCTCTATAAATCGTAGCCGATTTGAGTATTTGAAACCTAAAACGATTTTGATTTCATAATCTTTTTGAAAAATCCTATAACTCCAAATCTATTTTGAAATGTAAGACTTATGTTTGCTTGCACAATAATTGCCACTATCAATACTAATTTCACTAGAGTAAGTTTTTTTACTCTCTAAAACACAATTACATCGGTATAAGATAGTTAAAATATTTGAAACATATTTACACGGACCGGTTCTTCAATGTCAATGTCTTTGAATATAAACCAGGCTTGCTTGCACAACAATTACCACTTATAAATACATTATTACACCGATGTACCAAATTTAAATTTCTGGATTTGCCCCTAATTAAACCAGTTTTTAACTGTTTGGACCGCCTAAATCGGAATTAGTAGAAAAATGGGATGAACTAAAAAAAGTGTACTAACATGGACCAAATGTGTAATTATACAAATTTCTGTTAACTGCTATGTCACCTCTTCCGCTAAATTTTAACTACTGGTGGTTAAAATAAGACAAATTTAAAAGTTCGATGGTGTGTTTGTCCATTTTTTAGTTGGGTGATCAAAGTAGGACAGACCCCATAGTTGGATGATGACACATGTAATTTACCTTTTTTTACTAAACTTGGAGAACCAAAATTGTTTTTAGCCCAATTGATTATTTTTTTCACCAATAAAAAAATTAAAAATAAAAAGATTATGCGATTTAAACTTATTGTTTTATAACCAACAAGTGTTGTGTGTATTGGTAAGCCACATTGCACTTTTAAGGAAAGGACGTAAATTCAAATTTTGAAGACGGTATTATTGATGTAACCCCCTCGTCCCGGTCCGGACGCTTGACCGGTCCAAGTGGGCTACACGGGGATAACCGAGATGAAACCCGTTAAGGCTTCACTTTGGTTACCGACCCTAGGGAAAACTTTTTCATTTTATCTTATCTAAATGCTTTTATTAAACCTAAGCGGAAGCCCAACAACAAACAGGCCTAAGCCCAACACATGGAACCCATTTAGAGATGTCAAAAAGCCCAAAACAGGCCTGTATATCGAAACAGTCAAAGCCCGTTTCGAAACACAAGCCCCAGTTTGAAAAGTCAAACACCCGTTTCGAAACGCATCCACCCCGTTTCGGAACATGGTCTTATTTTACCTTGCCATTTCGATACCAGTTTCGAAACAGGCGATTCCAGTAGCAAAAGTGTTTCGAAACTTGTTTCGAAACAGGGGCTCACAGTGGCCAAAACGTATCAAAACGAGTTCCGATACGGGGGCCCTGAAACCACACCCGTTTCGAAACAGGACAACTCGTTTCGAAACACCTGTTGTCTGCAGTTTTCCAAAATCAGATTTAAACATCTCCAATTAGTTCCAAACGTCCGAAACGACTACACAAAGCATACAAATCATACAAATACATTCTAGAGGCATGCATCCTATAGCAACAAACTCAAAATACACAAGACATAAGATAAACATCCAAAATACCAATTCATGCATAGCATTCAAGGTTCATATATCAAAAAGGTCATACACTTAACCGACTCAAGGTAGGCAAAATAGACATGGTTTACAAGCAAGGCATACATCCAAAAACTAAAATCAACATAACATATAAAAGGAGTCTAGCATGCTCCTAAACAACCACATCAACATGCTTCAAAGGCATCAAGCCACAAATACATATCCCATTTCTTGACCATTACATCATAACTAAAATACCCATACTTGTTAGCTAAGCTAGCACCACAAGCACACACTTGGAGGCCCCTTCTTGCACAAGCAACCCGCGAACTAAGTATCTGTATTGTCAAACAAAAGAGAGCGTAAGTAATAAGCTTAGTGAGGGTAAGCTCATTAAAAACAAACCTCGACAATGCATGGTCCAAGCACGAACACGACCAAGGTAGAATGCATGATTTACCTTCGTTCCTCAAGAGCTAAAATGTTAATGATGCATGAACAAATATCCATTAATATGTCATGCTCAACAAGCTCATTTCCACAACATATGTAAACACATATAATCATTCAAATAGGGAAACACATTCCACATCACATTGATACACATATCCATTATATTGGCACCTAGCTATGACTCGAATACGCGGATAAACACGTTGGAACTCACCTCCAACAACCACTTTACCTCACGGTGGGAATACACTCATCACCGGTCTCGCGGAGGGGATTCCACTCATCCTCACGCCCCGTCGATGGGATTCCACTCATCATCGACTAATATATATATATAATAATTTTCGGGCGAACCCGTACTCCTCCTTGGTGACTCAACGCCACCAAGGCCACGCGCGAATTTGACTCATGTGTGCACACTAACATCCTAATGATCGATCATTTGTACCCAAGTATACTAGTGCCAACATTCAACTCAATCCACATTATCAATTAAAGCCAATTTCGTGCTTAGCACGTACTCACCATGATCACTATCATGAACAACCCACATGCACATCACAATGCATCATAACCATGCCTCATCACACATGTATAACACATTATACATAAATCATCATATCATAAACATCACGAGGCATAAACATCAATTAAAAGTTCAACCAATGTCTCTAGTTTAAGCTTAGGATTAGGCTACCACCCTAATCCTAACTCTAGGTGGGTCTACCAAACCCAACCTAGTCCACATGCTTGAACCAAACACTTAAAAACCACTTTGAAAACATTAATCACTTACCTTCACTTCCAAGCTCAATTACCAAGCAAGCAATCACCTTCAAGCTTCCGGATTCACTCCCGATGCTTCACCAACACAAGTTCTTGCCTTTAAACAACCTCAACACAATCCAAACAATTTCAAATCAGTCCAAGCATCAAAGTAGCTAACCCGGAATACAACTTAAACATCAAATGTAACATTTCAAGCCAAGAGCAACCCCCAAATTTATCAAACTCGAGCAGCCCACAAACCTTGATCAAAACTCATGTTTCCAACACTTTTAATACCCCCAAATGATTCCAAAGCAACCCCCAACCATAGTACTATCCTCAGCCCACAAATTCCAACCTAAAACAACCCCAAAAACCACTCTAAAACCCTTCAAAAACCCATTGGAAACCCAAATCCGGGAATTAGTTTAAAACCATGTAAAATTTATATATGATGAACCATTTGACTCATAAACTTCATATCTAACATCATTAAATCGAAATTTTAAGTTAAACACCATAAATCTACCATTTTTAATCAAATCCACCAAAAACTCAAATTTCAAAACCTTGATGAAAATGAAAACTACTTGTACTTTTGAAGAGAGAAAGTTGAGGACAAGTCAAAAACGTAATTACCTTTCAAAACCGAGTTGAAATGAAGAAGCAATGTGATGGAATAGTGAAAGGAGGATGAGAGCTTTCTTTGTCATTGGTTGAAGAAGGT
Source organism: Hibiscus trionum (assembly GCA_030270665.1). Lineage (NCBI taxonomy): Eukaryota > Viridiplantae > Streptophyta > Magnoliopsida > Malvales > Malvaceae > Hibiscus > Hibiscus trionum. The sequence continues at coordinate 3,067,332 of BSYR01000037.1, forward strand.
GAATAGAGAAAGATGATGAAAAGGAGTGTTTTAATTGAAAAGGGCTTTTTAAATTGAAATCCCTTTTATTACGAAAATGCCATTAATGAATAGCCATTTCCCCTTTACTTTAAAGTCCGTGCAATTTGAGTTTCATTCCAATTTAGTCCAACAATAAAATGTTTGTTTTTGAAACCCGAGGCCCAAAAGATTATTTTAATTATAAAATCGAACCCGAAATATATTAAAATATTATTTTCACCCGACCCCTAAACCCGGGTGTTACAACTCTCCACCACTTAAGGAATTTCGTCCCCGAAATTACCTGACGGAAACAAGTACGGAAACTGCTCAAGCATATCAGCTTTCCTCTCCCACGTGGCCTCTTCCACACCTCTATGTCTCCACAACACCTTGACCAACTCTATGGTCTTGCCACGCAACACCTTGCTATCAGAAGCAAGTATCTCAACAAGCTCTTCATTATAAGATAAATCCGGATTCAACTCTATGGTCTTGCCACGCAACACCTTGTATACACGTTTGTTTGAATCTTGGTCACATAGAACGAAGATTTTTTATTTTTACTAAAACAAGTTAGGTTCAATTAATTGACTTTTCAAAACAAACAACTATTATAATAAGCATTTAAATAATTGTGTTTATTTGATTTTTCTATTTTTCCCTAAGAATTTATGTTTTTTATTTTTATTTTAATTAATTTTTGTCTTTTAAATCAAAATGTCGAATCGATAAAAATTTATGACTTAGCCCGGTATGATTATGTAAACATTGATTGAGACCTAATAATAAGCATTGTTGATATAATTTATATTTTAAATGCTAACAGTAAATTAGATTTCAACATATTATCATAAAATAAAACCACTTTAATTTATGATGGGTAACAATAATCATCAATTAAATAACACTATATAAAGTTATAAATAATCATTGCCTCAAAATATAGTACTGGATTTGTATTTTGACTTCAAAAACTTATAAATTATTAAATTTGATTAAACATAAAATTTATTAATTGGCCGAATGGTCAAGGATGCTCGTAAAAATATAAATATCTCTTTACTTAATAAAAAATTTGATCAAATATGATAGCTTCAAAAATGGCATTGTGTTATTTTCCAAAGTTAAAAGAGAAAGGGAAGGGGGGGGGGGGAAAGAGTAAAATAACTAGATGAGTGATTTCATTTTGCATTGTTTGGGCTAACAAAAATGAGTAACCCAATATTGAATTGTAGATGGACCGAGGCCTGAATTGGATACACAATTAAATAGGCCATTAGTTGGACCCAAAATGAATCCAGGGTTAACTGCACCAGCCCCTAAAAGCCGGGGGCTACATTGAAATAATAAAGATAAGACGGACGCATTATTCTAAAGGGAAAAAAATGATACGTATACTGTGTAAATTTTAATTTATATAAATTTTTTAGTTTTGAGATTATAAGTTTAGTTTAGGGTTTAAATTTTAAGAGTTTATATTTTAGTGTTTAAAATTTAAAGTTAGTGTTAAAAATTTAGGGTTTAAAATGAGTAAATATATGGCCTATAAACACATCTAATTTCATTTTTTTTAACAATTTCTACTTAGGAGAGGTGGAACGAAAATTTTTCTCCTAAAAAACCCATCTGATTTCTAACTAGTTTGAACTTTGAAGGTTTTGATAAAATATACTATATATATTACTTGGACAACAAAGTTAAAATTTTTTTGTAAGTCTATTTTTACAACAGGGCTATTTACAAATGCATTCACTAGTTTTTTTTTTTTCAAAACATAACTTCCATTCAACGTTAAAAGAAAAATATAAAATAAGAAGACAAAAGATCTCGAACACGTTCGGGATCAACAAGAGATCCGAGATAGAACAAAGCAATAGGCCATGCAAGACCTGAAACGCCTAAAAAACAAACCCACGAGCCATAAGTTTCAGTGGGGATCAACAACACCGGAAGATAACCAGCAAACACGAGATGCTGAAACAAAGATATCGTCCACTGGAGCAACCGGGGATAGCTTCAAACAACAACCGGAATACGGCAGATACAACAACGATCCATCAACGATCAGTCGGGGCTTGAGACAACAAGGATACGCTCGAAACTCGCCTGAGAGCTCCCTCCGGAGGTAGACTCCCACTCTACACGAGATGGGCCTTATCAAGGCAAGCGGAACGTAGACCCTACGTTGTGGCCACGACACGTTTGAAGGGAACACATCAGCTGTGGTAGAACTGTCCTGAAACCAGATCACGGTAAAACTAAACGCGCGATCAACTGAAAAGCGATGCCACATCCATCGGGACTTTACTGTAACATTGAACCCTCTCGGGTCCCATCCGAAGCTGCAATCCAATGAAAATTGGGGCCTGCTAATAGCCCAAGTCAACAGCCGGGTGGACCCAGATTATCTCCAAGGATCTGTAAAATTCCAAATCCCATGAAGAGAGAATTTGCTTGGCTTAATTAGGTAAAATCTGATCCAAGATCCACAAAAACCGGAAAGGTTATTTGATAAGTTTCCAAAACAGGAAAGATGGGTCCCTTGGGTGAAAAAGGTAGGCAGAAAGGAAAAAGTCCATGTTTCCCCTGCCAATGTTGCCTTCTCCAGTGGTAGCCCGCTCAGGTTTTCCGTTGACCGGCCGGACCAAGCATTTGCAATTCGACGACCGTCGGGGATGCAAACGTCCTGACCTGAACCCTCACCCAACCTTCGACTTTGTGAGCCCAACAATTCCAGGGATGAAAAAATCCAGTGGTTTCACGCCAACAGCACCAAGAGCTTCAACAGATCCGAAACAAAGCATCCAGGGCCAGCATGCCGCCCATACCTCAGTCCGCCTGGATCGAAGCAAGCTTTTGTTGGAGAGGACCTTGGCCCAGAAGCAAAGCAGATGTAGACCAGATGACCGCCGACGAGGACCAGAGCTTCAACAAAACTTTTTTTGCTGGGATGAGGAGCTGATATCCATCTACCGTGCTCAATGGCCGCCGTACCAGCCGCAAAGCTCCCTACCGCAAATAAAGTTCCTATGGTCACTGGAGGAGAGCTGTAAACGGTGCCAAAACCAAACGTCGCATCCGACATCCACATGGTTCTAGAATAAAAGCCTGACACCAGCCACGACGGAACTAAAGACAACACCAAATCTAAGCTGAGCTTGGGGACGGCTTCCACCTGCGCTGACCAGTCCGTCCATCCACCGTTCCGTTGGTCCAAACCACTAGCCAGCGTCGCCGTCCATTGCACTGGTAACCGTCGACCCTCAAAAGGGCCGACCGCGAAGACCGTCACGGATCGGTCACAGCACCACCTGAGGGACACAGAGTTTGGGAATGAAGAGGGTTTGGGGAGCGCGTGAAGCGCGTTCATATTGAGCCTTTTTCCTCTTCCCTTTTTGTGTCGATGCATTCACCAGTTTTCATCATTGAAACGATAATTATTTCACCGTATGTGTATTGAGACGATAATTATTTAATACACATATGGTGAAATTAAATTTTTTGTAAGTACTTTAGTTTTAAGGTTTAGGGTTAGATTTTAGAGTTTAAATGATAGAGTTTTAGGTTTGGTGATTTAAAACTAATCGGTTGTGGTTAGAATATATGGATTGGGGTTATAATATAAGTTTTATAGGTTAAAATATAAATCTTTAACAATAAGAGGCGAATGCTTATTAGGACCTATGGGGCCTTGGGCCCTCTAAAATTTGAAGAATTAACTTTAAGTCATTTGAGAATTTTAAAAATTTTAATTTAGCCCTTTTAAAAATTTTAAAAAGGTATTATATTTAATTTTTTTTAATATTTTTAATGTAGTCCCTCTTAAATTTTTTTAAAATTTCCCATTAAGTTTGAAAAATTTTAAAAATTTTAAATTAGACATCTAAAATTTTTGAAAATTTTAATAGGCCGCCTCAACCTAGGTTGCCGAGATTCGCCCCTGCTAACCGTATTACAAAGTTTAAACTCCTAATCTCTAGACCTTAAAATCTAATCTTAAATCTTAAAATTAAGGCGCTTGTGGAAACCTTTTGTTTTCACTGCACTGCACGTGTATTGAATATAAACTCTTGAAAGAAACTATGTTTGAGTTCAAGGACATGAACCACATAATAATATACAAGAGTTAGAGAGAAACAGGAGAAAGCTATACTTTCATGGGAGTCCGATTTCTATGCATCAACGGATACACTTATGGCATTTAGCTCGACGTGTTGCTTACCTTCGTTTTGCGGATGAATGAGCTTCGGACCTTAAGGATTGCTCATGTCCCCCTTGCGAAATGGAAATCGAGCTGATTCTGTCGGAACCGTTCCATTGCCGTCAACGCATATATATTTGGGCTGATATATACAAACAAGAAATTCAGTAACGAAATGTCTTGTTTGTTGTTGTTCTGCCTACATGCCTGAAATTTTGTAAGATTAAATTTTAGGGGAAAAATCCTTCCTTTTTCGGTGCTCTTAATTATGTCTCAACACTAAAAACAATATAAAATTAAATTTTAAGCCTTAATCCTAAATTTTAAATCCTAAACCCTACACCTTACTCTAAATTCTCTAAACCCTAACCATAATTCTTAACCTAAAACCCTAAACTCTAAACTCAATTTTGAGCGTAGGAACATAAATAAGAACACTAAAAAGGGCAGAGAATTTCTATCCGAGTTTTTATTTGTGTTACAAAAAGATTGTAATAGGTAGGCAATGACTTACCATTAGTATTCATTTCTTTCTTAAAAAAAATTAATCACTGACATTTATTAATTTTAATTAAATTAATTATTTTTTACAAAATGTAATTTTTGAAAGAATGAAATAAATTTATTATTACGGTAGAAAATTGAAAGTTATCCATATTTATATTAAATTTATATGTATCATTATACTTTTTTTGATATATTTTATATATTAAATACTACAAAATTTGAATATCATATATTCTAATTTATAAATTTGTATATAAAATAATCATTTATCTTTTCAAAAATATATTTTGACATCAATGCAAAATACTTTACTATAAAATCAAGCTTTTTAAAATTATTTTTTTTTGTATAACCATTGGTTCTGCAGCTCTGGGAGAGAATTTCATAAATAGTTTCATTTTTTAATTTAGAGGAGGAATGCTCTCCTTTTTTTTTATATCTAACTTATTGGTTCTGCAGCTCTGGGAGAGAATTTCATAAATAGCTCTACCATGCTCTCCTTTTTTTTATATCTAACTTATTGGATGACTAATACGAGTCGGATACTACAAAGTTCATTATGAGGCAATCCTCACAAATCATAACCTAATTGTTTCATTCACAACACCAAAATTTGAACCTGTTAATTTTTTAAAAAGTATTTTCTCACAGCTTTTTTCACCATATATTTTAAAGTAATGCTAAACTAGTAGTAATGCAGTGTCCCAAAATATGGGTCGGTAGGATCAAGGTTATAGGTGTAAATGAATAGAGTATTCGATGAATTGTTCGTATAACGTTTATTTATGTTCTTTTATTAAGCTAGATAAACGAGTGTGAACAAAATTTTTATGTTCGTTTAATAAACGAACAAACATGAACAAGGGTGTGTTCGGTTCGTTTATGTTCACGAACAAGCTCGTTTATTGACTCATTTATAAGCTTGTTCAATATTAATGAATATGTCTATCAGCATTGGAAGAGAGGTCTTGTCAAAGGAGTTGCCATTCTTGCCAAAAAGCTAAGTTAATCGGCTCGTTGATAATGCATCAAATATTAATTCTATAAAATTTTATATTGTTTGAGCTGGTGGTGATAAATTTATTACGATAATAATAGTAATAATAATGCATTGCTCATGAAAAATGGAGTTGATGTATCCTAGTTAACATAGTTGTTATATCCATGTATTCAAATAGCAGCTGCTATACGATGGTAATAGCACCGTTTGAAATCGTTATTGTAAAAAATAACAGTCTGTAATGATCGCAATAACATTCGTTATATCTATAACTGCGATCGAAAAGACGTTCGTGACTGCAATTTAGATCTCTAATTATACCCCTCCAAATAGAGAGACCTCCGCAACCTCACTCCTCTAGCGAAGGACATCCAAACCTATCTCTTTCTCCATCTATATCTCTTACTTTCTCTCTCTCTACTTTACACCGGCTCTCTACATTCTCTCTCATCGTCGTATGTGACTCTTCACACAAACCAAACAAGCCTTTGAGATTGGACAAGTAGTTCAATCCTTAAACAAATCTATTAAAAAGATTAAGTTAGAAAAACATGGTTAAACAAAAATAATATATGGGCGAGATTTAGGCTCTCCAAGTTTTAAGGCCCGGGTCCAACATGTTTTTCTTTTAACTTATTCCACTTTTATCTAGAGGGAAGGGAGAAAATTTAGGTAAAGACAACATGTTTTCTAAATTTTTAATATGTTATTTTGTTATATTTGAGCTGCTTTACAAGTTTTTAGAATTACAGCACAACAAAATAACAATGAAGAGCATCGACATAACAAAATATACATAAACATTTCGATATACTAGCAATCTAGCATGTAGCAACTGCCGGCTGTTTACATTATAATGCAATCATAATCTTCTCTCTAATTACATACATACATACATACATACATACATACATACATACATACACTATTGACTTGATCTAAAGGCAGCAAATCCGCCACCTTTCATCATCTGCTTGAACTCCATGAAATTAACCCTACCATCTCCATCTGCATCCACTTTTGTTATCATCTTCTTGCAATCCTCAATAGCTCTGCCTTGCTTCAACCCTAACGACAACAAAACCGACCTCAACTCCTCAAATGTGATGAACCCATCTTTGTTTTGGTCGAAAACGTTGAACGCTTCCATCATGTCTTCTTCTTCATTCTGCTCATTCACTATCGTTTCGTACAATATTCCGAACTCATCAACATCCACGAAACCATCTCCATTCACATCAATGCTTTCAAAAATCTGGGTTACTTCCTCATCAGAAATAAATATACACAAGTTCTCTAGCGAAGCGCTAAGCTCTTCCTTTGTGATCATGCCGTCTCGGTTCCTATCGAACATTTGAAACACCCGGCGAAGCTCAACTCGATCCATTTCTTTCGTCGAAGAACAAAGGAATGATCAAAATGGAGAAGGAAGTGTTGGTTGTTGTTTACAAATGTTATGTGAAATGTGGAGAAGGGAAAAGGGAATTTAAAGGACGATGAGAGGGTTTTTTGGGTAAATTTTCGTGGGAATCAAAGGCTGTTTTAGTTAAAAAGTGGTTGATTTGGGATTAAAAAAAAGAAGACATTTTTAGACCCACCACCGGTACCATTGCTGCTCAACCTTCATGTTTCTGCTCTTACCATTACTCCTACAGTTCTATTCTGGTACTTAGTTATTTGTTCCGTGCTAGTTAGAATCCGAAAACCAATACTCTATTAGTTAGTTAATGCAAACAATTTGTTTTGATTTGTGGTTGAAGACACAAGTGATCACAATTAATTATTATTTTTAAATATTCATCAAACTTTAATTGTCTTAATTGAATCTTTAAAATATTAATATTGTATCTATTAGGTCTTTTCATCGGATGGAAATCATCTGCCCCCAAAGTATGCCTCCATTTGTGCCCCCGCTTTAAAATAGTGGGTTTAGGGTTTAGGGTTTGGAGTTTAAGGTTTGGGCTTAGGGTTAGGGTGTAGGGAATTAGGAGTATGGTGTATTTTTTAGGGTTTAGAGTTTGGGGTTTAAGATATGAAAATTAGGGTTATGGGGCAGGATTTAATTTTATCTATTTTTTAGGCAGGGGCATAGAAGGAGGCATGGTTAGGGGGCAGAAGATTTTTACCCCTTTTCATCGCCCAACCCAGTAATTTTATATTAAATGTTAATTTTATATTTGTAGTTGACTCGAGTTCGAGCATCATGAGTTCACGATGTATGTGTTACTAAAAGGCTAAGAAAATTGAACATATGCTATATTTTAATCACACCCGCATATTAAAAAAAACTATGGAATTATAGAGGCTAATGTTGTATCTTTTACTGAGTTGGTGACTAAATACCTTATTCTTGTACTGGAGCTCATTTTCTAGGCCGAGTTCATTGTGTGAACTTGGTACACAAACTTTACCCCACGGTTGATCAGACATTGGACCCTAATCATGCGTTGCTGAGTACCTTTAAAAGAAGGTGCCCAACACCCTACCCAGACTCGAATTAACCTAGAGTTAAATTGACTCAATCTGATTGACCCGAACAAATAGCCTTAAATGACTTTAATCAAAATACTTAAACAAATAATTTAAAAAGATTCGAACGTGTAATTACTCGACCCCAAAAACAAACTTAACTTGAAACAACTTAAAGTCAAAACGATCGAAAAAAAATTAAAACTCGAATTGATTTGATATTAGATAAGGGGGAAATAAATATTTCCCCATGGGAGGCCCCAATTCATTTTTCTTTAATCCTGCTTTGTCCTTATATTAAATGATAAAATTAACCATTCTTTAGCTACTCGATGACAACACTTTTGCCTTCTCTTAATCATGTCGAAGGCATTAAACCACCATAATGTACTATCAAAATTATTACTAAAACAAATACATAATTATCTGGTGGGGCTGGTGTTGATGACAAGCTGAAATATTAGTGCAAAGGAAACCAATTAATGATACTTAATTTTGAAACAAATTTTAAGCTAACAATATGATTATTTTTTGTAATGTTAATTAATGACCATCCGACAACAAATGATACCAAATAAATGTAATTTTAAGGGTTTTTTCCCTTCAGATTTGATATTAATTGTACTAATCTCATATTTTTAGTAACCCAAAATGTTACTTATCTTATCTATAAAAGGAAGACTCGATTTTGATCTGCAACCTAGAAAATTTACCCATTCTGCTGGCTCCAGGTGGTTATTTTACCCAAATATCTCATATTTTTAATATGGGTAAACTACTTCATTGACTACCATATTATTTGAAAAGTTTCGATTTGACCACCTTACTTTTTTCGAAGCAATTAAACCATCAAACTATTTAAATATTATCAATGTGACCACCAGCCGTTAACAATAACAGAAAAGTTGTCGAGGCTGTTACATAAAATTGGTATAATTACACATTTGGTCCCCTATATCTAAAAAATCTATCAATTTAGTCTTAATTTTAAATTAATAAAATAAATTAATTATTTAATTAGGCGGTGACACGGAGAAAAATGAAATCCCCAAACCTGTGTTGGGCAGGAATTGAATCTGGGCAAACCAGGTGAAAAAAAAAACAATGGCTTAGCCATTGCACTGAGCACACGTTTGTTTTATAAGTCACTACTCATAATATATGTCTTATAGTTTCCTACATTAATTTTTTAAAATTTCATATATAATAATCGAAATTATTTTTTAATTCAATTAAAAGTCTCAATTAAATTTTTATATATGTTAAATTATATTTAAAAAATAAAATTTAAATTATAATAAAAATTTATTTAGAGAACCCAAGCTCACGAATTTTGATTTGTGTCATATTAAAAATTCATTTAGCGAATCTAAACTCACAAATATAATTTAAATTAATTTATCTTGTGTTTTGTGTTATATTTATATTTATCTAGAAAAAATGTAAAAAATATAACACAAATCACAAGATAGATTAATTTAAATTATATTTGTGAGTTTAGATTCGCTAAATGAATTTTTGATATAACACAAATCATAATTCGTGAGCTTGGATTCTCTAAATAAATTTTTATTATAATTTAAAATTTTATTTTTTAAATATAATTTAACATATATAAAAATTTAATTGAGATTTTTAATTGAATTAAGAAAATAATTCAATGATTATATATGAAATTAAAAAAAATTAATATAGGAAATTATAAGACATATATTATGAGTAGTGACTTATAACACAAACATGTACTTAGTGCAATGGCTAAGCCATTGCCTTTTTACCTGTTTTGCGCAGGTTTTGGGATTTCTTTTTTTCCCCTATAAATAGATGGTGACACGTGTCACCACCTGATTGGGGGAATATATTTATTAAATCAAATATAAATAATTAAAGTCCTCCAATAAGGTGAAGGTGTAAATAATATGGATCAAATGTGTAATTATACCCTTTTTTTAACTGGTCACGTCACCCCGCTGTTAACCTCTAACGACTAGTGGTCACATTGATACCATTTAAATAATTTGGTGGTTTAATTGCTTCAAAAAAAATAATATGGTCAAATCGTAACTTTTCCAATAATATGGTTGTCAATGAAGTAGTTTACCCTTTTAATATTATAATATATGTTTTTGACACCTCGAATAAAATTATTTTCGGATCTAGTATTCATCATAGGAACTCACATGATATGACGAGTTTCATTAAAAAATAAAAACTCATGGAACTCATCATACCAGCTTGGCAAGTCCTATGTGTTTTTAATTTTTTTAATTAAAGCCGATAACGAATGTCTATAAAAAAACTCGTTAAAAATAGAAACTCATGGAACTCACCATGCTGATACGGCGAGTTTCATGAATATTTATTTTTTAATGAAACTCGTGATACCAATAAGACGAGTTTCTAAAAAGGGTGTTAGCAGGGCCGACCCTGAGGGTGGACAGGAGGGGCGCCTGCCCAGGGCCCACTATTTATAATTTATAATTTTATATATATAATTTTTTTTTAAAATTTAAATATTTATTAATGGAGTACACAATCCCTAATTTAAAAAATTTATTTAGTCTAAGCATTTATGAGTCTTAGTGTCATCATCGAGATTTTAATAATAGTTTAGCTTTTTTTTCTTATATTTGTTATTAAAGGCGCATATTTTTCAATACTTATTATTTGTGGCTCATTTTTTCAATACTTGTTATTAGAGGCTCAATTTTTCTCAATATTTGTTAACAGGGGTCTACTCATAAAATTTATTTTTTAATATTTGTTAGTAAGAGTAATTTTTTCAACACTTGTTATTTGAGGCCTATTTTTTTAAGTACGTGTTATTAGAGGTTCATTTTTTCTGATATTTGTTACTAGGACCTACTCTTAATTTTTTTTCAATATTTGTTATTAGGGGACTGCTCTTAATTTTTTTCTTCAATATTTGTTATTATGGGTCTAAATTGTTCAATACTCGTTATTTGTGGTCCAATTTTTTTAATACTTGTTATTTGAAGTTCAAAATTTTCAAAACTTGTCATTAGACTCATTTTTTTCAAATATTTTTTATTAGGGGCATACTCTTAAAATTATTATTATTTAAATAACTGTTATTAGAGACCTACTCTTAAAAATTTATTTATTTTTTCAATTTTTTATTGGAGGCTAAATTTTTCAATAACTGTTATTAGAGGCTCAATGTTTTCTCAATATTTGTTATTAGGGGCTTATTTTTAAAATTAATTTTTTTAATTATTTGTTATCATGGGCGTACTCTTAAAATTTATTATTTTTCAACATTTGTTATTAGAGACCTACTCTTAAAATTTAATTTATTTTTAACACTCATTATTAAGAGCCTAATTTTTCAGTTTGACTCGGACTTCCAAAATCTCAGAACCGAACCTGAGTGATGGATACTGAAATAATTTTATTTGGTGTTAGAATCCTAAATAACAGTATTAAGTAATGAAATAATTGGATGAAAACGCCCCACCTGGTGACCGTTTAATGCAACTCTCTGGTAAATCATCAATGATTGGATGGCCGAGTTTGATCATGCATGTTCACCTGGATCAGGGTCCCCAAGTTAAGGGGTGAAAAAGTCTAAAGATATTTTCTGGATCTCATTTTAAAAGAAAAATATTTTAATCTATTTTTTTATCTTGAACTATTTTTTAAAATTGAATCAATTGATAAAAAAATAACAAATAATTAAAGGTGACAAAGAATGGACTAGAAGTTGATCCATCAAAAGTTGAAGTAATCAAGCAATTATCATCCCCCACAAGCGTTAAAGGTGTAAGAAGTTTTTTTAAGTCATGCATGTTTTTATCGTCGATTCATTAAATACTTCACTAAAATTTTTAAACCTTTATGCTTGTTATTGGAAAAGGATGCCGCTTTTGCATTTGATGATTCTTGTTTGAGAGCGTTTCAGGTTCTTAAAGAGAAGCTGGTTAATGCTCCTATAGTCGTGGCACCAGTCTGGAATAAGCTTTTTGAACTCATGTGCGATGCCAGCGACTATGCCATTGGAGCAGTGCTTGGACAACGACGTGTCAGAGTTTTTCATGGCATATACTATGCCAGCAGAACACTTAATGAAGCACAACTTAATTACACCACAACTGCAACTGAGAAAGAATTTCTTGCAGTTGTATTTGCTTTTGATAGATTTATACCTTATTTGATAGGTAATAAAGTTGTTGTTTTTATAGATCACTCAACATTGAAATACCTTTTTGCAAAGAAGGATGCCAAGCCGAGGTTGATTCGATTGACGCTCCTCCTACAAGAATTTGATCTCGAGATCCAGGATAAGAAGGGCATCGAAAACTTAGTAGCTGATCACCTATCACAACTAGAGCATCACCGTGAGGATGACAAGATCAAAGCCATCAGAGATGAGTTCCCAGACGAGTATTTACTCACAGTGGATGACGTACCATGGTATACCGACATCGTCAATTACTTGGTGAGCAATATCATGCCACCAGATTTGGACTACAATGCCAGGAAGTGTTTTTTGCCTTTTGTTCGACAATACTATTGGGATGAACTTTTCTTATTTAATCAATATGTTGATCCAGTAATCCGCTGTTGTGTCCCAAAAGACGAGCAACATGCTATTTTGCAAGCATGCCATGCTGCGCCATATGGTGGACACTTTGCTGGACTAAAAACTGCTGCCAAAGTTCTGCAGTCAAGTTTTTACTGGCCTACGCTGTATAAGGATGCTCATGACTACACCAGGACATGTGATCCATGCCAACGGACTAGGAATATATCTAGCAGACATCAACTTCCGCTCTAGAACATTATGTCGGTGGACTTGTTTGATGTTTGGGGGATAGACTTTATGAGTCCATTTCCCCCATCTTTTGGCAATATCTATATCCTAGTGGCAATTGACTATGTTTCCAAATGGGTAGAGGCTGTAGCCCTGCCAACAAATGATGCCAAGGCTTTTGCCAAATTCTTGCACAAGCATATATTTACACGTTTTGGTGCTCATCGAGTGATCATACATGATGAGGGCACCCATTTTAAATGCAATCTAATCTCTAAAGCTTTGTGTAGGTATAAGATACAACAAAGAATAGCCGCAACCTATCTTCCACAGACGAATGGGCAAGCTGAGATTTCTAACAACCAGATCAAGAATATCCTAGAAAAGACTGTGAATCCTTTGAGAAAGGATTGGTCTTTGAGGATAGATGAGGCTTTGTGGGCTTATAGAACTGCCTTCAAAACTCTGTTGGGCACGCCACCTTTTAAGCTTGTATATAGTAAACCATGCCATTTGCCAGTGAAGCTTGAACATAAAACCTATTGGGCAATCAGAACACTTGACATGGCATGGGCCGCAGCGAGAGAAAAAAGAATGCTAGACCTCAACGAGTTAGAAGAATTTTGCACACTTGCCTATGAGAATGCCAAGCTATATAATGAGAGAACCAAGCGATGGCATGATAAGAGAATTATGCCAAGGCATTTTGAGGTAGGTCAACTCATTCTTCTTTTTAACTCACAGCTTAAATTGTTTCCTGGCAAGCTTAGGTCGAGATGGTCGGGCCCTTTTGAAGTAGTACAGCCCTATGTCCATGGCGTCGTGGACATCAAGAATTTAAAAACTGGAGAAATTTTCAAGGTAAATGGCTAGCGCTTAAAGCAATAATTTGAGGGACAATAAAGAGATGCTAAGGAGATTGTTCTATTGGCAGAATTACTATGACACCATTGATAGGTTTGAAATTTTGTAAATATTAGGTTAAATGTTTTTCTTTTAGAATTTTGCATCAGGTTTTCCTTTTTAATTTATTTTTTATTTTTCTTGATTTAATTTACACCATAAGAGAGAAAAAAATAAACCCTAGCCGCCCAAAAATTAAGGTAATTTAAATTAAATTTAATTACCTTATCTCTCCATATCTTATCACCTTAAAATTTATCCTTATCACTTATCCTTTCCCTAAACTATCACATCATCCCTTTTTCCTCTCCCTAAAATATGCCAACTTTCATCATTACCTTCTTTAAACCCGCCATAATTAGTGTAACACCCGGGTTTGGGGGTCGGAAGAGAATAATATTTAAATAATATTATTTGGGTCTCAGTTTATGATTAAATAATATTATATATTACTTGGACCTTGTGTATTTCTTTATTTTCAAAATAAACATTTTATGTTGGGCTAATTTGAAATAAAACTAAAATTTCATGGATTTTAAAGTAAGAGAGAGTTGCCATCTCATTAATGGCAAAAAGGTAAATAAAATAAACTTCTAAAATTAAAACCCCCTTTTTGTTGAATTAAACATGTGCTCATCTTCTTCACTCCCATTTCCACCATTCTAACGACAAGTAGAGCTCTCCTCCCCCTTTCACTATTCCATCTCATTTCTCCTCCATTTTGGCTCGGTTTTGAAAGGTAATTACATTTCCGACTTGCTCTCATCTTCCTCTACTTGGAAGTACAAATAGATTTCATTTTCATCAATGTTTTAGAATTTGGGTTTTTCAAAGTTTTGGTTAAAGGTTGTGACTTTATGAGTTTTTATCAAGGCTTTTGGTTTATTTATGTTAGATATGTTGTTTGTGAATCAAATAGTCCAACATATATAATTTTTAGAGTATTTTATTGAGATTCCCGAATTTGGGTATAAATGGGGTTTTTGAAGGGGTTTGGGTGAGTTTTGGGGGTTGTTTTAGGTGGGAATTGATAGCCCAATGGTAGTACTATGGTTAGGGGTTGATTTGGGTTCATTTGTGTGTGCAATGGATGTTGGAAACATGGTTTTTGGACATGGTTTTGGGGCTGTCCGAGATTACAAATATTGGGGTTTGATCATGGCTTGCAACGTTGTAAATTGAATTTGAATTGTGTTCCGGGTTGGTCTTTTGATGTTGGGCTGATTTGGAATTGTTTGAAATGTGTTTGAGGTTGTTTAGAAGTGGGAATTTGTGTTGGAGAAGCTTCGGGAAGAAATCCGGAAATTTGAGGGAGGTTGCTTGCTTGGCTTGGAGCTTGGAAGCTTAGGTGAGTGGTTAAATATTTCTAAAATGGTTTTGAGTATTGGTTCAAGCATGTGAACCTAGGATGGGCTTGGTAAACCCACCTAGAGTTGGGATTAGAGTGGTAGCCTAATCCTAAACTTTGATTAGAGACTTTGGTTGCACTCTTTAATGGTTGTATATGCCTCGTGTTAAATTGTGATGGTGTTGATTATGTATATGTTGTATACATGTATGTTGAGGCATGTTTGATGCATTGTTATATGCATGTTGATGATAGATATGATATGGTTATACACACGTGCAAAATGTGATGTGATATGGTTGTTAATGTTGTACATGTGGTGTTGTCATGTGAAATGAGATTATGAGGTGATTGCTTGATCCGAGGATCATGGTGAGTACATGCTAGGCATGTGAATGTGGCTTGTGCATGACGGTAAGTCATGGTGAGTACGTGCTAAGCACGGAAGTATTATGAAATGATATTGTGAAAGATTAATGAAATGTGTAGTATTGGCACTAGTATGCTTGAGTACAAATGATCGACCATTAGGATGTTTAGTGTGCACACGTGAGTCAAAATGAGCGCGTGGTCTTGATGATGGTAGTCATCAAGATGGAGTACGGGTTCGCCCGGAAAACTTCTTTTATATAATAGTCGGTGATGAGTGGAATCCCCTCCGCGTGAAATGAGGCGTGAGGTTGAGTGGAATCCTCTCCGCGTGAACGGTGATGAGTGTAATCCCACCGTCAGGTAATGGTTGTGTTGTTGGATGTGAGTTTCAACGGTTATCCGCGTATTCGAGTCATAGCTAGGTGCCAATACAGATTGTGGTTTATGTTGCCAATATGTGGTTAATTGTGAGCCAATGTGATTTGGGATGTGTTGCTAACATGGTTTAATATATGTGATTTCATATGTTGTGGATTTAAACGTGTTGAGCATGACATGATATTGAATATATGTTCATGCATCATCTATAATTATGGCTCGTGTGGATCGGAGGTAAGATCATGCATTTTATCTTGGTTGTAGCTCATGCTTGGACCATGCATTGTCGAAGGTTTATTTTATGAGCTTACCCTCACTAAGCTTTTATGCTTACGCTCTCTTTTGTTCGACAATGCAGATCAATGGTTTGTGGGTGGCAAGGGCAAGGAAAGGCCTCCAAGTGTTGCTTAAGGTTAGCTCAAGTATGATAGTTAAATTTAAAGATTGTAATAGTAAAGCAATGGGATAGGTGTCGTGTTATGATGCTTTTGGAATATATTGTCGTTGTTGTTGTTTAGGAGCATGTTAGACTCTTCGTATGTGTTTGTTAATTTGGCTTTTGGGATGTATGCCTTGCTTGAAACCATGTTAGTATTTTGCTATCTAGAATTGCTTAAGTGTTGGTTATGTTAAAGCTTAATATCTATAAGGACATGTATGGATGTGTGGCTTGAGATGTTATGCCTTGGTGTTTGGTCTCATTTTATTGATGTTAAAGCATGCTTGTAAGTTGGTTGCCTTAGGATTAATTGCTAGTATGTTGTTGGAGGTTGTGGAGGTGTTTCGGGGCACCCTTGTGCCTTAAAACAGCCAAAATGAGTCTGCAGACAGGGGCGTTTCGAAACGGGCCACCCTGTTTCGATACGGTCCCTTTGCTTTTGGCCAGCCGTTTCGAAACGGATAGGGGATGTTTCGGTACGTTTTAGCTACTGGAATATTGAGAAAGTGACGAGATATAGGCGTACCGAAACGGGTCCTTGGTGTTTCGAAACGGTCAAATTTCGTTGACCACGAGAAGTTGACCGTTTGGGTCGTTTCGATACGGGTCACCCCTGTTTCGAAACGGTCTCCTCATGGTTGACCCTGACCTGTTGACTAAGTCAAGGCGTAACGAAACGCCCCAAGGGCGTTTCGATACGACATGCTGTAAAGGGCTAAAATGAGTTGTTTAATGTATCGTCTTGGATGGTCAATGTTGAATTGCTGCTTTTCCGCTGTTGTGCTTCACATAGGATTTAATCATGCCTATAGACAAGATAAAGTTAAAAGAAATTTTCTGGGTCGTTAACCGAGGAGGAACCTTAACGGGTTTCGCTTCACTTTTCCCCGTGTGGCCCACTCGGACCGGTCATCCGACCAGACCGGGATGAGGGGGTTACATTTGTTGGTATCAGAGCCTAAGGTTACCGAGACCTTGGGCAGGTAAGTGAGGTAAGTTAAGTTCTTGCATTGTAATTGCATGGTGTTTGCTTGCCATGTAAGCATGTTGCTTGTTATCCGTGTATGCTGTGATGTGTGATTGTGTGATCGAGAATGTATGTTGTTTGATCCTACGCATATGTTTGCTTGTTTAGCAAGTATGCCTTGTTATATGCTTGGTTGAGCATGTATGTGTGCTGATTTGTTTGAAACATGTTGAGTAGAGTCCCATTGCTTCTATTACATCGGAAAAAGGATTTTAAGTGAGGGAAATCATACTTGAGCCACTTGGACCTTTCCTTTGCTAACCCAACTTGTATGTTAAATTGTTGATTGATTTATTGCTTTTAGTAAGTTTGGGGCCAGTGTGTGGGCCGTGAATTGGTAAGTGGAAGTTGTGGTTTTGAAAATGTGGATGATGTGGAGGAAGTTCTTTGCTATAATTAGGGGAGTATGGTTGTACCGGAGTTGAGGTACAATTTGTTTGCTCGAGTCCGCGTGTATGTGAGTTGATTCTTGTTGGTGAGGGACGATGGGACCGATTCTGGTATTAGTTAGTGAAAAGAAGTGAAGACCTATGAGTGAGGGTCAGAGTGATATCGATGTTATAGTAGATAAGCCCTTGGTACAGTTTTGAGTTTGTCTCTTCCGATTGGTTCTGAGCCCGTACTTCTGTATGTTGTTAACAAGCATGCAAGTTTGAATGTGCCCGATGAGGTGTTAGAGGTAAGTATGAGCACCTTAGTTCTTTTAGCGAGATCAAGGTAAGGGTCTCGTGTGAGTAAGCTGAAATTCAGAAATGCTAGTTGGTGATCGTTAGGATTCAGCCTATGGTTTTCATATAAGACAGCCAGCCAGTATCCGTGAGTGGGAATCGATTTGTGTGATGGGGCCAGTGTACGTCTGAGTTGTCTTCTAGCAAGAGGGAGAGATGAAGTCGCTTCCGATATAGTTGAGCCGAGAAGGAAGTCTTGAGCTTTAACTTCAGATTGTTTGGTAGTGGGATGTTTGAGTCGTCAGGACTGATGTTATAGAACCGGTTCCAGCATGATAGTTTGTATGTAATCAAAACTGAATTTTGAAGTTTCGAGATGCTCTAAGAACAGTTTAGAAGAGTCAGATTTTGTTGATGAACCAGCTTGAGAACAAGAGGGCCGAAGACTAACAGCTGTGTACTTGTGAAGTTGCAATTTTTGCAGATTCGTCCGTTTGTGTGAGCGTGTAAAGGATTTTGATGTATCTCTGTTGAGATTTTAGCCGTAGGGACGCGTGTGACTAGACCTTTTGGGAGATAGTAGTGATCAGAAAGATGTACAAAAGATGTTTGTTGGTGGTTCAGGGTTACTAGTTTCTAGTAGATGTGAAGTAATTGTCTTTTTACGGTTTCGATGTAACTTTTGGCATGGTTTGGCTTGTAGAACACAGAGCTAGGGTATACATTGAGACAAAGAGAGAGTTGCCTTGAAGTTGCAGATTTCTGTGAGACTGTAGTTGTAGGTGAGGATGTGAACTTCTTATTGAATGTTGATCCAGCTTTAGAGGTAAAAGGTTGATTGAGTTTAGTTGACATGCTTGCTCAGCATTTGTGATAGATTTGATTATTTTTTTTGGAATGAAGAGTAGACCGCAGAATGTTAGAATAGTTTGTGTTTTCTTTTCCTAGAAGTGTTTGGAATAATTGCCGGTTTGTTTCTTGATAGAGGAGAAGAGTTTGTTATTGATACCGTCTTCGAGTTTGCTCCCGTTTTGATTACTCTGTATCTTATGATTTCCGGAAGAATTGAGAGCGTTGAAGAATTAACTTCGAGATTTGTTAGACCTTAGATTTATTAGGCCTAGTGCAACATCTTAGAGTTCGACAGTGTAATTTATGAAGAAGAAATGAGACAATACGAGAATGTGTTTAGATTTCAGACAGTTGGAACAATTGACAGTGAATAGTTAGTATCCATTTCTGAGTGTCAGTGATATGTTGATAAGTTAGTGTGTGCTTCAGTCTTTTCGAAGATTAAGATTGAGATCCGATTTCTACCAGCTGAAAGTGAGAGAAGTTGATGTACCGAAGACAGTTTCCGGGGCAAGATGTGATCGCTTTGAGTTCCGAGTTGTACCGTTTTGTTTGACTAGTGTGTTAGTTACTTTTATAGAGATGCTGAGCAGAATAATTCTTGAGATCCTTGATCAGTTGTAGTAGTTCTCATAGATGACACATGGGTATATATTCACGTACCGAAGAGGGCCATGACAAGCTTTGAAGTTAGTGTGGTAGATTCTATTAGAGAATTAATTGTATACCAAGTTGTGCAACGTGAACTTCGAGTTAATGAAGATGTTCTCCTAGGACATATAGTTCAGCCGAGTGTGTTAGAGTAAATCCCAAGTAGGCAAAAAAAGATATGAATTGGAAGAAATTGGAGACTGCGAGAGGTATCTATAGTTCCTAGGTCTAGCACTGTTACTTTCGGAGAATTGTAAATAGTCTTATGAAGATAGCTGCTCCTTTGACAAGTTGCTACAGAAGAAGGTTCAGTTGTGTGGTCAGATGCAAGACAATGAGCCCTTGAGAAGCTGAAAGAAACCTTGAAGAGAACTTCGACCTTGTTTCAGCCTATATTAGAGGAAGAACTTGTGAACCATAGTGTTGCGTTACATGTAGAGGTAGGTTGTGTGTTTATACAAGACAGGAGATTGTGTCTTGTTCATCGAGATAGTTGAAAGACCGTGAGAAGAATTATCCGACACTAGACTTAGAGTTAATTACAGTTGGGATTGCTTCGAAGACTTAGAGACAAGGCGTGTACAGTAAGAAATGCACAGTGTATGCGCTTATCATCAGAACTTGAAATATTAGACGACTTAGGAGGGGTTGAAACTTGAACAACATAGGTTGTTAGAATTGTTTGAAGACCTTAATCTCAAGATTGGGTATCATCTGAAGAGAGCCTACGTAGTAACCGATGTTCCGAATTATCTTGTTGTTAGATTAGTAGTGGGTTGCGAGATGTATTTGCCGAATTCAGTTTACTGAATGATAGTAGTTTTGCGGCCGAGTTTCATGTCAAACCTGCTTTGAGTCAGATACTTGAAGAGAAACAGTTGCAAGACCGATTCTTGGCACCTCACGTGGGAGACATGGCAGAAAGAAGACCTTCATAATACAGTTCAGAGATGATAGAGTTTGTATTGTTAGAGACAGAATAGTTGTGTCGATTGACATAACGTTTTGAGATGTATTGTTTTGGCCGAAGCACTTGGCAGTTCGTTTGTGTTGCATCTAAGTGGTATGAAGACGTATTGTGGGTTAAAGATGAGTACTTCTGGATTGAGTTGGTGAATGATGTTGTTCAGTATGAGAGTAAGAGTGTAAATTGCCAACGTGTCAAGACCGATTATCAGTTTTCTTCTAGTTTGTTACATCCATGGAAGGTTCGTAATGAAAGTGGGTAATAGAGATTCGAGATTTCAACTAGATTTTTGAAGACGTATGCATTGTGTTTGGTTACCTGTTGAAGTCAGATGGTCAGTTAGAGGAGGTTATGGGTCAAGTATTTAGACAGTGCTGTATGAGTTGTGAATCGGGCTAGTTCGGTTGTTTAATTGTTGCGGCTACCACCAGAGTTAGAAAGAAGTTTGTGATGTGCTCTGTGTATCTATGATTCAGAAATTTGAAGCTGACCTGTCTCGTGTTATGTTTGTTGAAGAGGTTGAGTCGAGTTTGAAATTGGCATGCATTGAAGAACTCGTTGAGATGTTAGAATCAAGTAGCTAATGTTGTGTGGTAAGTCTACCGAGTGGGTTAGCATGTTGTGGTGAGAAGGAAAGTGGCTAAGAGCAGACTTCGTGGTGATTCATGTCCGATAAATTTCGGGGACGAAATTTCCTTAAGTGGGGGAGAGTTGTAACACCCGGGTTTGGGGGTCGGAAGAGAATAATATTTAAATAATATTATTTGGGTCTCGGTTTATGATTAAATAATATTATATATTATTTGGACCTTGTGTATTTCTTTATTTTCAAAATAAACATTTTATGTTGGGCTAATTTGAAATAAAACTAAAATTTCATGGATTTTAAAGTAAGGGAGAGTTGCCATCTCATTAATGGCAAAAAGATAAATAAAATGAACTTTTAAAATTAAAACCCCTTTTTGTTGAATTAAACATGTGCTCATCTTCTTCACTCCCATTTCCACCATTCTAACGACAAGTAGAGCTCTCCTCCCCCTTTCACTATTCCATCTCATTTCTCCTCCATTTTGGCTCGGTTTTGAAAGGTAATTACATTTCCGACTTGCTCTCATCTTCCTCTACTTGGAAGTACAAATAGATTTCATTTTCATCAATGTTTTAGAATTTGGGTTTTTCAAAGTTTTGGTTAAAGGTTGTGACTTTATGAGTTTTTATCAAGGCTTTTGGTTTATTTATGTTAGATATGTTGTTTGTGAATCAAATAGTCCAACATATATAATTTTTAGAGTATTTTATTGAGATTCCCGAATTTGGGTATAAATGGGGTTTTTGAAGGGTTTTGGGTGAGTTTTGGGGGTTGTTTTAGTTGGGAATTGATAGCCCAATGGTTGTACTATGGTTAGGGGTTGATTTGGGATCATTTGTGTGTGCAATGGATGTTGGAAACATGGTTTTTGGACATGGTTTTGGGGCTGTCCGAGATTACAAATATTGGGGTTTGATCATGGCTTGCAACGTTGTAAATTGAATTTGAATTGTGTTCCGGGTTGGTCTTTTGATGTTGGGCTGATTTGGAATTGTTTGAAATGTGTTTGAGGTTGTTTAGAAGCGGGAATTTGTGTTGGAGAAGCTTCGGGAAGAAATCCGGAAATTTGAGGGAGGTTGCTTGCTTGGCTTGGAGCTTGGAAGCTTAGGTGAGTGGTTAAATATTTCTAAAATGGTTTGAGTATTGGTTCAAGCATGTGAACCTAGGATGGGCTTGGTAAACCCACCTAGAGTTGGGATTAGAGTGGTAGCCTAATCCTAAACTTTGATTAGAGACTTTGGTTGCACTCTTTAATGGTTGTATATGCCTCGTGTTAAATTGTGATGGTGTTGATTATGTATATGTTGTATACATGTATGTTGAGGCATGTTTGATGCATTGTTATATGCATGTTGATGATAGATATGATATGGTTATACACACGTGCAAAATATGATGTGATATGGTTGTTAATGTTGTACATGTGGTGTTGTCATGTGAAATGAGATTATGAGGTGATTGCTTGATCCGAGGATCATGGTGAGTACATGCTAGGCATGGGAATGTGGCTTGTGCATGACGGTAAGTCATGGTGAGTACGTGCTAAGCACAGAAGTATTATGAAATGATATTGTGAAAGATTAATGAAATGTGTAGTATTGGCACTAGTATGCTTGAGTACAAATGATCGATCATTAGGATGTTTAGTGTGCACACGTGAGTCAAAATGCGCGCGTGGTCTTGATGATGGTAGTCATCAAGATGGAGTACGGGTTCGCCCGGAAAACTTCTTTTATATAATAGTCGGTGATGAGTGGAATCCCATCGACGGGCGTGAGGATGAGTGGAATCCCCTCCGCGTGAAATGAGGCGTGAGGATGAGTGGAATCCCCTCCGCGTGAACGGTGATGAGTGTAATCCCACCGTCAGGTAATGGTTGTGTTGTTGGATGTGAGTTCCAACGGTTATCCGCGTATTCGAGTCATAGCTAGGTGCCAATACAGATTGTGGTTTATGTTGCCAATATGTGGTTAATTGTGAGCCAATGTGATTTGGGATGTGTTGCTAACATGGTTTAATATATGTGATTTCATATGTTGTGGATTTAAACGTGTTGAGCATGACATGATATTGAATATATGTTCATGCATCATCTATAATTATGGCTCGTGTGGATCGGAGGTAAGATCATGCATTTTATCTTTGTTGTAGCTCATGCTTGGACCCTGCATTGTCGAAGGTTTATTTTATGAGCTTACCCTCACTAAGCTTTTATGCTTACGCTCTCTTTTGTTCGACAATACAGATCAATGGCTTGTGGGTGGCAAGGGCAAGGAAAGGCCTCCAAGTGTTGCTTACGGTTAGCTCAAGTATGATAGTTAAATTTAAAGATTGTAATAGTAAAGCAATGGGATAGGTGTCGTGTTATGATGCTTTTGGAATATATTGTCGTTGTTGTTGTTTAGGAGCATGTTAGACTCCTCGTATGTGTTTGTTAATTTGGCTTTTGGGATGTATGCCTTGCTTGAAACCATGTTAGTATTTTGCTATCTAGAATTGCTTAAGTGTTGGTTATGTTAAAGCTTAATATCTATAAGGACATGTATGGATGTGTGGCTTGAGATGTTATGCCTTGGTGTTTGGTCTCATTTTATTGATGTTAAAGCATGCTTGTAAGTTGGTTGCCTTAGGATTAATTGCTAGTATGTTGTTGGAGGTTGTGGAGGTGTTTCGGGGCACCCTTGTGCCTTAAAACAGCCAAAATGAGTCTGCAGACAGGGGGCATTTCGAAACGGGCCACCCTGTTTCGATACGGTCCCTTTGCTTTTGGCCAGCCGTTTCGAAACGGATAGGGGATGTTTCGGTACGTTTTAGCTACTGGAATTTTGAGAAATTGACGAGATATAGGCGTACCGAAATGGGTCCTTGGTGTTTCGAAACGGTCAAATTTCGTTGACCACGAGAAGTTGACCGTTGGGGTCGTTTCGATACGGGTCACCCCTATTTCGAAACGGTCTCCTCATGGTTGACCCTAACCTGTTGACTAAGTCAAGGCGTATCGAAACACCCCAAGGGAATTTCGATACGGCCTGCTGTAAAGGGCTAAAATGAGCTGTTTAATGTATCGTCTTGGATGGTCAATGTTGAATTGCTGCTTTTCTGCTGTTGTGCTTCACATAGGATTTAATCATGCCTATAGACAAGATAAATTTAAAAGAAATTTTCTGGTTCGTTAACCGAGGAGGAACCTTAACGGGTTTCGCTTCGGTTTTCCCCGTGTGGCCCACTCGGACCGGTCATCCGACCAGACCGGGACGAGGGGGTTACAATTAGCTTTTACCCTCAACACTCAACCTTTCCATCTTTCAACCTATTCACTTTCCTTTCCTTTACTTTCCACTTCATCTTCTTTACCTATCCATTCATCTCTCTCTCTCTCTCTCTCTCTCTTTTCATTCAAAGAAAATTAAGTTTTTTTTTTCTTTTTGTTGCGAAAATCTTAATGGCGTCTTCATCCAAACCTTTCCAAACCTTTTTCAATGAAGAGATCCAAAAGAAGTATGAAGATAAATTTGCTTCAAAGTCTTTTTGCTTCGAGAGAAACTTCAGTTTCGAGCTCGAGAATGATTAGGCCTTTCCGCCTTAAGTCATAGAAATCATCGCCAAACACAAGTGGAAGACGTTTTTCCAACAAAAGGGTGAGATCTTTCCAAATCTTGTTCATGAAGTTTATGCACATTTAACTACTAAAGCTAACCCATTCTTGATGATTCAAGAAAAATGTGTGCATTTTGATGAAGAGGCTATCAATGCAATGCTGAAGTTGGATGGGGGGAATGAGCATGACGAGTTTGCTGCCAACATGACCGTTGCCAAGAGGAAGACTATCTTGAAAGATTTGTGTGAACCGGGCACGGAGTAGACTGTATCCTCCAAAGGGCACCATACGGTCAAAAGAGTAGCCCTTAAACCACAAGCAAATTGCTGGAACCATTTTCTCAAGGCAAGTCTGATGCCGACGACCCACAATGAGATCGTTTCGGAGGACTGACTAGTTTTGCTGCATTCAATTCTTACGGGCCAGAAGATTAATGTTGGCCGGATTATCATTGATGAGATTTACAAGTGTGCCCTAAAGCCAACCAGAGGGTTGTTCTTTCCTCTTCTTATTTGCAATATTTGTCAGCGGCACGATGTGCCTACGACAGAGAAAGACATTGCCTTCAAAGTGAAGGGTTACACAATTACGCCAGCCGACTGGAAGAACCTCACGAGCATTATTGTGAAGGATACGGACAAGGGTAAGGGCAAATCTGCTACGCCAACACCCAAGGCCAAGGAACCAAAGGCAAAGCCAACAACCTCATTGCTAGCGGAGACAACAGAAAGACTTGCCCAGTTATATCTCCGACAAGAAAAAAAATTTTAAAAAATTAGAAGAGGCTGAGGAGCAAAGGAAAAGGCTATGTCAATATGAGCGCGCTAGAGACGCTGCCATCAAAGAGACCTTGGTGAGTCTTTCCCCTAAGAGTCACGCCAGCGTTCCCTGCCTTCCTAGTGGGAATCTTTGCCGATGATGATGCAACACCAACTAGCCTAGTGCCCAGTCCATTTCGCACTTCAGTGCCCAGTCTAGTTTTGTCCACTGCCACAAAACCTATCTCCCCTCTCAAAGATGAAATTGTCAAGTCTGCTACACCATTAGTATTTGAGGATCAAAGTGAGAAGAAACATGTTGCCCCTACCAAGTCAACTGCCACGCCAACCTCATCTGAGCCGGTGAAGGTTGTGAAAGAAACCCCTATCTCTACTGCCACTCAAGGGTAGAGCAGAAAGAAGAGGATGGCTCATAACCGTGGCAGCCTATCCTAGAGAAAGACCCGAGCCAAATTAACTGTTGAAGCTCGTGCCTCTCAAGGAGGAGCCTCTTATGAAGGAGATTCTTTTTCTTCCTAAACTCTTTACATCTCATTTTTATTGCATTATCATGATCATGCATTTTTAATTTTTAATTTTTCTTTGTATATATGTGTTGCTCCATGCATTAAGGGCAATGCACATCTGGGGTTTGGGGGTGCACATTTCCTCACATTATGCCATGCCATGCATTTCATGTTTATAATTCTGTTTTTCATGCTATGCCATGTAGTTTAGATTAGTCTTGCATATCTAACCACTAAAATAAAAAGTGAAAAAGAAAATTTTGTCTCTGCCAAATTTTGAAGCATGTTAACATTTGTTAGGTAAGTTTAATTTGACTTAGATTTCTATCCAATGGGGAAATTTAAAATCTTTAGATGCTTATGCCAGCAAAATAGTAACGCTAGGATTGCTTGCCAATTGATCTCTAGTTTTGGGAATTGATTTTCACTTAACACATAGTATGCATCTAGTTCATTAACAAACTTAGAATTTTTGAAACTATGCTCAGAAAAAATGATGCCAGAGTAAAAATTGAAAATGAATAAGGCAGCAATGTTCTGCCATGACAATAAAAAAATGAAAATCTCCTCTACCTAGAGATAATAAGTTACTTGAGGTTTCGTGGTATGCTCCCTCTTAGTTATCAAGTCCAAAACTTTAAGTATGAGTTGAAGAGAAAACCTAGTGATGTCTGGATTAAGGTGAGGATTTGTGGTATGCTCTCTCTTATTACTCACGCTAAAAAGTATCACGAGGTTAGCTTAAGTTAATGCCAGAAAAAAAACCCTAGGCAAGAAAAGAGAAAAATATTATAATTCTGAGTTTAGGTAGTAGATTTGACTAAGGGAGTTAGTGGACACTTGATGCATATTGCCTACACTTCATGCACTATCATGTCTTAAGACTAGAGTTATATTGATGCTCTTGAATTTTCTATCTGCTTGGCATTACTGCACTGAGATAATTGAGGACAAACCTATGCCAACCTTTATTTGCCAGCATCGGTTGACATGCCAACCAAAACTTTGCTGAGGTATCATTTTCATTATTTTTATTTTTATTTTTCATTTTCCATTACTTGAGGACAAGCAATAAGCTAGGTGTGGGGGAGTGTTGACGCTCCAAAAGTACTAAATTTTATGCTTATTTCATATGTTCTTTCTTGTCTTTTAAGTACATTTAGCTGCATTTAGGTTGTAAAATCATGCATTGCATAAAGAGTTAGGATTTGGTGTTATGCCAGTGTGAAGGGGTTGTTTTGGCACCTTTTTGTAGGTTGGCGTAGCTGACGGCACTCTAGATGGCAGGACAGGAGCAGGAGACGACACCAAGGAGGATATCGAGTAGCCGTTGGCGCAGAAGGACCTTTAATGCCAAGCACCGGTCGGTAGAGAAGAATATTTGATGTCAGGCCAAGAAGATGTTGACCCCGAAAACATAGGACCAGATTAGGCTATGAGAAAATAGGGATCAGATCAATCTTTGAGAAAATAGCGGACGGGCAGTGCCAAGCACGATTGACAGTACCATGCCAAGCTATGATGCCGGAGGAGCAATGGCACGATGACGCCAGCCCTAACCTGATCAGCCTTAGATTCAAAATATCAGATAAGATGATCACTATCCTTATCCCTGTACGATCAAATTCAAATTCAAGATAATCCTTGGCTATCCACAAAGTCCTATTTAATCTTGATCAAAGCAAAATGAAGTGGTGAATGAACGAGGAGAGTAATCGGAGATAGGGTGCAACATTCGAGAGCCTGGCCGTGAATAGCTGCATCGAGAGACCCTCTTCTAGCCCATCATCTTTTTTGTTATTTTTTCTTAGTTTTAATGATGATGGATGTTGAAAACGATTATGGTTTTTTGGTTTATACCCTCACCATGAACTGATTTCATAGTTGGTGAGGAGTGTTTGTGTTTGAAAGCTGTTTTTAATGTTTAGTTTTTAATAAATCAACACTGCCTCAGCACTGTTTATCCTATCTGGCATGTTCACTATTTTTAAGTGTTTTGCCAAGCGATAGCTGGCGCTGGCACTACCTTTTTAAAATATTATGCCAAGCGATTGCTAACATAGTTGACTTATTCAAACTCAATATCATAACTGACTTGGGTGGCAACGATCGATTGCTAGATACTAAGGAGAGATGCTTCGAAAGAAAATGTTCAAGTAGATGAACTTACATCGAGAGTGAAATCTACCCCTTAGGAGTAAAGATTGATGCTTAATCGAATTGATTTATGAAAAAACATGCACTGTAGACATATAGGGGTTTTTCCATAATTGATTTAAGGTAATGTCATCGAAAGAGGCATTTCTATCTTTGAATCTGCTCGGCAAACAATGCCAAGACTTGGAGTTTTGATGACTCCACCGACAATGAACAACCCAACCTTTGCCTTATGGCCATCCAAGAAGATTCAAGGGTAACTTCTAATTCATCTATTTCAACTTTTTATTCTTTTGATGAATCACAAGATGTCTATGATGATTTGGTTTTAGAATTTAAAAATCACATTTTGAAAAATAAGAAATTAGTTTCAAACTTGAAAATTCAAAATGATTTTATTTCTAAAACCAAAGTTGAACTTGAAGTAAAACAAAATGAGTTTGAGCAAAAATATGTGGATTTTCAAAACTTGCTTCATAAAGTTCAAGAAGAAAAAGATTTGATTTCCAAAGAGCTTGAAAAGAAAACTAATTTTGGAAAATCAAACTTTTATCAAAGACAATCTAGTGCCCCTATATTTTTAAATGGTACATGTTTTAGAAGTATTTGGTCCCAAAAAGACTAATTACTTCAACTAAAAAGAATGAAATTGAAAAATAGATTCCTAAGGGGACTAAATTATGTGCTACTAACGTCTATGGATCCAAAGCAATTTGGATACCAAAAATTACTTGATTGTCTTGTTTTAGGTGTGATGGAGATTGGTCAATAAAGTAAAACATTGAGGGGGAGCTCCATACACACAGGGAAAGACACTTAAAGAAGGAAGGCTTCACATCATCCCTTGGGTTAAAGTGGTAAAATTTAGTTGAATTTATTTGTTCTTCATTTGATTTATTTTTTTAAATTCAACTAGATTATCATAATTATTTTACTAACCACTTGATGATGCTTTGAGTAAGAGAGAGCCATTTTTAAAACTAAAATGATTTTTTTAACCTCATATTATATCTTGGACTTAACGTATTTTGAATTCTTTTTTATATAACAAAAAGGGGAGAAGTGGTTTGAAAAATTGATTTTTCAAGTAAGAATAAGGGGGCTTGAAATTTTTAATTATGTCTCTTATTCAAAAATTATTTTACAAAGGGGGGGAATCACAAACAATTTTTCAAGTTGTTTTATTATATCAAAAATGGAGATATTGTTAAGATATATGATTTGATATAATAATTGAAAAATTGATTTTGACTAAATTGAAAAAGATTTCAAAATTTTTTGTAGTCCAAACAACTTGAAAACATATTTAAGGGTTTTTACAAGGCTTTGGAATTAACTTAAAATGTTTTAAAGTAGCCAAAACCTATGTTTTTAATGTTACAGTACCAATACAGTGTATACCGTATCTATACCCCTTAGGGTTTCAGCTACAGGAAAATTCCATTAGCCAAAACCCGTACCGATACGCCATTGCAATATTGATACGGAGAGCTTTAAAACCCCAAAACGGCTAGTCGCATATCGATACGATTTTATTGTGTACCGATACGCCTTAACTGCTCTCAATAGTCATTTTCCCAACGGCTATTTGAAATGTAGGCCGTACCGATACGCTCGTAAGCGTATTGATACGCATATGCTGAAGCAAGCTCAATGACTAGTTTCTAAGAAGGTCGTATCGATACAGTGACATGAGTATCGATACCCTACTGCCCATAACTACATTTATAGAGGGAAATAAAGACCTTAACGACTCGAATTTAATCTCAACGGTCTACAACGACTAGAAGCTCATTTGGGAGTATAAAAGGGATCTCCAAGCATCTATAGAAGACTAGTGATCCTCAAGTCAACATATTATGATCAAAGAAATGTATCAGTGCCTAATTGTGTCATTCTTGTATAGACAAAGCACTTGTGAGCTTGAATGTTTATGTATGCTCAAGTGTACTAGGTTTTGGGTGAGTGCTTAAGAGTGCAAACATCAACCTTGTAAGAGGGATTTTAGTTTGCTTATCTTTATGTAGAGCGTTTGGGTGTTCTCCATTTATGAGCGCAAGTGCACACTCCTGTCAAGTTATAGTATAAAAAAGATAATTTGCCACAGGGATTGGACAGATTGATTCGAGTTGTAAGTCTTGCACAAGAAAAGTTAATGCACAATTAAATTGGATGGTTGAAAGAGAAAGTAAAATAAAAACACAAGTAATTAAAGAGGAAGTGATGAGATTGATAAAGAGGGCAGGGTTATGCTGCTGCTTAGTGTGAAACTGTGTTGAATAGGATAAGCTGTTTTGCGCTGCTAGATTTTGTTGCCTTGGCGGGAGATGGCAGGTAGACTGCTGAGACCCTCTCGCTGCCTCGGTAGGGGAGTGGAACTATGTCTCGGCGGCAAACTTATCAAAACTACAAGGCTCGGCAGAACGCTTCGAAAGTGACTCCGCTTATGTCTAATTTAGAGTTCTGTTGATGCCCACTGCAGATAATACCAGTCGCGACGTGAATCGTGCAAAGACATCAATGTTGATTCCTCCTCTTTTAGCCGCATTAAACCCTAAACCTCTGTCTAGGCCAGATTGATCGCACCGTCTATAGATGAAATCGTACTTACTCATTTCCCGAGTTCAACTCTCTCAATACCGAACAAATGGATAGAATTCAACTAATCTTTCTCCTTAATTGAAAACTATGAAGAACATGAAATAAGTAAACCTTGTAATTTTATTTGCAAAAACAAACTTGAAATCCTAAACAACTGTTCTCACAACTAATTGCAACATAAACTAAATCCAAGGAGAAATTTAGAACATGTCGGCGGCAAGAAAACCTAATCTATGCCTAAGGAAAACCTAAGCTCTCTTGAATTAGAGTTACAATGGGTATATATAGGCATTAGCTAGGTCTAGTCCTTCTTGAAGTATAAGTCTTAAAAGTAGCTTTTTATATTAAATGTGGCTTTAAACTCTGACTTATTTGAGTTGAATGTGGATTTTATCACATTGCCTTGCTCCGCAAGTAATCTCAAGATCCTTCTTTGGAAGCTTTGCCCGCTGCTACAGATGTCGGAAAATTGAGTGGACAACATCGATAGAATCAGCATTGTCTGCTCTACAGTTCGCACTCCAGTTCTCCAACTCCATAGTCTGCTGTCTTAAACGACAAAGTGGGCGGTGACAGCTATTCGGCAGCTGATGTCTCTGTCTAGAACTGCATCATTACAGCTCCTAGGTTCGCTGCCTCAGCATCACATCCTCGGATCCTCTTTCCCTCTATCAACCTCTAGTACCTAAAACCGAAAGTACACTAAAACAATACATTTTCTTTACCAAATAAACGATAATCTAGAAAAATATGGAAAAGTAAAGAAATACTGTAAAATGCAATGCATGGTCCTGATTATGCCTAAAATGCACTAAAAACAACAATAGTATGAGATGGAATGTGCATGAAATATAGAACTTGTGGACACTTTACACGCCCCCAAACTCGAACTATTGCTTGTCCTCAAGCAATGCAACCTTAACATAATTGCCCTTATATTAACCAGAAAGAAAAACTTGTTTTCAACTTGATTTAGTACCTCAAGGCTATGACACCTATATTAGATTAGTGAAGGGAACTTAGCAAGAAAATAACCCAGAATTAATTTCTATAATACCGGTGCAATGTGTGCAGAGTTGTGTACAGGCTGAATATGCAGAATAACTAGATAAACAAAGATGTTGTTGTGATATATAAGGTTGCGGCCGAGACATCACAGTTAAGCACAATATTTAATCATGGCAATGAGGGCTTCAACTTATCACAACTACTCTTCTAGGTCTGAAATTAAGATAGGAGCAAACTACAAAACCCCGAACCCATGGAGTAGAGTCATCTCATGAAGACTTTCATTCACTCATGCTAATTTGTCTGTCACGTCAAAATTTTCAGATTCATGGAATTTGATAGCAGCGGAGTGTCCTCGCACATGTTTCTTCCTAGAGCCTGTTGCGGGCACCTCTAGGGTAAACAACAATGTTTCTTTGTTTTTCTTTTTCTTTTTTCTTTTTTTTCTATTGCCGTGGCAGTGCTGCATTTTTCTGTTCCTGTTTTCTACCTCGGCGGCTACTTGCAACCACTGTTAGAACTTTGCAAAGAATTCTAAAAACAAAACAGACATTGTTCATTTGATATTCTAGCAAATTCAGCACGTAACAGAAGTGCTTGACAGTTTTAACAAATTACAAAAAAAGTCTAAGTCATCTTGCATGATTTTCCCATATTAAGTTCAATTTATTTATTGGTGCGAAAAGAAGTAATCGACTAACTACCATAGGCCCAAGTTATGTAACAATTTTTTTCTCTTCTGATTAACATTAAGGCAAGTACAATGCAACCCATATGCTACTAAGTATGCCTAGACAAAAAAGATGTGAGAGCTATCCTCCCCAAACTCGAGATGGGCATTGCCCTCAATGTACAAAATAAAAACAGAAAATAAAAAAAAATAGAAATACAAGTGATATATAAAAAATAGAAAAATAAAATAAAGAAAAGAGAAAGAAAATAACTAGAAATTTGCTGAGGGTTGATAGTAGGCTTGAGTCTTTGCTGCTGCTGAGGAGGAGGAGGATGTTTGGATGATTAGGCGGCGACCAACAGATGTCCTGGCAGCAGAATTGGTAGGGGAGACCTTTGCTGTCCGCGGCGGCTGGAATCTTTTGAGCGTGGGACGAGGCTCTTGTTGAGGTTCGGCAAGGGGAGCGACAGGAGGTGCTTCGCTCTCTTCTGACTCTGTCTCGTCATCCACAGGCTCGACAACTATGATGTGCCGCTTTCTCTTCCTGGTTCCTACCTTTGTTGGTGCTGACGGAGGGTCTATTGCCATTAAGATGGCCGCTGCTACTGTTGGTGGTGGTGCTGGCGACTGCTGCTCAATCTCCTCTGATGAGAAGGTGTTAGCCACCGTTGCTGTTGTGCAAGGAGGTGGATAGTGTTGCTGATGTCTATCGGGGGAGTTTGCCACTGTGTTGGAAGCGGAGGTAGCTGAGTATGACAGGTAGTGCGTTAGAGACGACATTTGTCTGCGGAAGGTGGGGTGGCGGGCAGCGACAGCTGATGGCGTTCCTTGTTCTAGGGCAACTACGACAGCTAAGTCTATTGGGTAAGGTGGTAAGGTGGGGCCGTCATCGGGATACTTCTCCATGAAATAAGCCACAAAGGCTTCTTGACCTCCCCCACATATTTCATGAAAGTTAGTTGTTGCTGCTCGATGCGCTTGGTGCTGTCGATAAGGGTGTACAGCAGCGTGAGGACTTCACTGGCTGGGGCAGCTTCAGTACTGCTAGGGGGGATGAAGTGTCGGGCTGGGCGGCAGAGGGCTGGCTAGGCGTTATGGGCTATGTCTCCTAGGCCTGCATCATTTGCAGGTGGAATTTTCTGGTCCACCCCTCCTTAGCTATCGTCATCTCATCTTTGGGGTCAGTCGGGACTTTGAAGTTGGTTCAAAGGCCGGTGATGGGGGACGGAAAGTACAACCTGCCCTTCGTCTTTCGGAAGCAGGTGTAGATCTCCTTGCATATAATCTCCCCGACATTGATGAGCTGGTTCGTCATGATGCTATGGATGAGTGCAAGGCGCGGCCGGTCAACAGTGGAATTGTGGGTGGTGGGCAGCAGACGCCTCTTGATAAATGTGTTCCATAGCATAGCCTCAGGTAGCAAGTGGCGGCGTTGGATAGATCCTCCATGCTTTCTTGCCAACCACTGCGTGTAGGGCTTGCATAGCTTGGCCTTGAGTTTCTCATAATCGGCAACCGTCAGTGAATGCCTCCACTCCTCGTGAGGGTTGTCGTTCATATCTAGGCCATAGAAACTATTGATTACGGCAGTGTTGAGCTTGACAGGTTCCCCTCGGATGAACACGAACGACATCTCAGGGCGGGGATGGTGGGCATAGAACTCCCTGGCCATGGTGATGTTTGCTATCTCCGGCTGTCGTGCGAATATTTCTCATCCCTTGTTGTGGATGGTTTCGAACAGATTTGATTCTAGGCCGAGATCTCCTGTCTGCCTTGTATAATGAAAGCCTTGCTCCTCCCATATGGCTTGTTTTGTGAACTGGGTTCGGTATCTCCTTTCATCTTCGCGGGAGAAAAAGCGTTGGAATGTGGGTTTGGGTGTCGATGTTGAAGCCATGTGAGACGGTTGAAGTTTACTGAAACTTGAGGGAAAATAAAGTGAGAGCAGTGGATGCAAGAATAAGATAGCAAGAACGTGAAGTAAAATAAATGAATAAAGTGAGAAGGGTTTAAATAGAGGTTGTCGAGCGGTTCCGTGGCAGCATTAATTGTCTAACGGTCCAACTGTCTCGCGCACGTTACAGGATTTATGCTCATTATTTTTGTAGCCGTTAGCAGCTAGCTGTTAGTGGGTAACTAGCCGTTACACGTTTTCTGCGCTGGGCTGCCCTAGGCTGTCTCGGCGGGATGGTGGGCGGGCTCCTTGCTGGGCATTCTTCTTGATCTGGCTCTTTTATTCCTTATCCTAAAATACTAAATAAAGATAACTAAATATTAAAAATAAATTCTGAAAATTAAAAAATGTGGAACTTAATTTAATCCTAAAAATTGCAATAAATTAAACTCTAATCCTAATGCATAAAATAAAAATAAAGAGAATATAAAAATTAAGTTATGTTGGGAGTGCATTTGGGTGCATCTCCCAGACATAACCACTTCCTGAGGTAATTTGGCTTGTCCTTCCCTTTTGGGGGGTCCTCTTGTTCCTGCAGGTGATGTGTTGTTGGGTTTTTCAGCCTGCCCTTGAGTCTGTCGCGATAGCTGCTGCCTTGACCTATCTCTATGCTGATTTTGGCAGCCTTAGCATCTGGGCTTCCTTCCTTTTCTTTTTCTGAGGGTTGTAGCACATTTAACTTTATGCTCTGGTTGTCAACCCTCATGGTCAGCTCTCCATGTTCCACATCTATTAACGCTCTGCTCGTGTCCAAGAATGGTCGCCCAAGGACGATAGGGGCTTTTTCATCGGCCTCACAGTCTAGGATGAGGAAATAAGCTGGAAGAATAAGGTTGCCCACTTTCACAAGGATGTCTTCGATCTTTCCCTTTGGTTGTACAAAAGAATGACCGGCAAGATTTAGCATGACGGAGGTAGGTTTGCCTGGCCCAATTCCTAATTTATCGAAAACTACTTTAGGCATTAAGTTGATGCTAGCTCCCAAGTCGCACAGGGATTTTGTTTCGTGCTTGCTGCCTATCCTACATGGGATAACAAAGTTGCCCGGGTTTGCTTGCTTAGGCGGTAATTTGTTGTGTCGCATTGCCATGCACTCCTCTGTTACAGCAACAGTTTCGAATTCCCCAATCCTCTTCCGTTTAGAAACCATGTCCCTAAGATACTTGGCATAGTTGGGCATGTTTTGAATGGCTTCTATTATGGGGGATGTTTATGTGCACATGCTTTAGAATATCCATGAATCTCCTGAACTGGTGTTCTTGCTTCTGGTTCTTAAGCCTCTGGGGGAGGAATGTGCTGGCAGGCAGATTTCCTTTATACGTTCTTTGCAGGGGAACTTTATCTGTGGAGGATCAGCTGTGTCAAAACTGCTGTCATGTTCAACTGCCGGGGCAGCTGGTGGTGTTACTGTCGCGACAAGCTGTTCTTTCTGTGTTGGCTGTGTTTCTGGTTATTTTTCCTTCCTGGGTTCATCCAACTGCTTTC
The DNA here is from genome assembly GCA_030270665.1 of Hibiscus trionum. Taxonomy (NCBI): domain Eukaryota; kingdom Viridiplantae; phylum Streptophyta; class Magnoliopsida; order Malvales; family Malvaceae; genus Hibiscus; species Hibiscus trionum. The sequence goes on from BSYR01000037.1 coordinate 3,103,241, forward strand.
CACTTCTTGTAGATATTGCTTTGCACTGCTCATAAGTGGGCTTGGCTGCTGCTTCTGCACTGCTGGATGCTACTCTGAATGTCATGCTGCTGAAGATCTCCGTGAACTGCCCAAATTGGGTCTCCAAGTTTTTTTATAGCAGCCTCCTGGTTGTTCATCTTCATCTCCGTTCTGTCCATGAAAGACTCAGTTTTTTTAATAAATTTATTAGTGCGAATAATAAAATCACTAGTTTTAGATATAAAAGTATGAAGAGTTACTTCTAGTGAGTTATTGTTTTGCGGCTGCTGAGCCTGCTGTCTGGACATGTTTTGTTGGTAGCCTCCATGTTGCTGTTGTGGATTGGAGCAGTCTTAGGATTGCTCTAGGAGAAGTTAGAATGGTTCTTCTATCCAGGGTTGTAGGTGTTCTGAGCAGATCTGATGTTCCTCTCGTATCCTCCCATAAAGTTGGCAGATGCGGTGCATTTAGAGGAATCATGGTTGCCTACACACTCATCACAAAATGTCTCTACAACCTTGGCCTCATATACTTGCCCAGTCTATTTCATTATGCTCATAACCAGCTATGGAAGCTTGTTAAGGCGGGCATTGACAGATTCTGAGGCTTGTACTTCATTTACAGCAGCTGACCGCCTAATGCCACCTCGGCGGGCTGTTGGGTACTTGTAATCGTTCTTGGCGGCTTGGTTTAGGATCCGCGGTGCCTTCTCTGGTGGTCTGCCGAGGATGATTCCATTGGCTGAGGCATCAATCATCATCTGTGTTGGGTAGTTCACCCCGTTATAGAACATTGATACATGTATCCAAGCTGGGAAACCATGTAGCGGGCAGTTGTTCAGCATCTGTTGGTACTGCTCCCATGCTTCATACATCGGCTCGTCATCCCCTTTCCGGAAGGCTGTTATTTCATTTCGCAGTCTGTCTGTGACATTGGATGAGCTGAAACGGTCCAAAAAGTCCTTACACAGCTTTGTCTATGTGTTGAACGATCCTGCTGGCTAGTTGTTTAACCACTATTTTGCCATATCCCTCGGTAAATAGGGAAATATTCTCAGCCTCAGTATGTCTTGATGGACTCCGTGCATTTTGAATGCTCTGCATATGTCTAAGAATCCTTTCAAGTGCTGTCGTGCATCATCTGTGGCAGTCCCTTCAAATTGCCCTAACGTGTTGATCATGTTAAACATAACGGGCTTCAGCTCGAAGTGATCCGCCTCAATCTCAAGTTTTGTCATTGTCGGATCGAACCCTCTGAAGTCATGTTCTAGATAATCCATGGTGGTTCGAACATACTGTGGCTGCCTGGGTGGCACTTACTGTTCTCTGAGTGGCGGGTCTTGCTGCCCGTCCCTGCCATTCACAGCATTGCTGGCAGGGTTGTCGTTCTCCATGTTTACCTTTGCTTTTGCTTTTTCTTCTTTAGTTTTCCCAAGGGCTTCTCTGATTTCCTTCTTGAGTTCTCTTGCTCTTCGTTCGATATCGTCATAATAAAGGATTTCTCCTTTTGGGTTTTCCCTGGTCTTACACTAGTAAAGGAAACCGTAATTTTTTCTGATTAAAATAAAAATAAAATGTAAAGAAATAAAAGTACAAAAATTAAAGACGAATTTCACTATTACCAATCCCCGAAAACGACGCTAAAAACTTGTAGAGCATTTGGGTGTTCTCTATTTATGAGCGCAAGTGCACACTCCTGTCAAGTTATAGTATAAAAGATATCGTCTCCCACAAGGATTGGACAGCTTGATTCGAGTTGTAAGTCCTGCACAAGAAAAGCAAATGCACAATTAAATTGGATGGTTGAAAGAGAAAGTAAAATAAAAACACAAGTAATTAAAGAAGAAGTGCAGGGTTATGCTGCTGCTTAGTGTGAAACTGTGTTGAATAGGATAAGATGTTTTGCGCTGCCAGATTCTGCTGCCTCGGCGGATGATGGCAGGTAGACTGCTGAGACCCTCTCGCTGCCTCGGCAAGGGAATGGAACTGTGTCTCGGCGACAAACTCTGCAGAACTACAAGGCTCGGCAGAAGACTTCGAAAGTGACTCCGCGTATGTCTAAGTCAGAGTTCTGTTGATGCCCACTGCAGATAATACCAGTCGCGACGTGAATCTTGCAAAGACAGTAATGTTGATTCGTCCTCTTTTAGTTGCCTTAAACCCTAAACCTATGTCTAGGCCAGATTGATCGCACCGTCTATAGATGAAATCGTACTTACTCCTTTCGCGAGTTCGACTCTCTCGATACCGAACAAATGGATAGAATTCAACTAATCTTTCGCCTTAATTGAAAACTATGAAAAACATGGAATAAGTAAACCTTATAATTTTATTTGCAAAAACAAACTTGAAATCCTAAACAACCGTTCTCACAACTAATTACAACAAAACCCAAACCCAAGGAGAAATTTAAAACATGTCCGCGGCAGGAAAACCTAATCTATGCCTAAGGAAAACCTAAGCTCTCTTGAATTAGAGTTACAATGGGTATATACAGGCATTAGCTAGGTCTAGTCCTTCTTGAAGTAGAAGTCTTCAAAGTAGCTTTTTACATTAAATGTAGCATTAAACTCTGAATTCTTTGAGTTGAATGTGGACTTTATCACGTTGCCTTGCTCCGAGTGTAATCTCAAGATCCTTCTTTGGCGACTCTGCCCGCTGCTACAGGCGTCAGAAAATTGAGTGGACAACATCGATAGAATCAGTACTTTCTGCTCTACAGTTAGCACTTCAGTTCTCCAACTCCATAGTCTGCTGTCTTGGGCGGCAAGGTGGGAGGCGAAAACTACTCGGCAGCTGTTGTCACTGTTTAGAACTGCATCATTACAGCTCCTAGGTTCGCTGCCTCAGCATCACATCCTCATATCCACTTTCCCTCTGTCAACCTCTAGTACTTAAAACCAAAAGTACACTAAAACAATATCTTTTTCTTTACCAAATAAACGATAATCTAGAAAAACATGGCAAAGTAAAGAAATACTGTAAAATGTAATGCATGGTCCTAATTATGCCTAAAATACACTCAAAAACAGCAATAATATGAGATGGAATGTGCATGAAATATAGAACTTGTGGACACTTTACACTTTATCTCTTGTAAAGAGGGTTTGATCAAGCTTTCGGGTAGAAAGCTTTGATCGTTGTAAGGGTTTCCTCTTAAGCCTAGAAAAGGGGACGAATTTCTTAGTGAAACTGGTTGAAATCTTTAGTGGGAAAGCTAAGGTAGTGGATGATGGCTTTGTTTTGAAAGTCGAACCACTCTAAATCTTTGTGTCTTTTATTTTTCGCTTCCACCACCAAATCACCCAAATAGCACAACTTCTCCACCACTCGGCAAGCTAAATCGATTGAAGTAAATTGAGTCTATCGAGCCTAAAGAAAGTCTGCAATCGTGCTAGGCGAGTCCTTTTTCGAAATAAGGACCAAAAAAGTTGAGTTAGCGTCACTCGACAATTTGCCCGTAAGGTGAAACTGAGATAGAAGGTGCAACACATATTCCTTAGCAAATTCACACCCTCGCTTATAAAACTCAAAGTTAAACCCATCTGGACCAGGGGCTTTCGAACCATCGCAACTCCAAATTGTATCTCGAATTTCCTCGAGGGAGAAAAGAGCTATCAAATCCAACATCGCTCTATCCCCAATTTTCTTAAACGCACCCTCAATTGTCCAATTAGCTAAACGAGGCTATCAAGAAAAATGTGCCTTGAATTCTCGGCACACCAAAGCACGTAACCGAGAAGGTTTGGTTTCCCACACACCATGTATTTGCAGCCTCTGAATTGTATTTCGAGCTTCCCGGATCTTAGCAACACATTGAAAAACTCGTATTTCGATCACCCAAACGAAGCCATGTTGCCCGAGACTTCTATCTCCAAATAGATTCTTTCCGAGCGATAGCTTTCCATAATTCTTTGTACCACAACCGTCATTATTCCAACGCTTCATCTAACACCTCACCATCAGCCAACTCTCTATCCACTCCTGCAATAGAAGATCGAACAAATTCAATAATATTATCAACATCCCAAAAATCAAACCGATTCCATGCTCGAAGGAAAGCTTTCAAATGCTTCTATTTCACTGCAAAATTATCATTCACAATCCCTATAGACGATATGCGTTTCCATTCTAGAGCGAACCAACACACATTAGACTCAATATCCATCCAAAAATTCATAAATTTAAAGGGTCTCAAACCCCAATCACGATCATCGCACAAAAGAAGCAGTGGCGTATGATCTGAAATGTCATGAGGCAAACATAATTGCTGTAGAAAACAAAAGCTCTCAATCCGGATATTAGAGACTAAGAAATGGTCAATCCGACTACATCTACTACCATGACCGAACCAAGTAAAACGCTGCCCATTAAGAGGTAAATCCACCAAGCTTAAATGTTCAATAAAATTTGCAAAATCTGCCATTTCAGAAGTAAATGAAGTACAACCACCCATTTCCGAAGGTCCTCGGACTGCGTTAAAATCGCCCGCAACACACCACGCTCCTTTAAAATTTAAAATTCGATTCAATAAAACCTCTCATAGCGTGTAGTGATCATGGTTGTCCCAAGACGCATAAATAGAGAAAAAATAACATTGTATTGCTTCTTGTACTCAACGACCCTGAAATTAGAAAAATGTCGATCCACCTCTGAAATTTCTAAAAAAACGTGAAGATTCCCAAATGGTTAAAATGCCCCCTGAAGCTCCAACCGAAGGAGAGAATGTAACGCCCCGGTTTTGGGCTTAGAAGTTTTGGGCGTTGACCGGTTTGGTCAAAGTGCTGTTCGAATCTAAAGAGGTGAAATTAGGAAAGCCTAGTTCGGGTTGCATTAAAAATATGGAAAAATGTTCTAAAATCATCTTTTAATATAATTATGTGAACTGTGAAATCAATTTTGAAAAATGGGTTTTGGAAGAGTGACATTTTGGTTAGTGACCAAAATGTAATTTTTGAAAGTTTTGTGACTGTTTTATAAAGAGTTGAAACGTTAAATCTTTAAAGAGCTATTATTCCAAAAGTAGTTTCTCCAGATTTTTCTAAGATATTTTGAGATTTATTCTGATTTTAAAACATATCAAAAGTGGAGGGAAAGGCCATTTGGCTATTTTCTTAACTAACTTTTCTATTTTCTTTCTCTCATTTTCTCTCAATCCAAACATTTGTTTTCCAGAGAGTTGTTTCTGATTTTCTCACCTAAAATCCTCCTTTCAACATTCTTTTGATTCCTAATCAACATATCTTCAAAACCTCATCATTTGCTAGTTGATTCAACAAGGTTTTTGATTCCAAAAAGTGGAGAAACACAAGTTTGGAGGTAAGAACGTCCTTCTCCTCTAAACTATCAGTTCTTTACTGAAATTCCCAAGTTCTCAACTCTTAATTGAAGTTTTATTAAAGGATTTTAAGTGGTGAAATGGATCTTGGCTTATAATGCAAGATTTGGTGATTTTTGATGATTTTCGTTAGATATGATTAATCTGTGATTTGAGGTGTGTTTTTGATGTTAAATGAACTCTAAATTGATAAGGAAATGAGTTTTGATTAATGCAATCCCGGATAGGTTGTGTTTCCTAAGTTTAGCTTGTGATTCTTGGATGTTTTTGTGGTGATCTTGTGGATCTGATGTTGCTGGAGGTATAAGGATGTTTATAGGTTGTTTTTAGATGTTAGATGGTGTTAATGGATGTTAGGTTTTGCTGGTTTATGGCTGGGCTTTGTTGAGAAGTGGTTTTGATGCGATTTCGGTTGTGTTTGGTGGCCGAAATTGGAGTGTGAATGAGAGCAACGAGTTTGAGTGCTTTCATTGAAGCTTTTGATGCATGATGATGCATTAAATCTCTGCTTTAATGTGTTTAATCAGGGGAGGCATCTTTGGATCCAAGTGGTGGTGATCCGGAGGCTTGATTTGGTGCTTTGGCAAGAGGCGAAGTGGAATCGGTGAGTGAAATTGGGTTTTCGGCTTTGAAACCAATGTCTTGGGAGCTTAGTTTAAGTCTAAACAACTTTGCTAAGCTCAAGTGTAAGTTTTCGGAAATACTCTCTAGTGGTGGCCATGATTTGGTTGTTGTGCAATGTGGTTTATTGCATGTTTTAAATTCTGTTTTGAAAGCATGATTTAGCATGGTTAATGCTGTTTTTGTAAGCCACATGTGTTGAAGGAAGCTCAAGGTAAGAGTTCCTTGTTTTTGGACATTGTTTAAATGTGGATTGATGCTTTAAAATGCATGATGTTTATGGCTTGGTTAAATGCTTTAAAACAGTGAAATATTGATGATAAATGATGTATATTGGCAAGTGATGTTTTGAAAAGGTTGAGGTCACTAAGGTGGTTAAAAGTCCTTGAGTGAGCCTTGTTACTTAAGAACATCAAGGTGGTTAAAAGTCCTTGGATGATTCTTGTTACGGACACAAAGGTGTTTAAAAGTCCTTGTGTGGTCCTTTCTATGGTGTTTAAAAGTCCATAGGCCAAGGTGTTTAAAAGTCCTTGGGGTCAAGGTGTTTAAAAGTCCTTGAGGTAACTTATATCATGGTGTTTAAAAGTCCATGGCCAAGGTGTTTAAAAGTCCTTGGGGTCCAAGGTGTTTAAAAGTCCTTGGGGTGGAAGTTGATGAACTTGTTTTCAAAGAAATGAATTGTATCACTTGTGGCCAATATGACATGTAATGAAATGAAGCATGAGATGCTTGTTAAAGTATGCTTTTGAGCATGTGTAAATGATGATTTGAAGCATGATTTATAAGTGTTTTATAAATGCATTATTGGATGGTTTTATTGAGCGTTCCTCACTAAGCTTTTGCTTACGCTCTCTTTGTTTTCTCAAACCAATATTGCAGAGCATTAAAGTACTTTGAAGGCAGCAAGGAAGGCAAGCATTCAAGTGGTAGTAAAGCTCAAAGTATGGAAGGTTTTCTTAAGTACATTTAGCTTTTGGGTAATTTGGCAATGGGGGACCAATGTATATGTTTTGGGAGATGTTTAGTACTCCCTAAGTATGTTGTTTGATGTTGAGAAGGTTGGTTTTTGTGGTTGGCCTTTATATGCTTGAATTGGAAGTTTATGCTTGAATGGCTTACTTGTGTAGGAAGCATGCCTATAGATTTGGGGCTTTTTGCTTATGATGTTATTTTGTTGAATTAAAGATGCTTATATGTCCCTTCTATGTTTAATTGCATGCTGGTAAAGTTTGGTGGCGTTTGGTGCATGATTGGATGTTTAATTGCATGTTTAATAATGCTTTTTGAGGCAATTTGTGCAGGGTGTTTCGGAACAGCACCTACCGTTTCGGAACGGGTGCCTTAATTGTGCCCAGGCGTCCGAAACGGGAGGGGCCGTTCCGAAACGGAAAGGCTACTGCCAGACCCCCGTTTCGGTACGCATTGCGGAACGGCCCCGAGTTTCGAAACGGGCTATGCCTGTTTCGGAACGGGTGACCGTTGGGGGCTGACATTGGCAGTTATATGTTTTGGAATGTTTGCGTTTTGGTCCTGAAACTTGTTTGTGCAATTGTATGAGTTTGGGAAGTCCTTTTGAGCTGAAATTTTACAGAGAAGCATGAAACATGATTAATTTCAAGATGGTAACTTCAATTTGGGTTAAGTCCTTATAATTATCAGAATTTACAATTTGGTCCCTAAAGTTGTAAATTGTTCAATTGGGTCCCTGTTAGATCTCTGATGTTTATGATCTTTGAGTATGCTATTGTATGATCATATCTAAGGATTAATTTGCATCTAGACAAGTTTAAAAAGAAAAAAAAGGGTCGTTAATCAAGGTTGACTTTCGGGTTGACTTTGGTTTTCCCCGTGTGACTTTCTTAATTCGGGTCAACCGTCTAGGCCGGGTTAAGGGGGTTACATTTGGTGGTATCAGAGCTGAGTTCTCGAGTAATTGGGAATGTATGTATGCATGATTGAAGTATGTATGCCTTGTATGCTTGTTGAGTGAAAGCATGTTTAATGGCTTGTGATTTTGATGCAATTGAAGTATGTGCTGTGATGTAGCATGTAGTGGGTACCCATTGCCAAATCAAAGCTAAAGGAAAGATGTTGATTTGAAATGAAATTGAGCTTGAATACTTGGATTGCTTACCTTGCTGGGCCTGACTTTGTTTTATTTGTGTTGTGATTGCATGGTAAAAGTATGGCACCACGTAGAGAGTTACGAGGTAATGTGCGAGCTACGGCTCCTAATGAGAACGAGAATGAGGAAAACACGGGTAGTGCAGTGTTACCTCCTCCTCCACCTGGTGGTGGTGGTGCTGGGACTGAGGAAGCTGGAGCTGCAGCTGGCGCTGGAGCTGCTGGACCTGGGGCTGGTCAGGAGCAAGCTATGCCTGATATGACGATGTTAGTGCAAGCTATTGCTGGTGCTTTTCAAGCAGCGGTAGCTGGGGCTCGTGGAGCGGGGCATCAGGAAGATGCTGGTGTCAGACTACCTTTGGAGCGTTTGCGCAGTCTTGGTGGAACTGAGTTCAGGGGTATGTCTGCTGAGAGTTCTGAAGCTTGGCTAGAGAGTACCAAGCGAATCTTGGGTCAGATGAGCTGCACGGATGTGCAAAAGCTGGGTTGTGTTGTGTCCTTGCTGCAGAAGGATGCGTATACGTGGTGGACAACCACTATTGCTGGGATGGCAGAAGCTGATGTGACTTGGACATTCTTTCAGAATGTGTTCAAGCGGAGATATCTTGGTGTGAGATATCTTGATGAGAAGAAGCGTGAATTCATGTCTCTTACCCAAGGGAGCATGAGTGTGGCTGAGTATGAGGTGCAGTTTGTGCGACTCAGTCAGTATGCACCGGAGCTGGTACCTGATGAGCGGGCAAGGTGCGAGAGGTTCCGTTATGGTTTAGAGACGGATGTGAAAATGTATTTGCTGGCCGCCGAGTATGATGATTTTGACGTGTTGGTGGGCCGAGCCAAGGACGTTGAGATGAACTTGAGTTTATCTGCTAAGGGTGCTGGCAAGCGAGCTGCTGAGTATAGTTCTGGAGGTGGACGGAACAAGAGGGGACGTGATCAGAAGTATCAGTCTTCAGTTAAGAGAGGTGGTGGTGCACCTGCTAGAGGAGGCAATGCTAGAGCTGATCCGAGTGCTTGTTGGATCTGTGGTTCACGTGGTCACATGAAACGTGACTGTCCCCGTGCTGTGAGAGAGGTGCAAGCTCCTGTTGCGGCAGCTGGTAATGGGTGCTGGAATTGTGGATCCGCAGACCATTTGAGGCGTGATTGTCCTAGGTTGGCTGGTGATCAGGTGCGTGCTCCTGTTGTTGCTGCACCGCAGAGAGGTCGTGGGCGCGGCCGTGGTAATTTCCAGAGGAGAGAGGAAGGTGGTCGTGGAGTGGCCCATGTTGTGGCTATTCAGCCTGAAGGTGGAGGTCAAGCGAGGGTGTATGCTCAGCGTGAGGGAAGGAATGATGCGGATGTGATTGCAGGTACCTTTACTTTGCAGTCCTTGTCATTGCTTTCATTGATTGATTCTGGATCTACGCATTCATACATTTTGCGTGAGCATGCTGAATTGCTTGGGTTGCCTGTTGAGTCTTTGGATGTTGGTGTTCGTGTCACTAGTTCTTTTGGTGAGACTGTTGTGACTCGTAAGCTTTATAGGAGGTGTCCCTTGGTTATTCAAGAACATGTTTTTCATGTTGATCTTATGGAGTTACCTTTTTATGGTTTTGATGTAATCCTTGGTATGGATTGGCTTGCTGAGCATCGCGCTGTTGTGGATTGTGAAAACAAGCGAGTTTCGCTTAAGCTTGTGGATGATTATGAAGTTGTTGTGGTTGGTGAGAATGTGAAGTTTCTTGCCAATATGGTGTCTACCTTGGAGGCGAGCAGGATGCTGAGGCAAGGTTGCAAAGCCTATCTAGCTTTTGTGATGAATCCTAGCTCTAAAGAGTTGAGGGTGCAAGATATCAGAGTTGTGAAGGAGTTTCATGGTGTTTTTCCTGAGGAGTTGCCTGGTTTACCTCCTAACTGCGAGGTGGAGTTTGGAATTGAGCTGTATGAGAATACAACTCCTGTGTCCATTACTCCCTATAGAATGGCACCTAAGGAGCTGAAGGAGCTGAAGACGCAGTTGCAAGAGTTGCTTGACCGTGGGTTCATCCGGCCGAGTGTGTCACCTTGGGGAGCACCGGTCTTGTTTGTGAAGAAGAAGGATGGCACTATGAGAATGTGCATTGATTACCGTCAGCTGAACAAGTTGACTATCAAGAATCGGTATCCTTTGCCGAGGATTGATGATCTTTTTGATCAATTTCGGGGAGCTGCTGTGTTCTCTAAGATTGACTTGAGGTCAGGGTATTATCAGTTGAAGGTGAAGGATGTGGATGTGCCTAAGACAGCTTTCAGGACAAGGTATGGGCATTATGAGTTTCTTGTGATGCCGTTTGGGTTGACAAATGCTCCTGCTGCTTTCATGGACATGATGAATCGTGTGTTTCATGAATACCTGGACAAGTTTGTTGTGGTGTTCATTGATGATATCCTCGTGTACTCGCGTACTGAGGAGGAGCATGAAGAGCATTTGAGGATTGTTTTGCAAGCTTTGTTGGAGAATCAGCTTTATGCTAAGCTGAGCAAGTGTGAGTTCTGGTTAAGGGAGGTGGTGTTTCTTGGGCATGTGGTCTCAGCGGAGGGGATTCGTGTTGATCCTCAGAAGATTGAGGCGGTGATGAATTGGAAAGTTCCTAAGTCGGTTCATGAGATCCGTAGTTTCCTTGGTTTGGCGGGATACTACCGAAGGTTTGTGGATGGTTTTTCCAAGATTGCTGCTCCTTTGACGAAGTTGTTGCAAAAGGATGTTAAGTATGAGTGGACGGAAGCGAGACAGCAGGCTTTTGAGAAGCTTAAGGCGGCTTTGACGCAAGCTCCTATCTTGATTCAGCCTGAATCAGGGAAAGAGTTTGTGGTTTACAGTGATGTATCCTATGTTGGTTTGGGGTGTGTGCTGATGCAGGAGGGTAAGGTGGTGGCTTATGCATCGCGGCAGTTGAAAGTGCATGAGCGCAATTACCCTACGCATGATATTGAGCTGGCTGCAGTGGTTCTTGCTCTGAAGATCTGGAGACATTATCTGTATGGTGAGAAGTGTACTGTGTACACAGATCACAAGAGTTTGAGGTATCTGATGTCTCAGAAGGAGTTGAATCTTAGGCAGCGGCGTTGGTTGGAGTTGCTCAAGGATTATGATCTGACGATTGAGTATCATCCTGGAAAAGCTAATGTTGTTGCGGATGCCTTGAGTAGGAAAGTAGCTGTTGAGCTGAGGGCTATGTTTGCTAGCTTGAGCATATCGCGAGATGGTGGTCTTGTGGCTGAGTTACAAGTGAAGCCGTCTATGGTTCAGTTGATCAAGGATAAGCAGTTGTTGGATGATTCCTTGGTGTCTCATGTTCAGGATATCGCGGAGGGTAGACCTTCGGATTTCTGTTTTAATGATGATGGTGTGTTGTGTTTTGGGAGTCGGATAGTAGTGTCTGCTGATGCTGAGTTGAGGCGTGCTATTCTGACTGAAGGTCATAGTAGTCCTTTTGCTATGCACCCTGGTAGTACTAAGATGTACCGTGATCTTCGTGATGAGTACTATTGGGTGGGTTTAAAGAAAGATGTTGCGGAGTTTGTTAGCAAGTGTTTGGTATGTCAGCGAGTTAAGGCTGAGCATCAGTTTCCTTCAGGGTTGTTGCAACCATTGAAAATCCCTGAGTGGAAGTGGGAACGGGTTACCATGGATTTTGTATCTGGTTTACCTTTGTCTCCATCGAAGAAGAATTCGGTGTGGGTGATTGTGGATCGCCTAACGAAGTGTGCGCATTTCTTGCCTGTGCATACCACGTTTTCTTTGGATAAGTTGGCAGAGCTGTACATTGATGAGATTGTGCGGCTGCATGGTGTGCCTAAGTCGATTGTGTCGGATAGGGATCCGAGGTTCACATCGCGGTTCTGGCAGTGTTTGCATCAAGCTCTGGGTACAAGGTTGCATTTCAGTATGTCCTATCATCCTCAGTCGGATGGTCAGTCCGAGCGGGTTATCCAGATTTTGGAGGATATGTTGAGGTGCTGCGTGATTGAGTTCCAAGGTTCTTGGGAGAAGCATCTGCCCTTGGTTGAGTTTGCTTATAACAACAGTTATCAGGCAAGTATACAGATGGCACCTTATGAGGCTTTGTACGGGAGGAAGTGTAGGACTCCTCTTTGTTGGGCTGAAACTACTCAAAAGTTGGTTTCGATGCCGGCTTTGTTGAAAGGGACCACAGAGAAGGTAAAGCTCATTTGTGAGCGGTTGAAGGCTGCTTCTGATCGGCAGAAGTCTTACGCGGATTTGAAGCGTAAGGAGATAGAGTATGCGGTGGGTGACCGTGTGTTCTTGAAGGTTTCGCCTTGGAAGAAGGTGATGCGGTTTGGCCGAAAGGGTAAGTTGAGCCCTAGGTACATTGGACCATATGAGGTGGTTGAGCGTGTGGGTCCTGTTGCGTATCGGTTGAGGTTACCTCAGGAGTTGGAGAAGATTCATGATGTGTTCCATGTCTCTATGCTCCGGAGGTATAGATCTGATCCTTCGCATGTGATGCCTGTGGAGGAAGTGGTTTTGAATCCAGATTTGACCTATGATGAGGAACCGGTGAAGGTTCTGGATTCGGATAGCAGGGTTCTTCGTGGCAAGACCATTGAGTTGGTGAAGGTGCTGTGGAAGCATCGCGGTGTTGAGGAAGCCACGTGGGAGCGGAAGGAAGACATGCTGAAGCAGTTTCCTTATCTCTTTCCTTCAGGTAAATTTCGAGGACGAAATTTCTTAAGGGGGGGAGAGTAGTAACGCCCCGGTTTTGGGCTTAGAAGTTTTGGGCGTTGACCGGTTTGGTCAAAGTGCTGTTCGAATCTAAAGAGGTGAAATTAGGAAAGCCTAGTTCGGGTTGCATTAAAAATATGGAAAAATGTTCTAAAATCATCTTTTAATATAATTAAGTGAACTGTGAAATCAATTTTGAAAAATGGGTTTTGGAAGAGTGACATTTTGGTTAGTGACCAAAATGTAATTTTTGAAAGTTTTGTGACTGTTTTATAAAGAGTTGAAACTTTGAATCTTTAAGGAGCTATTATTCCAAAAGTAGTTTCTCCAGATTTTTCTAAGATATTTTGAGATTTATTCTGATTTTAAAACATATCAAAAGTGGAGGGAAAGGCCATTTGGCTCTTTTCTTAACTAACTTTTCTATTTTCTTTCTCTCATTTTCTCTCAAACCAAACATTTGTTTTCCAGAGAGTTGTTTCTGATTTTCTCACCTAAAATCCTCCTTTCAACATTCTTTTGATTCCTAATCAACATATCTTCAAAACCTCATCATTTGCTAGTTGATTCAACAAGGTTTTTGATTCCAAAAAGTGGAGAAATACAAGTTTGGAGGTAAGAACGTCCTTCTCCTCTAAACTATCAGTTCTTTGATGAAATTCCCAAGTTCTCAACTTTTAATTGAAGTTTTATTAAAGGATTTTAAGTGGTGAAATGGATCTTGGCTTATAATGCAAGATTTGGTGATTTTTGATGATTTTCGTTAGATATGATTAATCTGTGATTTGAGGTGTGTTTTTGATGTTAAATGAACTCTAAATTGATAAGGAAATGAGTTTTGATTAATGCAATCCCGGATAGGTTGTGTTTCCTAAGTTTAGCTTGTGATTCTTGGATGTTTTTGTGGTGATCTTGTGGATCTGATGTTGCTGGAGGTATAAGGATGTTTATAGGTTGTTTTTAGATGTTAGATGGTGTTAATGGATGTTAGGTTTTGCTGGTTTATGGCTGGGCTTTGTTGAGAAGTGGTTTTGATGCGATTTCGGTTGTGTTTGGTGGCCGAAATTGGAGTGTGAATGAGAGCAGCGAGTTTGAGTGCTTTCATTGAAGCTTTTGATGCATGATGATGCATTAAATCTCTGCTTTAATGTGTTTAATCAGGGGAGGCATCTTTGGATCCAAGTGGTGGTGATCCGGAGGCTTGATTTGGTGCTTTGGCAAGAGGCGAAGTGGAATCGGTGAGTGAAATTGGGTTTTCGGCTTTGAAACCAATGTCTTGGGAGCTTAGTTTAAGTCTAAACAACTTTGCTAAGCTCAAGTGTAAGTTTTCGGAAATACTCTCTAGTGGTGGCCATGATTTGGTTGTTGTGCAATGTGGTTTATTGCATGTTTTAAATTCTGTTTTGAAAGCATGATTTAGCATGGTTAATGCTGTTTTTGTAAGCCACATGTGTTGAAGGAAGCTCAAGGTAAGAGTTCCTTGTTTTTGGACATTGTTTAAATGTGGATTGATGCTTTAAAATGCATGATGTTTATGGCTTGGTTAAATGCTTTAAAACAGTGAAATATTGATGATAAATGATGTATATTGGCAAGTGATGTTTTGAAAAGGTTGAGGTCACTAAGGTGGTTAAAAGTCCTTGAGTGAGCCTTGTTACTTAAGAACATCAAGGTGGTTAAAAGTCCTTGGATGATTCTTGTTACGGACACAAAGGTGGTTAAAAGTCCTTGGATGATTCTTGTTACGGACACAAAGGTGTTTAAAAGTCCTTGTGTGGTCCTTTCTATGGTGTTTAAAAGTCCATAGGCCAAGGTGTTTAAAAGTCCTTGGGGTCAAGGTGTTTAAAAGTCCTTGAGGTAACTTATATCATGGTGTTTAAAAGTCCATGGCCAAGGTGTTTAAAAGTCCTTGGGGTCCAAGGTGTTTAAAAGTCCTTGGGGTGAAAGTTGATGAACTTGTTTTCAAAGAAATGAATTGTATCACTTGTGGCCAATATGACATGTAATGAAATGAAGCATGAGATGCTTGTTAAAGTATGCTTTTGAGCATGTGTAAATGATGATTTGAAGCATGATTTATAAGTGTTTTATAAATGCATTATTGGATAGTTTTATTGAGCGTTCCTCACTAAGCTTTTGCTTACGCTCTCTTTGTTTTCTCAAACCAATATTGCAGAGCATTAAAGTACTTTGAAGGCAGCAAGGAAGGCAAGCATTCAAGTGGTAGTAAAGCTCAAAGTATGGAAGGTTTTCTTAAGTACATTTAGCTTTTGGGTAATTTGGCAATGGGGGACCAATGTATATGTTTTGGGAGATGTTTAGTACTCCCTAAGTATGTTGTTTGATGTTGAGAAGGTTGGTTTTTGTGGTTGGCCTTTATATGCTTGAATTGGAAGTTTATGCTTGAATGGCTTACTTGTGTAGGAAGCATGCCTATAGATTTGGGGCTTTTTGCTTATGATGTTATTTTGTTGAATTGAAGATGCTTATATGTCCCTTCTATGTTTAATTGCATGCTGGTAAAGTTTGGTGGCGTTTGGTGCATGATTGGATGTTTAATTGCATGTTTAATAATGCTTTTTGAGGCAATTTGTGCAGGGTGTTTCGGAACAGCACCTACCGTTTCGGAACGAGTGCCTTAATTGTGCCCAGGCGTCCGAAACGGGAGGGGCCGTTCCGAAAAGGAAAGGCTACTGCCAGACCCCCGTTTCGGTACGCGTTGCGGAACGGCCCCGAGTTTCGAAACGGGCTATGCCAGTTTCGGAACGGGTGACCGTTGGGGGCTGACATTGGCAGTTATATGTTTTGGAATGTTTGCGTTTTGGTCCTGAAATTTGTTTGTGCAATTTTATGAGTTTGGGAAGTCCTTTTGAGCTGAAATTTTACAGAGAAGCATGAAACATGATTAATTTCAAGATGGTAACTTCAATTTGGGTTAAGTCCTTATAATTATCAGAATTTACAATTTGGTCCCTAAAGTTGTAAATTGTTCAATTGGGTCCCTGTTAGATCTCTGATATTTATGATCTTTGAGTATGCTGTTGTATGATCATATCTAAGGATTAATTTGCATCTAGACAAGTTTAAAAAGAAAAAAAAGGGTCGTTAATCAAGGTTGACTTTCGGGTTGACTTTGGTTTTCCCCGTGTGACTTTCTTAATTCGGGTCAACCGTCTAGGCCGGGTTAAGGGGGTTACAGAGAAAGCAAACTCAAACGAATCATAAGGCCACAAACTAGCCACGACCATGGACAAAACCTCCTCAAGCTTTGATTCTTGAATGGAAAACATGTCAACTTTGTTCAACTTAACCATATCTCTAATCCTATACCGTTTCAACACACATCCCAATCCTCAAACATTCCACGAAAAAATACGCATTCTCAAAACCCCGCCCTACTTTCCATGATCACTCGACTTAAATCACGAATAATATCTTCCTCCTTCCCTGTCGTTGTTACCCCAACGAGCTTGCTTAAATGTAGCATACCATTCACCTCACGGCACAAAGCCAAATCCACAACATTATTTATGGCTAAAGAAGTCTCTACAACCTTCCTCGATCGACCTCTTTTCTTCTTGCTTGGTGATCTGATTTAGTTATTAGACTATATGTTTGTTGGGCGTTAGTTTCTGAGAGTAGCTGATATGTAACATTTCCACCCTCGCCCTCTAAAAAAGAGTTTGTTTGTTGCACGATAACATCAACTAGTATTGTTAAAAGAGAGGATAAAAGAATACTTTTACTTTTTATTAATTTTGTGCTGTGTACATTAATTTACATCATCTCTATTTATAATAACTGGGCTAACTAATTATTATCAACTAACTAATCAGTAACCGTCTAACAATCAAAACTGCTCAGCTAACTAACTACAACAAACATGAAAAACAATCCTCAACACTCCCCCTCAAGTTGGTGGTTAGAAAACATCTTTCAACCCCAACTTGGAGATCAGATACTGATGCTGCTGTGTGCCAAGAGCTTTAGTCATCACATCTACTAGCTGCTCTTCTGACTTAATATGATTTGCTCGTATCACTCCTTCTTGAATCTTTTCTCGAACAAAATGACAATCAATTTCAATGTGCTTTGTTCGCTCATGGAAGACTGGATTTGCTGAAATCTGCAATGATGCCTTGCTGTCACACCATATTTGAGCTGGGTGCATTTCAACAACTCCTAGTTCAAGTATCAAACCCCTAAGCCACACAATCTCAGCTGATGTTGCTGCCATGCTTCGGTATTCAACATCAGCTGAGGATCTTGCTATTGTTGTCTGCTTTTTTGACTTCCATGAAATCAAAGAGTCTCCTAGCATAACACAATATCCAGTTACTGATCTTCTTGTCATTGGACATGAAGCCCAATCAGAATCACAATATGCTATCAACTGACATTTGGTTACAGCTTTCAGAAAAATCCCTTGGCCTGGATTCTTCTTTATATATCTGATCACTCTAAAAGCTGCATCAAGATGATATTTCTTTGGATGTTGCATAAACTGGCTTAAATGTTGAACAACATATGTAACATCTGGCCTAGTATGTGTCAAATAAATCAATCTACCAATCAGTCTTTGATAAACTGACTTATCTGGTAACAGTTCATCATTAACTCCATTATCACCTAGACCTTCATCATAATCAATAGAAGTAAGCTTCTGATTTTGTTCCAGTGGAGTTAGAGCAGGTTTAGCTCCCCCTAAACCTGAATCTTCAATGAGTTCTAAAGCATACTTGCGCTAATTGACCACAATTCCATTTTTAGATCTCAGTATTTCCAACCCCAAGAAATACTTTAATTCACCAAGGTCTTTCATCTTAAAGCTCTTGTTTAAAAACTCCTTGAGTTCTTGAATCAAACTATCATCATTATCAGTTATCATTAAATCATCCACATAAATCAGCATTATAACTATGCTTGAACCATTTCTTTTGGTGAACATTGAATAGTCACTTTTACTCTGACTATAACCAGCATGAAGTAAAGCTTCTGTAAGCTTCAGATTCCATTGTCGAGAGGCTTGCTTAAGACCATACAAGGATTTTTGCAGCCTGCAGACCTTAGAATCCCCCTGGCTGCAAAACCCTTCAGGTAGACACATATAAACTTCCTCCATTAAGTCACCTTGTAAAAAGGCATTATAGACATTCATTTCAAGCAAGGGCCAATTGAACATAGAAGCAAGAGCCAAGATAGTACGAACAGTAACCAGCTTGGCCACATGGGAAAAGGTGTCAGAATAATCAACACCTTCTTGCTGAGTAAAGCCTTTGGAAACAAGGCGAGCTTTATAACATTCAACCTCACCATCAGCCCTAAATTTGATCCGAAACACCCACTTACACCCAATAGGAACTTTACCAGGAGGCAGAGCAACCACAGACCAAGTATTGTTAGATTCCAAAGCAGAAATCTCCTCTTTCATAGCTTCAACCCAGAGGGGATTTTGGACAGCTTGTGAAAAGGTTTTTGGCTCAATTAAAGAAGAGGTAGAAGAAAGAAAAGACTGAGTATGAAGAGGTAAATGAACATAAGAAAGTGAAGAAGAAATAGGATACAAACCTGACTTAGATTCTGGAAGGAATGAAGATTGATAAGATTGCACATAGTCATTTAACCTGGAAGGATTTTTGGAGACACGAGAAGAACGACGAGACTGAACAAGAGAAGGACCAGAAGATGGAGGAACATCAACAAAAATAGAGTCTGACAAACTAGGATTGGATCCATTTGTTGAGGTAGTAACAGATTCAGTAGGTGTAATAGGTGCAGCAGGTGGAATAGGTGCAGTAGGGAAAATAGGCTCAGTAGTTGAAATAAGTTCAGTGGGTGAAACACATTCAGTGTGGGAAAGAGGGGCAGTAGTTGAAACTAGTTCAGTAATGGGAATAGGTACAGAAGTGGAAACAGTTGAAGGAAAAGTAAAGGATAAAAAATCTGAATCAGGAAGAGAAGATTCAGGGAAAAATTGAGAAGAATTAGAAACAAGTTTCTTGAAAGGAAAGACATGTTCATGAAAATGAACATCCCTGCTGACAAAGAACTTATTGGAAGAAAGACAAAACAAAATATAACCTTTTTTGTGGGAGAATACCCCATAAGAACGGAAGGAACAGCTCTAGGAGAAAATTTATCCTTAGAAGGAATTTGCGTGGCAAAGCATAAGCAATCAAAGACCCTTAAGTGAGAAAGATCAGGAGATTTATGATGAAGCATTTCAAATGGACTCTTCCACCCCAAAACAGAAGTAGGAAGCCTGTTAATGAGATAACAGGCAGCAGACACACATTCACCCCAAAACTTATGAGGCATGTTAGAATGAAACTTGAGGGCACGAGCCACTTCAAGCAAATGTTTGTGTTTGCGCTCAGCAACACCATTTTGCTGAGGAGAGTGAACACATGAACTCTGATGCAGAATTCCAAGGGAAGAAAAAAGAGAAGAGCAAGCATAATTGAAAAATTCTGTGCCGTTATCACTTCGAACTACTTTAATGGAAGTAGAAAAGTGATTTTGGATAAGAGAGAAAAAGTTCTTAAGGAAGATAGAAGTGTTACTTTTAAGCCTCAACAAATAGATCCATGTCATCCTAGTGTGGTCATCAACAATTGTCAAGAAAAAACGATGCCCACTATGTGTTGATACTCTATAGGGACCCCATAAATCTAAATGAATTAACTCAAAAGGTATAGAAGCACGCGAAAGACTATCAGGGAAAGGAATCCTAGAGTGTTTAGCAAAAGGGCAAACAGTACAATTATGAACAACTTCATTATGCAACTTGAGAGAATGTAAAAAGGGTATTATATTCAATTTAGCAACAGAAGCATTCCCCAATCAAGCATGCCATATCTCAGTATTATTAACAAGAGAAGAAGCAGTACAAGCAGAAACATCAGAAATATTACAAACAGACTCGGAATTAAAAAAGGCAGATTTAGAAGATGAAAGAGATGACACACCAGTACCTGAAGAACTGAACAAATAAAGACCATGTGATTCTTTACCAATCCCCAGTATCCTTCCAGTGAAGAGTTCCTGTAAAACACAAAAGTCAGGAAAGAAAGCAACACTGCATTGCAATTCTTTTGTTAATTTTGAAACAGAGAGGAGATTATGAATGAATGTTGGAACAAAAAGAACATTAGTAATCAAATGAGAGGAATCAAATTGAAAAGAACCAACATGAGAAATGGGTACAGTTTTACCATTGGGTAAATAGACAAACCTGGATTGTGAAGCACAAGATAAAGGAGAAATTAAGCTATGGAGATCAGACAACATATGATCTGTGGCACCCGTATCCAGGACCCATTGAACACTCCTCTTAGCAACAAAACAACAAGAGGGATCGACAGAAACAATACCTGCCATGTTAGCCGCAGAATCAACTGAAGGAACTTGATTCAAAAGACTCAGAAGCTGACTATATTGATCAGGAGTGAAGACATGAGCACTAGGAGGCAAGGAACTACTGTGATCAACATTGGGAGGCAATGAATTTCCATGATTAACAACAAGAGTAGTAGAATAAGCACGTTTCTTAATGAACTTGAAGTCAGCAGGAAAACTGTTCAATCTATAACAATTTTCACGCTTATAACCCTTGATTTTGCAGTAATCACAAGAGCCATTAAAACGACGGCGGTCAGGCGCGGTGGAGTACATGGCAGTAGGCTCAGACAATGGGGAAACGCCAGAAAGATGAACCCGCTGTGATTCCTCTTGAACAATCATTGAGTAAGCTTGATTGGCAGTGGGTAAGGGCTTCATTAACAATATCTGACTACGAAGTGCTGAGTAAGTATCATTAAGTCCCATTAGGAATTGGAAGAGACTCTGCTGAGCGAGATGAGAAACATTTTGCTGGGAAACCTCACAGTTACAGGAAGCAATTGGAACGAGAGAGTTAAATTCATCCCACAATAATTTGAGACGAGAGAAATAGGTCGAGACAGAGGAATCACCTTGCGATAATGTTGAAATTTCACGATGTAGAAAATATACCCTAGCGCCATCTCCTTTATCAAATCGTTCCTTCAAATCGGCCCAAACATTTGCAGAACTCGAAGCAAACACGATTCCAGCTGATAAATCACGACTGACCGTGTTTAGGATCCATGATAGAACAAAAGCGTTGCAACGCTCCCACTGAGGATGAAAAGCTTCATCGTAGTTGGTCTTCTTGCAATCGCCATTAACGAAGCCCAGCTTGTTCTTGGCAAGGAGAGCAATCCGCATGGATCTGCTCCAAAGGTTGTAATTCTCAGCACCGACAAGTTGATGAGAAACAAGAAGACCACCGGGAGTATCCGATGGATGGAGAAACAACGGATGATTAAAGTCGATTTCCGACGAAGCACCCGACGGAGGCATCGGATTAGGGAAAAATTTAGAAAAGAGTGAAAAAGAGGAAAGGAATCGATGATAAGCAAGGAATAGAGAAAGACCCAAACATGCCCAAAAACCCGCGAAGAACTATTGGGCAACCCGGCTTACTGATACCATGTTAAAAGAGAGGATAAAAGAATACTTTTACTTTTTATTAATTTTGTACTGTGTACATTAATTTACATCATCTCTATTTATAATAACAGGGCTAACTAATTATTATCAACTAACTAATCAGTAACCGTCTAACAATCAAAACTGCTCAGCTAACTAACTACAACAAACATGAAAAACAATCCTCAACAAGTATAGAGTTAGACAACATGTGGGAATCCTCGTTGGCATGAGTGGGAACCGACACACTCCCATCCAAACTCAAAACCTTCTGATTCCCCAACAAAAGAGTCGTAGGCAATGCAACCAACTCTAAAGTATCTGCATCAGCGACCAACAAAACAGACTCGCGCCCATGCCCCCTCGAATTCTCCAACGTCGGTGTCTTATCCTAAACCATTCCAACACTCTCCTGATTTCTAATCACTACATCCAATTCATATCCTCGTGATTTTCGTAGTAGTACGTCCCTGATGCAAAGCTTTCCCGCACTGATCCTCAACAACCACCTCCATAAACTGAAACCCAAACACGACGGTTGTGAAAACCTGTAGAGATCGCATTCCAAGACTCCACCTTCTCAAACCATGGTTTTAACAATTCTTTATCGTGAATAAAATCCTCTCTAGATTTTATGCCATCGAACAAGAGCAAGACAACCGAACTTGAAACTCGCATAACCTGAAAACCCTAAAAACTAGCCAAGTGTAACTCATCTGCCAGAGAAATAAGGGAAGAAAAACGTAAACACCATCCTAATATGTTGCATTCCATAATCCCCATCGCGTCCAAATTAATCTCTCATGTAACATGTAGTTGTACCGAGGCATCAACCTCTCACGATCTCGGCATTTCCTCCCCTTGAGCCCTTGCAGGTAATTGGCCATCCTTCCCTACCTGGTGTTCAGTTGCATAGTTATGTCCTTGTGCCCAGTCTTGTGAGTTTCTCGTGATCGATCGGCCGCGACGTCCCTCCGTCGCCATCTGCGATAGCCCTAGATTTCTCGCTAACGCAACAGAGATAAACGATCCACATAATAATACACCATGAAATCTATTTAT
The DNA here is from genome assembly GCA_030270665.1 of Hibiscus trionum. Lineage (NCBI taxonomy): Eukaryota > Viridiplantae > Streptophyta > Magnoliopsida > Malvales > Malvaceae > Hibiscus > Hibiscus trionum. The sequence continues at coordinate 3,125,604 of BSYR01000037.1, forward strand.
AGCCCTTTGTGCACCATCCACAGATTCCATCCTCACAAAACTGAATCTACGACCATCCCCCCTACGCTTCCTAGGAATAAAAAAATCTAACACTTTCGCACAACCATCAAACGCCAGCCGTAACCCTGCCCAATGAATACTCTCCGACTGGTTTCCTATGAAAAGAGTTATCCCCCACCGCCGTCGAAGAGCCATTCCACTCATCAAAGAGTTATCCATTTCGGTGATCGCTTTATTATATTGATATCTTGTATTTACTTTTATCATATACAGTATATAATATACTGTAAAACTGGTGTTTTAGTGATTAAAATTAATTGTTTAAGTTATTCAAAAAATATTTTAGAGTTGGCAACTTCATTTTCATAAGCTTGAAAGCTAAACTCTCAGGTAAAGAATAAAACTCAAACTCAAATCAATTTTATATTATTTAAATCAAATATTTCTAATCAAAATACATTAACCATTAAAATATTATTTAAATAAATTTTATGTTATGATATAGATATGTAGATATTATATTTTAAAAATAATATTAGAGACATCATAAATATAATATTGAGGTAAACACTTAGGATCCTAATGAGTATCTAGACAAGACAAAATGAAAAAATAGGGTTGTTTATTGAGGTAAACCGTAAATAATCCCCGTGTGATCCGTTTGGTTCAGTCTTTCGCCCAGGTCGGGTTGAGGGGGTACGCTAGAAGCTCATTTTGGAGTATAAAAGGGACCTCCAAGCATCTATAGAAGACTAATGATCCTCAAGTCAACATATTATGATCAAAGAAATGTCTTAGTGCCTAATTGTGTCATTCTTGTATAGACAAAGCACTTGTGAATTTGAATGTTTATGTATGCTCAAGTGTATTAGGTTTTGGGTGAGTGCTTAAGAGTGCAAACATCACCTTGTAAGAGGGATTTTAGTTTGCTCATCTTTATCTCTTGTAAAGAGGGTTTGATCAAGCTTTGGGGTAGAAAGCGTTGATCATTGTAAGGGTTTCCTCCTAAGCCTAGAAAAGGGGACGAATTTCTTAGTGAAACTGGTTGAAATCTTTAGTGGGAAAGCTAAGTTAGTGGGTGTAGGATTTGGTTAGAAAGCCAAACCACTCTAAATCTTCATGTCTTTTATTTTTCACTTACACCACCAAATCACCCAAATAGCTCAACTTCTCCACCACTTGGGAAGCTAAATCGGTCGAAGGAAATCGAGTCTATCGAGCCTAACAATTGGTATTAGAGCAAGGCTCAATCGAGAAGGTTTAAACACCTATTAAGGCGATCCGGGAAGCTCAATACATCAATTCTATCAATTAGTCAAATGACGCAATCCATCGACAAGTCACCTTTCTTTGACGGGACCAACTATGCTTATTGGAAGACAAGAATGATGTTCTTCATCAAGGCAAAAGATTACAAGCTTTGGGAAATAGTTGAGGATGGTCTGTTCGTGCCACAAAGATGCAAGGTGGAATGGAATGCGGATGATCGCAAGAAGATTGAGCTAAATTGCAATGCTTTGCACATTCTCTTTTGTGCATTTAGCCCCAAAATCCATGAGAATATGTCTTCTTGTGAAGATGCCAAGGAGGTACGGGACAAGCTTGAAGTCACATACGAAGGAACCAACAAAGTAAAGGAGACCAAGATCGGTCTGTTCAACCTCAAGTACGAGAACTTAAAGATGGAACCGGATGAAGATATCACGAAGATGTTTGATAGATTCTCCATCATCACAAATGAACTCAAAGGCTATGGAGAAATCATTCTGGAAAACAAGCTTGTCCAAAAGCTTCTCTATTCTCTTCCCAAGTCATGGGACTCAAAGAAGACCACCATCGTCAAAGCCAAGAATCCCAAGACTTTAAAGCTAGATGAACTCTTGGGGTCTCTTCTCACTTATGAAATCATGAAGAATGAAGAGATAAAGAAGATGGGGAAGAAGCAAATCATGGAGCTAGGCATTAACACAAATGGCGTTTCTCTCAATTCCTTTATATACCCACATGTAGATTCAAGTGAGGAGGAAAGTGAAGAAGAAGAGATGACCTACCTCTTTGAGAAGTTTGCCCAATTCATGAAGAGGAAACTGAAAGAATCCAAGCATGAATCGAGGAAGAAGAAGAGGGCAAGCTCTTCAAGCCATAAGAAGAAGGCATATGTGGCTACTTGGAGTGATGATGACTCCACCGACAATGAACAAGCTAACCTTTGTCTTATGGCCATCCAAGAAGATTCAAGGGTAACTTATAATTCATCTACTTCAACTTCTTATTCTTTTGATGAATTACAAGATGTCTATGATGATTTGGTTTTAGAGTTTCAAAATCATATGTTGAAAAATAAGAAATTGGTTTCAAACTTGAAAATTCAAAATGATTTGATTTCTAAAACCAAAGTTGAACTTGAAGCAAAACTCAAAGAGTTTGAGCAAAAATGTGTGGATTTACAAAATTTTCTTTATAAAGTTCAAGAAGAAAAAAAAATTGATTTCCAAAGAGCTTGAAAAGAAAACCAATTTTGGAAAATCAAACTTTTATAAAAGACAATCTAGTGCCCTTATATTTTTAAATGGTAAGTGTTTTAGAATTATTTGGGTCCCAAAAGGACTAATTACTTCAACTAAAAAGGATGAAATTGAAAAATGGATTCGTAAAGGGACTAAATTATGTGCTACTAACATCTATGGATCCAAAGCAATTTGGATACCAAATATTACTTGATTTTCTTGTTTTAGGTGTGATGGAGATTGATCAATAAAGTACAACATTGAGGGGGAGCTCCATACACACAAGGAAAGATACTTGAAGAAAGAAGGCTTCGCATCCTCCCTTGGGTTCAAGTGGTAAAATTTAGTTGAATTTATTTGTTCTTCATTTGATTTATTTTTTTTAATTCAACTAGATTATCATAATTGTTTGACTAACCATTTGATGATGCTTTGAGTAAGGGTGAGCCATTTTTAAAACCAAAATTCTTTTTTTAACCTCCTATGTTATCTTGAACTTAAAGTATTTTGAATTCTTTTTTATATAACAAAAAGGGAGAGAAATAGTTTGAAAAATGATTTTTCAATTAAGAATAAGGGGATTCAAATTTTTAATTATGTCACTTATTCAAAAATTATTTTACAAATGCGGAGAATCACAAACAAATTTTCAAGTTGTTTTATTATATCAAAAATGGGGAGATTGTTAAGATATGTGTTTTGATGTAATAATTAAAAAATTGATTTGGACTAAATTGAAAAAGATTTCAAAATGTTTTGTAGTCAAAACAACTTGAAAACATGTTTAAGGGTTTTTAAAAGGCTTTGGAATAACTTAAAATGTTTTAAAATAGTCAAAACCTATGTGTTTTGTAGTCAAAACAACTTAGAATCCTTAGGGAGATATAACACCAAGGTATTATCAGTTATTCCCTTGATTTTGTGTTTTAAATGATTTAATTAATTAATTTAATAAGAGGGTTTTATTTAAAGAGATTTTAAAAGGCTAAACATTTTATTATGTAACTACCTTTCTCCTAAATTTTTCGCTCAACTTTCCCAGCAGCCAAACTATCTTTTCATCACTAAAATCTCCAGAGATTTATCTCATTCCATCTACTTTTGGTTTCTAAATGATACTCATGGATTTCTACAACAACTAGCTAAAGTTTTCTTGAAGGATTTCTTCAAAATTATTGCAAAACAAGGGGAAAGCTTGTGTTAGAGGTGATCTTTCTTTTATCTCCACTAATCAAGGTTCTTTATTGAAATTCTCAAGTCTTTGGCTCTCTAATTTTGTTTAATAACAATGTTTTGTAATTTAATTGATGAAAATTGCTAAATTAAGCTTTGGAAGATGATATTTCAAGATTTTCGCTATGATATTGTTTTGATTAAATTGAGGTTGGTTTTAATCATTATTTGGATGTTAAATTATGTGGAAATAAAAGTTTTATGATAGTAATTCCGAAATGAGTTGGATCTCTAATTGTTAGATTTTGGGGTTTTGTGGGGTTTGTGTGAAATATGAGTTGCTGGAGGTATAAGGATGAAATTAGGTTGATTTTGGATGTTTATTTATGATTAAAATTGGATGGAAGTGTTATATTATGGCTGGGCTGAGTTTAGAGAGTGATAGAATGTGATTTCAGTTGTTTTCGGATGGGTGTTTTGGTGTTTTGGGCAGAGCAACGAGATAGTTTAAATTGCTGGTAATTTTAATGCATTATGATGCATTAATCCTCTATTCTTGTGTGATATGAACATGGGAGAATACATCGGAAGCAATCAGTGAAGTTATGGGGGCTTCAGACGCTTAATTTTGCATCGTTGAATCTTGGTTTTGCGAGTCGGTGAGTGAGAACGTGATTTCCAGCTTTGAAACACTTAAAATGTGGTTTTGGGAACTTATGGTAAGCTTGAAACGCTTTACTAAGTTTGGAAGTAAGTAAAAGGATTTTCTCCCTCGGATTGTGCTATTATGAGTTTGTTGATGCACTCGATTTTAAATGCATATCACCTACTGTTTAAAGCATGATTTAAAGTAAGCGATTTATTGTTTTTGATGTTATATTGATGAAGGATGCACATGGTAAGTGATTCTTGTAAGTATATGTTTATACTTGTATTATGAAGCATGGTTTGATGCTTGGAAATGTGGTTTATTGGTAATGCTTTGAAAAGAGTGATGTTTATGTTAAATGTGAATTATATTGGCAAGTGATGTTGTGAAAATAGTATTTAAATGAAATCGGATATAGTTAGCCGTCTATATGATTGAGTGCACTATAAACAAGTCGCCTTGGATGTTGAGGGGTTTATACGGTGTACCGAATACTCCAACCATGTACCCTAACGGTTGAGGAAAATGATTGGTATCCCGTCTCTCGTTAGTGGGGATATACATCTACCGATGAGTGGTGTTGAGGGGTTTATATGGTGTACCGAGTACTCCATCACGGGTGTTACAACGGTAGAAGGTAGCTCCCATGTGTGAATCTTGATATTCCGGTGAGAATGTATGAAGTGTTGGGACAACACTTGAGAATCCGTGTATCCGATGTGGTTTTGAGAAGTGAGCTTGTTAATGATCACTTGTGAGCCAATATAATTGATGATGTATTATGGTTTGCTCTATGATGCATATTGTGTAAAATGCATGTTTTACTCTTTAAGCTTTGCATTTTTTGGCTTTGCATGGGAAGGCTTAAATTGAGTGTTGAAAAAGAGGTTTTTATTGTTGAGATCATAATACATGTTGTTGAGGGTTATATGCTGGTTTTTTATTAAGGTGAGTGCATGGTTTTGAAAGCATGATGGTTTTCAAACGATGTGTCGAGGCATTTGAAATGAAATTTCAATGTGTTCTTGGAAAATAGTTTTAATGCATTGATGGTGTTTTGTTTTTTAGCACTCCTCACTAAGCCTTGTGCTTACGCTCTACTTTTGTCCATCAATGCAGAGAATTGAGGTTTCAGAGGCAGCGTGGAGCAAGGGATCGCAAGAGACTTCTTTTGAGAATGTATGTTTCGGATTAGACTATACGTAATAAGGGCAATGGGGGATCCGTTGTGTTTTTGGGAGAATGGTGTAAACTCCCTGTTTGAGCAAGTGTTCATTGTTGTTTTAGACTTGTAAATGGCCTTTGGTTCTTGGTTTGTGCCTTGTTATGCATTTTGGTATCTTGCTTGGTTTGTTTACTAGGCTGCATGCCTATAGTTTACCTTTGATGCAAAGTGCCACGATTTATTGTTGAATATGCCATGAACGATTGGGGATTGATGTTTAAATATATTGTATGCATGTTGGAAGCATGTTTGAATGGTTTAGTATGGATTAAAATGTGAAAAACCAGGAAAAAGTGTCATTACAAGGCCAGGTTTTTCGGTACACTCAAGCATGTACCGAAATAGTGAGCCTGAAATGGCCTAAGGGTTTCGAAACAGGGAGGTCTGTTCCGGTACACTTTGCCATTTGAAACCTCTGTTCCGAAACACCTTAAAGGGTGTTTCGATACGAGCTCGTATTTCGAGCCCTGTGAACCAGTTTCGGTACGCCTGTTTTGATACAGGGCTAACCTGTACCGAAACGGAAAGCTGGTAAGTTAGTTGTTGGAATATTCTGAAGTTCTGATTCTTCGTATTTTGATCTCTGAATGTTGTGGATGCAATTAAATGAGTTTAGATGATTATTTGGAGCTGATTTTTGACATAGATGCATGTAATGTGACTAATTAAAGTTTGGTAACATAAAAATGGCATAAGTCCCTATAATTTGGTAAAATTACAAAATGATCCCCAAAATGTAATTGATTGCAATTGAGTTTCAATTTGTTGTCTGGTCGAGTTGCAAATTATTCTGTTGCGATGTTTAAACACTTAGGATCCTAATAAGTATCTAGACAAGATAAAATGAAAAAATAGGGTTGTTTATTGAGGTAAACCATCCTGTTTACTTCAATAATCCCTGTGTGGTCCGTTCGGTTCGGTCTTTCGCCCAGACCAGGTCGAAAGGGTTACAAAAATGGCTAGAAGCTCATTTGGGAGTATAAAAGAGGCCTCTAAGCATCTATAGAAGACTAATGATCCTCAAGTCAACATATTATGATCAAAGAAATGTCTTAGTGCCTAATTGTGTCATTCTTGTTTAGACAAAGCACTTGTGAGCTTGAATGTTTATGTATGCTCAAGTGTATTAGGTTTTGGGTGAGTGCTTAAGAGTGCAAACACCAACCTTGTAAGAGGGATTTTAGTTTGCTTATCTTTATCTCTTGTAAATAAGGTTTGATCTAGCTTTCGGGTAGAATGCTTTGATCGTTTAAAGGGTTTCCTCATAAGCCTCGAAAATGGGACGAATTTCTTAGTGAAACTGGTTGAAATCTTTAGTGGGGAAGCTAAGGTAGTAGATGTAGGCTTTGGTTAGAAATTTGAACAACTATAAATCTTCGTGTCTTTTATTTTTCGCTTCCACCACCAAATCACCCAAATAGCTCAACTTCTCCACCACTCAGCAAGTTAAATCGGTTGAAGGAAATTGAGTCTATCGAGCCTAACAGAAAGTCTGCAATCGTGCTAGGCAAGCCCTTTTTCGAAATAAGGACCAAAAAAGTTGAGTTAGCGTCACTCGGTAATTTACCCGTAAGGTGAAACTGAGATAAAAGGTGCAACACATCTTCCTTAACAAATTCACACCCTCGCTTGTAAAACTCAAAATCAAACCCATTTGGACCAGGGGCTTTCGAACCATCGCAACTCCAAATTGTATCTCGAATTTCCTCGAGGGAGAACGGAGCTATCAAATCCAACATCGCTCTATCCCTAATTTGCTTAAACACACCCTCAATTGTCCAATTAGCTAAACGAGGCTATCAAGCAAAATGTGCCTTGAATTCTCGGCACACCAAAACGTGTAGGCGAGAAGGGTTGGTTTCCCACACACCATGTATTTGCAGCCTCTGAATTGTATTTCGAACATCTTGGATCTTAGCAACACAGTGAAAAAAACTCGTATTTTGATCACCCAAACGAAGCCATGTTGCTTGAGACTTCTATCTCCAAATAGATTCTTTTCGAGCGATAGCTTTCCACAACTGTCATCGTTCCAACGCTTCATCTGACACCTCACCATCAGCCAACTCTCTATCCACTCCTGCAATAGAAGACCGAATGGATTCAATAATATTATCAACATCCCAAAATTCAGACCGATTCCATGCTCAAAGGAATGCTTTCAAATGCTTCAATTTCACTACCAAATTATCATTCCCAATCCCCATAGACAATAAGCGTTTCCATTCTAGAGCAAACTGACGCACATTAGACTCGCTATCCATCCAACAATTCATGAATTTAAAGGGTCTCGGACCCCAATCACGACCATCGCATAAAAGAAGCAACGGCGTATGATCCGAAATGTCACGAGACAAACATAACTGCTGTAGAAAACAAAAGCTCTCAATCCAGATATTGGAGACTAAGAAATGGTCAATCCGACTACATCTTCTACCATGACTGAACCAAGTAAAACGCTGCCATTAAGAGGCAAATCCACCAAGCCTGAATGTTCAATAAAATTTGCAAAATCTGCCATATCAAAAGTAAATGAAGTACAACCACCCCTTTCTAAAATTGTTATTAGGCCACAAAAAACACATATATTTGTTATTATGCGTATTTAACTATACATAATAAAAAGAGAAAATTAAGTATATTTTTTAAAATTGATACTTAAACTTTTTTATGATAATAATTTAATTAACTTTTATAATTTCCCTTAACATTCAGTAATCCAACTCTAAATTTTAATTTAGTTATAAATTAATTTATTTCAATTTTTAAAAGTTGAATTTCTTCGATATAAACATCTAGTTATTTGAAGTTGTTGGAATAAACTCGTTTATCAAATAAACAAATAATTAAATTTCCATATTTAACTTTAAACTCGATTATTTACAAGGAAATGAGTTGGAATGGGAAAGAAAGCGAAGGCTTGATTTTGATATGAAATATAGAAAAGGGTAAATTACATATTTAGTACCCTAACTATGCTCGTATAATCGTATTACTGTTTTGACACTCTAACTATTATTTTTGACATACTGGTACCTAACGTTACATTTTTTCTATTTTGGTACCCTTGCCGTTAAAAATTAATGGAGATGATGAAATGGCTTGGTATAATCATAGTTTTAGTCCAAAACACTTATATATATATATATATATATATATATATATATATACATCATATTATTTTTGGGGTAAAATTGCAAATTACGTTGGACTGGAAGAAGAAAAATGAGTAATTTACAATTTTAATCCAAAAATTAAAATAATGTTTAATTTGGTAGAATTGCAGACTAAATTGATATGTTGTATAAATTTTTAGACTAAAATTGTTATTAATTCAAGTCACGTCACTATTTTCATTAGTTTTTAACGGTCGAATATCAAAAAAAAATAAAAATGTAACGTTAAATATTATTTTACCAAAAATAATAATTGAGGTATAAAGAGTAATACGGGCATAATTAGGTACTAAATATATAGTTTTTCCTATAGAAAAAGTACCCATTCTTGTGAGTTGTGACTCCGCCTGGACCGTCTGATGGAACTCTCGGGCAAATCATCAATGATTGGATGTCTCAGGCTCAATCCTGCAAGTCCAACCTGACGTAGGGTCCCAGATTCAGATATGGAAAAGATGGACCCACTACGTGCAACATATTCAGTTTAATTTATGTTTTTATAAAGATGGAATAAATGACACTGATTTTTCCATGGTCCAGCTCGCCAACCAAATCAAACTCGTAAATTGGAAGTTTTTCCTATTTTCACATAAATTTCAAGAAAAATATATAAATATATACCTGTTGACATATAATTTTGTTATTTATGTACAATGTGGCATCTAATGTTTTGGATGTAATTAGATATTTATTTTTAATGATGAAATTAGGTATCTGAATTTTTAGTTGTGCAACTAGCTACTTAATTTTTTTGGGGGTGCAATTAGATATCCAATCTTTATTCTTTTGTGCAATTTTAGTATTGAATTTTAAGTTTTTTTGTCCAATTAGGTGTCTAACATCTTTTTATTGTACATGTTTATATTTATGATTTTAACATTTAACTTTTAAGTATGTAATCGATACTATCCCTTTAACTAAACGACGTTCAAATTATAAGTATATATATATATATATATTGAAATTGAAGATGCATGGTTAAAATATGTAGTCATCTAATTGCATCGAAAAAATTGAGTGTCACTTGTATATAGGTACCAAAATTAAGTACCAAAAGTATATTCAAAATTAATTATTTTGATTTAAATTGTACCCGATTAAGATTTTTTCTTTTAATATTAGAATTGCGTTTATAAGTAATATATTCACCTCAGCTAAAATCAGAATTAATCAATATAATATACAAACGGAATTACAAATACAATTTATATATTTATATAATTATAAATTAAGTCAATCATTATAAAGCTTAAATAAACAAACTGACAATCAAAATATACAATTTTATAAATAATGAGGCGCATATATATTTTTTTAAATCAGACCAAATTTAAATAAAAGAAAAACCACACATGTAATTTTATGAATAATGAGGCGCAAACCTAAAACTTTAATAATCCATAATCTTTATCAACTACTAGTTTTTGAGATGCATATGTATGTGTGGACAATACACATTTTTTATGAGACATATGGTTTTTAAGTGTTAATTACATCCCCAAATTATGCTCAGATTCTATATTGGTCCTCAAATTTCAAACATTTTAATTGAGTTCTCAAACTATAATAAGGTTTCAATTAGGTCCTTTCGTCATTAGATGGACCGTCAAATGCCAACTTAAGTATGGCGCGAAACATATTTAAATCAAGTGATTCGGTTTTCAAACATCGCACGCCTACTTCACAAACAACTTTGATATGACGTGTTAAAAAAGAATTTGTCCTATTAAATTTTAATGGTGTAATCTAAATTTTACATGTAATATTCAAATTATATATGTGCATAAGTATTTAAAATTTAATTCAAGTATTTCAATTATATTTCACGTCAAATTTGAGTTAACATTTAATGCTAAAGTAAATTGCTAGACTAACAAACGGATATAATTGAAACAATATTGATATTTTAAAGATTTAATCATAATATTTTTAAGATTGGGGACCGATTTTGAATCTAGGGATAGTTTGATTATATATGGTGCAAGTAACTCTTTTTGAAAATATCTATCATTTTTAAATTAAAATAGTTCTAATTTTAAAACTTTAAATTATATTTAGTGATTGTTATTTATTAGTACAAGAAAAATGAAATTACTATATACTCTTATAAATTCATATTTTTTATTTTATACTTTATGTTTTATATACCTTTCTAATTGAGTTCGTATAGTTGAGTTAAATGACACTAAATTTAATCACAAACTTTAATAATATCTCATTTAAAATATATGCGTATGTGTGTGAATAAGTACTTTTAATGAAACTAGTTATTTTAAAAATAATAAATTATCATTTTAATTAAAATAAATTTTATCAGTTATATTTGAAAAATGAAACCTGGCAAGAAAATTCAGGCATAACATTATCCAAGATTTTAAAGATACGGATGATATATTGTTTAACCATGTTCTCGCCCTATCCCTCGGTGAATAGGAGAATAATTTGAGTCTCGAGACATCCTTATAAACTCCCTGTTGTCTAAAAAAATCACAAACTTCTAAGAAAGATCTTAATTGTTGCATGCCATTTTCGTGCGCTGAACAACTAAATTGATCAATTGAATTGAGTATGTTAAATATAACCGACTTTAATTCAAAGTGCGCAGCTTGAATCTCATGAGTGAAAATTCCTGGAATGAGATCATCAAGATCTAGAAGTAGATGATCTATGACGGGTTTGTTCCGTACACGAACATGTTGCTCTGCCAGAGCTGTATTGTCTCGTACCATGGTATTCTGATTGCCAACATGGGCATTCTAAATCCTGACTGGATCAACATATGGATCTGTCATAGCTCTTGGCCATTTCCTTCTTCTATAAAGAACTGGTTCAATCTCTGGTTCAAGAGAGTAGTCTTGTACTATTGGTCTCGCTCTGGTGATACACAGACGTAAAATTAAAAATGTTAATCCCTTAAAAAATAAAAAAAATAAAAAAATAAAAGTGCAAGAAATTAAAATTAAAGTTGCTATTGTCAATCACAACGATGACACCAAAAACTTGTTTGTGTGATTTAAGTGCTACGCAAACTGTGCAAGTATACACGTCGCAAGTAATAGTATAGATTAAGATCATTTTCACAGAGATTGGTGAAACTTTGACTTTTAGCTTTTCGCACTGAAAAAAATTAAATTAATGGTGATAATAAACAAGTAAAATAAATCAAGTTTAAATGAATTTAAATAAATGGAAGAGGAAACCGATTTGAGATGGTAGCCTCGGTTATTAAGTGTAATGACGTAATTTTCGGACGAATTGCCATGACAATTAATTATCTTTCGATGTTCGATAGAGTATTCTTTAATGCCTTCGAATTATCCCTAACCAAAGAATTGATGATTGTGCAAGCCTCGGTAATGCATCCCTACATTAACCTTGGGTGGACATCATCGATCAATGAACTCTTGTTAGTCGTTGAAATTCACTCATTATCCCTAAGGTGAATTAGCTTCCACCAACGACTATTTAAATAGAAACTGTATCCAATCGTTCCGTGAATCTAACTCTCTCGAGCCTAGATAAATAAATTCATTCAAGTCCATCTCTCGAGTTCACTTGAAATTAAATAACGAACCAAGAAATAGATAAACATCGTTCTCCCCATAAAGAGCACTAGACTCTAACTCGGTTGTCCCCCCATAAGGACTACTCGCTTCGGCACCATTCACCATGTAACATCATTGGTCGTTCACCATGTATATCTCGACCGTAAGAACTTATTCCTACCAGTTACGACTTGCCTCGATCATGGGGGAAAAGACTTGAACACCGCCACATTGAACATTGAACGAACTCTCAAAACTCTAAAAGGTTGCTTGTGTCCTTGCCAAGTCTTGACAACTCTATCATCTGATGGGTTAGGGTTTTTGCTTCCTCCACCCACCAAACTAGACAAATCAAACTAAAAAACACAATAGTTATGTTTGGGATGTACCTTCTATACTTCAAACTTTGTGACATTCACTCTAACTCGCATCAACTCTTCTTTACTCCAGAAGCTTGATGCACCATTGCATGCTGGCAACTCATCACGCATCAGTACTTCTTTATTTTTAAAGTCTGACGCCTCATCTCGTATTAACACTTCTTTGTTCATGAAGTTCAATGCATCATCCACCTTACTCTTAGGTGGCACGCTTTTTAGAAGCTCTCCCCATATCGACACTTCTTTGTCTATGAAGTTCGATATCTTATCCATCTTGACCATTGATGGCTTTTCACTCATCGACCCAAGCTTCGAAGCCTCTCTCTCCTCAGGATTATCTTGTTTTTTGGAATACTTGACTTGATCCGAGAAATATATTCAATTATGTGGCCCCTTGCAACGAAAACACTTCTGTTGCGCTTCTTCAACACTCGTCTTGACTGACTTGAATGAAGCAATCGCGCCAAGTCTAGCTTCTCTTCCCTCAGACCCATCGTTTACTTTGATGGCTGGAAGGTTAGCTCTCTCCGAATAATCCTTTAGCATATATGGGCCGTCACAAGTGAAGCACTTCAACGGCTTCCTCTCACATGGCCTGACTAACATCTTGGGCTTGTCCTCCCACCTTGGCTTTTTCTTGCCATGTGAAGTCTCATCCATCCTCAAAGTCGGCACCTCGACTTCAAGCGCATCACTATGTTTCTACATCTTGTCGATCGTCTTGTTGAAGCCTTCTACTTCCCCATTCTGGCCCTTTATCCCCTCAAGGCACTCCTCAACTTTCTCATGGGCTTTCATTCTCTCAGCCCTGGTGGTTTCAAACTCGGTTGCCATCTTCCGCAACATCTACAAAGAGCTCATTGACCTTACTCTTTGTGCCTTACCATCACAGGTATCCTCAACCTTATATGCTGCAATGTTCTTTCTTTCTATGTGCCATTTGAACTCAGTGTTTTTCACGAACCTTCGCTATGATATCCCTTGTCAAGGGGTTGAAGTTTCAACCTAGTGAACCGCACGGCCTTAGACAATGCTCTTTAGACAAACGACCAAGTAAGCCTAAATTCTCACACCGAAAGATCAAACTCTTCCCAAGGCACTCGAACAATGAATCGTTCTAAGCGGAAGCAAACTATAAAGAATAGCCTCACAAACCAAAGAAAGAAACTCAAGAACAACACAAAGGATTTAGAGTAAATGCCTTGATTACTCAAAAGATAGATGATATAAAATGAGGTGGGAAAACCTCTATTTATAGTTAAGTTCCCTTACATACGACGGTCCCAAATAATTTATATTGACGGTTGATATTGATTATATCTACAAAATCTTTTAATTTTCTAGATAGAATATTTGAAATAATTCAAATGAAATATGTTTGACTAAGTGATCTTCTAGAATCTTCCATGGATCGGGCTAAGTTTAATGGTCTCTTCAAGCTCAAAATCTCTATCAGAACCTCTTGAATATTTAATTGTGCATGTGGTTCGAACTCGAACAGGTGGTCCGTGACACGTGCGTTTAAATCCTAAATAATTAATTTAATTATTTTATTGAATATTTATATTAATATGAAAAGACAATAAATCCTTAAGATTATTTATAGTCCATATAAATAAGATTATTGAATACTAATATTTTGTATCATTTTTAATTAAATTAATCTATAATTAACTTGGAACACAAATTCAATCATGATTTTTTTAATAATATAGATATCAAAAAGCTAATATAAAAATAATTTATATTTAATATACTAGTAGTCGAAATAAAAAGTTTACACAAATACCTTAGTTTTAAGGTTTTGGAGTTAGAATTTAGTGTTAAAGATTAAAAGTTTAAGTGTAGGAGTTTGGAATTTAAGTCTATGGGTTTAGAATTTAGGGTTTAGGGTTTAGAGATTAAGATAATATGATTAGAGATTTAAATTTTAACCTATAAACCTTAAATTTAAACTTCATACCCTAAATTTTAACCATAATCCATTAATTCTAAATCTCTACGCTTCAAACTCTAAAATATAACCCTAAAATAAACTTTGTAAAAAATTTGTTTTCACCGAATAATTACTCATATAAAAAGATTGTTTGATATCAAATATAAATATAAAAATCAATCAACGGTTCGAAATAAATACCAAAATACGCCAATTGGATTCATTCAGTCACGTGCAACTGAATGTTTCCTTGTAAAAGGAGCGACGAAAGCGTGCAGTGTGAACACAAGGCAACCAAAAAGGTTTCATATTATTTTATTTCATCTTTTATAATTACCGATAAGAAAAAATAACCGTTAAAAATCCACGTGTCCTCTTAATGGCCAGGCACCTGTCTTCATCACCCATCATCTCCCCCATTGGATTCCCTCACTCTCCTAATCTCTCCCTCACACTATTCCTTGTTTGTTTCCTTCAACTTGGTCTGTTTTAACCCAAAGAAGAAGAAAAAACCCCCTCCGTTTCTTTCTCTGCCTAATCTCTTCAATTTCACAATCTTTTTCCCCACCCAAACACGGCATAAGCATACCCGGTTTCTGTTTTATAATGGGGTTTCGAGAATAACCAGAAACGGGAAGCCATAATGTTGCCATTTTCTTACAAGCTTACATTTATTATATCGGCTCTGTTCCTCTGTTTTGTCGTAAGCTTCACCGGAATCTTTGCGGCGACGGAGTTCGATTTCGGCACCTTAACTCTCAGCAGCTTGAAACTCCTCGGCGATGCTCACTTAAACAATGGGAGCGTGAGACTCACTCGCGACCTCCCAGTCCCCGACTCCGGCGCCGGCAGAGCGTTGTATTCGAAACCGGTGAGATTCCGGCAACCGGGAACTCATTCTCCTTGCAGCTTCTCCACCTTCTTCTCCTTCTCCATCACCAACCTCAACCCGTCTTCCATCGGCGGCGGTTTAGCCTTTGTCATTTCCCCGGACGGTGAATTCGTCGGCGCCGGAGGCGGCTCTTTGGGTCTCTTAGATGATAAGGGTGAGGCCTCGGGGTTCGTGGCGGTGGAGTTCGACACTCTTATGGACGTAGAATTCAATGACATTAATGGAAACCACGTTGGTTTGGATCTAAACAGCTTGGTTTCTTCACAAGTCGGCGATTTGGGAGCTTTGGATATCGATCTAAAGGGCGGCGACCTCATTAATTCATGGATCGAATACGATGCTCCATCTGGGGTTTTCAATATCTCTATTTCGTACTCAAATTTGAAGCCTAAAGAGCCCATGTTGTCATTCCCTCTGAATCTGGATCAATATGTTAATGATTTCATGTATGTAGGATTCTCAGGCTCAACACAAGGAAGCACAGAGGTACATAGTATAGAATGGTGGAGTTTTAGCTCTTCTTTCGAGTCAAAATCTTCGCCGCCGCCCCCGCCAACGACTACTTTATTGAACCCAACGGCTAACTCTGTTAAGTCAGCGCCGCCTTCATTGGCTCCTTTGAGTTCTGGTTCCAGTAAGTCTTCTTTTTCTTCATGTCATAACCACCTCTGTAAGCAAGGTCCAGGGGCTGTTGCAGGTGGGGTAACAGCCGGGGCTTTCGTTTTAGCCTTATTTGCCGGTGGTCTCATTTGGGCTTACTCTAAAAAGTTCAAGCATGTGAAGAAATCGGAGTCTTTTCCGTCGGAGATTATCAAAATGCCGAAAGAGTTCAGTTATAAAGAGCTGAAATCAGCGACCAGATTCTTCAATGCCGATCGAATCATCGGTCACGGTGCATTCGGGACTGTCTATAAAGGTATTTTACCGAATAACGGCGACATTGTGGCCGTCAAGAGATGTAGTCATAACAGTCAAGGCAAGAACGAGTTTTTATCCGAATTGTCGATAATCGGAAGCCTTAGGCATCGGAATCTCGTAAGGTTGCAAGGATGGTGCCATGAGAAAGGTGAAATTTTATTAGTTTACGATTTAATGCCTAATGGTAGTCTGGATAAAGCATTGTTCGAATCCAGAATGCCATTGCCATGGCCTCATAGGCAGAAAGTTTTGTTAGGAGTGGCCTCTGCTTTGGCCTATTTGCATCAAGAGTGTGATCACCAGGTTATTCATAGAGACGTTAAGACCAGCAACATAATGTTGGACGAAGGGTTCAATGCTAAGCTAGGCGATTTCGGCTTAGCAAGGCAAATCGAGCACGATAAGTCTCCCGATGCCACAGTAGCCGCCGGCACCATGGGATATTTAGCACCTGAATATCTCCAAACAGGAAGAGCGACCGAGAAAACTGATGTGTTCAGCTACGGAGCCGTGGTTCTAGAGGTAGCTAGTGGAAGAAGACCAATCGAGAGAGATGCCAACGCCGCAGCGAAAGCCGGGGTGAGCGGGAATTTGGTGGAATGGGTTTGGAGTTTGCATAGAGAAGGGAGATTGTTAAGCGCAGCCGATGCAAGACTCGAAGGTCATTTCGACGAGGACGAGATGAGAAGGGTCCTTCTGGTCGGGTTAGCTTGTTCGCACCCCGACCCACTGGCTAGACCCACAATGAGAAGTGTGGTCCAGATGCTGGTGGGTGAAGCAGAGGTCCCGATTGTTCCAAGAGCTAAACCCTCAATGAGTTTCAGCACTTCACATCTATTATTAAGCTTGCAAGACAGTTTATCCGACTGCAATGGCATGATTACCATGTCGAGATCCTCGTCGGAAAGCAGCCACATTGGCCTGGACATGGTTTAATTCATATATATTTCATTTGTTTATGTATTTATGACACAAGAAGTTGTAAAAGCACAGATTTTAGTGTTAATTGTTAGACCAAAATCAGATTTGTATTAGTCGGTCAATAAATCAGATACCGATAATTAAACAACAACAAAAAAAATATAGGGTCAGCGGTGGTTGGGGACAATGGAGGATGGCTGGCTAGTTGCTTTCACAAGCAATCCCCCCAATTGTGAAATGCAGACACGAGAGTTTGAGTAGAGGATTGGTAAAGTATAGCGAGGGGAAAGAAACAAAAAGGTTCGTATTTATTACACTTTTTTTTTTATTCTGGAATGGCGGTTGAATCGTTATTTTTATAATTAATCTTTTTGTATAAACTTTGGTAAGAAGAAAAATGATTAAGCAATTACATGGAGTGGGGTTTGTTGGAGGGAAAAAGTTGGTTCTTTTTTCAAGACTTTATTCAGAAGCATGTCTCTTTTTGTATCTTCTTCAAAGCAATACATTCTTTTTTGTTTTTGATTTCTTGACAAAGTGGGATTAAACTGGCTTTCTATTTTCTTTATTTAATAAAAAAAGGTAAAGCAATTTAATACAAGTCTTATTATTAGTTAAACATTTTAATCTTAAGAAACTTTGATGGACAAATGATGTTATTAATATGTCAAAAATTAAAATTTATATATACAAATTTAATGTATCTTTTATAAAATAAGATCATGAGACTTTTATGTTAAAATAGATAATTCCTCAAGTTAAATACATATTTTTGTAGTTGAACAAATAATTCTAAATGATTTATATTTAAAATTAAATCCAAAAAGTCAAATTAAAACGGTTAAAACCTAATATTAACTCAAACATAAACTAATCAGAATTCGAAATTGATTTAATTTAATAACTCAGTTCTAGGACGGTTTAAGATTTAAAAGATTTTATGCAATTTATTAAAATGAAATCTCAACTTAAAAAAATTAAATGTTTGTAGATTTGTTGTGTACGTGGTGGTGGACTAACTTTTCAATAAAAGTGAGTTTTCTGGACTTAAAATTTATAAAGTACAACATAATTTTACTTTCCTATGTGTTCTATTACTAGTCTAAATTAAACTTGTGTTTTTTACTTGCTAGCATATAATTATCTTATTTTATGATTTTTTCGTTCTTGAAGATCCTATGTGATTTTGTATTACACCTGTCCAAAACTATTCATGACTCGAACATTTTAAGTTAAAACTCTAATGCAAGAGAAATGCATTTTTGAGACTCATATATGCATGTGAGTCTAACATATAGCAGGGCTGCGGTATGATTATAGTGCGATACTAATTAAAATGTTACAAAATACGAAATTTAAAATGATATCCATCAACTTAAAATGTTATATCAACTTAAAATATTATATCTTTAGATAACATTTTAAGTTGACGGTCTCATAACAAGTATTGATACTTAACACCAACTTAAAATATTATTAGAAGTAATAAATTTAAGAAAATATTTTTTTGTAACATTTTGTGGCAGCGCATCTTAACCCTATAGCATCATGTACTCACAGTGCAGGCCTCTTTTTAATGGGTGGCATTAATCCATATTGAAATTCTGCGTCCAAAAGTGGGGCCCAGATCCAGCAAGTCGTGTCAGCATGGATGGGTGATTTGGGGGGACACCTTTCACTTCAATGCGTAGATGAGATTGGACTTCACTTTGGCCAATTGATTGAAAGGGAGATGGCAACAAAATTCCTCACGTATTTATTGTCACTTTCTCCTGCATGTGCTTGGGAATGGGATTTTTAACTTCCTCCACCCATTCGAATATTTACCATCGGCCGACGTGCATTCATCTTTTTCAGACAATTTAAATGAAAATAAGACACAACACCAATGACCAATCTCTAACTCCCACTGTCTGTCTCTGAACAGCTCTAAATTTTATGTACAGTGAATGTGTGTGTGTTGGGGCCACCCTCATGGTTACATTCTTTACTTCACTCCGATTGGAGAGCTTTTAATTTTAATAAACCAATACACTTCACGAGTGTCCTTTGAAGGCGTTAATGTGCCCCATTTGCCCTCTCCCAACAGGATTCCAAGTAATTGAAAAAAAAAACTTTGATAAACAAGTTGTATAAACTAATATTTACCTAATTTTTTTAATTTTATAGATTATGATTTTAGTTTAGGAGTTTATATTTTAGGTTTGGAATTTAATGTTAGTATTTAGAATTTAAGGTATCAAGGGTGGATGCATATGGCTCCCATAGAAAAATTTTAATATTGTGTTAGTTGATGATTAAATTTATTTTTATTTAAGAATAATAAATGAACTGAAGCTTGATATAGAAAAATTTAGTGTATGGCAGGTATAGAGATTCCTTCCTATCTTCTTAAAAATAATAAATTATAAAAACAAATGTGGTATAAAAAGGGAACACACATTAAGAACATAATCCATTGCAATTAGACATTATTTTTCCTTAAAAATAGTAAGAAAGAAAAGGATTGGACTTTATTTTATTGTGTTAGTTGGTTTTGCCCACAGGATTATGATCTCAACATCAACCATATGGATTAAGCATTGATTAATATATATACATCTAGATAGGCAGATATTGACTACTTCTTTAGTTGCAGTCTCCGTCGGATGACATGTTTTATTTTTTATTTATAAAAAATAGATATTATATACAGCAAGATGGAGATGGAAATTGATTTTCTCTTTTGTTTTATGCTTGTAACGTCCAGAATATTCACATACAATAAAGTTTCACCCGACCCAAATTTTAATATTAAAATCCACATCTAATCCGAAATATTTTTTTTTATTTTTATTAAAAATAAATGGATAATAAAAATAATATAAAAAGTTATTTATAGTAATTATCTCCCTTCTATTTACCTTTTTATTCAATAAAATTAACGATATAATTAAAAAATAACAATCTAAATTATTATTATTATTATTATTATTATTATTATTATTATTATTATTATTATTATTATTATTATTAGAGCAATTCTTTATTTACAATCCAGAAACACAAAAATTCTGCTACGGAAAACTAATTACGAGAAGTGTCAAAAATAATAAAATAGTGTTGGATAATTCAATGTTAGATTCGAAATAAACAAATAAATATGAAAATGAAATAAAAATAAACGAAATAAATAGATTGAAAACAGGTTTGAAAAATTAACCAAAAACCAGTTCATTGAGACTTGCACGAACACAGTTTACTTAAGACAGATTCGACCACTCCTTGGTGCTAGAGTTGTTTGATCGTCAGTCTCTCAAGATACAACAGTCGGATGAATTTCTACAGCAGCACTACTGGTGAATTCACGAACAAATTCGAGCCTTCGACTATCACCAGAAAATTATGCAAGTTTGGGAGAGAAAACGATTTTTAATTGTTGTGTAAAATTTAAAAACTACTCATGTATTTATAAGAAGAAATTAGGGCAAAACATGAGAAAAAATTTATTCTGAATTTACCCCTAATCGAATAACAGAGTGGGATGCAAACAAAATTTAAATCTGAAAATATCCCTTAATTTTTTGGGATAAATCTTCTATTCAAAAAGGAAAAAAATTATTCAAGCGTGGTAAAATGTCCGCAAGTCCCGACCGGTCCGAACATTCGCGTCGCCCACGTCGTGCGGGTGCACCACACACAACTCGAATGGGATTGGATTCACACCCCCTGGGCGCGAGGAACAGATTCATCTCAAGTCATTCAATGACAACAAGTTGGGTGTATGTATATAAACACCTCCCTCTCCTTTTATCCCATCAATGTGGGATTGGGGGTTTCCACTTCCTTTTTTCGTTTACAACCACCTTACTTTGAGCATCAATTTCTCATTCATTCCTCATCAATTTTGAGCATATGGGATACTGTTGTAAAGGTCTTACGGAGTAGAATAAGTTTATAGTGGAACTTGATTCGAACTCAGCCTATACTTATTTAAAATAATACTCAAAGTTACCATTTTCTCACGTTTTTTCCAACAATCCCCCACATGAATGAAATTGATGCCTTTTATCAAAATATTTTGACTCGATGTGGTGATAGCTTTTGCGATTGGTAGCTGCATAGGATAGGTAGGTGAACGCACCCTTGAACCTTCCCTTGCAAAAGTATATTTACTTACTAGCTGCCCAGTAGACGCGGTGTCCTTGAACTGTTCTGTCGTTTGTGTAAACGATGATATACCTCACACAACTACCTCTCTAACAAGAGTATTTGTTCTCATGGTTATGTCATTATGGCCATGGACATTGTAACCCCCTAAACCCGACCCAGAAGAAATGGATCGAATCTAAGAAGTTGCGTTTAAAACCTTGTCCCTTAAGAAACGTTGTTAGGTTTAAAAATTTATTATTCGTATTAATTAGTAACATCACATTAAACACAATAATATTTCAATTACATAAAACATAGCCGTATAAGAGTAACCTGAAAAGTTAATGAAATATTCAGAAATAGTCATGCATGCTAAAAACAATAAATCTCCAAATAAAAGTGTCCGAGTCCGAAATTACATATAAATCCAATGATAAAATAAATTCTATAAATCGGAAATAGTTCATACTGATAATATGTAATAAGTCTGATAAACGAGGTCCTTCAAGTACCGTATGACTAAGTCTGAGTATCTGAAATAGAAACTAAGGGGGAGTCAGTTATAAAGCTCACTGTGTCTCTAAAGTGCAAACAAAATCATATAGTAAGATAATATGATCATCATGCTCAAAACCAAATAGACATTCCGATCTACAGATATATATATATATATATGCAAATGATGTATGAGATACAATGACATGCACCCACCTACATCACTGTCTGAATAGTAAGGTTCCCCAGAACCACTCTATACATCGTCACCATCCGAAGTGGAACTCAGCCCGAAGGGTAGAGCCACTGATCTGAAGCAGGCTTCAACCCGAAGGATGAAACCACTGAACTTCCCCGTACAATTTCCCAACCCAATGATATGACATGTTATCCGATTTTCTGAATCTGAATGCATTCTTGTTCATTAGCGAAGATGCATGCACACATAGTCTGATATTAAATAGTCCGATTTTGATATATGTTGCATGACATACCATCATACAAATCATGTCATACACGAAAAATCAAAATACAAATCATGTCATACACGGAAAATCATCAGAACATATCATAATCATACAACAAACAGATCATGACATAATCACAAATCATACCAACAATCATGTATACACACATAGCACTGTAAAACATATAGCACAAGCAAAGAACACACCTTGGGTAGCTAATAACTCAACATCAAGAGTGACGTCTCCCACGCTCAGCTCTAGCACTAGGTCGGACAGAATCAACACCTACGATAGTAAGCACTACATAAGTTCCACTACTACTATGCCATGTCACTAATATATTAATAATCAATAATATCAAACCAAACTCACGAGTAGATCTCGAAGATTGAGCAACATGAGGTCGCCCAGGTAAAGGAGGAGGAAGAATCTCTGTGTCTGAATCAACGTCACCTAAACACAAGATTTATTCGGTTCAAATTTCGATATACACAATTCTCAAAATACTAAATACACTTAAACTTAAACATCAAAAATTCTTTCGAGTTCGAATTTGGGAAAACGAGCATTGGATTTGGAATCAGGACGTCGAAAAATATAAAGCTGACTTTGACTGAAAAAGTCAACATTCAGCGGCGGCGGTCAACGGTCAAGTCAACACTGACGTCATTGCTGACGTCAACGCTGACATCATTCGATTCAGTCAACCAACGGGTCTGTCTGACCGGTCCGGTTCACGGGTTCGGTTCGGTTCAGTTTAGCACACTAGACCGGGTAGTCCATCATCGATTCAGGCTCTTTCTCTTATGCTTGGGCTCACCGATTTGGGTTTAAACCCAATACACCAACACACACACCCAAGCCCGAACCCCTATCTCCTTTTGCATAATTCGAAACCTTAAGGATTTTCCCCTTGACGATGCCGGTCACCGGTGATGAAATCCGGTGACCACAAAGGCTTATTTTCCAGCCAAGACACACACAACAAACACAAGGTTAACTTAACCCAACATCAAAAGAAACCCAAAACAAGGCCACAACACTTACCCACGAACCAAAACCGAACGGAAATGGAGGAAAACGACGGAGAGATCGAAAAAGCGAGGTTTCGAACGATTCTAAACCGTTTTCGAGCAAACAGTGGCCGACGAACAATGATGGTGGAGTGGGTTTTGTTTGGATGACCACAAGGAGCACAATTATAGTCGTAGTTTGAGGAATGGCCGGTGATAACTCCTTCGTCGGAGCTTGAACGAAAAATACAAGTGTGTGGGGTTTTAGGTCGAGAGATTGAGGGAGATAGAGGGTGGCTGCAAGTGGGAACCAAAAAGTTTGTTTAGGACTGATAAGTATGATTTTAAACCATACAAAATGGGTAAATTACAAAAGAAGGGTCACAAAATTAGCTCGTTTTACAAATTGGCCCTAGAAGTTCTGAATTTCTCAATTACGCTACTAAAATCAATTAAGAAATTCTGATTTTAATTTCCCAAATTTTAGGGTTAAGAATTAGGAATTTATCCAATTAGGGTTTTAATTTGGGGTGTTATAGACATCTCCCAGATTTGCAAGAGTTTGAGAGAACTATTCCCCAATAATCTCATTAAAACGACCCCACTTTACTCTCACATAGGTGACTTATGTTGCTTGGTTCACCAAAGCACACAATGGTCATTAAAAGCTTTACTTAACATATTCCATTTAGTCACTGTTTACATCATAGGAACAGACTTGGGAGAGGAACCCCTACAGTGACCGTATAGGTCTATACAATTAGGTTGTCCCTTTGAACCTAGTTCTTGGGATATCCAGTCAGCTAAGTAGGGTTTTTCCTTCACATTCCTTTTGATGTTTTCTCAACTTGATCTCGCTTTAACCCTTTGGTTAGCGGATCCACAACGTTATCCTTTGATTTTACATAATCGATAGAGATAACTCCATTTGAGATCAATTGTCTAGCAGTGTTATGTCGACGGCGAATATGTCTCGACTTGCTGTTGTATATACAATTCTGTGCTCTAGCAATCGCTTCTTGATTATCACAGGATATCCATATTGTAGGCACAGGTTTTGGCCATTCTGCAATATCCTCAAGAAATTGTCTAAGCCATTCGGCTTCCCCTCTAGATTTATCCAAAGCAACAAATTCATATTCCATTATGGATCTGGTTATTATCGTTTGTCTTGAGGATTTCCACGACACGGCTCGTCCTCTCAAAGTGAAGATATATCCACTTGTGCCTTTTATATCTTGAATGTAAGATATCTAACTGGCGTCGGAGTATCCTTCTAGAACAACATGATCTCTAGAATAATGCAATTCATAGTTTCGAGTATATCTGAGATATCTCAATACCTTCACAATTGCTTTCCAGTGGGTTTCACTTGGATTGCTTGTGAATCGGCTTAAACTGCTCACAGTAAAAGCAATATATGGTCTAGTGCAGCTCATAAGATACATTAGACTGCCTATGACCCTTGCATATTCCACTTGGTCAACACTTTGGGTTTTATTCTTAGACAGATTTTGGCATGTGTCTATGGGAGTTTTGGTTATGCCAAAATCATCCTTGCCAAATTTCTCAAGAATCTTGTTTATATAGTGTTACTAAGTTAATATGGGACCTTTCTTTGAGCGTTTGATTTGGATATCCAAAATCATGTCATATAGCCCCATATCTTTCATGTCAAATTTTGAGTTTAACATGTCTTTGGTAAGTTTACCATTTCATTGTTACGTGTAACAATACACTCATTTGTCACACTCTTATTTTCCATCATGACAGTGTATTAGTTTCAACCTTTTGTTGAACGTATGGATTAATTTCCACTGAAATTCTTCAAAGTTCGTTTCATTAAACTTGGATCGACTTCTGTTTCGTGTGTAAAGTGCCTCGCAATTGTGCAAGTGCACATGTCTCAAGTAATAAAGTGATAGGTATAGAGTATCGTCTCCATAGGGATTGGTTTGGGCCGACTTGCTTAAGTTACTGCACTGTGATAGTAAAAACACAATTGATAATAGGAATAGTTTTATCTAACAAATAAACTAAACAACAATTAAAAATAAAAAGATAGATAGATCGAATAAGAGAGAGTAGGCCGGATTAAGTTGCGTCGTAGTGTGGAAACCAGTTGGAATTGTCTCGGTTCTTAAATGCAACAAACACCAAACTGCCTCTACAGAAACCAAATTTACTGCCGCGACGTCAATGGGTTAAGTAGCTGCCTCGGCAATCCCTTGTTCGGGCGGCAGCGAATAACGTCAAGGTTCGGAAAAACGTTCTTCAGTGGCTCCTCCTTATTCCTAAGTCGAAACTCTATCGATGACCATGCCTCGACAATACCTCCCAGCATGAACCAAGGGTGAACACCGACCAATCTTACACTTCTCTTAGCCGTTGAAACTCTTAACTTATTCTTAAGCCGAGTTAGCTTTCACTGTTTGGGATGAAAACCATGCTTATCCATTTCTTGAGTTTAATTATTCTGATATTAAACAAATAGATAAAATCACAATACCCTCTCCCGATTCGATTGCAAGAATAGAATCAACACCAATAACAAGCAAACCTTGAACTAAAATTGCATTAACAAAAACTTAACAAAAATCCAATTGTTTTCTCACAACTACTAAACAAAATAACCCTAGCCTAAGAAAAGAACTAGAACATACTAAGCTTCTCAAACTCTCAATACTCGACAAACTTCAATTGGTGGCTTGGCCATCTTTAAATAAGAATAGGCTCAGAGAAAAGTCCTTCTTGGATAGGAAGTTAAGTTGGAGTTGGACTTGTCTTCATTAAAGAGGTGAATCTCTTTAATTTAATGCCTTTATCCATTTTGGCCGAATTCCATCTTTAACCTTCCTTCCATGCTTTTACGTCTTCCTGAACTTTGATTACCACGCAAAGTGTGTAGAAAAATTCAGCGTTTTATGCTCTTCAAATCCACTACCACTTTACATATTTTGCCCGCCAGCAACTTCGTCTGTGCATTACCTCGACGACAGTAGCTGCTGCCTCGACAGATGTCTAACAACTGATTCTGCTCCGTAAGGCTTTTATCTTCATGGTTCAGCTTCCTTCAGTATAAACTGTCGTCTTTGGTTGGCTTTATCTGGACCTGTCGAGATCTCGTTCTGCACCATCCTCCATTTCCTTCATTGCCCGCATGGCATTGAACTGCCAGCTCGGTAATGAACTACGACGGAGGCAATAGCTACTCGCACGGTATTGAATTGTCGCGGCAATGGCTCGGCAATGAACTGTCACGGTAGCAATGGCTGCCCACACGACATAACCTACACATGCACAAAACAAATACCAGCAGTACCTTTTTCCACCAAAATCACTAAATTATGAACTCAAGCATAATGATGAAGGAAATTATAAAAGTATACATGAATACCTACTAATGTAACTAAAATGTGCCTAAGTCTAACAATAATATGAGTAAAAAAGGTAATAAAAATAATACTTTTGAACACTCATCACACCCCAAACTCGAACTATTGCTTGTCCTCAAGCAAAGCAAACTAACAATTACCTACCAAGACTTTAATCATCAAAGACATGCTTTCAAACTTGAATTCAATCCTCAGAACTGTGGCACAAAGTATGATCACTTTTTAAATTTTTTGAATGACATAAAAATTACCCAGAATCACACTATAATGCTCGTGACAATGTGTGTGTGGTTGTGTACAAGTTGATTTTCAAGATTCCATGTGAACAATAGGCTTTTATCTATTTAATTACCGGTGTATTTATTTTTACTTTCACTATAGCCAATTTTGGGCTCCTCTAGCGATTCAATTTCTCATTTTTTTATTTATTCGACTAGAGCCAGTTTCGGGCACCTCTAGCGATTCTTTTAAGTGCATTAACTACTAGAGCCGGTTTCGGGCACCTCTAGCAAGAAATTAACATTTTAACTTTTCAATTTACCCCAAAAAATATTTAGCAATCTAAGTTCACTAAGTTTCTATCAATCAACAAGTCACAGCCGTATAAAAAAATTCAGCATCATAGTAAGTTTCTAGGTTCTTTTCATGCAATCCTAAAATTTAAAGGATTTTTCAATTAAGTGCAATGACAAAAATTCATCATCGAATATTCAACAAGTCTTAAGCAATTAAATCCAATTAAAGGCATGACATGTAACATATGTGTAATGCCCCGGGTTTAGGGGTCGGATGTTACGCGGGTAAATCGGGTTCGAGTCGTTGGACTCGATTTAATTAAAATAGACTTTGGTTTTATTTCAAAAGGTTTGACTTTCATTAATGACATTTTGGTAATTAATAAAATAAAGAGAAAAGAAAATGATGAGTAAAAGGATGCATTTACAAAATATCCCCATCTTCTTCTTCCTTTGGTTTTTTTTTTCACCTCAAAACCCCCTTAACCCCTAAACACTATTTCATCAAATTTCTTCATCACTTCAAGGGCTCTCTTCAAGGTAAGCATATTTTTGATTTCTCCTCATCATTTCCAACATTTCTATAGCTTTAGTTTTTCATAGAAATCACTTTTAAAGTTTTTGAAGTTTTCAAGTTTTAAAGTTAAAGTAAGAAGCTTTAATGGGTTTTTGATGGAGTCTTGATTTGTAAAGCTAACTTATGTTTTAGTCTTGCCCTTAGATGTAACATATCTCAAAATGGTGGGGTTTTATCAAAAATCCCGAAATGAGTTTTCATGGGTATTTTTAAGGGGTGAAAATGTGAGTTTTTGAAGTAGTTTAGTGTTGGAGAGCGGGGCTGAGGTTATAGCAATACTTGAGGGTTGTTTTGAAGGTTTTTAGTGGTGTTTTGGGTGTTGGAATCATTGGTTTTCTGTTGGGTTATTAGGGAGTACGAAAATGGGAGTTTTGGTGTTGGCTTTGGTTTGAAATTGTAAGAATTTGGCTTGTGGCTGTGGTTTGGGGTTATGACAGTGTTTTGTGATGATTTGGTTGAGTAATGTATTGTTTTTGACTGGTTAGAATCAAGGGAAACCGTTGGAGAGGCTTCGGGCACTATTCCTAGAAATTTGGAGACTTGAGATCGGTGTTTCGATTTCCGTTTGGGTTTCATCAGTGAGTGGAAATGTTTTGAACTTGATTTGATTTCGAAAAGGGTCCTCGGGGGTTTGGGTGGAGCCTAGAGGGCTAACCTAAACCCAAGTGTAAGTTTGCTAAATTTTACCTTGATTGTTAAGTATTGGTGTATGAACGATTGTTGAGATATTGTGTGAATTGTGGATTTCCTTTACTTCCATTTGATGTTGTTGTGTAGTCGTTGTTGGTGTCGAACCTCACGTGATGATTTTCGTTACTACGGTGATGTGTGGTCCCACCGGTAGTGACTAGTAGAAGAGTACGATGATGTGTGGTCCCATCGGAAAACTACTAGTCGAACGGTGATGTGTGGCCCCACCGTGTTTTGGTTATGCATGTGCAAACCATGTAATTGTGTTGTTTGTGCCTCTTTTCGTGCATTTAAATGGTTTACTTTTCAATTAAGAAATGTGTTTTGAAAACTGCATTATTGATGAGTTTTAAAGCTTTGCTCACTAAGCTTTCGAGCTTACCCTCTCCTTTTTCCAACATGCAGATCGTTAGAGTTTCGAAACGCAAGTGGGCAAGGGAGGAGCTTTTCGGGGTTCTCGAGTGGCTCAAGTATGGTTTAAGTCTTTGTAATAATGCCTAGACAATAGGGGTACTAGACTTGTATGGAGTTGGTGTTCAACTCCTTAGTTTGGCTTATTGATGTTCTAGCATGCTTGGATTGATGATGCTATGAGTTTTTGTATGAGCATTGTTAGACTCATATGTGTTGGTTTTTAGATGTTATTGCCTTTGATGTGGATTGTAAACCATGCTTATGTTGCTGCCCAAATGCTTGTGTCTTGAGGGCTTATGACCATGTTCTATGATGTTTATGTGTTTTGTTTAAAGGCATGTAGACCTTGCTATGCAATGTATTTTGGTGAATGCTTGATTCCCTTTATGAATGGCCTTTTCATGTATGTAAGTGTTCGAACATGCTTGTAGTAGGGTGTATGCCTCTAGAGTTTGTGTATGCGTGATGTGTCTTGCTTCTTGAGGTTTTGGGGTCGTTTGGGAACTTTTGGAGATGCTTAAAACTGATTTTAGAAACACACAGACTGCAAGCATTTCAGAACGAGTAATGTGATTTCGAAACGGGTGTGGTTCTAGGGATACCCGTATCGGAACGCGTTTCGATACGGTTTGAAACTGTGAGCCCTTGTTCCGATACGCGTACCGAAACGTTTTGGCTATTGTGACGGCATGTTCTGGAACGTGTTTCGGAACGCCTAAGCGAAATAGACCCCTGTACCGAAACGGGGTGGACCGTATCGGTACGACTGGTCTGGCTTTTAAAACTGGGGCCCGTGTATCGAAACGGGCAAGCCTGTTTCGAAACACAAGCTTGTAATTTGGGCTTTTGGCATCTTTAAGGGTCCTCAAGTGTTGGGCATGGGTTCTGGTTGTTGTATGCTTTCTTGTAAGCCTCGTTTGTAGTCGTTAATGTTTGGTTTGGGCGCGTATGTAAGAAATCGGACTAACTTGAATACATGGTAAATTTTCTGGTTGTTGTATGCTTTCTTGTAAGCCTTGTTTGTAGTCGTTAATGTTTGGTTTGGGCGCGTATGTAAGAAATCAGACTAACTTGAATACATGGTAAATTTAAATTAACTTACGTTCTGTCTGCATGGTCTTAATCTCATTTTTTTCGTTGTCGTTCCACACATAGGATTAAATGATCCATCTAGACAAGATAATTGAAGAAAATTTTCTAGGGTTGCTAACCGAGGCGGGACCTTAACGGGTTTCACTTCGGTTTTCCCCATGTAACCTACTCAGACCGGTCAGTCGTCCAGGCTGGGACGAAGGGGTTACAATATGCATCCTATATGCTATTACTAAAGATGAATGCAATTAGATATGAAACTAATTAAAGAAAAATACCCCCAAACTCGAGAAAAGTATTATCCTAAATGCATGAAAAATTAAAATAAAATGCAAATGAATTAGTTATAAAGGTCGTCACCTTGAATGATGAGTTTCCTTCGATTCGCACGCTTGATTCGCTTGCTTGAGTGCGGTGGTTGCTTGATTTACCTGGTATGCGCTGCTGTCTGGGCATGACCAGTAGGCATTGCCAGTTCAACATGGCTTGCCGAGGCAGCGTGTATTGCCGAGGCAGTGGGTATTGTCGAGGCAACATGTATTTCCAAGGCATCAGGTATTGTTGAGGCATCGGGTATTACCGATGCATCCTCCGTCTTGTCTGTTTTGGCAGCAGTTTTGGACTAATGTTTCTCTTTTGAGTGAGCTTGGGCTTGCCATGGTTTTGAGGTTCTTGGCCATGGTGGTTTTGATTCTTGATGTGGAAAAACAAAGAAAACCTGAAAACTAATTATACTAAAGATAAATAAAATATCTCCTAAAATAACCGAAAAGAAAATAAAGGTCCAAAAATTAAAAACTCTTAGAAAGAGCATTTTCATGCATCTTCTAAGGTTACCGCATATCTGAGAAATCTTGAGGAGGATCGTTTCCGACACTTCTTATAGTCCATTCGTACTCTCCATCGAGTGACATTATTGCCTAAAAAGAGTTGGGCCAAAGTGCTCGCAGCTACTCCCTTTTGCGTTACCATGGTGGATGCATCATTCTTTCATGTTCCCTTGTAGCCCATGTATACGCTCCACCTTGCGACTTTTTCTGAAGGCATGAATATATTATTAGGAAAAATTATATCAATATCCAACCATTTACTTACCTCATTCTCGTCGAAATCCATTATGGTTGGATGTAGCCTTCGTTGTCATGGCAGTTGCTTCGGAAACCAATTTTCGTGGCAATCTTCTGCCATAATTCGGTGCAAATCAAGGGAAAACCCAATTTTTTGAAAAGCTTTGTGGATCCAAACCCTGTTTTCTTTAGGCCCCTCAAACATCTCCATGAGTAGAGATTTTGATGGCTTCAATTCTACCAACGTTGGTTCTTCAAAGAATACATGCAATGGAAGAGGTGAGTTTTTAAAGAATTCAAAAGGCTCAACCATTACTTGCTCATATTCCATTGGCAAAGTATTGTCATCTCGTTGATCTTTCATGTGGTTGTGCAATTTTCGTGGCAAATGAGGATGAGAGCAACTTGCTGTAGCATTACTATTCTAATCCTCTCGGAAGGTTGTCATGGCGTTGCTCTGTTCATGCTCTTCATTAATTGCCGATGCATCAAGACTTGCGAAGGCATGTGTAGTTGTCGAGACATGTGTAGTTACTGAGGTATGTGGTGCTGCCGTGGCATTCTCCATACTTTTCTCAACCTCACTAAGTGTTGTTACGACATTGTTCTGTTTAGGCTCCTCAATCTTTGCTGAGGCAATTTATTGCTCAGGCTCATCATGTGTTGAGCAATCTTTCTCATTGGCATCCTCTCGACTCAGAAGTTCTCGTTGTTCCTCACACGTCGTGGGGATCTCTTCGCTTTTCTCCTTGTCCTCTTGCCTTGGGACTTCAGTATCCCTAGGAATGGATTGTTGGTGCTTATTACCCGTGACATATGTGGATCTCTTCAATCGAACTTCCACTTCTCTCACGAGTACATCCATCATGGCTATACACACATCCATGGAATTTAATAGCTCTTGACGAGGACTAAATTGCCATGACATATCTGTTGCCGTGGCACTTGGGTGCTGATAAGAACTACATTGCCAAGGCATGTATGCTGCTGCAACATCTATTGCCGCTCCAAAAACATCACCGAGAGAACTCCAAACACTGATGACGGTCAATATATCATGGTAGATCTCTTTTAACTTGCGGTGGTAAAAACAACATGAGATTGGGAAAGCTCAATAATACAAAACTACCGAATGATGTTGTAAGCACATGCATGTATAAGGTAAAGAAGATATACAATAGAGCATAAAACTATCATGGTGTTTCAGGTAACATGTTCCAATTATGGTTCATTTTAAATTCTTATCTACCCTTCAATTGTACTCCAATATGCAGTTCTGAGCTGCATCTATAAAGGCATTAACCTAGGCCCATCGGGCGTAGGTACCATCCTAAGGGAATACCTTAGCTCCGGGCGGAATTACCCTAGTTGAAGCTAGGAACCTAATACTGGCGGAATCACCCTAGCTAAAGGATAGGAACCAAATACGGGCAGACCCTAGCTGAAGCATAGGAACCGAATACGAGCGGATTTACCAGCTTGATCAGGGCTGAGCTTATAGTCTTCAATCAGTATCCAGTACCCAGTAAAATAGTTTTGAACAGTAACAGTCAATTCAATATTCATTAGTAGTATGTCAGGCATTAATGATACAAGCATATGTTTAATCAGTAGATCCGAAGTATCGTGATCCATGAACCGGGTAAACTTATATCAGAAATCAGGAATCGAAAGTCATATTTTTACTACAAGTAACATGATTACTTGAGATCAAAATGGATAAACATGCTTCTAATTAGGAAGATTAATCAAGAGTGTTCCAATAATTTCGCCCAAAGGGAAATTTGGTCATTTTGGCACTCAAAGGAAAATTTGCAGTTTAACCTCGATGAGGTAAGTTAGTGACATGCGATGTTGAAGACTACTAATGGTTTGCCAAGTTTTCAAGACCATTCCACTATAATCGTCTCGTCAATGCATTACTTACCAAGCATACAAATTGGTACACCTTATATGTGTTCAATATTTAGTTTTGGTTCCGTTGTATATCTGAACAAATCACTGTCGCATATTATCTCAGAATAGGCCTCGAAAGTTTGGACATGAATTTGTGCAGTATTCTCCCATTATTGTAACAATATTAAAAAATGATCGGTTTACATAAGTCAAGCTTCGAACCATAAGGGCATTACAGTCATTGCAATTCATCGAAATTTCAGGATTTTCCAAGCTTCCACTTATCTCAAGCCCAAAAGGTATTTCAATCATTTAAGTCATCGATGGTGTTTTGGTCATTCAAGCACCTTCAGTACTTCCAAACTATTTATTCGTTTCTAAACTCGAGGGTTTATCCATCATTCTGGTAAATTAAGAGAATGTCAGTGTACAAGGGCACATTCATCTTTTTAGTCATTACGACCATTCCGATCAATCCAGTCTTATCAATATTTCCAATCCTTTAAGTATTTCAATCAATTTAATACTTTACGTCACTTTGATTAATTAAGGCCTACGAATAGTTCCCCGTAAATCTATCTTCGGTGATTTATTCAAAATTCAAGATCACTAAGCATTTTATAATCTCGAGTCAAGGGGGTATTTCGATTATTAAAGTGCAGTCATTCGCGTTCTTTTGGTCCTTTTAAACCATTTAATCATTTTAATCTCTAGGTTATACTCGTCTTGTTTTCAATTTAGCAGCTTTGGTGCCCGAGGGTATCTTAGTCATTTTAACCAATTCATACATATTGGTATTTTTTATCCTTTCAATCATTTCGGTCCTTTTAACCCTTTTTTCAACCATTCATTTATTTCCAAACTCGAGGGCATACTCGTCATTTCAATTAATTTAGAAATTCCAATGCTTGAGGACGTTTTGGTCATTTACCAATTATGTCATATCAAACTTTCTAATTTAGTCACTTATTTCAACCATTAATATCCATTATGTATCTTCTGACAGTTTGATTGATCCAATCATACAAAGAGTTTCCCCCATAAATTTGTCTTTAGAGATCTACTCAGGATTCAGGTTAAATTCAAATACTTATCATTCTCGAACGTTTAAGTCTTGTTATCGTATCTTTCCAAGTACAACAGGGTTTCTAGATGAATCAATTATTTAACAGAGCAAGTGTGGATTTCCATATCGATTTTCATCAATAGGGGTATTGTAGAGCGTTTGACTGTTCTCTAAATATGAGCGCAAGTGCACACTCCTGTCAATATATAGTATAAAAGATATCAGATTGATATAATGGGCATGGTTATGCTGCTGCTTAGTGTGAAACTGCGTTGAATGGGACAAGTTGTTTTGCGCTGCTAGACTCTGTTGCCTCGGCGGGGGATGGCAGATAGGCTGCTGAGATGCTCTCGCTGCCTCGGTATGGGAATGAACTTGTGTCTCGGCGAAAAATTCGACAGAATGCTTCAAAAGTGATCCTGCTTATGTTTAAGTCAGAATGTTGTTGATGCCCACTGCAGATAATACCAGTCGCGACATGAATTATGCAAAAACATCAATGTTAAATCGTTCTCTTTTAGCCGCCTTAAACCCTAACCTATGTCTAGGTCAGATTGATCGTACTTACTCCTTTCGTGAGTTCGACTCTCTCGATACCGAACAAATAGATAGTAATCAACTAATCTTTCGCCTTAATTGAAAACTATGAAGAACATAGAATAAGCAAACCTTGAAGTTTTATTGCAAAAACAAACTTAAAATCCTAAACAACCGTTCTCACACTAATTACAACATAACCCAAACTCAAGGAGAATTTAAAACATAATGACGGCAAGAAAACCTAAACTATGCCTGAGGGAAAACCTAAATTTTTTTGAAGTAATATTACAATGAGTATATATAGGCATTAGCTAGGTCTAGTCCTTCTTGGAGTAGAAGTCTTCAAAGTAACTTTTGCATTAAATGCAACTTTAAACTCCGACTTCTTTGAGTTGAATGTGGACTTTATCACGTTGCCTTGCTCCGCAAGTAAGCTTGAGTTCCTCCTTCGGCGGCTCTTCCTGCTGCTACAGACATCGAAAAATTGAGTGGAAAACATCGATAGAATAAGGATTTTTTGCTCTACAGATCGCACTCCAGTTCTCCAATTCCATAGTTTGTTGTCTCGGGCAGCAAGTAGTGCGACGGCAGGTACTCGGCAGCTGATGTCTCTATCTGAAACTGCATCAGTACAGCTCCTTGGTTTGCTGCCTCAGCATCATGTCCTCAGCTCCTCTTTCCCTCTGTCAGCCTCTAGTACCTGAAACTAAAACTAAGCTAAAACAGTACATTTTCTTCACCAAATAAAATATAATCAATACAAAGCATGATAGAGTAAAGAATACTGTAAAATGCTATGCATGGTCCTAATTATGCCTAAAATTTACTTAAAACAAAAATAATATGAGATGAAATGTGCATGAAATATAAAACTTATGGACATTTTACAGGTATTATGGTCATTCATACACCTTCGGGTATTTTCAATATTTTATAACCGACTATTTTTGGCATTGAATCCTTCAACACTATTAATCATATATGGAGGTTTACAGTCTTATTCATAATTTGTTGCACTAGAGGCCCCTTCGATTTATTAAGTTTCTCATTCAGGCATTACGATCTTATCATGATTATCAATCTTTTTTTTCTTGATCAATGTAGCTTAAGCAAAATTAACAGTACTCTTAATCATATTCATGCATGCATTAACCAAATACTCACATGTTTCATAAACACGCAAGAAGTAGCAATGTATTACCTTGAATACTTGCTACATCGGTCGACCCTTGAAACATCTTTCAAATACTCTCAAACCCGAATTCAACGTCCCTCACGACATTTCGAATACGAAGATATATGGATGCCACAATCAAAACCTCATCAAAATTATCGCCAGAATACCGCCGACGACCCAAAAATGCTTGATTCTGCCTGAAAATAAGAGAGCATTAATCCCATAATTGCAACGAACATAAGACATAGCCATATATGCCAAAATCTTACCGGAAAACCCAAAAATGTAAATTATAGTCAAAATATCGCGTAGCTCCAATTAGGCCTTTAACAGTGGCAGATGGACGATCAGCTAAAGGTGTTTTTCTTGCCTCGATCTAGTGATGACGATGGTGGCCTCAATTTCACGCCAAGATGTTGGACGATAGCGAAAAATACGAAGAATGGTGGCGACAACATAGAGTTTTCTGATGAGCTTTTAATCTTGATTTCACGGCAATCGGTGGGGAACCAAAGCGAGTGGCTTTAGGGGTTATGACCGGACGGTCGAGGGGGACATTTTGGTGCCGGCGGTGAATGACATCGGCGAGCAAAGGCTGAGATCAGAGTAAGGGCGGGGTAGGGGGAGGTGAAGGGCCGAGAGAAAACTCTAGATCTGTTATAATTTCTAGATTCGAATGGGTTATCCCAATTGGTGGGAGTTGATGGGATATTAATTATCAAGCCAGACCCTCCATTTAGAATACAAGATTTTCTTTTGGTAAATCTTGTCAAATATGAGCCATTGGCTCAATGGTTAAATCTGGGTGAAAGGCTTGAGAGGTGAGGTCGTGGGTTTAACATCCACCAACATCAGTTCTCCATCTCATCATTCATTCATTTGTTTTTTTAAACACCATATTTATCGGGTATTACATGCTTCAAGTAATTTTTAAAGTCATTCCATTCAGGAGGCAATTTTTGTGTGATGGCTGCTACTTGAAAGGAATCACTGATGACCATTCCTTCGGCAAGAATTCCATGAATTATCAGTTGAAATTCTTCCACTTGACTTACTATTGATTTTGAATCAACCATAGTATAATTCAAGAATCTCATGACTAAGAACATCTTAGCGTTGACATCCTCTGCTTTGTATTTTTTGTCTAAAGTTGTCCATAGTTGTTTTGCTATTTTATAGACAGTATATGCAGGATACAACGAGTCTTTTAATCCATTGAAGATGTTATTTCGACACATGTAGTCGCCATCTTCCCAGTCTTGAGTGGTGCTGAAAGCGGTGAGCTCATCGACCTCTTCTAGTTTGTCACAAACCGCATCTTCTGTTGCCTTATCGTAAAATTTAGTTCGCAAAATTTTGGCGGCTTCTCATTGTGGCTCACTGTCTTCGCCGTTTCATTTATTTTCATGGGCTGTTTTGTCTTTTTTGACGTCTAGCTTGGTCTCACCATCTGTGTGGACGACTTGGTTGATTTCGCAACATCTCCATTCGTAGTCATAGTTTATGTTCAAAAGAAACACAAATCCTGGAATTAGTGATAATCCCGATAAACTGAAATTTAATTTCATTTATTCCTTGTAACTTCGGTTAAATCTATTGACAATTTCTGCAAAACATATTTGTCCCCTTTAAATTTTGAGATTTAAGCAAACCCGTTTAAATACAATGTAAATTAATTTTCGAAACGAATTATTTTCTTATCTCTGAACTTTGTTAAAATTGAATCGTCTTGAAAAGAATCACTCTATCTTAAGAATGTTGGACAATTCAAGGTTAGTCCGAAAAAAACAAATAAATAAAAATAAATCTGAAAATGAAATAAAGAATAAAGAATAAACAAAATAAATAGATTGAAAATAGGTTTGAAAAATTAACCAAAAATCAGTTGACTGAGGCCTGCACGAATACAGTTTCCTTATGACAGATTCAACCACCCCTCGATGCTAGAGTTGTTTGATCGTCGGTCTTCCAAGATACAACAGTTGGATAAATTTCTGCAGCAGCTCTACTGGAGAATTCACGAACAAATTCGAGCCTTTGATTATCACCAGAAAACTATGCAACTTTGGGAGAGAAAACAATTTTTAATTGTATTGTAAAATTTTAAAACTGCTCATGTAATTATAGGAGGAAATTAGGGCAAAACATGAGAAAAAATTATTCCGACTTTACCTAATCGGATAACAGAGTGGGCTGCAAGCAAAATTTAAATCCGAAAATATCCCTTAATTTTCGAGATAAATCTACTATTCAAAAAAAAACTCTTCGAGCGTGGTAAAATATTTACAAGTTAACGTAGGGCCCAACCAAATGGGAATGGATTCGCATCCCCTTGCGCGAAAGACACAAGTTCACATCAAGTCATTCAATGACAACAAGTTGAGTGCATGTATATAAACAACCCCCTCTTCTTTTATCTCATCAATGTAGGATTGGGGGTTTCCACTTTTTTTTATTTACAACTACCTTACTTTGAGCATTAATTTCTCATTCATTACTCATCCGTTTTGAGCATATGAGATACCATTGTAAAGGTCTTACAGAGTGGAATAAGTCCATAGTGAAACTTCATTCGAAACACAGCCTATACTTATTCAAACTAAGGTTCAAAGTTACCATTTTCTCACATTTTCCCAACAAACAGTACTCCTTTAACCTATTACATCATATTCCCCATGCTGTACAAAAAATACTATTGAAAGAATCAATTTTATTTATGCTCATCAAACTAAGTAATATGTTGGGATCCGATATTTGATCAAGAAATCTGAATATTGGAACAATTAAATGTTTGATTTTTTCATAACGAATTTAAATCGTTCTATTACCGATTCAAAATTTTAAATATCTAAAATTTTAATTGAATCAAATTTGATATCCGAAAATACATAACCCAACAACACAACTTGCACTAGCCATCCTTCTCTATTTTCGTTGCTCCCAATCTGTCTATAGTAGATAGCCTATTGATATTTGAATGGAGTATTTTGATTTAAATTTTCAAGTGTTGAGCCAACTTGGGGGAAATGGGGGAGAAACAGAGTGTAAGTTAAACTTTAAATTCAAACCTGAAAATAATCGTCAATCCGAGTAATATGTTCGGATCCAATAACCGATAAAAATCTTAATATTTAAAAATTTATCTAATCAATTTTTTTCCTATCGAATCAAATTTGTTATTTTAACGATTCAAGATTTTAAATATATAAATATTTAATTCGAATCAGATATGATATCTGAAAATGCATAATCCAACTACACAACTTGCAGTTTCCATTCTTCTCTATTTTCGTTGCTCCCAATCTGTCTATAGTAGAGAGCCTATTGAAAGTAACCATCCGTGTATCAAATGAATGTTTAAACACATGTAATGGATAACACAGTAATTCTTGCCGACTCACATTCTATTTCCTTCTATTAATCACATTCTTTATCTTGGATTATTGATTTAAGTCGAAAAACAGAATACCACTTAAAAAGATAAAAATCAACCACTCTTTTTCGGTGTTCTTTTTTATGTTCCAACACTAAAAAAAACTAAAAAAATTAAATTACAAGCCATAACCCTAAACTCTAAATCCTAAACCATATACTCTAAAAATACACCATACCCGAATTTCCCTAAACTCAAACCACAAACTCTAACCTCAAACCCTAAATTTATTTTTTAGTGTGAGGCAAAATAAGGGCACTGAAGAGGGTCATAATTTTTTTTATTCCTTAAGAAGAGCTCAGCCAAGAAGACGAGATAAAAAGAGAAATTGAAAATTTAGAAGAGTTAACGAATTAGAAAATCTGGTGGTTTATTATTCATTCTCAAAAACATATTACAACAGCTTAAACTATATATGCTTTATAGTGGGCTTCTATTCCTTAATTGTTCAATAAAATGACCCAACTGTCTAACTGAATTGTTAAACATACTAACTTTTCAGTTTAACTCACTTAGACTAACATTCTCCCTACTTCTTTTCCCTTCTCCTTCTCTACACACACCTTCAAACGTCACTACATTAAGTTTTTCTCTAAACAAAAGTAAAGTAAACACTAAACAAAGGCTCGATGAATCCATCAAACCAGTTGACTTGTAGAATTTTGTTAGTCACCTTTTTACGAATAAAATATATATCTAAATTAACGTGTTTCAAACAAACGTTACAAGAATAGGTCTGCTTTTAGAAGGCGTCAACACTAATCCATAATGCAATGTCCCAACACTAAAAAATACTAAAAACAGAGTGGATGGGCAGATATGGCGACAACAGCTACTCGACAGCATCTCTCTCTGTGTTGAACTGCTTCAGTACAGCTCCTTGATCTGCTGCCTCAGCATCAACTCCTCTGATTTCTCCTCATCCTGACAGCTTCTAGCATCTGAAACTAAAACTAAATTAAAACATTATCTTTTCTTACCAAATCAAAGATATTCAATAAAACAAGACAAAGCAAAGAATACTGTAAATTATGCATGCACGCACCTAAATATGCCTAAAATGTACTTGAGAAAAGCAATAATATGAGATAGAATGTACACAAAATATAAGACTTATGAGCACTTTACAACCATCGTCACCTAATAAATCTTCAATTATCGACCTCTTCACATTTTCTACATTAGAAAATATCATTTATGTAACAAAGCATAAAAAATTATAAGATTCTTGATTGTGTGAATAATTTACTAGATGGTACTCCTCTTAAATTTGTCTCATTCTCTTTGACCTCGTGATTCTTAAAGACACATAACTTTGTCAATTCTTTCTCAGCTTCCACATTTCCTTCATACAAAATCTTTTGACAAAGTTGTCTTGTATTTTCGTTTTCCTAACTCTTTGTAATAAAATCATAAGCAAAGCGAATCATTCGATTGCAAAATACAATTTCAGCCTCTATATTGTACTCTTTTGATAGCTCAATAACATTACCACCATGCATATTTTTCTTCGTATCTTTAGTCCATCTCCACAAGATATATCGTTCAGACATTTCCTTAATATTTTTAACACTAAGAATCTGTAAGGCATGAGAGCAAAAGAAACCCACAAAAATCAAACTTTTTGCAATTACAGTGAATCTCCATAGTGCTTAAGTTAAATTAAACTATCTGAACTTTTGAGCTATTTTCATCCATCATCACTTCAAAAGTGTAATTTTTATCATTTTGTGCAACTTCTCTCCAAACAAATGGAATGCCATTAAGAAATTCTTTCTGAAACTGTTTATATATTTCATGAGTATAAACTTTCGATGCAAGAGTCAAAATGATAGAACCCTTAATTGCATTGGAATTGACCCATTTTTGCACTGAAAATCTTTCTCAGCTTCAAAAGAACGCCACCTTGCCACCAAGTTCTCAAATTCAAAGACATTCAGTGAGAGAAGTAGTGGCTTTAGAAATACCATGGAAACCATTATTAGTAACTTCAGCTCTCTAAGAAGATTTAATTTGAGAAGAAAATACATCAATGTTGAAAGTAGTACTCCATTTTTCACTACACTTGTATAAACCTTTCAACCACGAATGACCTTGAAGATTATGGTCATTTTTCATTTTTGTCCAAGTTTCTACAAATTCTAATTTTGATTCACAACATTGCATACATTTATGGAATAAAGCATGAAATTCCACATTTGTATTGAGACTACCTAGATGTGAAGCATTGTTCTTAGAAATATGCCATAAACATAACATATGGCATGAACTAGGAAAGACTTCTTCGATAGCTTTGCTAATTGCATGAGCCTGATCTGTCATGATAGTCTTGGGTGCTTGATTTCCCATGGATTGCAAGAAAGACCTGAACAACCACACAAAAGAAGCAGTAGTCTCGTCTAACAAAAATGCACAACCAAACATTATCATTTGTCGATGATGATTAATCCTTACAAACGGTGCACATATCAAATTATATATATTGGTACGAGAAGTTGTATCAAAAACCACAACATCTCCAAAACAATCATAATCAAGTCTTGCTCTACCATCTCTCCAAAAAAAGTTTGTCATTCGATTTTCTTGATCTACTTGAACCATGTAAAAAACATTGGATCTTCACTTGCTTTAATCTTGAAATGGTTAAGTAAACTTTGACCATCCCCAGCTTCAATCATCATCATCTTATGCTTGTTAACGTAATTGTAACAATCACGTCTTGTAAAACGGCATTTTCAACACCCCTAACTTCATTCGACATGTAAGAGTAAGCATCTTTGGGATGTATACTGGCACTAACCATCGAGTCAATGACATTAGCTTTAGCGACTGGAATTGATCGAGTTGATCTGAGTAAATGTCTTTTGAAGGGGTTGTCAACTCATGATTATGTTCAAAGATAAATCGAGTGACTGTCCATTGGTCATCTTCCACCGTATAGCGAATCATCACTGGACACCCAGTTCTAGTTTCTAATTTGTTAAGATTTTTTCATGTCTTTGTTGCCTTCAAGTTCTTTGAAACCTTGTTTAGAACAGTAGAAATCTTTGTTACGAATAATTTTAGTGCTAGAAACATATATGTTTTTTTTCCTTTCCGAACGTTGAAACCCATGCCATGACCATAATCATTATACAAATTATAAGCCGCATCTTCACTATTTACCACAAGTCCTTTCCAATCAACCTCGTTTGTGTTTGTCCTTTTTATAAAAGTCAAACTTTGAGAATTTTCCTCGTCACTGTTAAAGGACATATCTGCATAAAACTAAATAATTTATATATACAAGCAATTAAGATGACTAATCTTTAATTGATCCAATAGAATAATTTTAAATAGTAAAATAACAACTGTGGCAGGAAAATATACTAACAACTAAGAAAAAGTTTTAATGATTCTAACTCTTATTGGAAGCAGTTAAACTAGTCGATCTTTAAAAAATTAATGAACTAACCTTTTAGTGAAGAATCTGGAGCTCCTGGAAAAATCGCAAAGTCCTTGGTTCTTGCAGTAATTAAGAACGATGTTGGAGAAGAAGAGGTGATCAAGACAAATTCTAGAAATAAACCCATCGAATTTTTTAATTTTTTGAAACCTCGATATTCGAATTCCAAACATGTTAGCCTGGGTTATTTTCATAATAATGGTATCATTGTATATACAATTTACATGCGAGTAAGCTAAGACTTTTTAATATATGGTACAAACAACATTCAAATCGGAATATCGACGTATGATGACGGACTTCAAGCCTGATGTTTATTGCATGCATTTAAATCAACATGAGTGTCCTTGTAACGTTGGCTCAGATACGTTGAGCATCTAATCGATGGAAACTTGGGAGGATTTTTTTTCTGAATTGAAGAAATCGGAAAAAAAATAGGAAAAACTCACCAATTTTCCTTGTTTTTGCAGTAATCAAGAATGATGTTAGAGAAGAAGAGGCGATCAAGACAAATCCTAGAAATAAACCCATAGAATCTTTTAATTTTGATACATATTAATTGAAGAAATAGGAAAAAAAATTAGAAAAAAAACTCACCAATTTTAGGAAGAAAATGACGTTCCTGGTAGATGAAAAATTTTCAGTTCTTGCAGTAATGAACGACAACTTGGAGAAGAAGATAGAATTAAGACAAACACTAGAAATAAATCTATTGGGGTTTTTCATCATTTTTGATATATTCTAATTAGACAAGATGATTTGGAAATTACAATTTGAGTTTGCAAGTGACGTGGAAAAAATAATGACATGATTTTTTTTAATTCTTAGGGACCATGGATGACGTGGTGGGACGAGTCCATAGAATAATTTCTATGTAATTGATATTGCAGTAACTTTTGCCGACTCACCTTCTCTTTCCTTCTCCTAATCACATTCTTTATCTTGGATTATTGATTTAAGTCGAAAAACAGAATACCACTTAAAAATGATAAAAAAATCATTTGCTCCTTTTCGGTGTCCTTTTCTATGTCCTAATACTCAAAAACACTAAAAAAATTAAATTCCAATCTCTGACCCTAAATTCTAAATCCTAAATCATATACCCTAAAAATACACCATATCCCAAATTCCATAAACCCTAACCTTAAACCCTAAACTTATTTTTTAGTGTCGAGCATAAATAAAGGCACCGAAAAGGGACATAAGATTTTTATTCCTTAAAAAGAGCTC
The DNA here is from genome assembly GCA_030270665.1 of Hibiscus trionum. Lineage (NCBI taxonomy): Eukaryota > Viridiplantae > Streptophyta > Magnoliopsida > Malvales > Malvaceae > Hibiscus > Hibiscus trionum. The sequence continues at coordinate 3,169,569 of BSYR01000037.1, forward strand.
AGCCAAGAAGACGAGTTAAAAAGAGAAATTGAAAATTTAGAAGAGTTAAAGAATTAGAAAATCTGATGGTTTATTATTCATTCTCAAAACCTATTCCTTAACCATTCAATAAAATGACCCAACTATCTAACTAAATTGTTAAACAGACTAACTTTTCAGTTTAACTACTTAAACTAACATTCTCCCTGCCATTTTGGATGTGAATCCTCTCGTACGTGACATAGCTAAACTCCGAAACACAGGAGGAGAGACCATGGTTTGTTGGCAGCCGCGAGAAGGAAACAAGTTAGCCGACGCTTTTGCAAAGATGACTAGTTTCGAGGGTTTCGACTTGATGATTTTTGATGAACCTCCGCCTTCTATTTCGTTTATTTTAGACTCTGATTTGCATTTGATGTAAGCTCCTTTGAGCTATCATTTTAATTCAAAAAAAAACATTCTCCCTGCTTCTTTTCCCTTCTCCTTCTCTACACACACTTTCAAACGTCACTACATTAAGTTTTTCTCTAAACAAACTAAAGTAAGCACTAAACAAAGGCTCGGTGAATCCATCAAACTAGTTGACTGGTAGAATTTTGTTAGCCACCTTTTTACGAATAAAATATATGTCTAAATTAACGTGTTTCAAATAAACGTTACAAGAATAGGACTGTTTTTAGAAGGCGTCAACACTAATCCATAATTCAATGTCCCAACACTAAAAAACAACGTGGATGGGCAGATATGGCGATGACAACTACTCGACAGCATCTCTCTCTGTGTTTAACTACTTTAGTACAGCTTCTTGATCTGTTGTCTCAGCATCAGCTCCTCTGATTTCTCCTCTTCCTTACAACTTCTAGCATCTGAAACTAAAACTAAATTAAAATAGTATCTTTTCTTACCAAATCAATAATATTCAATAAAAACAAGGCAAAGCAAAGAATACTATAAAGTATGCATGCATGCACCTAAATGTGCCTAAAATGTACTTGAAAAAAGCAATAATATGAGATGAAATGTATACAAAATATAAGACTTATGAGCACTTTACAACTATCGTTACCGAATATTTCTTCAATTATCGACCTCCTCACATTTTCTACATTAAAAATATCATTAATGTAACAAAGCATAAAACATTATAAGATTTTTGATTGTGTGAATAACTTACTAGATCATACTCCTCTTGAATTTGTCTCATTCTCTTTGAGCTCGTGATTCTTAGAGACACATAACTTTGTCAATTCTTTCTCAGAATCCATATTTCCTTCATACAAAATCTTTTGACAAATTTGTCTTGTATTTTCGTTTTCCTGACTCTTTGTAATCAAATCATAAGCAAATCGAATCATTCAATTGCGAAATACAATTTCAGCCTCTATATTGTACTCTTCTGATAGCTCAACAACATTACCACCATGCATATTTTTCTTCGCATCTTTAGTCCATCTCCACAAGATATATTGTTCAGAAATTTCCTTAATATTTTTAACACTAAGAATCCGTAAGGCACAAGAGCAAAGATACCCACAAAAGTCAAACTTTTTGCAAGTATAGTGAATCTCCATAATGCTTAAGTTAAATTGGACTATCCGAACTCTTGAGCTATTTTCATCCATCATCACTTCAAAAGTGTAATTCTTATCATTTTTTGCAACTTCTCTCCAAACCAATGGAATGCCATCAAGAAATTCTCTCTGAAATTGTTTATATATTTCATGAGTATAAACTTTCGATGCATGAGTCAAAATGCTAGAACCCTTAATTGCAATCGGAATTGACCCATTTTTTGTAATGGAAATCTTTCTTAGCTTCAGAAGAACGCCACCTTACCACCAAGTTCTCAAATTCAAAGACAAATTCAGTGAGAGAAGTAGTGGCTTTAGAAATACCATGCAAAACATTATTAGTAACTTCAGCTCTCTGAGAAGATTTAATTTGAGAAAAAAACACATCAATGCTGAAAGCAGTACTCCATTTTTCACGGCACTTGTATAACCTTTCAACCACGAATGATCTTGAAAATTATGGTCATTTATCATTTTTGTCCAAGTTTCTTCAAATTCTAATTCTGATTCACAACATTGCATACATTTATGGAATAAAGCATGAAATTCTACATTTGTATTGAGACTACCAAGATGTGAAGCAACGTTCTTAGAAATATGCCATAAACATAACATGTGGCATGAACTAGGAAATACTTCTTCGATAGCTTTGCTAATTGCATGATCCTGATCTGTCATGATAGTCTTGGGTGCTTGATTTCCCATGGATTGCAAGAAAGACCCGAACAACCACACAAAAGAAGCAGTAGTCTCGTCTAACAAAAATGCACAACCAAACATTATCATTTGTCGATGATGATTAGTCCTTGCAAACGGTGCACATATCAAATTATATCTATTGGTACGAGAAGTTATATAAAAAACCACAAGATCTCCAAAAAATCATAATCAAGTTTGCTCTACCATCTCTCCAAAAAAAAGTTTGTCATTCGATTTTCTTGATCTACTTGAACCGTGTAAAAAAACATTAGATCTTCACTTGCTTTAATCTTGAAATGGTTAAGTAAACTTTGACCATCTCCAACTTCAATCATCATCATCTTATGCTTGTTAACGTAATTGTAACAATCACGTCTTGTAAAACCGACATTTTCAACACCCCTAACTTCATTCGACATGTAAGAGTAAGCATCTTTGGGATGTATATCAGCACTAACCATCAAGTCAATGACATTAGCTTTAGCGACTGGAATTGATCGAGCTAATCTGAGTAAATGTCTTTTAAAGGAGTTGTCAACTCATGATTATGTTCAGAGATAAATCGAGTGAATGTTCATTGGTCATCTTCCACCGTATAGCGAATCGTCACCGGACACCCAGTTCTAGTTTCTAATTTGTTATGTTTTTCATGTCTTCATCGCCTTCAAGTTCTTTGAAACCTTGTTTAGAACAGTAGAAATCTTTGTTACGAATAATTTTAGAGCCAGAAACATATATGTTTTTTTTTCCTTTTCGAACGCTGAAACACATGCCATGACCATAATCATTATACAAATTATAAGCCGCATCTTCACTATTTACCACAAGTCCTTTCAAATCAACCTTTTTTATGTTTGTCCTTTTTATAAAAGTCAAACTTTGAGAATTTTACTCGTCACTGTTAAGGGACATATCTGCATAAAACTAAATAATTTATATATACAAGCAATGGATCCAATAAAATAATTTTAAATAGTAAAATAACAACTGTGGCAGGAAAATATATTAACAACTAAGAAAAAAGTTTTAATGTTTCTAACTCCGATTGGAAGCAGCTAAACTAGTCGATCTTTAAAAGATTAAAGAACTAATCTTTTAGTGAAGAATCTGGCGCTCCTGGAAAAATTGCAAAGTCCTTGGTTCTTGCAGTAATCAAGAACGATGTTGGAGAAGCAGAGGAGATCAAGACAAATCTTAGAAATAAATCCATGGAATTTTTTAATTTTTTGAAACCTCGAGATTCGAATTCCAAACATGTTAGTCTGGGTTATTTTCATAATAATGGTATCACCGTATATACAATTTACATACGAGTAAGCTAAGACTTTTTAATATATGGTACAAACAACATTCAAATCCGAACATCGACGTATGATAAAGGACTTCAAGCCTGATGTTTATTGTATGCATTTAAATCAGCATGAGTGTCCTTGTAACGTTGGCTCAAATACGTCGAGAATCTAATCGGGGGAAACTTGGGAGGATTTTTTTTCTGAATTAGGGAAATCGAATATAAAGAAGGAAAAACTCACTAATTTTCTTTGTTCTTGCAGTAATCAAGAATGATGTTGGAGAAGAAGAGGGGATCAAGACAAATCGTAGAAATAAATCCATAGAATCTTTTAATTTTGATACATACTAATTGAAGAAATCGAAAAAATAGAAGAAAAAAAACTCACCGATTTTAGGAAGAAAATGACGTTCCTGGTAGATGAAAAATTTTCAGTTCTTGCAGTAATGAACGACGACTTAGAGAAGAAGATGTGATTAAGACAAACCCTAGGAATAAATCTATTGGGTTTTTTCATCATTTTTTATATATTCTAATTAGACAAGATGATTTGGAAAATACAATTTGAGTTTGCAAATGACGTGAAAAAAAATAATGACATGAATTTTTTTAATTCTTAGGGACCATGGATGACGTGGTGGGACGAGTCCATAGAATAATTTTATGTAATGGATACCGCAGTAACTCTTGCCGACTCACCTTCTCTTTCCTTCTCCTAATCACATTCTTTATCTTGGATTATTGATTTAAGTCGAAAAACAGAATACCACTTAAAAATGATAAAAATCATTTGCTCCTTTTCGGTGTCCTTTTTTATGTCCTAACACTAAAAAAACTAAAAAAAAATTAAATTCCAAACCCCAACCCTAAATTCTAAATCCTAAACCATATACCTTAAAAATACACCTTACCCCAAATTCCCAAAACCCTAACCTTAAACCTTAAACTCTTAACTTAATTTTTAGTATGGAGCATAAATAAAGGCACCAAAGAGGGGCAGAAGATTTTTATTCCTTTAAAAGAGCTCAACCAAGAAGACGGGTTAAAAAAAGAAATTGAAAATTTAGAAGAGTTAAAGAATTAGAAAACCTGGTGATTTATTATTCATTCTCATAAACTTATTACAATATCTTAAACTATCTCTGCTTTATAGTGGGTTTCTATTCCTTAACCGTTTAATAAAATGGCCCAACTATCTAACTGAATTGTTAAACAGACTAACTTTTCAGTTTAACTCACTTAGACTAACATTCTCCTTGCTTTTTTTCCCTCTCCTTCTCTACACACACCTTCAAACGCCACTACATTAAGTTTTTCTCTAAACAAACTAAAGTAAGCACTAAACAAAGGCCCGGAGAATTCATCAAACTAGTTGAATTGTAGAATTTTGTTAGCCACCCTTTTACGATAAAATATATGTCTAAATTAACGTGTTTCAAACAAACATTACAAGAATAGGACTGTTTTTAGAAGGCGTCAACACTAATCCATAATGCAATGTCCCTTTGAGATGTCGAAGAATTGCGCTTATAGCAGTCATTTGACCTGCATAGATTGAGCTACTTTATGCACACTAAACGTTATATTTGGTCTTGTAACCTTGAATATTTTTAATTGGAGTTCTTGCATCTTGTATGAGTTGAGTTGAAGGAACCACATAAGTAGATGTAGGTTAGTTTTGTCCATTTTAATCTTTTTCAAGGAATTTTTTAACATATTTTCTTCTGGTTCAAAAACAGCAAAGCATTACACCTTTGCACTTCTATTCCTAAAGAGAAAGCAAGATCATTAAAATCTTTTAATTAAAACTTTTCTCCTAAATGCTTAACCACCTCTGATATTTCTTCATCTTAAGTGACAATCACTATTATATCATCAACATTTACTAAAGTATAAGTAAGGGCATTGTCATTATTTTGAATAAAAAGAGACACATTAGCTGCTGAATCTCTAAAACTCAATCTCCAACAAGAATTTTTAAATTTAGAGTGTCAATTTTTTGGAGCTTGCCTTAAGTTATATAAAGCCTTCAGTAACTTACATACAATCATGGAATCATTAGTGGATTGTTGTTCAAAGTTAGGTGGTTGTTGCATGTAGACATCGTCACGTAAGTTTTCATTCGAAAACGTATTGTTCATATCAATTTGCCTTAGCTCTAATAGCATTTTAGATTATTAATTTAGGTCGAAAAAATAGAATACCGGTGAGAAAGAGCTCAGACAAGAAGACAAGTCAAAGAGAGAAATTGAGAATTTAGAAAAGTCAACTAACTAAAAAATTTAGTGATTTATTATTCATTCTCAAAAACCGATTACAATAGCCCAAACTATCTGTTAATTATAGTGGATTTCTATTCCTTAACCGTTCAATGAAACAACCCAATTGTCTAACTGATTTGTCAAACAGACCAACTAATTAAGTTTAACTCACTTATGCTAACACTCTGCATCTTTTAGTTAACGATCTTCCTATTAAGGATTCAAATAACTGTTCGTTACCACAATAACAGTCGCTGTATAATAGTAATAGTACCGTCCGAAATTACAATTGCAGAAAATAATATTATGTAATAATCGCAATAACATTTTTTATGGCTAGAACTGCAATAAAACACTGTGTTAAAAAAATAAGCAATTTAAACCCTTTGTTTCTACTATACCAACTCATTCCAACTTTAGTATCCAACTTCATAAAATTCCCATGTTTGATCCCCTCCCCCTCCACGTCTAATAAAATTCACCGGGCCTTGAATTAGTGTTCGGGTTGAAACAGGTGAAGCTAGCTTTCTATATTGGCCTACTTAAGAGTCCAATCCATAATCCATTGGACTGTAACAAAAATAATTTCAATAAAACACCCAAACTTTGAAAAATAAAACCAAACAGTCCTTTTATTAAATACAATCAGTTTCTTTTCTGTTCCAAAATCCAAATCCTTTCTTTAAAGAGCTCCACGGTTTACTTCACACTTCGCAGCCATGGCAGACGACTTCGAGTTCGCCGATAAGGTCCGTCCCGCCTTCGATCGCCCTAAGTCTCTCGTTAATTCTCAGTTTCAATAGCTTTTGACTGAGATCCATAGAAATCAGTTGGAATTTATCTTTGTGATTTAGAGATCTGGTTTTGCTCCTTACCTTTTGCTTGTTTTCGTTCCGATCTACTGCTTTTTCATGTTTAATTTCGATCTTTTTCAGACTTTTGCATGCTGATTCTGATTCTGATTCTCTAGGTTAATTAGAGATGTTATTGCATCTTCAAGTGCAAGCAAACTTATCAAACTATTCTTTCTCTCTCTCGTGTTTAATTTCTTTTGCTGAAAAGTCATTTAATGGAATTATTAACACTGTCTTTATATGGGATTTGATCAATCAATTTGGCTTGGGTTTTCTTGTTCATTCTTACTGAAGAACATAAAACGGGAAATAGAATGCGAAGGTTTTATTTGATTTGTCATACATACACTGATTGTCAGTTCTAAGCAAGGATGGATCGAGGGGGATGGGATCTAGACATTTCAAATTTCCGTTTAAGTATTTTCTCTTCCTGATCTAATTTCCTACTCCTAAAATTTTATAATTCCGCACCCCCTAAATTTCTAATATAACTTCTTAAAAGTTCGCATCATCCGTCACTGGTTCTAAGAGAGGTGCTTCGTGGGCTTCACGGTGACGAAGGCACTATGAACACTTCCATGATAACTATGGTGCCGGGGCGATGCATAAATTTCTGGGTTTCAATAGAAACCTTCTGTGATCGCTTAAATCTTATAGTAAAGAATGATAGATTTATATCATTTGCAGAAATGTTTGTTTGTGTTGGTTTACATTGTAGAATCTTTTGTTTAGTGAATCTCTTTGAACATAACTTGAACCCAATAATCACTTCAAAGTAGTGGGAAAGTTTTGCTGTTTTTATCCCTCTGGCCTTGCAAAAGCTTAACATGTTGAGGATACATACCGAGTTGTTAGTTGTGTTTATGCCATTAGATTATGTTACTTACATGTGTAATGACTTAGTTTCTGGTAATCCAATAGGGAAACAAGATTATTTATGAAACCGAAGCGAAAGGCTTCAATCCCGGATTGATAGTGTTGCTGGTTGTTGGGGGTCTACTGCTGACATTCCTTGTTGGGAACTATGTCCTTTACTTGTATGCGCAGAAGACTCTTCCTCCTAGAAAAAACAAGCCAGTCTCCAAGAAGAAGATGAAGAGAGAGAGGCTGAAGCAAGGAGTTTCTGCACCCGGAGAGTAAGGATTTCCGGGGCCCGGTTCCCTCTGTTCTCCGTGTTATAAACGGTTTGTTCACGATTTTCTTCCTGTTTCGTTCCTAGAGATGTGCTTTTGTTGAACTTTTAACATCTTAATTAGAAACTTAATCCCATATTCTGTAGACTAGAAGTAAAATACTGATTTTGTGTCCATTAGGTGCAGTTTATTTATCTCATTTCTAATTTCCTCTTTGTTTTCGGTTACTCTTCATTTATATAGGCTTTTTCACTCTTTTAGCTACTTCCACAGCCCAGTGGAACTATTCATGGGAACAAAGCAACCTAAACAATGTCTAGCTAGGTGATTTTTTACTCGTGTTCAATCGCCTACTCGAATAGTAGGACATGCAAAAGTAAATCTGTTTTTTTTTTCTGATACACGTTTGAACAAGATGCAATCCTTTAAATGTATGAACATTTTCAAGTATAAAAACTAAAAAGTGAACGCATCAACTTGTTTTAAGAAAAAGAGTAACATTTACTGTATTATACACATAAGAGAAGTGAAATCCACACGTCCATCCATCAGTGTGTTATTGGGTTTGACCACAACTAGCAATCATTCTTTAATGGTAGTAGTATAGAGTTTAGACAATGTAGATAACTTTTTGGCATTATTTTACTGTATAATATTAATATCACACTGATATTAACATAGGCAAGGCAGTGCAAGCTATTCAAATTCTTTCACCATATAAGGCAGGCTGGGCACTCAGGCACCGCGGCCCATGGTCTGCTCCCCTGGAGGGATCATGACCAGCACAGGCTGAGCACTGAGCCCCGGGTGAGGCAACCTTCGACGAAGTTCGCGGCCTTCCTGGCAAAGAGCACATGCATGGCAGAAAACATGTGTTGCAAAGTCACAGACCGACTCGCAGTGTTCGCGTTGCACCTCGTCTTCCAAACAGTTCCCACAGCATCCACATGACATGTTAAGTGCCTCACAGGTACCCTGTTTTTTGCAAAGAAAACCACAACAAATAAATCTTTGAAAACCCCAAGTAAACCACAAATCAATTCTAGAGATCAACAAATTCGATAGCTCATTGAACAACATAACATCGAACTTTCCCGCCAACATCACCACAGGATGTTAGAAACTTTGAAAAACCAGATGAAACAAGGATATACAGAGGCGCACTGAACTCAAACATTAATCGAACAAAAAACCAAAACCATAATTAAACCCTAACTATATGCTTAATGATCTGGTTAAAACAACCTCAATAACCTGAAAAGGCAAAGTTAAGGAAAATGAAACATAAGATCTACTTACCTGGAGATTAAACTTGCGACGAATTGCGGTTCGGGTAGGGTATGAAAACCATGGGGCAAGACAATTCCAGCCAAAAAATGAATTTCCAATCAGGTAAAGACCAGTGTAAGGCAAGCAGTGATTTGCAAAGGTCCCCGGCGCAGATCCAAGTCTTTCAACATTGCTTCCATACAGCACACAAGGGGCCACGCTTCCAAGTAGACCTGACCAAAACAATATGGATCGGACACAAATTTTGATAAAAAAAATTGAAGATTTTATAAAAGATAGCATTAACCAGAAATTAATTGATAATGGAATCAAAAACAATGAAATATTAGTCACTTCAATTCATGCAAAATCATAAATAGCCTTTTCATTTTCCTTCTTTTTACCCTCTAAATTCCAAGTTCTCTATAACCAAAAGTTGAAAAAGACGAAGAGAAAACAGAACTACAGCTTTAAATTCAAACCTAGCTATTATAATTTGGCTTCTAAATGTCAAACGATTAAAAATACCAAATCCAACAGATTCGCATAATATCATATCGAATTGATCATTCTCAAATGAAACAATTTAAAAACTTACAAACTTCAATGTCACTGCTGCAAAACTCATCGTTACGGCCAAGACAAGCAAGAAGGGGGGAATCCCACTGGGACCGGCTCATTGGTTCTCCCACAACACTCCCGTGGACCAACGGCAGCCCATCGGCGGTCCACCCAAACCCAGCGTCGGCGGTCGCCTCCTTTGATTTGTTAACATTTAGTTTCTTCTTCTCATCTTCTTCAACACCAACTTGTTTGCTCAAAAGAGGGCTGGATTCCTGTAGATCGTTGTTGTTGTTGTTGTTTGCCATTTTTTTCCTTTTTGGATTCGAAAATGGAAGAGAGAGATCTAAACTCAAAATAAAATTTGGATTTCGGAAATAAAACGAAATAATAAGAGGTCAATAAAAAAGTGTAAATATTTATTTTTAGACTTTCGGTCTTTAGAAAGCGCGTGAACTTTATTAATTAATTAATTGATTAATTATAGTTTTTGCTTCGCTGTATTAACAGACGGAGTTTCCTATCTGTCCGTAGGATCGTAACTAACTTATCTGTATAATATTCTTAGTCCAAACACGGCCCATCTATGGGCCCACTAGCCTATCTCATCCATTTTTAACTCATAGTTAATTTTATTAAATAAAGAGAAAATTACAACAAAATTACCTAAACAATATAATAAATTTAAAATATAATAAATACATTAGTTAGGGAAGAGTTAAAATCTAAACAAACAATTTATAAAAAAATAAATACAAACAAATATTATGGTCGTTGGTTAAGGATAAATATCATCAAAATATTAAAAATATATATATAACAATAACAACACATTGTCAAAATTGACATTATCACAACTTAACCAAGAATTATCTTTGGTAATTACAACACCTATTAATTCGAGAGTTTAAAGTATGAATTAATCTGCAAATAAAAAAGCAATGGAAAAGATGATGTCAAATCTAACCTCAAAAAATGTTGCAAAAGCATAGAAAACATGTTACAGAAGTAAAAAAAAAGACTCTAATGCCCCGAGTTTAGGGTCTGGGAGTTCGGACTGGGACCCGGGAAAGATTTATAAATCGAGTTTTGGGGTTCGAGTTGTCTTTGAATGAAAATGGTTTCATAAAAGAGTTTTAAAATGTTAATTGAGTTTTTAGGGATAAATAAAAATAAATTAAGGCAAGAAAGAATTTTAGTTAAAAAGAGAATTTTAAAGTAAAAGGGGAAATAAAATAGAATATTTCAAAAAAAAAAGACATCCACTTTCTTCTTGCCCTTTCCAAACCCTTTTCACGTCAAAAACTCTCAAAGCCAAGCCACCATCCATTTTCACCAAACTCCACCATTTTAAAGGTTTCAAAGAGGTAACCAACTTGGTTTTCACTCTTCTCTTCGTTTAAATCTTTCTTGTAACATTTTCTTTCCAAAAGCTTGGTGATTTCTCAAGTTCTCTCATTTTGGGTAAAATGGATTTTTGAAGGGTTTAAGCAATTTAGTGAAAACAGTGATTTGGGTGAGTTTTAAATCATGTTTTGAGTACAAAATAAGGTTAAGATGATGGGTTTATCAAGAAATCCCGAAATAGAATAAATGGGTAAATTTTGAGTTGGGGAAATATGGGTTTTTGGGTTGGAAATGGTTCCTAAGGTGTTTGGGATGTGTGTTGAAGGTTTTGAAGCTCATGGGTATGTTTTGGATGTTAAATTGATGAAGTTATGGTTGATTTTTGGTTAGAGTAGAAATGTGATTGGTTTTGATTAGTTTCGGGTAGGAATCGAAAATGGTTGTTGTTGAATTGAGATAGAGTTGATTTCAGTGGGTTTGATTGTTGAAAAGTATGTTAACTCTTTGTTTTGGATTTGGGTAGAAGCAGCAGATAGAGATTTGGGTACTTCGGACGCGACACTCGGTGTTACGAGGTCTTGAAATCGGTGTTGCGGCTATCGTTGGGTTCTACCGGTGAGTGGAAATGTTTTTGAGAGTTTAGGTTGAGCTTGAAAGGCCAACCTAAGCTCGAGAGTAAGTATTAAATGTTTACGTTTTACTTTTCCGGAATTCTACATATTTCAATCTTGTTATGCATTGTTGATATGAGATGAATGTGTGTATTTGATTTATGAGTGTGGTATTGTTATGTTGGTTTATATGACGTTTGAGTATTGGCAAATATGAGAGTCTTACCGGGTATAATTGGTCGACCATAGGGTTAGAGTGCACTTGTAAAATTCGTGCGTGGCCCTAGTGATGTAAGATGCCATTAGGGAGGAGTACGGTGATGTAAGATGCCACAAGAAGCTTTATTGTTAGACCTCGGTGATGTAAGATGCCATCGTGAGTCTTGTTGTTCTTATAGATTCGGTGATGTGAGATGCCATCGAATCCAATTCGTGTATCCGAGTAATGTAACCATACTTGTCAATTTACTCCTTGTGTTAAAGGATTGAATGTTATCATGTTTGTGGTTGAGAGCTATGCTTGTTGTTGTATGTTGTTGCATTGCTTGATGTAAGATGCCAAGCACATGTAAGATTGTTGATAATCACGTTGATGGAATTCATGCTTGTGGTTTTGTTTTCAATTCATAAATGGTTTTATTAAAACTGCATTGTTGTTGTGGTGGTTTTGAGCTTTATGCTTACACGCTCTTTTCCAACAATATAGATCGTTAGCGATCCGGGAAGCAAAGGAAGGCGAGGGAAAGGCTCCGGTGATCGTAGCTTAAGCTCAAGTATGGATTTTAAGTTGTAATAATAATTTAGCAATGAGAATACTTGTTTTTTTGGTTAGGGAGGTGGTTGTAAACTCCCATGTGTTTGACCATGTTGCTGCATGTTTTAAATGTTGAAACCATGCTATGTTGAGGCTTGTTGGTGTTTTGAGCTAAAGTGTTCTTTTTGAGCTTTCAAGATTGAGATCCATGCTTGTGTGTATGCATGTTTGAAACCTATTTTTAGGGTGTTTTGCCTTTAGAATGTTTGCTCAATATGTTGCTTTGTGGTTTGTGCTCTTTCGGGGTAAGTTTAGGAATGTTTGGTGATGCCAAAATGCATTTTCGGGCCAATCTATGCCCAATCGTTTCGAAACACCTAGTATGGTTTAGGAACGACCAGGCCTTTTGGGGCACCCGTATTGAAACGGGGGTGGTGTCGTTTCGGTACGTTTTGCCTCTGGAGGCTCCTGTTTCGAAACCAAGAGGAGCCGTTTCGGAACAACCTAGTTTTTCTTTTGCTGAGAGCCTGTGTTTCGAAATGGGCAACCCCTTTTTCGAAACATAGGTAGTTAAAGTGGTTAAAAGGCATATTTGAAGGTTTCCAAATGTTACGTTTTAGTCTCTAATGCTTGTATGCTTCTTAAGTGAGTTTATATGTACCGTTTGGGTTGGTTTTGCCTTGTGTACTTGAAACTTGACTAATAAACTATTTGGTAAGGTTAAAATTACCTTTTTGCCCCTGTTTTGGCGTGGTTTTGCAAAATGGTCCTTCGTGACTGTTTGGCTCCAATTGGACATTCAATTGATATCCGATTGAGACGTTGTTCTTCCGTTGTAACCCTTAACACCATAGGACCATTAAATTGCATTTAGACAAGATAAATCTTAATCTAGGGTTGTTAATCGGAAGGAAATTCTTGGATTTTTCTCCAGTTATCCCCGTGTAACTCTCTCGATTTGGTCTTGCGTCTATACCGGGTCGAGGGGGTTACATTTAATGGTATCAGAGCCTCGGTTACGAGATTCCATGGGAAGGCAAGTCAGGTAAGTTTATTTTGTGTATGTTTTTCTATTTTGCACGGTGTTTTTGAGCATGACTTCGTGTTTCTGTTGATGTTTGAAGGTTAGTTAAGCATTCCCATTGCTAGGTATTATTATTATGGAAAAATGGTTTTGATTTAAAAGAGCTTAAACACATGGATCTTTGCCTTTGCTAACCCAATGTTCTTTTCTCGTGTTCTGTGTTGGTTGTTTTAGATTGTATCTTTGTTATGGTAAGACTGAGAGGACGACCTAGAGCGGGTGAGCAGGTACCCAGAAATGCGCCTCTTTCTCCTCCTGCTCTCGATGGTAATGGGGTGAATGTCGGAGGTAATGCACCTCATGCGGCTGCCTATGTTAGAGGTGATGGTAATGGACCTCAGGTTGGCCAGGGTCAGGCTGGTGTGGACATGGTCCAGTTACTTCAGACTTTAGCTGGAGCTTTTTAGACGGATGTTGTTGGTCTTCATGCTGCAGCACCACCTCAGGGTGTAGGGACAGGTTTGCCCCTTGAGCGACTTCGTAGCTTAGGTAGAGTCGAGTTTCGTGGTATGTCTCCCGAGGGTTCGGAGGCATGGCTTGAGAGCACTACTCATATCTTGGGTCAGATGGAGTGCTCGGACACTCGTAAGTTGGGTTGTATTGTCTCGTTGCTTCAGGGAGATGCGTATGCTTGGTGGACCACAATTATCTTAGGTATGTCTGAGGCCGAGGTTACTTAGGAATTCTTCCATAGTGCGTTCCGCAAGAAGTACCTTGGTGCTCGTTATCAAGATGAGAAGAAGAGAGAATTCATGGCTTTAGTGCAAGGCAGTATGTCCGTATCCGAGTATGAGGTACAGTTTGTGCGCTTGAGTCAGTATAATTCAGAATTGGTTCCCACTGAGAGGGAAAGGTATGAACGATTCTGTTATGGGTTGGTTACAGAGGTGAAGACCTTCATGCTTGCTTCTGATTACACCGAGTTTGATGTCTTGGTCTCTAGGGCTAAGGACGTCGAGAAAAGTCTAAGTTTGGCTGCTCGATCGGGTGGATCCAGTTCAGGGAAAAGGTCTGTCGAGTGGGAGCGAGACTGTAACAAGAGGCAAAAGGATAGAAGGCACCAACCGGACTTTAGGCGTGGAGGTGGTAATATGGGACGAGGCCATTAGGGTCGAGGTTTTGTTGCTCGCACACCCGAGTGTACTAGATGTGGGAGGAACCATTTCAGAGAGTGCTGGGGTACTTTTCGTGCTTGATGGAACTGTGGATCTCAGGAACATTTGAGGCGTGAGTGTCCTCATCCGGCTAGGGATGGTCAAGCACCTGCTAGAGCTGCTGAGTATCAGAGAGGTCGTGGGCGCGACCGAGGTAACTTCCAGCCGAGGAATGATGGTCAGAGGTGTTGGAGTATGCCCAAAGACCAATCATATGATGATTGAATAGACATACTATTTTACTAGATTTATCAAGTAATGGCATTGTCGTTATTATCATTTGGTATGTTTTTGTGCATCAAACTAACCATTGGATAATAATGTCCATACAATAATACGATTATTGTTAAATAGGACCCTTAGTCGAATATTATTACGGGTATGGACAGTGATAATATATAAAGACTAATATGTGGTTGATGACAAGCGTTGTCATTGACATAGAGATGTCAAAATCAACACATAAGTATTTGTTAGAGAACAACGTACTGGATTGACCCGCTATGAGCATGTTTCTTGGGTAATTATGTGACAGTCACAACATTGCTCATGATAAACATATGTATAATCCTCAGACTTGAGATCAACATGATTTCAACATAAAGATTTACGTATTTTGACATAGTCAAACGTGTGTCGTAACTGACTACATTATAAAGACTGATGATTGGATACGTGATGACCTATGTAGTGAAATATGGTTGATCAAGAAAGGATTTGTCCCTCCTACATAATGGGAGAAATATCTTCGGCCACTTGATTGAGTGAGATTAGAAAATGCATGGCCATGCTCGAATATTATGATATGAGATATCATAGAGATTCGTTTATCATAATCTACTCAAGACATCAAGAAACACAAGATGGACAATGCAAGTGTGACTAACCCATGACTTGTGTTCATCTAAGATATAAAGGACAAAAGGATGAAATACATAAAGAAAGTTTATTCAGGAATCAGGAAAGTCAAACCATGACTTCATGCAACTTAGGTAGCAATGATGTATTGCTAGATGCCACTCATTGTTTGTAAAATTAGAACAGTTCTAATTTTGTTGCTAACGTTGCATGAATCTACAAGGGTCACACCCTTCGAATGAAATGAACAAAAATTGGAAACCATACTCCCTATTTTATGGAGGTTGCCGAAAATCCCCTATGGGATAGGGGAAATTGGCAACTCCCTTAAATGGGAATAATATTGGATAAATATTGTATTTATCAAATATTATTTAGAGTATAGAAAATATTTAGAGACTTAAATATTATAGAATAAGATTCTAGAAATTTAAATATATATTTGGAATTTATATAATGTATATATTTAATTCCAAGTTTATGTAGAATTAGATTCTACATAATTAAAAATATATATTTAAATATATTTAAATCCAAGTAAAGATAGAATGAGATTCTATAATATATATATATATATATATATATATATATTTGGATTAAATATAATGTATATTTAAATCCATGTTTTATGTAGAATAAGATTCTACATAATTAAATATATATATTTCATTTAATATTATTAAATATAATGTATATTATATATAAACCAATTTCAAGTAGAATTAGATTCTATGAATTTTGGTTGAACTTGGATTTAAGATATTCAACTAGAATTAAGTCTCTGAATACTATTTAAAGAGGCAAGGGCTAGCAACCAAATCATCCATATTCCTCCTTGCAAATTTCGACATATCCATGGGATTCCCCACTGGAATTCGACATATCCTAGAAAGCTCTCTGAGAAGCTGTTCAATATTTTTCTGGTGTTCTACTTGCCCCCTGGCAAATCCCTGAAGGTTCCCTTGCTCGATTGCAAGTCCCGGTTGAACTCCTGGTCGATTTCAGACTCCCTCAGGAATCCCTAGAGGGATTTCAACTTCTCCTTGGAAGGTGTTCAAGCCTGTCGAAATTTATCCCTAAGTGTTAGGGAGGCGGAAACTTTGTTTTGTTTTGTTCAGGTGGACTCCGTAGAGGTCGTTGCGAACCTGTGACGATTCTGGTTTTACTTGACGTGGTTATTCCGACATACCATCATTTTTCCAGTTTCCAGAGTTTTAAAAAGGTAACTCTTCATCTTTTCACCCCGGATTCGTTCCTGTACATGGATCCTGGCTGGATTAAGTCAGATTAATTTTTCCGCTGCGCCACGGGGCGTGTCGACGTGACCCAACAAGAGGAATGTGGCTCATGTTGTCACGGTACAGCCTGATGGAGGTGGACCGGCTAGAATTTATGCACAATGTTAGGCTAGGAATGACACGTATGTGATCCCAGGTAATTTTGTGTTGCAGTCTTTATACTTGCTTTCGTTGATTGATTCTGGCTCGACACATTCGAATATTTTGGGTGAGCATGCAAGATCGTTAGTTTTTCCTTTTGAGTTGTTAGATATAGGTATGAATGTTACGAGTTCTTTTGGTGAGACAGTTGTAGTTAGGAAGGTGTTCAAGAGATGTCCCTTGATGGTTCAGGGTCACGTGTTTCCCGTTGACATGATGGAGTTGCCCTTCTATGGCTTCGATGTAATTCTGGGTATGGATTGGCTTGTGGAGCATAAAGCTAGGATAGATTTTGAGACTAAAAGAGTTTCTTTGAGGCTTTCTGATGACTACGAGGTAGTGGTAGTTGGCGAGAACGTTAAGTTCTTGTCCAATGTTGTTTCAGCTTTAGAGGCTCAGAGAATGATGGATTTGGGTTGTCAAGCTTACCTAGTGTAGGGCGTGAAGGTGTTCCCCTTTTTAGGAACGCAAGTGCACACTCTTGTCAAGTTATAGTATAAAAGATATCGTCTCCCACAGGGATTGGAGCAACTACCATGAGTGTCTTCCTGCACAAGGTATTAGTAACTGTGCAGGAGAGAGCTGAACTAGAATCAGAAACACCAGTGAAGGTATAGAGACCACCTTCTTGCTTGCCATGCAGAATTGTTGAACCAGTAGCCTCATCCTTCACACAACAAGAACGTGCATGAAATTCCAAGTACACATTATTATCCTCTGTAAATTTTGAAACAAAAAGAAGATTGCGTGTAATCTGAGGCACATGAAGTAAATGAGAGAGTTTAAGGCGATGAGTGGGAGTAAGAAATTATGTCTGTCCTATACTAGATATGGCAAGTACGGATCCATCACCAACATGAACCATACCCTTACCAGAATAAGGTTGAGATGAGTGCAAGGTTCCTGAAGCATTAGTGACATGGTGAGTAGCACCAGAATCGGGGAACCATGTCACTGAAGATGAAGGTGAAATCGTGGCCATCAGATTGTTGACTTGAGGAGAGTCGGACGCAGAAGCTAGAGCAGCAAGATCTGGGGTAACCGTTGTAACAAACGGATCATAGGCAGCTTCAGCATGTTCAGGAGCATAGCAGGCATTGATCTGAGTAGACACAGGATTTTTGGGCGGATTAGAGGTGTTGGGCTTATAGTCCCTATCAAAACGATGCCAACACCTATCGGCAAGGTGGCCGAGTTTGCCACAGACTTGACATTGAACCCTGGGTCGACCTTTAAAACGTCCACCGGAGTACATAGGCGAATCACGGCGACGAGAATCATCAGAAAACTGAGTGTTGTGAATGCCAATAGGCATACGTAGAGGATCTGCAACCCGTGTTTCAGCATCGATGAGAATAGAGACTGCACTATCAACAATATAAGGATCACGACTGGCCAAGATGACTGCAACAAACGGATCATATTCTGGAGGTAAGCCGTTGAGAATGGTAGCAATTTGCTCAATAGAAGAGACCGGACTGCCACAAGATGCAAGGAGATCACATATCTCTTTGATCTGCATGGTATATGCTCGCATCGAGAGATCACTCTTCTTGATGGACCTGAGACGACAGTGTAAATGCATCAAACGGGTAGTGGACAGCTGCGAGTACATACCAGTGATGAGTTGCTAGATTTTGGAGGACGTATCAGCACCAACAAGACGAGGAAGAACTTATGGGCTGACTGTGGAAAGGAGCCAGGAGGCTAAGGAACTATCATGTTGAACAAAACGTGTGTAGGCTGGGTTAAGTGTTGGAGGAGCAGTAGAATCAGTGGAAGGAAGAAACTGGGAGGGCGGACTGGCGGTGGAAGCCAAGAAACTCTCAAGACCATGGCCGCGTATCATCAGCAACACTTGTTGCTTCCATAGGAGAAAATTGGTTTCATCCAATCGAACACTAATACGTTTGTTGGAGAACGATTGGTCAGATGAATCTTCACGCGAGGAAGCTTCAGTCGAAGCAGTGATAGGAGTAACCATGGTGAAAAAGAGAAGGAAAAAGGAAGAAAGGATGGTGAACCCTACTGGTCAGCTGATACCATGTGAAACGTTAAAGGAAGGGATGATTTTCTCATTGATTTGAAAGGGTTTATATACAGCAAGGATAACAACCCTAATAACAAATGTAACAAACTTTCCCACCAAAATACTGAGCCATATTGTTTTTACCCTATTCTGCTATGAGTTTACAACAATTTACAGCTGTTGTTATATTATCTTCAACACTTCAAGAAAACGCTAGTGATAGCGATGATTCTGATGGGCAAAAGAGGGTGGTTAGATCTGCTAAAGATAAGCAGTTTGAGGAGATGGCAAGTACGGTTGATCAGATGAAGTGTCACATCCCAAAAACCGGTCTAGTAGAAATTAGGTTCGAAATTTTTTCGGTTTATTATTATTTTATGGAGTAAGTAAAAATTTATTATTATTTTATGTAGTAGTTAAAATTATTATTATTTTATGGAGTAGATATGGAGTAGTTAAAATTATTATTATTTTATTATAAAAAAAAAAAGAAAAAAAAAAGAAAAAGAAAAGGAATAGTTCACCGAAGTAGTATAAAAGGGGAAGAGAATTGAGTGATTTTACACGGCAATTGAAGAAAACAAATCAGTAGGTTACGATCTAATGTTTGATTGGTAGTCTGATATTTTCGATATAGTAATATCAAATTTCTGCCGACGACGGGGTAAGCTCAAATCTCTAGTTAGATTAAGTTTCGGTATCGAGTTTGATTAATATTTTTATATATATTCGATATTGTCTTATTATTTTAATTAATTTTTATCGTAGTACACGAGGTCGATTCAGATCAACTTTCAAGCCCAATAAATAAAAATAAAGCACCGGTCTGTCAAGGTGAGTGTAGATGCATTTGTCTCGGGTGACACGGTGTCATTCCGATATTTTTATGTCTTGATATGTGAGTATAGTCGTGTCAGGGGTAGGCTCGGTGCTGCCCCGTTGCATTACTTATGAATTTATCTGCATCTGGTAAGTACCCTGCATTATTTGGATATGCTTAAAAATGATTATAATATGCTACATGTATATGAAAATAATATGAAATATTATCTGATATGGAGCTACGGCTCATCTTGCTATTTGATTTGATATGATCTGAAAATCATGGATTATGTGAATTTGTGTGTATTTATGGACGTTGGATACAATTGGCATGCCATAGGAATATTCGAGCTCACCATGTAAGGGAGGACTACGGTCCAGGGCTACGGCCTATATGTGGGAGATAAAAGGATGGAAGTGTAAGGGATACATGGAGCTACGGCTCAGGGCTACGGCTCATTTATGATTTATGATATGGTGTACAGGGAATCCGCGTATCCAATGGTACCAATATAATATGTGTTCGATATGTTATACCATGACATGTTTATGATAAGATATATGATTATATTATGTTATGTTAGTGATATGGATATCTGATCATATTATGCTTATACTGATATAGAAGCATGCAAATAAGTTAGATTAAATTTATATTTAATCATGACATTCATATTATTGTCAATTTACTATCATGACTACCTCACTAGGCTATGTAAGCCTAACATACGCGTCTCATGCATTTTCAGGACCCTGATAGATTTCCAACCTTTGATCGTGTGGTGCAGTTGCAAGTCACATCTCTACCATATATGTATGATATCTTTCATGAACTCCTAGTAAAGTGGCATATGATCCAACTTTTGTATAAATTGTGTTGTGTAATTTAATAATGTGGTTTTATTTTAGAAATCTAGAAAAGTCCTATTAAATAAATGTTGGAACAATAATAATGATAGATACGAATAATTTTCTAATAAAAATGATTAGAAAAGACTCTAAGATTTTTGTGAGTTGTTAGGCTCATTTAAATTTGTAAATAATTTTAGTAAGATAATAAAAAGAAATAGATTTGAATATTTTACAAAATAGTCACTAAATATAGCATCGTCTAATCAGGTTGATAAATGACCTCCGATAGTAATGAGGTTTTACAGGCTAATAACTAGTAAGTTTATTTTCAGTATATTTTCACGAATTTCAGATAAAGACCTTTAATTTGTGAAAATTACAATTTAGTCCCTAAAGTTTGAGAAAGTTTAAAATTGACCCCAATTGAGTAAGTTGTTAATAAGTTGAGTGTTAAGTCTTAAAAGAGATTAACAAAATACGCTAAAATGATTTTTGAACTTTGGATTTATATCTCCGATCTCCATTATGTTTTTCGGTAGCGCTCTACGACCCGGTTCTCTACCAGGCCGGGAAGGGGGTGTTACATTAGTGGTATCAGAGCTAGAGTTTAGTCGATTCTAGGACTAACCAGGCATTCGTTAACGAGTCTATGTCTCATATGCCACTTAGGAGTTGATTAAATATATATTTTGTGACTTGCAACTTACACGATTTAATTCTTATGTGTGTCTAGACCCAAAATGACTGCTCCTACTAATAGGAAAGAAACAAATGAGCCCGATCATGATTCCTCTTCCACTCGAGGGGAAAATGTGAGGCTAGAGCCAAGTACCGAACAAGTGGCTCAGAATGATCCACCTCATCTTCCACCTATGTTATCGGCTCAACAAGACTATTTGATGTCTATGGCCGACATGATAAAACAAGTAGTGGTGTCTCTTCGACAAGAAGCACCTTCCTCATCTGCTGAAGCTGTTCAGCAGATCTCTCGAGCTCCAATAGATAAGCTCAAACGTTATCAAGTTTATACATTTACTGGCCAAGATCTGGATAATCCTGAAATCGCAGAATATTGGCTAGAAAATACTTTGAAAGTAATCAACAAGCAACTGAAGTGCCCCGAGGAGCATAAGTTGGAGTGTGCCTTAGCCTTGATTGCAGATGAAGCACAAAGCTGGTGGCACATTGTAACTCTCACTGTACCCGAACATAAAGTAACCTGGGAATTTTTCCTCCAGGAATTTCGTAAAAAGTATATTAGTGAGCATTACCTCGCTGAAAGACGTAAAAAGTTCCTCCATTTGAAGCAAGGAGGAAGGCCAGTGGAGCAGTACATTCATGATTTCTGCAAGTACGCTAGATATGGTACTGATATCATCCACACTGAAAAAGAAAAATGTAGAATGTTCATAGATGGCCTCTGCGATGAATTACGTCCTCTTTTTGTTGCTCTGGAAATCGAGGATTTTCAAATTCTGGTGAATCGAGCCATTGCAACTGAAGCTTCTCAAAGAGCCTCGGAAAGAAGGAAGGGAAACCAAGCTCGGCCTGATAAAAGATTCCGAGAAGATTCTAAACCTCCTTTATCTCAAAAAAGAGGAAGACAGTGGACCAAAGGTCATCTGCCAATCAACAGCTACCTAACTCTAATTATGTCTCTCAATTTCCATCTGGTGGGACCACTGTTACGCGTACAACCTCAATAAACAGTACAGGAGGCTCTGCCAAAAGTTCTCAGATCCCTCTGTGTAATTTTTGTCAAAAGAGACATTTGGGACAGTGCCGTAAACAGTCAGGTTCTTGTTACCTGTGCGGAGAATCTGGTCATTTCATCCGACAATGCCCCCAAAATCCACAAGCCCCTACCTCTATAGCCTCTCATAACGTTCCAGTAAAAGGGAGGGGATTAAATCAAGCACCGTCTGGTTCTTCCGGAAGGCCCCATAACAATAATGCTCCTTCAGGAAGCCGAAATCCAAAGACCTCAGCCCATATGTACCACGTTCGAGGACGCGAACAAGAAGACGACCCTGATGTTGTTGCAGGTATGGTGGAGTTAGGTTCTGAATTTGTTTATGCTTTGATAGATCCAGGCTCCACGCATTCCTTTATTAGTGAACCTTTGATTGAAAAATATGCCTTAAAATATGATCATGTTGCTTCTGAAATACTTGTGTCAAACCCATTAGGAGATAGTGTAGCAATCCAAAAGATCTGTAGATCTTGTCCCCTAAAAATCCAAGGAATTCCTTTTCCGGCCAATTTGATGGTCTTACCCTTTAATGAGTTCGACCTTATCCTTGGTCTAGATTGGCTAGCTGAACATCAAGCATGGGTAGATTGTTCTAAAAAGAAATTATATCTCCGTGGTCTAGGTAGAGAAAGCATCACCTTGATGAAATCTAAATGTCAGAGTAGTCTTATGTGTGCCTTAGAATCTAAGAAGGAATTGAAGCCTGAAGATATATCCATAATAAAAGATTTTCCTGACGTATTCCCTGAAGAACTTCCGGGACTCCCTCATGTACGTGAAGTTGAGTTTGGGATAGAAGTTCAACCTGGAACTACTCCAATTTCTATCGCTCCATACAGAATGGCTCCAATGGAGTTAAAGGAGTTGAAGGCCCAAATCCAAGACCTTGAAAGTAAGGGGTTTATTCGACCGAGTTCCTCACCCTGGGGAGCACCGGTTTTATTTGTGAAGAAGAAAGATGGATCGATGCGCTTATGCATCGACTATCGACAACTGAATAAAGTAACAATAAAAAATAAGTACCCGCTTCCTAGAATAGACGACCTATTTGATCAACTAAAGGGTGCTTCTGTCTTTTCTAAGATAGACCTCCGATCTGGTTACTATCAAATGCTCGTGAAAGAACCAGATGTTTCAAAAACAGCCTTTCGAACCAGATATGGTCATTACGAATTCTTGGTGATGCCTTTTGGGCTCACCAATGCTCCTGCAGCCTTTATGGATCTGATGAACCGAATATTTCGACCTTATCTTGATAAATTTGTCGTTGTCTTCATAGACGACATTTTGATCTATTCGAAAGATTCTGTTACTCACAAAGAACATCTTTGGATTGTACTCCAAACCCTCCGTGAAAAACAGCTCTATGCCAAATTTAATAAATGCGAGTTTTGGCTGACCGAAGTATCTTTTCTCGGTCATGTGATATCTTCCGCGGGAATTCAAGTGGACCCAAAGAAGATTCAAGCCATTCTCGAATGGATACCCCCGAAAAACGTGGGAGAAATTCGTAGTTTCTTGGGTCTTGCAGGATACTATCGTAGGTTCGTTAAGGGGTTCTCCTTGATTGCTTCACCCCTAACGAAGCTTCTCCGCAAAGACATTCCTTTCATGTGGACAGTGGACCAACAACGGAGTTTTGACCAGCTTAAACAAATCCTCACCCACGCTCCTGTCCTAGTACAACCGGAACCAGGAAAAGATTTCACAGTATACAGCGATGCATCCCATCAAGGACTGGGCTGTGTCTTGATGCAAGAAGGTAAAGTTATAGCCTATGCCTCACGTCAACTCAAACCGCATGAGCTTAATTATCCAACTCATGACCTTGAGCTAGCTGCGGTTGTGTTCGCACTAAAGATCTGGCGACATTACCTCTATGGTGAAAAGTGTTATCTTTTTACTGACCACAAAAGCCTGAAATACCTTTTGACCCAAAAAGAATTAAACCTTCGTTAGCGTCGTTGGATGGAGCTTTTGAAAGATTATGATTTGGTAATTGATTACCATCCCGGTAAAGCAAATGTGGTGGCGGACGCTCTTAGCCGGAAGCCCACTTCTTCTCTTAGATGTTTAAACGCTCACTTTCGGCTCATGAAGCGTGGCAAGTTATTAGCCGAGCTCAGGGTACAATCGACCATTGTGTCCCTGATTAAAGCACTTCAAGAAGATGATGAGGAGTTGCAACCTATTTTAGCCCGAATCAAGGATGAATCGGACCCTAATTTTGCCATAAATTCTGACGGCTTGTTATGCTTTCGTAATCGTATATGTGTTCCAAACAATGATGATCTTCGGAACCAGATCCTGCGTGAAGCACATGCTAGCCCTTTTTCTATTCACCCCGGAGCTGTTAAGATGTACAAGGATCTAAAAGAGATCTACTGGTGGTCAGGTATGAAAAGTAAAATCACAGATTTTGTAGCAAGGTGTTTGACTTGTCAACGGGTTAAAGCCGAACATAAAGTACCGACGGGACTTCTTCAACCCATTGAGCTGCCACAGTGGAAGTGGGAACGTATCACTATGGATTTTGTAAGCGGATTACCTCCGACTCCAAAGAAAAACAACGCAATCTGGGTCATCGTAGATCGATTTACCAAGTCAGCTCACTTTCTTCCTGTAAGAATGGACTTCAGCTTATCCAAGCTAGCAGAGTTGTATATCAGCGAAGTTATACGCTTGCACGGAGTTCCAACATCAATAATTTCTGATCGAGACCCACGGTTTGCATCTCGATTTTGGAGAACCTTGCAGGAGGCATTGGGAACTAGAGTACATCTCAGTACTGCATTCCATCCCCAAACCGATGGCCAATCTAAAAGGGTTATTCAGGTAACCTCGTTAGTTTCTTTCTTTAAACATAAGCTAGGTATCCTATATCAATTACGATCTTCCTTGTAGATTCTGGAAGATATGCTCCGAGCCTGCATTATTGATTTTGGGAAAAATTGGGAGAAATCCCTACCCTTAGTAGAATTTTCCTACAACAATAGCTATCAGTCATCTATTCAGATGGCTCCTTTTGAAGCGTTGTATGGCAGAAAATGCAGAACTCCTCTGTGTTGGTCCGAACTTGGTGAAAACAAGGTGTTGGGACCACAACTGCTCAGAGAAACAGAAGAGAAAGTTCAAATCATCCACTCTCGATTGAAACAAGCTTTTGATAGGCAGAAAGCTTACGCTGATCTGAAACGAAGAGACATTCAGCATAATGTGGGAGACAAAGTCTTTCTTAAAGTCTCTCCATGGAAGAAAGTATTTCGTTTTGGAAAGAGGGGAAAACTCAGTCCTCGTTTCATTGGACCTTTTGAAATTACTGAAAGAATTGGCCCAGTGGCTTATCGACTTGCACTTCCTAGCGAGTTTGATAAAATCCACAATGTCTTCCACGTGTCAATGCTCAGAAAGTACAGATCCGATCCATCTCATATCTTAGAGCCGGAAGAATTGGAGCTGAATCCTGACTTGTCTTACGAAGAGGAACCAATTCAGATTCTGGATAGAGAAATCAAAAGACTAAGAAACAAAAATGTTGCATTGGTTAAAGTCTTGTGGAGAAATCACAAGAGGGAAGAGGCAACATGGGAACCTGAGGACACGATGAAAAAGCAATATCCTCATCTGTTCGATTCAGGTAAAAATTCGAGGACGAATTTTCTTAAGGGGGGGTGAGTTGTCACATCCCAAAAACCGGTCTAGTAGAAATTAGGTTCGAAATTTTTTCGGTTTATTATTATTTTATGGAGTAAGTAAAAATTTATTATTATTTTATGTAGTAGTTAAAATTATTATTATTTTATGGAGTAGATATGGAGTAGTTAAAATTATTATTATTTTATGGAGTAGATATGGAGTAGTTAAAATTATTATTATTTTATTATAAAAAAAAGAAAAAAAAAGAAAAAGAAAAGGAATAGTTCACCGAAGTAGTATAAAAGGGGAAGAGAATTGAGTGATTTTACACGGCAATTGAAGAAAACAAATCAGTAGGTTACGATCCAATGTTTGATTGGTAGTCTGATATTTTCGATATAGTAATATCAAATTTCTGCCGACGACGGGGTAACCTCAAATCTCTAGTTAGATTAAGTTTCGGTATCGAGTTTGATTAATATTTTTATATATATTCGATATTGTCTTATTATTTTAATTAATTTTTATCGTAGTACACGAGGTCGATTCAGATCAACTTTCAAGCCCAATAAATAAAAATAAAGCACCGGTCTGTCAAGGTGAGTGTAGATGCATTTGTCTCGGGTGACACGGTGTCATTCCGATATTTTTATGTCTTGATATGTGAGTATAGTCGTGTCAGGGGTAGGCTCGGTGCTGCCCCGTTGCATTACTTATGAATTTATCTGCATCTGGTAAGTACCCTGCATTATTTGGATATGCTTAAAAATTATTATAATATGCTACATGTATATGAAAATAATATGAAATATTATCTGATATGGAGCTACGGCTCATCTTGCTATTTGATTTGATATGATCTGAAAATCATGGATTATGTGAATTTGTGTGTATTTATGGACGTTGGATACAATTGGCATGCCATAGGAATATTCGAGCTCACCATGTAAGGGAGGACTACGGTCCAGGGCTACGGCCTATATGTGGGAGATAAAAGGATGAAAGTGTAAGGGATACATGGAGCTACGGCTCAGGGCTACGGCTCATTTATGATTTATGATATGGTGTACAGGGAATCCGCGTATCCAATGGTACCAATATAATATGTGTTCGATATGTTATACCATGACATGTTTATGATAAGATATATGATTATATTATGTTATGTTAGTGATATGGATATCTGATCATGTTATGCTTATACTGATATAGAAGCATGCAAATAAGTTAGATTAAATTTATATTTAATCATGACATTCATATTATTGTCAATTTACTATCATGACTACCTCACTAGGCTATGTAAGCCTAACATACGTGTCTCATGCATTTTCAGGACCCTGATAGATTTCCAACCTTTGATCGTGTGGTGCAGTTGCAAGTCACATCTCTACCATATATGTATGATATCTTTCATGAACTCCTAGTAAAGTGGCATATGATCCAACTTTTGTATAAATTGTGTTGTGTAATTTAATAATGTGGTTTTATTTTAGAAATCTAGAAAAGTCCTATTAAATAAATGTTGGAACAATAATAATGATAGATACGAATAATTTTCTAATAAAAATGATTAGAAAAGACTCTAAGATTTTTGTGAGTTGTTAGGCTCATTTAAATTTGTAAATAATTTTAGTAAGATAATAAAAAGAAATAGATTTGAATATTTTACAAAATAGTCACTAAATATTGCATCGTCTAATCAGGTTGATAAATGACCTCCGATAGTAATGAGGTTTTACAGGCTAATAACTAGTAAGTTTATTTTCAGTATATTTTCACGAATTTCAGATAAAGACCTTTAATTTGTGAAAATTACAATTTAGTCCCTAAAGTTTGAGAAAGTTTAAAATTGACCCCAATTGAGTAAGTTGTTAATAAGTTGAGTGTTAAGTCTTAAAAGAGATTAACAAAATACGCTAAAATGATTTTTGAACTTTGGATTTATATCTCCGATCTCCGTTATGTTTTTCGGTAGCGCTCTCCGACCCGGTTCTCTACCAGGCCGGGAAGGGGGTGTTACATGAAGAATGCAATGAAACTCAATGACTGGGTTAGCTTGCAAGAGAGTTTTGACAAGATTAATAAACAGCTGGAGAAGGTCATGCGTGTTACCGAGTCGGACAGAGTTCCAAATCTTTATATCAAGTGTCTTGTAATGTTGGAGGATTTCTTAGCAGAAACTTTGGCTAATAAGGAGGCGAAAAAGAAAATGAGTAGTAGTAATCACAAGGCTTTGAATGCAATGAAACAAAAGCTCAAGAAGAATAATAAGCAGTATGAGGAATTGATTAATAAGTATAGGGAGAATCCTGAGAGTGAAGAAGAGAAGTTTGAAGAAGAGGAAGAAGATGAGGATGAAGATGAATATGGGTCTGAGTTGGAGAACCCATCACAGATTCTCGAGTCTAGTGATAAAGATGATGATGGGGAAGAAATTGACGATGATGCTGCTGACAGGGCTTGGGAAAAGAAACTGAGCAAGAAAGAAAAACAATAAGACATATAATATAACTGGTGATTTATTGCATAAACATGTGTTTAGTGCAATGGTTAAGTTGTTGCGTTGGTCCTTGTTGAACCCAAGTTCAATTCCCATCAAAAGCAATTTTGGAGAATCTGTAAATAATAAGGACCAAATGCGTGATTATACCTTTAATTTTTTAACTGCCACGTCACCTTCCGTTAGCCCATTAACGGCTGGTGGTCACATTGATCCAATTTCAATACTTTGGGTGGTCAATTGAGTCGATTTTTTTTAATGTGATCATTTTAATACTTTTACCATAATATGGTGGTCATTAGGTTAGTTTACCCTAATTTTTATACGGTACATGGTTGATAGTACAACTCTTTGTTTTTTATTTGAAGAAAAAGGGAGAAAATTCCATTACTTAATATAGACGTAAAGGCAAGAGGTACATGTTAATAAAGGAATAATCAAAATTGAATGGAAAAGGAAAGACAACACAAATAACAACTCTATATAGTTAAGGGAATGTCGTCAACATCCCCTTCATTTCTATTCTATCATTTACTAATACTTTGAAATAGGCAATTGAGGAAAAACAGATTTTTAACAAACTTTCCTTTTTTTTTTCTTTTTTTTGAGTGGACATATATAACCTTCTTAAGGCAACAGTCGAAATTTAAATTTATACAGAGTAAAGACAACATAAAATTCTTAATTATTTGATTAGTTAATAGATTTTTATTCTCGATTTCTTTATTTTTGTTAGGTTTTCTAAAAATCAAAACACGCTTGATTGGAATCTGGAATTTTTTAACAAAATTTTATTTCTTTTCTCAACTCTTTTTATTCTCATTAAAATTTCTTTCCTTTACTTATGTTTTCCAAAGACACAAATCAAAACATACTTGAAAGAATTAATCGAGATAGAAAAAAATCATGATTCTAATAACCGGAATTTAGATTTTTTTAAGAAACTTTCATTTTCTTTCTCAATGTCTTTCCTTTGTTATTTACATATGTTTTCCAAAAACCCAAGTCAAAACATACTTCAAGACTTCTTTTTTCTTGCCCTTTACAAATCAAAACTAAAATCCAACATTCCTTCGATTTATAAAAAAACATTCCCTTATACTTATTTTTTCAAAAGAAAAGATAAATAAAATGTTTTCTTCCCTTGTTGATCTCAATTTTACGATATTATTGATGGCTTGAGATTATTTGGGTCTGGTTCGATTAGTTATGAAACCAATATATAAAACTATCATAAAATATAGAGTGAGTCTAGGGCGTGGCGCCTTAATTTAAGGTTAAAAACGACATAATCGAAATGTTAAAAAACACGAAACCTACAATGTTGCCACACAACTGAAATGTTATATACTTTTTGATAACAATTTAAGTTGGTGACAAGTTTCAAAAACTTGTCATGAAACAAAAAAAATAATAAGTTCTGAAACTTGTCGAAATACTACAAACCTAAAATGTTATACTTTTTTATATTTCATTGTGTTATAACATTTTAAATTTCGTATTTTCTAACCTTTCATTTGTGTTGTATTTGAACCTTAAATTAAACTGTTGTGTCGTAGACTGGTCTTAAAATACGAAGGAACATTGAAATAATTTATGGTTGTTAGTTCCAGTTTCATGATTCACCACGTTTGATGAGAAATTTTAGTTTAGAATGGAAAATTGGTGGAAGAGAGAGTTTTGACTTCGGAGGGAGTTTTGGACATGTGCGAGGTGAGCGACCGCACAAGGCCCCCAAGAAAAGAGGGGCCCCAAATAAATTGAATTAAATGTTTATAGGGAGAAAAAAAATTAGTTTACTAAATTACAAGAAAAATATATAAAAATGACTTTAAAGATGACTCCATAATATATTTTTACTAAGATAAATTTTTTTTAGAAAAACCTTATATACTTTTAAGATTATAAATTAAAAGGTCTCGATTTAATAAGTTATACAGGGCCTCGTAAACTTTTGAACCGGCCATGTTTGACTTTGATAAGAAAATTAAAAAGCAGTGGCCATAACATTGCATCAGCCTCCACCAAATACGTATAAAAGCTGGTCAGAGTATCCAGAGATGAATTAATATAAATCGAACAACCCTAAACCCCACTAAAAAAATTGATATTTTTAATGTAAAAAACACAAATTAAATATCATTGATTTCATTTTCCAGTGTACTATGAACTGAGTTGTATTACCCAAGACCAAGAGCTGTAGAGATTTTCTCTTACAGCTACGATTCCGATGATGTTTTTAAACACAACAAAGCCATCTAAAGTAAAGAAACAAATTACAGCTTCTTCATAGAAAGATTAATTTAAGAAAAAATAAAATCAAAACGAATCACGTGGAACCCAATTTTCTCTTCTTCCACAAACTCATCTCAGGATTGAGTCTTCCACCCGTTCTCGCCGGTTCTGATTTACATCTTCTCAGGATTAGAGGCCGTACAACATGCTCCGTCTTCAACTCTTTGTTGTTGTCGGATTTCTCTGTTTTGTTCTCTTCAAAACCCTTGGAAAACCCCAGACTTTCTTCTGTTTCTGCATCCATTCGGGCTCCCCGATCCGAGTTTCCGATAGTGGTTTCTGTTTTCGAAGCGGGTTCCTCTTCTTCTTCTTGAAATCCTCTGTTTTCTAGCTTTGTTTCCTCTGTTTCTTCTTCATTCTCGTCTTGGTTAGCTAACGGCGATCCCCAGAATCTACAAGCTAAAGAAGAAGACCGGTACGGGGCAGATCGACAACGCATTAAAATCAAAGCATTTTTCGGTGGCGATGAACACGAAGAAGATGCGAAAATCTTAGCTTCCCTTTCATCTTCTTCTTGAACGTAATCTTCAGTTTTGATCCCAAATTTCGATGAATCTTCTCTGCTTCTGGGTTTTCGACAACACCCAATATGGAAAAATGTCCCCCATTTCTTCCAATAGCGCCGGGAACCAGGCTTGGCCTTCACTTTCCCGGGAAAATGATGGCGAAACAGAGCATCTCTGATCCATTTACAGAGGCCACGGCTATGGCGGCGACGGGTCGGGCCTCCGGGTTTTGCACCGGTTTGTTTCGAGCGTTTGACTCGAACCTGACCCATGCAAGTAACTTTAGGCGAAGAAGGCTCCTGGGTTTCAACGGCGGTGTTCTTTTTCCGAAGGAACATTGGGCTTTTACGTGACCTTCCCCTGCTTCTACTCCCGACATTGCTTCTCAAAAACCTCATCAATGGCGGCGGGTACTTCTCAGCCCGACCCGGACTCGATTTGGGTTTCGACAATACCTTCATTTTTCTTTCTTTCTTTCCGTTTTTTCGAAGATTGCTAAGATCAATGCTCCCCCTTTTTGTTTTTGTTTTTTTGTTTTTCACGAGATTTTAGTAAGAAGCTTTTAAAAAGATTTTGTACTTTGGTTGTTTGTCTTGCTCTAAAAGCATGTGGTTTTTGCGTGTAAGAACTCAGCTGGTAAGAAAACTGAAAGAAGAAGATATAGTGGTCACCTCACCTTGTTTCTTCTTCTGTCTACTCTTGCTTTCTCATTTACATCTTTTTCTTCTTTCTTTTGCACGGATGGCTAAACCCATTGAAATATAATATATCAGATATTTAAATTGTAATATTTTCATATGTATTTTACGTGGTTGTGGATATAAAAAATGTTATTACGATCATTATAAATTGTTATTTTTTATAATAACAATTTCATATAGTGTTGCTATCTTTATATAATAACCGCTACTATGATAGCCAACCCTTATTTAAATCTTTTTGAGGATGTAGCTTCTGCCTGAGCTGGTATTGTCATAGATGAGTCATTATTTTATTGAAGAAACAAGCTGTAAAAAAGGTGAACACCAGATTTATCTGAAACTGCAGTTAATATGGGGCAGTGATAACCGTTGGATCTTGATTCAGTGTAGTCAAATCTTAAGGTGTTGTTTGGAAGAAAAAAATGGGATTTATTGTCCAGTCGCACATTAGAGAATGGAGGGTGATTGATGAAAAAGGTTCTTATAAGTTGAACTTTACTGTAATTTTTTCAAAAAGAAAAAAGAAGATTTTTTTAATCTTTGGTGCCATGGGTAAAGAGTAGAAATAGTAGCTGACAAGGTAAAACACTGTAGAACTGTGATTCGACAGTAAATGGTTGAATGAATGATCTCATATGGTTTCTTTTAGATCCATGACAGGACACCCTACACTTTAGAGTCAACTATCTATTTGTGTTTGGTTTTACGGTGATAAAATTAATTTTAGATCATCGTGATTTTATAGAATTGATTTTGTGTATAATTAATTTTAAAGTAACGTCATTTATATTTGAAAAATTTTTTTCTTAAAAATCACGATTGTGTAAAAATATAGGCCCTATTTGACAATTAGCGGATAGCGGATTACATTAGCCGATAGCTGATAGCTGATTGCATTAGCTGATTTGACTAGCGGATTGTATTAGCTGATTGTATAAAAGTATTTGATAAAATTAACGGATAACTGATAGTTGTTAGATTATTTAAACAAGCAAAATGACATGTAAGGACATGATTATATTTGAATAGTTTATTAGTTATCAATATTTCTTATCTAATTAATATTAATTAGATCTATAAAATTATTTTTAATATAACGTTTCTAAACATATTTGAATGATTTATATATTAATTTTAATATAATTTAATTAATTAATAAATTTAAATACACATATAAATATGTGATAATAAAAAAATGAGTAAATAGGATTAGCTTATAAATAGGGTGAGGAAATATTTAATTTAGGTTATTTTGAGATTTTTGGTAACAGGTAATGGTAAAAAAGTCCTTACAACTCTAATATTAAACCTCTAATCTCAAAAAGCTCATATTATGAGCTTTTTCAAAATTAGTGGTTTCACCCCAATCTGCTCTTTCAATTCACTATTCACCAAAAAACAATAGTAGCGGATTTGACTGGTCAAACCTCTAATTATGCCTTAAACCTCTAATTTTTACCTAAACCTCTATTTACTAAACATGGCCATAGTGTAAAAATCATGACGAAACGCAAAAGCTGCCTCTACCTTGTTTTTCTTAAAATCACGTTTAAATTTTTAGATCCAAACATGTTGGCATGATGATCGAGGCATATTTTTCGTTCAATCAGAATTTTTGGACCCCAAAGACAAAACCAAACATGCACTATAAACGGATGAAAATCGTCTGCCTCTTTATCATGCCTCATTCTATGCCTCCACTTTAAAATATTAGGTTTAGGGTTTAAGGTTAAGGGTTGTGGTTATGGTTTAGGGAATTAGGGGCAGGGTAAATTTTTTAGGGTTTAAGGTTTATGATGTGAAAATTACGGTTGGGTTTATAATTTAATTTTTAAATAATTTTTAATGTAGTGCATAGGAGGGGGAATGATTAAGGGAAAATGGATTTTTACCCACTATAAACGCCCACAATTATCATTTTCAAGAATTTTTAAGGTTAGGAGAAAAATATCATTTTAGTCCTTAATAAAACCATACCTTTTTTATTTCGGTTCACATCATTATTGATTATTGAAACTTGACTATTTTTCAACTTGATATCTAATCTTGGATTCGATCACGCATTTTAATTCTTAATAAAATCAAGTTTGAAAGAAATGCCAAATTCAAGGGACTAATATGGCAAAAAGAAATGAAGTTTCAATCAGGAAAATTTGCCAAGTTCAAGTTCAACTACTAAATCTTACTTTCATCCCTTTTTTTTCAAGTTCACGGGGTAAAAACGGAGTTTTCTAGCATGCGGCCGCCTAATATACGGCGTTACCGGAAACATGATAAGGTATATAATGTATTCGGTAAAGCGGTACCGGATATGTTGATATGAAATGATGTATCCGGTAAAAAACACTAAAAAATGAAAAAATAATGGTAACCGGCAAATTTAAGTCAACGGTCAGACATAGCAAAACCGGTAGCGTCTAATTTGTTATAAGGTATATAATGTATTCGGTAAAGTGGTATCGGATATGTTGATTTCGAAAATATCCATACTTGTGAAAAGTTAATCGATACTTTTATCAATATATCCGGTACTAGGATAACATAATAGGTAGCCAATAAGAATCGATACCATATACAAAATTATCGATATTTTAATAAAAACATTGGAACTGGTTCAATTGTGGGTCGATAGTTAGGATACTTAAATAAAACATATGGATACTTATATTAAATTTGTCGATACGTTTATTAGAAGTATGGATAGTTTCTTTTACTTGCAGGAAAAGTATGAATACTTATATCAAATGTTTGGATACTTCTATGAGAGTTATGGATACTTTCGAAAAAGTATGGATAATTTATAAAAATTATGGATACTTCTATTAAATCGTTTATATGAATTAGAACTAAGGAAAAGATTAGAAAAGGAAAAGATTACAAAACGAGATGGCAACGGAAAGAAAAAGAAATTGAGAAGAAACAATCCGGCATGGTCTTTGGACTGCACATAAATATTAGACCATCAATCTTTTCTTTCTTCTCAATTTATTGTCCCTTCAAGCCTCCTCCCTTCAAGTCCCACTGCCACCAGGCCCGGCTCATAGCAGGAGCAGGCTGAGCGCATGCTCAGGGCCCCCACTTTTACCGGGCCTCATAAAGTGGCATAAAATTTACTTTGTCTTTTGTTTTTGCCTAAACTGTCTAAATTAAATGTGTTTGTTTTAGACCATTTAAAATTATATGGGGCCCACTTTGTTTAACTACTCCATCACACATGGTCTTATCGTTTTTACTTTCTACTGCTTTTACCATTAGATGGTAAAGAATCAATTCAAACGGTATGATATTGAACATGAAAAAATTTTAATTCAATTTCTCTTGAAAAAATAAATAAACGGAAATATAATTTATGCTTAAAAAGTTTTAAATTTCAAAACATTTTATTTGTATTTAATCTCTATTAATATTAATTGAATATTAAAAAAATATTATGAATAATTGTCTCACACTAGAATTAGTAAAAAAAAAGGAAAAAGTTTAAGCGTGTTATTACGATTAATTAATAAAATTTTAAATTAATAATTAAAATAGATGAAATATATTTTTATTTTATAGAGACTTATTTTTGAATTTTCGCTCAGGGCCCCGAAAATATTCAAGACGGCCCTGCCTGCCACCCATGGAACTTGTTCCAGCACCAGCTTGCTGTCCAACCATTTGTGCATATGGTCGCATCTCAAACTTGACCTTTTGGTTGCCTAATGAACAAATTTTGTTTGCATAAGTATGAGCAGAAGTGTATCTTGTTATTAATAATAGAAGAAAATGATAGAGAAAACCTTGGAGATGGCGGTTGAAGAGGTGTATGTCTTCTTTTTCAGCCATGTAACCATATAGTTGGCGCTGGCTGGATGGAGGGGATGGAGCATGACGTTGCCAAGCATCTAACCCGAAACCTTGGGCAGCAAACTGGTTATGCAGACGCTGAGCATCTAGATAACCTCTTGCCGTGCTCTCAAAAATCAGAAGGCTCATCCCACGATGGCCTTGTGGACCGTATGAATGGCGAGCCTTGGCAACAGCACCATAGGAACTGAAATAGTCGAGAAGGTCTTTGTTTCCCATACCAATCCACTGGTCAAGCAGAAAATTAAAAAAACAAGTTAAGTATTAAAATATAATATTAATGAAAACATAATTCAGAAGTTATATAACTACCTTCCCATCTCCATCTCTATGAAGCTGTGTGTTCATAATCATCACCATGGGTGGCCAGAGTATTTGGTGATGAGGTTCCTGGTTGCTTGAAGGCGGGGGGGGGGGGAGACAATAGCAGCATCATTACTCAGACCACTCCATTGGCCTGAAGCTTGACGTTGAGGTTGAGGAGTGGCCGAAGTACCCCTTCTTCGCAATTCCTCCTCCAACATTTGACGAAGGAGGCGATGAATTTTCAGCTTTTCGCCTCCTTTGGTTTTTGCATGGGTGAGTAGGGACTGAAGGCCACGAAACGACTTAAAGGCACCAGGACCTCCGTGGCATGCTGGACACAGCCATTGAGTAGTAGGGTCGTTGATAGAGTTCATTCGATCGAAGGCCTCGAAGAAACTCCTGAAGCATTTGCTGGATTTCAATGCCTCGTGGCTTAGTTGTTCGTCATTATCAGAATCAGAATCAATATAGAAATCATCATCACTGTTTGATGATGTCTCGAAATCAATCTTCCTCTTTGCCAAAGGCTGATGATTTTTACCCGAAATTCTGCTTGAACTCATTGTATAATAGAAGATTGTGAAAGAGAACTGATTATAAAAGTAAAGGAAAGGGTTGAGTAGATTAATTTGAAGATGTTGTGAAGAGTAAATAGAGGAGTTGTTAATTTATAGGCAAATTCCGTTTGGGAGGGAAAGTGATAATGCATGAGACTGAAAAGGCAGAGATTCGTTCGTTCTCCTCGTTTCTCGGGTTATAGAAATAAATGAGGAGAAGGTACATGAACAGAACGGTGCATGTGAAACATTGGAAAGACGCGAAACTGAAAAGGTAGAATCAGATTCCTTCTTCTCCTCGTTTCCCGGGGTTATAGAAATAAATGAGTAGAACTAGGAGAATTACCCAATAAATGAAGGTCATGAAGGGTGCATGCGTGATACAAGTGAAAAGACACGATACTGAAAATGAAGAATCAGATTCGTTCCGTGGATTATGGGTTTCAGTTTTATACAGGATGAGCAGTAAACGGTGCATGTGATACAAGTTAAATGACATAACACTAGAATGCAAAGTTGTAGAAGTGTATAATGAAAACGGTAATAATAAACCGGATACATTGATGTAATGAATAAAGAATACAGTAAAAATATACCGGAAACATTAATGTTTTTGCAAACGTTTCGATAATTACATTAAAACATGGAAAAAAGTATCGAAAATCTTCTTCCCATTAAGCTAACGGAAGCCTTTAGTTTTTGTTAATTATCGATATTTTTGTAAAAGCATCGATATTTTCGAACGATATTCATACCAGAAACATTGATTTTCTTTCAAAAGTATCGGGTTTTTTATTAATAGTGTGTAAATCGTATCGAAACTTTTGTTACAGTATACAATAGGGATCCATATGTGAATTAAAATTATCGATAATTGTTTGCAAGTAGGATTAAAGTATCGATAAATTCGACCATATTTGCTAACGTAGCATGTAATTTTACAACAGTATCGAAACATTTTCAGAAAGGGGGAATAATGTATCGAAACTTTATTTGGAGGCAGTGGACAAGTAAGGGATAAAGGATGAAATAAGACGTCATATAACATAATTGGAAGATAATTTCAGAAGTTTATTGTTAATCTGAATCATCGTAGTCAGTGGACACGTCTGAACTTAGGTTTAGTTCTTCGATCAGCTGTTGTTTTCTTTGTCTACGCCTGTACATAAAAAGTTGCAGCTCGTCCGCAGCCGCATCAACATCCGGTGAAGACGGTGCGTGTTCAGTGTTCGGATCAGGTTGTACGGGTGCAAACGAACTACCTTCGCCGGCGTTGACATCGTCAAACTTAACATGTAAATCGACGTCTGCAGCTCCGACGGAATTGAGGCGGTCATACATGTTACGAACGTCTGTTTCTTTCGTAAGCTTCATAACGTAGTGCGTTTCGTTTGCTGACGGTGTTGGGATTCGACATTCCATGGAAGAAATTTGTTTGTTGCCGTGTTTACTAACCTCGATTGTTGTCAACTGTATTAAATCTTTCAGTGACATTTTGGTGGTGATTGTTGACTGAAAATAAGTATCGAGAAAATAAAATGTTGCCTGAAATTTTGCCATAAGGTGAGCAAAGATTCGGTGTGTAGAGAGAATTTGGAATGAGTAAATAATGGTGGAATTCGTGGGTATTTATAGGAAAGAAAAACTTTAATTAAGTCGAATGAAAACTTTAATTCGCATTTCATTTAACAAAACTTTCAACATGTATGGTTTAATTAAGTAAATTGAGAGAATCCTTTGTGCCTGAAAGTATCGATAATTTTATAGTAATAGACGGAAAGGATCGATAGTTTCGAGCAGACTCGTGTTGTTATGATGGAATTTTACAACAGGATCGAAACTTTTTAAGTAAGTAGGAAAAATGTATCGATACTTTATTTCCAGTAACCTAAAACAATATTGTGTGCCTGAAAGTATCGATAATTTTTTTCGTGAAGGACAAAAAGAATCGATATTTTCGAGCAGATTCAGTAACGTATCATGGAATTTAACAATAGTATCGAAACATCTTAAGAAAGGGGAATAATTGTATCGAAACTTTAGTTACAGTAACCTATGAGAATTCATTGTTTCTGAAAGTATCGATAAATTTTATCGTGAAGGACAGAAAGAATCGATATTGTCGCGCACATTTGGTAACGGATCATGGAATTTTACAACAGGATCGAAACTTTTTCAGTAGGGGGAAAATGTATCGATAATAGACTACAATTTATAGCACGTTAACTTTGTAGGAAGGAAGAAATAAATGCTCTTAATGCTTTCAACCACCATCAACCACCACCACCTACCGAATTTAGTACCTGAAAATGAAAGCAACACAACAGAAGTCCTGTGCAGGAAAAGTTTGGACCACTTCAACCGATCGTGTTTAAGAAAATGGAAGATACTCCATCCAACGATGTTAATGGTAGCGGGAATTTGCAAGATGAAAAGTTGATCGTTGATGATTCGGAACGGTTGGTAGGTCAGCTCTTTTCTTCATGTGAGGAAGCATGGAATTTTTACAAGGAATACGCAATGAAACATGGTTTTAGTGCACGTCGAGGAACAACACAGGTGGATGGCGAAGGGAATGTGAAGACACAAGAATTTTGTTGTTCAAAAGAAGGGTTTAGGTGTTCGAAAGTCGAAACTGTTAATCGTCAACGTGCTCATACGCCAGTCACACGAACAGGATGCAAGGCCAAAATCGTTGTCACAGCAACAAAAACAAAAGATCAGTGGGTTCTAAGTAAGTCTTTCCACGAACATAATCATGCATTGTGCACACCTCTTATGACACCATTTATGCGTTCAAATAGAGGTGTGACTGAGGCTGATGTGGCTGAGGCAACAGCGTTGAAAGATGTTGGTGTTGGTACATCAAAGGTAATGAAATGTTTCATGAATCAGGCAGGGGGATTTCATAATGTTGGATTTACTAGTAAAGACCTGTACAATGCACTTGATAGAGGTAAAGCAAAGGAGCTTGTCAATGGGGATGTGAATGCACTCATTGCTTACTTTGATTACAAGAAAGAAGATGATCCAGGGTTTTTTATGACATACTCCACAGATGAATCAGGGGCATTGCAGCATCTTATTTGGGCTGATTCAACATCGAGATCAGATTACACTTGCTTCGGTGATGTTATTGCGTTCGACACAACTTACAAAGGTAATTACTATGCACGACCAATTCTGCCTATTGTCGGTGTCAATCATCACCATAGCACAATAGTATTTGCTACTACGATCATAGCTGACGAAACGACTCAATCGTTCGAGTGGGTGCTGCGAAATTTTCTACAAGCCATGATGAATAAATCGCCTCTTTCAGTTGTGACAGATGGGGATAGGGCAATGCAGAGGGCTATCAAATGTGTTTTCCCTTATGCTAAGCACAGATTATGTTCCTGGCATCTATCTCGCAATGTACAAGCTAACATTGGTGACAGCAAATTTAGCACAACATTTAATAGATGTATGAGTTCGTGGTGGACAACCAGCGAATTTGATAGTGAATGGTCTAGGGTGATTTCCGAATTCAACGTCGAAAACCATCCATGGGTGATAGAGAAAGGAAATACTCGGAACTTATGGGCTCAAGCATATCAAACGGGTCATTTCTTTGCGAATTTGCGATCCACACAAAGAAGCGAGTCCTTGAATGCTGCACTCGGACGTGCCCTGATAAAGAAGAAGACATATGTAGACGTAGTTCGTACAATTGAACAAACTATTGGTAAAATTCGTATCAACGAGTTGCAAGCAGATTGCTTAAGTTCGCAGACAACGCCCTTCCAGATCACTAAACTCACAGACCTAGAAAGCCATGATGGTGAAATTTATACGCGAGCATCATTTGGTATCTTCCAAGACGAACTTCAAGAGGAGACCTTGTACCGGATTGACGAACAAATTCAGTCCTTATCAGATGACTGTCAACATTTTGTTCTGTCAAAGTACAAGGAAAAGAACATTAGATTTGACGTATCTTTTGATGTTGTCTCGGAAACCCTCACATGCTCGTGTAGGAAATTTGAGACTGTTGGAATTCCATGTTGCCATCAACTGCATGTTCTGAAGCACTTGGATTACACATGTATTCCAAAGTCGTTGATTCTAACTCGATGGACCAAGGAGGCGAAGGCTGCTGCACCAATTTTCCTTGACTTCAATGTAGCACCTGAAGTTATGCAAATGGCACGGTTCGCGGCCCTACGTGTAACGTCAAGTCGTTTTTGCTACATTGCATCAAAGACAGATGCATCTTTCATAACCGCAAGAGATGAGATGAAAAGACTAACTGCCGAATTTGAACACTCGTTCGGTTTGAAAGATTCAAGTAAACGACGAAATGTTTATAATGGAGTTCGCGTTGGCGACCCTAAACGAAGACAAGGAAAGCGAAAAGTAGTCCAAAAGAAGATGGTCCAGAACAAAGGTCGGCATTGCTCTTTCTGCAAGATTGAGGGACATAACAGAGTAACGTGTCCTAAATTAAAGCTGGGTCTGGATTCTTGTACACAACCTACCTCGACTGACTTTTTTGACAACGATGTGGAATGGTCCTACGGCCCCGGAGATGAGGATTGTAATGTAAGTTACTATATCTATTCTACAACATATTGTCTTCAATTGTTTGTTTATGGTTATTTTTAATATCAATCACTTCTTTATGTCTCAGGGCAACGAGGACATTTGGAATACAGCAAGTACCGATCAACAGACATTGTGACTACATACAACAATATGATATAACATTCAAATGTCTAAAGGGTTATTTTTAACAAATTCGGGTACAGTACTCTGGTCATTCGCCAACTTTTCGAAAAATTCTCGGATGCTTCCGCCCTTTTCTGTGGATATATAAAAATAAGCCAAATTAGCAGAATGTCAACATCTTCAATATATAAATAAACCAATGGAATAAGTCACATATGTAACTGTCATACCTAACGCATTGTCGTTGCAAGATGAATGGTTATAGGGATGCGGACATATGTAGCTGTAGTCCTATAAAGAAAACATAAATTAACAAAATAATAGCATATTATGTTATTAATAAATTGAATGTAAAAAATATTACTCACTGGATTATGCCTCATTTTCTCGGTAGAATCATCCACCAACAGTGTATTCTCCTCTTTGAATTGAGGATACTCATTCCAAACTTGACGCAAGTCTTTGCAGAAGGTGTATTCCTCTTCCTCTTTGCACTTTGATTGATCCTGTTTATAGTAAATTGTAAAGCACCAATTTGTAAGAATCATAACAAATTAAATGTCAGTGCCAAATAAGAAGCATCTTACCCAGATGAATATATATCATTCATATTGTACGGGTAGTTTGTTAAGAGCAAGGTCAATGTTATGCCTGCAATCGTGAACAATTACCACGATAAACTTCAAATTCTTTAAGAGGTCAACATTAAATGTTAACAATTTTAATCATAACGGTGCTTACCTCAACTTCGATGACCATATTCCAACAAAAAAATTCTCTAAACAAAATTGCATAAATTCTTCTACACCTGGCCTCAGTATAACATCTACAACATGAAAAGAAATTCAACATAATTGTTTTCTTTATAGCCGTAAACAAATTTGCAGACATTTAATTACCTCTGGGAGTTTGTTTTGTATAATATGCAAGGACTCCGTTGACATCAAAAATGACAAGTTTTTTGTTCTATGTTACAGAAATCATATATCTGTTGGGGTCTTCACTATCATCA
The DNA here is from genome assembly GCA_030270665.1 of Hibiscus trionum. NCBI lineage: Eukaryota > Viridiplantae > Streptophyta > Magnoliopsida > Malvales > Malvaceae > Hibiscus > Hibiscus trionum. The sequence goes on from BSYR01000037.1 coordinate 3,211,962, forward strand.
TCATCTGAACTGTGTACCTCTTCATCATTCTCCTCTTCAGGCACCGTATTATCCTCTTCAGGCACCACTGGATTCTCCACTTCTGTTATAAGCATGTCAATAGTCAAATAACCGAATGTCAATAGTAAATTTAAAGGGTTATTTTACCTATGGGTTTGTATTTGCTTTGAAGCCATTGATTACGGAAGTTGGAGAAGTCAGCACGAAGTAAGGAAATATCTGCTCGCATTTTTCCTATTTGGTCATTAATCTCGACAAAACGAGCATCCATATGCTCACGGAAATGAACCATGTAAGCCATCACTGACTTCATGGTAATCACCCCTTCGATCTCATCTTCTTGCATCCGCTCGTGGTCTTCTGCTTCAACGTTCTCCACTTGGTCGTTGCCTTGTTCCGCTCCAATTACACATTTGTTTATCCAACCGACGTTTTCAATAAAATCGTATCCCGCTTTTGTCAAGGTACTCTTGTCGATCTTCCGGGATAGTCGAAGAGGGTAGTCAAGATTGAATTCCACTCCTTCCTTCCTCAATATATGGCAAATTATGCATCCATATGGTAGTGAGGTTGTAATGGAAGCAACCATCTTCACTATATGTAAAATTGTCTCATATATCAGTTTTGCTATGTTTGGAGCGGTTCTTGATTCATATTTAGACAACCACCAGTAATCAGTATCTCGAATTTGTGAAAATTTCCCACCGGACGGCCGAAGAAACCAAGTGACAAGAAGGTGGAACAATCTACCCTCCGCACCAAGGTTAATGGGACTATTCCGATCCACACGTTTCATGGTAGGTTCAAAAACATGTTCATCGGAATCTCCTACATTCTTCACTCCTATACCAGCAGCAATAGATGACGCATCTATATATATCTCCTTACCCATGACATGAGTCGTAATTCCTAATATTTTTCCCGTACTAGGCTGGAGGTCTAATTTTGCATTACTGTAGAAAACTCTAACAAGATTGGGGTAATATTTTGGTTCTACACCAAGCAGTTCAAGCCAGCCCCAATTTGTAAATGTTTCTTTAAACTGAAATTTGTTTTTCTCATCGAAGAAGAAGTCCAAGTCAATAACACGTTCTGGACGAATCTTTCTTGTTTTGAAATTGCTATCATATGTCAGTTTCTCATCCTTGCTTCTAAAGTTTTGCGATTCAAAAGACAATTTTTCTTCAGAAGAACTTGAACTTACTTGAGCAGCAGACCTTGATTTCGAAGATGACTTTATCTTGGAAGCAGTACCTCTCTTCCGTTTGAGTTCCCCTTTTTTGGGTGCCATTACAACTGTTATATGCAGAAGAGTAACGGTTACTCCAAAATCGTGCAAAACCCTAACCCTAAAGTACGCAAAATCAGTCTCTTTTACTAACCTGTAAATATGATCGTAGTAATCGTCCTCGTCGGTGTTGATTTTATACCCAGGTTGAACGGTGCAATTTCTCTGAACTGTGGTAATCGTCGTTGGAGTTGAAGAGATCTATGTAATAGAATCGATAAAATTACCAAATGGAGGATTTAAGTTTAGGGCTGGTTTAAATAGAAATCCCACCTAAATTTCAGATTGAATCGGTACCGGAAACATTGACAAGTGTACCGGGTACATTGATGTAGTCAGTAATGAAAACGGTAAAGACGCAACCGGAATCATTGATTTTGTTTATTTGTATCGATACTTTTAATCATAGCGTTCAAAAGGATCGAAACTTTCCTTACAGTAAACTATATTCTGTTTCAAAAAGTTTCGAAAATTTAATCATTTGTTTACAAAAGTATCGATACTTTTATCATTAAGGAAGAAAAATATCGATTTTTTCGGGGATTGTTATTCTGAGGATACATATATTTCGTATACAAGTATCGATATTTTTACTCATAGCTGCATAAAAAGTATCGAAACTGTTATTCCAGTAAGCTATGTCAGTCCTTCTGTTTACAAAAGTATCGATAATTTAAGCATGAAGGAAAACAAATATCGATTTTTTCGGGGATTGTTATTCTGAGGATACATATTTTTCGGATAAAAGTTTCGATATTTTTTCTCATAGCGGCAGAAAAATTATCGAAACTTTTATTCCAGTAAGTTATGTCAGTCCTTCTTTTTACAAAAGCATCGATAATTTAATCATGAAGGAAAACAAATATCGATTTTTTCGGGGATTGTTATTCTGAGGATACATATTTTTCGGATAAAAGTTTCGATATTTTTTCTCATAGCGGCACAAAAGATTCGAAACTTTTATTCCAGTAAGCTATGTCAGTCCTTCTTTTTACAAAAGCATCGATAATTTAATCATGCAGGAAAACAAATATCGATTTTTTCTGGGATTGTTATTCTGAGGATACATATTATTCGTATAAAAGTGTCGATATTTTTTCTCATAGCGGCACAAAAGATTCGAAACTTTTATTCCAGCATATTAGGTGTATGCAGATTTCAGGAGAATGATAAACACAAAATTTCTTTACATAATTTTGTTAACATAATTTACAACAAACTAACTATGATATCAACATTTACATGTGGGAAAAATTATGGTACATAATGTACATATATTCAGAATGAATTATGTTTTCATACGTTGCAGGCAAGCAGTTGTGAACTTAGCTCTCCTTCTATTACAATCGTGATTTACGAGATCGTTTAAAACTCTCGGACGATCAAAATCCCCAACAACCTACATTCAAATTAGGAGTCAATGTCAGTGCCAAATTTTTTTAAAAATAAATTCCTTTTCGGACCACTTACCAAATCATACGGTGACCTCCCTTCAAAAATAGCTTCCATCCACATGACCACATACATTCCACAATCATGTCTGTTATTATGACGCAAAATGTCAAATAGTAGATAAGCACAATTAATTTTTTGACTTATTATATACTCAAATTTCATACCCGTTCGTTTGCACCTTCGTCTTACGGACCAGGAATTTTAAATCCCTCGGTGGTACCTTAATCTTCCCAAATTGGGCACAAAACGCCTCGTCCACATTAAATTTATGTAAACATTCCAGCTGCGTCAAAAAAAATTTAAAATTAGATTACGAAGAAATTATGCATTATAAATTACAAAATGTATCGACACATACTGTTTTCTTGGTTTGGTCCACTCTAGTCTTGTGTCGGGGAGATCTATGTAGACTATCAAGAAACGATGCTACACGATCAACCATATCCAACACCAAGAGATACCAATGATTATTCGTATCGTTTATTGGCATGAAGATCTACAACAATTGTCACACAAGATATTAGAACATTTATTGTTATTATTTAAATACTTAACAACATGTACGCAAAAATATCTTACCGTGTCACAATCGGTGAATTTATTATGGTCCATCAATGTATTACAATAGAAGCTTATAAGATTCGGCACATTTTGACCGTCCATTATCAACCCGGATTGCATTTTAAAAAACAATCTCCATTAATTGACCAGCCATGAACAAATTGGACACGAAAATGTGTAAAAATGTAACTTACCACAAAATGGGATGGTAGATAGCAAATCTTCCGCTTCGCTGAACTATTCCTCATCGAATCGTAACCCAACAACCAGCCTTTCAAATCAATGATCGGACTTCTTAGCCATTCCCCGGGTTTTAAGAAGCCAAGGTCGCCTACTGTGCCGTGTTCGAGCCCGTAATCTAGGATAACATCTCTATAGAAGCAATTTTTTGTACTAATTTTTTCCCAAATTTTTTTAAATATCACTCACAAAGCAATATATATTACTTACGATGGTTCTAACAATCCACTATTCCATACATAATCACACATCGCAGCCTCCATCTCATCAATTCCACTTGGTATTTTGACCTTTGCAACCTACGATATATCAATAGATATTAGCCGCAACACAATAATCAAAATGGATGTCATTTGTATTATTCATTTTACCTTTTTAGTCTTATGCTTTTTTGGTGCAGGACACCCTCAATCGAGCTCTACATCTATTGCATGATCTGGTGTCCTCGTATCTTCATGGTGGACCTCTCTTATATTTTCCTCCACCCTCTTACTCAATTCTTCTAATTTTTTTTCCTCATTTTTTCTAAGTTCATCATATTTTTCCTCAACATAACTCCTCTTTTTGTTTATTTCAGAACTTAAAACTATCCCCTCATCCATTTTTTTCCACCATTCCAATCACCCCCTTCAACTCACCCCTCAATTCCACCACTTCTTTCACAACATCATCTACCTTTTCCCCTACTTCCCCCTTTAAGCTCTCAATCGCCTGTTCGATTCTGGATTGTCTTTGCAAACAATCAGAAACGGCTTTTTTAACCTCCGCCAACTCAGCCATCAATATGTCAAATTTACTTCCCCCTTCATTCACTTTCACCTTATCTTCTACCTTCTCCTCTTCCTCATCTTCCTCCTCTTCCTCCTCGCCAACCTTCACAAATAAACTACATTATTAGAGCATCTTTCTTTTTTAAGTCCTTAGTAATCTATAAATACTGAAATTACCCTTACCTTCTTTTTCGGTAATTCCAACTTTAACTTTGCCATAACTCGAGCAACTTCTTCCTTGCCCCAGGCAGTGATGCGTGCCACTCTGATTTTTTTGAATGTCGGCACACAAGAAGAATCTGACCAAAAATCATACAATGCAACCTGCATTTATAATAAACTTTATCATTTTCTATAATAACTAGTTACAAAGTTTTCTAAAGCAATACCAATATTCAACTCGTTTACCTCTAAGACAGCTATGCATCCTTTGAGGTATGAAGGATTTTTAGACTTTTGAAAAGTCTTGATTGCATCAATTAATTTGTCATTGACATATGACGCCCAATTTAATTCACCTCTCAACCCGGAGTCGCAAATTAACTTCATACTTTCCTTGCTCGGGGATGTATCACCCGTTGGACAAAGGAATACTCCGACAATGTACAATAGTACCCGGGCTTTCAGATCATCCCCCTCATACTTGCCGCTTTTTATATCGTCCTCAAGTGTAGCAAATGACACATTAGACGTTAGGCCATACTTCTGCACAAGTAATTTCCAATCCTCCCTCTTTATAATTTCATCCACAATCTGGCCTTTATTTTGTAGCCCCAATACGGCTTCAACAATTCGGACACTAAAATGAAATGAATATTTTCCGTATCGCACATCACATTTCTGCAAATCAAAATCTCTCATCAACAACCGACACAATTCCCTCCGAATTGGTCGGTCCTGAATCCCAATAAGAGATCCAAACCCCATTTCTTCCAACAGATTTGTTTTATCCTTCGTTTTCAACTCCTCTATTATGTGGTGCACTCGTTTTATGCTACACCTAGTCGACACTTCCTATGTAAATAATATACATATAATGTCAGAGTTTTTATATATCATTTATCAAAATATTTACAACTATAATGAATACCTTCTTCACATCTTTTCCTTCTGCTTTCTTCTTGTTCTTCTTGGCCTCATAGTTTTCTCTATCATTTGTGGACAACATGATGAATGGTTGCTTCTCAGTTTGACTCATCGTGTTCTATTTATTCACCACCACGTCTCTCACCTAAAAATTATGCATAAACTATAAACAATCAAAATATTCAACCTCCAATATATTCACTATAATTTCAATTTACATACCGAACCGACAGTATAAGTCCCACAATCCCTCATCCTCTGACATTTTTCAATACTGTCATGATAGGAAAGTTTAAATGTTCTTAAATACTTTCATCCAATTACAATTTACAGAATAATTATTTGACAATTGCTACTTACTAGAAGTACATAAATCCACCCTTTGGTTGCTTCGGATTTTCCTCCCTATCTACTCTCTCTGCCTCAATTTGAACCATTTCAGTTTCATCTTGAACAACATCTTCATGATCCTTAGAACCCATCTCGCTTCAGTTATCTGACAAAAGTTTCGATTATTAATTTCTACCGACATTATTAATTTCTACCGACATTATTAATTTCTACCGATAAGTTTTCAGAACAAAGTACCGATATTTATTTCTTAAATATAATTTCACAATTTCGACCTATAATCGATCCGAATTCGGATTTTACTTCAACATCACTAAACCCAAAACATTATCCCCAACTACCCAATACAACATTACCAAAAAACTAGGGTTTCAACAACATACCTTTTACTTCAAAGTCCCCAAACCCAAAACCCTTTCCTTTCGATTCTGATACAACACGACTCCAAGAACGCCTACCTTGTATTTCGCAGCAACCAAACTCGGGTCGATTTCAAATACTCTCCTCTCTTAGGTTTTCTGTAAATGCAAGCAATACAAAGGCGAGTGGGAGAGTAGATACTTTTAACCGGTTATATCATTATGATATATATAATCGATACAATTCCCCAATGTTTTCGATACGTTTTTGAATTGTTTCGATTCTTTCGACACCAAACAATAAATCCGGTAAAAATTTACCGGTTACATTATATGAATTAATAATGTAACCGGTTATGTAGAATTTTTTTATTGTACCGATTCTTTTGCGCGCGCTCTTAAAAAAATATCGATATTTACGAAACCAAACAATATATCCGGTAAAGATTTACCGGTTACATTATATGAATTAATAATGTAACCGGTTATGTAGAATTTTTTTTATTGTACCGATTCTTTTGCGCACGCTCTTAAAAAAATATCGATATTTACGAAACCAAACAATATATCCGGTAAAGATTTACCGGTTACATTATATGAATTAATAATGTAACCGGTTATGTAGAATTTTTTTTATTGTACCGATTCTTTTGCGCACGCTCTTAAAAAATATCGATATTTACGAAACCAAACAATATATCCGGTAAGCTTACCGGTTACATTATATGAATTAATAATGTAACCGGTTATGTACAATTTTTTTTTACCGATTCTTTTGTGCACGCTCTTACAAAAAATATCGATATTTTCGACATTTTTTTTTCAACCGCGGTTACATTGGTGTTCAAAAAGTTTCGATAATGATTTAAAAAGTATGGATACTTTCGAAATAAACAACAAATTAGGCGCTACCGAATATATTGAAATTCGTATCAACAAAACCGGTAATTTTACCGGTTTTGTTATAGTCCAAATGTCCGAGTCCCATCAGCTCCAAATTAACAACAAATTCGGCGCTACCTAATATATTAATATTCGGATCAACATAATCGGTAACTTTTACCGAAAACATTATCTTTAACCGGTCACCTTTCTATTCGGTTACGCCGTATATTAGCCGCATATTAGCCGCCGTACCGCAGAACCTCCCGGTAAAAACAACGCATTGGGCCATTCATCTGTGGTAAAAGGAGGTTTTACTATGAAACTTGATCGTTACATTTTCTTTTTTAATCACAAAGTTTTTAGGACTGAGAGTCAGATTTTAAGTGAAACAATCATTACCCATTATAGATAATCACAAAGTTATGTCTTCCTTTGTTTTCTATTTGAATTTTTTTATTCAAATTAAATTGAACTATCGTGTTTTCATACAAATTTAATTATAATTATTTATAATATTATAATACAAAATTTAAATAACATTTTTCTAATCATATATATATATCTTTATATTCTTTATTATATGTGTAAGTAAAATTTGTAATATTATTTAATAAAATAAATATCATCTAAAATTTTAAAATGTATTTCAAATGTTATTTTTTAAAGAAGAAATTTTTGAGAAGAAAATGTTGATGAGAGTATAAAAAAGTCAAGAAATTGATAAGATGAAAGAATTTAAAAAATACAATTAAAGGATCAAATTGAGTAAAATATAAAGTTAAAGAATTAAATTGTAAAAAGAATATTTTTTGTTACAAATATGAATTAAAGTTATATAGATATTATATAGTGGTAGTGAAGTGTATGATTTAAATTTAGTTAAAATGAACCTAAAACAAAAGAGAAAAATTATGAAATGAGTGAATCATACAAAGCCTAAGGGTTAAATTTAAAATATATAAATTGAAACTAAATAGACATTCTACAATAGTATAAGATCATGTAGTTCAAATTTTATAAAAAAAATTACTTAAAACGACATAAAATTAAAAAAAATAGAAAATCATACAAAGTTAAAGGGGTTAAATTGAAAAAAAAGTTTCAGAAATATAAATTGGAGCAAATTTCATACAATAGTTTAAGAGCATGTAGTTTAAATTTGATTAAAATAGACTTAAAACAAAGAATGAATTGGAAGAAAAAAAAAGTAAAATCAAATATTAAATCGCAAAACCTTAAAATTCAATTTTTGATTTGGCAAAATCAAAGTTGACTCGAAGTCGAAATTTTCAAGAGTTATTTAAACAGACTCAAATAACTCAAAAAATAAGCTTTTATTTGCCTCTCCAACAAGCAACCACCACCCCCACCATATAAATTTCTTCACAACTGCTTCCTTCCAACATTACCCTTCGATTGCTCTCTAATTTACCAAGAGTTGAATGGACATCACAGTAATTTCCTTTCCCAACAAGAGAACAAAAAAGTCGAGTATGAATATTGCAGGTGAAAGAAGTACACCCAAGTCAATTAGGAACCAGTTGGTGAAAGAGAGAGTTCAGGCATAAAATATATAAATATGTCCTAATAAAGTAATCAGACACTATGCAAAAAACAATAAACAGACTACATTATACTATTGAAGGGTCCATTAAGCTTGATTTTCACCTACAACACTAAGGTAATCATGCAATATCAGTTGGACTTAAAACTCCATATGTCTTTTCATACCAACCAATGATTTCCTTGTCTCCGATCCGCTTTTAATCCGGCAATCCTGGTCCTTCATACATCCTTGATCCCCTTGGGCCTCAGTGTCATCATCTGTGAATTATTGCATTGGTATTAAGGATAAGACACTATTGTTTTCGAGACAACAAGAAAGCAGCACATGAATCTGATCAAAGACTTACTCGAGATGGTCGACAGAGAGAAGGTAGTCAGGCGTCTAACACAATCCTTTAGTGCTTGGAGCTCGGCCTCCTTCTCACGGAGCTTGGATTGAGCCGAATTCAATTCGGATTCTAGCTCCTCGATTTGGTTTTCCTGCTGCTCAATTAACAGATGGCACAGTTTCTGATCTAGTTCAGATGGCAATACTCCCTGGCACTGGTATGAATCGAACCTCTCCTCCACCGGCTCATGCAAACTTTTGGCTGAAACATCAGTCTGCAGAAGCATTTTCGGGTCAGTAGCAAAACTGTTGTGAATTGAAGAAGATACATAAAATATACTCATTGGAGATATATATATATATATATGTTTCCCATATTTTTTATGCAATTTTACACATTCATCAGGCCATATATTCTTTGGCCTTACAAATTGGCATATCCCAAGTCTTTAAGGTCTGGCCAGTGGCAACAGTCATCAAATTTCACCATCTAAGGCTATACTATCACTGCACATCTTGTAAACAATATGGTTATATATGTTTCAGTTCCGCCTGGTAAGGTTTAATGCTATAATGCAGAAGTTCTTATTCATATTCATATTCGCGCGATTTACTTCTGCGAAATGATAAACTCAGTTACTGGTGTCAGTATTTGTGAGGTATAAATTATTAATTAGTATTAGCATCAAGCAATCAAGCTATGAGCCCTAGATCCATAAAGATATTACTTTCATCAAGCTATGGCTGTATCTAGACAGCAAAAATATCGGTTATTCAAAAGCTAATATGAAATAACTCTTCCTAAAGATCAAGTGTAGTTGGAAATACGGGGCAAACCGGTAAAAAAGGCAGTATGTAATTAAAATAAAGGGAGTAAAGCTACTTGAAAAGGTTGACCTCACTCAATTTTTGAAGTTCTAACTCAAGCTCTGCCTCTAGTTGATCCATTTCCGCCACCTCTGACTCTGGTTCAGGCTCTTCAGTGAGAACACTACTAGCATATTCACCATCGTCAATTACTGGGACTGTGAGGGTGCAGACTTTGAGCTCATTGTGGTCTCTGTTCCCAGTTCTTGACTTCTCGAGCAGTAACTGTGAATTCTTGCCACTAAAACTCTTTGAGCCTGCAGCAACTTCATTTGCAGAATTTGAAGCTTGTAGATTACAAAATGATTTTCTTTTGCATAGTTTAGTTTTTAACTCCTGGACCACTCTTGCAGTTTCATCCATGGTCGAATTCAGTTTATCGATCTCAGCCCTCCCGACTGACATCATGTACATGATGCCAAAGCCAAGTCCCCAGTGAAATACGGAGCTATCTAAGGAGTAAAATACAATGTAAATCGAGATGTCAAACTCAGAGCTCTAAACATGTTTAAAGGACAACGACACTGATGCGATGCAAACTAACAAAGCCAATGCACATATACAATCACTGTAAAGAAAATCAAAATTTTGAAACAGTTTTTATAAATAGTGAACTAGCATAGTTTGACCGAGGTTCAGGGCGAATATAGCAGTCCAGTGTTACATAAAATGTAAGTGGAAATGCATCGGTATATCTTGACAAGCAAACATGGAACTTTACACAATGTCTACTAAAAACACAACTGTTCATCACTTTCTATTACATCAAATCATCAATTATGCAAGTTATGTATACCAAACAGAATAAACATTTTACAGTTTTTCACTTTTCCATGTCAGACATTCACAACTTAACAAGATGAAAACGAAAACTGGAATCATTTTTCTGTCGCTTGACAAAACCCAATAACTTAAAGATTTATACATACTTCATGAATTTATGTCACAGATGACAATGAGTCCAGAAAATGGCATTCCATCAAAATCCAAAGCATACCCATATCTAAAACTATATGTAACAACTCGTTGAAGAAATATTCAAAGAATGCACAAAGAAAGATGTCAAATTCTAACTTTTTTCAGGCCTAACTGAAGAAACAAAAGATCAAGTTTAGAATTTTCTTAGCAAATCGTAATGAAAAAAAAGAGATCATAATATGAATAGAACCATACCTTTAGAAGGGAATGGCCCACACTTATAAGCCACATTTTTAGCAGTTTTCCTCTTCTTCAAGCAAACAGCAACCTTCTTTCTATTCACCTCTACACCACCACCACCACCAATTGATCTCTTCTCAGCCTTGTTCAAGGCAACCCTTTTCTTCAACTTCTTACCCTTGGCTTTAACCCCATCTTTTCCAGCAGAGCCAGGACTGGAAAATCTAAAGATCTCACCTTGCTGCTGTTTTCCCTCCCAAATGCTCTCGCACCCAGATCCCAAAAACCCATTTTGGAGACGGAGGTCTTGTTTTTCTTGATCAAGATCGATGTTTTGAGAGATGGGGTTGTTGGGAGAGGGTTTAAAGAGGTGTTTAGCAAGGAGTCCGGTGGATCCTGCAACAGCTGCGCCCAAGAGAAGTTGCCACATTTGAGATCAAAGAGCCAATAAAGGCATAATTTTTGCTGTGCGGTGAGAGGGTGAAGGAGAAGGAGAGATTAAAGCCTGATAGAAAGAGAGGGGTAGGTGGTAGTGTTAGTTAGGGATGTAAAAACAAGTCAGAACCTGGTAACCTGACTGAAACCTGCCCGAGTCAGAATCTGATTTGACCCGAGTTTTTGTTGACCCGAACCCGATCTGCAACCGACTGTTGTTGATCCGAACCCGAATTTGACCTATTACTGTAGCAACCGAACCCGATCTGCGTCCGACTGAAAACGACCCGAACCCGAATTGGACCTGTTAATTTGGACCTGAAACCCGACCTGCGTCCGACTGAAAAGAACCCGAACCCGAAGCCGACCTGGCAAATAACCGAAATTACCCGACTGAATTGACCCGATATCCGATTTTACCCGACCTGAAATGGACCCGACCTGAAATGGACCCGACCTGAAAATGGACCCGACCTGAAATGGACCCGACCTGAAATAGACCCGACCTGAAATGGACCCGACTGAAATGGACCCGACCTGCTTTTAAACCCGACCTGTTAAGTGACCCGACCTGTTCTTGACCTGAGCTGAAATTAACCCGAAACCTATGACATGATGAATTAAAAAATTTATAAAAGTTGATATACCATATACATATATAATGTATATACGTATACACTTACATATATTGATATAGGTGATGTATATGTGCGCATATATATATATATATTAAGTACTAAAGTTTGAAAAAAGAATAAGTAATTGATAATTTATGAAGTTGTTTTTAATTTTAAAGTTTATTCATTAACTTGAATAAAATTGTAAACTTACAAATTATAAAAAATTAAATAATAATTGTAAACTTATTTGTAGTTCATAAAATTTACTAAAGTTATAACATATGTATAGCATTTGTGGTTCAAAAATTATAAACTAGATTGATTTTTCTTAACTTAAGTTATAAAATATTCAAGAATATTAATTGTTATAACATAAAAAATTAGAATTCAAGGTTTAAGCATTAAACTTTTAGTTTTGTTATAAATTAGACACTGAACCGTTCCTGACCGTTAAATGTGTGACGTAACAATAATACATTTAGTTCTTAAAATTTGCAAATTCAAACAATTTAGTAATAATTAAAAAAAAACTAACCCTCGTTATTTACATTCAGCCCTCATTCAAAAACATGGGAAATTTGAGGGACTAACTCCCTAATTTTCCCATATAATCATCTCTTTCACGGGGATAGACAAAGATAGAATGCACCCAAAGTTAGATTTTTTTCCACCCAAATTGGCTATATACTTTGTTCCATTACAAAAGATTGATTATGGAGTTTTGGGTTTTTCAACTAGAGGACATGTAATATTGGAGACAAAAACCTTCCATTACAAAAGTTTCATTGATTTCCCCTCAAAAGGAAAAGGTTTAAATTAGTAACAAAAATCTGTAGAATCAGAGGACTGTCTGTGTATACAATTAGTTTTTCAACTTTGAAGTAATACCATCAGCTCTAACTTAAGCCAAGCTTGTGAATCTCTACAATCAGGCAGAACCAGAAAAGCTAAACAAAGTGTTCTGTGGGGTATTTATGTTCATATTCATTGTAATCATAGTACAATCTTTCTCCTTTTCTGATATCCCTGTTAGCAATCAGCAAAACTCGACACTCCCCGTTCACATCATACCTCACGCATTTTAGATTTTGCTTCTTTCTCCCATCCCTGCATTCAGATACACAGACTTCTAATGTCATTCGATATCTCTGTTCAGTTCATCCCAACCAACTAAACAACGAGAAACACGATGTAGAAGATGAACTTACGGTGAGAAGTTGTTGATGCCATTGACAAAGCGAGCAATGTTACTGCGCTTGTCGGGGCAAATAACCAGGCTTTTCAATCAACAACTGAAGTGGCATATTCTTGCCAGCATACTCTCTGTAAATATCCATATAGTTTGAGGAGAAGTTCACACAAGTCCAAAAATTCACACTCCCGCCGTTTACCATTTTCTGCACAAAATATATATATATATAACGTAAAAACCTAGTAAAGGAACTTCCACACAAAAATGCTAGAATCCTGACAAGAGCCTTAACTAATATAAATTAATCAAAGTTTTTTAGCAAACATTTATCTGCTAACAAATGACACTGGAAAACTATATGAAATATTAGAATGAAATAGAAGAGTGATGCACATGAAACTCTGGAACAAGAAAAGGTGACCCAAAAAATTGATTTTTTTTCAAAAACACTTCAAAGATAAGATGTAAAAAACAACGTAGCACCTTATTGATCATGTTCCACGAGCCCAAATTAGGACAAACACTTCGTTCACGCCCACTATCATAATACTTAAGCTGCAACAAACAGAAAAAAAAAAACAAAGATTAAGTTTATAATAAGAAAGGACTTCCCCTGAAGATATAAAATATTTATATGTTAGTATCATTGGTGGAGGTAAAACTCTTGCATCAACCAACGCAAGTTCTTTGTGAACTTGAATTCCAAATTCTTTACAAACAAGGTCATCTGCCTCAAAATTATTGACTTTAACCATCTGCATAAGCATAATAAATGAATCACAATTCTTATGCTCAACTGATATGGTCAGATACCAAAGCAGCTTTTCACAGCTGACCAATGTGTATAGTAATTCAACAAGAATTCAGTGTCTCTTGGAAACAGAAGGAGAGGGTTACCAACAAAACAAAAGCATCACTAAGTGGTTTTCTTTATGCTACCTCAGTCAGCAACATGCCGGCGTTTTAACGGTATGCGAACAGATCTTTGATTTGTAATTTTTATTAAGCAGAACTGTAGTATGATTCTATGAAGGCATAATTTTAAGATAGAATTATAACAAGGATTCAAGAATGAAAAGGTAGTGTCAATTATATGTAGAATGTACTGATAAACGCGCCATAGTCGACCCGTCAACACCATGCTTATACAATTATAATGTTATAAGCCATGTAATTTTGATAAATTCTTTTAACGATTCAGAATTTATGAAAACTTCTTGAGCTCCTTTAGAAATTATAATGTTATAATGCTCAATATATATATATATATATATTCACAGTTAATTAAGAGAGAAGAAGATTAAGGGCAAAGAAACCATACATTGGGGCTGATTAATGCTGGTGCAGACAGGACAAAACCAAGAACCTTTCGGCACAGAAACAAGAATGGGTCTGAGGCAAAAAATGTGATATCACTTGTCGCACTTATCGCACAACAAGAGCTTCGAACCAAAATCACCAAACCCGCATCTCTCGCAGCGGACATCGTCGCAACCCAAACCATCAATCGGAGTTGAGTTCGGAGCTCGAGTTCTACGCCTCAAGAACATTTCCCTCGCTTTCACAGCCGCCATTGGTAAGCAAAGACAATGAGTGGAGATAAAAAAAGGGAGAGAGTCGAAGGAAAATAATTTATAGATGTTTCAGGCTAAAATTCATTCTGGGCGGCGGATTATAAGGGAAGAGGCAAATTAGGGATTTTGGCGCGCTGAGTTTTGATTTCGCGGTAAAAGCTTCCGCGCCATGTTTTGGATTTAGAAGGTGAGTGGGGATAAGATATAGTGTAACGGGAAAAATTATTGCATGGTCCCGGACCACCACGTCATTCATGGTCCCTCCTACTAAAAATCAGCCACATAATTTGTTTTTTTCCATGTCATTTTTTTTTAAAGATGAATCTTCATATTTTTAAGCCATATAAATAGGGAGTGGGTGGTTACATAAAAGTTGATTATAAATAAAATAATGACATGGAAAAAAATAAATTATGTGGCTTATTTTTAGTGGATAGGGACCATAGGTGACGTGGTGGTCCGGGACCATGTAATAATTTCTCGTGTAACGGGGTGTATTTAAATGAGTGGACCTTTCATGATATTAATCGTTGGATTAGTAGATCTAGCCTTGAGTTTTACACGATGAAACACACTGAAAAGCAAAATTGATTTTTATTCGATTAAATACGTGTGAATTTTCATTTTTTTGACTTTTTAATTGTTTTTACACTTTTATCACAAACGAACAATTATTAAATTTACTATATTATCATATTTGATATTTTAATAAATATTTTTTTGAAAAGCAAAATTGATTATTATTCGATTAAATATCAATCCGCATTGATATGTGCCTCGTTAAAAAACCTCCCTTAACATAATGTATATAAGTATCTATGTATATACCTATCAATGTCTGAACCCTAAACCTTACTGAAGTTTTCCTTAAACCCTAAGCTTTATACCATATACCATAAACCCTTAAATCCACAACCTAAACCCATAAACCATAAACTCTAAACCATAAACCCTAATGTATGTAAGTATGATTGTATCTATCAATGTATGAACCCTAAACCATTGATGAGTTTTTGCTACACCCTAAATCATGAACTCTAAACAATAAACCATAATATATGTGAGCATGTATGTATGTAGCTATCAATGTATGAGCCCTAAACCCTTAGTGAATTTCTCCCTAAACCCTAAACCATACGCCCTAAACCCTAATCCTTGGTGTATGTAAGTATGTATGTATGTATCTATCAATGTCTGAACCTTAAACCATTAATGAAGTTTTCTCTAAACCTTAAACCCTATACCATAACCCTTAAATCTACAACATATACCCCTAAACCCTAAACCCTAATGTATGTACGTATATTTGTATCTATCAATGAATGAACCCTAAACCCTTGATGAGTTTTCGCTACACCATACACCATACACCATAAACCCTAAACCCTAAACCCTGAACTCAAATGTATGTATGCAACTATCAATATATGAGCCCTAAACCCTTAATGAATTTCTCCATAAACCCTAAACTCTAATGTATGTAAGTATGTATGTACATATCAATATCTAAACCCTAAACCCTTGATGAAGTTTTCCTTAAACCTTAAACCCTATACCATATACCATAAACCCTTAAATCCACACCATAAACCCTTAGATCATAAACTCTAAACCTTAATATATGCAAATATGTTTGTATTTATCAATGTATGAACCCTAAACTCTTAATGAGTTTTCGTTAAACCTTAAACCTTAAACCCTAAACATTAAACCTTAAACCCTAAACCCTAATGTATATATGTATATAGTTATCAATGTACGAGCCCTAAACCCTTAATGAATTTCTCCATAAACCATAAACACTAAACCCTAATATATGTAAGTATCCATGTATAATGTACCTATAAATGCATGAACTCTAAATACATATTCATTGTTTTTTTAATTCATCAAATATTTTATAATTTTAATTTGATATTTTCATCATTCTAGACCTAAAACTTTTTTTTATTCCAAATTGACCCACATTTATTTTTTTAATCTGTCCAATGTTTTATTATTTTAATTTAATATTCTCTTCATTATAGTCCCTTAACTTTATTTTAATTCCATATTTACCCTTATATATATTTTAATTCATCATGTTTTATAATTTTAATTTGAAATTTTGTTCATTATAGACCCTAAAACTTTATTTTTATTCTAAATTGACATCTACTTATTATTTTTTTAATTACTCTAATTTTTATACTTTTAATTTGATATTTTTGTTCATTATAGTCCCCAAAACTTTATTTTTATTCTAAATTGACCACTTTTCCTTGTTTTCTTTTAAATTTGTCTAATGTTTTATAATTTTAATTTGATATTTTTGTTCATTATAATCCGTGAAACTTTATTTTTAATCCAAATTGACCCATTTTCAGTCCAAATTGACTCATTTCATTATTTTTTAATTACTCCAATGTTTTATAATTTTAATTTGATATGACTTTAAATAATTAACTCAAAATCAATGACGATTGACGAAGGCCAACCTAAAGTCTATCGACTACTTAAACGGTTGTACCGAACTCAAACTCAATACGAATTCCAATCCCGAAAATACCCCGACCTGAATTACCCGACCTGAAACTACCCGACCTGAAATTACCCGACCTGAAATGCACCCGACCTGAAATGCAACCGACCTGAAATGAACCCGACCTGAAATGAACCCGACCTGAAATGGACCCGACCTGAAATGGACCCGACCTGAAATGGACCCGACCTGAAACGGACCCGACCTGAAATGGACCCGACCTGAAGTGTATCCGAACCCGGATTAACCTGTCAATTATCTGCTTCGGACCCGACCCGTTTTGACCCGACCTGCAATGGACCCGACCTGAAATGGACCCGACCTGAAATGAACCCGACCTAAAATGGACCCGACCTGAAATGGACCCGACCTGAAATGGACCCGCACCCGACCCGAGTCGAGTCAAAATAGAAAATGACCTGAAATGACCTGTATCCGATTTTACCCGACCTGACAGTACCCGACCTGAAACCCGTCCGATTACCTGTTTTTACATCCCTAGTGTTAGTGACAAATTGCGAACTTTCTTAATTTTCGGACACATGTTTCCCGCTATGCTCATTTTTTTTCCTTCCAATTTTGGTCCATCTATCCATCTACCTAAGGTTCTTACTGTTGTTTTTAATTTTCAAAATTTTTGAATTCCAAAACATATTTGGTAAATAATGTCATCTAAATATTTGTAATAATTATATATTTAATGAATTGCCAAACTTATATCATCAAAATGACACCGTTTATGTAATATCAAAGAATATATGAAATCTGATGAAAAAAATATGTTTATTTTAAAAGTCTCAAGTTTAAACCATTTTATTTTGTAAGGTGTGCATTGTTAAATGTGTATCTAATTAAAAGAAAATTTTACAACGTGCGACGAATACCGCTGAACACCACTAATGCTGAATACCATTGAACACTATTAAATTAATTAATAAAGATTAAAAATTTTAAGGACTTAACATACAATAAATAATTATTTTTAAAAATTCAATTAAATTATTTTATATTATTATTTTTTTGAATTTTTAATAAGGTTAAACTACATATTTAGTATCACACCTATTTTCGTATTTCTATTGAACCCTTATTATTTAAATATTATTTCAATTTGACTTTATTTTTTATAAAAAAAAATTTAACTCTTAACCATCAACTTAAAACCCTAAGTTATAAACCTTAAAATCTTAATTTTTTTTTTTGAAAACTAGACAACTGATTCTAAAATTAAGCTTCTATACAGAATAACAATTAGTAAAAGAATGTCAACAATTAAGTGTTGCATAACTTTAGAAAACAAGGGCTTAAGTTCAAAAATTAATAAATTTTATATCCCCAGAAAGAGTGATATAATTAATTTAAAAACCATGTTCATGAATATTAATTACCATGAAATTTTTTACCATTCAATCTACTTAAACCGCTTAATTTGTTAAAAAAAATTAATTGTTACCGTCACATGTTGTCTAACTTGATGTTAAATGTAGTTGCATAATAAAATTAAATATTAAAGTAAAAATTAGGTAAGGCAAATTGGGGTTAAAACATGTAAAATAATACCTTGACCTTGATATACGCTAGAAGTATGACTTGGGAGTTCATGAGCTTATTTCAGCATTGATGATGTGTTGGATTAAGCATCCATCCCGTATGATGCAAAAATATGAAAATTGAGTAAGGAAAAGCAGAAAAATAAAAAAGCATAAGACACGATACGACACCACAGCAGAGGGGAGAACCCGGAAAACTCTCGTGCGAACTCCCCTAAAAAATACCAAAAAAATAAAATTTTATTAAGTTTGGGTGACCTGCCATGCAAGCGCGCTTGTCATGGCATAAGTCTTGGACGGCAAAAAATAGATCAGGACTCAGTCTTTTGACAAATAAATATCATCAGTTGGACCTTCTGCCTTGATATCGCCGGTTCACATCTTCGGACGCCTCGCTAATCGTCGCCATACATCTGAAAACAATAAACACATTCAAATTTCAGCCGCAAAAGAGACAACCCTTTAGAAGCCAAAAACGATTAAATTTTTAAAGTTATACCCTAAACTATATATCTCATGAGATAAATATTTACTTAAACATAAAAGCGATCATTAATAAACAAATTTCAAGACATGATGAATCCAAATCAATGACTAAAGGAAAATAGTTAAGCATACTACTAGAGTAAAATGGACCCAAAGCCAATTTATATTGCAACTTAACAAAAAATATTAAACATTGCTAATAGAAAGTTGTGTTGCTTAGGGCTAAAAAAACTAACATCGTATTCGGGAACAAAAATTGTGGGAAATAGGGATTCATAAGGGTATATGGTTTAGGGTATAGGTTTAAAAGTTTAAGGGTTTAAGGTTTATAGTTTATGGTTTCAGGTTGAGGGTTAAATTATTTTTTATAAAAAACATGGTCAAAATGAAATAGTATTTAAATAATGAGGGTTCAATAGAAATACAAAAATAGGTGAAGTACTAAAAATGTAGTTTACCCTTACTAAAAAAATTCAAAAATTTAATAAAAATTCAATAATTTAATTATTTTTTAAAATTATTATTAATTGTATATTGAGTACTTGAAATTTTTAATTTTTAATAATTAATTTAATGGTGTTCAATGTTAGTGATATTTAATATTGTTCGTCGCACGTGGTAGACTCATCCCTAATTAAAATACTGAAGTTATAAACTTATAATATATAATATTTCATGCAGCATGAAAAACTTGTTTTGTAGGGTTTAAAAGGTAAGGTTTAAAGTTAAAATTTAGGGTTTGGTTTTTAGAGTAGTCACTGAACTTTTAGGATGCATTTATTTTGGTCACTGAACTTTTAAATTTTTTATTTAGATAACTCAACTTTTAGCCCGCTTTTATTTTGATCCCCGTTAACTTCTGTTAAAACGCTGACGTGGCACGTTACCTTTTTTTTCAACCTCTTTATTCTTCTCTTCTGTTTTTTCTCCATAAAAATAAAAACTTACAAAAGTATGACCTTTTATCTACTGATTTTCTTCATTTATTCTTCTTCCCTTTCATATTATCATGATGGATAAATCTTAACCTCTCCCAACACTTCATCTTTAGGCTATCTAAATTGCTTTTGTTGCCTTGATTTATTTCTTCAGGCTATTGCAACTGGTGTATTTGTGCCAGTAAAATGTTATATATGATTCTGTTTCACTATTATACTGATTTTGCTTTATTTATGTTTTTCTAGAGAAAAAAAAAATCTTAAAGATGAACTTCTGACCTTCCACTGAAAAACATCCGGTACTTAGAGCTGTGTACAGAAATGACTAATACAAGCAGGGATTGAACTTTATTGCTTTGATCCATTGTCCTATTTAAAGAGGTTAAAATTTATCCATGATAACATCTAAGGGAAGAAGAATAAATGAAGAAAACCGGTAGATAAAAGGTAATACTATTTTAAGTTCTTGTTTTCATGGAGAAAAAACAGAGAAGAGGAAGAAAGAGGTGGGAGAAGAAGATAACGTGTCATGTCAGCATTTTAACGGGAGTGACCAAAATAAAAGCGGACCAAAAGTTGAGTGATCCCAATAAAAATTTTAAAAGTTTGATGACTAAAATGAACGCAGCCTAAAAGTTCGGTGACCAACTGTATACTTTACCCTAAATTTAATTAATGATATTTATTTATTGACAAATAACCTAATGATATTTAATTACATAAGAATGCTAAAAAAATAAAATAATAGTACTTAATATATATCTTTATTATTTTGATAAAATAATATATATCTTTAATTAACAAAGCATTTGAATAATATTTTTAAATTTATCTCTCACCACAAGTCATAATCAAAATCCAGTACCCTTTGAATTTCATATTTGATAATAGTAAAATTCAAAATTTGAAAAGTCCTCAAGTTTTAGATTATACATGCATACACACATAAGAGACAGTTAATAGTTTCTTATCTTAGGATAATACTACTACTACTAATAATAATAATAATGTGAGAGTATCAAGTTCCAAAATAATAATGTAAAAGACCCCATGTTAAGTGCTGTTTATAAGCTTTCACCGAAGCTACAACTTGAGCCATTGTTGGATCAGAGCATCTGTTTATGCTTCAGCTTCAATCAACTCCTCTCCAATAAGTACTTATTTTCAGATATAAAAAATAAACCCAAAATACATTCAGACAAATATAAGATCAAGATACTGTGGTTTTCGTATATTAGAGATTAAAAGGAAAAACTGCCATTCACCAAACAGGTTTGTAAAACAAGGCAAATGAGCAAACTCTACTAAGTTTCTGAGCTTTGCATGACCATGAAGCAAGTACTCTTATGCCTAAAATGATGTAGTCTAATGATCAAAATAAACAGTTAAAAACCCTCCAAATCAAACTCAGATGAAGCACCCGTCGTCTAAATCTAATCACTTTCGTTCCTTTCATTCGTCCTTTGCGAAACATCACCTGTGATTAAAAACAAAAAAGAGTGGCTCAATACATTTTCTGAAATTTTACCCTTACTATACAATGTTTGCAGCAACAGGTTGAGACGATGTAATTTTCAAATAAAGTGTCATGCAGCACACAGTTGAGAATCGCATATAATTTTCACCAGCGTCGAACTTTAGTCATAATTTTACTATTCGGTAAAGATTTGCAGAAATTCAACAAAGTCAAGCATATAGACAGTAGTGCATATTCAAGTATGAATTAGTAAGATCAAATATCATGAGTATAAAAACTAACCAATATCATGAGCACCACTCTCTGGCATTTTGGAACATTCTTAACCATGGGCTAGGGCCTTTCTTGTCCACGTTCCAGTCCTTTGGATACCAAGGGAATTGCCACATCAGGAAACACCGCTCTGGATGAGGCATCATGGCAAGATGCCGACCGTCCGGTGAACAAATCGCAGCCACTCCTAATGGAGAACCATTCAAATTGAACGGGTAAGTCTCTGTTGGATTCCCATCATCGTCACAATACCGTACTGGAGCTAGATCCGAATGCAGTACCCGATCCAGAACACCATCATCAGGAAAATATGCTCTTCCCTCGCCATGGGCAGCCCATACACCTAATGTACTGCCTTCCATTCCTTTAAACATCATAGCTGGTGTGTCCTTTATAGTCACGCTTGTGAAGCGGCATTCAAATCGTCCAGACTCGTTGTGTACAAACCTCGGCTGCGATGGGTCCCCACCAGCACCAAAAACACCCCCAACTTGAGGCCCTGGGATCCACCCTAACAGAGCCATTAACTGGCATCCATTGCAAACACCGAGACTGAACGTATCAGGGCGCTTGTAGAACTCCTGAAACTGATTGAGAAGAGGCTGATTGAATCGAATGGATGCAGCCCAACCCTTCGCAGAATCAAGCACATCCGCATAACTAAAACCTCCAACAAATGCAATTCCACGGAATTCATTCAAAGAAATAACTCCATTAAGTAGGTCTGACATTGCAACATCCCAAGGTTCAAAACCAGCGGCATAAAAAGCTGCTGACATTTCTCTGTCTCCATTGCTCCCTTCTTCACGAATGATGGCTACTTTTGGTTTTGAAATTGCAGTCATGTACTTCTCATCGGTAATGGATGGAGTGAAAGACAATGACCAAGAAGGCGCATGCCGAAACTTCAAACCTTCTTTCTCTAATTCCACGCAGGAAGCAAGTCTCTGCAACTTCTCAAGCTGAAAACTCGTATCCTCCCACATATCTCTGAGAAGAGAAGTTTTCTCATTTAAATGAGTAACTCCATCAACCTTTAGCTCTGTAATGGGTGAGGCAGTTACTTGTCCTATTATCTCAGCGGTAACATCCACACTGCTGAGCTTTGCCATTACGCTATCAAAGTTATTCTTGCTTACCTCAAGAATGAGACCAAGTTCTTCGGAGAAAAGTGATTGGAAAACACTATTCCCTCGAGAAGCCAAGTCCAACACAATGCCACAATTTCCAGCAAATGCCATCTCCAACGCGCAAACTAGTAAACCACCATCGCTGATATCATGACCTGCAGAGATCAGACCATCTTCAAGAAGATCCTGCACCCCCTCAAAAACTCTTTTAAGATAAGACACATCATCAAGATCGGGGCAATCGTTCCCAATTTGATCAAAAACCTGAGCCAAAGCAGATCCACCTAATCGCCGTTTTCCCTTTGCCAAATCAATATGAAGCAAAATACCATCATCTCCTAGTTTCAAATCTGGGGTAACCGTTTTTGTTATGTCAAGACAAGTGACATAGGCGCTAATTACAAGATTTCCTGGAGCCTTAACAACCTCACCACTTGCATGGGCAGCCATTGAAAGACTGTCCTTCCCACCATCAATAGCTATACCAAGTTCAATCATTGCTTCTGAAAGAGCAATAGCAGCATCATACATGGCTGCCCCTTCCCCTTCAAGCTTGGCAGCATACATCCAATTCCCACTCGCTTTAACATCAGACAAAGAAGTAACCTTAGCCCAAACAAGATTTGTGAGGGCTTCTCCAACGGCCAGTCTAGCCATAGCTTTTGGATCAAGCAGCCCCTTGATAGGTTGCTCACCAATGGCACATGCACCCCCATTTAAGTTGACATAACTTTGAGCAATGACTGCAACGTCAGCAAGAGGTAACTGCAAGGGACCCACTGTTTGCTGCTGTGCTACAAGACCTGTTACACATCTATCAACCTTAGTTGTCAAGAACCGTTTGGAACATACAGATGGAAGTCTTAATACCCTCTTCAATGAATCCATAACTGTGATTCCAGGAGCAACATCAAGTGGCTCTTGTGCATAAGCCACTCGTTTGAATTCAAAGGATTTTTGAGGCATGTCACCAAGCACTTTCTCGAGCTCAAGATCAACAGCTGGGGGAGGAGGAGGGAGTCCACTAGCACGACTTTTCTCAATAGCCAAGCTATCGACTAGAACAGCACGTCCCTCGCCATTAATACTCCCAATAACGGCCATTGATAGTCTTTCCCTTGCACATACTGATTCCAGAAGATTGCGGCTTTCAGGCTTCACCAAGATTGCATCCTGTTCTTGATACTCAGCACCCCATATCTCCAAGACTGACATAGTATGATCTCCAACCACTATAGCCCTAATATCAATCTCAGCCCCCTTTGGGTATATTATTTCCTTTACAACATTGCAATTCCCTCCAGCTCCTTGATCATGAATGCTAATAATCGGGTTATCCTCCCCCATCTCGATGCAGGCACGAACTACACGGTACAATTTTTGTGCCATTTCAGCATCTCCACGCTGTACAGCATTAAAATCAAGTTCTGCATCATTCTGGCCACTAACCATACTAGAGGCAGCTCCACCACCCATTCCGATTCGATATGCAGGCCCACCAATCTTTACAACTAACATTCCAATCTCAGGATCCCCTTTCGATATATGAGTGTGATCGATGTGTCCAATCCCTCCACTGAACATGATAGGCTTCAACCATTCACGTCGTTCACCACTAGGGAGTCTCATTCCAAATGTTCTGGTAAAACCCTGAATCAACGGTTCACCAAATTTGTTACCATAGTCTGATGCACCATTGCTAGCTTCAATGAGAATTTCCAAAGGAGAAGCCAAATTTGAAGGATATGTGAAAGATTGGTCCTCCCAGGGGGCATATGATCCCTCTATATTAAGATTCCCGGTTGTGTAACCAGCTGTGGCTGCAACAACAAAGGACCCTCTTCCAGTGGCATGTGTATCCCTAATGCGACCACCTGCACCAGTCTCTGCACCAGGGTAGGGTGCCACTGCACATGGGAAGTTATGTGTTTCAGCTGTAAACAAGACATCAATTTCACGAGTTGTTTCATTTAGTGGGCAGGCTGTTCCAGGCTGAACTGGTCGTAATCGGTAAGCAAGGAAGCCCTTTATTGCACTTGAATTATCCTTAAAACCAATGACAGAATTGTTCGGATTTGCTTTCAAAGTGCTCTTGACAATTTGCATGAGGGTCCTATCCATGGGCTGCCCATCAATAACAATCTTCCCAGTGAAAAACCAATGCCTGCTGTGCTCACTGTTAGATTGGGCTATATCGAATAACTCTACATTTGTCGGATTCCGCTTAATGTCCTCCATGAACAACCTGGTATAGTACTGCAAGTCTTGTTCATCAAATGCTAAACCCATTTCCTGATTTATTTCCTCCAGTGCTTTCCTTCCCCTCTCCATGACAGGCACAAAACGAACCTCCTCCGGAACCACACTGGTTTGAAATGACGTGAGCCTCTGGCTATAAACACACTCAGTCATCCGATCATGAACCATTGCAGCAAACTCATTAATCTGATTTTCCAGCAACGCTCCCTTACTATACAGCAAGTATCTTCTCGACCTCTCCATTCGAGTCACCTCAGTCAAGCCACAGGATTGACAAATTGAAACAGCATTTGAGGACCATGCTGTCGTAAAAGACAGCCTAGGCCCAACTTCTACTATCACTGCATTCAACCCTTCTTGCCTCTTCTTCGCAAGAAAACTCTCGGCTGCTAAATTCTCAGGCTCATATGTTTCCCCAAGAATCCATCTAAGTGTTGAGAGCTTCTCGGTCGAAATCTTCGAAGCAAGCCCTATATTGAAACACTGCTCAGTTTT
This sequence comes from Hibiscus trionum, assembly GCA_030270665.1. Lineage (NCBI taxonomy): Eukaryota > Viridiplantae > Streptophyta > Magnoliopsida > Malvales > Malvaceae > Hibiscus > Hibiscus trionum. The sequence continues at coordinate 3,237,826 of BSYR01000037.1, forward strand.
CAACCCGACAATCTGATTGGAAACTTTGGTCTGAACCGACTTGAGAAGCTCGTTGTTTGCACTTTCTTGAATCAAAGGGACACGGTACAAATGTATGACCTCTTGAGTAGGCTTTTCGATCAACCCTGGTTGCTCATCACCCAAACGAGTACGGACATTTTCGGAAGCCGTTGCTTTAAGCTTTGATCGAGAAGAGCACCTCAAAGAAACACCATTTGAATTAGACATATACCCCATCTGGCTCGGATTACATAGCTTGCCCCATAACAAATTACTTCGCTTGATCAAAGTATTTCTCTGCAAAAACAGAGTCTGCCTTGTTGTACCCTGAAATAAAGCATAATGCACCAGAAAATGAGGAAGAAAGTTATCGGTATGCATAAAAGAATAAAGAACTCAAACTCAATAGTTTTTATTTGTTCAAAAAGAAAAATCAAAGGCAGAAAAAATCACAAAAAATCCTCCAAAATCGAAATCAAAGAAACAAGGAAAACCCATTGGTGGGTTATCGTTACCGCACACTTTCTCGGAAACCAAACAGAGACTAGAACAAAATTAAAAACTTACTCGCAAGAACTCTGCCGCAGTCATCTCTCTTAACCCAGCCATTTATCAATTAGCTGAAAAAAATGCTGTATTGAGTTGATGAAGTAAAGAAATCAAACAAACACAGAGATGCAGTAAAAAGAGATAAAAGGAAGAACCGTTTGTCTAAAATGAAACGAAATAAAAGGCAGTGAACAAAGGAGAAAAGAAACCAACCAGATTTTTCTCTTTAGTTTCCAGTGCTGACTAAAACCCTACTTTCTGTATGATTTTCTTCCTTTTTTTATTCTTTTCTGCGCCGAATCCTTTCAGTGGGGGACAAATACAATTATAATATTAAAGAATATAAAACATAACCCAGACAATGAAAGTAAAATCTTTTAGATAAGGTTAAGAATGAGTCTACCGCGTGGTGATGTTTAACGGTGTTCATGCACTTCAACGAGTGTTTTAATAAAAAATAGATGATATTTATTATAGAAAATATTGGTTTAAATTGTTATGTCTACATAATCTTTGTGCATTATTAAAGAGTTAAGAATATCTATAAACTAATACTACTTTGTAATCACTTTTATACTATTAAAAAAATCAATAAATCGGATAACGACATATATCATCCTCCTATTAGATTAAAGGGTTGAAAGAGGACTTAAGCGTGAGTCTATGTTAAAATTCACAAATCGCTGAATCAATTAAAATCTTTTAAGTTAAAAATGAAAACAATTTAAATATATTTAAAATATAATTAAAGCAAAATTTAAAATAAAATAAATTTATGATTTTTATATTTTAAAATTTAATTTAATTTCCATAGAGACAAATGCATATTTGGTCAAACTTGCTGTAATAACCAAAAAAAGAGGTCCACCCAAAGAGACAAATACATTTTTTTGGTATACTTGCTTTAATTTACAAAAATGAGGTGAAAACAATTAATCTGCTGCTGATATTGGAACAAAGAGATAGAATCTGCTGACGTAAAACAAATGTTTTTTTATTAAATATTAATGTATTATATTTCTAAGGTAAATGTTAAGATTCGAACTCATATAAGATAAGACAATATAGTACTAGGCCAATCGGTGGATCTCGACACAAAATAATTTTTAATATATCATCAAGTTTGCACAAATTTATTAATTTTAAGATCTAGATTAGAACTTAGAGTGTAAAATTTAAGGGTAATCTTCACCAGCGGTCCCTTTCGTTTAGGGTGTGTTTTATTTTGGTCACCAAAATTCAAAAAAATTATTATGGTCACTTACATTTAGAATCGTTTCTATTTTGGTCCCTTGGCAGTTAGTCTCCGTTATTTAAAAAGATTAGTTTCTAATTTAACCCCCAAACTTTCAAAATTTTATTTTTCACCATCTTCCCCAAAAATTATAAAACTAAAACCCCTGAAAATTAATTCAAAACCCTGGATTGAACCTCTAGTATCTCTAGTATCTTGCCCATGTTGCAATATCAGAAGCCTCCTCCTTGTATCGGGATCCAATTTCGATTCTGGAACCTCACCTTCTTCTTTTGCCGGGGAGCTTTGTAAGCTTGGTTCTGGTGCAACAACTGGAGCCATTAGTTTAATCACGTGTGCTGCCTGAGGAAACTGCAAGTTTGGAAATGATATCATTGATGTCTGAGCTGCTGGCAATGGAACTGAACTAGAGGAAGGCATGGTAAATTAATTTTTTTAGTGTTGGGCATAAAAATGAGCACCGAAATGGTGCAGAGGTTTTTTATATATGATTAATATCTTTATTTTGTTCAAATCTTCTATAACTCTTTGTGCACACTATCCTGGATGAGATGATTTTTGGAGGTCAAGTGGTGAAAACGAATACATCAAAAATTATGAAAGCAGCTGAAGAGATGTCTAAGTGCTCTCTTTATCCTTTGCTTATCTGAAAAAGCATGCAAATGATGCCGGTTTTCCAACTTTTGCATTTTATTTTAATTCTATTCTTATTAACAAATGAAGGGTAACCATGCTGTAGGTTAGAAGCTGCCTCAAATGCCATCACACTCATTCCAAAATCTGCTTCTGGTTGACCAAGTAGGTAGTTTTAACATTCAAATGCTCTTAAGATTATTGCTTGTTGAATTATTTACTGTCATCGTGAGTTGATAACTTGTGTTTTTAATTAACTCGGTGCTCACTGATCAATGCTTGAGTGAAGAGTTCTATTCTTCGCAAGTAGAAAATAATTCAATAGCATTCTAATAAGAAAATTCTAACATCGTTAAAAAATCTATAAAATAGATTACAACTAAAAAAAACTCGAATCTATATTAGATTATCAAACCCGAATCTATACAAAATTTTTTTTGAATCTAAACAAGATTATAAAACTCTAATTTTGAAGACTATAATTAAAAATATACAATAAAGTGAAGAACCTTCGCTGTATACAACTATAAAACTAATAAAAAATCAAGAAAAAAATGAAATGAAGAAATAAAAAAAGAAGTGAAGAATATTAGTGAGCAGAGAAGAGTATTGGCGGGAAAGCCAAAAAAGGAGTTAAAGAAATGAAAATGTATGAAAAACTTTGATTTAAAAGTCATATATATATATACACTCTAAATTAATTTTTTAGAGTTTTAGTTTTATAATTTTTGGGGAAGATGGTGAAAAATGAAAATTTGAAAGTTCGGGGTTAAATTAGAAACTAATCTTTTTAAGTAACGGAGACTAACGGTCAAGGGACCAAAATAGAAACGATTCTAAACGTAAGTGACCAGAATAATCTTTTTTAAATTTTAGTGACAAAAATAGAACACACCCTAAACGAAAGGGACCACTGGTAAATATTACCCAAAATTTAATGTTTAGGATTTTAGATTTTAAGATTTGAGCTTGTTTAGACTGGTTACATAAAAATATACATCTTTTATAGAAAAAAAACCTAATTTAAAATTTTAATCTTAACTATTAAACTCGGTTAATGCAACAATCCTAAATTAATATGAGTTTAGAAGAGCAACGCATATTAATGAACACCATTAATTTTTAATAATCTTTAAATAATTATTAAAAAAGCTCAAATGCTACACATGCAGTTAAAACAAAATCAAAAGAAATTATTTCATGAACAATTCTCACCACTTCATCCATGCTCTTACCTAATTAAATAAAAAAAACACATCATCTTTATTTTTCACATAGTATTTTTTTATTATATAAATTTAAATTACCAATCATCGTATTCTTCTTCGTACCTCATAGGTTTAACCGTCAAATAAGTGCCTAAACCATATCATTTTTTCCCAATTAAGTACCTAAACTATTTTTTGGGTCAAATAGGTGTCTAATATTTCATTTCGTGGCCCATTTAAGGTTTTTTCGTCAACGGCCGTTAAAAAATTTCTGCCAATCAATCAAAACATGACATGTGACCTATTTTTTTAATTTCTAAATTTCTTTAGAAATCTAAATATCTTTAAAAATCCTTAAGTTTTAAATTCTTTTCAATCAAACCCCCAAATCACCTCTCCCTCACCGTCTGACATCCTCCACACGTCGGTGGTTCACCGTTCAGCATCTTAAGTGTTGGGTACCTCGCCGTTCGATATTCTTCACCCTCTAGTCGTCGATCAGAACCCAATCGACCTCTTTTTTTCTTCATTGTTGGGTGTTCGTCGACAGTAAAATCAGTTGTTCATTTGTCTTTTTTTTACGACGAGATGTTGAAGCTTTCGATAGATAAGGTGCGATAAAGACAATGGTGTCTGGTGGTAGTTGAATCGGTGGTCATAGTGGATGAATTTAGGGACTTAGGGTTAGGTTTTTAGAGAAATTAAAGATTGTTGGGTTAATTAATATTTTTTGTTTTTTGTTTTTCAAATTTTAATTTCAGAAAATGATAAAACATGCCACGTGTTCGAATTTTATTGAATAACAGAAAAAATAACGTATGTCACGGAAAAACCTTAAATGTGTCACAGAATGAAACGTTAGGCAACTATTTGACCTAAAAAAATAGTTTGGGCAGCCAACTGTAAAAAAAGTATAGTTTAGACATTTATTTGACGGTTAAGCCTACCTCATATACTAGTTCTAATATGTTAATAAATAAAATCCCTACTATTAACACAATATTTATGGTTTTGAATTTTTTCTAAATCGGAACAATGTATTTATATAATTTTGCAGGAATTAGCAAAATAATTTTGGTATTTCATTTTTTAATCCCCAAGTTCGTTAGCCTTTTATTTTCGTTCCAAAATTCATTAACATTTTCAGTTGCAAACAAAAGAGACAAAAAATATGTTAATCTTATGATTTTTTAACATATTAAAATTAATTATTTTATTTTTATTTCTTTTAATTTCTGAATTAAGCTTTTAAGGTGTTTTTAAGTATTTTATTCATTAACATATTGAAATTAATGTATGAGGAAGAAGAAGAAGATTTGTAATTTTAATTTAAAAAATATGTAAAAAAATAAATATGATGTGATTTTATTTAATTGGGCATGACCATGGATGAGGTGATAAGAATGATTCATGGAATAATTTCTTATAATTTTGTTTTGAAATATGATTGCATGTCGAGCCTTTGAAAATTTTAATAATTATTTAAAAGTCATTAAAATTTTAGTAGTATTCAACAATGTATTGCATTAGTGGTGTTCAACGATGTGAGTCGTCCGTTCTAAAAATTTTCTCCTACATCATGGTAAAATTATTAAATAGATATAATCCTTTAATCAAGACTTTTTTTAATAAAATATAATGTATTATAATAAAATAGTCAAGCTGCTAGTAGAGTACATAAACAATCTATAGGGATCAAACAAAAATCCCCCAACATAAACAAAGCTATACATTAGCCTTATCACTTCTATCTATACATTTGTGATGTAATCTGATATTTACTTCCCATATGTCGTAAATATATTAACCATAAACTAGTTTGAGAATGAAAACAATAAGAGATTTACCTTTCAATTCCAAAATTTAAGAACTTTCAACAAAGCTCTTATCACAAAAGTTGCGTGGAAATTGGTCAAACATCCGAAGTCTTTTCTAGCTCAGATTCTACGAAGAATCTACTACCCGAACGTAAATATTTTCGACGCTCCCAAGATTAAAAATTCCTCCTAGGCCTGGCCAGGAATTAGAGAGAGGATCGAGGTGATTAGGGATGGTTGTCTGTGGCGGGTGGGAAATGGTCGGAGCATTTCCATTTGGAAAGACAATTGGATACCGAATATTCATAAGTTTAAGCTTGCTTCCCAACCCCTTCCAGCTGCCCCCATCTATCTGTTTCCAATCTTATGAACTCAGATAAAAGATCGTGGGATATTACAAAAATTGAAGGTCTCTTCTCTCAAGACGAAACAAAAGCGATCTTGTCTATTCAGTAGGAGGACCAAAGGTGAGGGACAATCTTGTCTGGGCGAGCATGAAGAATGGAGATTACTCGGCGAAATTGGGGTATCGGTTCATTGAAGAGAATTTTGGATCTCTTTCGGAACCCTCGTCTAGCTCTCCCCCGGGCGACAATAAGATAGTATGGACCTCCATTTGGAAACTTAAGGTCCCGTCTAAAATACGGTCCTTTCTCTGGAAACTCTGTCACTACATTGTGCCTACCAAAAGCACCTTAGCGGCTCGATTTCATAGGAAGTTCTTTGACTCGGACTACTGCCCCAGGTGCGGAGAGTAGAAGGAATCACTAGAGCACCTCCTTTTTTTCTGCCCGTTTGCCCAAGCGGTTTGAAGGCATCCATTTTTAGCTACTCACCTTTCACCATTGGTTTCTCAGGTTTCCCTCAATGGTGGCTTAAGATCCTGGATTTATGCAAAGTGGGGGATATGGAAGACAATAATGCTCTTATTGCTTTTCTTATGTGGGCTATTTGGAAATCAAGGAATACCTGGGTGTTTGAAGGCAGAAAAGACTCCCCATGAGAAGTGTGGTTGAGAGCCGAACGGGATTTCAAGGAGTTTTCTAATGCTACCTCAGCTTGTTGTCCAGCTAAAAGTCAAATCCCCAAGGAGTCAAGGGTCTGGACCCCTCTTCCTCCCAATGTGATCAAAGTTAACTGCGATGCAAGTTTCAAAAGCAAATCAGGCAAAGCTATATTGGCGGCCATTGCCCGCGATTTCTCAGGCTCCTTTATTCAAGGATTAACCGCACCAGCAACAACTTCTTCAGCTACGGTGGCGGAAGCTCTTGCTATTAGGCTCGGTCTCTCTCTTGCTCTTGACAAGGGATTCTCCAACATTATTTTCGAAGCTGATTGTCAAGCGGTGATTGATAGACTCTGTTCGGGAGCTTTATCTGACTGGACGTCATCAGCTGTGGAGGAAGACATTTGTTCGCAAGACAAGCTATTTGCATCTTGCTCTTTCTCCTTTGCTCCACGATCTTGTAATCAAGCTGTGGATTGCTTAGCAAAACTGGCTAAAAACTCTCAGTGTAAAAAGAGTTGGGGACATCCAGTGACCCCATCTCTACATTTGTTCCTGTAATGTTTATGAAATGATAATATTTTTTCTTGATAAAAAAAGTAGGTGGTAGCCCAACTCAACTCCTCCTCCCAACTTAATACTTATCTATTTACATGACATAGATATAGAACATTCTCCAAATAGCTGGTGAGAAAAGGAAATAGAAATTTTTGTCCATTTTCGGGTCCTCTATATATGCCCCCATACTAAAAAAATTAGATTTATGGTTTCTGGTTAAATTTTAAGGTTAGGATTTGGGGAATTAGAGTTTAGGGTTTATGGTTTAAGATCTAGAATTTAAGATTAAAGTTTAGAATTTAACTTTTTAGTGTTGAAGCATAAAAAGGGCACCGAAAAGGGGGCAACAATTTTTTTCCTGAGAAAAGGCATGAAGTTCGATTGACGGAATGGCTATCGATGTTTGGTGATTGAGACGGATTGTCAATATACTATTAAGCTTATCCAACGAAAAAAATTGTAGAGATAGAGTTCGATCCCTTCTTCATTACATTAATGATGCGTGTAGCTGACAATGGGAAGTTGTATTTCAGTATGTTCCTAAAGACGATAATAGAGTGGCTGATGGTCTTGCCCAATTAGCTCTGTTAGTAAGCGTGGAAGGTGTTTTCTACCATGTCCCTCCAGATGCGATTATCCCTATTCTCCAGGCGAATGGTCACCCGTAAAGCTTTTAGACTTGTGTTCTTTGATCCTTGGTTGTCTTTTTTGTCTCTCTGATCGAGTTTAGCTCGTGGTTTATGTTGTCGAGTTTAGCTTGTTTGCTACTTTGATGTATTTCATTATTACCATGTGTACTCTTTTTTTCCATTTAAGTTTAGGGGGTTTTAATGAGGCACATGATAATAATTATCTCTTTTATTTTTTTCTCTTTCAGTTATTATACCAGACCTGTCCTAAAAGATATTCAGGCCCTATGATATCTTTTAGAATAAGACCCTTATATTATTTTATAATAATAAAAATTATAAAATAGCAAAATTTATCATATTGTAACCCCCTCGCCCCGGTCTGGTCGGCTGACCGGTTCGAGTAGGCTACACGGAGAAAACCGACGCGAAACCCGTTAAGGTCCCACCTCGGTTAGCAACCCTAAAAAATTTCTTTTAACTTTGTCTTGTCTATAGGCATTATTAAGTCCTATGTGAAACACGTCAGCAGAAACACAAACACCATAACAACGACCAACCAAATCAGCACATTAAAACAACCCATTTATCCTTTTTAAGCGGGTCGTATCGATACACCTTCAGAGGGTATCGATACGCCTTGACCAAGGTCAACACCCTATGGTCAACATAAGAAGACCGTATCGATACAGCCCTTGAGCGTATCGATACACCCTTCTCGGTCAACATCACTTGGTCAACTAGGTTGAACAGTACCGATACGCTTGAACCCCGTATCGATACGCCCTACACTCCACAACTCCTCAGGATTCCAGAGAGTTGGGACCGTATCGATACACCCCGCGTATCGGTACACCCAGCCAAAATTGCGTTCTTTAGGCAAGGCCGTATCGATACAGCCCTTAGGCGTACCGATACGCCCTGCACTGTAAGTCCACAATTTTTAGCTAAACGACCTCAAACACGACTCTAGATGCAATTTATGACTCTTCTAGCCATAAACAACGTGCATACAACATTTAACAACCATAATCTAAGCATACGAGGCAACCAACACTAACAAGCATCATTCATCAACAATATTCATGCCTTTACCAAAAGGAGACATTCAAAGCACTCTAAGGTTCATGTCTTAGCAACCAAAACATACAAGCATTCAAGACGTGCATCATAAGCAATATTTACAAATCAAACAAGGCATCCAAGAACCAAACCAACATCAACATACATCAAAGCTCAAATCAACAACACACATCCCATTGCTTAACTATTACAATCTACAATTTAAAGATCATACATTGAGCTAACCAATAGCAACACTTAGAGGCCTTTCCTTGCCTTTGCCACCCACAAGCTACTGATCTGCATTGTCGAACAAAAAGGAGCGTAAGCATGAAAGCTTAGTGAGGGTATGCTCATAAACCAAACCTTCGACAATGCAGGGTCCAAACATGAGCAACTACCATGATGAGATGTATGATCTTACCTCCAATCCTCAAGAGCCAAAATGTCAATGATGCATGCACAATTATTCATTAATATGCCATGCTCAACAACTCAATCCATAACATATGTAAACGCATACATTAATCCAATTAGGAAACACATTTCATATCACATTGGCATCACATCTCAAATCATAAAGGCACGTATAAACTCATATTGGTACATACATACAATCTCATATTGGCACCTAGCTATGACTCGAATACGCGGATAACATGTTGGAACGCATTTCCAACAACAACATTACCTCGGTGGGATTACACTCATCACCGGTCCTTGCATGGGCGGGATTCCACTCATCACCACATGCCCTACGGATGGGATTCCACTCATCATCACGTAGAATATATATAAATTTTCGGTGGAATATTACATCACCGTACTCCTCCTTGGTGCCTTAACGCCACCAAGGCCACGTACGTTTTGACTCAATTTGTGTGCACACTCATCCTAATGATCGATCATTTGTACTCAAGCATACTAGTGCCAATATTAACCAATTTCCACAACCTTTCACAATATCAATTCAACATAACTTCCATGCTTAGCACGTACTCACCATGATCACTATCATGCATGATTCATAAACCAAACCACATGCATATATCAACGCATCATATAATGTCTCAACAACATGCATATAACAATGCATTAGGCCATGCCCCAACATACATGCATATCACATTATACTTAATCATCATAACACAAATCATCATGAGGCATAACATCAATTAAAGAGTTCATCCAATGTCTCTAACTAAAGTTTAGGATTAGGCTACCACCCTAATCCTAACTCTAGGTGGGTCTACCAAGCCCAACCTAGTCCACATGCTCGAACCAATTGCTCAAAACCATTTAAAATATTTTAACCACTCACCTCCGCCTCCAAGCTCAACTACCAAACAACTATGGTCTTCAAATTTCCGAATTTGTCCCCAAGGCTTCACCAATACCAAATCTCGCTTCTAATCATCTCAACACAAGCAAAATAACTTCAATTCAACTCAAACATCAAAGTAGCTAACCCGGAATACAATTTAAACATCAAACACAACATTTCAAGCCATGAACAATCCCCAAAATTACCAAACCCGAGCAGCCTATAAACCCTAACCAAAACTCATGATTTCAACCTTTTTAGCACATCCAAATGCTTCCAAAACAGCCCCAACCATTACCCTAACATCAACCCTCAATTTCCAACACAAACCACACCCAAAACTCTACTAAAACCCTCCTAAAACCCCACCAAAACCCAAATTCGGGAATTCATTTAAAACACTCTAAAAATTATATATGTTGGACCATTTGGTTCACAAACATCATATCTAACCTTTTTACATCAAAACCTTTAGTTAAAAACAATAAAGATATCATTTTTATTCAAATCTTCCAAAAACCCAAATTCTAAAACATTGATGAAAATGAAATCTATTTGTACTTTCAAGTAGAGGAAGATGAGAGCAAGGTGGAGATGTGTTTACCTTTCAAAAAGCTCCAAGAATGAAGAACAAAGGAGATGGGAAAGTGAAATGGAGAGAAAAGAGGGTTTTCATGTTTGAAGAGAAAATGAAGAAGATGAAGACAACTTTTTTTTTTTGGTTTAAAGCTCATCTTTTCCAAACTTTGAGTTATTTACAAAAACGCCATTAATGAGATGGCAAACTCATGTATTTGCAAATTTCCATGGAAATTAGGTTTCAATTACATTTTGGTCCAACACAAATTGTTTGTTTGAAAATGTGAAGCCCAAAATAACAAATTATTATTTTAATTATAAAACTGAAACCGAAACCATTATTTAAATATGATTTTCTCCCGGCCCCCAAACCCGGGTGTTACACATATTACAGTTGTTTCTTATAAAATAAAAAAGTTCCAAACATATGAAACTTTTTTTGAATAGTGTTAAGGTGATTGCATTGTAGTATTTGTTCATACATATTCTTAACCCTTTGACAATGCACACACACCTTTTGCAGACAAAACAATTTGAACTCGGGTCTCTAAGATGAACAACATTCTCTTACCACCGAGAGTTCCGAGACCACTTATTAAGTTCCAAACATATGAAACTAAGACAACGTCACAAATCAACTCTATAATCATGATATTTTATACAAAAAGTGTTATCTTCCAGACGCTCTTAGAAGTAAAGTCGTCAATCAAATCTTCATAGTTAATTTTTTCCAAAAATATCATTCTCAATCACCATGAATGCTAACTCACTAAACCTATCTTGTGGCATTGTAGAGCGCATATAAGTCTCCAACAATTTTAATCCCATGCCTATAAGAATAAGATTCTTCAAGAACCTTCTAATTACATGAGAAAAAAACATATAAGAACTGTAATGTAGCATGTATACATATCTATATCAGACATACACATAAGTTTATGTAACATAGATTCATCCTTTTAAAGATCACACTCATTATGTGCAGTGCCGTCCCTGGCTGGGCAGGAGAGGCGCCCGCCCAGGGTCCTATTTTTTTAATAATATTAAATATTAAGATTTAATTTTTTAATATTTATTATTAGGGGTGTTGTAACCCCTTCGTCCCGGTCCGGGCGACTGACCGGTCCGAGTGGGTTACATGGGGATAACCGAGGCGAAACCCGTTAAGGCTTTACTTCGGTTAACAACCCGAGAAAACTTTTTCATTTATTATTATCTTGTCTAGATGAATTAATTAAACCTATGTGTGAAGCGACAGCGGAAATAAGACTCACGAGAAGACTAACATCAAACTGGGCCTAAGCCCAACCCTTGAGACCCTTTAGAGATGTCAAAAGTCCATTTTCAGGCATGTGTTTCGAAACAGGTTTTGCCCGTTTCGAAACACGGGCTCCAGTTTAAAAAGCCATACACCCGTACCGAAACGCATCCACCCCGTTTCGGAACAGGGGCCCATTTCGCCTAGACGTTCTGAAACTCGTTCCAGAATAGGCATTCACAGTAGCCAAAGTGTTTCGAGACTCGTATCGGAACAGGGGCTCACAATAGCCAAACCGTACCGGAACGCGTTCCGGTACGGGTGGCCCTGGAACCACACCTGTTCCGAAACAACACAATCCGTTCCGAAACACATGCAGTCTGTGAGTTTCCAAAATCAGTTTTAAACATCTCTAAACGATCCCAAACGCCCTTAACGACTTCAAGAAGCAAACACAACATGCACATATAGACTCTAGAGGCATACACCCTATTATAAACACGCTCGAAACACATTATGTAAAGGTCATACATTGCATTTTAAGGTTTCATGCCTTAGAGCCAACAACACATAAGCATTCAAGGTAAGCAATAAAGCATGGTTTACAATCCAAAACATGGCATCAACAAGCCACACCGTAACATCAATAAATCAAGGAGTCTAACATGCTCCTAACACCAACAACAACATAAATCCAAAACACTCAAATCCCATTGCTTATCCATTACATCCATAACTTAGAAATTCATACTTGATGATATCAAAAGCTCAATTAGCACACTTGGAGGCCCTCTTCTTGCACAAGCAACCCACAAACTACGGATCTGCATTGTCGAACAAAAGAGAGCGTAAGCATAAAGCTTAGTGAGGGTAAGCTCATAAAACAAACCTCGACAATGCAGGGTCCAAGCACGAACAACTCAATCAAGGAAGAATGCATGATCTTACCTTCGAACCACATGAGTCAAATATAAATAATGCATGGACATAATCTCAACTATCATGCCATGCTCAACAAGTCCATAACCACAACATATGGAAACACATATATCAAACGTAATGGTAACATATTCAACAATCCGTATTGGCACCTAGCTATGAACCGAATACGCGGATAACCGTTTGAACTCACATCCAACAACACAACCATTACCTTATGGTGGAATTACACTCATCACCGTTTCACGCGGAGGGGATTCTACTCATCCTCACGCCCCATCGATGGGATTCCACTCATCATCGACTAACATATATAAGAAGGTTTCCGGGCGTACCCGTACTCCATCTTGATGACTACCATCACCAAGACCACGCGCGCATTTCGACTCTCGTGTGCACACTAAACATCCAAATGATCGATCATTGTACCCAAGCATACTAGTGCCAATACTAACTCATTTCACAACCTTTCACAACACAATTTCATACCAATTTTCGTGCTTAGCACGTACTCACCATGATTTACCATCATGCACAACCTCATTCCATAACCACATGCATATAACAATGCATCAAATATCATGCCTCCACACACATGTATATCACAATATACATAACCACATTAATCACAATTAATATGAAACAAGAGGCATAACAAGCATTTAGAAGTTCAACCAAAGGTCTCCTATACTAAGCTTGAGATTAGACTACCACTCTAATCCCAACTCTAGGTGGGTTTACCAAGCCCAACCTAGGTCCACATGCTTGAACCAATATTTGAAAACCAATTTAAAAACGTAAAACCACTCACTGACTAATCCAAGCTCAACAACTCTAGCTAATCAAGCTCCCAACGGCTCCGGATTCGTTCCCGAGGCTTCACCAACACAATTCCTTGCTTCTAAACATCCTAACACAATCAAAACAACCACAATTCAGTCCACAAATCACTGTAGAAAACCCGGAACACAAACCAAGCACAAAACACATGAATTCAAGCTAAAGACAACCCTATAAGTGCCATTTTCGAGCTGCCTAAAAGCCAAACCAGAAAACCATGTTTCCAACCTCCCAAGTGCCATCTAATACACCCAAAACAACTCTCAAACATAGTCTAACCACCAGCCCTCAAGATTCCACCCAAAATAGCCCCAAAAACCAACCTTACACCCCTCTAAAACCTCCCTAAAACCCAAATTCGTGAATCATTGTAAAACCTTGTAAAAATTACATATGTTGGACCTTTTAGATAGAAAATAACTTATATAACATCAACAAATCGAAAACTTAACTAAAAGCTAACAAAGATGACATTTTTAATCCAAAACTTTAAAACTTCAAAATGCAAAACCATGGGTTTTAATGAAATCTAAAGGTACAAACATGTAGAGGAAAGTGAGGACAAGTCAAATATGTGTTTACCTTTCAAAAATCACCAAATATGAGAGAGTATGGTGATGGAATAGTAACTCCAATGGTAGAGAAGAAGTTGTCGTTGGAAACTTGGAAGAGAAGGGGGAAGAAGATGATAAAATGGGTGTTTTAAAATAAATGGGGTTTTATTTTTCAAAGACCTTGTAATTACAAGAATGCCATTAATGAAAAATGGCCATCTTCCACTATTCTAAAATCCATAGAATTTTGGGTTTTAAATTAAAATCGGGTCCAACATATTAAATGAATTTTAAAACAAAAAGAGAAAACCCGAAACATTATTTTAATATTATTTTCACCCGACCCCCAAACCCGAGCGTTACAACTCTCCCCCACTTAAGGAAATTTCGTCCCCGAAATTACCTGACAGAAACAGATACGGAAACTGCTCAAGCATATAAGCTTTCCTCTCCCACGTAGCCTCTTCCACGCCTCTATGCCTCCACAACACCTTGACCAAATCTATGGTCTTGCCACACAACACCTTGTTATCAGAAGCAAGTATCTCGACAGGTTCTTCATTGTAAGACAAATCCAGATTCAGTTCTATCTCCTCAACGGGCATAACATGAGACAGATCTGATCTATATCTCCTAAGCATCGACACATGAAAGACATCGTGTATCTTTTCTAACTTTGAAGACAATCTCAAACGGTAAGCTACTGGCCCAATCCGCTCAACTATCTCACACAGACCAATAAACCTCAAACTCAACTTGCCTTTCCGGCCAAACCGCATTACCTTCTTCCACGGAGACACTTTCAGAAACATTTTCTCACCCACTGAATACTCAATCTCTCTTCTCTTCAAATCTGCGTAAGATTTCTGACGATCGGAAGCTGCTCTCAAACGGTCACAAATCAACTTCACTTTATCGGTAGTTCCCTTAAGCAAATATTTGTCATTAGAAACCTATTTTTTTCTAATACTTGTTATTAGGGGCATACTTTTACCAATATTTATTATTAGGAACATACTCTTAAAATTTAATTTTTTTTCTAATATTTGTTATTAGAAACCTAAATTTTTTCTAATACTTGTTATTAGGGGTTTACTTTTAAAATTTATTTTTAATATTTGTTATTAGGGACCTATTTTTTTAGTATTTGTTATTAGGGGCCTACTTTTAAAATTTATTTATTTTTAAATTTTATTACTAGGGGCCTAATTTTTTGGTTTGTCCTTGGGCCACTAAAATCTGAGAAACGGCTCCGATTACGTGTTTCATTATTTATTGTGGTTTGATCTTGATTATCAACCCATCATTAAATAAAATTAGGGTAAACTACTGCGGTGGTCACTTATGTTTCCCTTTAGTACAGAGTTGGTCACCGATTTTAAAAAATGACCAGTAAGGTCACTTGCATTTTCGGGGCGTAAACTTTTGGTCACAAACCGTTTAATGTCGTTAAACTTTAACGGTTTTCTGATCTGGCAATTGAAAAAATAAGAGTAATCTACAACAATGGCCCCAAAATTTCTGAAATTTCAAAAAAACCCCAAATTCATAAATTCCTAAACCCTTAAATACCTAAACCCCTCAATCTGGTCACTCTTGCCGTCGTTGGCCACGATTTCGGTGACAGAATGGAGCGTCCTCCCTTCTCCCAAACACCCATGCACCAATCGTCGTCGTTCAATAGTCGCTTGTTGCAAATCGATCGAATGAATATTTCAAATATTTCAACCTTCGTCCGACATTTTGCACAACTCCGATCAATTTTTGGCAGCGGCGTGGTAGGCTAAACGATCATGATGGTCTGACGACGGATGTGGTGGGCGGTGGCGTTACAATCAGCGACGGAATCGACTTAAATCGCGATTTAAGTTTTGGTGAGTTGGGGATTTCGAATATGGGGGTTATTTTGTGAATTTTGAAAATTTAGGGATTTTTTTAACTGCTAGGTTAGAAATTCGTCAAAATTTAACGGCATCAAATGGTTGGGTGACCAAAAGTTTACGTCCCAAAAACGTAAGTGACCTTACTGGTCGTTTTTCAAAATTGGTGACCAACTCTGTACTGAGGGAAAACATAAGTGACCACCGCAGTAGTTTACCCATAAAATTAAAAGAAATCTATTAAGATTTTGATTTTTTTTGAAGAAACTAAAATTAATGTCGGTTCCAGGTGGGATATAGTATGAGAGAGTCAGGTTTTTAAACTGGCGTTTTCAGTGTTTGATTCTCGAGAAACTGCTGATAAAAGAAAGGGTAAAATACTGAAATCATCACTCAACTTTGGTCATTTGACCTATTTTAGTCACTCAACTTTAAAAACCCTCAATTTACTAATTAAACTTTACTTTTTGACCTATTTTGGTCATTTTGGATTATTTTATTAATATTTAGGTATGACATGGCATATTTTATTATTATTATATATATAAAAAAATAATTTAAAATAAAAATAAATAATATTTTTTATTAATAAATAAAAAATTAATTTAAAATAAAAACCCTAATCCCAAACACCCCAAATATCCCAAATCCCAAACACCCAAATTCTCAAACCCCCTTACCGGTGTTACTCTCACCGGCGGCCACCACCCCCTATACCGCCGACGACAACATCACCTGCCGTCGACGGTGCCACTTTAAAAACGCATAATTTTTAGGGCAAAAACCGTTAAAAATAACATCCAACGGAAAATTGCAAGACAAAATTCTAAGAATCTTGTGAGTAAAATTTTTAACTTTTATTTTGTTCTATTCGGAGCTTGTCATTTTGGGATGTCTGGTGGGGGAATATAGTGGTGATGGAGAACTCGGTGCTGATGCCGATAGGACAGACGGTGGTGATGGCGACGGCGATGGAGTCGGGGACTGCGATTGTGGTGGAGATAGAGATGGAGATGATGACGAAATGGACGGTGGAGATGGAGACAGATCATCGAAGTTGTCTCTTAGCTTCCTCTTGTTGATTCCTTTTCTTGATCTTTCTTTTTCCTCTCCAAATCGGAACTCTCTGGTCATGTAATCTTTTATGCGATTAACTTCTGATAATTTCACCAGCTTTACTATGAAATCCTCTGCTCCTTCTTCCAAACATCTGTTCATGAAATTTCCCGAGAAACCAATTACAAACTACTTTGGGTTGATATGAACAAAGGAATTCTCTAAAACCAACTGAGATTTCTTTAAAATACCCGTCGATTCGAGCTCGAGCATCTTCAGAAGTTGAAACTGCCTCATCTACTTCTTCCGATGAAGATGATGAGCCAGAGTCCAAGCTTGAGCATGAGCCATGTAACACCCTTAAACCAGGCTTAGAATAATTACTACTAAATAATTAAATCATGGATCAATTAAATTGAATTAAGAAATTAATTGTAGTAATTAAAAAGAAAACAAATGAAAGACTAAACTTGTAAATAGCCTAAACTTTAGGGACCAAAAAATTAATTATTCCATTGCACTATTTCAACCACTTTTCCACCTATTTTTCCGGTGGCTTTCGGTGCATGCTTTCCTTGACTTTAGCATTGATTTACAATGCCAACTCCCTGCCAATTTTGACTTTGGCTTTGAATTTCAAGCCAAATTAACACATCTTTTCCCCATTCCCACTTTACATAGCCGGCTATCCCAACCCAAACTTTCTTACCTCATTTGCTTTTTCACACCAATAATACAACCTAGAAAACTTGAGAGAAAGTTGAGAGCTTGGGGAAGAAGAAGAGCTTACATGGTGGTGTAAATTCCTTAGAAAATTAAGAAGAAAATCAGAAGTAAGTAGATCATTCCCTTCTTAATTCAGTCATGGTAAAAATTGTGATAGATCATGTGTTATGAAGTGTCTAGAAAATTAATTAGTGGGAATTTCGTGATGAATTTTTGATATGTTCTACTTTGACATGTCTAAAGTGGTAGAAAAATTATAAATCTGAGTTTTGATCATTGTAGTGAAATCTGGAAGCTTAATACGAACAGCATGTAAAACTGTCCAGTAATGCTCCTAGCTGAACAGTGAACTTTGTAAAATTGTAGAAAATAATCTAATAAGAGTTTCGATCTGAATTTTTGATATGTTAAAATTGAGTATGTTAATTGAATTTAGGAACAAACAGTGTTCGATTTGGAGTTGTATACAGAGAATACGAAATGAATCAATATAGGTGGTCAGAAATGAGTATAAATGAAAAGAAGAAAAATCTGAACTTGAGATTTATGAAATTGACAAAATTGGATTATATGAAGTACTGTTAAATTGAGTTATAAACTGTAAGATATAAAATTTATTAATTTTGGTGGTCAATTTGAAGGATTAAAGGGCTAATTAAAGAAAATAGGAAAATGGAAGCTAGTCGATTTGAACCGAAAAGTTTAGGGACTGTTTTAAATAAAAAGGCAAAATTCAGTCTCTAATTGCATAAATTGAATTCTGAAAAATTGTTATATTGCTTGGCTTGAATACCTTAGATCCTAGAAGCGAAAGGGTAGAAGAAGAGATTACTCCGGGATCGGCTTCGGATCGGGCGAAGGGCATACGGATTCAAAACTAGCTCGGCGAATTGTGAGTGAAACAATTTTTAGAGTTGGGATTAGAGTCCCAACTGCCTTAATTTGATTTTAAGTTATGATAAGCATGCAATTTGGACTAATTAATTATTCGATTTTAGTAAGGGAAGAAGGAATAATGGAATCTGGATTTTATGCTTGTGATATGCGATTTTGTTGCATATGTGATTGAAATTAAATTGACGATTGATATGTTTGATTCCGAATCTGATATTTGGTTAATCTTACTGTTTTGGATGAATTAATCATGCTGATTATTGGAATTTATTGTGATATTGATTTCTTGTGGAAACAATGAAGTTGTCATATAGTATGTGAGTATGCAATACTCTTACATGTTATAATTATGTTTGACAAGTTCAATTGAGTATTGAAATATGAAATGAAATTCTGAATTATATGATATGAGCTTGGATTGTTCGAATGCTGAGCTGAAATGTGTGAATTGAGCTTGTAAATGTTTATATGATCATGTGTGATAACATGTTATTGGAATTGGAATTATAAGCAATTAATCGAAGGGATTAATTAAGAATTTCTGAAAATTTGATTGATTATGTATCTGATTAAATTAAAGATTTAAATGCAAAGCCCTTGGTGTGTACAGTCTGTTTAGGTAGTACGGCTAGCCTAGAGTCTGAGCTCAATAAGAAAATCGGTACGTTAGTGTACTCGATACTGTGGTACGTAAGTGTACATTCTTGCTTAATGTATGCGGACATTATGATATGTTATACGTGATACGATTTGGTACGTGGTACCTATTACATGGTGAATTTTGATTCACAACCTCTGTTATACGTGACTTGATTACCTAGCATACTCTACTATCCAAGGCATTACTAAATGAATTAAATGAACAATTTAAGGAATGAAATCTGAAGATTGAAAGTAAATTCATGAAATTGGTTGTTGGATCATTCGAATGTAATATTGAATTTCATGATTTGCTATTCTTGATATGCTATGAAACTTTAATTGTGATAATTTGATAACTGGAAGTTAATTCAGGTTTCATGGCTTGTATGTGTATTCATGATATGAATGATATGTAATCACTTGCATGTATTTGAATAGAATTGCATGACTCCTTGGTGTATATATTCGAATGGTTTCTATGGTGCATTATTAATTGTGGATTGATTATATTGCTTGAATCATTCGAATGAGCTAATGTGCAAAGTGAAATTAAATTGTTTGATCATAATGTTTAAATTGGAAACTGAATAGAATAGGGTTTCCTCACTAAGTACGAGAAGTACTTACCACTCGAACCTTCCTTCCTTCCCCTAAATTTCAAGTTCTAGCATCGTTGACCTCTACCCTTATTCTACTCGTACGAAGCTTAAGTATGATTTTCCCTGTTTTTATCGTACTCATGATGGGTGGCCTAGCGTTCAGCATGTTAGTTTAATTTGGTCTGATGGTTATGTTCATGAACTATTTCTTTAGTATTGTATAAACTTATAAGAAGTTTCCCTACATTTCGATATGTAATTAAGGGAAACTAAAACACTATGGATGATATTATCGGATATGATATATATATATATATATATATATGATGAATGAATCGGTTAGAATTACCATAGAATTGCTCTTAATTGATAACATGTAAATCGAATGTAAATGATTATGGGTAGTGTCCAAATGAATTGAAATCAATGAAATTAATTTATGAATATGATGAAGTATCTCTATGGGATAATCGAATGTGAAAAGAAATTAAAATAGATTATGTTATATACATCATAAGATAAGTGATTGGATTACATGTGCCCACCAAGCCTTGATCGAAACATTGATATGAAATGTGTATAATTTATATGTGACATGAATGATTGTAAATTAGTGCAATTTGAATAGATGTATTCGAATAAAAAAATATCACACGAAAAAAAAATTGTTAACCCACTTCCGCTGCCTAATACGATTCTGTCACATGTTAACATAACACTCCTTGCCCCTAATCCGGGGTGAGGGGTGTTATATAAAGTGGTATCAGAGCTTTTTAGGTTAAGTCCTAAAAATTTTAATCGAGTCTGCATACATCTGCATTGTTTAGGTTTGCCACCCATGTATTGTATGATAAGATATCTGTACTGAGCTTTCTGATCTTCTGTTATTTGACTGAATGATAGAACATGACGGACCCAAAAGACCCAAAGAATGAGAGCTCGCATGAATCTTCGAGCGAAGGTGAAAGTGTGAGATTGGGTGATAATTCTCCTGCTCGAACTGAAACTCCGAGAAAAGAGAGAAACAAAGAGCCTGCTCAGACTTCCGAGCAAATTGCCAAAAAGCCTGCCCAAGTCACTGAACGGATCCCTATAGAGCCTGTTCAGAACATTGAGCAATCTGATAAAGAACATGTTCAAAATACCGAACAACTTCCACCTGAAAATCCTATGGTTCAGTCTGCCCAAAGGGAATGTCTCCTCAGCATGAAGGAGATGTTCAATCAACTTCTGACAAATCTGAAACAAGAACAACCTGTTACTTCTGTCCCTACTGCACCTAGCAGAGCCCCGATAGATAAGCTTTCTCAGCATCGAGCTTATACCTTTACTGGTGCTAATGAAGAAAGACCAGAAGATGCAGAGTATTGGCTTGAAAACACCACCAAGGTGGTAACCAGACAATTACAGTGCTCCGATGACCACAAATTGGAGTGTGTTGTGGCTCTGTTAGCTGATGAGGCTATGAATTGGTGGGAAACCACTACTCTTACTGTTCCGACTGAATTGGTGACATGGGAATTCTTCCTCGAAGAGTTCAAAAAGAAGTACATCAGTGAACAATACTTAGCTGAAAGAAGAAAGAAGTTCTTGCACCTTAAACAAGCCAACCGTCCGATTGAGCAGTACGTTGCAGACTTTTGCAAGTATTGCAAATACGGTACAGAATACATCAAAACTGAAGCTGATAAATGCCGAATGTTCATTGAAGGCATGAATGATGAACTGAGTCCAATCTTCACTGCTTTGGGAATCAATGATTTCCAGAATCTTGTTAATCGGGCTATTGCAACCGAAGCCAGAATGAAAGCTGCTGAAAAGCGAAAAGGGGGCAATAAGCCTGACAAAAAGCAGAAACGAGACGACAAGTCTCAATGGCAGTTCAAGAAGCCTAAATTTCAGAAAGAAGGGTCTTCTAATTTCACTTATGCTCCGATGAGCAATTACACTTCTAAACCAGCCACAGTGATCAGATCCTCAGTACCTACTATGTCTGTTAATAGTTCGGGAAATTCTGAAAAGATTCCTCCTTGCAAGTTCTATCAGAAACCACATAGAGGTCAATGCAGACTACAAGCAAATCTCTGCTATGCTTGTGGTGGTGATGATCACTACATCAAAGACTGTTCTCAGAAGCATGAATCTATGCCAGCTCGTAACACTGCAGTTCCTAGTCCGACATCCTCTAATCGGAATAGGAATGCCAAGTCAGCCCAGCCGAGTTATCAGAAGAAAGGCAAGGGTACTCATTCTAATGCCACTACTCATCAGGAATCTCGAGCACCTGCTAGAGTTTACCACATTCGTGGTAGAGACGATGAAGAGTCTCCTGAATTGATTGCAGGTACCGTTGAGCTAAACTCACATCCTGTTTATGCTTTAATAGATTAGGGATCCACCCATTCATTCACATGTCTATCTGTTGTAAAAAGGTTGAAATTAGAACCTGAAAATGTGAAAACAAGTCTGATAGTCTCAAACCCTTTAGGAGGAACTTCAAACATAAACCTAATATGTAGAAATTGTTCATTGCATATTAGCAATTTGCCATTCCTTATTGATCTCTACATATTACCCTCCTGTGAGTTCGATCTAATTCTGGGTTTAGATTGGTTAAGTAAACATGAGGCTTGGGTAGACTGTCAAAATAAAAGACTGTATCTTCAGGGTTTAGGAAAGGAATCCATACTCTTAATTGATAAAAAGCCCACTTCTATTTTTGCATCCATGGTCTTACGAGATCAAATTGAATTTGGAATGTCTGAAATGCCTGTTGTTTCTGAATTCATTGATGTGTTTCCCGAGGAACTACCTGGTCTCCCTCCGACTAGAGAAGTTGAATTCGGGATTGAAGTACAGCCTGGCTCAAATCCGGTGTCTATCACTCCGTACCGGATGGCACCTCTTGAGTTAAAAGAATTGCAAAAGCAACTTCAAGAGCTTCAGGACAAGGGTTTCATTCGACCCAGCACTTCTCCTTGGGGTGCACCTGTTCTATTTGTAAAGAAAAAGGATGGAACAATGCGTCTTTGCATTGACTACCGTCAATTGAACAAGATCACAATCAAGAACCGATATCCGCTCCCAAGAATAGAAGATCTGTTTGATCAACTTAGGGATGCTTCAGTATTCTCAAAGATCGACCTGCGATCTGGATACTATCAAATGAGAGTTAAAGAGGAGGATGTATCAAAAACAGCCTTCCGAACTCGTTATGGCCACTATGAATTTCTGGTAATGCCTTTCGGATTGACAAATGCTCCGGCGGCATTCATGGATCTCATGAATAGAGTATTCAAGCCCTATTTTGATAAATTTGTCGTCGTCTTCATTGATGACATTTTGATCTATTCTTGCAACAAAGAAGAACATGCTGATCATCTTCGCATTGTCTTGCAAACTCTCCGGGAACGCCAGTTATTCGCAAAATTTTCCAAGTGCGAGTTCTGGCTATCGGAAGTCTCTTTCCTTGGACATGTAATTTCTGCAGAAGGAATTAAAGTTGATCCGAAGAAAATTCAGTCAATCATGGATTGGCGACCTCCCAGAAATGTCAGTGAAATACGAAGTTTCCTTGGTCTTGCTGGTTATTACAGAAGGTTTGTCAAAGGGTTTTCCTCTATAGCCTTACCTTTGACTAAACTTCTTCGTAAAGATCAACCGTTTGAATGGTCTGACAAGCAACAGAGAAGCTTTGACCAACTCAAAGCAGCCTTGACTCATGCCCCAGTTTTGATCCAACCAGAACCTGGCAAGGATTATACTGTGTATAGTGATGCTTCACATGCGGGTCTTGGATGTGTTTTAATGCAAGGTGATAATGTGATAGCTTATGCTTCACGCCAACTAAAATCTCATGAATTGAACTATCCAACGCATGATCTCGAACTTGCTGCAATTGTGTTTGCTCTCAAAATATGGAGACACTACTTGTACGGTGAGAAATGTTACATGTTCACCGATCATAAGAGCCTAAAGTATCTCCTGACTCAGAAAGATCTGAATTTGAGACAACGCAGATGGATGGAGTTATTGAAAGACTATGATTTAGTCATTGATTATCATCCAGGAAAAGCCAATGTGGTTGCAGACGCCTTGAGTCGTAAACTGACATTGGGTAAAAATCTCTAATCCCTGAACCTTAAGAAATAAAATATAAAATGTTTATAATGAAAGTTTTGATTTTAAAAAGTGGTATTTATTCTTGTAGCTCCAACTGCTATCAATGCTCATCTTCGAGTATATCAGAAGCAAGGATTTCTGTCCGAACTTCAAATTCAATCCAGTCTAATCTCAAGGATTGAAAATCTTCAGAAAGCTGATCCAAAACTTCAGGATATCATTTCTAAGCTGGATACAAAATCTGGTGAAGGATTCCGTATTCATACAAATGGTCTCCTTTACTTCAAAGATAGAATCTGTGTTCCAAATGATGAAAGTTTGAAAAGAGATCTTCTGGAAGAAGCACACCAGAGTTCTTTCTCGGTCCACCCTGGATCGGTTAAGATGTATAAAGATCTTAAATCTTTGTATTGGTGGTCTGGTATGAAAGCGGCTATCAATGATTTCGTATCCAAATGTCTAAACTGTCAGAAAGTCAAAGCTGAACATAGAGTTCCCACCGGACTACTCCAACCACTTGTACTGCCACAGTGGAAATGGGAACGAATTACTATGGATTTCGTGACTGGTCTTCCTTGTTCTCCCAGAAAATATGATGCTATTTGGGTGATTGTTGACCGATTCACCAAATCGGCACATTTCATTCCTATTCGTATTAACTACAGTTTGGAGACCTTGGCCAATCTGTATATTCAGGAAATAATCCGGCTACATGGAATTCCTATCTCCATTGTCTCTGATCGCGATCCAAGATTTACTTCCAGATTTTGGAGAACATTGCAAAGAGCTATGGGAACTAAATTGAATTTAAGTACAGCTTTCCATCCGCAAAGTGATGGTCAGTCTGAACGAGTAATTCAGATTCTTGAAGATATGCTTAGAGCTTGCATTATTGACTTTGGGAAGAATTGGGAGAAATCCCTACCTTTAGTTGAATTTGCCTACAACAATAGCTATCAGTCGTCTATACAGATGACACCTTTTGAAGCATTGTATGGTAGAAAATGCAGAACACCTCTGTGCTGGTCCGAACTTGGTGAAAATAAAGTTTTGGGACCACAATTGCTCAGAGAAACAGAAGAGAAAGTTCAAATCATCCATTCTCGTTTAAAGCAAGCCTTCGATAGACAGAAAGCCTATGCTGATCTGAAACGAAGAGATATCCAGCATAACGTGGGAGACAAAGTCTTTCTTAAAGTCTCTCCATGGAAGAAAGTGTTTCGGTTCGGAAAGAGGGGAAAGCTCAGTCCTCGCTTTATTGGGCCTTTTGAAATCACTGAAAGAATTGGCCCAGTGGCTTATCGACTTGCACTCCCTAGTGAGTTCGATAAAATTCACAATGTCTTTCATGTGTCAATGCTCAGAAAGTATAGATCCGATCCATCTCATATCTTAGAACCGGAAGAAGTAGAACTAAATCCTGATTTGTCTTACGAAGAGGAACCGGTTCAGATTCTGGATAGGGAAATTAAAAGACTTCGAAACAAAAATGTTGCACTTGTTAAAGTCTTGTGGAGAAATCACAAGATAGAAGAGGCAACATGGGAACCTGAGGAAACAATGCGAAACCAGTATCCCTATTTGTTCGATTCAGGTAAAATTCGAGGACGGATTTTCTTTAAGGGGAGAGGAGTTGTAACACCCTTAAACCAGGCTTAGAATAATTACTACTAAATAATTAAATCATGGCTCAATTAAATTGAATTAAGAAATTAATTGTAGTAATTAAAAAGAAAACAAATGAAAGACTAAACTTGTAAATAGCCTAAACTTTAGGGACCAAAAAATTAATTATTCCATTGCACTATTGTTGAGAAATATTTTGATATAACAATTTTTGTGAAAAATGTTTTTGGACTTGTTTAAAGACTTCAAAAATAATTCAAAAGTCCTTAAAACGTGACAAAATGTTTTGAAAGAGTTCGACTTAATATCTATATCGAACTATACTTTTAAAAGTCGAAAAATGCCCGAAATACATGTTTTTAGATGAAAGTTTCGAAACCTCAAACAAAGGTATCGAAACTTATCTGGGCAGTAGCTAATTTTTTAGAAACCTAAGCAAAGGTTTCGAAACCTTCACAAGGTTTCGAAACTTTAGCCCTGTAACGGCTACAAACGGCTAGTTTTTCTAAACCCCTCTTAAGGTTTTGAAACCTTTATAAGGTTTTGAAACTATAGTGCAGGAGAGCATTTAAAGCTCGACTTTAATGGCTTCCAACGGCTCCGAAACATCCCCAACGGCCATAAACGGCTACAAACTCAATTTGGAGTATAAAAGGGACCTCCAAGCATCAAGATTGAGCAAGAGCTTCAATTGTTACAACATTATGAGTGAAAAACTTGTCTAGAGCTTAAATCGTTCATTTCTTGCTTAGACAACACTTGTGAGCTTACATTGTTAATTTTGCTCAAGTGTTTTAGGTTTTAGGTGAGTGCTTCATTGTGCAAACAAACGCCTATTGAGAGGTTTTAAGTTTGTTTTGTTTATCTTTTATAAAAGAGGGTTTTGATCAAGGCTTTGGGTAGAAGCTTGATCGTTGTAAAGGGTTTCCTCCTAAGCCTAGAAAAGGGGACGAATCAATTAGTGAATTGGTTGTGAAATCCTTAGTGGGAAGCTAAGGTAGTGGATGTAGACCTTGGTTAGAAGGTTGAACCACTATAAATCATTGTGTTTTTATTCTTTTAGCTTCCTAAACCCTTCCACCCAAAAATTCACCTCTCCACCACTTGGCGAGCATAATCGGTTGATCGATTCGAGCGTGCAAAAAATCCCAACAATTGGTATCAGAGCCTTGGTTCAATCGAAGGGGATTCACATCCTATTGAAAAGATCCGGCAAGCTCGATCAACATTTCACCAACCGGCTCAAATGTCGCAATCCATCAACATACCGCCTTTCTTCGACGGAGATCACTATGCCCATTGGAAGACAAAGATGAAATTCTTCTTGAAGTCAAAAGATTACAAGCTATGGGACATAGTTGAAGATGGTCCGTTCGTGCCTCAAGGAATCAAAGCGGAATGGAGTGCCGACGATCGCAAGAAGATGGAGCTTAATTGTAGAGCCTTGCACATGCTCTTTTGTGCTTTTGGCCCAACCATCTATGAGAAGATGTCTTCTTGTGAAAGTGCCAAGGAGGTATGGGACAAGCTTGAAGTCACATACGAGGGGACTAATGAAGTCAAGGAGACCAAGATTGGGCTCCTTACCTTAGAGTATGAGAACTTCAAGATGGATCCGGAAGAGAACATCGAGAAGATGTTTGATAGATTCTCCACCATCACCAATGGTCTTAAAGGTTATGGAGAAGCCATCCCGGAAGAAAAACTTGTCCGAAAGCTCATCTACTCACTTCCCGAGTCTTGGGACTCAAAGAGGACCGCCATCATCGAAGCCAAAAATTTGAAGACTTTGAAGCTTGATGAACTCATGGGGTCTCTCCTTACTCATCAAATCATGAAGAAAAATAAAGAGGATGAGAAAAAGAGGGAAGAAATTTGAGCTATGGGAGAGAAGAAGCTCAAGAGCATTGGCATCAATGTAAATGCCATGGCTCTCAAGTCCTCCACATGCCATCACGTAGATTCAAGTGAGGAGGATAGTGAAGATGAAGAGATGAACTATCTCTTCAACAAGCTCGCACGATTCATGAAGAGCAAAATGGAAAAATCCAAGCATGAATCGATGAAGAAGATGAAGGATTCCCACAAATCCAAAAAGAAGGGATCATCTTCTAAACAAGCATACGTGGCCACATGGAGTGATGAAGACTCCACCGATAATGAAGTAGCCCACCTATGCATGATGGCCCTCAATGAGGGGGAGGTAACTTCTAACTCATCTATTTCAAATTCTTATACATTTGATGAGTTACAAGAAGCCTATGATGAATTGGTTTTTGAGTTCAAGGCTTCATTTTCGAAAAACAAGAAATTGATTTCAAAATTAAAAATCGAAAATGATTTGCTTTCTAAAACCAATTTAGAGTTTGAAGCAAAAATCAAAGATTTTGAGCTTAAAGTTTTAGATTTACAAAACTTGCTTCAAACGATGGAAAGAGATCATCAAAAGGAAGTTGATGATCTCAAAAAGGAAAAAGATTTGATTTCCAAAGAACTTGAAAAGAAAAACAATTTTGGAAAATCAAATTTTTATGTAAGACAATCTAGTGCCCCTAGATTTTTGAATGGAAAATGTTTTAGAAGTGTTTGGGTCCCAAAAGGACTAATCACTTCAACTAAAAAGGATGAAATTGAAAAATGGATTCCTAAGGGGACTAAATTTTGTGCTACTAATGTCTATGGATCCAAAGCAATTTGGATACCAAAAATTACTTGATTGTCTTTTGCTAGGTGTGATGGAGAATGATCAACAAGTCAAAAATTAAGGGGGAGCTCCATGCACACAAAGGAAGAACACTTGAAGAAGGAAGGCTTCACATCCTCCCTTAAGTTCAAGTGTGGTAAAATCTAGTTGTTTTAGTGTTTATTGATTTATTTTCTTTTATGTCAACTAGATATTCATAAATGTTGAACTAACATTTCAATGATGCTTTGAGTAAGGGGGAGCTAAATTTTAAAACAATTTTTTTTTCAGAAACCAAATTTTAAAACAATTTTTTTTTAAATTTTTTTTAAACCTCCATTGTTATTTTGAACTTAAAGTATTTTAAATTATTTTTGATATAACAAAAAGGGGGAGAAATAAGTGAAAAATTAAGGGGGAGCATTTTGTCAAAAACAATATTTCAAAGAAGTTTTGTTATATCAAAAAGGGGGAGATTGTTGAGAAATATTTTGATATAACAATTTTTGTGAAAAATGTTTTTGGACTTGTTTAAAGACTTCAAAAATAATTCAAAAGTCCTTAAAACGTGACAAAATGTTTTGAAAGAGTTCGACTTAATACCTATATCGAACTATACTTTTAAAAGTCGAAAAATGCCCGAAATACATGTTTTTAGATGAAAGTTTCGAAACCTCAAACAAAGGTATCGAAACTTATCTGGGCAGTAGCTGATTTTTTAGAAACCTAAGCAAAGGTTTCGAAACCTTCACAAGGTTTCGAAACTTTAGCCCTGTAACAGCTACAAACGGCTATAAAACGGCTAGTTTTTCTAAACCCCTCTTAAGGTTTCGAAACCTTTATAAGGTTTCGAAACTATAGTGCAGGAGAGCATTTAAAGCTCGACTTTAATGGCTTCCAACGGCTCCGAAACATCCCCAACGACCATAAACGGCTACAAACTCAATTTGGAGTATAAAAGGGACCTCCAAGCATCAAGATTGAGCAAGAGCTTCAATTGTTACAACATTATGAGTGAAAAACTTGTCTAGAGCTTAAATCGTTCATTTCTTGCTTAGACAACACTTGTGAGCTTACATTGTTAATTTTGCTCAAGTGTTTTAGGTTTTGGGTGAGTGCTTCATTGTGCAAACAAACGCCTATTGAGAGGTTTTAAGTTTGTTTTGTTTATCTTTTGTAAAAGAGGGTTTTGATCAAGGCTTTGGGTAGAAGCTTGATCGTTGTAAAGGGTTTCCTCCTAAGCCTAGAAAAGGGGACGAATCAATTAGTGAATTGGTTGTGAAATCCTTAGTGGGAAGCTAAGGTAGTGGATGTAGACCTTGGTTAGAAGGTTGAACCACTATAAATCATTGTGTTTTTATTCTTTTAGCTTCCTAAACCCTTCCACCCAAAAATTCACCTCTCCACCACTTGGCAAGCATAATCGGTTGATCGATTCGAGCGTGCAAAAAATCCCAACAATTGGTATCAGAGCCTTGGTTCAATCGAAGGGGATTCACATCCTATTGAAAAGATCCGGCAAGCTCGATCAACATTTCACCAACCGGCTCAAATGTCGCAATCCATCAACATACCACCTTTCTTCGACGGAGATCACTATGCCCATTGGAAGACAAAGATGAAATTCTTCTTGAAGTCAAAAGATTACAAGCTATGGGACATAGTTGAAGATGGTCCGTTCGTGCCTCAAGGAAGCAAAGCGGAATGGAGTGCCGACGATCGCAAGAAGATGAAGCTTAATTGTAGAGCCTTGCACATGCTCTTTTGTGCTTTTGGCCCAACCATCTATGAGAAGATGTCTTCTTGTGAAAGTGCCAAGGAGGTATGAGACAAGCTTGAAGTCACATACGAGGGGACTAATGAAGTCAAGGAGACCAAGATTGGGCTCCTTACCTTAGAGTATGAGAACTTCAAGATGGATCCGGAAGAGAACATCGAGAAGATGTTTGATAGATTCTCCACCATCACCAATGGTCTTAAAGGTTATGGAGAAGCCATCCCGGAAGAAAAACTTGTCCGAAAGCTCATCTACTCACTTCCCGAGTCTTGGGACTCAAAGAGGACCGCCATCATCGAAGCCAAAAATTTGAAGACTTTGAAGCTTGATGAACTCATGGGGTCTCTCCTTACTCATCAAATCATGAAGAAAAATAAAGAGGATGAGTATGTTAATTGAATTTAGGAACAAACGGTGAAATCTGGAAGCTTAATACGAACATCATGTAAAACTGTCCAGTAATGCTCCTAGCTGGACAGTGAACTTTGTAAAATTGTAGAAAATAATCTAATATGAGTTTCGATCTGAATTTTTGATATGTTAAAATTGAGTATGTTAATTGAATTTAGGAACAAACGGTGTTCTATTTGGAGTTGTATACAGAGAATACGAAATGAATCAATATAGGTGGTCAGAAATGAGTATAAATGAAAAGAAGAAAAATCTGAACTTGAGATTTATGAAATTGACAAAATTGGATTATATGAAGTATTGTTAAATTGAGTTATAAACTGTAAGATATAAAATTTATTAATTTTTGTGGTCAATTTGAAGGATTAAAGGGCTAATTAAAGAAAATAGGAAAATGGAAGCTAGTCGATTTGAACCGAAAAGTTTAGGGACTGTTTTAAATAAAAAGGAAAAATTCAGTCTCTAATTGCATAAATTGAATTCTGAAAAATTGTTATATTGCTTGGCTTGAATACCTTAGATCCTAGAAGCGAAAGGGTAGAAGAAGAGATTACTCCGGGATCGGCTTCGGATCGGGCGAAGGGCATACGGATTCAAAACTAGCTCGGCGAATTGTGAGTGAAACAATTTTTAGAGTTGGGATTAGAGTCCCAACTGCCTTAATTTGATTTTAAGTTATGATAAGCATGCAATTTGGACTAATTAATTATTCGATTTTAGTAAGGGAAGAAGGAATAATGGAATCTGGATTTTATGCTTGTGATATGCGATTTTGTTGCATATGTGATTGAAATTAAATTGACGATTGATATGTTTGATTCCGAATCTGATATTTGGTTAATCTTACTGTTTTGGATGAATTAATCATGCTGATTATTGGAATTTATTGTGATATTGATTTCTTGTGGAAACAATGAAGTTGTCATATAGTATGTGAGTATGCAATACTCTTACATGTTATAATTATGTTTGACAAGTTCAATTGAGTATTGAAATATGAAATGAAATTCTGAATTATATGATATGAGCTTGGATTGTTCGAATGCTGAGCTGAAATGTGTGAATTGAGCTTGTAAATGTTCTTATGATCATGTGTGATAACATGTTATTGGAATTGGAATTATAAGCAATTAATCGAAGGGATTAATTAAGAATTTCTGAAAATTTGATTGATTATGTATCTGATTAAATTAAAGATTTAAATGCAAAGCCCTTGGTGTGTATAGTCTGTTTAGGTAGTACGGCTAGCCTAGAGTCTGAGCTCAATAAGAAAATCGGTACGTTAGTGTACTCGATACTGTGGTACGTAAGTGTACCTTCTTGCTTAATGTATGCGGACATTATGATATGTTATACGTGATACGATTTGGTACGTGGTACCTATTACATGGTGAATTTTGATTCACAACCTCTGTTATACGTGACTTGATTACCTAGCATACTCTACTATCCAAGGCATTGCTAAATGAATTAAATGAACAATTTAAGGAATGAAATCTGAAGATTGAAAGTAAATTCATGAAATTGGTTGTTGGATCATTCGAATGTAATATTGAATTTCATGATTTGCTATTCTTGATATGCTATGAAACTTTAATTGTGATAATTTGATAACTGGAAGTTAATTCAGGTTTCATGGCTTGTATGTGTATTCATGATATGAATGATATGTAATCACTTGCATGTATTCGAATAGAATTGCATGACTCATTGGTGTATATATTCGAATGGTTTCTATGGTGCATTATTAATTGTGGATTGATTATATTGCTTGAATCATTCGAATGAGCTAATGTGCAAAGTGAAATTAAATTGTTTGATCATAATGTTTAAATTGGAAACTGAATAGAATAGGGTTTCCTCACTAAGTACGAGAAGTACTTACCACTCGAATCTTCCTTCCTTCCCCTAAATTTCAAGTTCTAGCATCGTTGACCTCTACCCTTATTCTACTCGTACGAAGCTTAAGTATGATTTTCCCTGTTTTTATCGTACTCATGATGGGTGGCCTAGCGTTCAGCATGTTAGTTTAATTTGGTCTGATGGTTATGTTCATGAACTATTTCTTTAGTATTGTATAAACTTATAAGAAGTTTCCCTACATTTCGATATGTAATTAAGGGAAACTAAAACACTATGGATGATAATTTCAGATATGATATATATATATATATATATATATATATATATATGATGAATGAATCGGTTAGAATTACCATAGAATTGCTCTTAATTGATAACATGTAAATCGAATGTAAATGATTATGGGTAGTGTCCAAATGAATTGAAATCAATGAAATTAATTTATGAATATGGTGAAGTATGTCTATGGGATAATCGAATGTGAAAAGAAATTAAAATAGATTATGTTATATACATCATAAGATAAGTGATTGGATTACATGTGCCCACCAAGCCTTGATCGAAACATTGATATGAAATGTGTATAATTTATATGTGACATGAATGATTGTAAATTAGTGCAATTTGAATAGATGTATTCGAATAAAAAAAATATCACACGAAAAAAAAATTGTTAACCCACTTCCGCTGCCTAATACGATTCTGTCACATGTTAACATAACGCTCCTTGCCCCTAATCCGGGGTGAGGGGTGTTATAAGCCATCGCGCTGAATCCGTCTCCTTTCAATTTGCAATTCCTCTAAACGTTGCAACCTTTGTTCAGAACCATCGGTTCTCCTAAGTTTCTTCCGCGAACGTGAAAGAGAAGTCGAAGAAGAAGAAGCTGTAACGGCATGCTCACGTTCATCACTATCAGCATCAATTTTGAAATCAGATGCTAAAGAAGAAGACTTTTGGATGTGTTTGGAAGAGGATTGAAGAGCTTGTTGGAAGGCCCTGGTGAAAGGTTGTTGCTTGATGCATTTGTAATCGGGGTAGTTAGTTCGAAGGGGGTGGTGGCCGCCGGTGAGAGTGACACCGGTAAGGGGGTTTGAGATTTTGGGTGTTTGGGATATTTGAGGTGTTTGGGATTAGAGTTTTTATTTTAAATTACTTTTTTATTTATTAATTAAAAAATATTATTTATTTTTATTTTAAATTATTTTTTATATATAATAATAATAAAATATGCCATATCATACCTAAATATTAATAAAATAA
Organism: Hibiscus trionum; assembly: GCA_030270665.1. NCBI lineage: Eukaryota > Viridiplantae > Streptophyta > Magnoliopsida > Malvales > Malvaceae > Hibiscus > Hibiscus trionum. Next base: position 3,271,577 of record BSYR01000037.1, read on the forward strand.
TCTAAAGCGACCAAAATAGGTCAATAAGTAAAATTTAATGAGTAAATTGAGCATTTTTAAAGTTGAGTGACTAAAATAAGTCAAATGGCCAAAGTTGAGTGATAATTTCAGTATTTTACCCTAAAAGAAAAGAAACGGTGTGAATTCGGAAGGCAGTCAATGAAGGAACAACCACGGCGTTGACTACACGTGGGGATAAAGAACAACACACGTAGATATGTGTCTTTTTGTGATTTTGTAAAGTATTAGGGGTAATATTGATTTTGCATATAGAAATAAAGTTAAATTAGGACATCTCTTGTCTGACAAAGGAGGAAATAGAAAATATCGAAAAACCTTTAACGGCTAATCAGAGACGTCGAACGGGAGCCGTTGGATAAAATATAATCCGACGGATGAGAAAGAAACCCTAGCTAAGCCTATGCTGAGAGAGTGGCTACTTAAGCTAAACCAGCCCCCCAGCTCTTGCCCTCTCTCACAAGCTTTCTGCTCTCGTCTGCTGAATCTCAGTCTCATTTTAGCTCACAGGTATAATTCTATTTACAAATTGTTATTGTTTTTCAAATTTTGTTGCTTTGATTCGAAGAAAAATCAGATCTGATTGGTTCTTAGCTGAAATATTACTTCAATTTTTGTGAGATTTGCTTTTAGTTTACATATAAGTTCATTTTTATTTTCCTTCGCTTCATTTATGTCTTGTTAAATGTTTCCACTTTATATAAGTTCATTTTTAATGATTCTAGTGTGATTTGCTTGTATTTTGGAATCTGATTTCTTTTCTCCTATCTCTTTGATTGTTATGTTATTGGATTTCATGCATATATGTTCGTTTCAAAATCTTAAACGTGTTTTCCGTTTAAAGAATTCCAGTTATTACTGATTTATTGAAACAAAAGGCAGCCTGGGGGAAATTTATTATGGAAAATAATAAAAAATGGTCTAGTACCATTTTCTTGGGCTCGTTTGTTCTCAATGGAAAATTTTGACTGGTTTCATGTGAAAGGATGTTTTAAGATCTAGTGGCTGTAGTTCATTGGAATGAACTCCATATCTATGGAGGAACTGGGCTCGAATCCCAGCGGCCACGTATTATACATTTTGAATCTGTTGAATTTAATTCTGGATTGGAACTATTCTTCAAAAATGATCTATTTTTTAAAAGTGAATCTCAGGTTTGTTTTTATTTATTCATAACATGTGGGTATTCTTGTGCGATTTTGATGTGGAAACCTTATTGTGGTTAGGCGAAGTGGAATTATATTTTGAGATTGTGTGATTTGTTTTATGTATCTGATTTTTTCTTGATTTTCAGATTGTCTCCCGAATTTTATAATGGGTAAGGAAAAGATTCACATCAATATTGTGGTCATTGGCCATGTCGACTCTGGGAAGTCAACAACCACCGGTCATTTGATCTACAAGCTTGGTGGTATTGACAAGCGTGTGATTGAAAGATTTGAAAAGGAGGCTGCTGAGATGAACAAAAGGTCATTCAAGTATGCCTGGGTGCTGGACAAGCTTAAGGCCGAGCGTGAACGTGGTATTACAATTGATATTGCCCTGTGGAAGTTTGAGACCACCAAGTACTACTGCACTGTCATTGATGCCCCTGGACATCGTGACTTTATCAAGAACATGATTACTGGTACCTCCCAGGCTGACTGTGCTGTTCTCATTATTGACTCAACCACCGGTGGTTTTGAGGCCGGTATCTCTAAGGATGGTCAGACCCGTGAGCATGCTTTGCTTGCATTTACCCTTGGTGTCAAGCAGATGATTTGCTGCTGCAACAAGGTTTGGTTTACAATCATTCAAGCCTATTATTATATTGTATTGATGAACCTTTACTATAACTTTGTTGGTTTTGTGTCTGATCTGATTTTCAATTTTCATTTGATATAGATGGATGCTACAACCCCCAAGTATTCCAAGGCAAGGTACGATGAAATTGTGAAGGAAGTCTCTTCATATCTTAAGAAAGTTGGGTACAATCCTGATAAGATCCCCTTTGTTCCAATCTCTGGTTTTGAGGGTGATAACATGATTGAGAGGTCTACCAACCTTGACTGGTACAAGGGTCCAACTTTGCTTGAGGCTCTTGACCAGATCAATGAGCCCAAGAGACCTTCAGACAAGCCACTCCGTCTTCCACTTCAGGATGTGTACAAGATTGGTGGTATTGGAACTGTCCCTGTTGGTCGTGTTGAGACCGGTGTCCTTAAACCTGGTATGGTTGTGACATTTGGTCCCACTGGTCTGACCACTGAAGTAAAGTCTGTTGAGATGCACCATGAATCCCTCCCGGAGGCTCTCCCTGGTGACAATGTTGGGTTCAATGTCAAGAATGTTGCTGTTAAGGATCTCAAGCGTGGTTTTGTTGCTTCAAACTCAAAGGATGATCCTGCCAAGGAGGCAGCCAACTTCACCTCTCAGGTCATCATCATGAACCACCCTGGCCAGATCGGAAATGGTTATGCCCCAGTCCTTGATTGCCACACATCCCACATTGCAGTGAAGTTTGCTGAATTGTTGACCAAGATTGACAGGCGATCTGGTAAGGAGCTGGAGAAGGAGCCCAAGTTCTTGAAGAATGGTGATGCAGGGATGGTGAAGATGATTCCCACCAAGCCTATGGTTGTGGAGACTTTCTCTGAGTACCCACCTCTTGGACGTTTCGCTGTCAGGGACATGCGTCAAACCGTGGCAGTTGGTGTGATCAAGAGTGTTGAGAAGAAGGACCCAAGCGGTGCCAAGGTCACCAAATCTGCTGCAAAGAAGAAGTGAGATTGCATTTGAGCAGGCAATATCGCTGCTAGGATAGTTTTATGAAATTTGCTTTTTATTTTTGTTATAGTGTTTGTATGGCATTTGGTTGGACCAATTTTGACATGCTTTCATGTTCTATCTTGTTTTGGTCGAGACTCTGATCATTGTGGTTGAACTGTCTTTACTTTTTCGTGTTCAATTGTTCCTAAAGATTTACAGTTTCGATATTTATGTTTTCTGAGTGTTTTATTTTTCCCGAGCCTCTATGGGTAGCAGCAGGTAAAATCTATAGATTTGTTTTTCAGAACTATTAAGAATGATAGATGGGTTTTGGTGTTGATGGCATCCGTAAGGGGAAGTTTTAAAAAAACAGTAAAAAAGAGGCTAAAAAAAGCGGGTACATAAATTTTTGCAAAAATTGTATGGATTTATGCATATGTATTGAAATTTTTACAATTTTTTTTTTAAGAAATTTGAAATATACTTAATTGCTTATCACTTTTATGTACATACCAAAAATTTTATAAAAATTGTAAGCATTTGTGTATATACCTTAAGTTTTACCATTTTTATAAGCATATGTAAATATGTACATAAATTCTTATAAAAATTATAAGTATTTGTGTATATACCGAATTTTTTATTATTTTTGTAAAAATTTCAGTACATATACATAAATTCTTACAATTTTTATAAGGATTTGTGTACTCACCTTTTTTAACCGTATTTTAGCGGTCTCTTTTTAAAATTTTCCTATCCATAAGTGAACTCTACCGAAAATAATTTTATTTTATTTATTTTTAATTTTTTATAAGCTATTCAATTTGAAAATAACTATGAATAAAACTAGTCTTTCAATATGTTATTTTATAATTCAGATACATAGTTAAGAAACCTTTATTCATTTTTATAGATAAAATTGAGAAAAAAAATGCATATTCAAGTTATAAAAATAAGGGTAAATTATCTGGGTGAACACTCAATTATTGGGTCTGACCTATTTTAACTAACGAGTTATAAAAATTTAAAATTCGATTATTTAATTATTTAATTAGACCTATTTTAACCATCAACCATTAAAATCTAACAAAAAGTAGTGTAGCAATTAAAGTAAATTTGTATAATTCTAAAGTTGGTCCCTACTAATTACATATTATATCAATTGGTCCCAAGCTCCCAACTTAACAAACCATTAACAACAAAGAATCAAAACATTGATTGAAACCAAGCAAGTAAACTAAGATGGAAAGAAAACCCCATAATCCCACAAAACTAGAAAAGAATTATCTTAATCAACCCCTCAAAGTTCATTGGTGGTGGTGAGGGTAGAGGAAGACGTTGACGGTGAATTCGAATGAACTCTCCCTTCATTGTGGCATAGTCTGGTGGAGGTGGTACCCAAATGCCTCCGACCACCACAAATTGAGGTGCTTGCGTGTTGGACGGATGGACTTGGTCTCCTTGTGTGAAATCTATATTTTTGAAAAAGCATATCAATTTGCCAAAACAAAAACTCTATTGATTCATCCCTAAAATCTAACAGCGTATTTCAAGATGAAATAATCACCTGCAAATGGCTTTTAACTTCATTATTTGTAAGTCCATCGACCTTCATCAGCTCCCTAATTTGCAAAACAAAATTTATTTAAAATCTAACAGCGTATCTCATTCAAGGGTAGATCTGGGGATTGATCATTGTTGTTCTACATCTGAACGGATCTAAGCCAATTAGATTGGTTGATAATTTTTATTTAATTAAATTAAAATTATGATCAAATTGATATAATATGTATTTAACATAGACCAAATGTGTAATTATATAAATTTTCTTTAACTGTCACGTCACTTCTCTGTCAGTTTTTAACGGCTGATGGTCAAAATAGGCCAATTAAATAATTAGGTGGTCGAATTTTGAATTTTTGTAATTCGGTAGTCAAAATAGGTCACACCCAATAGTTAAGTGGTCACCCGAGTAATTTATCCTAGAAATAAATTGTTTACGAAGTTCATAGTTTTTTTTATAAAGGCTTTTCAGAAATGAGTGTATAAAAAATTAAAAGGGTTTATGTAATTTTTTACCAACGTATGTGTATCAAAAAAATCTGATTAAGATTTTCTCTGTCTTTTGGCACACTTTCTCTCTTGTCTGTCTTTTGGCACGTCTTCTTTTTTTCTACTTTATCTTGCTTTCCTTTGCTCACCCCCTGGTATCTCGATGGCAGATCTGGAAAATGGAATGAATGGGTTAACCATTGATAATGGTGAAGATGAAATTTTGGTTATCGATCAACAGGATTCAGTGTCTCAGGTTTGTTATGATTTTTGTCTGGTTGGAATTTTCCTTACAACTAGTATCGTCAATTTTCAATCTATGAAGTCTACTTTAGCAAACATATGGCGTCCTATCGAAGGTATTACTATTCTGGAATTGGGCAGTGGTTGATTCCTTTTTCGTTTTTTCAACGAAGTGGATGTTGACAGAGTCGATTCGGGTGGCCCCTGGAACTTCAACTCTCATCTTTTGGTTCATAGACGAATTCAGAATGGTGAAAATCCGATGCAGTTGTCGTTGACTCATTTGTGTTACTGGGTCTTAGTCCACGATATTCCTCATGGTTTCTTCTCTGATAAGGTTGCTTGTTCCCTCGATAATTTTCTGGGTACTTTTCTGGAATTTGACTTTGGGGCTGTTTCTCTTGGGTATAAGGGAATTATGCGGATCCGGGTTTGTATGGATATCAGGCTGCCGTTGAAAAGGAGGAAAAAGTTACTTTTATCTTATGGTCGTTCGCATTTTGTGAGATTTGAATATGAAAGACTCACACTGTTCTGCTTCATTTGTGGCCGTCTTGGTCACGGGAAAAGCTTCTGTCCAACCAAAGTTACAAGGGGATCGGAAAATATCACTCGGGACTGGGATTTGTCTTTGCGAGCTCCGACCCGCCGTGCTGCACCGCCGACCAGTGTGTGGTTGAGAGAACCAGAGTTAATGGGTATGCGCAATTTGGGGAATCTGTCCAACACTGATTTCGGTAACGCACGATCTCAGCCTGGCAGGGATATCACAAATTTCCCTCAATTTATACCTACCAGTAATGTTACAACAGTCAAACAATTCAATGCTCATTCATTTTTTCCACCGACTTTGTCATTCTCAATGGACCCTTGTGGTGCTTCTGCTGGGCCCAATCCACTGATGGATATCACCATGGACCAAATTAATGAAGATAATCCAATGGATTCTACCGATGGATCCAAACGTAAAAGAATTCAACCTGCTTCACTTGATGTTTCTAAGTCAGCTGATTCATCTGGTGCCCCCTCAAACTCATTGGCCGACCTTGTTTCAGAGGCCCGCCAATCGCAATGAAAATTGTAAGTTGGAACGTCCGTGGCTTGGGGAAGCTACGGGCTGTCAGACGACTTCAGTCGAAGATGCGTAGTGTTCGTCCCCATGTGTTGTTTCTGATGGAAACTAAAGTGTCTGATTTACGTATGAAAAGGATTCGTCAGAGGTGTGGTTTTATAAATGGTATTGAGGTAGCTGCGGATGGTTCTCGTGGTGGGCTATCCTTATCTTGGACTCAAGATGTTAATATTAGTTTGGTTTCATTTTCATCTTCTCACATTGATGTTCACATTACTGATTCGGACTCGGCAAATACTTGGAGATTCACAGGTTTTTATGGAAATCCTATAACAAGCCAAAGGAATCATTCCTGGAACTTTCTTTGTTCCCTCAACATTGATCCCGATATGCCGTGGCTGGTTGCGGGGGATTTTAACGAAGTCTTGTATGCTAATGAAAAAAGGGGTGGTCGTGTTCGGTCCCAACAACAAATGAACGCTTTCCGTGCAGCCATGGCAGATTGCGACCTTACAGATCTGGGCTACTCTGGTCGGTGGTATACATGGGAGAAAGGGCGTCTAGCTCGGAATAATATACGAGAGCGGCTGGATAGGGGTATGGCTAACTCTAGTTGGATTTCTATTTTCCCCTCTCATTCGGTAAAACACCTTTCTCACACAATATCAGATCATTGCCCGATTCTCATTAATACTACGGATTCAAGTATTGCAAGGGATGTTAGCTTGGCATTTAAATTTGATGCTAATTGGATTCTGGAAGGTGATGTTGAAGGTATTATACAATCAGCATGGTCCGGAGTTGAAAGGGAATTTATGTCCAAACTCTCGGCTGTATCCCTTGCGCTAAAGAAGTGGTGTCGTACGCTCAACTCGAGGAGGAAAGTCTCGACAGATACTCTAACAAGTCGTTTAGAGCAGCTTTCTTTAGAAGATCCCAGTGATGAAAATTTGGCGGAAATTCTTGAGGTCAAACTGGCCTTGAATATGGAATCTGACAAAGACGAGTTATTTTGGGAACAAAGAGCGCGGGCAAACTGGTTTCAGAAGGGGGATAAAAATACATCTTTTTTCCATAAGTGGGCATCATTTCGTAAGAGGAAGAATACTATCAGAAGACTTAAAAGGAATGATGGTATTTGGGTTGAGAACGATTTAGATTTGTTAGAACTTGCAAAAGATCATTTTAGTTCTATATTTTCTTCTACACCTGTTACCGATCCAACTACTGTCCTCAATTCGGTTAGGCCTTCAATTACTAGCAGTGACAATACTAGTCTCAATCAGCCAATTTCACCCGAAGAAGTTCTTTTGGCTGTTAAAAGTATGGCTCCTTTGAAGGCATCTGGTCCGGACGGGTTCCCCGCTCTTTTTTTCCAACAGTATTGGTCTATCATGGGTGCTGATTTAGTCCACTTTTGCAATCTGCTGTTCACTGGTTCCGCTAGTCTTGATGGCATAAACAAAACTAATATTGTTTTGGTTCCTAAGGTAGATGTTCCTTCCACGATGGATAATTTCCGTCCCATTAGCTTATGCCAAGTCTTCTATAAGATCTATGCCAAGGTCCTTGCCAATAGACTAAGGTCTCTTCTTGACAAGTGTATTGATCACTCTCAAAGTGCATTTGTCCCTGGCAGACTTATTACAGACAATATTCTGATCGCTTATGAGTTACTTCATTCCATGAAAATTAAGCGGTCTGGAAAAAGGGTGCTTTTGCGTTGAAATTGGATATGGCTAAAGCATATGATAAGGTGAATTGGGGCTTTTTGCGAGCTATGATGTTACAGATTGGTTTTGCTGAGTCTTGGGTCTCCGCTTTAATGCATTGCGTGACTTCGGTGTCGTATTCGGTTATCGTTAATGGATCTGTAGGTGATTCCTTTTCTCCCACTTGTGGCATTCGGCAAGGGGATCCACTCAGTCCCTACCTTTTCTTGCTTTGTGCTGAGGGGCTATCTTCAATTTTAAATGTAGCTAAGTCCACGGGTGCAATTGGAGGTACTAAAGTTGGCCGTTTTGGGGTTCCTATCACTCACCTATTTTTTGCTGATGACATCATTCTATTTGGACAGAACACTATAGATGAGGCGGCTAAATTAAAGGACCTAATCTCTTCCTACGAATCTGCATCGGGTCAACAAGTTAACTACGGAAAATCATCCATTTTCTTCAGTGGTAACTGTTCTCTTGGCCTTAAAAATGCCATCAGTAATTTATTTCGAGTTCGTGTCTCTATAAATTCTGAACGCTACTTAGGCCTTCCAAACATGGTTGGTCGTCAGAAGAAGGAAGCCTTCGCGAATCTTAGAGATAAGATGCATGTGCACACTGATAATTGGAGTCTGAGAGATCTTTCAATGGGAGGTAAAGAGATTTTTATTAAGTCTGTTTTACAGGCAGTGCCATTATTTGCTATGCAATGTTTTCTATTTCCAAAATCACTTTGCAATGATTTGGAAATGATCATGAATAGATATTGGTGGCGTAACAGTTCAACAAAAAAGAGCATACATTGGACTAGCTGGAGTACCTTATGTTTGCCTAAGAAAGATGGTGGGTTAGATTTTTGGAGCCTAGCTAAATTAAACATTGCACTCCTAGCCAAACAGGGTTGGAACATAATTCAAAATCCAACAAGTTTACTGTCTAGAGTTCTTAAAGGCAAATATTTTCCGCATGGCAATTTTATAAATGCAGGGTTGGGTTCTTACCCTTCATATACCTGGAAGAGCATTTGGTGCTCTAGAGGCCTGCTGGAACAAGGTCTTGGTTGGCGGGTTGGCAGTGGTGATCTTATCCGAATCTGGGAGGATGCCTGGGTTCCAGATGCTGCAAGTGGTAAAATACGGGGGGTTACCCCCAATGTTAATTATCTCAGAGTTAATGAACTTATCAACACTGATGAAAATTCATAGAATACAGAGTTAGTCCAATCCATCTTCTTACCCGATCAAGCAGACTGTATCTTGGCCATACCCTTACCATCCTTTCACTGTGCAGACACAATATGTTGGAGGGGTGATACTTCTGGATGCTATTCTGTTCGCAGTGGGTACAACTGGTTAGTCAATGTTGATCTTCGTCCCCATTTGCATCCAACAACTATCTATGAGGTCTGGTTATCTAAATTTAGTAAAGCTTTATGGTCTCTACCCTTGCCATCTAAGGTAAGTATCTTTTTCTGGAGATTCATTCATAATCTTATTCCTACATCTACCAATCTCAGAATCAGAAACATAAATGTATCTACTTAGTGTTGTCTGTGCGCTAATGGTACTGAATCCACTCTTCACCTTATCTATGAGTGCCACTTTGTTCATGAGGTTTTATTGGGTTTGGGCATTGATAACTTTAGCATTCCCCCTGAACAGAACTTCATTAAGTGGTTTGCTACACTGTTTGATTCAGTAACTCATTACTCAACGAAGATTTTTGTTACATCTCTATGGGCATTGTGGGGGCTAAGGAACAAAATGGTTCATGAAGGCTGTGTTCGGAATACTTTAGAAATTATTCGTTTTACTAAAGTCTTTGTGCTGGAGGCTGAAACTAAAGCCCCTAGTTTTTCTAACACTGTTTGTCCTTCCCCGGTAAAATGGTCCCCCCTCCTACTGATTTTATCAAGGCAAATTTTGATGCGAGTTTCGATAAGGATACAAATTCATCAGTATCAGGTATTATTATTAGAAACTCAGAAGGTTATATCATGGCAGCAGGTACTTACCAGAACCGTTTCGTTTATGACCCGGAGCAAGCGGAAGCAACGGCGTGTGCCCAGGCGGTTTCTCTTCTCTCCGATTTGGGGTTTCACAATGCCATAGTCGAGGGCGACTCCCTCACTGTCATATCGAAGCTCAGGTCTGGAAATTTGGATAAATCGTTACTTAGTGTGCGGTTGAGAAACATTTTAAATAGAAGTATAGGTTTCACTAACCTGAAATTCGCGCACATCCGGCGATCGGGCAATTCTCCGGCTCACATCTTGGCTCGTCACGGGGGGATTTACAGTGGTCCGAGGGTTTGGATCGAAGAAGCTCCGGTGGTCGTTGAAGTGGCTGTTTCGGCTGATCGGTGGTGGGAACAACTTTCGGACTAAGTTTCTTAAACCATCTCCAGAGTTTATTTGCGTTTTCTTCATCTCTAGAAGCTTTGCATGCACCTATCTCTTCATTTTCCTTCATCTGATTTTCCCCACTGCTCCATTGTGGGTTTACCGAAGAGGTAGTGTCGGTTGAGCTGGTCTTTTCTTTTCTTTAAGCATGTTTTTTTACTTTCAATAAACGGTGGCATTTTGTGCCCCGTATTTATTATGTAATAACTCTATGTCTTTGGTTCAGTTTTTAATAATACTTATCAGCTCTACCAGTTCAAAAAAAAGAAAGAAAAGAAATTAGTGTATAAACTGTAATTTTTTTTGAGAAAAGTGTATTAAAGTATTTTGGGATGAAATGAGTGCTTAATGTTTGGATTTGTAAGGTGTAATCAGTTTAGGATTTTGTCGTGAGCGTTAAACATATTTTGTTATCCAATTAAACGTTGGCAAGATTTTATTTTCGAAATGCACCTTTTAACTAAGATTTTTTTCCATACTTCTTCTTTGATTACCTTGAGTTTTATTTTCCTATTAAAAAGATCGATTTTTCGAATAAAAGAAGAGTTAAAAGTTTCAATTACTTGATGTTTTGATTTCGTGAGTGAAATCCTTCTCAAAGGAGTGTCTAGTTTTGATTTAGATTTTTATCGATTTAGGGTTTAATTTAGATAAGATATAGGAAATACATACCATTCCTTAAGTGAAACCTTAATCCTTATAATTCTAATGGTAATCTAAGAAGATCAAACATAAAAGTTACCTACAGATTAATCAAAAGGAATTTTTTCACACAGAGAGGGGCGAAATGAGGAAGGACAAATTGAAAGTTTTATTGGGAAAAATGAAGGGTTTTTTTATTTTATTTTTTTTTTATTTTTTTCGTAAACTGTTTTTCATTATTCGTATAATTTCAGAAAATAAAAAAATGCAACATATCAACAATTAATTAGATAACGAAATTTTTTTAATACCCGCCATGACAAAACCCTAAACTAATTACGAATTCAAACATTAAACACTTATTTCAGTCAAAAAATATTTTAGACATCTATGACCTATCTTAAAAATGTATAATTTAGACACTTATTTCAGAGTTGAACCTTTTATTAAGTATGAAAATCAACAACGACGTCACTACTAAAAAAATATTAATGAGACTCGCAGTTAGGGATGTAAAAAACTGACCTGGCCTGAAACCTGCTCGAGTCAGAACCTGATTTGACCTGAAAATTTAATGACCCGAACCCGATCTGTAACCGACTGTTGTTGACTCGAACCTGAATTCCACCTATTACTGTAGTGACCGAACCCGACCTGCGTCCGACTGAAAACGACCCGAACCCGAATTGGACCTGTTACTGTGGACCTGAAACCCGACCTGCGCCCGACTGAAACGAACCCGAACCCGAAGTCGACCTGGCAGATAACCGATTTTACCTGACTGAATTGACTCGAGATCCGATTTTACCCGACCTGTTTTGGACCCGACCTGTTTTAAACCCGACATGTTTTGAACCCGACCTGTTTTAAACTCGACCTGTTAAGTGACCCGACCTGTTGTTGACCTGAACTGATATTGACCCGAAATCTATGACTTGATGAATTAAAAACTTTCATAAGCTGATATACATATATGATATATATAATATATACATATACACCTACATATATTGATATACATATATCATATATGATGTATATGTGCGTATATATATATATATTAAGTAATTGATAATTTATCAACTACAAAAATTTAATGAAGAGTGAATACTAAAATATAAAAATATTGAGCCAAATAATGCAAATAATTTATGAATAGGTCCTTTAATTTTTTTGGACAATTTACATTTAGCCCTTTAATTTTTTTAATTTAATCTCTTCCAAAAAAATTTAAAGTTCTCATCAAATTTTAAATATTTTAATTAAGTCTCTTTTAAATTTTTTAAAATAACTCATTATATCTTAAAATTTTTAATTAGACTATCAAAATAGTAAATTAAATCTTTCAAAAACTATAAAAATATTAGTTAGATTTGTATTATTCTCAAAAATAGAATCATATACAATGCCTTCAATAAATCATCTATTTATAGGCATAAGAAGTACATAATACATTAAACTCTAATTAATAGAGATAATATTCCTAATAATAAATAAATCAAACTCCTTAGATAAAGTTCTAATCACGATAGACATCCACATAGATAAATATTCATAACACTCTCCCTTGGATGTCTATGAAGATAATGTGCCTCGTTAAAACCTTACTAAGATAAAAACCCAGTGGGAAAAAAATTTCATTAGTGAAGGAAAAAGAGTACACACATCTTTAATACGCATAACATGTTGCCTCATTAAAAACCTTACCAGGAAAACCCATTGGGACAAAACCTCGGTTAAGGGAAAAAGAGTGCAACGCGTATTTCCTCCCCCTCATGAAAACATCACAGAAGATCTTTGAATCTTCATAATTCAATCTTGAATATTATTTTTCTAAAGATCTTGAGGAATGAAACATTAGAGTAATATGTTTCAAGATGTATCCGCCTTTCAATTGAGATATACATCTTGCATTATCTCTACACAAAATAGCTTCATATCATATCTTGTGAAAGTAAATCTACATATCTTCTGGATATGTTGGGTCAATGATTTTAGCCAAACACATTTTTGGCTTGCCTTGTGCATAGCAATTATTTCTACAAAATTTGAGGAGGCATCGACGAATGTTTGAAGATCTAAATGTAATGATCTTTGTATATCCATGGATATTGCTTGACCAACTAATATATAGTGCTTCAAAACCAAGAAAAGATATAATTACCTTTGTTCACATCCAACAATCTTACAACTATTGGGATACTCAATAGATATGCTCTATTCATATTGAATCTTCTTTAAGATTCTTTCAGCTTATGTCTATTCATAGACAAAAGGAAATATATAAAAATGCTCGATCTTCAGGTCGAGATAAACTTGATGTCAAGATTCAAGTACTTGTATTGAAAGTACTTCACGAGTTTCCAATTTGAAGCTCTTTAGGAGTTCTAAAATTATCATAATGGATCTTGATCCAAACTCCTTTATAAAATACATCAGGAAATCTGATCATTCTTATAGTATTTGCTCAATTAGTATTCACTAAGGCGATTATACCAAATGCGCCAAAATATTCATGAGACATGTCTAAATAAATTTCCTCGGAAATTTTCAAATGCTTCTAGCATTTTAAATCCTTAAAGGATAAATATGGATCCACAAATAATTAGACGCATGCAAAATTTTTCATAACTGCCAAAGTAATTGCATCCACCATGAAGTAATTAAAACTTTTCATAAATCATAGTTCAAGTCGTATTTACGACTACTTATTTGTGCCTCACTTGCATTACACCTTTAGGTGTTTGGACTGCTGGTCCAAATACTTCTATTTTAGAAGTTCAAAGCGTCTTTCAACATAGACCAATTCAATATCTATACTTCTGGATAGATTTTATACAAGATCCTCGATTTCTTTCTTTACTTCTATAGAAGTATTTTATGTGAAATTGTTTGTAAAATCGTTGTCCGCAACTTTTCAATTTTCTGGTTCCATTCTCGTAATGACATAACTCATCGAGATCTCTTCAAGATTTCAATCTTTATTTCAGGTACCTGAAACTCTTCAAGAGTTTTATTATTAGTTATGTCTTGGGTCTCTTCAGGAGCACCCGCCTCCAATATATGACCATCTCATATTACTTTCGATTTACGAGAATTTTGATCATTGGAACCATTTCAACTATCATGCTTCAGGCATGATTTACATTCTCTCGCTCTAACATGTAATTTAAACTTAGAGCGTTTCAGCTGGTATATGAGACTTAATTACTCTCATTGGGTCAGTAAATATGTCTGGCAGTTGACATGTAATAACATGAATTATCTTATGAACTTCTAGTTCATATACGAGGATCTAGATAATGATAATTCATTTTCCTCTATCCAGCTGATTATTATCTCCCCCTGATGTTGAGAAAAATCATGTCATAAATGATTCTCCAATTAATGTTTAAGAATTTAAACATAAAAGGAGACTCGTACTCAATATATATTCTCAACCTTTTTTATTTACCCATTTTGTGCGTTGTGGTGGAGCAATTCATATCGCACATTCAAAAATCATAAAATGGGAAATGTATGGTTTCTGACCAAAAACCAATCATAACGAGGAGTTTATTATAACTCGTTGGCTTGATGCGTATAAATGTTGCTATATGGAAACACCATATAAATAATAACTCTTTTGTTCTCATAGTTTAGCTATTAAATAAGAGGCATCCAATTGAAATTTTGCTAAACTATATTTTTCATAATCAATAAGCTTTGTAACAACTGATATAGCCTAAAATATAAACCCACTAGCTTTTCAAGACGAATAGTCTAACTGCATAATCTGAATTTTTTTAGAATCAATCTCACAAACTTTTGGTTGTAAGTCGATAAAACAATGTAGACGCATCTACTAAAATCATATAAAACTTTCCACATTTGTGGATATATGGGCCCATATTTCGTTCAGATATGCAAGACATACAGTCTTAACTTCAGTACAAGAACTTTAAGTTCTAATTCTTTTGGTAAGTGGGATCATCTATATCATTTGAGAACAAACAACACAAGAACTTCATGTTCTTTTAGTAAGTGGAATTTAATCAATTCCTTTAAGCAACACAAGAACTTCACGTTCTTTAATAAGTAGAATTTAATCCATTCTTTTGAGAATAAGCACCACAAGAACTACATGTTCTTTTAATACATGTGCATGTAAATCTCAATAATTTCTGCACCATTATTGATCAGGATGGTCTAACCGATCATGCCAACTATATATATGTGTGTATATATCTCTAAATTTGTAAACTTCTTGTTTACCATAACATATAATTCAATCTTACTCGTACATGTCTAGTAGGACCATCAAAATTGTTCCTTTAAATAGGAATATATTTAGCTCTTTCGGAGCTTTCAATTGAAATTATCTTTTGGTAGCAATATATAGCTCTCCTAGAGCTTTCAACTGACTTTTTGGCTACCAGAACTTATATCCATATTGACTTATTTCAAATGCCAATTGATAACATATGTTATCTATAATTCCCAAATGGATAGTTTGCGAACTCATATTGCTCTCTTTATGACTTTGACGAGTATAACGCACTGTGAATATGGAATAAAGTTCCATTTGACAATAACATATTTGCTCAACCAGAGCCTTTTGTGATATTAGTACTTCCAGATATAGTACTCATATTATTCCCTTGCATTTTAATCGAGAAATGCATAATTGTGCACCTTTCAAAATGTGCTTTGTTTCATTTACTTCAGGTAATGAAAATATGTACATTGTATCATTCACTTCGAGGAATGAAAAATATAAAATATAGCACATCATATCAAGTCGATTATCTATCAGAGATAAACTTTCAAGTGCTCTTCCGAAGTATTGATATTTTAGTACTTTGAGAAATACTACTCATATTTCCCCTTGCATTTAAATGGGAAAAATATTTCTTATGCTTAAGTACAATATGAGTACTTGCATTATCTGCTAGGCATAAATAGCCACAATTCTAGGCATAAATAGCCACAATTCATTGTATATTTTATTCCGGAAGTAATCATATTCTTCAAATAATAAATAAACATAAAACGTAAATAAATAATATGTGAAATAAATAAACATAAAGCAAACTAACATAAATAAATAATAAATAAAACGAATTAACGTAAAAAATAAAATAAAAAAACCAATTATTCCTGTTATGAGAAAATTAACAATATCCAATTGAGTTGGACCAATAACGCCATAATTATTTTTGCCATAAACAAATTTTGTTTATATTTTATTTCATTTATCATTCATGATTATGGATAAAGTCCATAGTACTTTGGCGTTTGACAAGTACGAAACCAATGGTTTATAACATTACATTGGTAAAATGATTTCACTTCCTTAGAATGATCTTTATCACTCTTGTCATCCTTATAACTTCGCTACCAGCGGGTAGAAGTATTCTTAAAACAACTATATTTTTCATGTGTATATTCATAGCCTCGACCTCGACCACGACCACAACTTTTAATGTGATTTTTTATTCCTTCCATAATATAATCTCACATTCACTTCAAGGAATGGAGTAGAGCTAGTGGGCCTTTAAAACCTTTTTCACATATCCTTATCACAGAGAACAAAGATTTAATCCTCGTACGCGGCATTGTTAAACCTGTCCACAAGGTCCTTTAAAAACCTCCTTTGAGACCAGTAGCCTCGCAGAACGGGATGTCCAGCCAATTATACTTGGATTATATCGAAATTATGTCTCTAATTGAATAATGATTTACCATGTTTGCATTCACTTCAGGGAATGAAACAGATCCAATAATCGCATGGAATAAACATCATGCTTGCATTCACTTCAGGGAATGCCCCATCATTGATAATTGCATGGAATAAACATCATGCTTGCATTCACTTCAGGGAATGCCCCATTATTGATAATCGCATGGAATAAACATCATGCTTTGCATTCACTTCAAGGAATGTCTCCCATAAAACTTTTTGGATCAAGAAGAATTTTCGTAACTTGAAATTGGGAGAAGTCTATGGTCAAGTTTTTCAACGAAGAAGAAATATTGCTTTCGAGCAAATATAGACTTTATAATAATCTTCTTGTAAATTCAAAATCACCATGATTTATCGCACTTTAAAATAATAATATAAAGAATAAAAATAAAACCAAGATTTACCGATATTGATTTTTCTCTCGTGGACAATGGAGACATAGCATATGACCGAGATAGCTTCTCATAGTCCCTTTATATCACATCTCTTTCCAAGCCATTTAAGCATTATCATGTAAAACTCAAAACACGGTTAAAAATATTAACTTTTACCAAATAAAATGACATAAATAATAATATGAAAAATATCAAATATAATCATATAAGTAAAAGTATGAATAAGCATACCGCTAATTAACCCTTTTAGGAACAAGAGAAAACACACGTAATTTACACCAAACGCAACCTCTTCGTCTCTGTCGATTCGTCTTTTGGTTTGTGAGAAGCCACAAATTTATCTCTTTCCAATGTTCGAATAAAATTAAACATACTTCCAAACTTTTCAAAAAATTAAAATCAAGTTAAAATATAAAGAGAAAGACAATCGGTAACTAAAAAAAAATAAGGAGAAAAAAAAACTTATCTTTGGTTCATTCTATAATCGAATTCTTCCCGGTAACTTCTTTTGAATTCGAACGATGAAGACCTCAGTTGATTAGAGTCTCGTGCTGATAACGTGTTGTGAATAAAATAACGAAGAACAACGAACAAGAACAAGAAGAACAAAGAGATGAGAGAAAGAGGGAGATTTGTATTATTCTCAAAAATAGAATCATATACAATGCCTTCAATAAATCATCTATTTATAGGCATAAGAAGTACATAATACATTAAACTCTAATTAATAGAGATAATATTCCTAATAATAAATAAATCAAACTCCTTAGATAAAGTTCTAATCACGATAGACATCCACATAGATAAATATTCATAACATAGTTTAGGTTTTAAAAGTTTTAAGAGTCTTTTCCAACTTGTTTTCTCAAGATCCGCCTCTAGTAATATATCAGTTTATATGTACAAATATTTTATGGACCAAATATATGTATTTATGTGTACAAATATAAATACAACATAAATAGGTAAATACATTAAAATTTTAATTACAAATATAATATTTTATTTTTGAATGTATCACGTTTAACGTGAAACTTTCTATCTCGAAGGTTTGACTTTTTTACTGCAAAAACCAACTAAAAGTAATGATGATGTCCTGCGTCAACACCTCACACTCGGATGGAAATCATTTGCCCCCAAAGTATGCTCCCATTTGTGCTCCCACTTTAAAATAGTGGGTTTAGGGTTTGGAGTTAAAGGTTGGGGCTTAATGTTAGGGTGTAGGGAATTGAGAGTAGGGTGTATTTTTTTAGGGTTTAGGATTTGAGGTTTAGGATATGAAAATTAGGGTTATGGGGCAAAATTTAATTTTTATCTATTTTTAGGCAGGGGCATAGAAGGAGGCATGATTAGGGGCAGGAGATTTTCACCCCTCACACTCACTCCCCCTAAATTAAACCGCATTGAATTATTTGTCGACTAAGTGGGACCCATGATATTAGATCAACACGTGTCGATCATTAACGTGGTTTAAGGGTTTGGACGTTATCTGAGGCAATTTTAGGTGAATAATCCTTTTTAATTATTATTTGGGAAAATGGCTCCCAAAAAATATTATTTGGCAAAATGACCCCCAAACTTGCCACGTCGGTGGACATCGCGTTGTGTAGGACGCGAGGTAGGATATCGCGTTCTACACAACGCGATTTTCGTCTACGTGGCCTTGTTGTTTGTGTTAACGGTTTTACAGGACCTCGCGTTCTGCAGAACGCGAGGTCCACGAGAATTTGAAACGGCGGCTGAATATATCGCACAGACCTCACGTTCTGCAGGACGCGAGTTCTGTGCAATTCTAGGCTGAAGAACAAGGGAAAACAAGTGTGGGTAGGCCTGTTCGAGCCCAATTTCGAGCGTGTAAATCGTATATTTTTAGCGATCATCGAGTTTGGAGTTGTAGTACTGGAAATTGTCTATCGTATGATACCAACATTGTTAATTTCCGTCCATTCTACAATGGTTTAAAAAGGCTTCGAAAACCCTATGCTATCATCCTTTTTTGAATGAAGTTGCATTTCAAAAAATGTCGATAGGCATGTTCGAGCAGAATTTCATACGTAGAAATTTTAAATTTTTAGGTAACATCGATTTTGGGGTTGTAGTACTGGAAATTCTCTATCTATGACACTGACATGGTCAATTTTCGTCCATTGTACACTGACTTAAAGTTGCTTCGAAAACACTATCATAACATATTTTTTTGAATGATTGAAAATATAAGATGACGTACTGTATAAATCGAAGTAGACTGACTTTATTGATTCGATTGTCATGGGCAAACTCGCATATACAAATTAAAAATAATTAATTAAGACGAGGGGCTGAGCGATTAGGACACTTAGGAGCTGTGTGTCCAGGATTTCTACATACAGTACAATGCTTCTTTTGTCTGGTTTTTTCTCGATGTTCGACCATATCCTCGGCACAGTATATTCTTGTAGAACGTGGACGTCCTTTGGCTCGTATTAGTGCTGGATCTGGGCGTATGATCGGTTTAGTGTCCACAGCATTTGGATCAACCTCATTTCCGATTAGAGGAAACTCTTTTTCGTAAACCTTAAACACCGTTTCGAGTAAGTATACCGGATCAACCAGATGCATGTATTGTATCCGTTGATTAGTGCAAGCAGCAATGGCGTGTGCGCACGGGTATTTGAATGTTTGGAAAATTCCGCACTCGCAGGTTCTATCCCTCAAGTTTACCACGTAAGCGTTGTGCTGAATGCCTTCCAACTGCCTGGAAAATTCTGCAACACGAAACATGTGTCCTTCTCGCGAGAAGAGAGTTGCTTGCATCTGTCTTGATTGGCCCAATTGAGTATGCAGTTTTGTGCGGAAATCCGGATGGACTTTGTGTCCACCTGCCATGTACTCAGTTACTTGCCTTCCCAAGGTTGCAAAAAGG
This sequence comes from Hibiscus trionum, assembly GCA_030270665.1. Taxonomy (NCBI): domain Eukaryota; kingdom Viridiplantae; phylum Streptophyta; class Magnoliopsida; order Malvales; family Malvaceae; genus Hibiscus; species Hibiscus trionum. The sequence goes on from BSYR01000037.1 coordinate 3,291,490, forward strand.
GTAGCCAAACGATAATAGGTCACTTTGACATTGGAAGTGATAGGCAACTGCCGCACTCCCTTCAGTGATGAGTTCACTGCCTCAGCCAAGTTCGTTGTCATGTGACCATAACGTTTACCCTCGTCATACGATCGAAGCCATTTTTCCTTTGGGATTTTTTCAAGGTATTCTACGCCTTTTTTGTTTCTCGCTCTCAGTTCCTCGAGCAGGTCAGCCACCTCTTGTTTGTAGTGTGAGTTGCCTACGGGATAACAGTTGAATAGTTTTGGGCAAAAAACAAATGCAAAAAGGTCGTAAATCAAAGGGAGTAAGAAATAATATAGTAAATGAAAATGACATAAAGGACGTACCCATATCGAGCACCATTTGACGTTCATCACGGTTCTTGTATTGCAGCAGGTAGTTTGCGGCTATGTGTCGCAAGCAAAAACGGTGGTGAATGTATGGAGGCTTCTAATAGTTACCCAAATTTTCTATCGCCCACAACAGCGCTGTGCCTCTGTCAGAAATAACACATACCCCTTCATCCCTTCTTCGTATTACAGGATCAAGGACATATTTTCGTAGGTTCTGAAGGAAGAACTTCCAAGACTCCAAATCCTCCTTCGGGACGATTGCGAATGCAACAGGAACGCATTTGCGATTGCCGTCCTGTGATATAGCTAGAAGTAGGGTCTGTGTATATCTTCCGTACAACCATGTGCCGTCGATTTGGACCATTGGTTTGCAGTGCTTGAATGCGTTGATGCACTGGGGGAAAGTCCAAAATAACCGGTGGAATTGAGAAACACCTCGGACGACACGATCATTTTCGTATGCCAGAACCGTATCAAGTTTGACAACCATTCTGGGGATGTGTTTCTGCAGGAGATTAAGCCACGGGCGTAACTCTTTGTAAGATTCCTCCCATCGGCCATACATTTCCTCTTTGGCCCGCTTCCTTGCATACCATGCTTTGGAATAACCTGGACGGTAGCCGGTGACAGCTAGAGCTGCAGCCTGACATGTGGGGTCCGACACAGTGGGATTTGTTTTCACCAGTGTCGAAAAGATGTCCGCGAGGTACTTTGCATCCAGGTTCTTTTGATCTTGGTTGAGGCTAGAAACGGTGCACGTATAGGGCCCCTCAAGTTTTGTTATTGTCCAACGGTCGCCTGCCCTCTTCAACTGTGATATACGGATTTTCCATTTACAGCCTTGCTTTTTTTGGACGCAATAAGCCTTGTAGTATCTGGATTGGGTTTTATCCACTGCCGTCTCAACATTATGACGAAGAATGTATTCCCTTAGATGGTTGAACGTACTCCGTGCTAGGGACATACGTTGAGTGTCGTCCATATGAGGAATCATGGTCGTGCATAGCGTAAGAAGACGACGCTCCCTCACCTCCAAAAGAAGAATGTCTCCCCATAGATGGTTGACCGTAGTTGGTGCCAGGGACATACATTGAGTGTCGGCCATATGATGCTTCATGGTCATGCGCAACGTAAGGAGCCGACGTTCCCTCCCCCCCAAAACTATAAGGATTGTATGGATTGTACGATGCATTTGTTGGTGCATCGAATTCATCGTTGGGGGGTTGGTTCAGGTCAAACCCGATACTAGCTACGCACGACTGCCTTGGAGGAGCAGATGACGATGCACCAAACTCGTTGTCTTGGCACAATAGGTTAAAATCACGTTGTAGACTTGCGGTCGGGCTATCAACGTTGGCATTCGGATCGAAGTCGAAATTCGCCCGGCCCCAGCTTGGTATTTGGATAACTGGATTAGACTCGGAGAACGATGCATACAGCTCGAGGGGCGTTCCAATTGAATAGTCGAAGTGGGTTTCCATCATCATGTCCACATCAGCATTTTCTGCAATTTGGCATACAGAGTACCTTAAAGGGGCTATAGATGTTGGCACCCGATACTTCACGTCGGACAAACGGTGGTTATCGAAATGAGGGACTTTTGCCTCCAGTTCCTTTACCAACTTCTTGAACGATAATCTCCTCGGAAGCTTTAGCGTTACCGGATCTTCGTAGTGAAAAACGACGCCGAGTCCGACACCCTCAAATATCTGCCCATCGTAGTAAACTAGAGTAGTAACGCCTCGTCTGACCATTTGAATATTTTCTGAAAGACTTCTGAATTTTTGATACTTGCAAAATTCTAGGAATTGTTTTGGCAATTGAAACATATATTTTCGTTTTATGGTTCTGCTTCATATATAGGCAAAATTATTGCCACTTGAAATCCCCGAGAATCTGGTTGTGTAAGGCAAATAATGGTTCCGAGAGGTAACTTTGCTTGTCCATTTCCTAAAACCGATAAGTAGGCAAATAATGAACAAGTCAGGAATAATGGTGCCCGGGAGGCAGTCCCCTAACTTTGGACAAGTAAGGGATAGAGTTGATGGGGAAGCAGGTTTAAGTGACCACCGCCAGTGTATAGGATAATAATCCTTATTATTATTATTATTATTATAATTATTATTATTATTATTATTAAAATTATTATATTAAATGACTTTCCCGCCTGGGAAGTCTTCCTTTAAAAAACCCCACGACCTCGCGTACTGTAGAACGCGAGTTCTTTAGAACCTCGCGTTCTATAAGACGCGAGGTCACTTCTGACCGTTCAGTTCACGCGTCTGTTCCGTGACGCGCCTTTTCAATGAACCTCGCGTTCTATAGGACGCGAGGTATATGAATATCGTGTTCTACAGAACGCGAGGTTCGTTAACATCGCATCCCAAAAGGCATGAGGTCTTCTATAAATTGGAGGACTGCCCCCAATATCAACCACAGAACGCGAGTTCTTTAGCTTTTTTACAACAAATTATCGGCAACTTTTATATTTCGTTCGATATAATGGAGCCCTTACTACGCAATGAAGCGACTCACTGCAATCAATATTGGCGAAACAGTCCAGAGGTATTACTTTTTTTCCCTATTAATTTCTAAATTTTTTTATTTAATTAAATTTTTTATTTTACTAACTATTTTTTTGAAGGGATACGAACGTAATTTACAATGTTACCTTAACCGTATCAACACCCCACCCGTTGATGCTGTTATGGAGTGGATTCAGCGCGCCAGCTTTGGCTACATAGCACGGTATATAGGGGGATGAAGGTAAAACCATCGTTGATCAGCGCGCTGATAGAACGATGGAGACCCGAGACACACACGTTTCATCTTCCATTTGGCGAGGCAACAATCACGTTGGAGGATGTTGCCTACATTCTGGGGTTGCCTACAAACGGCAGCGTAATTACGGGTGTAGCGTTGGCAGATTGGCCAACTCTATTTGCTGAGCAAATGGGCGTGATGCCCCTGAGGACGTGTGGGACGGAGGAAAAATCGATCTATCATATTTGGAGGCTCACTTTGGAACCCCTCCCCCCAGTGCGGATGTAGTTGCACTTTAGGTATTTTTTCTATTTAAAAATTAGGATGCCATTATTAAATATTTAGTATGCTTTTATTAGATTTATGATAAAATTAAAAATATTTATTTGAACATTATGATGGTTTATGAAATTTTTAGGATGACTTCATTAAATATTTAGGATCCTTTTAATAAATTTAGGATGCAATTACAAATCATTACTTGAAAATTAGGATGCTTTTATTAAATATTTATGATGACTTTATTAAATATTTAGGTTGCCTACATTAAATATTTAGGATGAAGTTACAAATTTTTATTTGCAAATTAGGATTAAGTTACTAATTTCTTTGGATGCCTTTATTAAATTTAGGATGAACTTACAATTTTTTTAATTAGGATGTCTTTATTAAATCTTTATTTTCACAGCGGTGTGTACGTGCCCACATCTTGCGCATTATTGGCGGGATATTAATGCCAGAAAAATCCCGCACAAAGGTGCACGTGATGTGGCTTCGTCATCTTATAGATTTAAATGAGTCTGGAAGAAAATCTTGGGGATCAGCTGTCTTAGCGTTTCTTATCAGAGACCTCTGCAGAAACGTTGACGCCTCCAGATCATCGATGGGAGGATGTTGTTTATTCCTACAGGCTTGGGTTTGGTTTCGGATGCCTACTTTGAGACCACAACTTAGACAGCCCACCGCTATGTTATTTCCGCTTCTACGGAGGTACTACGTAGTCTACTATATTTTTTTATTTTTAAATTATTTTATTTAACGATTTTTTTCATTACTTATAGGTGGACCAGCACACTAACCCACACCGGCCTGCCGAACTCCCAGAAAGAATTCAGGCATGCTTTCGATGGCTTGAGGGAGCACGAGGTAATTCGAAAATTAATTTGAATTTTTTCATACTTTTTTCCAATAATATTTCATATAACTGTTACAAACGCTTTCATTCTCTTTAGTTCGTGTGGAGGCCCTACGATTCAGAAGAGATTCGGCAGATTACTCCACCAGATATTCTGCGAGACCGAGACCTCTGGATTTCCGTCGTGCCGCTGCTCAACTACGAAATTTGCGTGTGGCATTCTACGGATAGGGTTCTCCGACAGTTTGGGTACTTCCAAAATGTTCCAGCCCCTCCGCAAAATATGGACCGCTTCCACAATCTTACGCGCCAGGGGAAGACGAAGGTTGACTGGTCCGAGTACCACGCTACCTGGATAGCGACTTGGGGTAACCGATTTGCCGAACGCCCACTGCTTCTCCAACAAATTATGGAAGGGGCTGATTCGGTCGCTTTCAATTATGACCAATGGTATAGGCTCAATGGGATGCCGCATATCTTTACTCAGGCCGAGCGCGCTGCAGGGCTTCCCAGCAACCCCAAAACCGCCCACGCGGCACCCGTCGAGCGACCTAGAGCCAGAGCCAGAGGCAGTCGATGCAGCGCGGTCCGAGACCACGATATGACACTGCAGGGGCATCATCTTCTGCCGCACCATTTCATGCTTATAGCGGTCTATCGAGTTTCCATCAGACGATGCCTCCACCCCAGTTCGGCTCCTCCGGTGCCTATCGTCCCCATACGCCCACGACTGACCTTCAGCTTATCGATTATCCACAGCTGCAATCTCAGTATGAGTTTCCCATTGTGGAGAGTACGCCGATGGGTAGCTTGTTTTACTCCCCGCCTGGGCCCAGCACAGATCCGCATATCGCGCACGATGGTCAGGATGATGGGGACCAAGGACCACCTGACGATGGACGGAGGTATCCGGCTCGTGAGCGTCATCCACCCGACTGCGGAATGGGTGGACATAGGCATTTTTAGTCTTTTCTTTTACTGGTTTGTACTTATGTTTTTAATATTTATATAAAACACATTTGATTTTTATAATGCCGTATTATAATTTTGTTTACATATTATAATTTTGTTTACATATTATAATTAAACTTTATAATGTTTATTTAATTTCAGTTTTTAATAAATTTTATGGGATTACTAAACCGAAAATCGACATTTGTTGAAATGCAACTTTATTCAAAATAAGATAATAGCATAGGGTTTTCGAAGCCATTTTAAACCATTGTAGAATGGACGGAAATTAACAATGTTGGTATCATACGATAGACAATTTCCAGTACTACGACCCCAAACTCGATCATCGCTAAAAATATACGATTTACATGCCCAGAATTGGGCTCGAACATGCCTACCCACACTTTTTTCCCTTGTTCTTCAGCCCATAATTGCACAGAACTCGCGTCCTGCAGAACGCGAGGTCTGTGCGATATATTCAGCCGCCGTTTCAAATTCTCGTGGACCTCGCGTTCTACAGAACGCGAGGTCCTGTAAAACCGTTAACACAAACAACAAGGCCACATAGACGAAAATCGCGTTGTGCAGAACGCGATATCCTACCTCGCGTCCTACACAACGCGAGGTCTACCGACGTGGCAAGTTTAGGGGTCATTTTGCCAAATAATATTTTTTGGTAGCCATTATCCTAAATAATAATTAAAAAGGGTTTTTAATCTAAAATTGTCGTTATCTGATCTAGGGTAGAAAATTAATTGTCTTGATATGCCCCGACTACAGTCGGCTCTGCCACCCAGAAGGTCAGAACTGAAAGAAACTAATGATAAGTGGGCCCTTCCCCATAATCCATTATGGGCTCCAACTTTTACCCTAAACCCTAAACCTTAACCCCTTAATGAATCTTCCCTAAACCCTAAACTTTAAATCCTAAACCCTTAAATCTTAAACATAAACCCTAAACTATAAACCTTAAATCCTAATGTATGTATATATGTATCAATGTATAAACTTTAAACCCTTAATGAATTTTCCCTAAACCCTAAACCCCTTAATAAATTTTCCCTAAACCCTAAACCCTAATGTATGTAAGTATGTATATATGTACCTATCAATGTATGAACCCTAAACACTTAATGAATTTTCTATAAACCCTAAACTATAAACCCTTAAACACTTAAAACATAAAGCTTAAACCATAAACCCTAATGTATGTAACTGTATATGTAAGTACCTATCAATATTTAAACCCTAAACCCTTAATGAATTTTCTCTAAACTCTAAACTCTAATCTTAAACCATAAACCCTTTAACCCTCAATCTAAACCCATAAACCATAAACTATAAACCCTAATATATGTAAGTATATATGTATGTATCTATCAATATATGAACCCTAAACCCATAATGAGTTTTCCCTAAACCCTAAACCCTTAAATCCTAAACATAAACCCCTAAACCCTAATATATGTAAGTATGTATATATGTACCTATCAATGTATGAACCTTGAACCCTTAATGAATTTTCTCTTAACCCGAACCATAAACCCTCAAACCCTAAACCCTAATGTATACAAGTATGTATGTATCTATCTATCAATATATGAACCCTAAACCCTTAATGAATTTTCCCTAAACCATAACCCCAAACCCTAAACCATAAATCCTAATGTATGTATGTATGTATGTATGTATGTATGTATGTATGTATGTATGTATGTATGTATGTATGTATGTATGTATGTATGTATGTATGTATGTATGTATGTATGAACCCTAAACCATTAATGAATTTTTCCTAAACCCTAAACCATTTAAATCATAAACCTTAAACCCTAAACACTAAATCGTCCAATGTTTTATAATTTTAATTTAATATTTTTGTTCATTATAGCCCTTAAATATTCATTTCTATTCCAAATTGACCCCTGCTAATTGTTTTTTTAATTAGTCAATTAATATATATTTTTACTTTGACATTTTGTTCATTCTAGTCCATAAACTTTATTTGTATTCCAAATTGACCACTTTTTATTTTTTTAATTAGTCCAATGTTTTATAATTTTAATTTGATATTTTGTTCATTCTAGTCCCTTAACTTTATTTTAATTAGTCCGATGTTTTATAATTTTAATTTGATATTTTGTTCATTCTATTCCCCTAAACTTTAGTTTAATTCCAAATTGACCCCTATTTATTATTTTTTAATTCATCCGATGTTTTATAATTTTAATTTGGTACTTTGTTCATTCTAGTTCCTTAAATTTATTTCAATTCCAAATTGACCCCTATTCATTGTTTTTTAATCCGTCCAATGTTTTATAATTTTAATTTGATATTTTCATCATTCTAGACCCTAAAACTTTATTTTTATTCCAAATTGACCCACATTTATTTTTTTAATTTGTCCAGTTTTTATTATTTTATTTTGATATTTTCTTCATTCTAGTCCCTTAACTTTATTTTAATTCCATATTGACCCTCTATATATATTTTAATTCATCATGTTTTATAATTTTAATTTGAAATTTTGTAATTCTAGACCCTAAAACTTTATTTTTATTCTAAATTTACCTCTACTTATTATTTTTTAATTACTCTAATTTTTATACTTTTAATTTGATATTTTTGTTCATTATAGTCCCCAAAACTTTATTTTTATTCCAAATTGACCCATTTTCATTATTTTCTTTTTAATTTGTCTAATGTTTTATAATTTTAATTTGATATTTTTGTTCATTATAATCCGTGAAACTTTATTTTTAATCCAAATTGACCCATTTTCATTATTTTTTTAATTACTCCAATGTTTTATAATTTTAATTTGATATGACTTTAAATAATTAACTCCAAATCAATGACGATTGACGAAAGCCAACCTAAAGTCTATCAACTACTTATACGGTTGTACCGAACTCAAACTCAATACAAATTCCAATCCCGAAAATACCTCGACCTGAATTACCCGACTTGAAATTACCCGACCTGAAATGCACCGACCTGAAATGCAACCGACCTGAAATGAACCCGACCTGAAATGAACCTGACCTGAAATGGACCCGACCTAAAATGGACCCGACCTGAAACGGACCCGACCTGAAATGAACATGACCTGAAGTGTATCCGAACCCGAATTAACCTGTGAATTATTTGCTTCGGACCCGACCCGTTTTGACCCGACCTGAAATGGACCCGACTTGAAATGGACCCGACATGAAATGGACCCGACCTGAAATGGACCCGCACCCGACCCGAGTCGAGTCAAAACAGAAAAATGACCTGTACCCGATTTTACCCGACCTGCCAGTACCCGACCTGAAACCCATCCGATTACCTGTTTTTACATCCCTACTCGCAGTGACACTCCTTTTCACATAAAAAATATGGATTTATATCCTATACATTGGCGGTGGAAACTGAAAGTTTCCACAAGCGCCTTAGTTTTAGGGTTTAGGGTCTTAGTTTAGAGTGTAGGGTTAGGGGTTTAGGGGTAGGTGTTTAGAATTTAGGGATGGTGATTAAAATTTAGGATTTAGGTTTAAAATTTAGGGTTTAGAGGTTGAGGTTTTGTTTTAAGGTAATATGATTATGATTTAGATTTTAACTTATAAATCCTAAATTATAACCCTAAACTCTAAATTCTTACCATTATCCTTAAATTTTAAAGCACTACACCTAAACCCCTAAACCCTACACTTTAAACTCCTAAAACTAAGACGCTAGTGGAAACTTTCCGTTTTCACCGCAAGTGTATACGATAATAACACAATATATATATATATACATACCGTTAATGTTAGTAATATCTGATTTTTCACAGCCAAAAAAGATAACATGTGAACTGATTTATATGTATTTTTATTCAAAAGAATTTAATATTGTTTTATTAAATTTATATTTTATTATGACATAGGAATAACATATTAAAGTACAATTTTTTTATTTAATCGATCCAAGCATAAAATTTTATGAAGAGTTGATAATTGTATAATCATAAAGTTTTTAAACGGGAAAGTTACAACTTAAAAGAAGCTTCTCTGGTTATGGTATGTTTGTAGATTGTAATACAAAACCAATTGAAACTAATTTCCAATTAATTTTTTTTTATCCAATTGTAGAATCGAACCAAAAATTATACTAATTAAACCCTTGTTTTTTAATATTATCTCTTGATCATTTTCGAAATAGGAAGGAAACTTTATAACAAGGTTGTCAATTAATGGTACCAGGCTACCAGCCAAAATGTTCCATCCAAGTAAGAAACTGAGACACTCAAAGCTCACTTTCCGCTAGGCTCCAAAATTCGGTAAAATTTCGATTAGGTGAATAGAAAGAGAGTAACATAAAGTGATTTAGAGAAGAAAGTTTTATTCATATCACTTGCCAAATAATATCAACCTATATATACATAGAGAAATAACAAACTATTTAATAATAATATATTTGAAGTTTAAATAATGGATAATAAAACTAATAATGTTGCTAAAGAAAAGGAAGAATTCCAACAACAAGATCAAGGTGGTTGAAGAATCTTATCATGCCCCCGTAAGATGGACGATGTTGAAGCGAGGCTAATTTTGTGACGACATTTAACGAACTGTTGGCAAGGTAACGATTTTGTGAGAGCATCAACAAGATGGTCAGTAGTGGAAATATGAGACACACGAAGACATCCACTTTGTACTTGTTCACGAATGAAGTGGTAGTTTAACGCAACATGCTTCATAAGTGAATGAAATACTGGATTAGCACAGAGATGTGTGGCTCCAACATTGTCGCAATATATCACTGGTTGTTGTGGTATGATGACACCGAGTTTAGACAGAAGGGAGCACAGCCAGCATAACTCAGCAGCTGTATCAGCCACGGAGCGATACTCAACTTCAGTAGAAGACCAAGCAATTGTTTTCTATTTCTTCGAGCTCCAAGACATAGGATTGCGACCAAGGTAGATAACATGAGCACTTGTAGAGGTAAATCCATAATTGTCACCAGCCCAATCAACATCAGAGAAAGCATGAAGGGCAAGAGGGGAATGCCGATGGATGGAGAGGCCATGACCCAAGGTACCACAGAGATAGCGCAATAGTCGTTTGGCGGCAGTCCAATATTCGGTCGTGGGTTGATGCATGAACTGCGATAGCTTGTTAACAACATAGGAGATATCGGGCTGTGTTAACGAGAGATACTGAAGACCGCTGACAATGGTGCAATAGACAGCTGCATCTGCTAATGGGGAACCAGAATGTAATGTAAGAGACACCGAGTAGGACATAAGTGTTGAAACCGGTTTACTTCAATCATCTGAGCTCTGTGAGAAAAGGCCAACAATGTATTTACGCTAACTAAGAAATAAACCACCAGTATGGGGAATGACCTTGACACTAAGAAAATAATGCAAGTCACCAAGATCCTTCAATAAGAATCGAACGAATAGGTGCTGAAGAAACTGAGATATAGCTGAAGAGGTATTACCACTAACGATTAGATCATCAACATAAACAAGAAGATAAATCACAGTACCTTGGCCACGAAAGACAAACAACGGGTACCGACAATGGAGTTGATAAATCCAAAAGATAGCAAGAATGACCATATTTCATGATACCAAGCATGCAGAGCCTGTTTCAGCCTATAGATAGCTTTTCAAAGCCGACACACATGATTAGAATTATCGTGATCGATGAACCCTGGAGGCTGAGACATAAACACATCCTCTAAAAGGGTGCCTTGGAGGAAGGCATTGTTGACATCAAGTTGATGAAGGGCCCAACCATGACTAACAACAAGGCTAAGTACCAGGCGCACAATGGTTGGTTTAACAACCAGACTAAAAGTTTTAGTGAAATCGACGCACGAGTGTTGATGGAAGCCTTTTGCGACTAAACATGCTTTGTACCTGTCAAGAGAGCTATCAAGATGATATTTAGTGCAAAATGTCCATTTACAACCTACCAAATTTTGAGTGGGGCACGACGGAACAAGCTCCCATGTTTTCGTTGTGAAGAAGAACATCAAATTCATCGGACATGGCACGCATCCACTAAGGGTCTTTTAAGGCCCGAGTAACTGTGGTTGGTTCACGGGTAGGGTGGTGGAGTTTTGCATGAAGGTTGAGTTTTTGAATGGGTTTGCGTATATTATGTTTGTAACGAGTAACAATGCTGAAAGGGGGGGTAAGGGAAACTGTATAATGGTGTTGGTTGGTAATTTAAGTTGAGAGGAGGTGGGGATGGTTGATAATTTAGGTTGATTAGGTGTAGTGTTTGGTGAGACGATTTGATCTAGTGTAGTTGGGGAAGACAGTTGAAGGTTTTGATCGGATGAAGTGGTGGAAAGAGATGAAACATTGGAGGCGAGTATAGTGGTAGGTTTTAAGGCGGATGAAGTAATGATTGGTATAGGCAAGAAGAACCATTCAGAAATAGTAACGGGAGTAGCTCTTGGGAAAGTGGGAGTGGTTTGTGTAAAAGGGAAGACGATTTCAATAAAACGAACATGCCGAGAAGTATATAGGCGACAAGAAGACGTATCAAGACATAGATAGGTACTCTAAATAGACGAGTAACCAAAAAAGAGACAAGGGATCGATCTAGGTTCAATTTTGTGAGAGGCATAGGGACGTAACCAAGGATAACAGAGGCAACCAAAGCTTCAGAGTTTGTTATAGTTAGGAAGAGTGCCAAAAAGTTTAAAGTATGAGGAGTCATTGTGAAGGGTAGGCGTAGGCATACGATATATAAGACAAACGACTGTGGAAACGATATATGACCAATAAGATAGAGGCATTGAGGCATGAAAAAGAAAGGAAAGACCAATTTCTACTATATGTCGGTGTCGACGTAAGCAAAGCCATTGTGCTCAAGGGTGTGAGGAAGAGATGTAAGATGGGAAATTCCATTGATGGTGAAAAATGGAAATAAGGCTTGGTATTCATCTCCATTGTCTGAATATTTTTTTAGCGGTGAAGAACTTTTTGACAACGACTTTGAAACAAATGAAAGTATCATGAGTATTAGACTTGCGCTTTAAAGGATATAACCATATGTATTTGGTGAAATGATAAAAAATTATATAATATTTAAAGTTTTTGACAGAGTGTATTGGAGATGTCCATACATCAGTAAAAACTATTTCAAGAGGGGATGAAGATGATAAGGTGGAAGCGGAGAAAGGAAGTTTGTGACTTTTATTAGATTGAAAGACATTACAATATGTATCCGACAGAGAATATTTGTTATCATCTAAATGAAAAGAGGAAACCATGTACTTGAATGTCGAGAGAGATGGAGGACCAAGTCGGTGATGCCAGACATGAGTTGTTGTCTTTATTGTAGAGAAAGCAAGTAACAATGTGGAGTTTGAGGGCCACTCATAGACACCATGTTTAGGTTGACCTTGAAAAAGAATTGTCCATGTCTGTAGATCCTTGACAAGAAAAGAAGAAGGTAAGAGATCAGTAGAAGCATTGTTCGATTTTCAAAATTGAGACACAAAAATTAAATTGCGTTTCATGTTAGGAGCATAAAGAACATTAGATAGAAGAAATGAGTGAGAGGGAGTGGGAAGAGTGGTAGAACTAGAGTGAGTAATTGGAACACCAGAGCCATCACAATCATTATTTCATCAGAGCTAGTATTGGGATTGTGAATAGAGAGATTTTGGAGATCGGTTGTGAGGGATGTAAAAAACTAACTGAAACCGACTCGAGTTTAAACTGTTTGTGACCCGAGGTGGGGATGACCTAAAACCGATTCGAGTCTGAAATGATGTTGACCTAAATTCGAGTTGAACCTGATTATTTTGCATCTGAACTCGACCTACACACGATATGAGAACGACCTAAACCCGACTTGAACATGATAATGTGGTAACTAAACTCGACCTGCATCAATCTGATATGAACCTGAACCCGAAATTAACCTGATAAATAACTGATATAACTCGACTTAAAATGATCCGAGATCTGATTTTACCCGGCTTGTAATTGACTCAACCTATTCTTAACATGATATTTAAATGATGCGACTTGTTATTGAACTGTTTGATATTGACCAACCTTGGTATTTACCTGACTTTTAATTGATGAAGTTTATAATTTGCACAGAATCTTATAATGTGACAAAGTAATTCTTCACCGTTTAATGTACATGATAATTAGAATAATAAGTTTGCTTTCTAAATTTGGAAAATTACAATCAATAAATATATTCAAAAGTTTAATTAAATTAACAAATTGTTATTGATAAATATTTTTAAAAATAATTCTTCATCATTTAAGTCACATGATTAATTATGATCATTAGAATAATAAGTTTAATTAAGATCATTAGAGTATTAAGGTTAATTATGATCATTAGATTAATAATTTTATTTTCTTAAATTCTATTATGAATATTTATCTATGTGGATGTCTATCATGATTAGAACTTTATCAAAGGAGTTTGATTTATTTATTATTAGGAATATTATCTCTATGAATTAGAGTTTAATGTATTATGTACTTCTTATGCCTATAAATAGATGATTCATTGAAGGCATTGTATACATGTCTATATTTGAGAATAATACAAATCTCCCTCTTTCTCTCATCTCTTTGTTCTTCTTGTTCTTATTCTTGTTCTTCTTTATTTTATTCACAACACGTTATCAGCACGAGTTCGCTCAAAAGATTTTGGTGCTCTTCATTTGAATCCCAAAAGAGTTACTGAAATAAATTCGCTTCTACGTTGAACCAAAGATAAGTTTTTTACCTTTAATTTGTTTTTGATTGTTTAACAAAGATGGGTAAGCTGTGTTTGGTTGTATTTAATTCTGGTATGCTTCTCTATTTTTCTACATTGCTTAAAAAAATTCGCGCCCAATTTTTTTTTTTTGCGCTAACGGATAATTGAAGGAGAAGCCATTGTTGCTCACAATTTGTGCCTAATTTTGAGAAATGAGATAATTGCTCTATTAAGTTTTTTAAGTTTTTCGTTTATTCAGTTTAGTACCCATATACTTTCTTTAATTCAATTTTGGCCTGAAATAATATATGTATTTTATAAACAATTACAAATTTATTGATATTTGTTTATTTTATTCTATTGATAATAGTTATGTTTTAACCGTGTTTTGAGTTTTACATGATATGTTTAAATGGCGTGGTAAGAGACAATGACGTAAAGAGATTATGAGAAGTTGTTTTGGTCGTTTGCTATGTCTCCATTGTTCTCACGAGGAAAACCAATATCGGTAAATTCTAATTTCATTTTTTGCTTTAAATTATAATTTTAATGTGTGATAAATCATGGTGAATTTCAATCTATAAAAAGATTGTTATAAAGTCTATATTTGCTCGAAAGCAATATTTCTTCTTCGTCGAAAAACTCGACCATAGACTTCTCCCAATTTTAAGTTACGAAAATTCGTCTTGATCCAAAAAGTTTTATGGGAGGCATTCCCTGAAGTGAATGCAAAGCATGATGTTTTATTCCATGCGATTATCAATGATGGGGCATTCCCTGTTGTGAATGCAAGCATGATGTTTATTCCATGCGATTATTGGAACTGTTTCATTCCCTGAAGTGAATGCAAACATGGTAAATCATTATTCAATTAGAGACATAATTTCGATATAATCCAAGTATAATTGGCTGGACATCCCGTTCTGCGAGGCTACTGGTCTCAAAGGAGGTTTTTAAAGGACCTTGTGGACAAGTTTAACAATGTCGCGTACGAGGATAAATCTTTGTTCTCTGTGATAAGGATATGTGAAAAAGGTTTTAAAGGCCCACTGGCTCTACTCCATTCCCTGAAGTGAATGTGATATTATATTATGGAAGGAATAAAAAATCACATTAAAAGTTGTGGTCGTGGTCGAGGCTATGAATATACACATGAAAAATATAGTCGTTTTAATAATACTTCTACCCGCTGGTAGCGAAGTTATAAGGATGACAAGAGTGATAAAGATCATTCTAAGGAAGTGAAATCCTTTTACCAATGTGATGTTATAAACCATTGGTTTCGTACTTGTCAAACGCCAAAGTATTATGGACTTTATCCATAATCATGAATGATAAATGAAATAAAATATAAACAAAATTTGTTTATGGCGAAAATAATTATGGCGTTATTGGTCCAACTCAATTGGATATTGTTAATTTTCTCATAATCCTTGAAGGGAATAATTTACCATTTATTTTATTTCCCTTATAACCTCTAACAGGAATAATTGTTTTTTTTTATATTTTTTTTATGTTAATTCGTTTTATTTATTATTTATTTATGTTAGTTTGCTTTATGTTTATTTATTTCACATATTATTTATTTACGATTTATGTTAATTTATTATTTGAAGAATATGATTACTTCCGGAATAAAATATACAATGAATTGTGGCTATTTATGCCTAGAATTGTGGCTATTTATGCCTAGCAGATAATGCAAGTACTCATATTGTACTTAAGCATAAGAAATATTTTTCCCATTTAAATGCAAGGGGAAACATGAGTAGTATTTCTCAAAGTATTAAAATATCAATACTTCGGAAGAGCACTTGAAAGTTTATCTCTGATAGATAATCGACTTGATATGATGTGCTATATTTTATATTTTTCATTCCTCGAAGTGAATGATACAAAGTACATATTTTCATTACCTGAAGTAAATGGAACAAAGCACATTTTGAAAGGTGCACAATTATGCATTTCTCGATTAAAATGCAAGGGAATAATGTGAGTACTATATCCGGAAGTACTAATATCACAAAAGGCTCTGGTTGAGCAAATATGTTATTGTCAAATGGAACTTTATTCCATATTCACAGTGCGTTATACTCGTCAAAGTCATAAAGAGAGCAATATGAGTTCGCAAAATATCCCCTTGGAAATTATAGATAACATATGTTATCAATTGGCATTTGAAATAAGCCAATATGGATATAAGTTCTGGTAGCCAAAAAGTCAGTTGAAAGCTCTAGGAGAGCTATATATTGCTACCAAAAGATAATTTCAATTGGAAGCTCCGAAAGAGCTAAATATATTCCTATTTAAAGGAACAATTTTGATGGTCATACTAGACATGTACGAGTAAGATTGAATTACATGTTATGGTAAACAAGAAGTTTACAAATTCAGAGATATATACACACATATATATAGTTGGCATGATCGGTTAGACCATCCTGATCAATAATGGTGCAGAAATTATTGAGATTTACATGCACATGTATTAAAAGAACCTGTAGTTCTTGTGGTGCTTATTCTCAAAGGAATGGATTAAATTCCACTTATTAAAGAACGTGAAGTTCTTGTGTTGCTTAAAGGAATTAATTAAATTCCACTTACTAAAAGAACATGAAGTTCTTGTGTTGTTTGTTCTCAAATGATATAGATGATCTCACTTACCAAAAGAATTAGAACTTAAAGTTCTTGTACTGAAGTTAAGACTGTATGTCTTGCATATTTGAACGAAATATGGGCCCATATATCCACAAATGTGGAAAGTTTTATATGATTTTAGTAGATGCATCTACATTGTTTTATCGACTTACAACCAGAAGTTTGTGAGATTGATTCTAAAAAGATTCAGATTATACAGTTAGACTATTCGTCTTGAAAAGCTAGTGGGTTTATATTTTAGGCTATATCAGTTATTACAAAGCCTATTGATTATGAAAAATATAGTTTAGCAAAATTTCAATTGGATGCCTCCTATTTAATAGCTAAACTATGAGAACAAAAGAGTTATTATTTATATGGTGTTTCCATATAGCAACACTTATACACATCAAGCCAATGAGTTATAATAAACTCCCCGTTATGATTGGTTTTTGGTCAGAAACCATACATTTCCCATTTTATGATTTTTGAATGTACGATATGAATTGCTCCACCACAACGCACAAAATGGGTAAATAAAAAGTGTTGAGAATATATATTGAGTACGAGTCTCCTTTTATGTTTAAATTCTTAAACATTAATTGGAGAATCATTTATGACATGATTTTTCTCAACATCAAGGGGAGATAATAATCATCTGGATAGAGGAAAATGAATTATCATTATCTAGATCCTCGTATATGAACTAGAAGTTCATAAGATAATTCATGTTATTACATGTCAACTGCCAGACATATTTACTGACCCAATGAGAGTAATTAAGTCTCATATACCAGCTGAAATGCTCTAAGTTTAAATTACATGTTAGAGCGAGAGAATGTAAATCATGCCTGAAGCATGATAGTTGAAATGTTTCCAATGATCAAAATTCTCGTAAATAGAAAGTAATATGAGATGATCATATATTGGAGGCGGGTGCTCCTAAAGAGACCCAAGACATAACAAATAATAAAACTCTTGAAGAGTTCCAAGTACCTGAAATAAAGATTGAAATCTTGAAGAGGTCTCGATGAGTTATGCCATTACGAGAATGGAACCAGAAAATTGGAAATTTGTCGACAACGATTTTACAAACAATTTTACATAAAATACTTCTATAGAAGTAAAGAAAGAAATCGAGGATCTTGTATAAAATCTATCCAGAAGTATAGATATTGAATTGGCCAATGTTGAAAGACGCTTTGAACTTCTAAAATAGAAGTATTTGGACCAGCAGTCCAAACACCTAAAGGTGTAATGCAAGTGAGGCACAAATAAGTAGTCTTAAATACGACTTGAACTATGATTTATGAAAAGTTTTAATTACTTCATGGTGGATGCAATTACTTTCGCAGTTTTGAAAAAATTTACATGCGTCTAATTATTTGTGGATCCATATTTATCCTTGAAGGATCTAAAATGCTATAAGCATTTGGAAATTTCTGAGGAAATTTATTTAGACATGTCTCATGAATATTTTGGCGCATTTGGTATAATCGCCTTAGTGAATACTAATTGAGAAAATACTATAAGAATGATCAGATTTCCTTATGTATTTTATAAAGGAGTTTGGATCAAGATCCATTATGATAATTTTAGAACTCCTAAAGAGCTTCAAATTGGAAACTCATGAAGTACTTTCAATACAAGTACTTGGTCTGTGAATAAAGATAATTATATCTTTTCTTGGTCTTGAAGCACTATATATTAGTTGGTCAAGAAATATCTATGAATATACAAAGATCATTACATTTAGATCTTCAAACATTCGTTGATGCCTCCTCAAATGTCGTAGAAATAATTGTTATGCACGAGGCAAGCCAAAAAATGTGTTTGGCTAAGACTATTGACCCAACATATCCAAAAGATATGTGGATTTACTTTTACAAGATATGATAAAAGCTATCTTGTGTGAAGATAACGCAAGATGTATATCTTAGTTTGAAAGTGGATACATCATGGAACATATTACTCCAAAGTTTCATCCCTCACGATCCTTAGAAAAATGATATTCAAGATTAAATTATTAAGATTCAAAGATCTTCTGTGATGTTTGCATGAGGGGGAGTAAATACGTGTTGCACTCTTTTTCCCTTAACAGAGGTTTTGTCCCAATGGGTTTTCCTGGTAAGGTTTTTAATGAGGCAACATGTTATGCGTATCAAAGATGTGTGTACTCTTTTTCCTTCACTAAAGAATTTTTTTTCCCACTGGGTTTTTATCTTAGTAAGGTTTTAACGAGGCACATTATCTTCATAGACATCCAAGGGGGAGTGTTATGAATATTTATCTATGTGGATGTCTATCATGATTAGAACTTTATCAAAGGAGTTTGATTTATTTATTATTAGGAATATTATCTCTATGAATTAGAGTTTAATGTATTATGTACTTCTTATGCCTATAAATAGATGATTCATTGAAGGCATTGTATACATGTCTATATTTGAGAATAATACAAATCTCCCTCTTTCTCTCATCTCTTTGTTCTTCTTGTTCTTCTTTATTTTATTCACAACAAATTCAATATTATCGCATATTATAATATTATCTGAAGTAAAATTATGTGTAAATTTTTATATATTAAAATTTTAAGTTAAATTATATTCAAATTATTAATCCATTTGTACATTATAATATGGATAATTATTTGATACACTGGCGGTGAAAACTTTTAGTTTTCACAAGCGCCTTAATTTTAGGATATAGAGGCCTAGTTTAGGGTATAGGGTTTAGATGTTTAGGTTTAGTACTTTAGAATTTAGGGATTGTGAATAGAATTTCGGGTCTAGGGTTCAAATTTAGGGTTTATAGTTTAAAACCTAAATCTTCAACATAATACCCTAAAACCTAAACCATAACATATAAACCCTAAAATCTAACCATTACCCCTAAATTTTAAACTCCTACACTTAAACCACTAAACGATACACTCTAAACTAAGTCCATAAACCCTAAAACTAAGACGCTTGTGGAAACTAAAAGTTTTCACCGCCAGTGTATTGGATATAAATCTTAATAATAAAGGTTTGCACTTATCAACATTTTAAAATCATTTTATATAATCTAATGTATAATATAATAAAATTATAATCAACAAATTAATCATTTAGAAAACACAAATGAACTAATAATTTAAAGTTATTATTATCAGTGGTATTTATTAAATTTATAAATACTAATACTAATAAAATTTATTAATAATGTGTTATTTTGTGAGTTTAGTGTTTAGAATTTAAGGTTCAAGGTTTATAATTTAGGCTTTTTAGGGTTATATTTTTTTTATAATGATACAATATTTAGGCTTATTGCTTTATAAGATTAATTTTGATTCTCTAGGGTTTATGTTTTAAGGTTTAGTGTTAACAATTTATGGTTTAGTTTAAGGTTATTGGTTTATGAGATTAGTTATGATTCATTAAGGTTTATGATTTATGGTTTAATATTAACAATTTATGGTTTAATTTAGTGTTATTGGTTTATGAGATTAATTTTGATTCCTTAAGGTTTATGGTTTAGTTTAGTGTTAGTTTAGAGTTATTAGTTTATGTGATTAATTTTGATTTCTGAAGGTTTAGTGTTTAGTATCAATGGTTTATTGTTTAACTTAGGGTTATTGGATTATGAGATTAATTATGATCCCTTAAGGTTTATGGTTTTGTGTTTAGTATTAATGATTTATGCTTTAGTTTAGGGTTATTAGTTTACGAAATTAATTCCGATTCAACTTGCTAATTTATGAATTTGAGTTTGATTAAATATGTAAATCAAAGCTTCATGTATACAATTGAACTAAATTAAAGTTTCAACTTTCATGTGTACAATTACATGTTTACATCCAAATCAAAATTTTTGTGTATAATTATATTAAATCAAAGTTTATATGGTATAATAATAATGTCCGAATTGAATTAACCTATTAAACATAGGACTCAATTGGATTAATCTAAATTGTGACTCAATTAAATTAAACTAAAACTTGAAAGTGAAAATTTAGGACTTAAATAAAAAACATCTAAAGTCGGAAAGGCTAAAAATAATTTCCCATAACCTAAAAGTTCATATGGGTTCTTTCCCTCCCACCCTTACATTTTAATTAAAAAAAACAATGGGTAAAAAGGGGGAGAAAGGACAGAATTTTGGAGGGAACTAAGCCGCTTGTTTTAGGTTAGAGATTAATTACCCTTTAAGTCATGTTGTGTTTAAAATGTTGCATTTTAGTCTTAATATTCACTTTTAAGTTTTAGTTTAGTCACAAATATCCCCACAGTTTGGACTTCGGATATAGCAATCCCCTCTCCACTGTGATATTTAGTCCTTAAAAAATTACTTTTAGCCGAAATTGACCCCTATTTACTTCTGATTTTTATAATGGTTTAATGCACAGTTTGCACCCTAACATTTACCTCTTTTCCTAAATTGGTACCTAACATATTTTGGGCTCTTTTGCTCCCTAAAGTTTGCACCATTACCCAAAATGCTCCAAAATTTTGACGCGGTTAAATTTTTTTCTTAACCAATCATATCGCGCAACGTCGCCCTCTTTATTTGTTTTTTTAAAATTTTTGAATAAAATTTCAATAATAGTAATATTAAAAAAACAAAATAAATATAATAAAATGCAAAATTATTATTAAATAAAAATGGCTTAATACACTTTCCCTATAAATTTTACTTGTTTTTCTAACTTGCCTCCTAAAATTTATTTTGACCATTTTTGCCCCTTAACGTTTTCGCCGTCACTCGTATTGTCCCATATCGTTAACAAAAATCTGTATTGACCAATCAAAACACTCCACGTCATTTTCCTTCTTTATTTTTAAATTTTAAAATAAAATAAATATATTAAAATATTTATTAATTAATTATATTTTCCAAAATACCCCATCTTCTTTCCCCCTTGGTCTTCTCCCCCAATTTTCCCTAAACCAACTGCAATCTCCTAAACAACTTCCATGAAGTAACTTCCTCCAAACAACTTCCACTAAGATATATCTTTAAGAACCCATAAATTAAACTTAACGAGGACCAAAATTTCTTTACAGAACAAGCCAAGGGAACATTACCTTTAAGCTCCTTAGCTAACTCCACCAATATCCATATACCTTGGTCTCTCCAAATGCCCACAAACTCATCCCATTCATGAGCTACACATAATTGACTCACACTGAACTTGCACTCATCATCCTCGTCAGGTCTCAGATGCATTATCATCGATATCCAAAATAACTTCTTCCTGTGAGAATGAGGCCATGGTGACCGACGGTGGTGTTAAGTGAACAACGAAGATTAAGAATTTAACAAAAATAAAGAGGAAAAGGAAAAATAAAATTTTATTATGAAGAAACGATATGAGTTGAAAAAGTATCTTGACCAACTACATCATACATGCTTTTATAGCCCAAAGAATAACAACCCAACAACTTTAACAAATTCACAAAAGACTAATCGACTCAGTTAGCTTAGCAAACTAATTACACTAACTCAACTAATTATATTCTAACATTCACCCTGCTTTCTTCATCTTTTGAATTTCTTCTATCTTCTTCAGTGAGTTGATTCCATAAACCATTAATAGTTTAGTAGTGAAAGAAGCTTTGCTTTCTTTAGCTTTCTTCCTTCTTTCTACTTCAGTCTTCAAACTAATTTTCTTTCATCTTCATTGCACTTCTTCTACACTTATTATGATTTTCTTTTTGTTGAAAACAAGGCGGTCAAGCTACATGTTTTCGGGTGTAATCTGAAGCCTCTTTTGGGCAAGAAGACACCGTATTTTGTATGGTTAAGGAAGGCAAGGCTGTTAAACTCTTAAACCTTCCCCAGATATTTTCTTCCACGAATACTTGGTTGTTAGGCATCAAGTTCCTGGTCCATCTTGGTGAAGAAGCAGCAAGCAAATGAAGAAATAAAACCCCAACCTATTCTTGAACAAGATCACAACATTCATCCTATTCTAGCAGCAATCAATTTAGATATAACCAACTTTAACCAGCTTCCATCAATTATCAATACACCAACTTCAGCAGTAATCAAAAAAGGAACTTTAACCTCAACTATGCACAACATCAAGAAACTTAGAAGTTTCAAAATTCAATGTTCTCAATTGAAAAACTCCCTTACATCACTGAACAAGCAGAAGAAAATCACCAACAGTTACCAACATCAATGAAAAGCAAGAATGTAGTAGAAGGATCCAGCTTCCAACAACATCAACAACTATTTGTTCTTCAACCTATGTCCACATTTGATAACAAATATCCAATAGAAATGACCATAGTTAAGCAACAATCACCAGTAATCATAGATTTCAGCAATAACACAAGGCATCACCATTTCTTCAAATCATACATCAACAGCATGTGTGCGCACATCTTATCCATGACAAAAAAGAGCAACTCAAGATCACAATCCAGATTGCAACTCAGTGAAGTCCATCATACCTCAATTATTGGTTCGACATCTTGTATGCAACCTTCATCCAACTAAACCATTATAGTGTCAACTATTTTCCAGCAAACTAACAATACAAATCTGGAACCTTATTGTTAGCAAATAATAGGGCCAAGCAGCAATTAATCTATATAAATGACAATCCAAAACCAACGCTCAGTTCTTACTCTAATGTTGCTCCAAATGCACTGATAATTCAAGCTAGTAACCACTGTCAAAAATCGAATCACCACAGTAGATGCATCAAACTAAAGTAACTAGCCATATGCGATCAAAACAGAAAATAACAGGCCACATGTGAGACCAAACCAAATTGAATCGGTCGCAAGAATTCGTTGTTTCCAGTCAACAAAACAAAAATTGCACAGATCAGATTGCACAAATGAAAGGTTTAGATCTCACCAGTCGAACAATCTCAAATGTGACTATACACCAATCCACTGATAGAATATCCAACAAAAAGCACAAACCAGGGAGCAATCGAACGACACTTGCAATCGAAGAAGAAAGAGCCGAGAGACTGATATGATGATCAGAAAAAAAAAATGCACAAAACACATCTGGAATTTGATGAAAGAATAGAAAAGAAAGCAACAAATTGGCAGTCGAACAATCGTTGAGAGGCTCAGAGCAAGAGAACGAAAGACTAACCTCAGATCTAGAAATTGTAAACCTCCAATAAGACAAAAAAAATTAACCGATGAACCACTGTGAATGGTGAATCAAAGAGAGAATGAGAGAAGCAGCGTGCGTCGGAGGTAATGAAAATGATACTGATTCTCAACTGTAACAACGAAAGCAAAACGTGAAACGGAAAAAAAAATCTGAACGGCGGTGGCAGAAGATGTAACACCCGGGTTTGGGGGCCGGATGAAAATAATATTAAAATATTGTTTCAGGTTTCGGTTTTATAATTAAAATGATAAAGTATTATTTTGGTCTTCATATTTTCAAAGCAAACATTTTGTGTTGGACCAAATTGAATTGAAACTCAAATTTCATGGATTTTGTAGGTAATGAGTTTGCCATCTCATTAATGGCAAACTTGTAAATAGTTGGACTTCAATTTAAAAACCCCCTTTTTAATTGAAAGAACTATTTGTCATCTTCCTCCTCTCTTCATTTGGTTTCTAACGACAAGAAGAGAACTCTTCTCCAAATCCCTATTCCATCTCCTTTCTTCTTCATTTTTGGTCGGTTTTGAAAGGTAATCACATCCCCATCTTGCTCTCATCTTCCTCTACTTGAAAGTACAAATAGTTTTCATTTTCATCAATGTTTTGGAATTTGGATTTTTCAAAGTTTCAAGCTAAAGGTTAAAGCTTTATGAGTTTTTACTAAAGCTTTTGGTTTGTTATTGTTAGTTATGGTGTTTGTGAACCAAATGGTCCAACATATATGATTTTTACATGATTTTATACATATTCCCGAATTTGGGTTTTGGTGGGGTTTTATGAGGGTTTTTAGATGAGTTTTGGGTATGGTTTGTGTTGGAAATTGAGGGTTGATGTTAGGATAATAGTTGGGGGCTGTTTTGGAAGCATTTGAATGTGTTAAATGTGTTGAAATCACAAGTTTTGGGCTGGGTATAAGGGCTGCTCGGGTTTGGTGATTTTGGGGATTGTTCATGGCTTGAATTATTGTGTTTGTTGCTTGAATGGTGTTCCGGGTTTGCTACATTAATTGGTGAATTGATTTGAGGTTGTTTTGATTGTGTTGATGTGATTAGAAGCGAGATTATGTGTTGGTGAAGCCTCAGGAACAAATCTGGAAACTTGAAGACCTTGGTTGCTTGGTAGTTGAGCTTGGATGTGGAAGTGAGTGGTTAAAATGTTTTAAATGGTTTTGAGCATTTGGTTCAAGCATGTGGACTAGGTTGGGATTGGTGGACCCACCTAGATTTGGGATTAGAGTGGTAGCCTAATCCCAAGCTTTAGTTAGAGACCTTGGTTGATCTTTAAAGTGTTGATTTATGCCTCTTGTTTAATTGTGTTTATGGTGGCTATGTATATGTTGTTATACATGTATGTTGAGGCATGGTTTGATGCATTGATACATGTATGTGAGGCATGGCTTAATGCATTGTTATATGCATGTTGATGATAAATATGATGGGGATATACATATGTATGAAATATGTTGTGATAATTGTGTTAATGATATACATGTGGTGTTGACATGTGAAATGATGTTATGAGGTGGTTGCATGATCCGAGGATCATGGTGAGTACATGCTAGGCATGGAAATGTGGTTTGTGCATGACAGTAAGTCATGGTGAGTACGTGCTAAGCACAGAAGTTGTTATGAAATGATATTGTGAAATATTAATGAAATATGTAGTATTGGCACTAGTATGCTTGGGTACAAATGATCGATCATTAGGATGTTTAGTGTGCACACGTGAGTCAAAATGCGCGCGTGGTCTTGATGATGGTAGTCATCAAGATGGAGTACGGGTTCGCCCGGAAATCTTCCTATATATATATATTAGTCGGTGATGAGTGGAATCCCATCGACGGGCGTGAGGATGAGTGGAATCCCCTCCGCGTAAAACGCGGCGTGAGGATGAGTGGAATCCCCTCCGCGTGAACGGTGATGAGTGTAATCCCACCGTCAGGTAATGGTTGTGTTGTTGGATGTGAGTTCCAACGGTTATCCGCGTATTCGAGTCATAGCTAGGTGCCAATACGGATCGTGGTTTGTTACTAATATGTGATTATTTGTGAGCCAATGTGATTTGGGATGTGTTGCTAACATGGTTTAATATATGTGATTACATATGTTGTGGATTTAAACATGTTGAGCATGGCATAATATTGAATATATGTTCATGCATCATCTATATTTATGGCTCATGTGGATCGAAGGTAAGATCATGCATTCTACCTTGGTTGTATGCTCATGCTTGGACCCTGCATTGTCGAAGGTTTGTTTTATGAGCTTACCCTCACTAAGCTTTTATGCTTACGCTCCTTTTTGTTCGACAATGCAGATCAGTAGCTTGTGGGTGGCAAGGGCAAGGAAAGGCCTCCAAGTGTCGCTTTTGGTTAGCTCAAGTATGAACTTTAAATTGTAGATTGTAATAGTCAAGCAATGGGATAGGTGTTGTTGATTTGTGCTATTGTTGGTTGTTTAGGAGCATGTTTAGACTCCTTAATTATGTTGTTTTTGATTGGCTTGTTGATGCCATGTTTGGATTGTAAACCATGTCTAAATTGCTTACCATGTGTGTTGGCCATGTGCCTTGTGAGAATGCCTAAGTGTATGGATGTTGAAGCATGAGACCTTAAGTGCTTGTTTGCCTTCTTTTGAATGAATGCATGAATCCCTTGGTTGATTGAGGTATGCTCATGTTGGGTGTCATGTATGGCTAGATCATGGTTAATAGATGTTGTATGAATGCTTGATTGAGTCTAGGGATGTTTTAAATCGCATCTAGGTTCGAGTCTTGTATGTTTTTTCTGAAATTGGGAGACTTGCAGTGCAGGGCGTATCGATACGCCTAAGGGCCGTATCGATACGGTTTTGCCTTCAGGACTCCATTTTGGCTGGGCGTATCGATACACGAGGGTGTATCGATACGGTAAATGCTCACTGGAATTCTGAGATTTTGGTGAGTTATTACCGTATCGGTACGAGTTTATCTCGTTGACCAAGAGATGTTGACTGGGAAGGGCGTATCGATACGTTCAAGGGCTGTATCGATGCGGTCTTCCTGTGTTGACTGTTGGGTGTTGACTTTGGTCAAGGCGTATCGATACCCTTGACAGGTGTATCGATACGGCCTGCTTAATTACAGAAAATGAGCTGTTTTAAAGGTGATGTCTTGAATGATCATTTTTGTATTGCTCTCGTTTCCGCTGACGTGTTTCACATAGGATATGGTAATGCATTTAGACAAGATAAATAAAAGAAAATTTCTAGGGTTGCTAACTGAGGTGGAACCTTAACGGGTTTCGCGTCGGTTTTCCCCGTGTAGCCTACTCGAACCGGTCAGCCGACCAGACCGGGGCGAGGGGGTTACAGAAGACACAATATCAAGATCTTCAACGGCGAATGATACCATGTGAGAATGAGGCCATGGTGACCGACGGTGGTGTTAAGGGAACAACGAAGATTAAGAATTTAACAAAAATAAAGAGGAAAAGGAAAAGTGAAATTTTATTATGAAGAAACGATATGAGTTGAAAAAGTATCTTGACCAACTACATCATACAGGCTTTTATAGCCCAAAGAATAACAACCCAACAACTTTAACAAATTCACAAAAGACTAACCGACTCAGTTAGCTTAGCAAACTAATTACACTAACTCAACTAATTATATTCTAACACTTCCCACCACGCATCTTCAAAAATTGCATCAACACAAACCCTAAAATTCAGGTTTTGATTGCCTCCGTCACAGGGATGGACTCAATGAGCTTTGAATCACCTGTTTCACATAAGAGTTTAGTGAAAATTAGGGAAGAAGAAGCGAGGGAAGAAGATGGGTTATTTTGGGAAATATAATTAATTATAAATATTTTAATATATTTATATTTATATTTATTTTAAAATTTAAAAATAAATGAAGACTGTTGTAGTTGAGAAAACATTTTACATGGGAAAAAGTATATTAAGCCAATAAAAATTTATCTCAAACAACCCTAATTATCCGACCTCCAGCCACTACAACAGTCTTGCCAAACTTAATCCCCTTACGCTCTATGTTTCGAAGATGATTCCCGACGGTGGTGAAGGTGATTGGAATCGTCGACTGCCGTTTCAATTCGTCAAGATCTGAAATTTTCCTTGATGTCAATGGAATTGTTTTCATTTTCGGATTCAATTTCGAATTAGAATTGACCTGTAAGGGAACAATTACATTAAATTCAATCCCCGTAAATTTTTTTCTATCCTCCCAAGAACTGCAAAAGATTTACAAGCAAAAACCAAATGTTAGAGTCCAATGTTTTCGAAGGAAGAAAAATTCACTTCACTAACTAATTTATAGTTGCTACCGTTTCAATTTGTCAAGATCTGTATAATTGCCTTCAGCAGCAAACTATTTGCTTTACTCATATCAAATAATCAAAACACAGTGCAAACCAAATCAAAATTTTCAGTGGCGCATACAAGCTATAATAGAAGAGATTTCGTTAGAATCCTGTCTGAACAAAGTAGAAACAAGATATACAAGCGAAACGAGGGGTTAGCGATACGGTAAGAGGTCGACGATGGATGTGCAACTGGTAGAGAGAGGCGGCAGCGGCTGAGCAAAAGCGCGATGGTAGCGTTGGGAAACGGGTGTTGGGAAAGAGGGAGATAATGGGTTTGTTTTGGGGGAAATGATTTTTTATTAAATCTATATTTTATTATATTAAATTTATTTTGTTTTTTATATACAATTTTCATTTCAGCCAAAAATAAAAAGAAAATAAAGAGAGCGACGTGGTGCGATATGATTGGTTAAGGAAAAAAATTAACGGTGTCAAAATTTTGGGGTATTTTGAGTAATGGGGTAAATTTTAGGGGCAAAAGAGCTCAAAAATACGTTAGGTACCAATTTGAGAAAATAGGTAAACGTTTGGGGCAAAATGTGCATTAAGCCTTTTGTAATTTAGCCTAATAATTTCAATATGCTGATATTTTTGTTCATTTTAGTTCTTAAAATTTAAGTTTTAGCTGAAATTGGCCCATGCTTATTTCTATGGTAAAATTGGTCACTAGACTCTCAAATTTTTTCACTTTTAAATTGTCAAATTAATCTCTAATTTCAATTTTATGCTATATTTTATGATAAAATTATGAAACTGGTCACATGACTCTCAAATTTCTTCACTTTTAAATTGTCAAATTGATCACTAATTTCGGTTTTAGGCTATATTTTATGATAAAATTGTAAAATTGGTCCCCAATTTTAGTTTATGGCTTAGGGTTTAGGTCTTAGTGTTAATGGTTTAGGGTTTATGGTGTAGTTTAGGATTATTGGTTTATGAGATTAATTCTTATGATTTAAGGTTTATGGTTTATGATTTAGTGTTTAGTATTAATGGTTTAGTGTTTATGGTGTAGTTTAGGGTCACTGGTTTATGAAATTAATTTGCATGGTTTAAGGTTTAGGGTTTAGCTTAGTGTATGAGAATATTTTCAAGTGTTATATAGTCTATAGTCTATAACCTATATATAATTTATCATACGCGATGACATTATTATTAATTTACTAATATAGTCTATAGTATATGCCTCTATGGTCTATAGTTTATATTGATATGTGTAACGTGAATAAGTCTCATATGTGTTACGTGATTATACTTTTTTAGGGGTTATAGTCTATAGGTTTTATGTAATTAGTTTAGGGCTTAGGGATGAAATTTAGGGTTTAGGAGTTTAGTGTCCAATTAATTCCCTACAAATCTTTATTTAACAGAAATTAATCTTTATTTATTTTTAAAGTGTGTAATTTAGTCCAATATTTTTAATATGATAATTTTTTTTTCATTTAAGTCCCTAAAAATTACTTTTAATTGAAATTGACCCATATTTATTTCTATTTTTTATAATTTAGTATAATAAAGTAAATGTGGTGGTGTTTTTGTTCATTTTAGTCCATAAAATTATATTTTTATCCAAAATTGAATCATATTTATTTCTAATTTTTGTAATTTATCCCAAACCATATAAATCATAATTCCCTATCAGAATTCCAAAACTAAAGATTGAATTTCAATTATAACCTAAATTGGTACTCGGTTGAATTAAATTAAAACATAAAAGTCAAAATGACTAAAACTTGAATTTCTCATAACTTAAAGAGAACAAACATGCTCTTTCCCTCCAAAATTCAAAAGCCAAGGTAAAATTGAAATTTACCCAATTCAATTTAATTTTTAAATTAAATACTTAGTTACTTTTTTGCCGCCTATTTTTTAGGTTATAGATGAATTACCTTTTAGGTCCATACCCATTTAAAAATTTTCATTTTAGTTCTAATTTAAGTTTTAGTTTAATTCAATTTAATCACAATTTTTTTAAAAAAAATTGTAACATATCAGCATCCCTAAGGGATATTTCGATTCATATTAATCCCTAAAAAATATTTTTATCCAAAATTGACCCATAATTACCAGGCCAAAGTCTATTTGTACACGGTACGACTCGACTTGAAGTTCAACCGAAACCGATATTACCCGACTTAAATTTTATCCGTCAACAGCGTGACTCGACCTGAACGTGGCTAAACCTAAAGTCCATCTGAACCTGAATTAAACCGTTAATTAACTACTTCAAACCCGAACCATTTTGGCCTGAACTGAGACTTACCCGACTTGAAATTAATCCGACCCGGACGCGAACTTAACCTGATTTGAAATCAACCTGACAATGACTCGAATCTGAGTTGACCCAGACCATACCTGACTCGAGTCAAACCATAACCCGTACCCGAGTTGACCTGACTTGACATTACCGGACTGAAACATGTTCGATTACCTGATTTCACATTGTGATGCGGTGTGTTGCACCATTGTCCAATAGTTAGGGATCAAATGATGAGGAAATGAAGGTGGCTACACGAGCTTGAGGTTTCCATGGTGGAGGCGTACGAGATGTCGATGAATTGATCTGGCATGAGCGTGCGGATGCATTCCGGAACTGCTGGCGAAAAATAGAGCACTGAGTGACAACATGTCCTTGAGTTTAACACCACTGACATTGGCCAAAGAAAAGACACATAGGTCTATTGTACTGTTGAGATGCAGATGGCGTATGAGATCGGTGAGACTGTTGGTTGGATTGTTGAGTGTGAGTTGAGTAGGCGGTGACTAGTACACTTGAGGAGGAGTTGTGTAAGGTAAGCTCTCTGTTGATTAGTTTCTCATGCAACTCATCAAAAATGATGGCAGTATCTCGACTATTGACAACATCGATGACTGGTTGGAAGGTGTCATCAAGCCCTTCTAGGACTTTTTCAATAAGATCCTTTGCATCTAACGATTTACTAAGAGTATCAAGCTCATCGATTTTGATTTTAATAGCTTGCATATAGTCGATGATAGTTTTGAAACCTTTAGAAATATTTTTGAGATTATCTTTGATTTGTTTGATATGGCAACGAGACAGACGAGCATAAGTGTTGGCGAGGACTGTCTAAGTTCTAGCTGAGGTTGTGCACTGTAAGACTAGAGGTACAAGGTTTTTGGAAGATGGTGCCAACTAATGCACCAAACAAGAGTTTGTCTTGTCGTAACCATGTTTGATATGCTGGATTGGTGGAGATTGTGTTATTGGTAGTGATAATTTTTGGTGGACAAATATGTGTGCCATCAATGAATTTGAAGAGGTAATAGCCTATGAGGATGGATTTAATTTGGGTTTTCGAGGAAAGATAATTGGTGGAGTTAAGTTTGATAGAGTTCTAAATTGTGACTATGGAATCGAAACTTAACCTCGTATGAGATAGGCAACTGATACCATATGAAAAAAGAGGAACAAAAAGTAATTTAGAGAAGAAGGTTTTATTCGTATCACTCTAGCAAACAATACCAGCCTATATATACATAGAGGAATAATAAACTATTTAACAATAATATATTCAAAGTTTAAAGAATAGATAATAAAACTGATAATGTTGCTAAAGAAAAGGAATAATCCCAACAAGATCAAGGTGGTTGAATAATCTTATCAAGTGTGTCACTTTCATGTCTATGTATTGCATTTCTTGGTTTCGATCATTGATATGTAGACAAAAATAAGTTAATTGTGTACCAACTAAATTAGAGCAATCGAATGTCAACCCATTATGAAAAGTAAGTCATGGTAAGCTTTTACAATTTATCGATTACGACATGTATTATGTGATTCTCATTGAATTCATTGATATATTGACATCCGAGATATAATTTGAACTAAATCGAGATGTGCTCTGTCATTTTGAAAGTCGAGCCAAATTCTCAAATATTGTGTTATGACAAGTTATTGATATGCCACAAGTATTAGTAATATGGTAAGTGGTGCATTGTGATTAATTTATTCCAATTGTTACTTTGTCAAGTCTCGGATACAATTGATATGACATAAAAGTCTATATCGGTTGCACGTGTACTGTATAAACTTCAATCTTGGCAAAGTTGGAGGAATGTTGATGATTGATAGAACTTATGTCCCAATAGGATTGGAGGATTGGCCGCATTAATGTAGTATTGTACTATTTGATAGATTTGTAGAGATTTGTGTATCTGTGTCGAAAGAGTACCATCATGCTAATATTGAGTATATTATGATTTACATTGCTTTTGGAAGCATCTACCTTATTGAGGCCTACGTTGCCATTTTTAAGTGATGATCGTGTTAGAATATTGCCATCCAATAACATTATATGTTAAGATTACCTTATTAAGTTATATAAGCTTATATTGTTTGTATAATTGTATCACATGGCATCAATTTCCATAGCCTTGATCAGGATTGTATTTAGAGGATCACATGTAACAACCTAATTCGGTACAAATAATTCGATTCGATCCAAGTGGTTACATTCGGATCACAAGAGCGACCCACAAATACAAATCCAAGTAAATTAAAATTTTGTTAAACAATTCAGAACTATAAAATCCAATCCAATTAAAAATATATTTAAATACAACATTTACAAATGATCCAAAACTAAAATTCAGACTCAAATATACAGACGAGGTATTATGATGTACATTTCCACTAAATACACAAGTATTGTACTCTGCAAGCGATGCTTCTAGAACTCTCGAATATGATGTCGATGTTCCAAGCTGTTCAAACCTACCAACCCGCGATTGTGGATAGTTCGAATAATGAGCTTAAGAGCCAAGTAATACATTACTACTAAAATGAATAAATATAAAGCAAGTTAGTATGAAGACATGATATAAACAAAGCATAATATCATGCAAAATAATTAAATCATTCAAAGCTAGAAAGACATAATCGAACTCTAATCAATCCATACATAAATCTTAAACAAACACAAATCATCGAAAGCAAAACATACATGAATCACAAGTTTAATCGTAGAATATCTGAATCGCAGAATGTCGGCGCTAGTGTGCTACGACTAAATCACAAAATATATAGCAATAAATGCACATGTGCCATCATCAGTCAACCGAAACAATGTATATATATAAAAGAGAACATCGTTGCACATGCATCGAATCAAAATCGCGTTTTTATCATTGGTGGTGTTGGATCTCGATGAAGAGCGGTAATACGGTGCTATATTGAAATTTCAAAAATCTCCTCTTCATTTCGACAAGCGACGATGTTAATGGCGACAATAAGACCATCGGTCGACTCGAGATGACTTGCTGGAGTGATGGCATCAGCGTTGTCAACCACGACGACCTAGATAATGATAAATCAGAGCTTGGAGATTATCTTTCTAATATTCTCTCCTATTTTCCTATCTTTTCTTTTTATTTTCTGCCCAAAAGCACACAACTCCTTCTAATATATTGAATTCAAAAACAAAAATGGGCAGATTAACCCAAGGCTCTCAAAATTTTCTAGAGTTTACACTTAAGGCATCTAACTTTAACTCGTTTACATTTTGCTCACTAATTTCCTTAAAATTGAGCTTCCAAGTTCTAAATTCTTTCAATTTAGTCTCAACTTCAACATACCCAAAAGATGAATATAAGACCCGAAGTACTAACCCGAAAACCATGTTGTTACATCACAAGTTACTCTCGATCTTTTGTCAAAGTAAATACACTTTTGCTAAACTCATAGTATGATGGCCATATATATATTGTTTTGAGTAGCCTTGGGGTATGTTGAATGTAAACTTAATGTTTGTAAACTTTTTATACTTGTTGCTTGGTTTTGTGATTTCTTGATGTATAATATATTATGCATAGCAAGGACAAGTTGAAGTCTCGATAAATAGGGCATTATATGTTAAGCGTGAATGATGCATTTGGCCCAAGGTAAGTATCCTTTAGAAGTGGAATTGAGAAAGATTAGAGCAAATCTAATATGCTATGTGAATATGTGGTGAGAGTTGGTTTTGACATGTCTCTAGGTGTATATTGGATGCCTTTGAATATGGCTTAAGTTGTAGGTTGATTTGCTAATGTTCAAAGGGTTTTGAGCATCTTTCAAAGAGTATTTTGGCATTTTGGTACAAATGGTACCGATATTGGCCAAGTGGTATCAATACCAAATCAGTATGAGGTATTAATACTTCCTGGAGAGTATCAATACTATCCAAAGCAAATTGAAACATCTGAGCCAATATCTATATATGAACTAAGTGCCGGTAGTCCCCTATATTGATGACTGGTTTGGTATCGATACTTCTCTCGAGTATCGATACTGAATTTAATTAACAAACGTTGAAGGTTTTGGTACCAATACTTAACATGTGCATTGACACTGAAGGAGTTGAGTACCGATATGCAATACTGAGTACTAATACCCAAGGTATATAATATTGTACCCCTTATATAGAATTGATAAATTTTACATTATCATTGCATATTTGTATGATTTATGTTTATGGCCTTCAACATCGAATACCTTATAGATTAGCCAGTAAAATCATAACATTGACTAATTGACTATCCGGTAATCCAAATTAGAGCCATTAACGTCATCGACTCAATTTTGGTCAATCAATGTGACATTGTCAATTCGGTTTCTAACTAAGTCAGGTTGAAATGTTACAAAATTCAATTGTGATGGATCCTTAAATGGTAATCCAAGAATGAAAGAAGTTGATACAATCATTAGAGTCTTTAACGGGATTTGACAATACAACTCCTATCGCTTTATAAGAAGAAAAACAAACATTGTGTTGAGCTTTGAGCACTTAGAGATGGGTTTACCTTAGCCAAGAACCTTGTCTTCTGAAGTTAACATGTTGAATTGGATGCTACCGTAGTGATCAAATTAATTTCGACTTATGTCATCTTTAACATGTTGCTTCAATTTCTCATTATTGATTGAAAGACATTAATAAATAGCTTCCATGGAAGTAAGTTTGAGCATGTCATTATAAATGTAAACAAACATGTGTTATTATTAATTTCCTCGCTAACCAAGGCAACAACCTTGGCACATTTCATTTGCAAGCTATTAAGGATGATGTTATCAATATTTGTAATATTTCCTCTATTTTCTCTAATGTCTTTGTTATTATGTATGGAGCTCCAGTTACATTTAGGTCTTTATTAGTGACAAAATTCAAAATAATTTTAAGAATCATTTACATTTTTTTAAGTTGGACAACAATTAATTATTTTTTGAAATGATTGAAGTAAAGTTTACCATTGTCTCAATTTAGAAATTTTCATTTTTTTATTTTTTGTAGGGGCCATGCTCACACTAGTCCCCAAGAGGTCCCACCTCTATTCATTACTATAACCCCTTGACCTGGTCTAGACGCCAGATCGAACCGAGCGAGCTATATTGGGTTTGCCGAAACAAACCTAAAACGATTTACTTAGAATTGGGTCCATTTTTTCTTTATCTTGTCTAGATGCATATATAATCCCTAAGGTGAGCATGATGACATCGAATAAACTCTCATTCTAATCGGGCGTCGGATTTACATCCAATTGAGCATATTAGCAAATTAGGGACTAATTTGAAAATCTGGAAAATTGAGAGGACTTACTTAAATATGAAGTTACCAAACCTTAATTAGTCAGGTTATATGCATTCTAGTCAAAATTTAGCTCAAAAAAATCATCCAATCTCATTTAATTAGCAATCATACAAAACAAGGACCAAATTGAAAGAATCATAACACAACATGGATCTATATGAAATTAAAAGCGCCATTCTGAAATTAAACAATATTTAGACCCACATGCAAATTTTCAGCTCAAAAGAACTCCTACAACACATTAAATTGATAAACTTATGCTATAGGATCAAAATATAACATTTCAAACTATTTTCAACTTTGCAGAACCATCATCACAAAAGGTTTCAAAACCTCTCTCAAAGCTTTCGAAACCTTCATTCCATTAGCCAAAATTGGCCACCTAGTTTCGAAACCTTGAGGCTGGTTTCGATACCAGCTTAAACAAGTTTTGAAACTTGTTCATATGGTTTCGAAACTTACCTACAGATTTGCAGAAAATTTATATTCGTGACACTTTAGAACCTCCCTAAACAAATTTGAATTGTCCCCTAACACTCTAAATGACAAAACAACATGCTTCAAACATCATAAAAACATCATACCAACAAAAGAAAATCCAAAATACCACTAAAATATGGAAGCATAGACATCATGGCAACAAAGGTAACCAACAAGGTAAACCTATAGGCATGATGTCTACCCAACATGCTTAAAATTCCCAAAAGCAATCAAACCGGTGAAGGTTTACCTCAATAAACCAGTGAAGGTTTACCTTAATAAACGACCCTATTTTTTTTCTTTTTTATCTTTTCTAGATGCTCTTAATTAATCCTAAGGTGATCATGCTCACATCGAGTTATGTTACGACTCGTACGAGGTTAATTGGACATCCGATTCATTACAAGTGTGTTTTAGGGACCATTTTGTAAAAAACATAAAAATACAGGGACTTAATCCAAATTAATATTACCAATCCTTAATTAGTCTCATTTCATGCTTACATGTCAAAAACTAGCTTAAAACAACATTTAAATCTCAACCAATTGCATGGTTAACATTCAGGAACTGAAATGTATCAAAAGTAAACTTGTAGATTCCAAAAACTAACAAAAACGGCTGGGCGTATCGATACACCAAGGCCCGTATCGATACATGTTTTTCCAGTGAGTATCCTCTATTTCAAAGTCCACAAACTCGTACCGATACACCCTCACGTATTGAAACGCATAGCCTAAATTAAGGAGGCTGTACCAAAATGGCTCAGCCCGTATCGAAACGCCTGGGCTATTTCAGGCATACCGTACCGGTACGCTAGCCCGCATTTCGGTACGCCTTAGGCTCATTTTAGTTGCATTATTAGGCATTCATGCATGTTTTCATTGTTTCCTTTGCGGTGGTGTTTGATTTCATGTTTTAGTGAGTTTTGGTGGAAACGAGGTACTGCTGGACTATTTTGTGCATGTGCAGGTCATGCCCGGGAAAGAATATTGATGCCGAGGCAACTAAGAATGAGGTGAAGTGGTAGCCGAAGTGATGACCGAAAAATTCTGACTTGATGGAGGTGGTTGACACGAAGATTTGAAGTTGGAAGTCCATGAAGAGGTCAAAAGGAGATTAAATCCCAAGAAAATAGGAGGAGTTTTAGTTGGAATAAAATTAAAAGAGATTTAATATTTCTTTTATTCAATTTAAATCCAACTTAACTTCCTCCTCAAGAAAGACTTTGACCTAGCCATCTCCTATATAAAGAACCCCTAGCCACCTATTTCAACAAGCATAAGAGGGGAAATAAATCGGTCAAGAGAGAGTTCAAGAAGGGGTTGTCGAAATCTTAATCTTTTCTTCTTTGTTTTCGGTTTTGTTTATGTTGGGGATCAATTACATTGAGTTTATTTTAAACCCATCCATGAACTAAACTTATTTGGCTTGGGTTATTGTGTTTTTTAGGTTGTGAGAACGATTGTATTTTGTCTAGGTTTTTGAGTTTGCAATTTTAATTCAAGGTTTGTTCATTCTTGGTTTTTAAATCTTGTTTGCGAGTGAATTGTGAGAGGATCTCGTGAAACTATCTTTTTATCTAGTATCGAGAGAGTTAGATTCATGAAACGAATGAACATGGTCTTTATTCATTCTATCAATGGTGAAGACTACTTCAGCTTAGGGATAAGTCACGAATTTCAACGGCTAAAAGGAGCGCAAGGTCGGTTGTTGTCCACCCTTGGTTCACGCTGGGAGGTATTATCAAGGCTTGCACAATTAACTAGTATTTCGACTTAGGGATAAGAAGAAATCATTGAAGAACGCTTCGCCGAACCTTGAAGGTTGGTGAACGTTGCCCGGGCAAGCACGTCGTTTCCATATTCCCCAGGCATCCGCTTCGAGTATTGCCCATGTAATCACTCAGTTTCTTCATTGCCCAAGCACCGACTTCACTCATTTCCCTGACATTAGCTTCATTCCTTCAATGCCCTGGCATCGGTTTAGCCCATTGCCCTGGCAATATGATTGCTGCCACGGCCCAAGCAATTGAGTCGTTTTTGCACTTAAATATCAAAATGATCCATTCAATTATCACTCCTCAAACTCACGATAACATGGCCTATTCTCTCTTATTTGATCTCTTCTATCTTTTACTTTTATTGTTCTTTAGTTTACTTGTTAATTAGAACTCTTACAATCACCTTTCTGTGTCTTTATTTTTCAGTGTAAGAAAGTAGATTCCCGAAGTAGCACCAATCTCTATGGACACGATACTCGATACTCAGATCACTTTATTACTTTCGACATGTATACTTCCACCGATTGCAAAGCACTTATTACGCGCAACGATAATAAACAATGACAAACTTACCTCCCAACTATCACAAGCCTGGCTCTGATACCATCAAATGTAACCTCTTAGACCTGGTCTAACCATTTTACCGACTCGAGTGAGTTACACGGGGAATATTAAAATAAGTCGGTAAAGGTTTACCTCAATAAACGAACCTATTTTTTTTTCATTTTATCTTTTCTAGATGCTCTTAATTAATCCTAAGGTGATCATGCTCACATCGGGTAATGTTACGACTCGTACGAGGTCAATTGGACATCCGATTCATTACAAGTGCGTTTTAGGGTCCATTTTGTAAAAACAACAAAAATATAGGGACTTAAGCCAAATTAAGATTACTAATCTTTAATTAGTCTCATTTCATGCTTACTTGTCAAAAACAAGCTTAAAACAACATTCCAAACTCAATCAATTGCATGCTTAACATTCAAGGACCAAAATGTATCAAAAGTAAACTTGTAGATTCCAAAAACTAACAAAAACAGTTGGGGCGTTTCAAAACGCATAGCCTAATTTAAGTAGGCCGTACCGAAACAGCTCAACCTGTATAAAAATGCCTGGGCTATTTCAGGCATACCGTACCGGTACGCTAGCTTGCGTTTCGGTACGCCTGGGCCTGTAATGGCATTTTCCTC
This sequence comes from Hibiscus trionum, assembly GCA_030270665.1. Taxonomy (NCBI): domain Eukaryota; kingdom Viridiplantae; phylum Streptophyta; class Magnoliopsida; order Malvales; family Malvaceae; genus Hibiscus; species Hibiscus trionum. The sequence continues at coordinate 3,330,583 of BSYR01000037.1, forward strand.
AACTTTTACACACTAGAAACCATCCAAAACCAATCTAACATGCTTCCAACCTAAGCACACAAACTTGAGGTATAAATCCAAAAGTGTTTAACACCAAAGAAAGCATTGAACATAAACGTGATCATATATGACAATCTATAGGCATGCTTCCTAAGAAAACATCCACATAAAGTTCAAAATGAAATCCAAGCCAAATACCAACATATAAAGGCCATTTACAAATCCAAAACAACATTATAAGCTTGCTCAAAACAGAGAGTTCAACAAACACACTCTCAAATCAACAATGAACCCCATTTCCTTTATTACTAAAAGTCTAGTTTGAAACCATACTTTCAATGAACGAAGCCCTTGGATCCTTCTTGCTCACTTGCTGCCTCTACTCCTTTAGTTATCTGCATTCATGGAAAAAGAGAGCGTAAGCACACTAGGCTTAGTGAGGAGTTCCCAAAACAAAACACCATTAATGCAATTTGAAAACATTTTCTCAAAACCATTGAAAATCTCATTTCAAACCACTTGTAAAACATCATGCCTTGAATACCATGCACTTAAACCTTTCTAAAACCAACATATTATGTACAATTACGTAGCCAAAGTTGAGCAAGGTTATCGATACCCTTCCCTGAGTATCGGTATGGATGTACAATCATGTACAGGGGTATCGATACACTTCCCCCGTGTATCGATACACCCTACAAAGTTTGCACAGGCGTATCAATACACATGTGCCCATATCAATACACCTGCACCATTTTAGCTTAAGGGTATCGATACACTTCCCCCGTGTATCGATACACCCTTCAAAGTTTGCACAGGCGTATCAATACACCTGATGCCCATATCAATACATTTGTACCATTTTAGCTTAAGGGTATCGATACACTTGACCGAGTATGGATACCCATACCAGAAATACTCAAGAAATAGCCTCAAAAATGCATCATACATCATCCATTCACACCCAAAACTCATAGACATGCTTATATCATCATGTCTAACATATTTTCATAAAAAACTAGCCACATTGCAAGCATTAGTCACAACATCTCATATAACATATGCAACTAGAATGAACATGCCTTTAACCATAAGCCATAGCAAAACTAAAATGCAAAATGAGAATCCAAAGACAACATAATGGTTGTTTACAAGACTCCAAGCACAAACTAAACATGCTCAAGGTGTTTCACATCACCAAACAACTCATGAGTGGAAATCCCTCTCATTGCCTCTTATTACACTAAAGGAAACCACATACTTTGCTTAGCCAAAACACTTGGATATCCTTTGCTTGCTTGTTGCCAAAAATGCTCAATTCTCTGCATTGATGAAACAAATGAGTGTAAGCATAAAGCTTAGTGAGGACCGCTATAAAATCAAAACATTCATCAATGCATTTAAAAAAAACAAATCATCATTCTTTGTAACCACATGCCTTCTTTTAAAACATGCACTTAAAACATCATTTCCCCTTTCAAATCCACATGCTCATAGCATCATTAATTACAACAACAAAAACCTTTGCTCATGCTTAAGCCAATCATCGTATGCATTCTAGCATAAATCTCAAGCATCACATGCTTTCATAAAATAAGCATTCATCATTAGTTCATTATATCATCACCATTATATTGGCTCGCAAGTGATCAATAACAAGAACCATAACGAAACACAACACAATCGACACAATTGGATACGCCGATTACAAGCGTTATCCCACACACTTCATACACACTATCGGCAACACAAGGTGGAGTTTAACGGCACAATCACAACCCCTCAACACCCGTGATGGAGTTTAACGGCACAATCATAACCCCTCAACATCTGTGGTGGAGTTTAACGGCACAATCACAACCCCTCAACATCACTCATATGTAGTTGTATAACCCACTAGCGAGAGTTGAGACACAAAACAAGGCTTACACATGGAAGCTACCTCAACCATTGTAATCACCTTAACCAAGCTCACACACGGGAGCAATCCTCCACCGTTGTGGCGCTTAACCAAGTCCACCCACGAGAGCCATCCTCCATCGTGGTGACGCCAATTCCTCAATCGCTATGGTACTTGGATGGAGTTTACGGCACAATCACAACCCCTCAACATCCAAGGCGACTTTGTTCATGGTGCATCCAATCCTATAGCCGGCTAACTATATCCGGTTAAAGTAACCAAAATCATTTACCATCACTTGCCAATATAATCATCATTAATTCTCTGTTTTACAAGCAAAAACCACAATGCCACTTTCACAAGCATTAACATGCTTAAAACCAATTGCATAAATCATATAAACTCAAGGATCACTTACCATGTGCATCCTTAACAAATGGCATTTAAAACCAGCAAAATCATTGCTCAAAACATGCTTTAAAACAGTAATCAAGCAACATTTAAATCAAGTGCATTTTAAACCAAAACATAGCACAATACGAGAGAGACTTTCGATTTACTTACTCTTGAGCTTAGCTAAGTGTTTCAAACTTACACTAAGCTCCCAAAACCACGTTCAAAACGGTTCAAAGTTGGAAAACCCTTTTCCACTCATCGATACGCGAAACTTCACTTGCCAACGCGAAGATCACTCGTCCGAAGCTTCCAAAAATGATTCGCTTTCTTCCGGATCAAGACCCCCTATTTTTAGAGCATCAAAAACAGAGATCCAATGCATTAAAATGCATTCCAACACCAGCAACTAAACACAAACTCGTTGCCCAGCAAATCTACATCAATTTACCCATCTAAAACAACTGAAAACTCATTCGATTGCCTCCTAAACCAAGCCCAACCAACAATCATCACTTCCAACCATTAATATACATCAAATCACACCTAAAAACAACCTAAACCCTTCCTTATACCTCCAGCAATCATTTAACCATCAAATCACTTCAAAAACTCAACTAAAACTATCATAAAACTCAATGATCTCAAGGATTTCGGGATCTATATCATTAAAACACTTTTGCAACAACATAATCTCAATTAGAATCCATCTAAAACAGAGCTTAACATTAACACTCCGAAAATCAAGAATTACACCTTAGTTTTGCAAGATTTTGATCTTAAATCAAAACTATAATCAAAACTCAGCTAAAAACAACAATTGAGAGTCAATAATCTTAGGAATTTCAATAAAGAACCTTGATTAGAGGTTGAGAATGGGATGTACCTCCAATCCTTGCTTTCCTCATTGATTGACAAGTTTTTCCTTCACAAATCTTGAAGGAATTGAAGAGGATTCTTTAAAATGGTTGTGAGATCAAAGTGAGAGTGTTTGGGAGAAAAGAATTCTGGAGAAAAGTCTTTTAGAAAGTGTTTTTGCTAAAATGATGATCGAAAAGTTAGTTACGTAAAATGAAACTTCTCAATTTACTATTTATTAATTAAATAAAATAAAATCCATTTTTAATCAATTATTTTAAAATTCACTTAAATCACATGTCAAATTGAGGAAAGGCTAAATTGCACAAAAGCTCCCTAAGGATTCTAAGATTTTAACTCTCCTTTTGAAAATTGCATTTATCCACAGTTCTAAAACTTTACATTTTGGTCACTACCCAAAATGTACCACTTCCAAAACCCATTTTGTAAAATTGATTTGACTAAACTCTTAAATATGATTTTATAGGATTTTAGAAATTTTTTCATATTTTTATCCTATCCCGAACCTTGATTTCTTTGAATCACCTAATACGATTCAACTGTTTCCAAATGGTTCACTTAACCCAATTCGATGTCTAAAACAACTAGGCCCAAAATCGGGGCGTTACACCAAAACCCAAACCTTTTTGTTTACAAAAACACATCGGATACACAGATTTCCCAAGTGGTTCCTTCGACCACTTACACATACATCCTCGAACCGGAGCATGGTACTACTACCCCTTAACGATTATGATGTATAAATCCTCCAGCGAGAGATTTCTAAGCAATTACCCCTCGGCCACTACGGTTCCCATGGTGGAGCAACCCCTCGACACACATGAGGCGACTTATTATAGTGCACTTTAAACCCTATGGCTAGCCAACTATATCCGATAACTTTTAGCCATTGCCACTTGCCAATATACTCAATTAAAGCATGCTACCTCAGTGTTTTACATATGCATCAATCAAACCAATTTCTAATACATTAAACCATGTCTTTAAGAATTCTATAAATCCTTTCGCAAACCATTTTTCATACTCATAAATCATCAATATATGATCATTTGCAAAATCTTTCATTGCTAAAACATGCATATAATAGTAGGTAATCAAAACCATTAACAAGAGCATGATAATGTATTTTACAAAACCAAAAACGAGAGCGAGAACGTCCAATACTTACTTTCGAGCTTAGACAAGCTTTTTAAGCTTCATCTAAAATCCCAAAATCACTTTCGACCCTTTTAAAGCTTTAAATCTCGTTTCCACTCACCGACAACACAATGTTCCACTTGCATATGCGAAATCAAGCGTCTAAAGCTTCCGAAACCTCGTCAATTTTTGTAGGATCAATCTCCCTAATTTTATCCACACAAAAACAAAGGATAAATGCATCATTATGCATCCATAATCCCAACAACATGAATTCCCAACTTCGCCTCACTAAAAATCATCAAACACCTTGAAGCTAAAACCATTAACAAGAGCATGCGAATGTATTTTACAAAACTGAAAACGAGAGTGAGAATGTCCAATACTTACTTTCAAGCTTAGACAAGCGTTTCAAGCTTCATCTACACTCCCAAAATCACTTTCAACCCTTTTAAAGCTTTAAATCTCGTTTCCACTCACCGGCGACACAATGCTCCACTTGCAGATGCGAAATCAAGCGTATGAAGCTTCCGAAACTTTGCCAATTGATGTAGGATCAATCTCCCTTGTTTTATCCACACACAAAACAGAGGATAAATGCATCATTATGCATCCATAATCCCAGCAACATGAACTCCCAACTTCGCCTCACTAAAAATCAACAAACGCCTTCCAAAACAACTGAAAATATCACCAAACTCAACCTAAACAAATCTAATCTACAACCTATCGATTTGAACATCTTAACAACATCAATTTACATCTAAAAACACTTACATAACCCCTAATACATCCAGCAACCTTTTAACACCAAAAACACCTCAAAATCTAACTATTCACAACCTAGAAAATTAGCAATTCAATTAGTTTCGGGATTTCTTTTATAAACCTTTTCTCATAACACTATAATACACTCTAGATGTGATCTAAATCAATCAAGACCACCAAAAATCAGATTCATAACAAAGAATCATCTATTTCTTATTGAAACCCACTTTAAACCTTTTAATCTTAATTTAATCATCAATACATATAAAAAAAATCGATTGCAAATGATCAAGAACTTGGGAATTTCAGTAAAGAACCTTTGATTACATGAGAGAAACGAATATCACCTCTGAGAAACGAATATATATATATATATGTATATAATTACTTATTAAAAAATTTTAACTCAAAATTTAGAAGGCAACCTATTTTTTTCTAATATTTAAACTTATAAGGACTAGGGTCGACTATTAGGGGGAGAACCATGAGCGACTGCTCAGGGGCCCCTGAAAATTAATTATTCGTATTTTCTAAATTTTATTTTTTAATTTATCAAATGAATATATTAATCTAACACTAAAATTCAATTCTCTTTCTCAAATCTCAAGCTTTAACTTTTTTTTTTCAAATTTAGTTCCCTCCTTATTCTTCTCCAATCTAACAATAAAAATAAATGATACAATATTCTTCAATTTTTTTTGTATTTATTGTTCAAAATCAAACTCCATATCATACTCACAATTCAATTCCTTCAATTTTTCTTAACAAAACAAAGAAAATAATGTGTTTGACAAAGTATAATCATGTTTCTATGGTTTAATAATGAAATATTAAAATAATTATTCAAAATAATGAGATATGTTTTCGCTTTATAGGGGTCCATTTTTTTAATTTTCGCTTGGGGCCCCGAAAATGTCCGAGACAACCTTGATAAAGACGTAAATTGTTATTAGACTAAAAGTTTGAGAACACGGCTCATCATTCTTTGATTCAGCCCTACTTGATTAAATATTTAACAAGTTATTATATTTTTTTAATTTAAATACTCATTTTTACAAGGGCCAACATACTATTAGACCAAAATTTATCTAATATATAAAATTTTTAGTAGGGGTCGAGGCCCCTTTGAGCCTCAACATAGCCCTGCCACTAATCACCTCTAATAGTTGACTTCCCCTTTAATTGGCATGACTTGAGTAAAATCTCCAAGAAAACAAGCAAGGTTTGTTGTAGAAATCAAAGAAATTAATTGAGGAATCAAAACGAAAACAAAAAGAGTTAATTCCTTGTCATTTTAGAGTAAGATAAGTAGTTTGCCTGCTAATGAAGGTGAGAGAAAAGTTGAAAGGAAAAGTGGTTACGTGAGAAAAGTGAATTAACTATTAAAACCAATTTAATTAAATTTATTTTATTTTTATTTAATAACCATTTAAAATAGCCTAAATCAATGGAAAACTTTGATTAAAAATATTGTTAAATTAGCTCCTTAAAGATTCTAAGTTTTGATCCTTTTACAATTTAGTCACAAAAATTGTTTTGAAAATTTTACATTTTAGTCACCAAACCAAAAATGTCATTTAATCCAAATTTATTTTATCAAATTGAGTTTACAAAAACTCTCAATATATTCATTAAACATTTTAGACCATTTTTTCATATTTTATTTTAGCCAAAAACAATTTATTGTAAATTAATTCCCTAAACTAGTTAGATCTGACTAAACCGGTTCACCCGAACCGTCTAATCTATCTAGCTAACATCTAGGCCCAAATTTGGGGTGTTACAATTAAGTTTAAACCTCCATATTATCATTTACGCTAATTGGTTAAACTATATTAGAAGTCTTTTTCTATACCTAAAAGTTCATTTTAGTCACTTTACTATAAAAAAGAACATTTTAGTCCATGTTCATTTTAGCATCTCCACTACCAAAACGGACATTTTAGTCATTCTATCTTTGAAATGAGAATATTTTGTTTTAAAATTTTAAAGTTATAGTTACTTGGTTTAAATATTTTTCTTTAAATACCCTTTAAAAATCCATCAATTTTAAAATTGAGCAAATCGATCCCTCTTAAAAAAAGTGTAAATTATTCAATGTATATTTTGAAAGTGAGTAAATAAGAGCAAATTATGATGGTGACGACATTTTTCTTTAGTACACGACGCATGTCCAACTATAATTGGATAATTCTTTAAATAATAACAACGAAAAAAATTTATATCATTTTATAATATGTTTTCATAATTTTGAAAGATTTATTAAAATTTTAAATGTTTTTATGATTTATACATCATTATTTTCAATTAAACTCTTACTCTCACTTGAGCTACACAAATTTTAAGAAAAATCAATGTACATTTTTTATGTTTTCGTGGATGCCAAACATTCTCTCTCTTTTAGGTTTTTCTCCTGCTTCTCTCTAGACAGTTTTAAGATTTCTTTAAGCCTCTTAGGTGGCACCGCTGCATGCTCTAAGCGGTCGCCACCCCCTCCGCTTCTCCCTCTTTTTTATTTCTTTCCCCTTATTGTTTTACCTTTCCTTTTTCCTCTTTTGTTTTACGGTGCTTTGGTTCACCCCTTATGCTGCTCGTTGAAGGTTCCTCCCCTGGTGTTCATGGCCTGTTTGGGCCCCTTTTTGTGAGGGGGTTTTTGGATCACGAACAAGAAGAGTTCCACCTCTTGTTCTTCATCTTTCGACATCTCCTTGTTGGTGGTTTGGGCTTTTGCTTTTCCCACCGGCGGATGATCCGGGATAGGTGCTCTGGCTCTGTCTTTTTTGTTGCTTTCCTTCAGTCATCAACGAGCTTAAGATATAGACGCAATATTACTGTTGGTTTCTCGCTGCATTTCCTTCATCGTTTATATGCTTTTGTGACAACAGAAATGTTCATGCAGATTGAAGAATGGTTGCTCGCTTTGGTTCTCCCTTGGTCTCTCTCGTCGAATATTCTTTCTCCTGTCAATCTAGGGTGTTGTGATGTTTTTTCGCTTTGCTACATTTGTGCGTTCATGCTCATCTGTTTCTTCTTATTTTTTATTTTGCCTCTGGTCCTCTATAGCGTTGTTTTTCTTTATGTTTTTGTTTGTGTTTTTGTTGTTGTGATTCTCTTCTCCTCCACTATTTTCTACTATTGGTATTTCTATTTTTGTTCTATGTTTATTGTTAATGAAACTGAGGCTTGTTAAAAAAAGAATATGAATTAATTTTTGAATTCAAATTTTCATAAGTATTTGACAACATTAAGTAAAGATTCATAAAAAGTGTTTCAAGAGATTTTAATTTACTCAGGTTTAAAATTGAGAAGGACCAAATTTTAAAAAAAAACTAATAACAATTTTACCATTTTGGATCAAATATAATGAAGGACTAAAATAAGTTATAAGTATAGTGCAAAGAAGTATTCATTTTTATCTTAGAAAGACTAAAAATATTAAATATATGTCATGTTTCGTAAACAGTTTTTTGAGCCAAAATTAGAGATTTGAATCATTTTTAGAGATTTGACTAGTCAAATCCGCTGATTTAGATATTTGGTAAATAGATGATTGTAATAGCGGGTTAGGGTGAAACCTCTCGATTTGAAAAAGTATCTTTTAGGAGCTTTTTAAATTAGAAACTTAGATAAAACAATTGCAAAGATTCTTTTGTTCTTGATAATTACATAAATTTGAATAACTAATAAAATTTAAAAAAAAATCATAAATAAGAAGTTAATATATATTTCTAAATTTAATAATTAATAAATATATATTTAAAATATAATTTTATAAATAAGAAATTAATATATACATCTAACTTTAATAATTATTAAAATTACATTAAAAAGATAATTTTATAAATAAGAAATTAATATATACATCATTCATATATGCTTTGTAATGATATTAAAAAATATTTTTCAAACAAGTGTTGAATATAATATGTCCTTGCATGTCATTTTGCTTGTTCAACTAGTCAAACAACTATCGGTTAATTTTACCAAATACTTTTATAGAATCAACTAATGTTATTCGCTATCAACTAATGTAATCCATTATTCTCTATTCGATATCAGCTATCTGCTAATTGCTAAACAATACTATAGTAAACAGGGTGTTCGAATATAGAGAAAACTAAAGAACGACTTTAAAATAAACTCAGAAAACCAGCTTACCTTTCATTAAACAAGATGTATCTATTTATACAAGAGTGACTAGGGTAGTTTCCTTAACAGTTGTTTATAACAGAATAACAGCTTTACAAAGCTTTACAACAGAAATTTAATGACTCTTTCTTGATCTTCTAGGACTTTACTTTACATACATATGAATGTCTAACATACTTATATCTTCCTTTATGCTCATTTGTTTGTAATGTCTAATACTCACCCAAGCTTCTTCTATTCTTTTGATTTTTGAAACACAACAATATAAGCACTTTGTAGACTTAGTTCTTCAGGAGAAAAAACTTTCAAACGTTATTTGAGACGCACAAAAAATACAGCAGACAAAGGTTTGGTTAGAATGTCTGCCACCTGATATATTGCTGGAACATAATTGATTTGAAAAGAGCCTTCTGCAATTTTTCCCTCACAAAACACAAGTCAAGCTTTACATGTTTGAGTTTTGTATGTTGCACTGGATTTGCAGAGTGTGCAATTACACTTGTATTATCAAACCAAAACACAGGTGTAGAGGTGAGAGAAAGCTCAAGTTCTGTAAGAAGAGACTTAACCCACATGGCTTCACACATTGTATTTGCTAGACTCTTAAACTATGCTTCAGTTGAAGAGCGGGACACAACTCCTTACTTTTCTGGAGCTCCAAGCCATAAGATTACCCCCAAGATATATGCAATGACCTGCTATTGAACGCCTATCATCTGGACTTGTTCCCCAATCCGAATCTGAGTACCCAACTAAAGTAGTGAGAGCTGGTGACATACTGAAAAATAACTCATGATTTATAATGCCTTTGAGATATTTGACGATTCTTCTAACGGCCTTCCAATGCTTTTCTAAGGTAGATTGCATGTACTTGTTGACTTTATTCACAGCAAATTGCACATCTTGTCGTGTTGTGCATACGTGTTGTAGTGTACCTACAATCTATCTGTACTAAGTTTTATCTGCACATGGACTCCCACCAGTAGCAGACAAATGTGGTGTAGTTATCATAGGAGTAGGATTCAGATTAGCACCTAACATCTTCATCTACTCAAGAAGCTTTAGAATGTGCTTCTTATGGCTTAGGATTATACCTTTTTCAACACATTGAACATTCATGCCTAGAAAAAATTTCAAGTTTCCTAGATCTTTGAGAGAAAAGATGTATTAATTTCCTTTATGATTGAGTTAACTTCTGTTGCATTCTCCCCTGTAATTACAACATCATCAACATATACCATGATGTATATTTTGTGACCATCTGATCCCCAAAAGTATAATAAAGCATCTGCTAATAATTCCTTGAACTTGAGATTATCTACAAGATAGGCTTGAAGCTTTTCAAACCAAGTACTTGGGGCCTGTTTAAGTCTATAAAGTGATTTCTTCAAACGACAAACCAACTTACTCCTATCACTAGCTTGTTTTTCAAAGCCAGGGGGTTGCACCATGTAAACTATTTCTACAAGATCCCCATTTAAGAAAGCATTATCGACATCAATTTAACGTAATACCCAGCCTTTACTAAGAGCTAAACTTAACAAAATTTTAACAGTAATAGGTTTAACCACAGGACTATAAGTTTCACTGTATTCAAACCCTACTTTTTGAGAATATCCTTTGGCCACTAATCTGGCTTTGTACCTAGCAACACTTTCGTCTGGATACTTCTTAACCTTAAATAGCCATTTGCAGCCTATGGGAACTCTATCATGGGGCAAATCGACCAACTCTCACGTGTCTTTACTAACAAGAGCTCCAAATTCTTTTTCCACTGCTACTATCCATTTTTCTTCTTTTAAAGCCTGATAGACATCCGATGGTTCCATAGCAATATTTGAAACTTCAACACTAAACACCTTGGGTTTAAATACTCATGTTTTCGACCTTGTAGTCATATGATGTGTATTCTTTAAGATATTGTCACCAAAAGAAGAACTTGAGGCATTCTGATCATTATTTGAAGTAGAGCCTTATGTGCCCAGGGAAGAAGCATGTGAATCCGCTGGATGAACTAAATTATCAAGCTGAACTTTTGAATTATCCACTGGATTGATTGTTGAAATAGAGTGGGGGACTGGTTCTTGGGCCTCACTATGCTCAAGTGAAGAAATGACTAGTTGGGATTCTTTTTCCATTGGACAAACTGATGCATTAAGTTGAGCCTCTACATTATCCTCAGGATTGAGTGAGTGAGGGTCTGGTTCTTGGGCCTCATTATGCTCTGGTGAAGGAATGATTGGTTGAAATTCAGTTTCCACTAGATAAACTGATGTTTGAGCCCCTGTATTATCTTCAGGATTGAGTGGTGAAGCTTGAACCTCTGAAATATCTATAGGTGAGCTTTCTGTGTTATGGACTGGACTAAAAGAAAAGGTGCCTAATTCTATCTTGACCAAAGTCTCTGACTCGTGCCTTGAACCTGACACCCTAGGGCTACAAACACATGCACCATCTTCTGACTCTTGTAGCCTCTCAATGGAACTTTATGAGCCATTAGATGGAGTAGACAAAGCTGGGCATGCACGTTTTGATAAAAGCCTTGGATTGTAGAACTTTGTGATAGTAGTAACTCCACCTTCATTCTTACTGGATGCTTCAGTCTTATCTGCAAAAGGAAACTTGTTTTCATTAAATTGCACATGCCTTGAAACAACAAGCTTACCATCGTTGCCGAGACACTTGTATCCCTTCTGATGCACACTGTAACCTAGAAAAATTCAAGCTTGGGACATGTACTGCAACTTATAACGATTGTAAGGCCGTGTCAATGGAAAACATTGACAGCAATTTTTTTTAAACTATTGTAATCTGGTTTTTCCTTAAAATGTTTTTCATAAGGACTTCTCCCCAACAAAACTCCAGTTGGCATTCTATTAATCAAATGAACAGTTGTATAGAAAGCATCAGACCAGAACTTGAAAGGAACCGAAGCTTGAGCCATTAAGGTAAGACCAACCTTAACGATATGTCTATGTTTACGCTCTACAATTTCAATTTGCTCAGAAGTGTATGGACAAGTATTTCGTAAAACAACTCCATTTTGATTTATATATGTCAACAAAGGTTTAAACTCAGATCCACAATCAGTTTGAATAGTTTTAAGCTTACAATTAAACCGTCTTTCATCCATCTTATGAAAGGAAACAACAATGTTATAAACATCAGACTTATGATGCAAGAAATATATCCAGGTATATCGAGTACACGCATCGACAAAACTAATGTAATATGAGAAATTATTAGAAACTAAAGGAGTAGGCCCCCATAGATCTATTTGAACCAATTCCAAAGGTTGATCATAAGAAGTTAAAGAACGTTGAAACGCAAGCTTATGACCTTTACCAAGACGACATGCTTCACACAAAAAATTATTTTATTATCAGAAGAAATATTATAGGATTTCAACACTTTGCTTAAAGTTGCACTAGAGGGATGTCCTAGCCTCATGTTCCAAGCTTCTAAAGAAATATCAGAAACAAGATTACATACATGCACTATTTTATCCATATCAGAAGAAGAAGTGATATACCCTAAACAACTAACAGAGTAAGCAGAATTTGAGACAAAAGCAGACTCATCAGAATCTAAACAGCAATCAGTAGCAAAAGAATTTGAGGCAAAAGCAGATTCATCAGAATTTAAACAACAATCAGCAGAAGAAGCAGAAGCATGATTCAAGCCCTCAAAGGATGTAAGTTTGTACAACCATTCATTTTCCAAACCATGCAGAATCGCCTGATGGGTTGCTAGATCCTTCACAACACAAAAGCTTGGATAAAATTCAATGGATACGTTGTTATCTTTAGTAGACCCTGAAACTGAAAGCAAATTTTTCTTAATCGTAGGTACATGTAATAAATTATTTAACATCAAAGATCGAGACTGAGAATTTAAAGAAGCCTTACCAATTTTAGAAATAGGGACAACCATTCCATTGGCTACAGACATTTTACTAGACTCAAAATAAGGAGAAGAATGAGTAATCATACCTGTATCAGGATTCAAATGAGTTGTTGCCCCTGAGTCTGAATACCAGACAATATCCCCATACCCATTAACAACTCCATCTGCAGAACCCAACTCAGTGCTTACCATATGAACTGAATCATCATTTTGGGCATCAAATTGTTCTTCCATTGCTTCACCAGACACAAAACAATGGTTCACAGACGAATTACCAATACCCTCATACATTTGATCGAACCGATAATAACATCGGGTAGCCAAATGACCAATTTTGCCGCATATCTGGCATTGAATTCGTGACCTTTCTCCAAAGTAACGACCTTCATGTCCTCGAAACAAACCACCACGATTCACTTGAAAGATAGGAAAGCTTTTAGGGGAACAAAATGCTTGATCTTGGAAATTTCTTTGCACAAAACCCTAACCTTAAAAGTTTCTCTACACAAAGCACTGATCTTGAAACGATCTTGGGAAAGAAGAACCAACCCCAGGATTGCACAAAGCACGAAATGCTGGGCCTTGAGTCATATTGACTTGATCCGAAAAATCTTGTTATCAAGCCTCTGTATCGAGAAGCAAATTGTAGACATTGTCAATCTTGTATGGTTGCTGACTAGATGTAATGACGGCCACCACCGGTTCGTACTCCGGTGGCAAACCAGAAAGAATGGCAGAGATGTGCATGGTTTTAGTCAACGGATTACCACACACGGCCAAGCTATCGCAAATCGCCTGAATTTGAACCAAATATTCACACATACTTTGATCACGCTTTCTTAGGCTTTTCAACGAACAATGAAGATGCATTATCTTTGTTGTTGAGGAAACTGAAAAAAGATGATGAATCTTTTCCCAGATGTCAAGTGCCTTCTTGCAATTGACCAACGCAGGCAATACCGATTGACCAATAAAAGAAAGTAGCCACGAGCATAAAGCACTATCTTGTTGTTTGTATGCAATAAACTCAGTGTTGAGAACCTTGGTTCCATTGTCAAGAACATACTGAGGTGGTACGGCCAAGGTGCCATCCACATGACTCACGAGTGCCAAACTCTCAATAGTAAACATGACATGTTGCCGCCAGAGTAAGTAGTTATTGTCATCAAGACGAATGGAAATCGTCTTATTGGTGAAGGGTTTAGAAGCCGAAGCTTCAAACGCCTTAAAAATCTCTGATACTATGTTCGAATATAATGAAAACTAGAGAAAGACTTCAAAATAAACTCAGAAAACCAGCTTACCTTTTATTAAACAAGATGTATCTATTTATAGAAGAATGACTAGGGTAGTTTCCTTAACAGCTGTTTATAACAGAATAACAGCTTTACAAAGCTTTACAATAGAAATCTAATGACTCTTTCTTGATCTTCTACAACTTTACATACATATGAATGTCTAGCATGTGGGTAAAACTCAACTCGAAAATACTGAATTATTCGATGCGAAAAAAATTGATTCGTTTGGACTTGACTCGTAATTTCATAAACTTCGCTCGAAAAAATTTCAAATAAAATTTGAGTTATAAAATAGAAATTCGAATAACTCGAAATTTTTAGTAATTAGTTTATCAATTTTCAAGTTCGAGTCGAGTATGTTAATTCTGCATGATATATTATGTATATCACATGTGAAAATATGAAGAATATATTGTATATGGATATAGAAAGTCATTTAAATTGGAACCAATATGTATTATAATATTATAAATAATTACAATTAAATTTATACAAAAATTCTACTTGAATTTTATAAACTCGACTCTATTCGAAAAAAAAAATTAAATAAAATTTAAATCGTAAAATATGACTTGTAAACTTAAATAACTAAAAATATTTTGACTAAACTCGATCAAACGTCTTGTCCCGATAGTAAAGAACTTTTTAATGAACTTTAACCACATTAATTTACAGTGTGCTCCATTTATGACCGAAAAAAGAAATTGGTTACAGAGAGGAGGGTAAATTGGTGGTTTAAATAGCTTAAGGACTATCATGTCATTGTATAAAAGAAAAAGGGTATTATTGGTTTTCCAATGGAAAATAATGTCTTGTTAGGGCATCTAGTCTGACGTGCAAGGAAGTAGAGAAAAATATGGAAAAACTGTTGTCGGCTGTGCTGAGATATCGAATGTCAGCCGTTGGATTAAAGTTAATCCAACGTCTCAGAAAGAAACCCTAGTTAAACCTAAGCTGAGAGCGTGGCTACTTAAGTTGAAGAAGGCCGCTGATCTCGCCCTCTGTCTCTCATTATCCATTCTACTCGGCTTCTGGTCTGCAAATCCAGATATATTTCATTTTAGCAAACAGGTAAAATTCTCTGTGAAATATTAATTTTCTAATTTTATTGTTCTGATTTCGTTGAAAAATCTTATCTGATCCGTAGCTTGTTGTATGACTCTTATCTGTTTTTTTCTTCTTTAGATAGTACTGTTTTGTGTAGTTTCGGATCTGATTTCATTTGTTTTGGTTGGGTTGTGGTTTTAGATTTTATGCATCCATGTTCTAAGAAAACAATTCCTGTGAAAATTTGTTAAAGAAATATTCAAAATGGAAAAAAAAATATGTTTTCTCTAATTGAAACTTTCGATTGTTTTCATTGGAAGTGTTGTGTTCAAAATTTAGTGGCTGTAGTTCAGTGGAAAGAACTCCATATCCGTGGAGGACCTGGGCTCAAATCCCAGCTGCCACGTTTTTTCAATATTGAATCCGTTGAGTTTTAACTTGGATTTGTTTCATTTCTCTAAAATAAGTTGAATTATTGTGTATATAACTTATTTTTTTCATTTTAACAATTCGACGTTGCTTTTATTATTACATATTCATAGATATGGTTTTATGGTGTAGTTCTTAGTGTGGTTAGGCTTTGGATTTTTTTATTGAGTTATGATTTTGCATATTTATGTGAATTACTTTATGAATATGTTTATTCTTGATTTTTAGTTTCTCGCGCGAGTTCTATAATGGGTAAGGAGAAGATTCACATCAACATTGTGGTCATTGGCCATGTCGACTCTGGGAAATCAACAACCACCGGTCATTTGATCTACAAGCTTGGTGGTATTGACAAGCGTGTGATCGAGAGATTTGAAAAGGAGGCTGCTGAGATGAACAAAAGGTCGTTTAAGTATGCCTGGGTGCTTGACAAGCTTAAGGCCGAGCGTGAACGTGGTATTACAATTGATATTGCCCTGTGGAAGTTTGAGACCACCAAATACTACTGCACTGTCATCGATGCCCCTGGACATCGTGACTTTATCAAGAACATGATTACTGGTACCTCCCAGGCTGACTGTGCTGTTCTTATTATCGACTCAACCACTGGTGGGTTTGAAGCCGGTATCTCTAAGGATGGTCAGACCCGTGAACATGCTTTGCTTGCATTTACCCTTGGTGTCAAGCAGATGATTTGCTGCTGCAACAAGGTGAGCTTTGGCTCTTATTTGTGTTTATTATTATTGTATTGATGGCCCTTTACGATAGATTTGGTGATTTAAGGTGTCTTTAACTGATCTTCAATTGTTTTTGATATAGATGGATGCTACAACTCCAAAGTATTCCAAGGCAAGGTATGATGAAATTGTGAAGGAAGTCTCTTCATATCTTAAGAAAGTTGGGTACAACCCTGACAAGATCCCATTTGTCCCAATCTCTGGTTTTGAGGGTGATAACATGATTGAGAGGTCTACCAACCTTGACTGGTACAAGGGTCCCACTTTGCTTGAGGCTCTTGACCAGATCAATGAACCCAAGAGGCCTTCAGACAAGCCACTCCGTCTCCCACTTCAGGATGTGTACAAGATTGGTGGTATTGGAACTGTCCCTGTTGGTCGTGTTGAGACTGGTGTCCTTAAACCTGGTATGGTTGTGACATTTGGTCCCACTGGTCTGACCACTGAAGTTAAGTCTGTTGAGATGCACCATGAATCCCTCCCTGAGGCTCTACCTGGTGACAATGTCGGATTCAATGTTAAGAACGTTGCTGTGAAGGATCTCAAGCGTGGTTTCGTTGCTTCAAACTCTAAGGATGATCCTGCCAAGGAGGCTGCCAACTTCACCTCTCAAGTCATCATCATGAACCACCCTGGCCAGATTGGAAATGGATATGCTCCAGTCCTTGACTGTCACACATCCCACATTGCCGTGAAATTTGCTGAATTGTTGACCAAGATTGACAGGCGATCTGGGAAGGAGCTGGAGAAGGAGCCCAAGTTCTTGAAGAATGGTGATGCAGGGATGGTGAAGATGATTCCCACCAAGCCTATGGTTGTGGAGACTTTCTCCGAGTACCCGCCTCTTGGACGATTTGCTGTGAGGGACATGCGCCAGACCGTGGCAGTTGGTGTGATCAAGAGTGTTGAGAAGAAGGACCCAAGCGGTGCCAAGGTCACCAAATCTGCCGCCAAGAAGAAGTGAGATTGCAATTGAGCAATATTTGTGAGTGCATGGTAGTTTTAAAAAATTTTGCTTTTATTTTTGTTAGTTTTAATATGCCGGACCATGTTTGATATACTTTATCAGCTGTTATGTTTTGTTTGAGACTTTGGTCATTGTTGATGAATTGTCTTTTTGTTGGTCAGTTGCCTTCTAAGATTTATAGATTCGACATTTATGTGTTGGATTCATCCGGTGCAGATATATATTTGACAACTAATTCAATTGAACTCAACTCTATTTCATTTCAGCACTAGAGTTTTCTAAACGTTCAAATGTAATGAAATCTGATTAATTAATTTGTTATGAATCCCAGGCATTTTAAAATAATAAATATCCATTGCCATTTTCCACCTGCGAGAAATTTATCACGGTTTATTTTTGTTTCGATTAGAGTCATGTAGACAACTAAGTGAAGAAACCATTGTTGATAAAAGTTTACAAGTCTTAAAAGAGACTACAGCCCCATTTAACTATCATGATCTTTTGATCATTTTGAAGGAAAGAACTTCGATACATAGGTGTAAACTTTACACAGGCTTTTTGTATTTAAAATTTTTGGTAGTTTAAAGTTTAAGGTTTAGATTTTAGTAGGTACTGTTAGCAATTTAGGATTTAAATTTTAGTATAAATATGCAGGTTTTTATAAAGTAAATTTTACACAACTTTCGTATCAAAATTTTACCCATCTGTAAAAGTGTTATATTTTGATACACATTTTTCGTGTAAAATTTTTTTTACACAACCTAAATTTAAAACCTAAAAGTCTAACCCTAACACTTTAAATTGTAAACCCTATTCTCTAACCTCAAATCTTAAATTATAAATCATACAACTTAAATCACTAAATTTTAAATATTAAATTAAAGCCTTAACCCTAAATTTTATAAGCACTTGTAAACTTTAATTGATACGACCGTATGTCAATTTTAAAAAAAATTTGAAGGAAATTCTATAATTAAGGTTGTCAATTATGTACGTAATAAAAAAATTGGGATGCTCATGCTCGTTTTTCGTTACACTTTAAAATTCTATTATTATTGGGCATTCTGCTCTGGTTTAGTATTTTTTTAGGCTAAAAGGTTACTTTTGTCTTTATAGTAGTTTTAATTTATCAATTTTGTCCTTATAATATTTTCGTATCAGTTTAGCCTTTGAAGTAGTCTAATTATATCATTGTTTATCCTTTGACTGATGGAAGCTAACATTGACATTACAACGATGACGTGACAAAGGGTAAAATTGATTTTTCAAACGAGTTCAAGGGCAAAATGAATTTTTAGTTAAGTACGAGGGCAAAATTGATTTTTAGACAAAAAAATATGAGTAAAATATAAAAATATTTTTTTTTGAAAATTATAATATTTTTTATAATTAACTATTAACAATGGCCTCATTAAAAAAAACTTTCCTAATCTTAAGTAGAGAAAAAAGAGTGCACCTTGTTAATGGGGTAATAAACCTTACAAGGCGATCGTCAAGTCACTAGCACATTACAACAAAAAGTGCCTGCACATATACAGAGCTTTCAAAATTCTCCTTGGTACCATCAGAACCAAACGCCTAGTGCTTAAGTCTTTATTTAAACACAGAGTGCCCAATTCCCTTTAGTCATCGCCCATATTGTGATGAGAAACAGTGGCATGAGATTTTCCTAGTCCTTAATCCACGCTTAGAAAAAAAAGCATTCAACATTCATACCTTGAAGACAGTGTCAGTTGCATCATTGTTAATCTTAGAAGGAGTTGGAAAACTAGCAAAGTGGAGTTGCTCTAGAGATGCACGATTTTGCAAACATATCCTCTATAGAGTTTGCATCCCTCGGCACAACTAGGATTGACCATGAGATTTCAGAGCATAATCTCAAACATTCCTCGATTGTTGGCCTGAAAATGGTGGGAGCCAGCATTGGTCTAGTAAATCAATCAATGATGACACTACAATCAGACTCGATGATTAAATTAAACTCTCTAGACCATTTCGATTGCTTGAATAGCACACACGTTTCTTTTATTGCAAGAATCTCAGCCGATGTGGCATCGATAACACTAATTTATTTGGAAAACATTATCAGCGACACATTCTCCGCATTTCTCAATAATCCGCCAATACCGGCTTTGTCAAAGCCCCCCTCCACTGCTCCGTCCACGTAGAATTTAAGAGTTCTTGTTGAAGGCCTTACCCAAGTGCACGGCTTGATACAATTCGGTTTTGAGATTTTGGATTTAAGCACAAGAGGGTACAACATGATTTCATCAGCAGATCTGATTAAGGATGGTCACTTCGCCTTGCACCACCATCCTAATCGAATGGTACATAAGTCGAAAAGTTGATTCTTGTCGACTAGGATGCCATTGAAAACCACGTCGTTCTTGTACAACCAAATAGACCACACAAAACACAGAAACGAAAGCTGCCAAACATCTTTTGAACTTATGGGAACAAGCATTGAACATCAAGAAGTATAAAAGGAGATAATGTTATCCGGTATTGCGCTAGAAACACCCCAAACATGGCACCGTCGTTGCCAAATGTACCAGCTAACACGACAATGGCAGAAAATATGTGTTATAGTTTCATCCTCTAATGAGAAAAATGGGCAAAGTAGTGAATGTTGACCAAGTGCTCCTCTTTTAGAAAGTTCTACCCTTATTGAAATCTTATCGTGCATCAATTTTCATAAGAAAGCCTCAACCTTTGGTGGAGCAAGATTCGGTCAAACGTTCTTCTACACTTCGCATTCGAGCCTGTCAACATGTGAGTTTAGCTCGCAAAACGATTTAGAAGAGTAAACTCCGTTAGAGTTAACAATCCATCGGAGGCTGTCATTTTTAAATTTTCCAGGTGTAGCATTTTGAATTGGAGCTTGAAACTCACCCCAAACATCTTTCTCTCAGTTAAACAAACATTTGTGGAGTTCGATCTTCCATTGCCAGTCACCTTCTGTATACTTTCCGAAATCAACAACCACTCCAATTTTGTTGGAAGCTAGCGCGAATAATCTAAGAATTGCATTTTTCAGGGAACAGATCCTACCCCCAAACTTCATTCCAAAATTTAACTCTCTTACCGTCACCAACAATTAACCTTATGTTCTGTTGAAATTTGTCATTCGAGTTTGAAAGAGGCGAGATAATACTTTTGAAATATTAAAATAACATTATCAAATAAAAAATAATTTTGATTAATATATGACTAAAAATAAAATAAAATTAAAAATTAAAATATCATAAGCTAATAAATTATAAATTATTCAATAATTGAACTTTGAAATATTTATAAAGTATTAAAAAAATATAAAAACCTTCATAACAAATGGAGGATTTTGATTTTCTTTCTCTTCAAAAAATGTAAGGAAGAAAGAATCTTAAAGTACAATTAATGTGATTTTCTCAACCGAACAAAATTTTTTTACCCTTTTTGGTGCCTCTATCTCTCAATACTAAAAAATTAAACTCTACACTCTAAGTCTAATTTCTAAATCACAAACCTTAAACCTTAAAATTTAAACCCTTTACTTGATTAAATTTATACACATACTTTTATGATTCATACTCATTTTATATTGATAAAATTTTTAATTACAGTTTAGGATTTAATGTTTGAAATTTAGAGTTTAAAATTTTAAAGTTTGAAATTCAGAAATTAGAATTAGAGGGTAAAATTTATTTTTAAGTTTTGATTTTTGAATAATTTATAATTTAATAGTTTCTCATATTTTAATTTTATATTTTTTTTACTTATTTTTAGATTTTTAGTATTTTTATTTTTTAGCCATGTATTAATAAAACATTTTTAAATGTTTTATTATTTTTACATCATTTTAGTATTTTTAATATTTTCTTAAATTCGTATTTTACCTAAAAATCAATTTTGCCCTCGTATTCAACTAAAAATCAATTTTACCCTCGAACTCGCTAGAAAATCAATTTTACCCTCTGTCACGTCATCCCAAACTGCCATGTCACCATCGTAAGGGTCAATGTTGGCTTCTGTTAGTCAATGGGCAAACAGTGATGCAATTGGACTACTTTAGAGGCTAAATTGATGTGAAATTACCATAGGGGCGAAATCGATAAATTGGGTCTACTACAAGGGCAAAAGTGACCCTTTAGCCAAATTTTTATAATTTCGGTAAAATTTGTTGCATTTGTTGATGGGTAAACTACTTCATTGACCACCATACTTTTGATAAAGTTGCGATTTGACCATATTACTTTTTTCGAAGCAATTAAATCACCAAACTATTTAAATGGTATTAATGTAACCACCAGTCATTAGAGGTTAACGCCAGGGTGACATTGCTAGTTAAAAAAGGGTATAATTACATATTTGGTCCCTGCTATTTACACATTCTTTCAATTTAGTTCTAATTTTAAATTAATAAAATAAATTAATTATTTAATTAGGTGGTAACACTTGTCAACACCTTATTGTTTGACTTTAATTATTTATATTTGATTTAATAAAGCATTTTGCTTAAGGGGTGAATCGAACATGGGCATACCCTGGGGAATGAGAGTGGCTTAGCCACAACACCAAGCGCAAATTCATGCTTTATATCACTAAATTAAATATATATGTTTGATTGTTTTCTGCATTTATTTTTTTAATTTCACATATATAATCATCGAATTAATTTCACATATATAACCCTAAACCCCAAACACTAAATGTTAATTTCACATATATAATCATCAAATTAATTTTACATATATAACCCTAAACACTAAACCCCAAACCCCAAAATCTAATTTCACGTATATAATCATCGAATTAATTTCACATGTATAACCCTAAACCCCAAACTCCAAAATCTAATTTCTGTTGAATTTTATTAAATTCATATAGGGTTATTTAAGAATCAAGTTTTAAAAATTTAACGAGTGATTCTAATAAAAAAACTAATGATATTGATCATAAAAAACCTGAATTTAAGTATTTTTGTATGCAAAATATGCGTATTTTACTAACGAGTGATTATAATAAATTAATGTCGACAGAAATAACGTTAAATCTTTTGCCAATATATTTATAGTTTGATTATTTTTTACATTTTTAAAGTGTATTTTGATATGCAAAAGGAAGTTGATGGAATTTTGGGGTTTGGGTTATATATGTGAAATTAATTCAATGATTATATATGTGAAATTAGTGTTTAGGGTTTGAGGTTTATGGTTATATATGTGAAATTAAAAGAATAAATGCAAAAACAATAAGACATATATATTTAATTTAGTGATATTAAGCACAAACTTGTGCTTGGTACAGTGGCTAAGCCACTCTCATTCCCCAAGTTATGCCTAGGTTCGATTTACCCCTCAAGTAAAATGCTTAATTTCATTTTTCTCCTCTAAATAGGTGTTGACACGTGTCACCACTTAATTAAATAATTAGTTTATTTTATGAATTTAAAATTAAGATTAAATTGAAAGAATATGTAAATAGCAGGGATCAAATATATAATTATACCTTTTGTTAATTTATTTACATTACTTGAAATATAAAAGCACGTGAATTTTTTTCGATCTTTGCGCCTACCTATGAAATATTCAACCTGCATTGATTGTTAGGATAACTAAGTGAACTTGAAAGCCTTGAAAGAGACTGAAGTACAATCAACCCAATAAATACAACCAACTTCCAGGGTGGTGTTTCCATGATCATTTTCTAAAATGGGAAGGAAATTTTGTAACCAAGGTTATCAATTTCGTATCACTACAACCTGAACTGCGAACAAAATCTGTCTGTATTTTTTTATTGCACCCCTTCATATGTTTTATATTACGGGTGTTGAAACGGTCCTTAAGCCTTTTTCTGCAGTTGTTCGTTTTATAAACGAATGGGGTGATTCGAGATGTGGCTGTTGTTTCATGCCCATCTCGTGCACTATTGAAACTCGAATTTCATGGGTTTGTCGGCCGAGTGGTTGGGAGGCTTAGGGTGGGTGATAATGATGGCAACTAGGGTTAGGATGACACAAGGGTTATGTGGTTATAGATTTGTAGGAAAGTTTAGGATTCATGGTTATTGTCTGATTTAGAGTTTTAGTTGATTTAGAGTTTTATTTGGGGTTAATTTGGGATTTTGTTTAGGGTGATGGTTGAAGGTTAGGGAAGGGAACTGGGTTATACATATTGGTTTAGGATTTGGACTGGGTAATAGTTGGGTTCGATGGGTTATTGGGTTTAGGTTTGGCATTGGGTTATAAGGTTGGGTTGGTGTTTGGACTTTAGGTCCGGACGAGATTGAGTTTATTACAACATGTATTAATAATTATTTTATTGGTTAACTACACCAGATACCACTAAACTATAGTACATGAGTTCAAAATACCATCGAATTTTAAAAGGTTCAAAACTAGTACTAAACTTTAATCTGTGAGTCGAAAATATCACTACCCGTTAAAACCTAAACGACGTTATGACTTGTAACCCAAAATTGTTGATGCCGCTCACATGGATTATTTTTAATATTTTTCATGTCATTTATTTTCTAAACTAAAAATAAAATATGTGTCAAATTAATATCCCTAAAACGATGTAGTTTTAATAGGCTAAAGTATTTTACTTAAAACAACAAATTAACACTAACCCCTTTACATTAACCCTCGATAAAAAATCCCCAAATCTACATTACAAGAAGTCTGAATGTTCTCTCATTTTTGTTGAAAAAAATTGCTGGAAGAAAAATCTCTTTGAAATCATTGTGGATTGTAACCCCCTCGTCCCGGTCTGGATGACTGACCGATCCGAGTAGGTTACACGGGGAAAACCGAAGTGAAACCCGTTAAGGTCCCGCCTCGGTTAGCAACCCTAGAAAATTTATTTTAAACATCATCTTGACTAAATGCTTTAATAGATCCTATGTGAGGTACGACAGCGGAAAGATAACGAAACGATACAAGCATACAAAACAAGCAATTTAAACAGCCCATTTTAGCCTTTACAACAGGTCGTATCGATATGCTAGAAGGTCGTATCGATATGCATGGACTTGGTCAACTACCCAAAGTCAACCTATGGAGACCGTATCAGTACACTGGTTGACCATACCGATACGCCCTCAATGGTCAACTTCTCACGGTCAAATAACGAAGACCGTACCGATACAGCTAAGACCCGTACCGATACGCCAAAATCTCGTCAATTTCTCAGATTTTCAGAGAGCTTTTGGCGTATCGATACACCCTCGTGTATCGGTACGCTAAGCCTAAAATGAAGTCCAAAGTGTAGGACCGTATAGATACGGCCCTTGGGCATACCGATACGCCCTGCACTACAAACTACATTTTAGCTACAAAACTCACCAAGACTCAACTCTAGATGCAATTTACGACTCATCTAGCAACATACAAACCCTCATGCATCATTCATCAACTAAAGCTAAGCATACGAAACGATTTAGACATACGACAAGGCATCAATCACCAAAATAAGCATGCATAGAGTTAACTTGCATTCAAGCATACATAAAGGGGTCTATTTAGCCAAAAGATACCAACTTCCACAAAGCATTGCATAACAAGAGTCACATGCCATCAAGGTAACGCATAAGCACTCATGCAACATGATTTACAAGCTCACAACATAGAAGCATAAACATATTCAACATAGTATCATCATCCAACATGCTAGAACATCAACAAACCAAACTAAGGAGTTTGAACACCAACTCCATACAAGTCTAGTACCTCCATTGTCTAGACAATATTACAAAGACTTAAACCATACTTGACCTACTTGAGAACTCCGAAAAGCTCCTCCCTTGCCCACTTGCCTTCCGAAACTCTAACGATGATCATGTTGGAAAAAGGAGAGCGTAAGCTTAGAAGCTTTGTGAGCGAAGCTCTAAAAACTCATCAACAATGCAGTTTTCAAAACACATTTCTTAAATGAAAAGTAAACCATTTAAATGCACGAAAAGAAGCACAAACAACACAATTACATGGTTTGCACATGCACAACCAAAACACGATGGGACCACACATCACCGTTCGACTAGTAGTTTTTCGATGGGACCACACATCACCGTAGTAACGACAACCATCACATGAGGTTCGAAACCAACAACGACTACACAACAACATCAAACGGAAGTAAAAGAAATCCACAATTCACACAATATCTCAACGATTGTTCATACACCAATACTTAATAATCAAGGTAAAATTTAGCAAACTTACACTTAGGTTTAGGTTAGCCCTCTAGGCTCCACCCAAACCCCAAGAACTCTTTTCAAAATCAAATCAAGTTCAAAACATTTGCACTCACCGATGAAACCCAATCGGAAGCTGAAACACCAATCTCAAGTCTCCAAATTCCCCAGAATCGTGCCTGAAGCCTCTCCAACGATTTCCCTTGATTCTAACCAAATAAAAACAATACATTACTCAACCGAATCATCACAAAACACTGTCACAACCCCAAACCACAACCAGAAGCCAAATTCTTACAATTTCAAACCAAAGCCAATACCATAAATCTCATTTTCGTACTCCCTAATAACCCAGCAAAAAAGCAATGATTCCAACACCCAAAACACCATTAAACAACCTCAAAACAACATTCTAGTATCACTATAACACCAGCCCAACTCCTTTTCACATAACCATACCAAAAACTCACATTTTCACCCCTTTAAAATACCCAAGGAAACCCATTTCGGGATTTTTTGATAAAAACCCGCCATTTTAAGATATATTACATCTAAGGGCAAGACTAAAACATAAATTAGCTTTACAAATCAAGACTCCATCAAAAACCCATTAAAGCTTCTTACTTTTACTTCAAAACTTGAAAACTTCAAAAACTTTAAAAGTGATTTCTATGAAAAACTAAAGCTATAGAAATGTTGGAAATGATGAGGAGAAATCAAAAATATAATTACCTTGAAGAGAGCCCTTGAAATGATGAAGAAATCTGATGAAATAGTGTGTAGGGGTTAAGGGAGGTTTTGACATGAAATGTTTGAGGAAGAAGAAGATGAAAACATTCCCAAAAGTCTCATTTTTCTCGCCTTATCTTCCTTTATTTTCAAATTACTAATTTGCCCTTAATGAACCACAAACCCTTTTTAAATTAAAACCAAAGCCCAATTTAATTTAAAATGAGCCCGCGACTCAAACTCGATTCACCCGTGTAACATCCGACCCCTGAACCTGAGGCGTTACAACTCTCCCCCACTTAAGGAATTTCGTCCCCGAAATTACCTGACGGAAAGAGGTACGAAAACTGTTTTTCCATGTCCTCCTTTCTCTCCCAAGTAGCCTTCTCCACACCTCGGTGTCTCCACAAAACCTTGACTAACTCGATAGACTTTCCACGCAACACTTTCTTATCCGTAGAAAGAATCTCAACCGGCTCTTCATCATAGGACAAGTCAGGGTTCAACTCAATCTCTTCCACTGGCATTACATGAGATGGATCTGATCTATACTTGCGGAGCATCGATACATGGAATACATCGTGGATCTTCTCTAACTCGGTCGGGAGCCTCAATCTATACGCAACAGGACCAATCCTCTCAACTAACTCATAAGGCCTAATGAATATCGGGCTCAACTTACCCTTCTTACCAAACCTCATCACATTCTTCAAAGGTGAGAATTTCAAAAACACTTTTTAACCCACGACATACTCTATCTCCTTTCTCTTTAAATCGGCATACAAATTTTGTCGGTCTGAAGTTGCCTTCAAGCGATCACAAATCAACTTTACCTTTTTGGTAGTGCCCTTAAGCAAACCGGGCATCAGTACAAGCTTCTGTCCGGCTTCAGCCCAACAAATCGGAGTCCTACACTTCCTACCATACAAA
Source organism: Hibiscus trionum (assembly GCA_030270665.1). NCBI lineage: Eukaryota > Viridiplantae > Streptophyta > Magnoliopsida > Malvales > Malvaceae > Hibiscus > Hibiscus trionum. Next base: position 3,358,024 of record BSYR01000037.1, read on the forward strand.
GCTTCATACGGTGCCATCTGAATATCAGCTTGATAACTGTTGTTGTAAGCAAACACTACTAACGATAGATGTTTCTCCCAAGACCCCTGAAAATCGATGATACAACACCTCAACATGTCCTCCAACACCTGAATCACCCTCTATGACTGACCATCTGACTGCAGATGATATGAAGTACTGAAGTTCAACCATGTAACCAAGGCACGATGCAAACACTCCCAAAATCTAGTTGTAAACCTCGGATCTCGGTCTGACACAATCGATTTCGGTACCCCATGCAACCTCACTATCTCCCAAATATACAGATCGGCCAACTTATCTAAGGTGTAGGTAGTATGAACGGGTATGAAGTGAGCACACTTAGTAAATCTATCGACTATCATCCACACTGAATTCTTCTTCGAAGGAGTCAACGGTAAACCTGACACAAAATCCATGGTAATATGTTCCCACTTCCATTCTGGAATCTTCAACGGCTGTAACAACCCTGAAGGAAACTGATTCTCGGCCTTAACTCGCTGACAAACCATACACTTACTCACGAACTCAGCCACATCCTTCTTCAGTCCAACCCAGTAATACTCTTCTTTTAAACCGCGGTACATCTACGTACTACCTAGATGCATAGAAAATGGACTATTATGTGCTTCATTCAGGATAACACGTCTCAACTCGGAATCTTCCGGAACGACTATTCTATCCTTGTAACATAGGATCCCATTCTCACCAAAACAAAAATCGGTAGGCCTATCCTCGGCTATATCTTGCACGTGAAGTGCCAAAGACTCGTCTCGCAACTGCTTCTATCCAATCAACTGAACTAACGAAGGCTTAACCCGAAGCTCGGCTATCAAAACACCATCCTTGGACGCACTCAATCTCACAAACATAGATCGCAACTCAACTGTCATTTTTCTACTCAAAGCATCGACCACTACGTTTGCCTTACCCGGATGGTACTCTATCGTAAGGTCATAGTCCTTAAGAAGCTCTTACCACCTACGCTGTCTAAGGTTCAACTCCCTCTAAGACATCAAGTACTTCAGACTCTTGTGGTCGGTATATACGGTGCACTTCTCACCATAAAGGTGGTGTCTCCAAATCTTCAATGCAAATACTACTGCGACTAACTGTATATCATGGGTGGGATAGTTCTTCTCGTGAACTTTCAATTGTCTCAAAGCATAAGCTACCACCTTACCTTCTTACATAAGCACACAACCTAAACCTACATATGATGAATCACTGTAAACCACAAACTCTCTTCCCGGTTCAGGCTGAATCAAAATAGGAGCTTCGGTCAAGGCTTTCTTCAACTTCTCGAACGCTTGTTGTCTTGCATCTACCACTCATATGAGACATTCTTTTGAAGCAACTTAATCAAAGGAGTCGCTATCCTAGAAAATCCCTCGACAAATCTTCGATAATATCCCGCCAAACCTAGGAAACTACGAATTTCTGTCACTGACTTTGGTTGTTTCCAACTCACTATGGCTTCAATCTTCTTGGGATCCACACTAATCCTCTTAGCTGAGATCACGTGACCTAGGAAGACTACCTCCCTAAACCAAAACTCACATTTGCTTAGCTTGGCATACAACTGATTCTTAAGCAAGGTCTGAAGCACTAACCGCAAATGCTCATCATGCTCTTCTTCGGTCCTAGAGTATACTAAGATGTCATCTATGAAAACTACCACAAACCTGTCCAAAAACTCGTGAAACACACAGTTCATCATATCCATGAAAGCTGCTGGAGCATTAGTCAACCCGGAAGGCATTACCAAGAACTCATAGTGCCCATAACGTGTACGGAAGGTTGTCTTTGGTATGTCCACATCTTTCACCTTCAACTGATAGTATCCGGACCTCAAATCAATCTTCGAAAACACTAAAGCACCTATCAACTGATCAAGCAAGTCATCTATCCTAGGCAAAGGGTACTTGTTCTTCACTGTCACTTTGTTCAACTGCCTATAATCTATACACATCCTCATACCACCGTCTTTCTTTTTCACAAACAAGACCGGAGCACCCCACAGAGAAATACTAGGCCTAATGAAACCTCTATCAGACAACTCCTGAAGCTGTGTCTTCAACTCTTTCAACTCTTTCGGTGCAATCCTATACGGAGCAATAGACACTGGTGTAGAATCGGAATACGTCTCGATAGCAAATTCAACTTCTCTATCTGGTGGCAAACTCGACAACTCTTCCGGAAAAACACTCGTAAAATCACATATTGTCCTGATGTCATGCGGTCTAACCTCACTCATATTCGGATTCATCACATAAGCCAAATAAGCCTGACAACCTGTTGAGTGGATCGCAAGATCGAAATTGACCAAGAGGGGGGGTGAATTGGAAATTTAAAGGTTTGTGGTGGAAGTTTGCAAATTAAAAATTGATGGACAAGAGATTTAGAGTGGTTCAAGTTCCAAATGAACTCTACATCCACTACCTTAGCTTCACTAAGGATTTGCAACAATTCCACTAAATCGTTCTTCCCCTTTTCTAGGACAAGGAGGCAACCCTTTACACTTTCAGTTGATTTTTCTACCCAAAAATCAACCCAACCCTCACACAAGAGAACAAAGAAATTTGAAGGCTAATAAGGTATCTCTCAATACAAATGATAGCCTCAATACAAGCACTCAACCCAATTTGACAAAATATGAATGAAGATTACAAATGGGTTTCTAGACAAATATGAATTTTGGCACAATTGCTTGGATTTGATGAATAAGTGTTTTCTTGAAGATCAATAGTTGTTTCTGTAGCTTTTGGATGTGTCTTTTATACCTCTTCATTGATTTCTAGCCGTTTGGGTGGTTGGAGACATAAATGGAGCCGTTGGAACCCTCTCTTACCACCATAAATGCACTTTTGAAGCTACCGGTATCGGTACGCGGGAAGGGGTATCGGTACCTGTCTCAGAAAAGAAAGAGCCGTTGTGTGCATTTAATAAGGGGTATCGATACGCGCGTAAGCGTATCGGTACTGGGTATCGAAACGGCAAGGGCCGTATCGATACTATTTTCTGAACTTAGCTCACTGTCAAAACTTGTATCGGTACGGGGGTTAGGCATATCGATACGGGTCAACGAACTTTTAAAGTTTGGTTACCAACCAACTGACACCAACGGTCATATTTTTAAACCGACTTAAATACTTTAAAAATTATAAAGCCCGTATCGATACGGGGGTTTGCCGTATCGGTACGCTATTCAAACTCTTTGAGATTTAACACAGGGGCGTATCGATACGAGGGTTTGCCGTATCGATACGTGTTCCTCCAGTAACCAAGTTTAGTAAAATGGTATCAATACGCTTGGTGCTGTATCGATACGCCTGGGCGATTTTCGATGGTTTTGCCTTGGAACACTTAGAAAATATTTTGAGTTTGAGTTTTATAAATCAGTTTTAAAGTGTTGGTGTTTTAAAACTTATTAAGGGATTTATAAAAACAATTTTAAGTTTTTCAAATTGATCCTTAAAGATCTAGTTATATCAAAATCAAACATAGGTTTTACAATCTCCCCCTTTTTGATATAACAAAACTGAAACTTAAAATTTTTGACACTTTTGAAAAACTTTACAAAGTTAACTCCCCCTTAATATAAGCTTGGTAACCTTTGAGTTAAAATCAAAATATTTAAATTGTGAGCTAGTTCTTTCTCCCCCTTTTTGTTAGATCAAAAAACAATCTTTGAGACAATTAAGTGCATCAAGAAATCAAAGGTATAATAAGCAACATAGATATTATTCATTAAGGCAACATACTTAAAATCCAAACAAAGGCAAAATAGAAATCAAAGCATAGGTTTTAATCCTAAAACAACCTTAATCCTAAGAACATAAAACATAGGTGCATAAAAATATAAAATCCTAAATGATATGCATGACAAACAAGAGAAAACGTCTAAGCATCGTCTTCGTCGTCTTCATCATCTTCATCATCAAGTCCCAAGGGCTCATTAGAGCGCATGCTATTACGCCATTCATCATGGAAAGCGGCAATGGAAATATTTAAGGAATTGTGCCCGCTCTCAAGAGATGTAAGGCGATTCTCCATACCCGTCATCCTAGTGTCAAAAGTAGTTTCCATAGAAGTGAGACGAGTATTCATGTCCGTGCGCAACCCGGTAAATTGCTCATTGAGATAGGTCATGAGAGCATCCATATTGGGTTGTTGGACTTGAGGAGCTTGAGCCTCTTCAAACATGGCGGCGGTTTCCGGTGGTAACTCGGCAAGACGTATCCATTCACCATTAACATAAGAGAATTTTGCCCGAGCAAGAGATCGCTCATCAATGGGATCGGTGAGAGAAGTTGGATAGTCATAAGAGCAATCAATATCCTTTTTAACAAAGAAATAGCTCAAAGCCGTACCGTATGTGAAGGAGGTGACATGAGGAGTGTTACGATTTTGAACGATATAGACGATCTCCGCGAACATGAGACGAGCTAGATTTGGTCGCTTGGCTTCACGGAAGCATCGAATCCAAAAATCATCCACTTGACGGATGGTGGAATATTTCCCTCCGGAAGGACGAAACCACCACGACACCATCAAATGTAGAATTCGATCATGGGCATTAAGGGCGGTGACGGAACCACTAAGAACATGCCCTATACCATGCTCATCATCAAGGCCTTCATCATCCAACTTAAAGACATCACAAATAGACTTGACATCAAGGATTAATTTCTTCCCCATAAGAAAAGAGCTAATAGCCACAACTTCCCCATTACAAGAAATACATCTTGCATTAGCATAGAAAATCACAACCAAGAGACGATAGTAAAAACCCGGAATAGAGAGAAAATCCATGAAATTCCAACGATGAAGCAAGGGGAGGTATTCAAACTTAAAACGCTCCGAATTGAGTAAAGGAATGGATATTACCCTTTCGGCACGGATCTTGTAATTCTCATATTGACGAAAGTGAGCGAGACCCGCATTGCCGGGAAAGCATTGATCATAGATGATGGAATAGTTTGGACGAGCAATTTCTCAACCGGTGGAGGAATCACCGGCTTGATTAGTCCTTGGTCGCTTCCTCGATGGATCTTTTGGTGCCATGATCTAAGAGAGAAAATAAGCAAGGGAGATTTCTTCAATTTGAGTAAATATCAAGGTAAGAGGAATTTTTTTAAAAAAATTTTGAAAAGAAAAGAAAAATCAAGAAAAAGTTTGAAGAAAAACAAAGTTTAAAAAAAATAAAACAAGAAGAATTAAAAAAAAGAGAAAGAAGGAGATTACCTTGATAGAAACTTGAAGATTTGAAGAAAACTAGCACAAGGATGAGAAAGAGAGCACAAAGCCTTGCTTGATTCAAAAACTCTTTTAGGTTTGAGTTGAGATGTGAAAAATATGAAGGATGAAGGGCCTTTTTATAGGCAAAAACGGCTAGGGTTAATTAGGTTTTGAAAAGTTGGAATTTAGGTAAAAGTTGAATACATTAAAAGCCTAATTAAAGCCATCAGCGCAGACGAGTATCGATACGCCCGTTGGGGTATCGATACGGGGATATAGATGTCTTTTTGCAAAAATGCCCGTTGGAAAAGTCGTATCGAAACGGAGGGGTCCGTATCGAAACGACCCGTATCGATACGGGATGAATCGTATCGATACGCGTGAAGCGAAGAGAATTCTGGGAAACAGGTATCGATACGCGTAGTGTAGTATCGATACGGTATGCCCAGAAATGCATATTTGGTTCAAAGAACAACCAAAGGCTCGAACCTAACCTCTCCTATGAGTATGCAAATGATGTATGAGCAGTTCTAAGCATATTTTAATAGAATCATACTCCCCCTAACTATAGGCATGGAAGAAATTGGGAGTCTAAGCATACAAACATGGCATTTCACAAGATCAAGCATATTTAAGCACAAAAGAGGTCCTAAAAAGATCATGATAGGCTAGCTAGACCTAACTCTCTCCTAAGGGACCAAAAACGCTCTTTGTCTAAGGGTTTTGTAAATATGTCCGCTAATTGATTCAAGGTGTCTACATACTATATAACAACATCTTCCTTAAGGACATGATCTCTAATGAAATGATGCCTAATTTCAATGTGTTTGGTTCTAGAGTGTTGGATGGGATTTTTTGTTAAACATATTGCACTAGTGTTGTCACATTTTAGGGGTATGGTTTCAACTTTAATTCCATAATCTAAGAGTTGTTGCTTCATCCAAAGGACTTGAGCACAACAACTCCCTAAGGATATGTACTCGGCTTCGGTGGTAGATAAGGCTACACTATTTTGTTTCTTAGAGAACCAAGATATGAGCATACTACCTAAGAATTGACAAGTTCCCGAAGTACTTTTCCTATCAATTTTGCAACCCCCATAATCTGCATCCGAGTAAGCATGAAGGTTGAAGGTAGAGTCTCTAGGATACCAAAGACCTAAACAAGGAGTGTCTCTAAGGTATCTAAAGATCCTCTTAACGGCTATAAGGTGAGACTCTCTAGGACTAGCTTGAAACCTAGCACATAAGCAAACACTAAACAAGATATCTGGTCTACTTGCGGTAAGGTAAAGCAAAGATCCAATCATGGAACGATAAAGCTTAGAGTCAACAAACTTACCTCCTTCATCTTTGTCAAGCTTTGTAGATGAGCTCATAGGAGTGGCTTGAGGCTTTGCATTCTCCAAGCAAAACTTCTTGAGCATATCCTTTATGTATTTTGCTTGGTTGATGAAGGTGCCATCCTTCTTTTGCTTGATTTGGATTCCCAAAAAGAATGAGAGCTCCCCCATCATGCTCATCTCAAATTCACCTTGCATTAACTTAGCAAACTCTTGACAATGACATTCATTAGTAGAACCAAAAATAATATCATCAACATAAATTTGAACTACTAAGATGTCATTTTTATACATTTTTATAAAGAGTGTAGTGTCCACCTTACCTTTTTCAAATCCTTTTTCAATCAAAAAATTTGAAAGCCTTTCATACCAAGCTCTAGGAGCTTGTTTTAAACCATAAAGAGCTTTGGTAAGTTTGAAAACATGATTTGGAAATTTTGAATCTTCAAAACCCGGTGGTTGTTCCACATACACTTCCTCATTTATAAAACCATTTAAAAATGCGCTTTTAACATCCATTTGAAAAAGCTTGAAATTATGATAACATGCATATGCAAGCAAAATCCTAATGGCTTCCATTCTAGCTATGGGTGCATAGGTTTCATCAAAATCTATTCCCTCTTCTTGAGTGTAACCTTGTGCTACAAGTCTAGCTTTATTTCTCACAATGTTACCACTCTCATCTAGTTTGTTCCTAAAGACCCATTTAGTTCCTATTGTAGATTGATTACTAGGCCTATCAACTAATGTCCATACATTACTTCTCTCAAATTGATTTAACTCTTCTTGCATAGCCATAATCCAAAAGTCATCTTTCAATGCTTCTTTTATATTTTTAGGCTCTATGCATGAGATAAATGCAACATGGTTCATTAATCTAAGAGAAGAACGAGTGGTTACCCCCTTGGATGGATCACCCAAGATTTCACCATCTTTGACATAGTTCAACTCCCTTGGGTAGCTCACTTCCTTTTCCTCAATAGCCAAGTCCTTCAAGGCTTCAAGAGGTGGATCTTGTGATTCCTCTTCCTTTGTTGGAATCTCATCCTCCTTTGAAGTTTGACCTCCATCAAAGGCATTTATGATCCCTACATCATCATCATCACAAGAATCCTTCCTAGGAAGAAGGTTATCATCGAATACAATATGAATAGATTCTTCTACTACTAAAGTTCTTTTGTTAAATACTCGATAGGCTTTAGAGGTTAAAGAGTAACCTATAAAAATGGCTTCATCACTTTTTGCATCAAATTTACCTAAGTTGTCTTTTCCATTATTTAAAACAAAACACTTGCACCCAAAAGGGTGGAAATAGCTAATGTTAGGCTTTTTAGATTTTAAAATCTCATAAGGTGTTTTCTTTAAAATTGGCCTAATCATTACTCGATTTACAATATAACAAGCGGTGTTTGTGGCTTCCGCCCAAAAATATTTAGGTAAATTGTTTTCACAAAGCATAGTTCTAGCCATTTCTTGTTAAGTTCTATTTTTCCTCTCAACTACCCCATTTTGTTGAGGAGTTCGAGGAGCCGAAAAATTATGGTTAATACCATTTTCATTTAAAAAATCTTCAAACCCTAAATTTTGAAACTCGGTTCCTTGATCACTTCTAATATGTGAAATTCTAAGTTCAAGATCATTTTGGGTTAGTTTTGAAAATGTGATGAATTTTTCCAAAGCCTCATCTTTAGTACTTAAAAAGAGAACCCAATTAAATCTAGAAAAATCATCAACTAGCACAAAAGCATAAGACTTACCACCCAAGCTCATAGTCCTAATTGGCCCAAATAAATCCATGTGAATTAATTGTAAGCATCTACTAGTAGAAACATCATTAATGGATTTAAAGGAAGACCTATGTTGTTTACCCTTTGAGCATGCATCACAAATTTTATCATTTGAGAACTTTATTTTGGGTAAACCTCTAACTAGATTTAAAGAGACTAGTTTTTCTAAAACACTTATGCTAGCATGTCCTAGCTTCCTATGCCACAACCATGCATCATTTTCATTTTGAGCAACTAAGCATGCATGAGATGTATGTATGTCATCTAAATGCACCATGTATATGTTTCCTATGCGATGACCTATGAGCATAATATTATTAGATTTAATGTCTATAATTTTGCATCCATTTTTATCAAACAAAACATTAAATCCTCTATCACATAGTTGACTTATGCTCAATAAATTGTGTTTAAGACCATCGACATATAAGACATTTTCAATAAGAATGGTAGAGTGATTACCTATGGAGCCAATACCTTTAATGTGGCCTTTGGAGTTGTCACCAAATGTTACTACTCCTCCACTTTTTGGCTTTAGATCCATGAATCGACTCTTGTCTCCGGTCATGTGTCTCGAGCATCCACTATCAAGGTACCATGAGTTTTGACTTTGTGCCTTGGCCTTGTAGCAATGCTCCCCCTACAAACAAAGATATTAAACTTTGGTTTTTGGTACCCAAATCATTTTGGGTCCATGAGTGTTAGCTCCCAAAACCATGGTTCCCTTAGGAATCCAAGATGACATAGCAATAATATTATTAGATTTTACAAGTTCCTTAGGAACCCATACACTTCTAATTCTTTTAGCTCTACTATGTCTAGGGTAGCTACCTTGTTTGTAGTAGTTAGTCTTTTTCCTAGGTTGGTGTGTTCTAGATGATTCTCCTACTTCATGCTTAGCACTACCAACATTCTCTAAAGACTTTTTGAGCTCATTTAGCTCACCCAACACCTTTTGGTGTTCACTATTACATTGAGATAAAAGATTATTAAGATCAACATTTTCATCTTGAAAGAATTTAAGTTCATCTTTTAATCCTAAAATCTTTTTCTCAAATTTAGAATTAGCTTGAGTAAGTGAGTCATTTTTCTCATTTAGTTCTAGAATGATCTTTTTATTCCTAATGACCGACTCCTTATACTTCTCAACTAATTCATCATATACCTCTTGTAACTCATCATATGCATCATTTAATTCTTCATATGAAAAATCTAAAGTAGATGAGTTAGAGGTTACCATGGAGGAATCTTCCTCAAGTGCCATGAGGCAAAGGTTAGCCACTTCTTGTTCGTCATCCTCCGATGACTCCTCATCACTCCAAGTAGCAAGCTTGGCTTTGAGCTTTTTCTTCTTCTCAAAGCCCTTCTTCTTGAGTTGAGGGCACTTCGAACGTATGTGGCCGGGTTTATTACACTCAAAGCAAATGATTGGATCCTTTCCATCTTCCTTGTTCTTGCTTTTGAAGTCCATCTTCCTTTGGATTTTTCTTCCCCGGTTGGACCTCATAAAGCGTGAGAATCGTTTGGCTATCATAGCCAATTCTTCAAGTTCATCCTCATCACTAGATGAGCTCTCATCTTGTTGTGAAGCTTTAGCCTTGAGAGCTATTCCCATCTTCTTCTTCTTCTCAACTTCAAGCTTCTCTACTCTTTTCTCTTCTTTCTTCTTCTCATCTTCCCTTCCTTGCTTCATGATCTCATGAGTAAGGAGAGAACCCACAAGCTCATCAAGCTTCAATGTCTTCAAGTTCTTTGCTTCGATGATAGCGGTTCTCTTCCCATCCCAAGACTCGGGAAGTGAATAGAGTAGTTTCTGGACAAGCTTGTCTTCCGGTATGATCTCTCCAAATCTCTTTAGACCATTGACGATCGTGGAGAATTGATCGAACATCTTTGACACCGTCTCATCGGACTCCATCTTGAAATTTTCATAACTAAGATTGAGAATTCCAATCTTAGTTTCCTTGACATCATTGGTGCCTTCATAAGTGGTCTCAAGAGTGTCCCACACTTCCTTGGCACTTTCAATTGATGAGACTTTTGAGTAGATGTCCGGACCGAAAGCACAAAATAGCATGTGGAGAGCTTTATCATTGACTTGAATCTTTTTCCTCTCCTCTTCACTCATTTCGGCTTTCTTCTTCAACACCATCTTGCCTTCACCGTCTTGCTTCAATGGAATGTATGGCCCATCCTCAATGACATCCCACACAAGATAGTCATTTGACTTGATGAATAGACGCATTCTATTCTTTCAAAAAGAATAGTTATCACCGTTGAAGAAGGGAGGCTTTGTGGTCGATTGTGACTCGTACATGCTGGAACCGGAGGTAGAAGCCATCTCTTGATAATTTGATGATCACACTCTTCCAAGGATCTCCTCTTGTGGTTGTTAATCCTCAAAGAGTTAAGCTCTGATACCAATTGTTGAGTGGATCGCAAGATCGAAATTGACCAAGAGGGGGGGTGAATTGGAAATTTAAAGGTTTGTGGTGGAAGTTTGCAAATTAAAAATTGATGGACAAGAGATTTAGAGTGGTTCAAGTTCCAAATGAACTCTACATCCACTACCTTAGCTTCACTAAGGATTTGCAACAATTCCACTAAATCGTTCTTCCCCTTTTCTAGGACAAGGAGGCAACCCTTTACACTTTCGGTTGATTTTTCTACCCAAAAATCAACCCAACCCTCACACAAGAGAACAAAGAAATTTGAAGGCTAATAAGGTATCTCTCAATACAAATGATAGCCCCAATACAAGCACTCAACCCAATTTGACAAAATATGAATGAAGATTACAAATGGGTTTCTAGACAAATATGAATTTTGGCACAATTGCTTGGATTTGATGAATAAGTGTTTTCTTGAAGATCAATAGTTGTTGCTGTAGCTTTTGGATGTGTCTTTTATACCTCTTCATTGATTTCTAGCCGTTTGGGTGGTTGGAGACATAAATGGAGCCGTTGGAACCCTCTCTTACAACCATAAATGCACTTCTGCAGCTACCGGTATCGGTACGCGGGAAGGGGTATCGGTACCTGTCTCAGAAAAGAAAGAGCCGTTGTGTGCATTTAATAAGGGGTATCGATACGCGCGTAAGCGTATCGGTACTGGGTTATTTTCTGAACTTAGCTCACTGTCAAAACTCGTATCGGTACGGGGGTTAGGCGTATCGATACGGGTCAACAAACTTTTAAAGTTTTGTTACCAACCAACTAACACCAACGGTCATATTTTTAAACCGACTTAAATACTTTAAAAATTATAAAGCTCGTATCGATACGGGGGTTTGCCGTATCGGTACGCTATTCAAACTCTTTGAGATTTAACACAGGGGCGTATCGATACGAGGGTTTGCCGTATCGATACGTGTTCCTCCAGTAACCAAGTTTGGTAAAATGGTATCGATACGCTTGGTGCTGTATCGATACGCCTGGGCGATTTTCGATGGTTTTGCCTTGGAACACTTAGAAAATATTTTGAGTTTGAGTTTTATAAATCAGTTTTAAAGTGTTGGTGTTTTAAAACTTATTAAGGGATTTATAAAAACAATTTTAAGTATTTCAAATTGATCCTTAAAGATCTAGTTATATCAAAATCAAACATAGGTTTTACACAACCCGAATTCAACAACTTCTGAGCTTCCAAAGCAGAAACAACATTGGACAAGAACCTAACGTTCTCACCAACTACCACAACCTCGAAGTCATCTGTAAGCCTCAAGGAGACTCTTTTGGTCTCAAAGTCAACCCTAGCTCTATGCTCTACGAGCCAATCCATGCCCAAAATCACGTCAAAACCATAGAATGGTAACTCCATCATATCAACCGGAAACACGTGGCTCTAAACCATCAAGGGACACCTCCTATACATTTTCCTAACTACCACTGTATCACCAAAAGAGCTAGTAACATTTACACCTACCTCTAACCACTCACATTATAACCCTAACGACCCTGCGTGCTCACCCAAAATGTATGAATGTGTCGGCCCCGAATCTATCAAAGAAAGCAAACTCAAAGACTATAACGAGAAATTACCTACAATGACATCCGTGTCATTCCCAGCCTCTCGCTGAGCATACACCCTACCCGGTCCTCCACCCTTGGGCTGAACTGCCACTACATGGGCTAAGTTCCTCTGACCCTCGTTCCTCGGCTGAAAGTTACCACGACCGTGCACACGGCCTCTCTGATGCTCAAAACCCCTAGCTGGAGCCGGTCCGCCCCTATCCGGGTGTGGACAGTTACGCCTCATATGATCTCGAAAACCACAGTTCCAACATGGCCCAAAGGTACCCGTACACTCGCCCTGGTGGCGCCTCCCGCATCTAGTGCACTCTGGAGTGCGTACCACGACTCCTTGGCCCTGATGGCCCCATCCATAGTTACCACCACTATGTCTCGAGTTAGGCAGATACCTCATATCCCTATGCCTCTTGGCATGATCTCTATCCCAATTCGCGTGTCTCTTTCCGGAATCGGACCCACTAGCACGAGCACTGGAGCCTAAGTTCTGCTCAATATCCTTGGCCCTAGAGACCAAAACATCAAACTCAGTGTAGTCAGAGGCAAGCATGTAGGTCTTCACATCTCTAGTCAACCCATACCGGAAGCGCTCACACCGTTCCCTCTCACTGGGAACCAACTCAGGTGCATACTGGCTCAATCTCACAAATTGAACCTCGTACTTGGACATGGTCCTGTTACCCTGAACCAAGGCCATAAACTCCCTCTTCTTCTCATCCAAATACCGAACTCCGAGATACTTCCTCTTAAAGACATTTCTGAAGAACTCCCACGTGATATTCGCTTCGGCCATACCCGAAGTAACAATGGTCCACCAAGTGTATGCGTCCCCCTGGAGCAAGGAGACAACGCAACCCAACTTACGGGCATCTGAGCACTCCATCTGACCCAAGATGCGTGTAGTACTCTCAAGCCACGCCTCTGAACCCTCGAGAGTCAACCCACAGAACTCAACTTCTCCCAAGCTATGAAACCTCTCTAGGGGTAATCATGTCCCCGCACCCTGAGGTGGTGCTGCAGCTTGCACACCGACCAAAGCTGTCTGAAAAGCTCCGGCTATGGTCTGAATCAAATGGGTCATATCCGCGCCCGCTAGACCCTAACCCGCTTGGGCCTCAACACCTCCAACATTGGCACAATCCTGAGGCCCATTACCATCACCTCCGACTGGCGCACCAGCCTGAGGCACGTTACCTTCGCCACCCACTCCATTACCACCAGGAGCAGGAGGAATATGAGGCTCACCCTCGGGTGCCTGGTCACCCGCTCTAGGCCGCCCCCTCGGTCTCACCATAACGAGATAAAATCTAAAACAACAAACACACAACACAAAAGAAAAACGTTAGGTTAGCAAAATGGCAAGGACTCAGGTTCTCAAGCTCGTTAAACAAAAAACTATTTTTTTGACAACAACACCTAACAATGGGGACATTTGACTAACCCTTAACCAACAACAAAGCCACAAAAAAACGCTTTCAAACACCGCCCTAGCAAGCAAACTTTAAGCATACATGGTAAAACACTCACCAAGACATAGCAACAACATAACACATCAAACTTACCTCACTTACCTACCCGAGGTCTCGGAAACCTCAGGCTCTGATACCACCAAATGTAACCCCCTTGTCTCGGTCTGGACGATTGACCGGTCCGAGTAGGTTACACGGGGAAAACCGAAGTGAAACCTGTTAAGGTCTCACCTCGGTTAGCAACCTTAGAAAATTTCTTTTAAACATCATCTTGTCTAAATGCTTTAATAGATCCTATGTGAGGTACGACAGCGGAAAGACAACGAAACGATACAAGCATACAAAACAAGCAATTTAAACAACTCATTTTAGCCTTTACAACAGGTTGTATCGATACGCTAGAAGGTCGTATCAATACACATGGACTTGGTTAACTACCCAAAGTCAACCTATGGAGACCGTATCGGTACACTGGTTGACCGTACCGATACGCCCTCAACGGTCAACTTCTCACGGTCAAACAACAAAGACCGTATCGATACAGCTAAGACACGTACCGATACGCCAAAATCTCATCAATTTCTCAGATTTCCAGAGAGCTTTTGGCGTATCGATACACCCTCGTGTACCGGTACGCTAAGCCTAAAATGAAGTCCAAAATGTAGGACCGTATTGATACGACCCTTGGGCATACCGATACGCCTTGTACTACAAACTGCATTTTAGCTGCAAAACGCACCAAGACTCAACTCTAGATGCAATTTACGACTCGTCTAGCAACACACAAACCCTCATACATCACTTAGCGACTACAGTTAAGCATACGAAACGATTTAGACATACGACAAGGCATCAATCACCAAAATAAGCATGCATAGAGTTAACTTGCATTCAAGCATACATAAAGGGGTCTATTTAGCCAAAAGATACCAACTTCCACAAAGCATTGCATAACAAGAGTCACATGCCATCAAGGTAACGCATAAGCACTCATGCAACATGATTTACAAGCTCACAACATAGAAGCATAAACATATTCAACATAGTATCATCATCCAACATGCTAGAACATCAACAAACCAAACTAAGGAGTTTGAACACCAACTCCATACAAGTATAGTACCCCTATTGTCTAGGCATTATTACAAAGACTTAAACCATACTTGAGCTACTCGAGAACTCCGAAAAGCTCCTCCCTTTCCCACTTGCCTTCCAAAACTCTAACGATCTGCATGTTGGAAAAAGAAGAGCGAAGCTTGGAAGCTTAGTGAGCGAAGCTCTAAAAACTCATCAACAATGCAATTTTCAAAACACGTTTCTTAAATGAAAAGTAAACCATTTAAATGAAAGAAAAGAGGCACAAACAAAACAATTACATTGTTTGCACATGCACAACCAAAACACGGTGGGACCACACATCACCGTTCGACTAGTAGTTTTCCGATGAGACCACACATCACTGTACTCTTCTACTAGTCACTACCGATAGGACTACACATCACCGTAGTAACGACAACCATCACGTGAGGTTCGACACCAACAACGACTACACAACAACATCAAACGGAAGTAAAGGAAATCCACAATTCACACAATATCTCAACGATTGTTCATACATCAATACTTAACAATCAAGGTAAAATTTAGCAAACTTACACTTGGGTTTAGGTTAACCCTCTAGGCTCCACCCAAACCCCCAAGAACCCTTTTCGAAATCAAATCAAGTTCAAAACATTTCCACTCACCGATGAAACCCAACCGGAAGTTGAAACACCGATCTCAAGTTTCAAAATTCCTCGAAATCATGCCCGAAGCCTCTCCAACGGTTTCCCTTGATTCTAACCAAATAAAAACAATACATTACTCAACCGAATCATCACAAAACACTGTCACAACCCCAAACCACAACCACAAGCCAAATTCTTACAATTTCAAACCAAAGCCAATACCATAAATCCCATTTTCGTACTCCCTAATAACCCAGCAGAAAACCAAAGATTCCAACACCCAAAACACCATTAAACAACCTCAAAACAACCTTCTAGTATCACTATAACACCAGCCCAACTCCCTTTCACATAACCATACCAAAAACTCACATTTTCACCCCTTTAAAATACCCAAGGAAACCCATTTCAGGATTTTTGATAAAACCCCACTATTTTAAGATATATTACATCTAAGGGAAAGACTAAAACATAAATTAGCTTTAAAAATCAAGACTTCATCAAAAACCCTTTAAAGCTCCTTACTTTTACTTCAAAACTTGAAAACTTCAAAAACTTTAAAAGTGATTTCTATGAAAAACTAAAGCTATAGAAATGTTGGAAATGATGAGGAGAAATCAAAAATATAATTACCTTGAAGATAGCCCTTGAAATGATGAAGAAATTTGATGAAATAGTGTTTAGAGGTTAATGGAGGTTTTGACGTGAAGTGTTTGAGGAAGAAGAAGATGAAAACATTCTCAAAAGTCTCTTTTTTTCTCACATTATCTTCCTTTATTTTCAAATTACTAATTTGCCCTTAATGAACCACAAACCCTTTTTAATTAAAACCAAAGCCCAGTTTAATTTAAAACGAGCCCACGACTCAAACTCGATTCACATGTGTAACATCCGACCCCTAAACCCGGGGCATTACATGGATTGTTCTTGTCGTCTCTAAAATTACTTGAGTTTGTCATCTTTGTATCTGAAATCACTTGTGTTTCATTTTATTTTTTTAGGGTTAATAAGAGTGACCAATTAACATCTTTTTTTTGCAGTTTGAATAACAATGGAAAAACGGGTGTTGTAAAGTAAAGAAAAGTCGAGCGTGCAATATGATAAGCATTCAAACAAATTTTTATACTTTTCTTTGTGTGGTTTATTTTTAAATACTCTTTTCTGTTTACTAAATTCAAGAACTTGGGGTTACTTTATATTTTGCAATTGGCTGGAATTATTTGGGGTTCTGTTGATTGAATATTGTGCAACTGACTGAAATTACTTAGGTTACTTTATAAAATAAATATTATATGTTGATTGAATATTGTGCAACTGACTACAATATTAGACTTAAAGTGAAATATTGTTGTTTAACTAAAATTAGCATGTTGATTGGCATGTTTACTTTTTATTTGTGTATACATGAATTCATCATGTTCATTGGCTTGTGTAATGTCAATATCCATGCACATGTTCTGTTTTGAATTTAGCATAAATGGTGGATCACTTTGTTTAGAATTTAACACATAAATTTACCATTTTATATTATATAATATATTTTGTTTAGAATTAATGGTGGGCCAACTGTTCTTATTATAATATTACTTTATTTAGAATGCAGGTTGGACTAGAATACACGATTGTAGCATTATTTGAAAGTTAATTTTATGTACTTTTTATAGCATTATGTTGATAGAGACCATTGTATATTATTTATGTTTGACTGGTAGCTATCTTGTTGAAATTTATTTTGTTTTCAACAGGGACAACATCTAAATATTTTACTCTTGTTATGCACCATGGTGGGTTCATGGTGAATTCACTAAGATTTCAGTACACAGAAAAAAAAAACGTAGACTACTTTGATATGTGTCATGCAGATGGCATGTCAATGCTTGAAATGTATGACATAGTAGATGTGTTAGGATACTTTGGTAGGTATATTTTGTTCTGGAGACAATCTGGAAAGAAATTTAGTGTTAAGAATTTAAGAACAGATACTAATTTGATTTCTATGTTAGAAGATATGACTAGGAATAGACACATACATGTCTACTTAGAGGAAGAAGTTATAAAAATTGTTTCAGCTACTGAAGAAGTTGTTGAAGCTGAAAATCCTGACGATAGTGGATCTGATCAAGACTCAGATTATGTAGCATATGATGATAATAGTGAATCTAAAAATCCTAGTAGTGGGTTTGAAGATAGTGAGAATGGTGGTAGTGATCGGGAAGGCTATACACATGATGTGCCTGAAATTATAGGGTTTGAAATGAACTTAAACAATGGTTTGGGAGGCTGTCATGTTAGATTGGATGATGATCATGTCACTAAAGAAGGAAAGTTGCACAGTGCATCTGAGTTTGACTCAGATAATCTGAAAAAGAAGAAGGTAAGAGCTCTAGAGTTCAACACTGAAGTGGACATGACAAATTCACAGTTTCAAAAGGGGATGATATTTGGTGGGAAGGATATTCTCAAAGAGGCAATTAGAAAATATGGTATTAAGAATAGAGTGGATTTAAAATTTAAAAGAGTTGACAACAAAAGGTTGCGTGTTATTTGCAAGGAAGGGTGTCTTTGGTATATTTGGGCCTCAAGAGTTAATCCAAAGGATAAAATAGACCCAACATAGCAGATTAAGTCTTACATTGAAGAGCATAAATGCATGATGCGTTTTCAAAATAAAAATGTTACTTATAAGTGGTTGGCTAAGAATTATCTAAAAAAATATTGGACTGATGTTACATATTCAAGTAGACATCTAAAATAAGATGTAATGCATGCTTATGTCTATAATGTTTCACAAAGTAAGTGCTTGAGAGCTAGAAATTTAGCTCTAGAAATGGTTCTTGAGAATCATAAGGGTCAGTACTCAATGATATATAATTATCTTAGAAAACTTAGGACCTCTAATTCAGGTAGCACAACCATCCTTATGCTTGATAATAGGGTGTTCATAAGGATGTACATATGTTTAGCAGTTTGCAAGAAATGTTACAAATTAAGTTCTAGACCTATTATAAGCATTGATGTCTGCCACCTTAAAGGTTATTTTGGAGGAGCTTTTTTGGCAGATGTTGGTATAAATGCAAATGACATTCTCTATCCAATTGCTCATGTTGTTGTTGAGGCTGAAAATGAATCTACTTGACATTGGTTTCTATCATTGGTAGCTACTGATTTGGGGATTGAAAGTAACCATAATATCACCTTTATTTCAGACAAGCATAAGGTATTTGTTCATTTACCCCAAGAAATTATCAAGTGTCTACTGGAACTTCTAACCAACATGTTGTTAATTTGGAAAATCAAACATGCTCTTGCAGAAAGTGAGATATCACTGGTTGGTCATCTATTAATTTACATAATCAACATTGTTATTTTGTTTATTTCCATCTATAATGAACATTCTTTAATTTCATTTTGAATAGGAATTTCATGTATACATGTTGTTTCAGTCATGGCATATAAAAAACAGAGGCCTGAATTATTTGTTGACCCCTGCTATCGAATAACCACCCAACAACAGATATATAGCCATTTCATCATACCCATAAAAGGCCCTAATCAGTGGGTGCAAAACACTACTTGTGAGCCGGTTATTGAACCCAAACTTAGAAGACCGCCAGGTAGACCTAAGAAAAAAAGGGCGAAAGAAATAAATGAACCATCAAATTCTACTGTTAAATTTACCAAGAAAGGGGTTAAAGTGTACTGCTCTAAGTGCCATAAAGCATGTCATAACCAAAGGACCTGCAAAAGAGAAGTTGGTGCTAACATTCATGTGAATGCACCAAAAAGGACAACAAACCAAAGAATGGGCGGTGCATCTGTCAGATAACCAAAACTACCAGTAAGTACATTTAATTGTGCTTTAATTATGATTTTATCTTTATATTTCTTACTTTATTAAATTGAATGATGCATGTTAGGAGACCCACTACATCATCAGCACAAACCAGTCCTTTCTATTTTATCCCTACTCTAAGACTTGCAAAGGATCCAACTCAACAACTTCCAAATGTTATGACAGTTAGATGGGTTCCAAGTTCTAAGGAAAGTAACAATGTTGGCCAGAGTCAGTCAAACACTCTAACCCAAAATGTGCAAGAAGATAACTGTTATGAAGGTTTAGAGAAAAGGCCAAGGATGGTGTAAAGCCAGCCAAGCACTTTTTTGTTATATTTTGTGATAGATCTTTTAGAGAGTTGTATTGTTGTGTTGGCAAGAGCCAATCAAGCATTCCCTTTACTATATTTTGAGGTACATTTTGTGACAGTGATTGTATGCACTATACACCATGTTCAAATGTTATCAAACATTTTAGGATACATTTAAAGTTGTTGAGTGGATCGTTGAATCGGTAAATGTTAAGATGGGGTGAACTGAATTTTTAAATTGGTTGGTAGTGAAGTGGTAAAATAAAAATTGAAGACAAATTCACTTATAGTGGTTCAAGTTCCAAATGAACTCTACATCCACTACCTTAGCTCCCACTAAGGATTTTCCAAATAACTTCACTAGTTGATCTTTCTTTTTTCTAGGCTTAGGAGGAAATTTTTACAAAAATAGTCAATTTTCTACCCAAAATTGACCAAACCCTCTCACAAGTTTACAAAGAAGAATTTGGCAAACACAAAGTATCTCTCAAGACAAATATTGCCCAAATTACAAGCACTCAACCCGATTGAACCTGAAAAATTAAGAAATTACAAAGAATGACAATTGGGGTTTTACAAGAATATTGAAATTAAGCACTTGAGCTTGGATTTGATGTAGAATTGTTTCTCTTAGGATCAATAGTTGTTGATGGTTGTTTTTAGACTTTCTTTTATACTTTCTCATTCAATTCTAGTCGTTGGGTTGTTATCATCATAAATATAGCCGTTGGGATGCAATCTTCCTACCATAAATGCATTTCTGCAACTACTTGTTTCGAAATACATGTACCTGGTTTGAAACAGACCAAAATAGAAATAGCCGTTGGGGTGTAATTAAGAGACCGTATTGAAACGAATATGATAGTTTTGATACACTAAGAGCTCGTTTCGAAACGGCTTGACATTCATTCCGAAACAATTTAAAACTGTCAAAACTCGTATCGAAACATGCTTAAATCGTTTCGATACGTCTTAACCGTTTTGTGAAAATCAGTTATAAATTGCAACGGTCATAAAATTTAAATCCAAGTTTAAATCTCGTTTCGAAACGTTTGAGGTTGTTTCGATATAGCCGTATCGAAACGGATCTGCCCGTTTCATTATTCTTCATCCGTTTCGAAACATAGGGTCCTGTTTCGATACAATCGTATCAAAACGGGAGTAGTCGTTCCGAAACAAATGTTAACAGTTTCAAAACGTTCTAAAACACCCAAGGGCTGTTTCGAAATGGTGACTCGAAAATCATTGTTTTGACTTGGAAAACACTTAGAAAAATTTGTATAACCCTTTGGTTTTGACTTGACCACTTTGCTTAAAAGTTTTGGGAAGTTTTGAGGACTTAAAAATTTATTTTTTATTTTCAATTTAGTCCTTAAATTCTTTGTTATATCAAAAATCAATTCTTTAGTTTTACGGAAGATGTTTGGGATACATTTGAAGTTTAAGTTATTCTTG
Organism: Hibiscus trionum; assembly: GCA_030270665.1. Lineage (NCBI taxonomy): Eukaryota > Viridiplantae > Streptophyta > Magnoliopsida > Malvales > Malvaceae > Hibiscus > Hibiscus trionum. The sequence continues at coordinate 3,379,236 of BSYR01000037.1, forward strand.
ATGTTTTAATTATACAGTTTGAAATATATTTTGAAAACATTTTTTTCATCTTTATATTTTCATTACAATAATATAAATCAACAAAAAATACTACCAGAAACTAGCTTAACATTTCATTTCATTTCAAGCATAACCTTAACATTTCATTTTCTCAAACCAACCAAAAATTACTCAAATTACTCAACTTTATGAGTACCAATAACCGACCAAAACTAACATCCTAAACTCACCAAAAACTAATGTGAGCAACAACTTCACAAAACCTAAACCCTAAAATTACTAGCAAACCACATTCATCACTAAACTTTATGTGAGTACCACTAACCTACCAAAAACCAACAACCAGGTCAATACTACAATGAAAGCTTTAGTACAAGATCAATACAACACATAAAATCAAAATCAAAATCCAGCAAATTCTCTCCTTCCTTCTTTGAGCCTCATTTGCTCTGATTCTCTTCAACAGTCCTAGAAGAACAACTTTTGCACATGAGGTCATTGAAGGATCAAACCAATTGAAAAAACGAAAAGCCTGATGCACCAAACTGCCATGATTTTTGCAGCCAAAACACTTCCTTCCAAGGTTGTCATTAGACCATGATGATCTCAAATGCGCCGACAATTCTTACCCACGGATCGAAACCCCAATGGTTGCTACCATTTCACCCATACGTGTTGCAGCCCTTTGAAACACTCCTTTCATTTTGTTCAACAGAAATATACAGAGAAATGATAGAGAAAGACACTAAATTAGGGATTAAGGATTTCAAAATTGAAGGGTTATAAATAGGGTGTTCATTTAAATGACGTGAAAAAATATTAAAAATAATCTACATCAGCGGCGTCAACGATTTTGGGTTACAAGTCATAAGGACGTTTAGGTTTTAACAGAGTAGTGGTATTTTTTACTCACAGATTAAAGTTTAGTGCTAATTTTGAACACTTTTAAAGTTCGGTGGCATTTTCGACTCAGTGCTATAGTTTAGTGGTATCTGGTGTAGTTAACCCTTATTTTATTTCTGTTTTATTGATAATACACGTAGTATAATTAAAATTATTGGAGGGCATATGAAGTACACAAAAAGTTTATTCCCCGTAATGCTCTATCCTATGCTTTGTCTAAAAGAAAACCGTTAAAATGAGACTAAAATGAGACGTGTACTTAAATCCTTACAAAAATCGTAGGGATTTATGTACATGTACCGAAATTATTACAAAAGTTGTAAGAATTTATGTACATGTACATAAATCATTACAAAAATGGTAAAACTTGTAATAATTTCGGTACATGTACATAAATTCTTACAACTTTTGTAAGAATTTCGGTATGTACTTAAAAGTAATAAGCATTTATGTATATACATAAATTCTTACCACTTTTGTAACAATTTCGGTACATATACATAAATTCTTACGATTTTTTGTAAAAATTTAAGTACACGCCTCATTTTAATCTCATCTTAACAAGTTCCACCCTAGAATTTCCCTCTATTCTAATAAGAAAATGGGACACTCAATCTCACCTGCCGTTTCATTCCAAATCTGGTTATTATTGGACATTTCACTTTGTTCCGATAAATTCTGTCCATTCTAACAAAATTTACTGTATCTATTAATTTATGTGTAAACTACAATAGAAGCCACTTAATTATGTATAAGGTTACATTTGAGTCACCCAATTATTAAAAGTTACATTTGAGTTACTCATTTATGAGTAATGTTACATCTAAGTCACTCAATTATAAATAAATTTACATTTGGTAGGTCACCAATCATATTTAAGAAAATACATCAATTTCATATTTTTACTTCCAAATCATTTGTATACCCTTGTTAATACTAGAATAGTTCATTTGAAATCATTAATTAATCTAATATGTAAATTGATATATTTTTTTAAATGTGAAGGGTGACCCAAATGTAACCTTACCCAATTTAGTGACCCAAATGTAAATTTTAATAATTGGCTAACCCAAATGTAACTTTACTCATAATTGATATTAATTAAAATTTGATATCACGTGAATTATTCTCGGCCTTTATGTCTATCTATAAAGGAAAATTCTACAACGGGCGACGAACATTGATGAACACCACTAACGATGAACACCGATGAACACCATTATTTTTTTTTAAATTTTAAAAATTTAAAGGAATATAATTATAATTAAAATTATCTCTTAAAAATAAAAATCAAATTTAATAGTTATTTTATAATATTTTTTTAATAGGTTAGAATCAAATATACTCAATTCTCCTAAACCCTAACAAAATCAATCTCTTAAAAAATAGAAATCAGTTTATAATTTTTCTAATAGATTAGAATCAATAATATGATAATTGGGTATATTTGATTCTAATCTATTAAAAAATTATAAACTGATTTCTATTTTTTTAAGAGATTGATTTTGTTAGGGTTTAGGAGAATTGTGTATATTTGATTCTAACCTATTAAAAAAAATATTATGAAGTAATTATTAAATTTGATTTTTATTTTTTAAGGGATAATTTTAATTATAATTTTAGTCCTTTAGATTTTTAATTTTTTTTTTAAAAATTATTGGTGTTCATCGATGTTCGTCGCACGTGTTAGACTCATCCATCTATAAAATATGCAACCTACATTGACTGATGAGGTAACTAAAGGCTAGTTTGAAAAAGTGTTGCAGACAATGATTTTAAAAAATTAATTGTAAGATTTTAGTGTTTTATTGTTATCTAATGTACTTTTGAAAAAAAAGTCTAGACTGATATTTTAAAGTAAAAATAAATAAACTTAAATTATATGAAATAAATCAACTTAAATTATAATAAAAATATATAACGATTCATCAATAATTTATATATATAATATAAACTTTAAATATTTCTAAATAATTAATATAAATTGTTGGATTAATATAAAAATGTTAATTTAATATATTAATAATTATTATATTTTATATTACTTTAATATTAGTGTTATTTTCATATTATTATTAACAATTTAATTTTAAATTAATATTATTTTTATATTATTATATTGAAATAATAAATTATTATGCATTTATAAACTTTAGCTTCATCTCGAAGATCTGAGTTCAATTGCTCTGTCTACGAGGCGTGTGTGTATTATCAAAGGGTTTAGAATATGTATGAACATATATGCTACCTTGTAATCAACTTTAGACTATTACAAAAGACAATCAATTTGAGTTAAATAATTAAGGGTAAAAATATAATTTCATGATCAAAAGTAATTTTCTACCCCAATGCTAAAAATTTTAACTTTTGAGGTTAGTCGTTGGTTGGAAAATCACTTTTCTTGAGATTTAAACTTTGCTCAATACAAAATCTGATTATTACGGAGTATTTTGCTCTGTTACAATAAATTTGTCCATTCTGGTAAAATTATATACTTTTTTAACAAGAAATTATTTGTATTTGTTATTTTATTTATATTACCTATTAAAAAAATTAAAAATCACGTGGATTACTCCTTGTGTTTGTGCATATCTATGAAATTCAACCTGCATCTATTGACAAAACAATCAAGTGAAGAAGTCATTGTTAGTAAAAACTTGAAAGTTTTGAAAGAGACCGAAGCAAAATCAAACCAATAAATACAACCAACTTCTAAAGTGGGAAATAATGTAACAAAAACTCTATAACCATGACCGGCAATACCGTATTAGTGCCTTTTGTATTGAGCAAAATACTCCGTCCTAGTAAGAAATTGGGACACTGATTATTAGTGTAGTTCACTCTAAATTATGCAAAAATATTCTATACACACGGGTGGTGAAAATTTATTTTTCACAAGCATTTAGTTTTTAGAGTTTAAAGATTAAGGTTTAGGGTTTAAAGTTTTAGTGTTTGTGGTTAGGTTTTAATGTTTAAGAATATATTTCATGTTTTAAAGTTTAATTTTTATAATTTAAGGGATTAGAGTTTAGGACCCTAAAAAGGATATGTAGTAACTATAAAAGTCGCTTATAAAAAATGAAGTGATTTTGTCTTAACACCGATACAGTTGTCTCTTCATAGTCGGGGTTTGGTTCCATTGAGGTGTTATCCGTAGTCTTGCTGGCGAATGGGTCACTGGTTACCACAAAATCTGTTGTTGTCTCCCCTTTACAAGGGGAGTTGTGGAGTATACTCATTGATCTCCAACTTGCTTGGATGCAGGGAGTTGAACGATTGCAGATGAAATTCGACCGTGCTTGATGTCTCGGCTCCAAGCAACCCTATGCACCTAATAAGAGTTATTTGCGTCTTGCTTTGGGATCGTGCATGGTATATTAAGTTCAAAAAAAAATTCGTGTGAATGCAACATCATAACAGACGAAATGTCTAAACTATCTTCCTCACAGTTTTTTCGGCTTACAATATTTAATGAAGCCTCCGAATATATCGAGCCTTTGACTGATCGAGATATTTTGGGTTCTCCTACTGCATATCTGATCATGCTTAGCTTCTAGCTTTGAGCATCTCTTCAATTGAAAACAAAGCGGAGGGTAAATTAGTGGTTTAAAATTGCTTAAGGACTTTCGTGTCATTTTGTAAAAGGAAAAGGGTATTATTGGTTTACCAGTGGAAAATAATGTCTTGTTAGGGCACCTAGTCTGACGTGCAAGGAAATGGAGAAAATATGGAAAAACCTTTATCGGCTGTGCTGAGATGTCGAATTGCATCCGTTGGATTAAAGATAATCCAACGTCTCAAAAAGAAACCCTAGATAAACCAAAGCTGAGAGAGTGGCTATTTAAGTTGAACCAGGCCGCTGCTTTCGGCCTCTGTCACTCGTTCTCCGCACAATACGGCTTCTGGTCTGCAATTCCAAATCTAGTTCATTTTAGCAAACAGGTACCAATCTCTTCGAAATATTAATTTTCTAATTTTGTTGTTTTGGATAAAAAATCTTATCTGATCTGTAGCTTGTTGTATGATTCTTATCTGTTTTCTCTTTGGATAATACTGTTTTGTGTAGTTCTGGATCTGATTCCTTTTGTTATGTTTTTAGATTTTATGCATCTATGTTGGTTTAGAAATTTATGATTTGATATATATTAAAACCCTATAATTTAGTTTTTGAGAAAACAATTCCTGTTACTACAGTGACAGATCTATAGAATCAAATGAAAACCAGTGGACAATTTGTTAACGAACTAATTAAAAGTGATAAGAACCTGTTTTCTCTAGGTGAAAATTTTGATTGTTTTCATTGTAAGAGTTATGCTAAAAATTATAGTGTCTGTAGTTCAGTGGAAAGAACTCCATATCTGTGAGGACCTGAGCTCGAATCCCAGGCAACGGCCACGTTTTATTGATACTGAATCTGTTGAGTTTTAACTTTTGATTTATTTCCTTTCTCTAAAATAAGTTGAATTATTGTATAGTATATATGATTTTATTGAGTTTTGATTTTGCATTTATGTGAATTAGTTTATGAATGTGTTTCTTCTTGATTTTCAGATTATCTACCGAATTTTATAATGGGTAAGGAAAAGATTCATATCAATATTGTGGTCATTGGCCATGTCGACTCTGGGAAGTCAACAACCACCGGTCATTTGATCTACAAGCTTGGTGGTATTGACAAGCGTGTGATTGAAAGATTTGAAAAGGAGGCTGCTGAGATGAACAAAAGGTCATTCAAGTATGCCTGGGTGCTGGACAAGCTTAAGGCCGAGCGTGAACGTGGTATTACAATTGATATTGCCCTGTGGAAGTTTGAGACCACCAAGTACTACTGCACTGTCATTGATGCCCCTGGACATCGTGACTTTATCAAGAACATGATTACTGGTACCTCCCAGGCTGACTGTGCTGTTCTCATTATTGACTCAACCACCGGTGGTTTTGAGGCCGGTATCTCTAAGGATGGTCAGACCCGTGAGCATGCTTTGCTTGCATTTACCCTTGGTGTCAAGCAGATGATTTGCTGCTGCAACAAGGTTTGGTTTACAATCATTCAAGCCTATTGTTATACTGTATTGATGAACCTCTACTATAACTTTGTTGGTTTTGTGTCTGATCTGATTTTCAATTTTCATTTGATATAGATGGATGCTACAACCCCCAAGTATTCCAAGGCAAGGTACGATGAAATTGTGAAGGAAGTCTCTTCATATCTTAAGAAAGTTGGGTACAATCCTGATAAGATCCCCTTTGTTCCAATCTCTGGTTTTGAGGGTGATAACATGATTGAGAGGTCTACCAACCTTGACTGGTACAAGGGTCCAACTTTGCTCGAGGCTCTTGACCAGATCAATGAGCCCAAGAGACCTTCAGACAAGCCACTCCGTCTTCCACTTCAGGATGTGTACAAGATTGGTGGTATTGGAACTGTCCCCGTTGGTCGTGTTGAGACTGGTGTCCTTAAACCTGGTATGGTTGTGACATTTGGTCCCACTGGTCTGACCACTGAAGTTAAGTCTGTTGAGATGCACCATGAATCCCTCCCGGAGGCTCTCCCTGGTGACAATGTCGGGTTCAATGTCAAGAACGTTGCTGTTAAGGATCTCAAGCGTGGTTTTGTTGCTTCAAACTCGAAGGATGATCCAGCCAAGGAGGCAGCCAACTTCACCTCTCAGGTCATCATCATGAACCACCCTGGCCAGATCGGAAATGGTTATGCCCCAGTCCTTGATTGCCACACATCCCACATTGCAGTGAAGTTTGCTGAATTGTTGACCAAGATTGACAGGCGATCTGGTAAGGAGCTGGAGAAGGAGCCCAAGTTCTTGAAGAATGGTGATGCAGGGATGGTGAAGATGATTCCCACCAAGCCTATGGTTGTGGAGACTTTCTCCGAGTACCCACCTCTTGGACGTTTTGCAGTCAGGGACATGCGTCAAACCGTGGCAGTTGGTGTGATCAAGAGTGTTGAGAAGAAGGACCCATCCGGTGCCAAGGTCACCAAATCTGCCGCCAAGAAGAAGTGAGATTGCATTTGAGCATTATTTGTCACTTCAATCATAGTTTTCTAAAATTTGCTTTTCTACATGGCATTTTGTGGGACCAATTTTGATATGCCTTATCAGCTGTCATGTTTTGTTTGAGACTTGGTCGTTGTTGAATTGTCTTTAAGTTTTTCTTGGTCAATTGCCTCCTAAGTTTAATAGTTTTCATATTTATGTTTGCCGTGGTATAATACAGCCATCTGGTGTCGATTGCAACTCAAGCCCTTCTATTTGTTTGATGACCAATTGAATCAAAGTCTCCTTTGTTCAACTCACCCCTAAAGTCTAAATAAATTCAAGCATTAGGGTCTACAAAACTTTCAAATGTAATGAAGCCTGATAGGCCAAACCAAGTATTTTGCGTTGAAAAATTCTGTTACATTTTCACTTATAGTTTATACATAGTATTATTTTATTAGTATGATTTTTTAGTTAATTTAATATTTTTATAAAATTTTATAATTCTAATCAACTTTTATCTTTTTATGTTAAAATTAAAATTCTGATTTTATATTTTAATCCTCATTGAAACTAAAATAATTAAACCAAAATATAGTGGTAGATAATTTTTTCCTGATTTTGTCTGGGTAGGTACGAATCCTTTTTATTTAATGAAAAAATAATATTTATAAAATATTTAAAATTCAAATAAATCTAAAACGATTTATTAAAATCAGGGGTGGGCATAATTACCTGACCCGGCTCAATTACTCGAAGACCCAAAACAAATTAGGAGGTTAATTTTATAAAAAAAAAATTACCTGATCTGGCCGGGTAGCTGACCCGATAATTTTTTCGAGACACGGGCCGGAAGTTTTCCCTTACCGGGTACTCGACCCGACCCGATAAATTTTAATATATATTTTTTAGATTTTAAATTATATTTTTATTTTAAGTTTCTTAACATTTTTACTCTAAAACTAAGTTTAAATCACTAAATTCTTTCTATGTTTGTATTATATACTTTTAAATTTTAAGTTTATTTTTTAAAAAAAATATTTTTGTGTTTAATATTTGATTTTTTCAAAATTTTAAAATTAAAAAAATACAAACCAGGTACCCGATTACTCGAATTTTACGGGTACTCGAATGTGATGGGCCGAAACACAGGCCAAGCAATGAGGTACCCAGATGAACCATGTACCTAATTTTTCGGATACCCGAAACTCGTGTACCCAACAATGCCCACCCTAATTAAAACACACTGATAATATTATTATTACTAAATACATACCATGCTTTATTCAAAATCCTAAATCTTAGAATTTTAAACTTAAAAATGACCTTTTTGAGTACAATAGGAAAGTGGAATAGCAAACAGAGTAATTTGCTCACTTTTGGAAATAAAAACTGAACTCTATTAATTGGAACTTATTTTTACGTGGATAGGTCTCACCCTCTCTTTTTTCTCATATTTATTGTTTTCTCTTTTCTCCCACTTCCTCTATCCAAAACTCTAAGGATTAAACAACATAGAACTAAATTTCTGAGCATCCTAGGCGGATCTTTATTGAAGCTAGTGGGGCACGGCCCTAAAGTTTGAAATTTTTATATTTAGTCTTTTAAAAATTTTAATTTGGTCCTTTTAAATTTTTTAAAAATTAATATTATATTTTTAAAATTTTAAATAACTTTAATTAAATTTTCTACTAAAATTTTTAAAAGTCTTGATAAGTATCATTTTTTTGAAAATTTTAGTTAAACCCTTACGTTTTTATGAAAAATTTAAATTAAACCTTTCAAAATCTTCAAAAAAATTTAATTTAAGCTTTAATTTTTAATTTTAAGTAGGCACCCTCAAATTTAGTTGTCAAGATCCGCCCATACCAAGACTTGTTTGCTTTAATGCTGTTGATTTTACTTAGTAATCTACTCGTAAAAATCTAATGTATTAGACTAGGACAAGGTAACCTTTAACCATTTATATTTTTAATGGTATAAACTAAAAAAATATATGAATGAATTAAAGATAAAAAAATAATATAATCACAAGTAGCAGTCATAAAAAATATACGAAAAATAAATTATAGAATACACGAAAATAAAAACAAAATCTTCATGAACATGTTTACGAATTAGATGTAAAAAAACAATAATACAAAAAAATGCTGTTTTTATATTAGAAACTCGTTGGCTGACAAAAAAATTCTATGAGTTTTTTTATTTTATTTCTTTCAATTACTTCTTTAAAGATATTTTTTTTATCAGCTCTCATTTAAAAAAATAAAAACTTATAGAACTTGACATACTAGTTAGACGAATTCCTGTAAAAGATGCTAGACGAGTTTATACAAAGGATGTTAGATCAAAAGAATGGCAAAAGTAAATAAAAAATTTACAAATTCACAAATGTAGAATATCAAAGTTTCTCTATTTTTTTGAACAAACATATCAAAGTTTCTCTACTTGTTTTCTCTTCTGTTTGACTTCATTACCTATAGATTTAATGATCTGATATTGAACTAAAATAACAAAAAAGAATGATTAAAATAATATTTTAGCTTTTTCCAACATCATTTGGATGAAACTTTTGTTCTTCTTAGAAACTTTTAACTAATGTCTGATGCTAACCAACATGGGATAGGATACTTTTACACTATGTAAAATTTAAAATTTTTACACATTTTTGGACCGTTAGATGAAGGGCGGAGATAATTAAATAATTTGGGTGTTATTTGACATTTAAAATATTTTGAGAAAACCCATACTAATTATAATAGGGATAAAGTCAAAAATAGCCATCAACGTTTGACATTTCGGTCACTTTAGCCCATATTCTTTTTTGGTGCAAACAACCCCTGACGTTTTATTTTCGTTCAAAATTTACCCTCGACAGATAAAAACCGTCAGTCAACTAACAGTTAACCCCTTCGATGACGTAGCATGTCTGTGGCGATGCCACGTGGCACTTTGCTGACGTGACATATAACTTTTTATTTTAAAAAAGATAATTTTTATTTTATTTTTAACCAATCATATGATGCCACGTAGAACTTTGCTAACGTGACATCATTTTATTGGTTAAAAATAATTATTTTTTTAAAAAATAATTTTTTTTAAATATTAAAAATATAAAAAATAATTATTTTTTTATATTTTAACCGATCAAATGATGCCATGTGGCACTTTGCTGATACAACATCAGTTGATTTTTTTAAAAATATAAAAAATAATTATTTTTTCAAAAAATATAAAAAAACAATTATTTTTAAATTTTTCTTTTTAAAAAATTGTTATGCCACATCAGCAAAATGCCACGTGGCTTTGCCACATCATCAAAAAACGTTAGGGGTTGTTTGCATAAAAATAATAGGGGATAAAAAGATTAAAAAGTCTAACATTGAGGGCTATTTTTGACTTTATGCCATTATAGTATATAAAAGATTATTAAAATTAATTTTGACACCATTCTAAAGAACTATTGACATCATTTTTCTAAAGGCAAAATACCAAAAAAATCTCATAACCTTTGATTTAATAGTCACTTTGTTTCATATTTTTAAAAGTAATTTAATTCACTACATTTTATTTTTGTGTTAAAATGACCTCTTTGTGGTTAAAAACTGTTAGTCAACAAAGGTAAATAGCTTGAAATGACGTGACAAATCTACATGACAGTCCACGCTGATATGACAATGTTATATAAACAAATATGTTAACTCGAAAGAATGCCTCAAGTCTTTAATGTGAACTTTTCTCCATTTAAACTAGCCACATTCTCAATTGATACATTAGAACTTACCGTAACTATTATATTATCCACGTAAATTAAGACATGTGAACGTATGTGCATTATTTTTTGATAAAGAGTGAACTGTCAACCTACGATCCTTTGAATCCAATGCTGAGAAGATAATATTTGGGCTTGAAATACCAATTTCGAGGTGTATGCCTTTGACCATATAATTTTTTTGTAATTTGCACACCAACTTTAACCCATCAAGTGCAAAATGTTCAAACCCTTGTGTTGTGGAATATAACCAAATAGGGTGCATGGTTGTGACCTATAGCTCAACTTATGCTTCTGGTAGGGTCATAGATGTGAGAAGCATCGACGCCCAAAAACCCTCCTAAACTGGTTGTTTGTTGTGTAATGCTTTAAAGGGTGATTTTTCATGAAGCACTCGAGTAGGTCAGTCTAATACTTCTTCACAATGCTAGTTGTGAATTTCTATATATTTTTTTTAAAAAAAATTAATTTTTTGAAATTTTAAAAATATTAAAAAATACGAAAATGAATTTTTTTTATCATTAAGGGGCCAAATGAGATATTCCTCATTGATTTTAGCATGTCATGTCACCCCATTAACAACACTTAATAGCATGGTGCATGTTTTGCAACAAATTTAAAGTTTAATGTTCATTTTGTAACATATGAAAGTTGAGTGACCAAAATAATATTTCAAGATAATTTAATGACTATTTTTGAACTTTACCCTTAAATTTATCCAATTATTGAGTTATTCGAGGACTAGATTAGGATGAAATTATGGAGAGTTCAAGTTGAAACTAATAAAGTTTTAAAATATAATTAAACCATAAAATGGAGAATTGATACTTAATTCCATTAATTTCAAAACTGACAAGTCTTAACAAGTAATTAAACCAAAAAATGAATGGTAAGGATTAATTTTATTAATTTTAAGGGTAATATACATAGATGATCACCGAACTTTTAGGGCTTTTTTTATTTTAGTCACCAAACTTTTAAAACTTTTATTGGGTCAACCAACTTTTATTTCGCTTTCATTTTGGTCTCTCCCTTTACCTTCTATTCTAAAAGTTCGGTGACTATCTTTGTATTTTACCCTAATTTTAAAACTGATAGAGACTTCAAAAATAATTAAATCAGAAAAATTAATCTTTATACAATACACATTTCCCTCCATTTGAAATTTCGTCCATCTCCACGGTTCAATACTGATGTGGCGGCCATTGTTTTCATCATTTTGAGTTTTTGACATCCCTTGATGTGGAGAGAGATCACTGGAATTCCATTACCTTTGATGATACTGCTTTAATTAGTTACTGAAATGAGAAGATTTTTCATATGAACTTTTGAATCCAGATAAAGCAACATGAAAGGCAAAGTGGAGATTCTTCTGCATTTGCATCTGTGCACTTGTTATTTTCCTGGCACTTGGTTCTCATTTTCTTAATTACATTACAGTTATACTGTACCACACCTGCTTTTTTTGACTAATCCTCACTATTTTTTACCCTGCAGATTTGGAATGTGAATCAGACAAGTTTAGTCATTTCTACACTTTCATTCTTAGACTCAGTACTGCCCTATCAAGAAGGATTTGGAATTGGCATGCGTTGTGTTTTATTTTGTTACAGTTGGGCTACTTTGCCAAGGCAACGGCTCCTTGGACACCGGTGGAACTGCCGATCCTTTGAACAGCACCAAGTAAAACTCTGTCCTCGGTTTCATTCTTGTTAGTCTCCCAAGAAATAGGATGAAAATTCTTGAGACAGTTGGGTAAAAGATGGTAATGCATGACTTAGAGCAAGAAATCTTGATGCATGGCATGTGAAATAATCATGATAATATGTGTAAGTTGAAGAAAGAAGAGTATGGTCATGGCTTCATATGTTCATCCTTCGAACCAATGTCAGGTGCCAGCCAGAGTTCCCCCAAACACTTCAGTAGGTCACGAGGGATTGGACCGCATTACCCCCAGTGAAGTGATCAAGGGAACTCCAGAGGACAACTGACTCTCTGTGTCTTCTTTGTGGTTAGATGCTTTGGCAATACAAGGGAAACCTATCTATACTATATATAACTAAAGGCTCTATATGTGCAGGTGGCCATGTATTTGTGGCCCTTGGTGAATGCATTAGATACGAAATAAAATCAACACATGGAAAGTTACCGAAACTGAATCTAGTCAGAACTATGGCGTTTGGGGGGAGCAGAGAATATTCTTGAGCTCTTCCCACACCTTTTCCTCACTTGTATTGTTGTCAACCTGTCATAGTTTAGAGAGTTTTATATGCATCGGCCTTCGTAATTTCTATATATCTTCCATTAATAGTCCAAGCTATAGTCACTTAGGAGTGTCCGTACCAGTGTGTATGTTTTTGACAAGACATTACATAAACAGGTTCATTAGCCATTGCGAATACTAGATTTCCATTAACAGCTGCTATGATTCTATGAAAATGCTGGATAGAACTAAAGTATACATGGCCAGAATTTTATGCCACTTTTCAGTACAAAATCTTTCCTAAGAATCCATCTAGTTTAGTATCGCGTCTAGATTAATTTTTCCCAGAGATTTTATAGACATGGAAACATGGTATGAGAAGACTGGCAAGTGAACATGGACGCAACTAGGGGAGAATTGAGAGCTAAAGAATCCGAGTGGTGTCAGTACAATCTTCTTTTTCAACCGAATCTGAAGTATTGCAGATGCTAAAAGAGATTTCAGTTGAAAAAAGGTTGCCAGGCATGAGAAATGGTGTGTTATATGAAAGAAACGTCCCCTTCATACTTGTGAAGGATGAAAAGAAAAGGGTTTAGAAAGGACAGACCCTTTTCTTTTCCCTCAAATATCGGCCAGGTTCATTCCCAACAACAAGAAAGGTATGAATTTCAAAAGCATGTAAATACCTACACTCGGTGAACCTTGCCTATTTATACCGACAACCCTCTGTGCAAAAATACATCGATGATCCGTAGAATGCAAAAGAGAATGTCAGCTGTTCCCTGGAGTTTCCCTGACCACTTCATTGGGGCTATTTTAAGAGAGGAAATTTTGTGGCACTGAAGTGTTTGGGGGAACTCTGGGAGATAGTTGAGTTGACACTGTTGGAGGCTTGGCTTACTTTAGTTCATGTCTAGGGAAGGTTTCCCGGTACAGTATAAAGTTGTTTTATGCATTCCGATGGTGTTTGATGAAACCAAGTCTTTCACACATGTATTGTTCAACAGTCATAGATTTGCAGATATTCTTTAACCATTTTGTATCAAAACAAAAACAGATCCCAAATTTAATATCTAACTGTAGTTTGACATCTCAAGCAGGCAATTATGGCTATGGGAGTGGCAAGGGCGGTAGATGACCTTCACGGTCGTGTGAGGCTCTCATTCATCGCGACCTCCAAGCCTCCAGTGTCCCTCTTTGAATGCAGCCAAGTAAAGCCTTAGGTTTGTGCTCTATGCAACTGTTGTGCAAGATTCAAATATTAACATCAAGTTATGATTATTATCGCATACACCAGCGTTATAAACTTTACTTTCCACAAGCGAGTTAGTTTATAATTTTAGTTTAGAGTTTAGCGGTTATATTCAAAAAAAGTTTAAAGTTTAGAGGTTAAGAGTTTAAAGTGTAAAGTATAGAGTTTAGATTTTAGAGTTTAATGTTTAAGGTTTAGTACTTAGAGGTTTAAGGTTAAGGATTTTAATTTTAAATTTTAACTTTAGATTAGGAATACTTGTGTAAAAATACCTTACACTGCATGAGATAATTGTCCATAAATAAATAAATAAATGAAGTGTTATATATATACATATATTATAAGAATATATATATATATATATAATATACATATATAAATAAACTTGACATACAAATGTTCTATATGCGTTAACAATTTGAGAAACCCTAGCCGCTCTTCGTACCAAAATTTCTAGCCGCTCTTCATACCAAAATTCCTTCGATTCTATTTGTTTTCTACATTGATCAATCCCTTTGATCGGTGGTCGACAATCAATTTTAATATTGGTTGTCGACCACCGAATCTATTAATTTTTTTTTATTTTTTTATTTTAATAAGAATCTCTTTCTCTGTCCTTGTGACACGTCTTTTCCTCTGTCCTTGTGACATGTTTTTGTGGCATGATTCAGCATACCCTAGCGATTGATTGTTGTTCTCTCAGAGATTCAATCGGTGCTAGTTTCTGATTTATATTTTTGTCGGTGGTCACTTGGAAAGTTATATCCCCACTCGGTTGATGGTTGTTTGCCGATGAAATCAGTGCTAGGTAGCGGTACTTTTTGCTTGACAGCTTGGATCGCGCAGCACTCCTTCTTCCTTCTTTATGCGTCTCGTTTGGACAGAGACAAGGAGATTCAGGAGGCTGCTAAATTTTGTTGGTATGCTTATCTCCATAGAAGTTTTCATTTTTCTTTGTTTTTAGGTTGTAAGGTTTTTTTTTGGGTTGTTTAATCCAAATATTCTTCTTCTTGAATGCATTGTAATTGTGATTTTTCTATGGATTTAATAAAAATTTAGTGGCTTTTATCAAAAAAAACTTGACATCATTTTAGGGTTTTCTTTTTTTCTTCTTCTTAGTGTCGTCGCTCTCTCTCTTTGGTTTGAACATAGGCCGGCGACGACAATAGCTTTCAGGCTATTTGTCGACCGTCGGTCACCCTCTCTCATTTATTTGTTTTGTTCTTTTAATTTTTAGTCTTTTTAATTCAATGAATATGTTTTTATGACACGCTTTTTTCTACCGTTTGATATGTTTTTCTGCTTTTTAACATGTTTTTCTGTCTCTTGGCACGTTTTTTATTATTTGTTTTTTATCAGGGTTGATTTGACGACGCCAAGACTGATCAAGATGACGATTATTTATAATCATGTTGATCTTCCCTGCTATGGACCTTCGGTTTGAATTTGGATACGCGATTTGCGCTTGTGAAGAGTTTCTCAGGTGCTCGGCTCTGATTTGCGTTTTCTCCGTGTTCTATCAATAGCTTCATCCCCTTTTGTGGTTCGTTTTGCCGATGCAGTCAGGTTTCGTATCTATTTTCGATCGAGTGTTTGGATAACCTTTTCATGTATGATTCATGTCTGGTCTAAAGTGGCTAGTTTTAGGAGGAAGTCCTAAATTATGTATTTAGTTTACAATGATAGTTTGTAAACCCTTATTGTAATTTTGAGTGTTTTCTTGTTAATAAAACTAGTGGTTTATTTTCAAAAAAATAAAATAAACTTGACATAACTTTAAAAATATTGACACGATTTTTCTAAATTTTGACGTTATAATTTAAATTTTCAGGCTTCATCATTGAACCTTCATAAAATTACTATTAAGATTATTTATAAAACTCTAATATAATGATAATAATAATTATACTCAACTGAAAAGTATAATTACCTGCGTAATTATACCAATTATTATCATATTACGCTCAATTCGCAAACCCAAAGTTACCATGTTTCTCTAAATGTGCCACAATGGTGTAATTACACTCAAATTTAATTATATGATGAATTTCTGAACACTCCTTTAATGATTTAATAATAGTTAGATTTGGTGTGATGTGATGGTTGTTCACCTCATTTCTTAACCATGAGATGAGAGGTTTGATCTTTATTCATGAGGATGTAGTACTATTTAAAATTAGGATAAAATGCACAAATGATCACCGAACTTTTAGGACGTTTTCATTTTGATTACTGAACTTTTAAAATTTTTACTGGGATCACTCAACTTTTATTTCGCTTTCATTTTGGTCCCTCTCGTTACCTTCCGTCAGAAAATACTAAGGTGACACGTTATCTTCTTCTTCAACCTCTTCCTTCATCTAAACATATGAACTTACAAAAGTATGATATTTCTATCCCGATTTTTTTCATTTATTGTTCTTCTTTCCTCAGATGTTATTATGAATAAATCTTAATCTCTCCCAACACTTCATCTTCTTTTAAACAAATTACAAAAGTACTGGCTATCTCCGGTTGATGTTAACCGTGATTCATGATTGCTTCTTGTTGCTTTCTATTTTGGTGCACGATTTGGATTTGGCAAGAATGAGAGGTATGTTTGCCAAATATCGCTCATTGAGTCTCAGTTTACACAACTCTATTGCTGCAGTATCATGGTTTATTTTTCAATTCAGGCTAACTGTATTGTTCTCTCTGTCTACCATAATTAAATACTAGTTCTATGTTCATAGGTTGACTATTGTTGGATCTTAAAATTCAGATTTAGAAAAAGTTCCCGTTAAATGAGTTTTAAAATTTTATTTGCAAAGTTACGATCTAGCAATATATCGGACTTGGATCGGACTTTATAATTCAAGTCCAATCCAATTAATAATCGGACCTCAAAAAAATCTAAGTCCGATTACATAAATCTAAGTCCGATCTAATAAAATATCTAAAATCAAAATCTAAAAGTCCAAATGCAATTATTTTTTTCTTTTTTAAAGTAACAACTCAAACAAATATCTTTAAATAAAAATAATTTTCATCAAACAAATATATTTAAACTAATAGCACAAACAAATCTCAACAAATATTACAATCCAATATAAAACAAATTAAAGTAACAACTCAAACTCCAACTAAAAAAACTCAACAACAAATAAATTATCCTTACATAAACTACTATTGTCTTACTAGCTCTACAAACATAACTACTTTCCAAATCACAATTATAAAATGTCTAATAAATATTACAATCCAAGATGAAACAAGTTAAAAATATAATCAAAATGTAGCCAGCAACTCAATTTTTTCCAAGCTTGTCCCAATTCCCACAATGCACGACTTACTGAAGATAATACTTAAGCTCAAGCATACTTCAAAGCTTCTCAGAATTCTCTTTACATTTAGTATATTTTCCTCATCTTGATCTAAAAATCCTAATTAACAGACTGGCCGGAGGTTTAGCGAAGACATGGTCAACCAGAGCAGAAACCTTTAAATCTTGGTGGTAACTTATTGTTTACTTTTGATTAACCTGTTTCGGTAGAAAGATGGCAAAACTATAATGTATTACCGGGTTCTGTTTTTTATTTATTTTTGTTTTGGGAGAGCATTAGTTTGTATTCCAGCTTATGTGTACCCTTTTCCTCCACTTAGGATTAGGGAGGTTTTGAATGAGGCACATAATGCTGGGTAGGCTTATATGAAATTAATAAAATTATATTTGCCGAGCAAAAAAAATATATTCTCAATTTAACTTAATTAGGATTTCAATATATATATATATTAATGTACATAATCTCAATTCAACTTAATTATGATTTCAATATATATATATATATATATATATATATATATATATTCTAAATCTAAGATTTTTAAATATTTTTATTCGGATTCATATATGGATCGGACTTGGATCAGATATATATTTGGATCGGAATCGGATCGGATCATGGCAATGTCCATATCCGATCCACCTCCTATTAGGACTTGGACATTTTTTTGGATTCAGATTCAGACTTTTTCAATCGGATTTGGATCAGATTTTTTTCTTCGGATTGGATCAGATTCGGACTATATTGCCATCCATAATCCGATTGGTCAATCATTCAAAACACAAAGTTTATGGATGATGCTACGCATGGGCAGAGCCACATTGGTAATTAGGGTGTCTGTTGACACTTCAATTTTTTTTAAATTGTATTTTCTATATGTAAAACCAAAGAATTGATT
Source organism: Hibiscus trionum (assembly GCA_030270665.1). Classification (NCBI taxonomy): domain Eukaryota; kingdom Viridiplantae; phylum Streptophyta; class Magnoliopsida; order Malvales; family Malvaceae; genus Hibiscus; species Hibiscus trionum. Next base: position 3,397,586 of record BSYR01000037.1, read on the forward strand.
TTGATATAATAAAGGATTTAAGGACTAAATTGAAAATAGAAAATATTTTTTTAAGTCCTCAAAACTTCTCAAAACTTTTAAGTAAAATGGTCAAGTCAAAACAAAATGATTCTACAAAATTTTCTAAGTGTTTTCCAAGTCAAAACAGTGATTTTCAAGTCACCGTTTTGAAACAGTCCTTAGGCGTTTCGGAACAAGCCTTTCCATTTCGATACGGTAGTATCGAAACATGAGCCAATGTTTCGAAACGGATGAAGAACAACGGAACGGGCATATCCGTTTTGGTACGGCAGTACCGAAACGACTTCAAACGTTTCGAAACGATATTTAAACTTGGATTAAAAAATATGATCGTTGCAATTTTATAATTGATTTTCAGAAAACGGTTAAGGTGTATCGAAACGATTTAGCACGTTTCGATACGAGTTTTGACAGTGTCAAAATGTTTCGAAACGACATCAAGCACGTTTTGAAACGAGCTCTTAGCAGTATCGAAACGATTGTATCTGTTTCGATACGGTCTCTTAATTACACCCCCAACGACTATTTCTATTTTGGTCTATTTCGAAACAGGTACAAGTGTTTCGAAACGGGTAGTTGCAGAAGTGCATTTATGGTGATAAGATTGCATCCCAACGGCTATATTTATGATGGCAACAACCCCAATGGCTAGAATTGAATGAGAAGGTATAAAAGGGAGTTCAAAAACAACTAGCAACAACTATTGATCCTAAGAGAAACATTCCAATATCAAATCCAAGCTCAAGTGCTTAATTTCAATATTCTTTGTAAAACTCCAATTGTCTTTCTTTGTAATTCCTATTTTTCAGATTCAATTAGGTTGAATGCTTGTAATTTGAGCAACATTTGTATTGAGAGATACTTTGTATTTGCAAAAATCTTCTTTGTAACCTTGTGAGAGGGTTTGGTCAATTTTGGGTAGAAAATTGACCATTTGTGTAAAGGTTTCCTCCTAAGCCTAGAAAAGGGGAAGATCAACTAGTGAAGTTGTTTGGAAAATCCTTAGTGGGAACTAAGGTAGTGGATGTAGAGCTTATTTTGAACTTGAACCAATATAAGTGCTTTGTCTTTAATTTTTATTTTACTTTACCACTCCACTACCAATCATTTTAAAAATCCAATTCACCCCCTCTTGGCATTTATCGATTCAACGATCCACTCAATAATTGGTATCAGAGCCTACCTCTTTTGAAGGATTAACAACCACAAGAGGAGATCCTAGATGAGTGTGATCGAGTTTCAAGGCAAGTCATGGCATCTACCTCAACCTCCAACCTTTACGAGTCTCAATCCACTACTAAACCACCATTCTTCAATGGGGACAACTACCCACATTGGAAGAATAAGATGCATCTCTTCATCAAATCCACCGACTACATGGTTTGGGATGTAGTGGAAGAAGGGCCTTACATTCCAATGAAAAGAAATGATGAAGGAAGACTTGTCCCGAATGTGAAGTCGAAGATGACCGAGGAAAATAGACGAAGAATGCAAGTCAACGACAAAGCTTTGCACATCATCTTTTGTGCACTTGGTCCGGACATCTATTATAAGGTTTCTTCAATATGTGAGACACTCTTGAGACAACGTATGAAGGAACTAGCGACGTGAAGGAGACGAAGATCAGGCTACTAAATTTAAGTTATGAAAATTTCAAGATGGACCCCGATGAGAGTGTCTCTAAGATGTTTGATCGATTTTCGATCATCTTCAATGGTCTTAAAGGATTCAATGAAGTGATTCCTGAAGACAAGCTAGTAAGGAAGCTTCTATATTCTCTCCCGAAATCTTAGGGTGGTAAAAGAACGACCATCATCAAAGCTAAGAATTTGAAGACCTTAAAGCTTGATGAGCTAGTTGGTTCTCTTCTTACTCATAGGATTATGAAGCAAGGAAGAGAAGAGGAAAAGAAGAAAGAAGAAAGGAGAACAAAGAAGCAAGAGGTGGACAAGAAGAAGAAGCTCGGAGTTGCTCTCAAAACCTCTCTACAAGAGGAGAGCTCTTCTAGTGAGGAGGAAGATGTTGAGATTTGAGGGGCTCGATTCCTTCAACCGTTCTTGCTCGCCAAGTGTGGAGAAGTTGGATAATTTGGGTGTAATTGTGGGAAGGAAAAGATAGACAATTTACATAAGGATTTATAGTGGTTCAACCTTCTAACCAAGGTCTACATCCACTACCTTAGCTCCCCACTAAGGATTTCCAAACAAATTCACTAAGAATTTCGTCCCCTTTTCTCGGATTAGGAGGAAACCATTACAACGATCAAGCTTTCTACCCAAAACTTGATCAAACACTCTCTTACAAGAGAAAGACTTAGCAAACTAGAAATCCCTCTAATAGGTATGTGTTTGCAATACTAAGCACTCACCCAAAACCTAAACACTTGAGCAAATTTAACAATGTTAAGCTCATAAGTGTTTTCTAAGCAAGAAATATACAATTTAAGCTCTAGACAAATTTTGACATCATAATGTTTTAACAATTGAAGCATTAACCATTACAACATGCTTGGAGGTCCCTTTTATACTCCTTGATGAGTTTATAGCCGTTACTAGCCGTTGGGATTGAATTGGAGCCGTTGGAGCCTTTATTTCCCACCATAAATGTAGTTCTGCAGCTTGGCGTATCGATACTCGTCAAACCGTATCGATACGGTCTCAATGAGGAATTAGCCGTTGGGCTTCTTCAGCTGATGCGCATCGATACGCTTACCTAGCGTATCGGTACGGTCCTACAATTGAAAGACCCTTGGGAAAATGACCGTTGGGGTAGTTAGGCGTATCGGTACGCGATACACTCGTATCGGTACGCGACTAGCCGTTGGGCTATTTCAAAACACACCGTATCGATACGGCTAAGCGTATCGGTACGAGTTTTGGCTACTAGAAAATTCAAGTAGTTGAAACCCTAAGGCGTATCGGTACGGTCCAAGACTGTATCGGTACGAGTACTTAAAAAGGCTGGTTTTGACTACTTTAAATGTGCTTTAAATCATTCCAAAGCCTTGTAAAACCCTTATACATATTTTCAAGTTGTTTTTGACTAAAAACATATTTTAAATTCTTTTCAATTTAGTCCAAATCATTTTTCAAATATTATATCAAAACACTTAGTTCTACAATCTCCCCTTTTTTGATATAATAAAACCAACTTGAAAAATTCTCCCCCTTTGTATTTAAAAAATTGAATAAGAGACTTAAAAATTAAATTAGATTAAAGCTCCCCCTTATTCTCTTGAAAAACTTGAAAAACTCAATTTTTCAAACCATTTCTCTCCCTTTTTGTTATATCGAAAAGAATTTAAAAAAGACATTGAGCTCAAAATAACTTAGGAGGTTTGACACACTTAAAAAATTTTGGTTTAAAAATTTGGCTCCCCCTTACTAAAAGCATCATAAGAATGTTAGTTCAACATATATGATTATCTAGTTGACATAAATGAAAAAATAAATCAAATAAGAACAAAAACAACTAGATTTTACCACACTTGAACCCAAGGAAGGATGTGAAGCCTTCCTTCTTCAAGTGTTCATCCTTTGTGTGCATGGAGCTCCCCCTCAATTTTTGACTTGTTGATCACTCTCCATCACACCTAGCAAAAGACAATCAAGTAATTTTTGGTATCCAAATTGCTTTGGATCCATAGACGTTAGTTGCATAAAATTTAGTCCCCTTAGGAATCCATTTTTCAATTTCATCCATTTTAGTTGAAGTGGTTAGTCCTTTTGGGACCCAAACACTTCTAAAACATTTACCATTCACAAATCTAGGGGCACTAGATTGTCTTACATAAAAAATTGATTTTCCAAAACTATTTTTCTTTTCAAGTTCATTAGAAATCAAATCCTTTTCTTTTTGAACTTTGAGAAGCAAATTTTGTAAGTCAAAACATTTTTGTTCAAAATCTTTCAACTTTGCTTCAAGTTCAAGATTTGTTTTGGAAAGCAAATCATTTTCAATTTTTATTTTTGAAATCAACTTTTTGTTCTTGGAAAATGATGCCTTAAATTCCAAAAGCAAATCATCATAGGCATCTTGCAACTCATCAAATGTATATGAATTTGAAATAGATGAGTTAGAAGTTACCTCCCCCTCATTGAGGGCCATCAAGCATAGGTGGGCTACTTCATCATCGGTGGAGTCTTCATCACTCCATGTGGCCACATATGCTTGTTTTGAAGATGATCCCCTCTTTTGGATTTGTGGGAGTCCTTCATCTTCTTCATCGATTCATGCTTGGATTTTTCCATTTTGATCTTCATGAATCGGGCAAATTTGTTGAAGAGATAGGCCATCTCTTCATCTTCACTTTCCTCCTCACTTGAATCTACATGATGGCATGTGAAGGATTTGAGAGCTACGACACTTGCATTGATGCCTAGCTCAATGATCTTCTTCTTCCCCATCGCTCTAATCTCTTCCTTCTTCTTCTCCTATTCTTTGTTTTTCTTCATTATTTGGTGAGTGAGAAGTGACCCCATGAGTTCATCAAGCTTCAAGGTTTTGAAATTCTTGGCTTCGATGATGGCAGTCCTCTTTGAGTCCCATGACTCGGGAAGTGAGTAGATGAGCTTTCGGACAAGTTTCTCCTCCGGAATGGCTTCTCCATAGCCCTTGAGACCATTTGTGATAGTGGAGAACCTATCAAACATCTTCTCGATGTTTTCTTCTGGATCCATCTTGAAGTTCTCATACTCTAGAGTGAGGAGCCCAATCTTGGTCTCCTTGACTTCATCGGTTCCCTCGTATGTGACTTCAAGCTTGTCACATACCTCCTTGGCACTCTCACAAGAAGACATCTTCTCATAGATGGATGGGCCAATTGCACAAAAGAGAATGTGCAAGGCTTTGCAATTTAGCTCCATCTTCTTGCGATCATCGGCACTCCACTCCGCTTTACTTCGTTGAGGCACGAATGAACCATCTTCAACTATGTCCCATAGCTCGTAGTCTCTTGACTTAATGAAAAACTTCATCTTTATCTTCCAATGGGCATAGTGGGTTCCGTCGAAGAAGGGCGGTTTGTCGATGGATTGCGCCATTGAGCCGGTTGTGTGAAATGTTGATCGAGCTTGCCGAATCTTCTCAATAGGATGTTAATCCTCTTCAATTGAGCCAAGCTCTTATACCAATTGTTGAGATTTGAGGGGCTCGATTCCTTCAACCGTTCTTGCTCGCCAAGTGTGGAAAAGTTGGATAATTTGGGTGTAATTGTGGGAAATAAAAGATAGACAATTTACACAAGGATTTATAGTGGTTCAACCTTCTAACCAAGGTCTACATCCACTACATTAGCTCCCCACTAAGGATTTCCAAACAAATTCACTAAGAATTTCGTCCCCTTTTCTCAGATTAGGAGGAAACCGTTACAACGATCAAGCTTTCTACCCAAAGCTTGATCAAACACTCTCTTACAAGAGAAAGACTTAGCAAACTAGAAATCCCTCTAATAGGTATGTGTTTGTAATACTAAGCACTCACCCAAAACCTAAACACTTGAGCAAATTTAACAATGTTAAGCTCACAAGTGTTGTCTAAGCAAGAAATATACAATTTAAGCTCTAGACAAATTTTGACATCATAATGTTGTAACAATTGAAGCATTAACCATTACAAGATGCTTGGAGGTCCTTGATGAGTTTGTAGCCGTTACTAGTCGTTGGGATTGAATTGAAGCCGTTGGAGCCTTTATTTCCCACAATAAATGTAGTTCTACAGCTTGGCGTATCGATACTTGTCAAACCGTATCGATACGGTCTCAATGAGGAATTAGTCGTTGGGCTTCTTCAGCTGATGTATATCAATACGCTTACCTAGCGTATCGGTACGGTCCTGTAATTAAAAGACCGTTGGGAAAATGATCGTCGGGGTAGTTAGGCGTATCGGTACGCGACTAGCCGTTGGGCTATTTCAAAACACACCGTATCGATACGGCTAAGCGTATCGGTACGGGTTTTGGCTACTGGAAAATTCAGGTAGTTGAAACCCTAAGGCGTATCAGTACGGTCCAAGACTGTATCGGTACAGGTACTTAAAAATGCTAGTTTTGACTACTTTAAATGTGCTTTAAATCATTCCAAAGCCTTGTAAAACCCTTAAACATATTTTCAAGTTGTTTTTGACTAGAAACATATTTTAAATTCTTTTCAATTTAGTCCAAAACATTTTTCAAATATTATATCAAAACACTTCGTTGTACAGAAGATTTTGAGGAGTTGGCAATGATAGCCAAACGTTTCTCACGGTTCATGAAGTCTAACCGATGGAGGAAATTTCAAAGAAAGAGGGACTTCAAGAACAAAAGCAAAGAAGAAGAAAAGGATCATATCATTTGCTTTGAGTGCAAGAAGTCGGGTCACATTCGTTCTGATTGCCCTCAACTCAAGAAGAAAGGCTTTGAGAAGAAGCTCAAAACCAAGATTGCTACTTGGAGTAATGAGGAGTCATCCGAGGATGAGGAACATGAAATGGCCAACCTTGGCCTCATGGCTCTTGAGGAGGATTCTATGGTAACCTCTAACTCATCTTGCTTTGATTTTACATTTGATGAATTGCATGATGCATATGATGAGTTACAAGAGGTATATAATGAGTTAGTAGAGAAATATAAGGAGTCCGTTTTGAAAAACAAAAAAAGTCATTTTGGATTTGAAAGCTCAAAATGATTTACTCTCTAAAACTAACTCGGATTTTGAGAAAAAGGTTTTAAGCTTGCAAGATGATTTAAAGTTCTTTGAACAAGAAAATATTGATTTGAACAACCTTCTTTCTCAATGTAATGATGAACACCAAAAGTTGGTGAATGAGCTAAATGAGCTCAAAAATTCTTTCAAAAATGTAGGTTCTTCAAAGCTTGAGAAAGGGTGAATCTTCAAAAACCAACTTTACAAAAATAAAGAATTTTAACTACAAACAAAGTGACTCCTATAGGCATTCTAAAACTAAAAAGATTAGAAGTGTATAGGTTCCTATGGAACTTGTAAAATCTAATAATGTTAATGCCATGTCACATTGGATTCCTAAGGGAACCAAGCTTTTGGGAGCTAACACTCATGGACCCAAAATGATTTTGGTACCAAAAATTAAAGTTTAAATTCTTTGTTTGTAGGGGGAGCATTGCTACAAGGCCAAAGCACAAAGTTAAAATTCGTGGTACCTTGAGAGTGGATGCTCGAGACATATGACCGGAGACAAGAGTCGATTCATGAAATTAAAGCCAAAAAGTGGAGGAGTATTAACTTTTGGTGACAACTCCAAAGGCCACATTGAAGGTATTGGCTCCATAGGTAATCACTCTCCCGTACTTATTGAAAATGTCTTGTATGTCAATGGTCTAAAACACAATTTATTGAGCATTAGTCAATTATGCGATAAAGGGTTTAATGTCATGTTTGATGTAAATGGTTGTAGAATAGTAGACATTAAATCTAACAAAACAATGCTCATTGGTCATCGCATATGCAATATTTACATGGTGCATCTAGATGACATTCATACATCCCATGCATGCTTAGTTGCTCAAAATGAAAATGATGCATGGTTATGGCATAGGAAACTAGGACATGCTAGCATTAGCGTTTTAGAAAAATTAGTTTGCCTTAATCTAGTTAGAGGCCTACCTAAGCTCAAGTTCTCATTAGATAAAATTTGTGATGCATGTGCTAAAGGTAAACAACATAGAGCCTCTTTCAAGTCCATTAATGATGTTTCTACAAGTAGATGTTTGCAATTGATCCATATGGATATTTTTGGGCCAATTAGAACCACTAGCTTGGGTGGAAAATCATATGCATTTGTGCTTGTTGATGATTACTCTAGGTATACTTGGGTTCTCTTTTTAAGCACCAAAGATGAGGCTTTAGAAAACTTCATCACATTTTCAAAAATAACCCAAAATGATCTTGAACTTCAAATTTCACATATTAGAAGTGATCATGGAACCGAATTTTAAAATATGGGTTTTGATGATTTTTGTAATGAAAATAGGATTAGCCATAATTTTTCGACTCCTCACATTGTAAAGTGCTCATTAGTCCTATATTTTATATGCATTCCATCTCATATTATTGATGTTCTTAATTACATTTTAGGCATATTTAGGTTCATACATTGCATATTTACATTATTCTTTACTTTGCCATGATTTTATTGATTATCTTTTATTTGGTAAGGAAAAGATGATGTTTTAGTTTAGTTAGCATTTTAGAGCTAGAAGTTGTTAGGAGGAGGATAGACCAGCGGAGAGGATGCAGAGGCAGCAGACCAAAGAGTTGTACTGATGCAGTTCCAAGCAGAGAAAGCCGCTGCCGAGAACCTGCCTCCCAGGGTAGCAAGCCGAGGAATTGCAGAAGTGGAGTGCGATCTGTAGAACAGAAAATCCTAATTCCAAGGATGACATTCACTCAATTTTCTGACGCTTGGAGTAGCGGACAAAGCCGCCGAAGGAGGAGATCAAGATAACTTGCGGTGCAAGGCAACGAGAAGAAGTCCAAATTCAAATTAAAGAAGTCAAAATTAAAGGTTGCATTTAATGCAAAAGCTACTTTAAAGACTTCTACTCCAAGGAGGACTTGGCCTAGCTAATGCCTATATATACTTGACATATTGTGTAATTGTAGACATCTTAGGTTTTCCTTTGGGCATAGTGTAGGTTTTCTTGCCACCATTATGTTCTAAATTTTCTTTTGGGTTTGAGTTATGTTGTAAACTGGTGTGAGAACGATTGTTTAGGAATTAAGTTTGTTTTTGCAATAAAACTTCAAGTTTTTCTTATTCCATTCACTTCATAGTTTTCAATTAAGTTCGAAAGATTAGTTGTTAACTATCTATTTTTTCGGCATCGAGAGAGTCGAACTCACGAAAGGGATAAGTACGATCCTCATCCTAATCAGGTGTTGATCAATTCGGCATAGACATAGGTGTGAGTTTAAGCCGGCTAAAAGAGGATGAACCAAGGTTGCTATCTTTGCAAGATTCACGCCGTGACGAGTATCATCTGCAGTGGGCAACAACAACATTTTGACTTAGACATAAGCGGGAGCAATATCGAAGCATTCTGTCGAGCCTTGAAGGTCTGCCGAGTTTGCCGCTGAGCCAATCATCCATTCCACTGCCAAGACAGCGAAAGCGTCGAAGCAGCCAATCTGCCATCCTCCACCGAGGTAGCGAAGTTTGGCAGCGCAAAGCAACTTAACCTATTCAACGCAGTTTCACACTACTAAGCAGCAAAACCTAACCCATTCTATCACCCTGATCTTTTCTATCAATTACTTGTGTTCATTTACTTTTTATTCTTTCATCAACTAAAATTTAATTGTGCATTTAATTCTCTTTGTGTATGAATTGCAATTCGAATAAGTTGTCCAATCCCTGTGGGAGACGATATCTTTTATACTATAACTTGACAAGAGTGTACACTTGTACTCATATTTAGAGAACACCCAAACGCTCTACAAGTTTTTAGTGCCGAAGATTGGTAATAGCGAAATTCGTTTTAATTTTTCTACACTCTTAATTCTATTTGCATTTAATTTCAGTTGAAAAAAAAACTATGTGGGAAAGTGCTTATTCGGGTGCCCCACGAGTTATGGGCAACATGATTTGGGAAAGTTCTTGTGAATTTTGTGAAGGCAATCATGCATTCAAAAGTTTCCCTCAACCTTTTGAAACGGACATGTCTAGTAAAACCACGCAGGAATGGTTGCCTGAATACGAACAACAGATGCCACTACCACAGTTGCTGCTGCAGCAGCAAAACTCACCATGGTATGATCAAAAACCCCAAATTTTTTTTACCATAATAGTCTTGCTGCAGAAATCAACATGCCTTGGCAACAAAGTCATCCGCAAGAACAAACAACATCTTTGGAGAACACACTTCAAGCCTTCCTCGTTCTCACAGATAAAGTGTACATCGCCATGAACGCCAACATCACTAAGATGGGTGTACATATGAGCAATTCAGTCATCATCAATGCGATGGATGAACCTGAACAATTAAGCTAGAGAGATACTGATGTCCCAGGACAAGAGGACGAAGAATTAAGCGGGAAAAGATCTCCGAAGTGTGAGGAACAATTGGAAACTGTAAGCTAGGAGGATGCAGAACACTGCCCGGGCAGCAAGATAGACAGCTGTTCCGACAACTACCACGAAGCCTGCCTTGACGAAGAACTGATCAGTGAAAGGACACAAAACCTAGTGAGGCCAACAAAGGAATTTAGGATGCCACGACAACATCCCATGCCCGCCTCGGTAACTACGGAGTACATATATCTAGAGGAGCCGATGCTGGCAGATTTAAAGCCATCAAAATCTCTACTAATGGATATTTTCAAAGGGTAGAAAGAAAACGGTGTTGGGAGTCATGAAGCTTTTCCGAAAATTGAGTTTTCCCTTGACATGCAGAGCATCATGATAGAAGACTGTCACAACAATTGGTTGCCACAGCAGCTGCCTCAGCAGCAAAAGCAACTTTCCACCATAACGAACTTTGACAAAGATTAGGTAAGTACATGGTTAGGTAGTAAAATAGTTTTTCCTAATCACATGTTCATGCCTTCAAGAATAGGAACAAGGAGGAAGGTGCACATGGATTACAAGGGAAATAGAAAGAAGGACTCCCCCACCACAAGAATAATCACGCGATGGAGGGTGCAGGTAGACTACAAGAAATATCGAAAACGACCCTCTGAACAACAAAACTACTACATGAAGTGGTTATGTTTGGGAGATGCACCCCAATGCACTCCCAACATAACTTAATTATTTTAATTTTTATTTCTTTATTTTTATGCATTAGGATTAGATTTTAATTAATGCAATTTATTTTTCCACATTTTTTGTTATTCAGAATTTTATCTTATCTTATTTTTTTTAATTTTTTTCAGGTTTTAGGAATAAAGAAGCAGGACAAAAGAGATGGCCCAACAAGGAGCCCACCCACCATACCGCTGAGACAGCTGAGGGCGGACCAGCGCAGAAACCGCGTAATGGCTAGTTGACTGCCAACGGCTAGCTGCCAACATATACATAAGTAACGGGCAGAAAACCCGTGACGTGCGTAAAGCAAATTGCCCGTTGTACATTTAATGCCGCCACGACATCTCTCGACACCATCTATATAAACTCCACTCCTCCCATTCATTTACTTTACTTCATCTCCTTGTTAACCTATTCTTGAGTCCACTGCTCTCTTTCTCATTATCTTCTTTTAGTTTCATATTACAAAAAAAATCGTCTCTCACATGGCATCAACATCACAATCCAAACTCACATTCCAAAGATTCTTCTCCAATGAAGATGCAAAGTGATATAGAACCCAATTCGCAAATCGAGCCGCATGGGAGGAACAAGGGTTCCACTATTCGCAGCAGACATGGGATCTCGGTCTTGAGCCCGTCCCATTCGAGAAAATCCACAGCAAGGGTTGGGAGATATTCATACGACAGCCGAAGGTGGCAAATATCACGGTGGTCAGAGAATTTTATGCCCACCACCCCCGCCCAGAGTTACCCCTTGTTTTTATCCGAGGAAAGCCTGCCAAGTTAAACGTTGTCGTCATCATCAACTTTTATGGATTATCGATGAACGGCAACCCACACGAAGAATGGAGGCAGTCACTGACGGCTGCCGACTATGACGGAATCAAGGCCCGGCTATGCGAACCCAATACCCCTTGGCTGGCGGGAAAATATGGCGGTTTCGTGCAACGCCGCCGACTACTGCGAGAAACAATGTTATGGAACACATTCGTCAAATGGCATCTGCTGCCCACCTCTCCTAATTCCACCGTCGATCGGCCGCATCTCGCTCTCATTCACTCAATAATGATGAACAGGCCAATAAATGTTGGGGAAATAATCTGCAAGGAGATCCACAATTGCTTCTGAAATCAAAGGAATGGCTTTACTTCCCATCTCTCATCACGGGCTTTTGTGCCAATTTCAACGTCCCATCAGATCCAAATAACGAGATGACATCCGCAGAAGAGGGCTGGACCAGAAAGGTCCGCCTGCAGATGATGCAAGCACAAGAAACGGAGCAGATCACACCATCACAGCCCTCTTCCGCCCAGCCAGCTACACCGGCAGCCCCAGGCAGTACTGATGCTGCCCTGAATCCAGACATCATTGCCCTGCTCCACACTTTGATAGAAAGCAACAAACAGATAGAGCGACAACAATTGGCGTTTATGAAATACGTGGGGGAGGTCTAAGAGGCCTTTGTGGCTTATCTTCTTCAGAAATTCCCCAATGATAGCCCCTCCATGCCTACCTTCCCTACAGACCTAGCCGCCGCAACCGAACCCATAGAGGGAACACCATCAGAAGCAGCTGCCCGCCACGCCGCCTTCCGCCGCCAGATGCCATCTCCGACGCACTATCCATCCTAGTCCGCCACCTCCGCTTCTAACACGGTGGCCGACACTCCCGAGAGGCATCAACAAGATTTCTCTCATGCCCACACAACGAAAACAATGGCAAACACCTCCCAGTCCAACGAGGTTGAGCAGCAGACGACAGTAACAACGACACCCATGGCAACAGAGGATCCTCTGGCAGAACCCATGGTAGAGGCAACTAGGAAGAGAAAACGGCACATCATTTCGGCCGAGCCAGTGGAATAGGAGTCTGAATCTGAGCCAGACCAAAGTGCAGCTCCTCACCCCACTCCTAAGAGAGTCCAGCCACCGCAGACAACAAAGATATCACATGCCAAGTCTGCCGCCTAGACACCTGCCAGCCGCCGCCTTATCATCCAGTCTTCATCTTCTTCCTCTGCCGAAAAGACCCCGGCTTCTTCTCAGCCCTCCGCCAACTTCTAGCGTTATTTCTTTTCCTTCCTTCTTTTATTGCTTATTTTTATGTTTTAATTATCTTACATGTATTTATTTTTTCTATTTTTCTTTTGTACTTTATTTTGTGCATTGAGGGCAATGGCCATTTTGAGTTTGGGGGTAGCTCTCATATTTTTGTTTAGGCATATTCTAGTGCATATAGATTGCATTGTACTTTCTTTAAAAAAATTAATCAAAAGAAAATTTTTGTTAGAACTTGTGCCTATGATAGGATAGCCGACTTTAATTTTTTCGCACCAATTAAAAAGACCTTAATTTTGTGGAAAGCATGAAGTAAACTTAGAATTTTTATATTAATGCCAAAAATTAAAAACATTACTGATTACTTGCTGAATTTGTTAGAATTTCTGGTAAACATTGCCTGGTTGAATTATTTGTAAAATTCTAACATTATTGCAGGAAGCTGTCGCGGCAGGCAACAAACAGAAAAAGAAAAGCACTGCTACGACAGGAAAGCAAAATTTTATGATGTCTTTCCCTAGAGGTGCCTGAAACTGGCTTTAGGAAGAATCATGTGCAAGGACACTCTGCTGCTATCAAAGTCCATGAATCTGAAATTTTTTGAAGTGATGGATAAATTAGCATGAGTGAATGAAAGTCTTCACGGGATGACTCTGCTCAAAGGGTTCGGGGTTTTGTAGTTTGCTCCTATCTTAATTTCAAACCTAGAGACTAGTTGTGATGAGCTGAAGCCCTTACTGCCATGATTAAATAATCGTGCTTAATTATGCTGCCTCGGTAGCAACCTTATATACCATGACAACATCCTTGTTTACTTAGAATATTCTTCAGATTCAGCCTGTACACAGTTTCTGCACACACTGCACTGGCATTGCAGTTTAATTCTGAGGTAATTTATGTTATTCTCCTTTCACTAATATAATGTAGGTGCCACAGCCTTGAGGTGCTAAATCAAGTTTAAAACAAGTTTTTCTTTCTGATTAAGTTCAAAGGGCAAGTATGTTTAGGTTTGCATTGCTTGAGGACAAGCAATAGTTCGAGTTTGGGGGTGTGTAAAGTGCTCATTACTCCTATATTTTATATGCATTCCATCTCATATTATTACCGTTCTTAAGTACATTTTAGACATATTTAGGTTCATGCATTGGATATTTACAATATTCTTTACTTTGCCATGATTTTATTGATTATCTTTTATTTGGTAAGGAAAAGATGTTGTTTTAGTTTAGTTGGCATTTTAGGGCTAGAAGTTGTTAGGAGGAGGACATACCAGAGGAGAGGATGCAGAGGCAGCAGACCAGAGAGCTATACTGATGCAGTTCTAAGAAGAGAAAGCCGTTGCCGAGAACTTGTCGCCGCCATACCTGCCGCCCAGAGCAGCAAGCTGAGAAATTGGAGAAGCGGAGTGCGATCTGTAGAGCAGAAAATCCTGATTCCAACGATGCCGTCCACTCAATTTTCTGACGCTTGGAGCAAAGGACAAAGCCGCCAAAGGAGGAGATCAAGATAACTTGCGGTGTAAGGCAATGAGAAGAAGTCCACATTCAACTCAAAGAAGTCAGAATTAAAGGTTGCATTTAATGCAAAAGCTACTTTGAAGACTTCTACTCCAATGAGGACTTGGCCTAGCTAATGCCTATATATACTTGACATATTTTGTAATTGTAGATATCTTAGGTTTTCCTTTGGGCATAGTCTAGGTTTTCTTGCCACCATTATGTTCTAAATTTTCTCTTGGCTTTGGGTTATGTTGTAAACTAGTGTGAGAACAATTGTTTAGGAATTAAGTTTGTTTTTGCAATAAAACTTCAAGGTTTGCTTATACCATTCTCTTTATAGTTTTCAATTAAGTTCGAAAGATTAGTTGTTAACTTTCTATTTGTTTGGTATCGAGAGAGTCGAACTCACGAAAGGGATAAGTATGATCCCCATCCTAATCAGGTGTTGATCAATTCGGCCTAGACATAGGTGCGAGTTTAAGGCGGCTAAAAGAGGATGAACCAAGGTTGTTGTCTTTGCAAGATTCACGCCGTGACGGGTATCATCTGTAGTGGGCAACAACAACATTCTAACTTAGACATAAGCAGGAGTAATATCGAAGCGTTCTACCGAGCCTTGAAGGCCTACCGAGTTTGTCGCCGAGCCAATCATCCGTTCCACTGCTGAGACAACGAAAGCATCGAAGCAGCCAATCTGCCATCCTTCGCCGAGGCAGCGAAGTCTAGCAGCGCAAAGCAACTTAACCTATTCAACGCAGTTTCACACTACTAAGCAGGAAAACCTAACCCATTCTATCACCCTGATCTTTTCTATCAATTACTTGTGTTTATTTACCTTTTATTCTTTCATCAACTAAATTTAATTGTGCAAGAATTGCAATTCGAATAAGCTGTCCAATGCCTGTGGGAGACGATATCTTTTATACTATAACTTGACAAGAGTGTGCACTTGCGCTCATATTTAGAGAACACCCAAACGCTTTACACGCACTCCTCAATAAAACGGGGTAGTTGAGAGGAAAAATAGAACTTTAGAAGAAATGGCTAGGACTATGCTTTGTCAAAATAATTTACCTAAGTATTTTTGGGCGGAAGCCACTAACACCGCTTGCTATATTATAAACTGAGTAATGATTAAGCCTATTTTGAAGAAAACTCCTTGTAAGATTTTAAAATCTAAAAAGCCTAACATTAGCTATTTTCATCCTTTTGGTTGCAAGTGTTTTATTTTAAACAATGGAAAAGATAATTTAGGTAAATTTGATGCAAAGAGTGATGAAGCTATTTTTCTAAGTTACTCTTTAAACTCTAAAGCCTATCGTGTGTTTAACAAAAGAACTTTAGTTGTAGAGGAATCTATTCATGTGGTTTTCGATGATAACCTCCTTCTGAGGAAGGATTCTTGTGATGATGATGATGTAGGGATCATTGAAGCCAATAATGGTGGAGAATCATCCAAGGTGAATGAGATTCCAACCAAAGAGGAAGAAGCACAAGAACCGCCTCTAGAAGCATTGCAATAAATGTCTCTTGAGGAAAAAGAAGTGAGCTACCCAAGGGAGTACAACTATGTCAAGGGTGGTGAGATCTTGGGTGATCCATCCAAGGGGGTAACTACTCGTTCTTCTCTTAAAATGCTTAATAATATTGCTTTTATCTCATGCATTGAGCCTAAGAATGTTAAAGAAGCATTAAAAGATGACTTTTGAATTATGACCATGCAATATGAGTTAAACAAATTTGAGAGAAGTAAAGTGTGGACATTAGTTGATAGGCCTAGAAATAAGTCTGCTATGGGAACTAAATGGGTCTTTAGAAACAAACTAGATGAGAGTGGTAACATAGTGAGAAACAAGGCTAGGCTTGTTAGGGTTTCGAAACGTTTTGGTTTTGTTAAAACATGTATCGAAACGGCCCCTATGCGTTTCGATATGGGAAAACTCTTGGGCTTCGATACAGTCAAACCTGTATTGAAACGCCCATCATGTTTCGTAACGTTCGAAAGCGTTTCGGTACGTCTTTTTCAAAACGATCTCCCCTGTTTCGAAATGCGTATCCGAAAAAGCCTAATTTAAAGGATTTTAAATGCTAAAAGACCCTTTTACTTAAAACACCAAAACCCTCAAAACCCTAAATCAAACTCCTCTATAAAAACCATCCAAATCTCTTTGTTTTTCATCAAAGCTTGAGGGCTTTTACTCCTAAACGTAAATCTAAGCAAGCTTCATCCACCAATTCTTCTAAAATCCCATATTTGAGGTATTTTCTATTTTTTTCTTTTTCTTTTTATTTTTTCGAATCTTATGTTAGAAAATTGTAGTTTTGTATAGTTTACTTGTTTTATATTATGGGTTTTCAAAATCTTGTAATTTTTTTTTCAAAATCTCAAAAAAAAATTCAAATATATTTTGTTTTACTCGTATTTTTTAACACTATTTTTTTCAAATTTGTTTTCATCAATTTTTTATTTATTTTTTATATACTTTCAAAGTGTTTTTAAAAACCTTAATGAGATTCTTATTGGATCGAATTAGGATTTAAATGCATACACTTAAATTTTCTTGCTTGCTTTTGTTTTTTAGGTGTTTTTCATCAATTAGGTCATACTTTTTGTAAGTTCTTATGTTCATGGAGAAAAAAACAGAAGACATGAAGAAAGAGGTTGAAGAATAAAAAGACCTGCCACGTCATCATTTTCTAACGGAATGTAACGAGAGAGATCAAAATGAAAGCGAAATAGAAGTTAGGTAATCCCAATGAAAATTCTAAAAGTTCGATGACCATATGTGTACTTTACCCTTAAAATTAATGAAATTAATCCTTACCATTAATTTTTTTTATTTAATTACTTGTTAGGACTTGTTAGTTTTGAAATTAATGAAATTAAGTATCAACCCTCTATTTTTACGGTTTAATTATATTTTAAAACTTTATTAGTTTCAAAGATAAGCAACTTGTGTTCTCCATACTTTCATCTTAGTCTAGTCTTTGAATAACTCAATTCATTGGATAAATTTAAGGGTAAAGTTTAAAAATAATCATTAAACTATCCTAAAATATTTATTTTGGTCACTCAACTTTTAAATTTTACAAAATGAACATTACTTTGTATTTTTTACAAAACATGCAACATGCTATTAAGTATTAAGTGTTGTTAATGAGGTGACATGACATGCTAAAATCAATAAGAAATATCTCGTTCGGCACCTTAGTTTTAACAAAAAATTCATTTTTTGTATTTTAATATTTCTAAAATTTCAAGAAATCAAAAAAATTTATAAATATATAGCAATTCACAACTAACATATTGGAAAAGTATTAGAATAACATACTCGAGTGCTCCATGAAAAATCACCCTTTGAAGCAATACACAACAAGCAACCAATTTACGAGGGTTTTTGGGTGTCAATGCTTCTCACATTTAAGACCCTATCAGAACCATAAGTTGAGCTACAAGTCGCAGCCATGCACCTTCTTTGGTTAAAGTCCAAAACACAAGGGTTTAAACAATTTGCACACAATGGGTTGAAGTTGGTGTGCAAATTGCAAAACGACTACATGGTCCGACATAGGCACCTCAAAATTGGTATTTCAAGCCCAAATATTATCTTCTCAGCATTGGATTTAAAGGATCATAGGTTGTCAGTTCACTCTTTATCAAAAATGATGTAGGTACGTTCATATGTGTCCTAATTTACGTGGATGATATAATAGTTACTGCAAGTTCGAATGCATCAATTGAAAACGTGGCTAGTTTAATTGGAGAAAAGTTCTCACTAAAGACTTGATACATTCTTTCAAGTTAATATTTTTGTCTACATGGCACTGCCATATTAATGAGTACTGCTATGTAGATTTGTCACGTCATTTCAAACCATTTATTGTTAGTTGAATAACGTTAGACCATTTTTTGTATTATACCTTTTTAAAAAATGATGTATAGTTTCTTAGAATGGTGTCACAATTATTTTTAATGATCTTTTATATACCATAATTAGTAAGGATTTTTTTCAACATATTTTAAATGTCAAATAACACCTCAATTACTTAAGCGACTCTGCCCTAATATATGTACACATTTTTCTTATAATATTAACATTACATATAAACAATTCAAATCTTTTCTTTTGTATAATTTTTATATACATTATTTTTTGAATATACTAGTGTGATTTTATGGTATTATTTGTTCATACTTTTTTCTTTAAAAATTTATATACATTATTTATTTATATAGATTGCTAAAGATATATATAATCTTTTATATATTTATATTAACATTATATTTTTAATATATAATATGGGTCAAAAATTATATTAACATTATTTCTTATATAGATCGTTAAAGATATATATAATCTTTTATATATTTATATTAACATTATATTTTTAATATATAATATGGGTCAAAAATTATACTAACATTTTTTCTTATATAGTTCTTTTATATATTTATATTAACATTATATTTTTAATATATAATATGGGTAAAAAGTTATATAATCTTTTCTATTTAAACTATACAATCTAAAATCTGTAACCTTTAAACAATAAAGTCTAACCCTAAGTCTTAAATTCTAAACGATACAATCTAAATTCATAAATCTTAAACCCTAAACTAAATATCTAAACCTTAAATTTGACAAGCTTGTGTAATCTAAAGCTTACACAATTTATGTATAAAGTTTTTCTCATATATATATATATATATATATATATATATATATCCATTTACACAATGTAAAACTCAGTTACTTTTACACCTTTTTTGGATTGTTGGATGGAGGTAATTCACACACACATGCACGTGCACACTCACACACACGCATGCACACACACAAGAAAATACTTTGACACCCTTTAATTTTAGGGTTTAGATATTAGAGTTTTAAGTTAGGGTTTAGGGTTTTAGTGTCTAGGCTATATAATTTAGAGTTTAGGGTTTAGGTTTTAGGGTTCTAGGGTTTGAGATTTAAGTTTTAAATATTACAAATAGGATGTGTAATTATTTTTTACATAGCTTGTATGTGTGTATATATATAGGATTTATATACAATACACTGGCGGCGGAAATTTTTAGTTTCCAGAAGCGCCTCAATTTTAGGGCTTGTAGACTCAATTTAGGGTGTAGGGGTTTAGAATTTATGGTAATATATTGAGGATTTATGTTCTAACCTATAAACCCTAAATTCTACCCATAAACCCTAAATTCTATTCACAAACACTAAATTCTAAACTACTAAATCCAAACCCCTAAACCCACACCCTATACTGAGTCTCTAAACCTAAAACTAAGGCCCATAATCAGAGGCAATAGAAAGATTTAAGGGTTCTATGCAATTTATTAAAATAGGGCATTCAATTAAAAAATAAATGTTTTTCGACTTGTTATCTGCGTAATAAGCTGATTTTGTTTTAATAAAAATGAGTCTAACTCAACCCATGAAGTACATCGACATTTTATTTTTCTGAAGTGCTTTTTTATTTTGCTTGATACACAAGTTGTGCAAGAAAATATTACAAGTTACACAACCCTTCTTAAAATATTACTAAATCTAAAATACTAAAATCTAAACTCTAAACACTTACCCAAAATTTTAAATTTTAAATCATACAACTTAAACTCTAAATCTAACAAGCTTGTGTAAACATTGTACCATTTTTACCCTAAGCTTAAACTCGTTTTGAACCCTCTTTTTCTGAGACACCGGGTAATCACTCATGTCGTATCGTTACAAAAACCATCACCGACTTGATTTTAATATTTGAATATTGCACAGAAATTACATAGAGCACAAACCCAATACTTTACTTGGCAGCATTGAAAGAGGGACACCGGAGGCTTGAAGGTCCGCATGAATGAAAGGCCTCACACCGTCACACGACCGTGAAGGTCACCTACTGCCCTTTCTACTCCAATACCCATCATTGCCTTATTTGCCTGCTTCAGATGTCAAATTACAGTGAGATGTAGAATTTTGTATCTCTTTTCTTTTTGATAAAATATGGATAAAGAATATCTGCAAATCTATAACTGTTGAACAATACATGTGTGGAAGACATGGTTTCATCAAACGGCATCTGAATGCATAAAAGAATGGTTAAACAACTTAATTTACACGGTACCTGGAAAGCTTGCCTAGACATGAAGTAAGTAAGCCTCCTGTTAGAATATATTAGTTAGTTTTAAAATTAGTTTTAGTGTTAGTTAATAAACAGCTGTACTTTCTTGATTAGGTTCTTTATTAATATATATATTATTTGTTATTAGTAAGTTAAGTATTCATTGTATTCACTTTTTACTTTTACCGTTTAATAAAACTTTCCCCTTTCTTCATTCTTTCTCTCTGTAAATCAAGAAACCCTAGAGTTTCATTTCATCATGGTATCAGATGATTCCTCCGCCTCCACTGCCGACGGCCGTTCCTTCAAGAACGATGATCCGGCCAGTGAGTTTTATATCCATCCGAATGAGAATCTTTCTTTGATTCTCACTTCGGCGTTGTTGGATAGTGGAAACTATCATTCCTGGGCGCGTTCGATGCGCATGTCCCTGATCTCCAAGAACAAGTTCGGCTTTGTTGACGGCACGATTAAGGAGCCTGCTTTGACGGACAAGACGTATTCGGCCTGGGTTAAGTGTAATAACCTGGTTCTTTCGTGGCTCCAGAGGGCGTTGACTCCGGATATTGCTCAGAGTGTCTTGTGGATTGACACTGCTTCGGAGTTGTGGCAAGATCTGTATGATCGGTTTAGCCAAGGTGATCTGATGCGGATTTCCGATCTTCTTCAGGAGTTTTACTCCTTGCAGCAAGGTAACTCTACTGTTACCGTTTACCATACGCATTTGAAACGTATTTGGGATGAGATATGCAATTTCCGTCCTCTCAAATCTTGTGAATGTGATGCAATCAAGTATAGAAAACAAGATTTTCTGATTCGTTTTCTTAGGGGTCTTAATGAGGGTTTTTCTGTTCCTAAGTCTCAACTATTAATGATGAAACCTTTTCCCTCTTTCAATGATGTTTTCTCAACTGTTATTCAGCATGAAAGGTCTTTAGCATCTGCTGTGTCTATCGAGTCAAATGTTTTTTAGCTGATAGGTTTTCTCAATCAAGAAATCCTTCTGAGTCTAGGATTGATCGTTTTTCTGGACAATCTTCTCGTAAATATGGTTTCAATAACAATAATAAACGTCCTTTGTGTGTGTTCTGTGGTCTTTATGGACACACTGTCGAAAAATGCTATAAGAAGCACGGCTACCCTCCAGGGTATAAGACTAAGGTTCAGTCTAGTAGAGCCAATCAGGTTGAAAATTATGTTTCTGAAGTTCCTAGTCCTGGTTCTCAAATGATGTTTACCAAGGAACAGTATGAAAACCTTCTTGGTCTGCTGCAAGAACGTAATTTGGCTAATGCCTCAATCTTGGATGCTGGGCAATCCTCTAAGGTCAATGCTTTGTCTTCTGCATTTGACATTCAGACTGAGAGCTCAGGTATGCTTCTTAACTGTAATTCTTTTGATTCTTCACCTTGGATATTGGACTCTGGTGCTACAGATCATATAGTGAACTCCTTGCATTATTTTGATAGTTATCATACTGTTAATAATAAGCATGTTCGTTTGCCTAATAATGATTTAGTTGCTGTGACACATGTAGGAACTATTAAGATTAATTCCAATCTAGTTCTTGAAAATGTGTTTCATATACCTAAGTTTGCTTTTAATCTAGTTTCTGTTTCACAGTTAACTAAATCTAATACAATTTCTTTGTTTTTCTCTTCTGACTTTTGTTGTTTACAGGACATGCAAACCTGGAAGATGATTGGTTCAGCTAAGAAGTTTGCTGGCTTATATCATTTAGAAGTTTCTTCTACTGGTTTGAATTCTGAACATAGTTCTACTGTATGTGTTTCTGTTTCTGCAAAAGTTTGGCATTGTAGATTAGGACATCCTTCATTACAAAGGATGAAGTTCTTTTCTGAGCAGTCTAATAATAAAATTCCTGTTGTTTCTCATAATAAATGTGATGTATGTCATTTTGCTAAGCAAAAACGTCTTGTTTTTTCTATTAGTACTTCAGTTTCTGATTCTGTTTTTGACCTTGTGCATCTGGATGTTTGGGGGCCTTTTCCTGTGGAAAGTATATATGGTCATAACTATTTTCTTACTGTTGTAGATGATAAAAGTTGACATGTTTGGGTTTTTCCAATGAAAATGAAATCTGAAGTTAGGGATTTAGTAGTTCAGTTTTACAAATATGTTGAAACACAGTTTTCAAAAAGGATTAAATGCTTCAGAACTGACAATGCTAAAGAATTTGACATGCATGGTTTTTTCAAAACACATGGCATATTACATCAAAGTTCTTGTGTGTATACCCCTCAACAGAACAGTATTGTTGAGAGGAAACACCAACATTTGTTGAACGTAGCTAGAGCCTTAAGTTTTCAAGCTGGTCTTCCATTAATTTTTTGGATTGATTGTATTTTACATTCTGCATTTGTAATCAATATAACTCCTAGTCCAGTTTTGAACAATAAATCACCTTTTGAAGTTCTGTTTTGCAAACCTCCTAAACTTGACTATCTTAAAGTTTTTGGATGTGTTGCATATGCTTCTGTGTTGCCAAAACCAAAAACTAAATTTCATCCTAAAACAGTTAAGTGTGTTTTTTTGGGAATTTCTAAAAATATCAAGGGTTATAGATTACTGGATGTTGAAAACAAAACCATTTTTGTTTCAAGAGATGTTTCTTTTATAGAAGATCAGTTCTATTTTAAAAATGAAACACCATCTAAATCTTCTCAGATTGTTTATCCAACCTATGATCATAGTCTTTCTGTTGATGATAATATTCCATATGATTCTGATCAGATTGATCTTAATCAACAATCTGATAATGTTTTGAATTCTAATGATAATTCACATCACAGTCTTGAAAATGTTAATGATAGTGATTCTGTTAGTAATAATTCTATGGTTAAAGAAAGTTGTCCTCCAGTTTCTACTGCATCTGGTCCTCAAACTGTTTCAGCAAGGCCATCCAGAAGTGTTAGGCTTCCTCAGAAGTTCAAAAATTTTAATGTAACTCTTCCTAGTTCCAGGTCATCTCCTCATACTCTTAACATTGTTTTTTTCTTATGATAATCTGTCTACTGATTATTATAGTTACATTAATAATGTTAATATTCTTTCTGAGCCTCGAACTTATAAACAAGCTGTAAAATTTGATTGTTGGAAGAAAGCAATGGAAGAAGAAATAAAGGCCTTAGAAGCTAATAAGACATGGGAACTTGTTAAATTACCACCAGATAAGACTACAATAGGATGTAAATGGGTTTTTAAAACAAAGTTAAAAGCTGATGGTACCCTAGAAAGATATAAGGTTAGACTTGTGGCTAAGGGTTACACTCAACAACCAGGGGTAGACTTTCTAGACACTTTTAGCCCTGTTGCTAAGATCACTACTATAAGGGTTCTTCTTGCTGTAGCTGCCTCTAGAAATTGGAAATTATAACAGTTGGACATAAATAATGCTTTTCTTCATGGCTTTTTAGATGAAGAGGTTTACATGGAACCTCCACCTGGTTTTACAGTTTCTGATCCTAGTATGGTTTGCAAATTAACTAAAAGCTTATATGGGCTTAAACAGGCTAGTAGACAGTGGAACACTAGGCTAACTCAAGCTTTAATTTCTAAAGGTTTCTTACAAGCTTCTGCAGACTCATCTTTATTTGTAAAAGGATCAAATGATGATTTTATTGCTTTAGTGGTGTATGTCGATGACATAATATTAGCTGGTCCAAATCAAATACTTATAAATGATATTAAATCTTTTCTGCATGAGGTTTTTAAGATAAAGGACTTAGGTGACCTTAAATACTTTCTAGGTCTAGAAGTAGCTAGATCCAGTAAGGGTATCAATCTTTGTCAACATAAGTATACATTAGATTTACTTGAAGAAACTGACTTCTTACATGCTAAGCCTGTTTCCACTCCTTTGCTTGTAAAACCTAAGCTATCTAAGAATGATGGTATTCCATTGTCTGATATTACTCAATATCGAAGGCTTATAGGCAAATTATTGTACTTAACCACTACTAGGCCAGACATATCTTTTGCTGTGCAACAACTTTCGCAGTTTCTTTCTTGTCCAACTGATGTTCACTTTACAGCTACCCATAGAATCCTTATATATCTAAAGGGTACTCCAGGGCAAGGTTTATTTTTTCCTGTAAAAAATGAACTTAAAATTAGTGCCTTTTCTGATTCGGATTGGGCTTCTTGTCTTGATTCTCGAAAATCTGTTACTGGGTTTTGTGTGTTCTTGGGTACAGCTTTAGTTTCCTGGAAGTCTAAGAAGCAGCAAACAATCTCTCGATCATCGAGTGAAGCTGAGTATAGGGCATTAGCTTCTGTATCCTGTGAAATTCAGTGGCTTTCTTATCTGTTATCTAATTTTCAAATTCATGTTTCTTCTCCTGCAAATTTGTATTGTGATAATCTTTCTGCAATTAAAATTGCAGAAAATCCTGTGCAACACGAACGAACCAAGCACATCGAGATCGATTGCCACTTGATTCGAGAGAAGATCAGTCAGGGCTTGATTAATTTGCTGCCTGTTACCACTCATCATCAGCTGGCAGACTGTTTCACAAAGCCTCTTCAGCCTTCATCTTTTATTTCAGCTGTTTCCAAGTTGGGCATCCAAAACATATATGCTCCAACTTGAGGGGGGCTGTTAGAATATATTAGTTAGTTTTAAAATTAGTTTTAGAGTTAGTTAATAAACAACTGTACTTTCTTGATTATGTTCTTTATTAATATATATATTATTTGTTATTAGTAAGTTAAGTATTCATTGTATTCACTTTTTACTTTTACCGTTTAATAAAACTTTCCTCTTTCTTCATTCTTTCTCTCTGTAAATCAAGAAACCCTAGAGTTTCATTTCATCACCTCCAACAGGCAACAGTATCTGCTTCTAACCAGTGTCAACTATCTCCCAGAGTTCCCCCAAACACTTCAGTGCCACAAAATTTCCTCTCTTAAAATAGCCCCAATGAAGTGGTCAGGGAAACTCCAGGGAACAGCTGACATTCTCTTTTGCATTCTACGGATCATCGATGTATTTTTGCACAGAGGGTTGTCGGTATAAATAGGCAAGGTTCACCGAGTGTAGGTATTTACATGCTTTTGAAATTCATACCTTTCTTGTTGTTGGGAATGAACCTGGCCGATATTTGAGGGAAAAGAAAAGGGTCTGTCCTTTCTAAACCCTTTTCTTTTCATCCTTCACAAGTATGAAGGGGACGTTTCTTTCATATAACACACCATTTCTCATGCCTGGCAACCTTTTTTCAACTGAAATCTCTTTTAGCATCTGCAATACTTCAGATTCGGTTGAAAAAGAAGATTGTACTGACACCACTCGGATTCTTTAGCTCTCAATTCTCCCCTAGTTGCGTCCATGTTCACTTGCCAGTCTTCTCATACCATGTTTCCATGTCTATAAAATCTCTGGGAAAAATTAATCTAGACGCGATACTAAACTAGATGGATTCTTAGGAAAGATTTTGTACTGAAAAGTGGCATAAAATTCTGGCCATGTATACTTTAGTTCTATCCAGCATTTTCATAGAATCATAGCAGCTGTTAATGGAAATCTAGTATTCGCAATGGCTAATGAACCTGTTTATGTAATGTCTTGTCAAAAACATACACACTGGTACGGACACTCCTAAGTGACTATAGCTTGGACTATTAATGGAAGATATATAGAAATTACGAAGGCCGATGCATATAAAACTCTCTAAACTATGACAGGTTGACAACAATACAAGTGAGGAAAAGGTGTGGGAAGAGCTCAAGAATATTCTCTGCTCCCCCCAAACGCCATAGTTCTGACTAGATTCAGTTTCGGTAACTTTCCATGTGTTGATTTTATTTCGTATCTAATGCATTCACCAAGGGCCACAAATACATGGCCACCTGCACATATAGAGCCTTTAGTTATATATAGTATAGATAGGTTTCCCTTGTATTGCCAAAGCATCTAACCACAAAGAAGACACAGAGAGTCAGTTGTCCTCTGGAGTTCCCTTGATCACTTCACTGGGGGTAATGCGGTCCAATCCCTCGTGACCTACTGAAGTGTTTGGGGGAACTCTGGCTGGCACCTGACATTGGTTCGAAGGATGAACATATGAAGCCATGACCATACTCTTCTTTCTTCAACTTACACATATTATCATGATTATTTCACATGCCATGCATCAAGATTTCTTGCTCTAAGTCATGCATTACCATCTTTTACCCAACTGTCTCAAGAATTTTCATCCTATTTCTTGGGAGACTAACAAGAATGAAACCGAGGACAGAGTTTTACTTGGTGCTGTTCAAAGGATCGGCAGTTCCACCGGTGTCCAAGGAGCCGTTGCCTTGGCAAAGTAGCCCAACTGTAACAAAATAAAACACAACGCATGCCAATTCCAAATCCTTCTTGATAGGGCAGTACTGAGTCTAAGAATGAAAGTGTAGAAATGACTAAACTTGTCTGATTCACATTCCAAATCTGCAGGGTAAAAAATAGTGAGGATTAGTCAAAAAAAGCAGGTGTGGTACAGTATAACTGTAATGTAATTAAGAAAATGAGAACCAAGTGCCAGGAAAATAACAAGTGCACAGATGCAAATGCAGAAGAATCTCCACTTTGCCTTTCATGTTGCTTTATCTGGATTCAAAAGTTCATATGAAAAATCTTCTCATTTCAGTAACTAATTAAAGCAGTATCATCAAAGGTAATGGAATTCCAGTGATCTCTCTCCACATCAAGGGATGTCAAAAACTCAAAATGATGAAAACAATGGCCGCCACATCAGTATTGAACCGTGGAGATGGACGAAATTTCAAATGGAGGGAAATGTGTATTGTATAAAGATTAATTTTTCTGATTTAATTATTTTTGAAGTCTCTATCAGTTTTAAAATTAGGGTAAAATACAAAGATAGTCACCGAACTTTTAGAATAGAAGGTAAAGGGAGAGACCAAAATGAAAGCGAAATAAAAGTTGGTTGACCCAATAAAAGTTTTAAAAGTTTGGTGACTAAAATAAAAAAAGCCCTAAAAGTTCGGTGATCATCTATGTATATTACCCTTAAAATTAATAAAATTAATCCTTACCATTCATTTTTTGGTTTAATTACTTGTTAAGACTTGTCAGTTTTGAAATTAATGGAATTAAGTATCAATTCTCCATTTTATGGTTTAATTATATTTTAAAACTTTATTAGTTTCAACTTGAACTCTCCATAATTTCATCCTAATCTAGTCCTCGAATAACTCAATAATTGGATAAATTTAAGGGTAAAGTTCAAAAATAGTCATTAAATTATCTTGAAATATTATTTTGGTCACTCAACTTTCATATGTTACAAAATGAACATTAAACTTTAAATTTGTTGCAAAACATGCACCATGCTATTAAGTGTTGTTAATGGGGTGACATGACATGCTAAAATCAATGAGGAATATCTCATTTGGCCCCTTAATGATAAAAAAAATTCATTTTCGTATTTTTTAATATTTTTAAAATTTCAAAAAATTAATTTTTTTTTAAAAAAATATATAGAAATTCACAACTAGCATTGTGAAGAAGTATTAGACTGACCTACTCGAGTGCTTCATGAAAAATCACCCTTTAAAGCATTACACAACAAGCAACCAGTTTAGGAGGGTTTTTGGGCGTCGATGCTTCTCACATCTATGACCCTACCAGAAGCATAAGTTGAGCTATAGGTCACAACCATGCACCCTATTTGGTTATAGTCCACAACACAAGGGTTTGAACATTTTGCACTTGATGGATTGAAGTTGGTGTGCAAATTACAAAAAGACTATGTGGTCCGAGGCATACACCTCGAAATTGATATTTCAAGCCTAAATATTATCTTTTCAGCATTGGATTCAAAGGTTCGTAGGTTGACAATTCACTCTTTATCAAAAAATGAGGCACATACGTTCACATGTCTTAATTTACGTGGATAATATAATAGTTACTATAAGTTCTAATGTATCAATTGAAAATGTGGCTAGTTTAAATGGAGAAAAGTTCACATTAAAGACTTGAGACATTCTTTCGAGTTAACATATTTGTTTATATAATATTGTCATATCAGCGTGGACTGTCATGTAGATTTGTCACGTCATTTCAAGCTATTTACCTTTGTTGACTAACAATTTTTAACCACAAAGAGGTTATTTTGACACAAAAATAAAATGTAGTGAGTTAAATTGCTTTTAAAAATATGAAACAAAGTGACTATTAAATAAAAGGTTGTGAGATAGTTTTTTGGTATTTTGCCTTTAGAAAAATGATGTCAATAGTTTCTTAGAATGGTGTCAAAATTATTTTTAATAATCTTTTATATACTATAATGTCATAAAGTCAAAAATAGCCCACAATGTTAGATCTTTTGATCTCTTTAGCCTCTATTTTTTTGATGCAAACAACTCCTAACGTTTCATTTTCGTTCAAAATTCACCCTCGGCCGATAGAATATGTTAGTCAACTAACGACCAATGCCCTTTGATGATGTGGCGATGCCACGTGGCATTTTCGCTGATGTGGCATCACAATTTTTTTAAAAAAATTAAAAAATAATTGTTTTTTATATTTTTTGAAAAAATAATTATTTTTTTTATATTTTTAACCAATCAAATAATGTCGTATCAGCAAAATGCCACATGACATCATTTGATTGGTTAAAATATAAAAAAAATAATTATTATTTTTTAAATAATTATTTTTAATATTTTTTTAAAAAATATTTTTAAAAAATATATATATTTTTTAAATTAATTATTTTTAAATATTTTTAACCATTAAGATGATGCCACGTTAGCAAAGTTCTACGTGACATCATATGATTGGTTAAAAATACAAAAAAAAATTATTTTTTTAAAATAAAAAATTATTTGTCACGTCAATAAAGTGCCACGTGGCGTCACCACAGACATGTCACATCATCGAAGTGGTGAACTGTTAATTGACTGACGGTTTCCATCTGTCGAGGGTGAATTTTGAACGAAAATAAAACGTTAGGGGTTGTTTGCACCAAAAAAAGAATATGGGCTAAAGTGACCAAAATGTCAAACGTTAATGGCTATTTTTGACTTTATCCCTATTATAATTAGTATGTGTTTTTCAAAATATTTTAAATGTCAAATAACACCCAAATTACTTAAATGTCTCCGCCCTTCATCTAACGGTCCAAAAAATGTGTAAAACTTTCAAGTTTTACATAGTGTAAGAGGATCCTATCCCATATGGATTAGGACCCACTTACACAATGTAAAACTCAATAATTGGATGAGGGTAATAAATGACTAAGATTATTTTATTATCTTTTTCTTTTTAAGTGATAATCTTCACATTTTCTACTGTTAATCTCATCTATTCATTTACCTTCATCTAATGGTCCAAAAATCTGTAAAACTTTCAAGTTTTACATAGTGTAAGAGGATTCTATCCCAAATGGGTTAGGATCTACTTACATAATGTAAAACTCAATTACTTTTACATCATTTTTGCACCTTTGGATGAAGGTAATAAATGGCTAAGATTATTTCCTTATTTCCAAGTGATAATCTTCACATTTTCTACTATTAATCTCATCCATTCATTTATCTTCATCTAACGGACCAAAAATGTGTAAAACTTTCAAGTTTTACATAATGTAAGAGGATCCTATCCTTATATATATATACTTTTTATAAACATTATTTTTTAATATACTGGTGTGATTACATGGTATTATATGTTCATATTTTTCTTTAAATTTTTATATACATTATTTATTTATATAAATCGCTAAAGATATATATATATATAGTTATTTTATATATTTATATTAACATTATATTTTTAATATATAAAATGGGTAAATAATTATATAATTTTTTATATTTAAACTATACAATCTAAAATCTATAACCTTTATACAATAAACTTTAAACTCTAGCCTTAAGTCCTAATTTCTAAACGATACAATCTAAATTCATAAATTTTAAACCCTAAATTTGATGTATAAAATTTTTCTCATATTAAACATCTCTTCATATTTAAGCTATAAAATCTAAAACCTAAATCCATAGCCCTAACACCCTAAAACCTAAACCTTAAACCCTAAACACTAAACTCTAAATTTTAACCATAAACCTTAAATTCTACCCCCTACAACTTAAACCCCTAAACCACAACCAAAATCTATAAACCCTAAAATTGAAGGGCTTGTGTAAACTCCTTACTTTTTTCCTAAGTGATAATTTATAAACCCTAAAACTCAACTAATTTTACACTAATTCATGGCCATTAGATGGGTGAAATGGATGGATGAGATTAACTCATTACTTTTTTCCCCAAGTGATAATCTTCACATATCCTACTTCTAATCTCATCCATCCATTTCACCCATCCAATAGTCATGGATTAGTGTAAAACTAGTTGAGTTTTACATATTGTAACTAGATCCCATCCCTATATATATATATATATCCAACACGCTAGACACTAGCGATAGAAACTTTTAGTTTCTACAAGTGCCTTAGTTTTAGGGGTTAGGGACTCAATTTAGGTGTAGGGTTTAGAATTTATGAGTAATGGTTAGAATTTAGAGGTTAATGTTTAGGGTTTAAGGTAATAGGTTGAGGATTTATGTTTTAACTAATAAGCCATAAATTCTAAAGTAGTAAACATAAACCCCGAAACCTTACACCCTAGATTGAGTCTCTAGACTTTAAAACTAAGGTGCTTGTGAAAACTAAATGTTTTCACTGCTAATGTATCAAATAATTGTATATATACATATAGTCATAATTAGAGGCGATACAAAGATTTAAGGGTTCTATGCAATTTATTAAAACAAGGCATTCAATTAAAAAAATAAATGTTTGCTCTACATGTGTAACAAGCTGATTTTGTTTAGATAAAAATGAGTTTAACTCAACCAATGAAATATACCGGCATTTTTATATTTTTGAAGTGTTTTTCTATTTTGCTTGATACACAAGCTGTGTAAGAAAATATTACAATTTACACAACCCTTCTTAAAATCTAAACTCTAAATTACTAAATTTAAAATACTAAAATCTAAACTCTAAACCCTTACTCTAAATTCTAAATTATAAACCATATAACCTAAACCCTAAAATTTTAAATCTAGCAAGCTTGTGTATTAATTTTTTTCCTTTTTGCGTAAACTCATTTTGAACCCTCTTCTTCTGGTACACCGGATAATCACTCATGTCGTATCGTTACAAAAACCATCACCGACTTGATTTTAATATTTGGATATTGCACAAAAATTCCATAGAGCACAAACTCAAGGCTTTACTTGGCTGCATTGAAAGAGGGACACTGGAGGCTTTACTTGGCTGCATTGAAAGTGGGACAGTGGAGGTCCCGATGTCAAATTACATGGTTTCATCAAACAGCATCCGAATGCATAAAACAATGGTTAAAGAACTTCACACGGTTCCGGGAAAGCTTGCCTAGACATGATATAAATAAGACTCCAGCAGTGTCTGCTTCTAACCAGTGTCAACTATCTCCTAGAGTTCCCCCAAACACTTCAGTGCCACAAAATTTCCTCTCAAAATAGCCCCAGTGAAGTGGTCAGGGAAACTCCAGGGAACTGCTGACATTCCCTTTCTCGGTATATTTATGCACCAAGGGTTGGCTGTATAAATAGGCAAGATTTCATTGAGTGTAGGTATTGACAAGTTTTTGAAATTCATAGCTTTCATGTTGCTGGGAATGAACCTGGCCAATATTTGAGGGAAAAGAAAAGGGCCTGTCCTTTCTAACCTTTTTCTTTTTACCTTTCACAAGTATAAAGGGGACATTTCTTTCAAGTATAACACACCATTTCCCATGCTTGGCAACCTTTTTTCAAGTGAAATCTCTTTTAGCATCTGCAATACTTCAGATTCTTGTTCGGATTCGAGCCGGTAAAAAGAGGGATGAAAAAGAAGATCGTACTGACACCACATGGATTCTTTACCTTTCCATTTTCCCCTAGCTACGTCTATGTTCACTTGCTAGTCTTCTCATACCATGTTTCCAGAGGTAAAGCACTTTACTAATGAATCTTGAAATACATGGATAACTATCAATGTTTGCTAATGTCATTTGTTGTTAAATGTTAATAGAATGAAAGGAGAGCTCAAGAATATTCTCTACCTCATCATCTCTAATTATCCCCCCAAACGCCATAGTTCTGACTAGATTCAGTTTCGGTAACTTGCCATATGTGGATTTTACTTCATATCGAATGCCAGTCCGATTTCCACTTATAAATAGATAGGTTTCCCTTCTATTGCCTAAGCATCTAACCACAGAGAAGACACAGAGAGTCGGCTGTCCTCTGGAGTTCCCTCGATCACTTCACTGGGGTAATGCAGTCTGGTCCCTCATGACCTACTGAAGTGTTTGGGGGAACTCTGGCTGGCACCTGACACTGATTCGAAAGATGAACATATGAAGCTATTATATGCACTATACAGAGGGTTCTGATGTGATTTCTATCACTGTAAATATAGGTATCATGTCTATTTTCGATTAGCTGGATCTCTCATTCTGATCATAGGTTTCGATGTTTTAAACAGATGGGTGAAGACTGGGATGACAGTGTGAAATCAAAGGAACAAATTGAGGCAAGCTTGTTGAGCAAACATGAGGCTGTCGTGAGAAGAGAAAGGGCTATGGCATACTCATTTACTCATAAGGTATTATGTGCTGTAGGAATTACATGGACATCAAATATTTCATATGTGTGTTTATATGTGCAAGTGTGAGTATAGGAGATTAATTTAACGACATTGGCAAGACGTGAACGAATCATAAGTAAATCACTTCATAAAATGTTCGAACATCCGTTTTCAACTCAATTTGGATAAGCAATCCCCAAAGGCCATCCAAAAGCCTAGCCAAACTTCGAGCCTCCTAAGTCAGCATCCATACCGGCCTGAAAACTGAAGTCAGCTAGCCCTAGGAGTGGCGTGGTCGGGCCGGATGATGACACAAGAAGCCTAGTCAGTATGCAGTCCAACAGAAACCGGAGACACAGCATCACAGGCTCCTCACTGCATGAATACAAGAGCCTTGCGAACTCTCCATCTCTGAGTTACATGGTACCAACTAAGTCTGCAACAGCTAAGACCACAAGATTGCATCTGCTAAGAAACGGCTTTCCTATCCGCCAGAGCAAGGCGGCACTCGGGTCCGCCAAAGGTGGACAGCAGCATTACCGATACAGACGTTGTAGTGGTGAATAATGAGGGCAGTTAGTTACTTATTTCTAACGAAAAACAGATCAAGTCCATAGGAACCAAAACATGAAGCAGAGAGGAATTATAGTCGTATGATTTCGGATATATTCCAACGTCAAAAGTTTTTAATTCTTTGGGGATAGAACTGGTTGCTGAATCAGCTAGCTGCCATTTCATCCAAAATTTCCTTCTCAATTCTTTTAAGTTCTACATTTTGAATTCCATCCAAAAATACACTAAATCAATTGAACTGCTATAAAAATGGTCAATGGACACTATAAAATAGGGTAAACTACTAGATATTACTAAACTTCAAGGTTAGTATTGTTTACTATACTAAACTAAAAATCGATACTATTTTAACACTAAACTTTAGTTTAGACTCCAATTATATCACTGGACCGTTAAAATTTCTCCACGTCATCACACGTGAATTGCTAAGATCCCCCCGCATCGATCGATTTTAATGGTCCAATGACATAATTGAAGCATAAACTAAAGTTCAGTGTTAAAATTGTATTATTATTTTTTTGTTCACTGGTATAATCGATATCAAACTTAAAATTTAGTGGTATCAATTTTTAATGTTTCATAAAGTTTTAAGAATTCTTTTACAATATATATATATATATGGGATGGGATCAAGTTACACTATGTAAAACTCATTTAGTTTTACACTAATCCATAGCCATTGGATGAGTGAAATGAATGGATGAGATTAAAAGTAGGATATGGAAAGATTATCACTTGGGAAAAAAGTAAGGAGTTAATCTCATCCATTCATTTAACCAATCTAATGGTCATAAATTAGTGTAAAACTAGTTGAGTTTTACATAGTGTAACTTGATCCTAACCCTATATATATATATATATATATATATCAAGTTACATTATGTAAAACTCATTGAGTTTTACACTAATTCATAGCCATTGGACTAGTGAAATGGATGGATGAGATTAACAGTAAAAAATGTGAAGATTATCACTTGGAAAAAAAATAAGGAAATAATTTGAGCCATTAATTACCATCATCCAACGGTCCAAAAATTATGTAAAAGTAATTGAGTTTTACACAGTGTAAATTAATCATAACCCTATATATATATACATTTTAAAAGCTAATACAAATTTTATAGATGCGTTTTTTTTTTATAATTTTCGAAAGTTTGGCATATTTTCAATTGGCATAAAGTCAAAAAAACACTTTCAACATTTGACTGAATAGTTATTTTAGCCCTATTTTTTTGAGCAATTCAACCCTCAACGTTTTAATTTGGGTCAAAATGTGAAAATTATTAGAAAACTGAAGATAAAAAATTTGAAATGACTTGACAAAATGATAAGTCGGCAGAAAAAAATTATTTTTATATTTTATGTGATTTTATAAAATTATTTTTTGACTGATGTACCATTTTTTCAAGTCAACACATTTGTCTATATGATAATGCCATGTCAATGTGCACTGCCATATAGGTTTGTCACGTCATTTCAAGCCATTTACCGTTAGTTGACTAACAATTTTCATATGCAGAGAGGTCATTTTGACCTAAAATGAAACGTTGAGGGTTGAAATGCTCCAAAAAAGAATAGGGACTAAAGTGACTATTCAGTCAAACATTTGGGATTTTTTTTGGCTTTAAGCCTTTTCAAATTTGTAATTTGTTTTGTGTTTTTTCTATATCTTTTGAATTTTTGAATTTATATTTAGGCCATTAAACGAACCGAACAAACCGGACGAACACGAACGAGGACATGTTCATGTTTGTTCGTTTAACTTTAACCGAACAAATGAACAAACACGAACAACTAAACAAATATAATTGTTTGTTCGTGTTCGTTCGTTAAGAAATGTAGCTTGTCCGTATTCATTTGTTAAAATGATAAACGAACGTAAACGAACATAAACTACAACAACAGTAACCACATAAAATTCATTAATATAAGCTGCAACTTCAGAGTTCATTTGTTCGAGTATAATAAAAACACACACAAATTGTAAATAAGCTACATGGAAAAGTGATTTGCTCGTGTTTGGTGGGTGGAACTTGGAAGGCAGAGAAAAAATAATTTAGGGTTTTTTTAATATATCGTGAAATAAAAAGGATAGTGAGATGCTAGGTGGGTAATACATATGTGAATAAATTTAAACGAACTAGTTACCGAACGTTTATGAATGTAAATGAACAAACGAGTCATTTGTTCGTGTCCGTTCATTAATTAAACAAACAGAAAATCTTGTTCATGTTCGTACATTTAATAAATAAACAAACATAAACGAGATTCTGACATAACGGTTAGTTGAACATTCGGTTCATTTGCAGCCTATTTATATATATTTTTTATTTTTTAGATTTCATGATTTTTTAAATCCTTTTGAATTTATTTAAAATGTTTTGGTTTTTTAATTTTATTCTTAAATTCTTGAATTTTTTAAATTCATTTAAATTATTTTTTTTATTTTAAAAATAAATAAAAATACATGTAATTTTTAAAAACTCAATTTCAAAAACGAATAATCGATTGCTTCCTCTGGTCAATTTTCATATAATGAGAAAATACACTAAAATTGAGTTGTCAAGTTGTTTTTGTGAGTCCCATTCATGTCCAATGGGAAGTGATGAAGATCACAAGCAAAAGATTATTGCTTTCATTGCAATCAAAGCAAAGGTCTGAGACCACATGAAAACACAACGTTTTCTCCCCCTTTCTGTTCACAGAACTTATCTTAGTATTTGTCCTCGAGAATAGATGAAAGAGAATGAAGGTTTCATTACAATGCAAGACATAACTAATCTTAGTGCCATCTAGTAATAGGAATCCCACTAAGAATTTCAGCAAAGATTGACTTAGTTTTTGTTTTTGGCATAATGCCAAAAATTTCCTTTAACGTTTAATTTAATATTCACTTTGGTTCCTATATTTTTAAAGTAATTTAACTCTCAACATTTCATTTTGGATTAAAATAACCTCTCTGTAGATAAAAACGGTTAGTCAACTAACGGTAAAATGCTTGAAATGACGTGACAAACCTACATGCAGTGCACGCTGACATGACAATATTATATAGAAAATGTGTTGACTTGAAAGAATGTCACATCGGTCAAAAATAATTTTATAAAATTATTTTTCCTAATGACATGTCATTATGTCAAGTCATTTACTGTTAGTTAACTAACAATTTTATCCATATAGGGGTCATTTTGACCCAAAATGAAGCGTTGATGGTTAAATTACTTCAAAAATGAATATGAGCTGAAGTGACTATTCAGTCAAACATTTGGAGAATTGTTTTACTTATGCCTTTTGTTT
This sequence comes from Hibiscus trionum, assembly GCA_030270665.1. Classification (NCBI taxonomy): domain Eukaryota; kingdom Viridiplantae; phylum Streptophyta; class Magnoliopsida; order Malvales; family Malvaceae; genus Hibiscus; species Hibiscus trionum. Next base: position 3,434,567 of record BSYR01000037.1, read on the forward strand.
TTGTTTTCTAAACAATGAGCGAGCTCAATGATTAATCTTTTGCCTTATATTAACTCATATAGGAAATAGACACTGGTCACAAATTTTAAAGATGTTCTATACTCAAAATGAGGATCGAACTCTCTACTACCGATTAAGATAAAACAAACTCTTACCATCTTAACTAAGATTGAGTAGTTTTTTCATCATTAAATTCTCATCAAAACCTTGATACACTATTACCGGACCTAAAACCAAAAGAGTACATAAGTTTGGGGCTGTTGCTTTAAAATTCTTGGACTAAACAATTGGTTTATTGCACACACGAGAACTAACACTTTTTTTGACCAAAGAACTAACAAAATGTTGGTAGTCAGTTTTATTTCACTTTTGATGATTTAAGTGAAATAAGCAATATGGTCCTCCAAAATGGTGCTATTTCTGGGACCCGTCGAACAAAGTGCCCTAAATAGGAAGGCTATGCACGTGAATTCCACGTTTTACTGCATTCGTGTATCACAACCGTCAAGTGTCAATAAAGGAAGGTGTCAGAACCCATGGACAAATTCAGGAATGAAGATCAAGGGGCAAAGTATAAATAATTGTAAAATGAGGGGATAATGTTTAAATAAATTAAAAATTAGAGGTTTAAATGGACAAATTTTTTAATGTATTTTTCTATATATAAAAATTTTAGAAGAAGCCACAACCCCCTAAGCTTGCAACAGCTTCGTCTCTGTCAAAGACAATCTTGGTAAAGTACATTACACTTTTAAGTGAAAATATTTGGATTCAAATCTTAAAAATATGGATAAAATTAGGATTAAATTTTAAGAAGACCAAAAGTCTATTAAACTTTTAAATCTAAAAATTGGGAGGGACAAAAACTTTATTTGATTAAAATTTCAACGTAAAATGACATAAAATATTATTATACCAAAATATTTTGGAACGTACAAAAACCCCTTCAATTCACTAAATGATTTCGTCTCGGTTAAAAAATAATATTTATAAAATGAACCAATGACGAAACTCAACATTATTTATTAGAGAAGCCGTTTTAAAAGATATAAATTTAGATGAGCCAAAATGACATGTTTTTTAAGGGCACAAAACACAATTTTATCTTCTTCTTTTTCTTCTTTTTTTTCTTTCTTTTTCTTTTTCTTCTTCCTCTTATTCTTCTTTTTGAAAAAATATATAAAAATAGAATTATACAAGGAAGAAAATATTGATACGAACCTCATTAAAAAAACTCTCCTTAAACTTAGATGGAGGAAAAAAGAGTACACTGTAACAATGTTGAAGGTTCGAACATAATCCATAAAACTACACAGCAGCTAGGTACATAACCAAAGACCAGACAGAAACCCAAGAAATTAGCCACAAAGTTCACAACAAAATACCGCAAAAAGAGAAAGAACCAGGCCAATGTAATCTATAGGGCTATCCAATTCCCAACTTTGCCAGACCATCGGCTTCTGAATTGCACTGACGAGGATTGAGACGCAAGACCATGCTCCCGCTTCTAATTAGTTGCCAACCTCAGATACCAGACTGCAGTACCCGGAAGGGGGATCAACCGAGAGGGATAGCCAACTAGTCTCATCTATGTTCTATATATTTTAGTATCTTAACCTAATTTTTTAATATTTTAGTATCCCAATTAGTCTTCTCTATGTATTGCTCCTGGGAGGAAACCCATAATCTCTTAACAAAAAACAGTAAAAGAGACATAAAAGATATCGACTAATATTAACTTAATTGATTAGGATGTATATTATTCGTATATTATCTATGTAAGGATCCTTTAGCCGAAAATGTCAATAAACGTAAAACAAAAAGAAGGTGAAATTGGTGAGATATTGTACTTGAGTTTTTGTTTATTTTTTTTTGATAAAAACCATTAAATTTTTATTAAATCTATAGAGAAAATATAATTACAATGCATTTAAGAAGAATAATATTTGGATTAAAAAACTCAAAAAATCCTTACAATCTAAAAACAAAGAAAAACAAAACTTCTATAGAGATAAGCATACCAACAAAATTTAGCAGCCTCCTGAATCTCCTTGTCTTTGTCCAAACGAGACGCATAAAGAATAAAGAAAGAAGGAGTGGTGTGCAATCCAGGATTGATTTCATCGGCAAACAATCATCAACCGAGTGGGGATATAACTTTCCAAATGACCATCGACAAAAACATAAATAAAAAATTAGCACCAATTAAATCTTTGTGCGAACAAAAATCAATCGCTAGGGTATGCTGAAACATGCCACAGAGACAAATGAACCAAACCACAAAACAAAAACAAAGACATGTCACAAGGACAGAGGAAAAAACGTGTCACAAGGATAGAGAAAGAGATTCTTATTAAAATAAAAACAAGAAAACTAATAGATCTGGTGGTCGACAACCAATATTAAAATTGATTGCCGACCACCGATCAAAGAGATTGATCAAAGTAGAGAGCAGTTAGGGTTAAAGGAATTTTGGCAGTGGAGAGCGGTTAGGGTTGAAAGTATGTAACAATCACAAATGGGGCTAGTAAAATTTTAAGAATTTTTGGGAGATTTAATCTTTTTTTCTTTCTAAAATAATAAGTTTTAGGCCTTAATTGAATGAATTCAGGTTTGGGAAGCTTGATTTATAAGGAATTGATGACCAATTTGAAAATGAAATAAAGTTTGGAGACAAAAGTGTGAACTCCCTAAAAATTAAATGGCTAAGAGTGTGATTTGACATTTTCTCTTTGAAGGACATTAAATCTGCTAAGTTAACGTGTTGGCAGAAAGGGGTGGGGTTTTTAAATTGGGGGAAAGAAAAAGGAATGTGAGAAAGAAAGAAATGAGTGGAGATTCAATCTTAGATCTACCGAGATCCAACCGTCCATTTTTGAAACCTCCACCACCATTGAATTCATCTCGTCGATACGAGTTCACCGGTACCAACAACATCATTATCGGAGTCACCGTTGGAGGGGGTGTATGTGTATCGTCGAAAAACTTGAAAGGCCAGTGTTCGAACTTTGATTTTGAATTTTGAAAATGTGAGGCCACCACCGTGTTTGGAAGGTCAAAAACTATCAGCCTATAAATTTTGGTAGCCAACGGCCGCCCACAACCACCACACGCGCTTCACGCGCCACCGACCGCGAGTGGGCTTCGTTCTGGGCACTTGGAGCCGTCTGAGCCGAGCCGCTGAGCCATTTGACCGAGCTGCCGAGCCGGTTGACCGAGCCGGTTGACCGAGCCGCCGAGTTGTTTGACCGAGCTGTCTGACCAAGCTGTTTGACCGAGCCGCCGAGCCGGTTGACCAAGCCATCGAGCTGTTTGACCGAGCCGCCAAGCCGTTTGACCGAGCCGTCTGACCATTTGACCGAGTTGGTTGATCGAGCTGCCGAGCCGTTTGACTGAGTCGTCTAACCGTTTGACTGAGCCGTCTGACCGTTGACTTTTTTGGGAGACCCTACCCAGGGGTTTCTCGACATTCCAGAACCATTGGCGCAACTCGTTTTTCCAAATTCGAACCTGGTAAGCCGTTTTTCAATATATGACTTTTTGGATAAATCAATTATCGCGTTTAAGTTCTGTTTCTGATGCAATTCGCATTTATACGTATCCAAGTTACCGAGTGACGTCGAATCCGAGTTCAAGAGAGTGATCGAATGGAGTATCATGGATTGATTGAGGTAGCTCAAAGCCGAGGTAATACATTACTACCTCTTGTATGCTTTATGAACATGTTGGTATTTGTTAATGCATGCATAAAAATGATGATGAGTACTGTTAATTCTGCTCAAGTCAAACCGGATATGAAAATGAGTATGATAACCTAGATAAGATTACAATGCTCGAATGAGAAGATTAATAAATCAGAAGGATCTGGAGTACAATAAGAATTTAATAAGGCAGCTAATCTCCAAATCTGATTATTAGTGTCAAATGATTAAATGTGAAAATATTTTGATATGAAATTATGAAAATGCCTTTAAGGTAAGAGAATGACTAAAATACCCTTAGAATTGGAAGCGATATAGAAATCTACACTAGATTTGGTAAAACAACCTGATTCATCTGAAAACCTCGAACTATTTTTAAGTTATGGTAACAAGATTTAAACCTTCGAGATTGAAAGGTATTAGGTTTCCTTGACTTGGAATGAATCTCTAAATATAGATTTACAGGAAATGACTAAAAGTATTGGAAATATTATTATAGTTAAATTAATCGGAATGAATGTATTGACCAAAAAGGCTGAAGTATCCTCTGACACCGAGGTTTGCAAATCAATTGGAACGATGGGTAAACATTTGAGTTCTGAAATTGAATGAAGTGGTTGGAGGTACCGAAATTACGTGAATGGTTGAAACACCCACGTGTACTTAAATGTTTGAAATACTATGTATGGTTCAATTGAAAGGAATGATGGATATCCCGAGCTTAAAAATGACTGAAATACCCCATTGTCTAGAATAAATAAATTGCCTCAGATAACATTATTGAAATGTCAATAAAGCTGGAAATGACTGAAATGCCCCTAAGGGTTGAAGCATGACTCACGTACGTCAATCACACCTGATATTAATATAAGGTTGGAAGTTTTCCGCACAGAATATAAGTTTGACTACTCCGTGGCAAGTCCTATGATGAAATATGAAAGCAACCGTTCAGATATACGATACAGTTGGATGCATTAGAAGGGTTGGTTTAGGGGTGATAATGAGCTTGACCAGCTCGTGAGCTACTCGGGCTCGGCTCGGTCAAAGCTCGGCTCGAGTGAGCTCGACTCGGGCTCGGGATCGGCTCGAAAAACTCGTGAACAGGCTCAGAATATACATATGCAATAAAATAAATTAGGAAAAATCTACTAAAATAAATTAGGCATTTTCTTTAGTTGGTTGTTGTTTGATTTTGTATTTTCTTTAATTATGTGTTTGTATTATAAGAATATTTATTGATTATTTGGATTAATCTAATTTTTGGCACTTTTTTCTCTTTTCGGTCATTGAATTTAGTTTCAGTGTTGGTTATTAAAGGGACTTTTAACGAATCTTTTATAAATAGACTATAGCAAAATTTTTCATTTTAAGCCGAGCCTGACGAGCTTCGAGCCCGAGCCGAGCCCAATAGTATTATTTTCGAGCCGAGCTCGAGCCTAAAATTCCGAGCTCGGTGAGCCTCGATCCCGAGCTGAGCCCAACTACATTGTTTCCGAGTCGAGCAGAGCCGAGCCTGGCCAAGCTCGGGCTCGGCTCGGCTGGTTATCACCCCTAGGTTGGTTAGTACGACAAGGTTGGGATATGTTGGTTCGAACAGTTTGGAGGCTCGAAAAACTTCTAGAAATATTAAATATTGTAAATCGTCATTTTATCATTAATGGGCTGTAACCCCCTCGTCCCGGTCTGAACGACTGACCGATCCGAGTAGGTCACACGGGGAAAACCGAAGTGAAACCCGTTAAGGCTCCCCTTCGGTTAGCAACCCATGAAATTTCTTTAAAACATTAACTTGTCTAAAGGCATTCATACATCCTATGTGAGATACGACAGCGGAAAGACAACGAAGCAATACAAAGCAATCAAACAAGTAATTTAACAGCCCATTTTAGCCTTTACAACAGGCCGTATCGATACACTAGGAGACCGTATCGATACGCCTTGACTTGGTCAACTATCCAGAGTAAACCTAGGAAGACCGTATCGATACACTGGTTGACCGTACCGATACGCCCTCAACGGTCAACTTCTCACGGTCAACGATAAAAGACCGTACCGATACACCCAAGACCCGTACCGGTACGCTAAAATCTCGTCAATATCTCATATTTCCAGAGAGCTTTTGGCGTATCGTTACACCCCCGTGTACCGGTACGCTAGGCTTAAACTGAGCCCCAAAGTGTAGGACCATATCGATACGGCCCTTGGGCGTACCGATACGCCCTGCACTGCAAGACTCAATTTAGCTGCAAAACAGACCAAGAATCAACTCTAGATGCATTTTACGACTCATCTAGTAACATACCAACACTCATACATCATTTAGCAACTAAAACACATCATGCGATTTAACATAACCGAACAAACATGGCATCCAACACAAGATAGGCAATTAGGGAGGAACTTGCATAAAAACATACATGATTTCACCACTTCATTCAAAGGCAATAAACACACACTTGAACATTTCATAATAAGATTTCACATGCCTTTAAACAAACATATAAGCATCCATGGAACATGGCTATAGGCCTTCAAAACACAAAGCATTCAAGCAACATCAACGTTAAAACCAAGCATACATGAGTCTATAAACGCTAATACAAAACTTATAGCATCATCAAACTAAACATGCTTGAACACCAACAAACCAAACTAAGGGGTTGAACACCAACCCCATACAAGTCTATACCCCCAATGTCTAGGCATTATTACAATTACTTAAATCATACTTGAGCTACTCGAGAACTCCAAAAGCTCCTCCCTTGCCCACTTGCCTTCCGAACTCTAACGATCTGCATGTTGGAAAAATAAGAGCGTAAGCTTGATAGCTTAGTGAGTGAAGCTCTAAAAACTCATTAAACATGCAGTTTTCAAAACACGTTTCTTAAATGATAAATAAACCATTTGAATGCACGAAAGGTATCTCAAAAACACAACTACATGGTTTGCACATGCACAACCAAAACACACGGTGGGACCACACATCACCGTTTGACTAGTAGTTTTCTGATGGGACCACACGTCACCTTACTCTTCTACTAGTCACTACCGGTGGGACCACACATCATCGTAGTTATGACAACCATCACGTGAGGCTCGACACCAACAACGACTACACAACAACAACAGATGTAAAAGCAATCCACAATGCATATGATGTCACAACAATTACTCGTACATCATCACTTAACCATCAAGGTAGGATTAGTAAACTTACACTTGGGTTTAGGTTAGCCCTCAAGGATCCACCCAAACCCCCAAGAATCCCTTTTAGTAATCAAACAAGTTCAAGACATTTTCACCCGCCGATGAAGCCCAACCGGAAGCCGAAACACCAAACTCAAGTCTCCAAATTCCCCAGAATCGTGCCTGAAGCCTCTCCAACGATTTCCCTTGATTCTAACCAATCAAAAACAATACATTGCTCATCCAATACATCACAAAACACTGCTACAATCCCAAACTACAACTACAAGTCAAATTCTCACAATTTCAACCCAAAGCCAATAGCCAAAATTCCTATTTTCGTACTCCCCAACAACCCAGCAGAAAATTACCATTTCCAACACCTACAACACTGTTAAACATCTTCAAAACACCTCTCTAACATTGCTATAACATCAGCCCAACTCTCTTTCACAAAACCACACCAAAAACACTAATTTTCACCCCATTTCCAACACCCAAAACACTGATAAACATCTTCAAAACACCTCTCTAACATTGCTATAACATCAGCCCAACTCTCTTTCACAAAACCACACCAAAAACACTAATTTTCACCACTTTTAAAACACCCATAAGACCCATTTCGAGATTCTAGTTAAAACCTCTCCATTTTGAAATACATTGCATCTAAGGGCAAGAGTTCAACATAAATAAGGTTTACAAAACGAAAATCCAACAAAAACACACTAAAGCTTTTTCATTTTCTTTAAAATATTGAAAACTAGAAAATCTCGAAAATGGCGTTTTTTCAAAAATTAAAACCATCAATGTGTTAGGAATGAAGAGGACAAGTCAAAAGTGATCTTACCTTGATGAAAGCACTTGAAATGGTGAAGGAATCGAATGGAATAGTGATTGAGGTTTTTAGGGAGGTTTTAACGTTAAAAGAGGGGTTGAAGGAAGAAGATGGTGAAATGTTTCAAAGAAAGCTCTTCTTCTCATCAAATTTTCCTTTATTTTTAAAATTACTAAATTGCCCTTAATGAGCCACAACCCTTTTGGAATAAAACCAAAGCCAAATTTAATTTAAGACGAGCCCACGACTCAAACCCGATTCAGCCGTGTAACATCTGACCCCTAAAACTAGGGTGTTACATAGCTAAATTACAAAATCACCCCTAATAGTTAAAAGATCAAAATGCCCTTGTTGGCCAAAGTAATCAAAATAGCCCTGAATGTATCCGATATCGTGAAAGCTCTTGACATAGAAATCTCAGAATTCCTGGTTGGAAACCTGATGAGCAAATAGAATTTCCTTAGCGAATGTTTATGCCTCGCTGGTATAAATTACCAAAACACCCATATATGATAAAATGACCATAATGCCCTTGTAGGCTTAAATGACTGAATCACTCATAATATATCTAAACTCTCTAAGATTCTGATGTATCAATTCCTGAATATCTGGTTTGAATCGTTAGTACGAACCCTTTTTAATAGGGATATCGTTTTTGAAATTCGTCCAAATTTTCAAAAGTTCAATGTGCCCCCTTCTGTAAATACCGAGTATCTTCAAGAAATAGACTGTTCTATCTAGTGTGTTCCATGTGTGCTACATTCAGTTGAATGTGTTATATGATTATTACATGTTAGTAAACCTAATGACTTAATTATGAACGATGATATGCTTGATGAAATGATGAACTGGACATATGATAACATTTTCTACCTACTCATTATAAGTCTGCTTAATCTGTATACATAGTATATGATTGTGCTATGTGGTTATTTGATCTATAATAATATTGTCTGTCTGCCTAATGTAAGTTATAATATAATCTGTTAGCTTGACCTATGATGGTACACTCTGTTTGCATGATGAATGATGATATTGTATGCTCAATGGTATGCCCATATATGTGACTAAAAAGCATAAACTTTTGTTTCTGATGCCTCGAATGGAATATTCTGTCATATGTATTTTGTTACTCATGTCTGAAATCTAAATATTGATTGTTATCTAGGGCATACTATTGGGTTATATTATGAAGTCTCTGTTGGTACAGCCCTAATCCAGCTGGTAAATCCTTATGGACTCAAGGTCTCCCCTTGGGTAGGTTCCAGTGCTTTAGCACGTGTAAATCCTTAAGGACCTAAGGCAGCCCCTTAGGTGGCACCTATGCTCATCGGGCCTAGGGTAAGTTCTTATGGATGCAGTTCTGGGGGATTGAATATTGGTGTAAGGTTGGAGGGTAATTACTAGTACACCCTTGTGTGTACTTGAACATTTGCATTGAATTGTTATGTGTTCTTATGATATAACCGGTATGTATTTATGCATGTTTGATCTGCACTTATTGGAACACACTAGACACTAAACTCTTTGTTTTCATCTTCGAAATCTATAAACTTGTATATTTCTCGTTTGTTACTCGATGATTGAATAAAGAACAAGTACTGTTTTTCTCAAGTATAACGTTACCCTGAAATAGCGGAAAGGAAATGAAGACTCTTACTACTTGGAACATCATGAAAATGTTATGCCTACCATATATCTGCATGAGCTTATAGCATCTTTTGGCAGTTCTGTATTACTGAGCTTTTCCAAGCTCACGTTGTTATTACCATTGCGGGTTAAAAGAATATATCATGATGTTATGTTTGACGACAGTGTTCGGAGTTCCCTCGGTGTTGCTTTTGGAGTACGGTACTGTGTAGTTAGTAGGCATGTATGTCATGTGTTGTTTTATGATAGTGTTTGTAAAACACTTTCTACAATTTTTGTTATGTGTTTAAATGACTTCCTGAAATGATTTTTAAACAAAAGTTGATTTTACAGTTTATTAAGTGTTTGAGCAAAAAAAATGTTTTTTGTGTATTTTACCGTAGGTCGCTCTTGTGACCCTAATGTGACTTCCTAGGATCTGTTGTAACGCATAGGCGGGTCTAGGGGGTTACATTTAGTGGTATCAGAGCTTATAGTTTCGTCATTCTGGGTAGATCGGCCAATCGTCAGTCATAGGGTGTCTGATTTGTGCATGCCCCTAACATAAACGTACTCCCTGAGCTGAAACTCCGATGTCGAATCTTTTTTTCTAAATTAAGTGAACCCAAGCATTTTGCCTTCCACAGATCGATGTCTATTAGCAAGAAATGTCTATATCATTCGTCTGTGTTTTGAATTAAATTGATGGATTAGAATATGGATAAAGGATCTGAGATGATTTATGCACTTGAAATTGAAGATATGATTCATGTTGAGGATAAAGTTTTGATTATATGAGATGACTGATATAGGATTGCACGTAAGACTATTCGATGATAATGTTTATGTTTGAGAATATCCTAATAAAAATTTGATAAAAGTAGTATGAAATTAAAAAAAGTGTTTGTGAATGCGACGAAACTGTAAATTCTGTGGTGACTCTATTGTACACGTAGGAAGCAATTGTCTGAAAATTTTACTGAAGGTAAGTGATATCCGTTTAAAACCTTGTTTATGTTCAATCGTCCTAAAGAAAGAATCTGTCTCTGAAAATGTGACATGGTGTATCGTTATGTACCATTCCTAACTGAAATTCGATGTTATACCATGACTCTAGGAGGTTCTGTTGAAGGCCTTGAGTACTCGTTGGATTTCAGGTATAGTTTCTCATCCGTAAATTGATGGTTAACCTAGTAGAGTAATTCATATTCTGAAGGATGTACTTCAAGATCGTATAATTGACTTATGTGGCGGTTAGAACGGTTAATTATCCCTGACTAAGATCGTGTATAATAAAAATTATGAGACAAGTGTTTGCTCGACACCGTATGAAGTTCGATATGGATTCAGTACTGTATTCTGATTAGTTGGTTCGAGATGTATGATGGGATGACTTTGAGTCTATAGATAGTCCGAGTATTTGAGGAAACTACTAGATTGATCTGTGACCGTTTGAGAAACCCGAGAAACAATGATACTCTGATAGATAAGTTGCGGTACAAGAATAGATGAAACAGTTGTGTTACATTTCCTCCACTATGATAAGTTTCGAGGATGAAATTTTCTTTTAAGAGGGGAGAATTGTAACAATCACAAATGGGGCTAGTAAAATTTTAAGAATTTTTTGGAGATTTAATCCTTTTTTCTTTCGAAAATAATAAGTTTTGGGTCTTAATTGAATGAATTCGGGTTTGGGAAGCTTGATTTATAAGGAATTGATGACCAATTTAAAAACAGAACAAAGTTTGGAGACAAAAGTGTTAACTCCCTAAAAATTAAATGGCTAAGAGTGTGATTTGACCTTTTCTCTTTGAAGGACATTAAATCTGCCAAGTTAACGTGTTGGCAGAAAGGGGTGGGGGGTTTTAAATTGGAGGAAAGAAAAAGGAATGTGAGAAAGAAATAAATGGGTGGAGATTCAATCTCAGATCTACCGAGATCCGACCGTCCATTTTCGACACCTCCACCACCATTGCGTTCATCTTGTCGAGACGAGTTCACCGGTACTAACGACATCATCATTGGAGTCACCGTTGGAGGGGGTGTATGTGTATCGTCAGAAAACTTGCAAGGTCAGTGTTCGAACTTTGAGTTTGAATCTTGAAAATCCGAGGCCACCACCGTGTTTGGAAGGTCAAAAACTACCAGCCTATAAATTTTGGTAACTAACGGCCGCCCACAACCACCGCACGCGCCTCATGCGTCGCCGGCCGCGAGTGGGCTTCGTTCTGGCCACTTGGAGCCGTCAAGCCGTTTGACCGAGCCGCCGATCTAGTTAACCGAGCCGTCGAACTGGTTGACCGAGCCGTCTGATCGTTTGACCGAGCCGTCAAGCCCGTTGACCGAGCCGGTCGACCGAGCTGTCGAGCCGGTTGACCGAGCCGCCAAGCTGGTTGACCGAGCCGTCTGACCGTTTGACCAAGCCGTGTGATCGAGCTGTCGAGCCATTTGACCGAGCTGCCGAGGTAGTTGACCGAGTCGTCTGACCGTTGGACCAAGCCGTTTAACTAAGCTGTCGAGCCATTTGACTGAGCTGGTTGACCGAGCCGTCGAGCCGTTTGACGAGCCACCAAGCCGGTTGACTGAGCCGGTTGACCCTTCGACTGGGTCGTTGACCGTTGACTTTTTTGACCAGAATTGACATTTTCATGAGACCCTACCCGGGGGTTTCTCGACGTTCCGGATCCATTGGCGCAGCCCGTTTTTTCAAATTCGAACCCGATAAGTCATTTTTCATTTTATGAATTTTTGGATAAATTTGATTATCGCGTTTAAGTTCTATTTCTGATGCAATTCGCATTTCTATGTATCCAAGTTACCGAGAGACGTCGAATCTGAGTTCAAAAGGTTGATCGAATGTAGTATCATGGATCGATCGAGGTAGCTCAAAGCCGAGGTAATACATTACTACCTCTTATATGCTTTAAGAACATGTTGGTATTTGTTAATGCATGCATAAAAATGATGATGAGTACTGTTAATTCTACTCAAGTCAAACCGGATATGAAAATGAGTATGATAAACTAGATAATATTGCAATGCTCGAATGAGAAGATTAATAAATTAGAAGGATCTTGAGTACAATAAGAATTTAATAAGGCAACTAATCTCCAAATATGATTATTAGTGTCAAATGATAAAATGTGAAAAATATTTTGATATGAAATTACGAAAATGCCCTTAAGTTAAGAGAATGACTAAAATACCTTTAGAATTGGAAGCGATATAGAAATCTACACTAGATTTGGTAAAACAACTTGATTCATCTGAAAACCTCGAACTACTTGTAAGTTTTGGTAACAAGATTTAAACCTTCGAGATTGAAAGGTGTTAGGTTTCCTTGACTTAGAATGAACCTCTGAATATAGGTTTACGGGAAACGACTAAAAGTATTGGATATACTGTTATGGTTAAATTAATCAGAAGGAATGTATTTACCAAAAAGGCTAAAGTATCCTGAAATTGAATGAAGTGGTTGGAGGTACCGAAATTACGTGAATGGCTGAAACACCCACGAGTACTTAAATGTTTGAAATACTATATATGGTTCAATTGACAAGAATGATGGATATCCCGAGCTTCAAAATGACTGAAATACCCCCATTGTCTAGAATAAATAAATTGCCTCGGATAACATTACGGAAATGCCAATAAAGCTGGAAATGATTGAAATGCCCCAAAGGGTTGAAGCATGACTCACGTATGTCAATCACTCCTGATATTAATATAAGGATGGAAGTTTTCCGCATAGAATATAAGTTCGACTACTCAGTGGCAAGTCCTGTGGTGAAATATGAAAGCAATCGTTTAGATATACAATACAGCTGGATGCATTAGAAGGGTTAGTTAGTACTGCAAGGTTGGGATATGTTAGTTCGAACGGTTTGGAGGCTCGAAAAACTTCTTGAAATATTAAATATTGTAAATCGTCATTTTATCATTAATGGGCTAAATTACAAAATCACCCATGATAGTTAAAAGATCATTATGCCCTCGTTGGCCAAAGTAATCAAACTAGCCCTGAATGTATACGATATCGTGAAAGATCTTGACATAAAAATCTCTGAACGCCTGGTTGGAAACCTGATGAGCAAATAGAATTTCCTGAGCGACTATTTATGCCTCGTTGGTATAAATTAACAAAACACCCATGTATTATAAAATGACCATAATGCCCTTGTAGGCTTAAATGACTGAATCACTCATGATATATCTGAACTCTCTAAGATTTTGATGTATCAATTCCTGAATATCTGGTTTGAATCGTTAGTACAAACCCTTTTTAATAGGGATATCGTTTTTGAAATTCGTCCAAATTTTCAAAAGTTCAATGTGTCCCCTTCTGTAAATATCGAGTATCTTCACGAAATAGACTGTTCTATCTAGTGTGTTCCATGTGTGCTACATTCAGTTGAATGTGTTATATGATTATTACATGTTAGTAAACCTAATGACTTAATTATGAACGATGATATGCTTGATGAAATGATGAACTAGACATATGATAACATTTTCTACCTACTCATTATAAGTCTGCTTAATCTGTATACATAGTATATGATTGTGCTATGTGGTTATTTGATCTATAATAATATTGTATGTCTGCCTAATGTAAGTTATAATATAATCTGTTAGCTTGACCTATGATGGTACACTCTGTTTGCATGATGAATGATGATATTGTATGCTCAATGGTATGCCCATATATGTGTCTAAAGAGCATGAACTTCTGTTTCTAATGCCTCGAATGGAATATGTCTGCCATATGTATTATGTTACTCATGTTTGAAATCTGAATACCGATTGTTATTTGGGGCATATTGTTGGGTTATGTTATGAAGTCTCTGTTGGTACAGCCCTGATCCAGTTGGTAAATCCTTATGGACTCAAGATCTCCCCTTGGGTAGGTTCTGGTGCTTTAGCACGGGTAAATTCTTATGGACCTAAGGCAGCCCCTTAGGTGGCACCTATGCTCATCGGACCTAGGGTAAGTCCTTATGGATGCAGTTCTTGGGGACTGCATATTGGTGTAAGGTTGGAGGGTAATTACTAGTAAACCCTTGTATGTACTTGAACATTTGCATTGAATTGTTATGTGTTCTTATGATATGATCAGTATGTATTTATGCATGTTTGATCTGCACTTATTGGAACACACTAGACACTAAACTCTTTGTTTTCATCTTCGTAATCTATCAGCTTGTATAACTCATGTTTGTTACTCGATGATTGAATGAAGAACAAGTACCGTTTTCCCAAGTATAACGTTACCCTGAAATAGCGGAAAGGAAATGAAGACTGTTACTACTTGGAACATCATGAAAATGTTATGCCTACCATATATCTGCATGAGCTTATAGCATCTTTTGGCAGTTCTGTATTACTGAGCTTTTCCAAGCTCACATTGTTATTACCATTGCGGGTTAAAAGAATATATCATGATGTTATGTTTGACGACAGTGTTCGGAGTTCCCTCGGCGTTGCTTTTGGAGTGCAGTACTGTGTAGTTAGTGGGCATGTATGTCATGTGTTGTTTTATGATAGTGTCTATAAAACACTTTATGCAATTTTTGTTATGTGTTTAAATGACTTCCTGAAATGGTATTTTAAATAGAAGTTGATTTTACAGTTTATTAAGTGTTTGAGCAAAAAAATGTTTTTATGTGTATTTTACTGTGGGTCGCTCTTGTGACTCTAATGTGACTTCCTAGGATCTGTTGTAACGCGTAGGCGGGTCTAGGGGTTACAAAGTAGTTTTTGTTTTTTTTAAATAGTGTACATGTTTTTATATTTTTCAATATATAGTAAAAGCTACAGTAAAAAGTGAAGTCGGTGAGCAAAGAATCTGAATTCGTTGTTCATTTATTTTTTAACTTAAAAACCAAAATTTGGTGGGACCCGTGTCACCCACCTTTGTACGTATATTTGTCACCTGGTATAGGATGTTGAAATTCACTTTTCAAAGTCGGGAGGAAAGAAAATTGACTTCAATTTTTTTATAAAAAAATTTATACACTGTTCAAAGTCGAAATTCTTTAAATCGGACTATAAATTCATTGTAGTTATTGCAATAGATTTAAAAATAATTTGAAGAGTGTTCTATACATTCGAATTTTTTTTGCCAACAATAATATTCAACCAATTTCACCACAAAAAGAATGTTCTATATATAAACGCATGGATGTTTTGGGGCAATGTTAATTTTTTTTTTAACAAAGTAGATAAATGATCTTTTGCGTTTTGAAAAGAGTAAAAACGATTCATCTGTTAAAAATTTTATCTATTTTCCCTTGATGGTTGATGTGATAATTCTAAAACAATAAAATAATTTTTTAGTCATTGATTCACAGTTATTGTCGATTTAACTCTTAATCATTTAAAAAAACATAAAAAAACAAAACAAAAATATTTTTTAAAAATGGATTTTTAAACAAAACTTTAAGAAGAGTTTTTAAATTCCTAACCTCGAATAAACATGTTTAAAAAGAAATGTACCAATTAAGTTGGGAAGATTGCGTTCCTAATAAACTTTTATAGTATCCAATTTAAATTAATCAACCTATAAGTTAAATATCGGCGGTTAAACAAAAATAAATTAAATAATCATCAAAACTGTAAATCTATTACTAAATTTTTTTATAAAAAAAAATATTACCATATGTCTCGTTAAAAATCTCGTAAACTTAATCAGAAAAAAATAATACACATAATAATAAATACAGAACAAACCGTAAAATTATACGATAGAACAAGCTTAACCAAGGGGTCAGCCATCCTATTCCCATCACGATAAACGTGCAGCAAGCGAACCACCCAACTATGCTGACGCAATTCTTCGAGTTGCAAGAGCAATTATGTTTTTTTTTATTGATCAAAAAATATATATTACTAAGTTTTTTTTGAATGACAAGAAACGATATCGTTTGTGCTGCATCTCCTGAATACTGAAACAAAACCAATTTATGTCTTTTTTTTGTTTCACTTCTATTTTTTCTACTTTTTTCTTTGGTGTACAATATGTTAAAACGATATTGTTTACTTGAAATAGTGAAAGAACATTGCAGTGGTATTTTCTTAAATATTTTTCCTTTTTAATTTCTTTTTTATTTTTTATGTAAAAAATATTTTCAAATACATTTAAAAAATAATTCTAAGTTACGAGGTTATAACATCTTTAAAAAAATAAAAATCCTTTTTTTCTAGAATATTTAATACCAAATTATTTTATATTTTATATATTTCCAATGATTAAGGGTTTAATTGACAAGAATTATAAATATTGAAGACTAAAAAACTTATTGTACCATTTTATATAATTGTCCCATCAACAATTTTTGGATGAAATTTTTAAAGGAGGGACCGTTTTACTCTTTTTGAAATGTACAAAGAATAAATTTGTCCATTTTCAATAAAGGGACTAAAATACAATCTAAAATATAATACAAGGACTGCTATATCCTCAGACAAACTTACTTTGGAATAGTGAATCTTAATAGCAACCGATCATAATATAATGGTCAAACTAGTGTTTTGATTCCTCTAGTATGATTAAATTTAATACTAATCTGTTGAAATATTTGATTTTGATATAACTTAAATAAAAAATATTTTTGGACTTAAACTAATTTACAAAAGTATTTTAAAAGTCCATCAACTTAAAATATAGCACCCTCGACTCGAAAGTTATATTTGGACCTCAAGCCCAAACCAAAACTATAAATTTTCTCAAACTGGGTTTAGCCTAACAAAGTATTTTCAAAAACATATAAAGTCAACAATTAAAAATATAGTTAAATAATCAAAATGATACAACGGAGCTCCAATTTAAGTTTAAAACATTTGAAGATTAATTTTGATTATAACAATTTCAAAATAAGGATCATGGACTCCATCAAGTAAGGTCCTATGAATACATAGCCCACTAAACACAAGTGTCGTATTCTGAAGATCACCACATGCCAGAATCTAATACTGATAGTGCTCCTCGATTCCACGATTCGACAATCAACCTACGCACGGAAACAACGATTCTGAGCACTGAACTTTGTAAGCTCAGTGGTACACATCTACTCTACTTCAAGCTAATCATAAACATAAGTATGCAAGCTAGTACGCGAGCAATAAGGAGAGATAATAAACATGTGACGCTACCACTAGTCGTGTAACCCCCTTAACCCGGCCTAGACGGTTGACCCGAATTAAGAAAGTCACACGGGGAAAACCAAAGTCAACCCGAAAGTCAACCTTGATTAACGACCCTTTTTTTTCTTTTTAATCTTGTCTAGATGCACATTACACCTATGTGTGATCATACAAACAACATACTAAAAGATCACAAACATCAGAGATTAAACAAGGACCCAATTGAACAAATTACAACTTTAGGGACCAAATTGTAATTTCTGATAAATTAGAGGACTTAAGTCGAATTAAAGTTACCATCTTGAAATTAGTCAGATTTCATGCTTCTCTGTGAAATTTCAGCTCAAAAGGACATCCACAGCTCATACAATTGCATAAACAAGATTCAGGACCAAAACGCAAACAATTCAAAACACATAACTGCCAATGTCAGCCCCCAACGGTCAACCGTTCCGAAACGGGAGACAGCCCGTTCCGAAACGCGGGGCCGTTCCGAAACAGGCATAGCCCGTTTCGAAACGGGGGTCTGGCAGTGGCTAAACCGTTTCGAAACGGTGCAAACCGTTTCGGACGCCTGGGTTCATGCAAGGCACCCGTTCCGAAACGGTGCACACTGTTCCGAAACGCCTGCACAGATTGCAGCAAAAAGGCATTCCAAAACATGCAATTGATCATTCAAACATGCTCCAAACGTCACCAAACTTTACCAGCATGCAATTAAACATGTTTAAGACTCAAGAGCATCATCAAAACAACATTCCAACATCATATGCAAAAAGCCCCAATTCTATAGGCATGCTTCCTACACAAGCTAGCTATTCAATCACCAAACTTCCAAAACAAGCATATAGAGTTCCAAACCAAAGACCAACAATCTCAACAACATTCAACATACTTAGGGAGTCCCTAACACCTCCCAAAACATATACATTGGTCCCCCATTGCCAAATCACCCAAAAGCTAAAATGTTTAACAAAAACCTTCCATACATTGAGTTTTACTTGCACTTGAATTCTTGCCCTTCTTGCTGCCCTCAAACGGTCTCTAATGCTCTGCATTATTGAATTAAGGAAAACGAAGAGAGCGTAAGCAAAAGCTTAGTGAGGAATGCTCAATAAAACCATCCAATAATGCATTTGTAAAACACTTAATAAAACATGCTTTAAACCATCATTTACACATGCTCAAAAGCATACTTAAACATGCATCTCATGCATCAAATCATAACATGTCATATTGGCCACAAGTGATAAATTCCATTTCTTTAAACACAAGTTCATCAACTTTCACCCCAAGGACTTTTAAACACCTTGGCCCCAAGGACTTTCAAACACCTTGGCCTATGGACTTTTAAACACCATAGAATGTAACTCATCAAGGACTTTTAAACACCTTGATCCCAAGGACTTTTAAACACCTTGGCCATGGACTTTTAAACACCATGAAATGTAACTCATCAAGGACTTTTAAACACCTTGATCCCAAGGACTTTTAAACACCTTGGCCTATGGACTTTTAAACACCATAGAAAGGATCACCTAAGGACTTTTAAACACCTTAGTGTCCGCAACATGAACCATCCAAGGACTTTTAACCACCTTGATGTTCATAAGTAACAAGGCTCACTCAAGGACTTTTAACCACCGTAGTGACCTTAACCTTTTAAAAACATCACTTGCCAATATACATCATTTTCATCATTTAATCCACTGTTTTAAAGCATTAAACCAAGCCATTTTCATCATGCATTTCAAAGCATTAAACCACATCATTTCAATGTATAAAAGCAAGGCACTCCTACCTAGAGCTACCTTCAACATATGGCTTATATCATCAGCAAAACCCATGCTAAAACATGCTTTCAAAACAGTAATTAAAACATGCAAAATCAACCTCATTGCATCACAACAAGTCATGGCCTCCACTAGAGAGAAAATCCGAAAACTTACACTTGAGCTTAGCCAAGTTGTTTAGACTTAGACTAAGCTCCCAAGACATTGGTTTCAAAGCCGAAACCCAATTTCACTCACCGATTCCACTTTGCCACTTGCCGAAGCACGAATTCAAGCTTCCGGATCAACAACTCTCGGATCCAAAGATGCCTCCCCTGATTCAACACATCAAAGCAGTAAATTAATGCATCATCATGCATCAATTACCTCAATGAAAGCACTCAAACTCGCTGCTCTCATCCAACCTCCATTTTCGGCCACCAAACACAACCGAAAATGCATCTAAACCACTTCTAAACAAAGCCCAGCCATAAACCAGCAAAACCTCACTTCCAATAACATCAATTTAGAGATCATTTAACATCAAAAACACCTCTTAAATCACAGATTACTCAGATCTAACGAAAATCATCAAAAATCATCGAAATCTTGCATAATAAGCCAAGATTCATTTCAACACTTTAAAACCTTTAATTAAACATCAATTAAGAGTTGAGAACTTGGGAATTTCAGTAAAGAACTGATAGTTTAGAGGAGAAGGACGTTCTTACCTCCAAACTTGTGTTTCTCCACTTTTTGGAATGAAAAACCTTGATGAAACTTGTAGCAATTGAAGAGATTTTGAAGACACAATGATTTGCTATCAATTGAGAGTTGAAAGGAGGAATTTAGGTGAAGAAATCAGATCAAATTCTCTGGAAAAGGTAATGTTTGGTTGGAGAGAAAATGAGAGAAAGAAAATTGGAAAAGTTGGTTATAAAATCTAAAATAGCCAAAATGGCTTCCCTCCAATTTTAATAACCTTTAAAATCAGAATTTAGACTTAAAATATCTTGGAAAAATCTGGAGAAATCACTTTTGGATTAATAGCTCCTTAAAGATTCAAAGTTTCAACTCTTTATAAAACAGCCACCAAACTTGCGAAAATTACATTTTGGTCACTAGCCAAAATATCAACCTTCCAAAACTCATTTTCCAAAATTGATTTCACAGTTCATCTAATTATATTAAAAGATGATTTTAGAACATTTTTCCATATTTTTAATGCAACCCGAACTAGGCTTTCCTAATTTAACCTCTTAAGATTCGAACAGGACTTTGACCAAACCGGTCAACACCCAAAACTTCTAAGCCCAAAACCGGGGCGTTACAAGTCGCCAAAACGTATGCTCACATCATAGTTGTAACAACAGGGAGTCGCCACCAATCCTTTGTTTACTTTCAGTGAGATTGGATCACCTGAAAATCCGGTTATTTTAATAAAATTTGTTTTTTGTCGTTTTTATTAAAACAACGAGTTTTGGTCTTCGAAAACCATAAAAACAGGTTCGAGAGTCGGTTACGTGTGGGGAAGGGTGAGCACCCGCACAACGCCCAAAATTGGTATCTATCGATTACGTAATGCCTTAATGGTGAAAATTATGAATTCGAATTTAATTTAGAAATTGTGATCCCTTAAAATATTTAAAAGATTATTTCTTTGTACGAAATAAAATTTACACCCTAACAGCTGGGGCGTAATTTTCGTATATAAAAAGAATTTACACCCCTACGCTCGGGGCATAATTTCCGTTAAATTCTCAAATAAAGAGAATCTATTTTGAAAATTATAATTTCAAAAAATGATATATAATAGAGATTAACGAAAAGCAGCACCTCTTACAGTTCGGGGTACATTTTTTACGATAATCCTTAATAAAATATTTTAATTTAAAATTTAATTAAATAATATATACGAATATTTATTCATATAAATAATCCATACAACTGAAAGTATACAAACATAGCATACAAAATATAAAAAAAAAACGTACTAATAATTAAAAGAACATTGATAATAATTTACACAAAGAAATTTATTACAAAAAGTCGATATTAAAATAAATACAAAGATAAAGATTAAAATTTACCCTACTATAGGCTCGAATGAAGAACTTCGACCGACCCTTAACAAGACCTTCGCATCATCTAGCCATAAAAAATGACCCAAACAAATCTGAGTAGGACTTCGGCCGAATAATTGATCGAACCATCGGGGTACCGGTGAGAAAACTGCTCTCGAACCTTAGGGCAGTGCCCTTGCGCCATTTGAAAATGGCTTCATTTTTTTGTGTTGATTTAGGCAAAGCCTCTCCCGCCTTCTTTTAGGCAGGGGGGGGGGGGGGGGATGATTCAAAAGGTAGTGGAACGTGGCATCCACGATATTTTTCTTTTTCTTTCTTTTTTTACTTTTTTTAATAAAATATAATAATGCTATATATAACATTATTCGGACAAAATAAGTGATTATAGCCCGAACATAAATAGGTATTACAATAGCAATCATACATGGCTTACAAGGCCCAACCATACCAGAGATCTCATCAGTTCATCTAGGCAAAAGCACACAAAGTTTTAACCACAAACAATTGGAATCAAAACGGTTTAGCACATGATCACCTAGACATCAGGCTAGTCATACATGTACTCGGGATCACCTACACATCGAGTACCCACCTTCACTACATACCCAGAATCATTTAGCCATCAGATACGAGCTGGGTCATCTACCCGGGATCACCTAGACATCAGGTAGGAAAATATCGCATACTCGGAAACACCTAGCCATCGAGTAACGAGTGCCACTCGGGATCACTTAGACATCGAGTGCACGTGAAGAAAGGAACAAGTATTGCAGTACAAACCTTGGGTATCCGAATCCCATCAATCAAATCATTAAATCAATCAAATGCCTACTCGACATACGAGCAAGGCAATCCCAAGGATCTCTCTATTGTTGGTAATCGTCAACACGTCATAAATTTTACCTTACTGAGTTGTTAATACATTATGGAAGAGTATAGAATTAATCTCATTTATTAGTTCAATTAATCCACATTTTTATATTAATTAATATATTAATCACCACTAATCTTTCACCTCGATTCATATCTTCAACTAGCGTTGTAGGTTATTTAGATCAGTGGGTACCGGTACTCGAACACGAGTACCGATACATCACAGGCGTACCGATACAGTCAAAGCTCGTACCTATACCTTAATCACGGTTTTAAACCATTTCCTTGAATTACGATTTTATCACACTTTATCTGATTCCTAAAGCTTATGAAAGTCATTAGGGTTTGTTTACTATCGTATTCAATTAATATTAATTACCGGCTTCATAATCATTTCATATCAATTCCCAACTTCATGATCAATTATTTGAATATTACCAATTATTATTCCATTTAGTATAACTTCAATCGAACATGCCAATTCATATCCCCAAGCACACAAACAACACAACATGTAGATCAACCATTCAGATAATTATACGAATATTCAAACAACCCTACAATTGGGAACGTCGGTACACCTCATGGCCCAACGGAAAAATTATCCTGGCGTATTTCACCAGTGATCCATGTACAAAAAACGAATCCGGGGTGAAAAGGGATGAAACGTTACCTTGATTAAATTTGAAAAATCACAGGGATATAGGAGAATCCAATTCTTCCAACACGATATCAAATCCAAGTCGTCACAACAACGTTCTGACCTCTACACAGTTCACCTGAATGAAACGAATAATATTTTACTTCTCTAATTGTTAGAGAGGTTTTTCGCAAAATAGACATATCTTGGCTGCTAGACCTTATGCCTTTATATAGCATTCCAAAAACTAATATTAATTAAAATCGGATTCATTAAATATGCAATATATTTAATCGAATATAATTAAATATATAAAATCTAATTCTACTTTAATCAGGTTTCTTTAGATATATATATATATATATATATATATATATATATTGATAGTATTTGATAATTACAATAATTATCTACTATTAATATATATAAAGGAAATTATCTATAATTAGAATAGTTATAATAATTTCAGTTTTTACTAATTTCATGTACAACATGTTGGAAGAAACAAGGTTAATTAGAAATAACCAATAAATTAATAAATCAAATAAAATAATAAAATAAGCTAAATAGTTTAATTCGAAATACATATTTGAAATAACCAGAATCATATGGTTGAGGCCTGCGCAAATGCAGATTCCTTAAGGCAGATTCGACCACTCCTTGGTGCTAGAGATCTTAGGTCGTCAATCTCTCAGGATACAACAACGGATGATCTTCAACAGCAGCACTACCAGAGAGATCACGAACAAAAACTTGCATTTGACTATCACCGAAAACACAATGCAGTTTTGAAAGAGAAAAGATTTCTGAGTTATGTGAAAAACAAAAGAATGTCATTCTATTTATATGAGAGAATTAGGATAAAATCGTGGGAAACAAATATTTCGAAAATAATTATCATTAATTTTATATATGGTTTAATTCGAAAATTTCAGTTAATGTCATATTAAAATGGAATATTCTCGTGAATTATACTCAATACCTATTTAATATTCAAATTTCAATAGAAAGCCAAAATTTATCCTATTTAATTTGTAACATTTAAAAAGATATACCAATTATAAGGAAAGAAAAATTATTCGAACTGGGTAAAATATCCTCAGTCCCACAAAGGGCCCAACTGGTCCGGACATTCGCGTCGTTCACGTCGTGCGGGTGCGACCCAACCCGAATGGAATTGTGTTGAGTTGATCACACAATTGCAAATGGCCAAGAGGGTGTGAATTGGCGATTAAAATTTTGGTGGGTGAGAATATGAAAAATTTGAATGTGACACAAAGCAATTAAAGTGGTTCAAGTTCTCCAAACGAACTCTACATCAACTACCTTAGTTCCCACTAAGGATTTTCAACCAATCCACTACATGAATTCTTCCCCTTTTCTTGGATGAGGAGGTAACCTTACAATTTGATTAAGCTTTCTACCCAAAGCTTAATCCACTCACTTTTACTAATAGAAATTTTTGGTAAACTCTACAAATTCCTCTCAAAGGATAATTGTTTACCCAATTACAATTTTACACTCCCCAAACTCATAATAAAAAGATTACAATTGAGAACACAAGAGTTTGGTACAAAAATTTGACTCTAAAGGTGCAAAGTTTGGATTTGAGTGCTTTGATGATGCTTGTAGGTTCAATAGTTGTTGCTTGTTCAATTGAGACTTGTTTTTATACCCTTGTATTGAATTCTAGCCGTTTGGGTAGTTGGGATCATCAATAGAGCCGTTGAGATGTAATTTTCCGCAATAAATGCAGCTCTACCGCCTACCGTACCGGTACGCTTGGAAGGCGTACCGGTACGGTTTTAAGGGGCGTATCGATACGGAAGGGCGTATTGATACTGGATTTGCTCATTGGAATCCCAAGTTTGGTTTTAATAAAAAGCGTATCGGTGCACATACTTAGTGTATCGGTACGGTATAACGGTCATTTAAATATTGAGATACCAACTAACTGACAAGTCAACGGTCGAAAATTAAATGCAAAGATTTTGCAAAGATAAGCTTGTCGTATCGATATTGTTGCAACGTGTATCGGTATGGTATCATTGAAAGAGTTGCCCAGATGAATATCATATCGATACAGGGTAATATCGTATCGGTACGATATGTCTGTTAAAATTCCAGTGGCTAAAAACCGTATCGATACGCCTAAGGGTGTCGATACGCCTTGGCGTTTTGGTGTAGTTTGGCTTGAAAACTCATAGGAAAAACTTAGAAATATTTTTCATTTAAGAACGATTTTTCTTGAGATATTATTTTGTTTAAAAGACTTGTCAATAGTGAGACTTTAAGGAGTACTTAAAAATTTATTGTTTTGCAAATTAGCCCATAAGTTTAGATGTTATATCAAAATCAATTTTGGTTTCACAAATTGATTCGCACCCCTACGTGCGAGGCATAGTTTCCATCCAAGTCATTCAATGACCACAAAGCGAGTAAATGTATATAAACACTTCCCATTCCATTTATCCCATCAATGTGGGATTGGGGGTTTCCATTTTTTATTCAATTCACAACTACCTTACTTTGAGCATTAATTTCTCATTCAATACTCAACCATTTTAAGCATATGAGATATCGTTATAAAGGTCTCATGGAGTAGAATAAGACCCAAAAGAATCCTTATTCGAATATCCACCTTTACCCATTTGAAATATGGCTCAAAGTTACCATTTTTCTCACATTTTCCAACAATCCCCCACATGAATGAAATTGATTATTTTTATCAAAACATTTTGACTCGATGTGGTGATAGATTCTACGATTGATAGTTGCATAGGATAGGTAGGTGTCCACCCTTGAACCTTCCATTGTGAAAGTATATTTATTTTACTGGTTATCTAGTAGACATCTTTTTGAACTATTCAGTCATTTGTGTAAACGATGATATACTCCACACAACTACCTCTCTGACAAGAGTATTCAGAGTATTTGTTCTCATGGTTATGTACATATGGCCGTGGACATCGTCTGGTTCTGTAAGAGTTTGAGAGCACTATGCCCAATACTCTCCACTTCTCTCTCACATAGGTGACTTATGTTGCTTGGTTCACCAAAGCCCACAATGGTCATTAAAACCTTTTGCTTAGCCTATTCCATTTTAGTCATTGTTTACATCATAGGAACAGACTTGAGAGAGGAACCCCACAATGACCGCACAAGTCTATGTAATTAGGTTGTCCCTTTGAACCTAGATTTTGAGATCTCTAGTCAGCTAGGTAGGGTTTTCCTTCACATAGTGCCTTTATTTTCCATAGGCTTTAGTCTCATTCCTTTTGATGTTTTCTCAACTTGATCTCGATTTAACCCTTTGGTTAGCGGATCCGCAACTTTATTCTTTGTTTTTACACAATCAATAGAGATAACTATATTTGATATCAGTTGTCTAATTGAGTTCTGGCTATACCAGATTCATCAAATTTCCCAAGAATTTGTCCACATAGTGTGACTATATGAGACTTTCATGTGACCGTTTGATTTGGATGTCCAAAATCGTATCGTCTAGTCTCATATCTTTCATGTTAAATCTTGAATTTAACATGTCATCGATACATTTTACCATTTTATTGTTCCTTCCAACAATGAGTATGTCATCAACATATGATCATTTATCCTAATGTCGGTAGGTTTGACATATACATATTTGTGACACTTATTTGTCATCATTATAATATTTTAGTTTCAACCTTTTGTTGGACGTATGAACTATTTTCCATTGATAGTCTCCAAAGTTCGTTTCATTGAACTTGGATCAACTTCCCTAAATATATAGGAAATATATTTTAAAGAATGAGACATTCTTTTTTTCATTATCACATTCATGTGAATCTATTTGTACACAAGAAATTGATATTCGTTACTATGTTATACATAGTCAATGAAAATATAGTCTACTTATTTCCATTTACTTTGGTAATGAGAATATTACCTTTGCAAGACACGCCCCACATTTTTATGTAGTTGTAGGAGGATTTTATGTCCTTCCATAACTCATATGGTGTCTAATTAGTTGATAGAACAACTTTTCTCAAATTAGGCACATTTTGAAGATCCAATTCTTTTTTAGAAGTTGTCTTCAAAATTATTGTTCCCTTTGATGTTGCAGCGTTACTCACATAGAGTTTTCTCTCCAAATTAATCAAGTTATTAAGTTTGGGTTGAACATCCTACTTATAGAGAATAATTTCTCTATAACATTTTTGCTTTTAAGCAAAACACTAGTTTGTTCTATCATGAAGGTAATAAATTATTTCCTCCAAACATTGCTATGAATTTGACCAAGCGGTTATGTACTTCTTTCAAATGTTTGAAACGAAGACTTCATTAATTTTTCTTCAACGTATGTTTCACATTTATTCTTATAATCAATATGAAACAAATTCCATGTTAATTAGTCTACGCAAAGAACCATAATTAATGTGTCCATGTCATAAATTTAAAACTCAAGCATGTAACCGAAAAGAAGCAACATTTTTCTTCATAATTTCTGGTTTTTACAGAGATTAAAACATATCCCCTACCCATAACTACCCCCTTTTGTTAGGCATATAGATCTTCCTCCTCCACAATATTAACCTCTTTAGCTTTCTTTGGATGTCTACATTCAGAAGATCTGTGCCCCACCTTGCCACAGTTGTAGCATGCTCCCTTGAATTTCTTCTTTTTGGAAATTTAATCATTATGCCTCAACTTTGTCCTGGCTTCGTGCTGTTGGGGTTGCTTTCTCCTCATGACTTCAACAATATTTGCCTTAGCCTCCTAAAAGGTTTCTTTGTTGAGCTTTCTAGCATTACCTTTGTTGTCTTCTTCTATTCGAATTTTGACAATCAGTTCCTCCACTGGCATCTCCTTCCTTTTGTGCTTCAAGTAATTTTTGAAGTCATTACATTCGGGAGGTAGTTTTTCCGTGATGACGGCTACTTGGAAGGATTCGTTGATGATTATCCCTTCAGCAAGAATTCCATGAATGATCAGTTGGAGTTCTTCCACTTGACTTACTACTGATTTTGAATCAGCCATAGTAAAATTCAAGAATTTCACGACTAAAAATTTTTAGCCCCAACATCTTTTGCTTTGTACTTCCTGTCCAATGCTGCCACAATTCTATTGTTGTTTTGTACACATCATATACTAGATACAACGAGTCTTGTAGTCCGTTGAGGATGTAATTTTGACACATGTAGTCACCATTTTCTCAATCCTCGGTGATGCTGAAGGCGGTGAGCTCATCCACATCTCCTTCTCCTACCGTGAAAACTGGAGGATCTTCCTTCAAATACTTTGCCAGGTTCAGCATGGTCAGATAGAAAAACATCTTATGTTGCCATGTCTTGAAATTCTGCATGCAAAAATTTTGATAGCTTCTCATTGTAGCTCATTTCCGTTGCCGATTTGTTTAGATTCATGGGCTGATTTGTCTTTTCTGATGTCTGTCTTTATCCTACCATATGTGCGGACGATTTGGCTGATTTGATAAGATCTTCCTTAATAGTCATTGTTTCTGTTCACAAAGAAACATAAAACTGTAATTAATAATAATTCTAATAAACTGAAAATAATTTTGTTTATTTCTGATTTTAGTTTTTCACAAAATATGTAACCTTAGTTACTTCGAAAGACAGTTTTTGTAAAGCAAATTTGTCTCGTTTATTTTTAAAGATTCAAGCAAACCCATTTAATACAGCAATATTATTCCTAAAAACAAATTTATTTACTTGTCTCAAAACCTTGATTAAATCGAATCGCCTTGTAAAAAGGAGTTTGTCTTAAGATTGTTGGAGGAAACAAGGTTAGTTCGAAATAACCAATAAAATAAAATAATAAAATAAACTAATCAATTTAATTCGAAATAACCAGAATCGGATGGTTGAGGCATGATGTTGAGTGGACCGTTGAATCGATTTAAGCCAAGAGGGGTGAATTATATTTTTAAGATGTTTGGCAGTGAAGTGGTAAAATAAAAATTTAAGACAAGGCACTTATAGTGGTTCAAGTTCCAAATGAACTCTACATCCACTACCTTAGCTCCCACTAAGGATTTTCAAACAACTCCACTAGTTGATCTTCCCCTTTTCTAGGCTTAGGAGGAAACTTTTACACAAATGGTCAATTTTCTACCCAAAATTGACCAAACCCTCTCACAAGGTCTGGACGGATGACCGATCCGAGTGGGCCACACGGGGAAAACCGAAGTGAAACCCATTAAGGTCCCCCCTCGGTTAGCAACCCTATTTTTTTTATCTTTTCTAGATGCCTTTATTAAATCCTATGTGATAGGACACGCAGCGAACAAATACGGATACAAAACCCACAAGACATGTGATTAAACAACCAAATTTTCCTTTTTAAACAGGACGTATCGATACACATACAGAGGGTATCGATACGCCTTGACCAAAGTCAACCCTCTTTGTCAACTCAGGGAAGACCGTATCGATACACCCTTGAGCGTATCGATACGCCCTTCTCGGTCAACACCACTTGGTCAACTAGGTTGGACCGTATCGATACGCTTGGACACCGTATCGATACGCCATGCACTCTACAATTCCTCAGAATTCCAGAGAGTTGGGACCGTATCGATACACCCCACGTATCGATACGCCCAGCCAAATTTGTTTTCTCTAAGAGCAAGGCCGTATCGATACAGCCCTTAGCGTATCGATACGCCCTGCACTGCAAGTCCACAATTTTAAGCTGAACGACCTCAAACACGACTCTAGATGCAATTCTCGACTCACCTAAGCATATACAAACATGTAAGCACACATATTTAAGCCAGAGGAATCACTTAAACATGGATTAAAGCATTCATACATAGCATTCTAACAAAAGAGCAATTTATGCATATATGGTCACTCAAGCACTTAAGATATCATGCCTTAGCAACCAAAACATGTAGACATTCATGGCATATAACATAGACAATATTTACAATCGAACAAGGCACCCACGAACCAAGCCAACAACGACATCCAAGGACTGGCTATAAGCCTCCCAAACAAACAATTAGGCATCAACATAAACATGATTTACAAATCCATCAACATGAGGCATTAACAACATAAAGCCAACACAAAGGAGTCTAGATACAAGCTCCTAAAACACGTAGCATTTCCCATTGCTAGACTACTACTTTATTTAATAAACCATACTTGAGCAAACTACCACACGCTTGGACGCCCTTTTCCTGCTCCTTGCTAACTCCAAGCTAAAGATCTGCATTGTCGGAAAAAGGAGAGCGTAAGCATAAAGCTTAGTGAGCAGAGCTCTAAAACATAACAACAATGCAGGGTTCAAAGCTTCCTTTAAAAGTAAGGCCAACGTATACAAGTCATCCAACAACCTAATCCACCTACTAACATACAAGTTCAACCAAAGGTCAACAACATGGACATTTCACTTCCTGGTACGCACAAACATAACCAAACTTATACATACGGTGGGACTACACATCACCGTTTCAACTAGTGGGTTTCCAATGGGACTACACATCAAAGGACTACCCAACTAGTGACTACCGGTGGGACTACACATCACCGGAGTCTTATAACACTTGCTACCGGCGGGACTACACATCACCGGAGCAATGACAACACACATGATTTACACAAACACAACTAGCATACAAGTACGGTGGGACTACACATCACCGTTTCAACTAGTGGGTTTCCAATGGGACTACACATCAAAGGAATACCCAACCAGTGACTACCGGTGGGACTACACATCACCAGAGTCTTATACTTTTGCTACCGGCGGGACTACACATCACCGGAGCAACGACAACCATGCAACACTACACACAATTCACCATCACACACATATACTCACTATATCATACACAACCACACAAGTTGCAACAAAATCCACAACTAGGCACCAACTTACTACTTTCAATCTTACCAACCACAATTGGTCTTACTCACCATTTCCGTGCACAACCTGTACCAACTTACTACAAACAACCTTACCAACCACAAAAGGTCTTACTCACCATTTCCGTGCACAACCTGCACCAACTTACACTTATCTCACAAAGCACATCAACAACACTATAATTACCATCATACAAAATCAACGATATAATAATAAGCAACATGCTTCCTCCCAAATATATTGGAATTTCATACATAACAATTCATCACCACAAGTAATGAAAACAAACAGTAAAAAGGGAAATTAAAGAGGCAATTCACCACAATTTACTCTTGAATAACTAAACTCTTCAAAACCAACTTTGAACTAATACGATACTTAAAAACATTTTGGCAACCACATGCTTGAACCAATCTTTGAAATCGAATTAAAACATTAACCACTCACCTCAATTCCTTAAGCAAATCAAGCAAAGCCGTCTCAAGCCTCCATGACTTCCGATATCGATTCCGAGACTTTACCAACGAATTTCCTTGCTCCTAATCATCTCAACACAAGTAATTTAACCTCAAATCAGTCCACAACACAACATAACAACCCGGAATGAAATTCAAACATCAAACACTTATTTCTCAAACCAAGAACAACCACCAAAAAGTCATTCCTGAGCAGCCCTTTAACACAGTCCGAAACCGTTGATTCCAACACATTTAACACTTCCAATTGCTTCCAAAACGACCTCCAACCAAATACCCTAACATCAACCCTCAATTTCCAACACAAACCACACCCAAAAATTCAACTAAAAACCCTCCTAAAAACCTATAAAAACACAATTTCGGGAAACTTAACAAAACCCTTTAAAAATCATATACGTTGAACCGTTTGGTTCACAAACTTCATATCTATCACCGTTAAATCAAAATCTCAAGTTAAACACCAATAAACAACCATTTCCATCCAAATCTCCCAAAAATCCAAATCCTAAAACATGGATGAAAATGAAAACTACTTGTACTTTTGAAGAGAGGAAGTTGAGAGCAAGTCAAAAACGTAATTACCTTTCAAAACCGAGCCAAAACGAAGGAGAAATGAGATGAAATAGTGGAAGGGGGAGAAAGCTTCTTCAAACGTTGGAATGAAATGGAAGGGAGAGGAAGAAGATGATGAATCATCCTTTTATTTATAATTGTTTAAACTTTAATGTTAAATGACCAAAATGCCCTTAAAGAAAAAGGGAAACCACAATAGTGCCATCCATGGCTTTTGGGCTCAATTTAAAATTGGTCCAAATCTTAAAACCCGAGGCCCAAACCATTACTTTAATAAATAAAATATTAAAATCGAAACCCGAGATAATAGAAAAATATTATTTTCACCTAGCCCCTAAACCGGGGCGTTACAACTCTCCCCCACTTAAGAAATTTCGTCCTCGAAATTTATTAGACAGAAAGAGTCACTAACACATGCTCCTCCACACTTTCTCTCTTACTACAACATACTCTCCAACTCTGTAGACTTACCACACAACATTAACTATCTGATGCCAAGATCTCAACGGGTCCTTCAATGCATGACCATTTTAAACTCAACTCAAACTCTTTAACAACATAACACGGGACAAAATTGATTCACACTTCTGAATCATAGGTACACAGAACACATTACATACTTCCTTCTAACTATGGTGGTAACTGCAACAAACAAACAACCGGACTAACCCGATTCACCATCTCATACAACCAAACACTATGCAGACGACTTCAAAATTTTTAGTCAAAACTCGAATCTCTATCGGCCATTATCGATCTCACGACAATGTACAACTCACAATCTTGCTAAGGCACAATTCCGCCATCTTACTCAAGGTATAAGTAGCTTGAACATGTATAAAGGACCACATACAGTGCAACTAACATTGATTACTCAACTAAATTCTCACTGAGGAAATAGGAGGCGAATCATACACAAGATCTCTCGAATCTATTACCCACTTTCAATACGAATTTCCCCCGAATGTAACAAACTAGAAGAAACTGATGCTCGGTCTTGGCACGCTGACAATTGCACACTTACTCTCATACTAAACCATATTATCCATCAACTCAATCCACGAGTACTCATCTTCAACCTACAATATGTCTTCACACTATTCGGATGCAATACACAAGAACTGCCATGTGCTTCGGCCAAAACAATACGTCTCAAAACACTAAGACTATCGGCACAACTATTCTGTCTCTAAAAATACAAACTCTATCATCTCTGAACTGTATTATGAAGGTTTTCTTTCTGATACGTCTTGCACGTGAGGTGCCAAGAACCTGTCTTACAACTGTTTCTCTCTAAGTATCTGACTCAGAGCATGCATAACATGAAACTCGACCACAGAACCACTATCAATGATAAACTGAATCCGGCAAACACAACTCGCAACTCAACTACTATTCTAACAACAAATATAACTCGGAACATCGGTTACTACATTAACTCTCTTCAAATTTTCTTTCAGTTCCTAAAGGGCCCAACGTCTCGTATCTAACACACAAACTGAACGTTCTTCTATAACAATTTGTCAAAGGGGCAGCTATCTTCAAAAAAATCATTTACAAACCTTCGATAGTAACAACGCTAGACCTAGGAACTATAGATACAGGTCACAGTCTTTAATTTCTTCCAATTCACATCTCCTTCTGCCCACTTGGGGTTTGCACTAATATACTCGACTGATCTACATAACCTAGGGAAACATCTTCCTCGACTTAGAGTCCACACTTGCTCAACTTGGCATACAACTGATTCTCTAAAAGTATCCACAACCTCAACTTCAAGGCTTGTCATGGTCTCCTTCAGTACGTGAATATTCCCACGTATCATCCGAGAGAACTACCACAACTAATCAAGGACTTAGGAAACATTCTGCTCAACATATCTATAAGAGTAATTAACACACTCAGTCAAACAAACGACATAATCCAAACTCCAAGTGACCACATCTGCCCCGAAAGCTTCATTCGGTACATCAACCTCTCTCACTATCAACTGGTAGTAATCGGATCTCAAATTAATCTTGTAAAGACTGAAACACCCCTCAACTGATCAACAAATCACTGACGGTTGGAAACGGATACTAACTACTCACTGTCAATTGTCTCAACTGTCTGCAATCTAAACACATTCTCGTAGTGTCATATCTCTTCTTTACAAGTTACACTGTCACACTCTAAAATGATATACTAAAACAATGAATCTAAGGTCTAACAAACTCGTAGTGGATTCTTCAGCACTCTCAAGTCGGTCAAGAATCATAAGGTATAGAGCAAACAAAACAGGAGCAAACTCGGAGACAGTATCAATGACAACTCTTCTTCCCTAACAAGAGACAAATCGGGTAATTCTTGCCAACACCTTTAGGAAAACATCACTATTCTAACATTCTGTGGTCTAATCCTCACTCAAAAATTTAATCCATCACATCTTTTAGGCAAACCTGTCAACCAAACTCGATCAATCTTTGACCTCTAAGGCCGGTTCAACATTTGATACGAAATCCACATTCCCACCTACCATTACAATCTCATAGTCATCCGTAAGCTTTAAGAAAACTTCCATTGTCTCAAAGCCTACCCCAACTCTATGTGCTACAAGCCAATCCATACACATCTTCACATCAAAACCGGAAAGAAAAAAAAAACAATTCCATCGCACCAACTGAAAACACGTGCCACTGAACCATCAACGGACACCCCTTGTACATCTTTCCGACCACAATCGTATCCTCGAAGGAACTAGTAACACTAACACCTATCCTTTGTACCTCACAAGGTAGATTCAACAACTTCGCATGCTCATTCAAAATACACGGACACGTAGGTCCAGAATCAATCAGAAAACAAGCTCAATGACTGTATCGACGAATTACTTTACAACATCGACATCATTCCGAGGCCAACTCATAGGTCTTTACTTCTATTACCAACTCCTGTCAAGATCAGTCACATTGCTCTCTCTTAACAGAAACCAGCTCACAGGCACGTTGACCCAAACAAACAAACTGTACCTCCAACTCTGGTACTGTCGTACTGCCCTGAACTAAGGCGATGAACTCACTCATCATTCACATCCTCTAAAACCTCAGGTTCATGATTACAAACTCCAGGCCTACACCTTGGCCCCAAACTTCCCAAAGACAACAATACAATAATAAATAAAACACACAAATAAAATATTCAGGGTTAGCAAGAGCAAGGGTCCAAGGTGCTCAAGTATATTCCTTTACAAATATCCTTTTCAAATAAGTAATAGTAGCAATGGGAACTCGACACTACGCCTCAACACAACCATCAAGCTTACACATGCTTTCAAACACCATACTAACAAGCAAACATCAAGTATACATGGCAAAACATTCACCGAGTCATAACAACAACATATCACATCAAACTTACCTTACTTACCTACCCAAGGTCTCGGTAACCTTAGGCTCTGATACCACTAAATGTAACCCCCTCGTCCCGGTCTGGACGGATGACCGATCCGAGTGGGCCACACGGGGAAAACCGAAGTGAAACCCATTAAGGTCCCCCCTCGGTTAGCAACCCTATTTTTTTTTTATCTTTTCTAGATGCCTTTATTAAATCCTATGTGATAGGACACGCAGCGAACAAATACGGATACAAAACCCACAAGACATGTGATTAAACAACCAAATTTTCCTTTTTAAACAGGACGTATCGATACACATACAGAGGGTATCGATACGCCTTGACCAAAGTCAACCCTCTTTGTCAACTCAGGGAAGACCGTATCGATACACCCTTGAGCGTATCGATACGCCCTTCTCGGTCAACACCACTTGGTCAACTAGGTTGGACCGTATCGATACGCTTGGACACCGTATCGATACGCCATGCACTCTACAATTCCTCAGAATTCCAGAGAGTTGGGACCGTATCGATACACCCCACGTATCGATACGCCCAGCCAAATTTGTTTTCTCTAAGAGCAAGGCCGTATCGATACAGCCCTTAGCGTATCGATACGCCCTGCACTGCAAGTCCACAATTTTAAGCTGAACGACCTCAAACACGACTCTAGATGCAATTCTCGACTCACCTAAGCATATACAAACATGTAAGCACACATATTTAAGCCAGAGGAATCACTCAAACATGGATTAAAGCATTCATACATAGCATTCTAACAAAAGAGCAATTTATGCATATATGGTCACTCAAGCACTTAAGATATCATGCCTTAGCAACCAAAACATGTAGACATTCATGGCATATAACATAGACAATATTTACAATCGAACAAGGCACCCACGAACCAAGCCAACAACGACATCCAAGGACTGGCTATAAGCCTCCCAAACAAACAATTAGGCATCAACATAAACATGATTTACAAATCCATCAACATGAGGCATTAACAACATAAAGCCAACACAAAGGAGTCTAGATACAAGCTCCTAAAACACGTAGCATTTCCCATTGCTAGACTACTACTTTATTTAATAAACCATACTTGAGCAAACTACCACACGCTTGGACGCCCTTTTCCTGCTCCTTGCTAACTCCAAGCTAAAGATCTGCATTGTCGGAAAAAGGAGAGCGTAAGCATAAAGCTTAGTGAGCAGAGCTCTAAAACATAACAACAATGCAGGGTTCAAAGCTTCCTTTAAAAGTAAGGCCAACGTATACAAGTCATCCAACAACCTAATCCACCTACTAACATACAAGTTCAACCAAAGGTCAACAACATGGACATTTCACTTCCTGGTACGCACAAACATAACCAAACTTATACATACGGTGGGACTACACATCACCGTTTCAACTAGTGGGTTTCCAATGGGACTACACATCAAAGGACTACCCAACTAGTGACTACCGGTGGGACTACACATCACCGGAGTCTTATAACACTTGCTACCGGCGGGACTACACATCACCGGAGCAATGACAACACACATGATTTACACAAACACAACTAGCATACAAGTACGGTGGGACTACACATCACCGTTTCAACTAGTGGGTTTCCAATGGGACTACACATCAAAGCAATACCCAACCAGTGACTACCGGTGGGACTACACATCACCAGAGTCTTATACTTTTGCTACCGGCGGGACTACACATCACCGGAGCAACGACAACCATGCAACACTACACACAATTCACCATCACACACATATACTCACTATATCATACACAACCACACAAGTTGCAACAAAATCCACAACTAGGCACCAACTTACTACTTTCAATCTTACCAACCACAATTGGTCTTACTCACCATTTCCGTGCACAACCTGTACCAACTTACTACAAACAAC
The DNA here is from genome assembly GCA_030270665.1 of Hibiscus trionum. NCBI lineage: Eukaryota > Viridiplantae > Streptophyta > Magnoliopsida > Malvales > Malvaceae > Hibiscus > Hibiscus trionum. The sequence goes on from BSYR01000037.1 coordinate 3,471,656, forward strand.
CTTACCAACCACAAAAGGTCTTACTCACCATTTCCGTGCACAACCTGCACCAACTTACACTTATCTCACAAAGCACATCAACAACACTATAATTACCATCATACAAAATCAACGATATAATAAGAAGCAACATGCTTCCTCCCAAATATATTGGAATTTCATACATAACAATTCATCACCACAAGTAATGAAAACAAACAGTAAAAAGGGAAATTAAAGAGGCAATTCACCACAATTTACTCTTGAATAACTAAACTCTTCAAAACCAACTTTGAACTAATACGATACTTAAAAACATTTTCGCAACCACATGCTTGAACCAATCTTTGAAATCGAATTAAAACATTAACCACTCACCTCAATTCCTTAAGCAAATCAAGCAAAGCCGTCTCAAGCCTCCATGACTTCCGATATCGATTCCGAGACTTTACCAACGAATTTCCTTGCTCCTAATCATCTCAACACAAGTAATTTAACCTCAAATCAGTCCACAACACAACATAACAACCCGGAATGAAATTCAAACATCAAACACTTATTTCTCAAACCAAGAACAACCACCAAAAAGTCATTCCCGAGCAGCCCTTTAACACAGTCCGAAACCGTTGATTCCAACACATTTAACACTTCCAATTGCTTCCAAAACGACCTCCAACCAAATACCCTAACATCAACCCTCAATTTCCAACACAAACCACACCCAAAAATTCAACTAAAAACCCTCCTAAAAACCTATAAAAACACAATTTCGGGAAACTTAACAAAACCCTTTAAAAATCATATACGTTGAACCGTTTGGTTCACAAACTTCATATCTATCACTGTTAAATCAAAATCTCAAGTTAAACACCAATAAACAACCATTTCCATCCAAATCTCCCAAAAATCCAAATCCTAAAACATGGATGAAAATGAAAACTACTTGTACTTTTGAAGAGAGGAAGTTGAGAGCAAGTCAAAAACGTAATTACCTTTCAAAACCGAGCCAAAACGAAGGAGAAATGAGATGAAATAGTGGAAGGGGGAGAAAGCTTCTTCAAACGTTGGAATGAAATGGAAGGGAGAGGAAGAAGATGATGAATCATCCTTTTATTTATAATTGTTTAAACTTTAATGTTAAATGACCAAAATGCCCTTAAAGAAAAAGGGAAACCACAATAGTGCCATCCATGGCTTTTGGGCTCAATTTAAAATTGGTCCAAATCTTAAAACCCGAGGCCCAAACCATTACTTTAATAAATAAAATATTAAAATCGAAACCCGAGATAATAGAAAAATATTATTTTCACCTAGCCCCTAAACCGGGGCGTTACATTCTCATTCAATTCTAGTCGTTAGGGTTGTTGCCATCATAAATATAGCCGTTGGGATGCAAACTTCCCACCATAAATGCACTTTTTTAACTACTCGTTTCGAAACACCTGTACCTGTTTTGAAACAGACCAAAATAGAAATAGTCGTTGGGGTGTAATTAAAAGACCGTATCAAAATGGATACGATCTTTTCGATGCACTAAGAGCTCATTCCGAAACGTGCTTGATGTCGTTTCGAAATATTTTGCCACTACCAAAACCCGTATTGAAACATGCAAAATTATTTAGATACACCTTAACCATTTTTTTGAAAATCAGTTATAAAATTGCAACGATCATATTTTTGAATCCAAGTTTTAAAGTCATTTCGAAACGTTTGAGGTCGTTTCGATATTGCCGTATTGAAATGGGTCAACTCGTTCCGTTGTTCTTCATCCGTTTCGAAACATAAGGTCATATTTCGATACACTCGTATCGAAACGGGAAGACTAGTTCCGAAACACATGTTAACAGATTCAAAACGTTCCGAAACGCCTAAGGGCCGTTTCGAAACGATGTCTCGAAAATCACTGTTTTGACCACGAAAACGCTTAGAAACATTTGTATAACCTTTGGTTTTGACTTAACCATTTTACTTAAAAGTTTTTGGAAGTTTTGAGGACTTAAAAATTTATTTTCTCCTTTTCAATTTAGTCCTTAAATCATTTGTTATATATAAATCAATTCTTTAGTTTTACAATCTCCCATTTTTTATATAACAAAACAAAGTATAAATTTTTAAGTGTTTTTGAAATCTTTGAAAAACTTTTAACTCCCCCTCAATTTAAGATAGGTTTTCAAGTTTTGAAAATTTTAAATTTAAAGCACTTGAAACTCAAAACCAACTTAAAAACACTTTGGCTCTTAGGATTACTTCTCCCCCCTTTTTGTTAGATCAAAAAATATAATCAAGGCTAATATGAGAATAAAAGAGGCATAAAGATCATAAACCAAACAACATAATATCATTGAAAGCATTAAGTTCATAAACAAATTCAAACATAATAGCAAGCTCAATCCTAAAACAAGAAAATCAAAGCATAGGTCTTAAAAGCAAAAACATAGATAGGTGCAAACTTAATCCTAATATGACATAATAAAATGATATGCAAAAAGCCTCCAATCACTATAGAAGTTGGAGAAGGAGAGATCCATGGATGATTGTTGGTTTTCAAGAGTGGTAAGACAATTCTCGTTTCCAAGAACACGATCCTCCAAGGATTGCAAACGAGTGTTAATAGCACCAAATCCCGAAGCCATGTTTATATCCATCGTGTTGAACCTTTCGGTAAGGAAGGCCATAAGAGCATCATTGTTAGGAGCCACAACGGGAGCCAGAATTTGAGGTTGAGGCTCAACTTGAGGTGCTTGAGCTCTTCTATCAACACGAACCCATTCATCAATGGTGTAACGAAATCTGGATCTCACAAGAGAAGAATCACCAAGCTTTTGCTTTTGTGGTTCTGGAAAATCATATAAGCAATCAAGACCAATGCGAACAAAGATGTAGGTCAACATTGTCCCAGAGGTGAAGGAGGAGATGGAGTCGGATAGACGATTTCTCACTTGATGGACCATCTCGGCAAACATGATCTTCACCAAGTTAGGTTGTTGACCTTGGGGGAAACACTCGAGCCAAAAATTATCAACTTGGCGGATGTGGGCAAATTTACCTCCGTATGGGCGAATGAACCATGAGATAATCAAGTGCAAGAAACGGTCATGGGCATCCAAGGTAAGAACCGATCTGGTATGAGCTCCAAAGTGATTTTCATCCTCAATACCCTCATCTTTTAGCCTAAGGATGTTTAGTAAGGTGGATGGATCAATCCGAAACTTCTTGCCCAATAAGTAAGACTCAATCGCAATGACTTCGGAACGATCCTCATTGTTGATAAGAATAACATTGGAGTAAAAGAGCAAAACCATATTTTTGTAGACGATGTCAGGAATGATCAAGAAGGCTAGGAAACTCCATTGTTTCAAGAGAGGTAGGTATCAAAAGAGGAAACACTCGGAGTCAAGGAAATCCATATCCAACTCTCACTTTCTTCGAACAACGGCTTCTTGGAAAAGTTTAAAGCGATTCTTAGCATCTTGATTTCTAAGACTCTTGGAATAGAGAAGGGTAATATTTGGACGAATATTGTCTTGGTTCGAACCTTCACCCCCTTCAGTCTTTCTTTTCTTAGATTCCATTCAAAAACACCTAAAAACAAAGCAAGCAAGAAATTTTGAGTGTGTGCATTTAAATCCTAATTCGATCCAATAAAAATCCCATTAAGGTTTTAGAACACTTTGAAAGAATATATACATAATAAATTTTTTTAAAAGAAAACAAATTGAAAAATAGTGTTAAAAAATACGATTAAAACAAAATATATTCAAACCAAAAAATTTGAGATTTTGAAAAAAAATTACAAGATTTTGAAAACCCATAATATAAAACAAGTATTCTATACAAAACTATAATTTTCTATCATAAGATTCGGACGAAATCAAAAGAAAAAGATAGAAAATACCTCAAATATAGGATTTTGGAAGAATTGGTGGATGAAATTGCGCCAAATTTATGAAGCTTGCTTAGATTTTCGTTTGGGAGTAAAAGCCCTCAAGTTTTGATATAAAACAAGGAGATTTGGAGGGTTTTTATAGAAGATTTTGATTTAGGGTTTTAAGGGTTTTGGTGTTTGATTAAAAGTGAATTTGAGCATGTAAAACCCTTTAAAATAGGCTTTTTCGGATACGCTTTTTGAAATAGGAGAAAACGTTTCGAAACAGGCGTACCGAAACGTCTACGAGCGTTCCAAAACAGATTGACTGTTTCGATACAGGTTCGACTGTATCGAAGCCCAAGAGATTTCTCGTATCGAAACGCATAAGGGTTGTTTCGATACATGTTTTGCAGAACCAAATCGTTTCGAAACCCTTTGAGGCGTTTCGAAACACCTTGGTCCATTTGTGTTCTTAGAAGGCACCCGTATCGAAACAGGGTGACCCGTTTCGATACCAATTGGCTGGAAGTGCAGATGAGGCTCTAAATTACATAAAAATTGAATTTTAATTGATCCTAGATGCATGAATGAGATGTATGAGCAAGTTTAACATATCAAAACATAAACATACTCCCCCTAACTATAAGCAAGGATGAAATTAGGATCAAAAACACATAAGCATGACATTTAACAAGAATTCAAGCAATTTTAAGCACAAAGGTCCAAAAAGGTCAAGATAGGGTAGTTAGACCTAACTCTCTCCTAAGGGACCAAAAACGTTCTTTATCTAGAGGTTTGTTAAAGATGTCCGCTAATTGATTTAAGGTGTCTACATACTCTAAAACAACATCTTCCTTAAGGACATGATCTCTAATGAAATGATACCTTATTTCTATGTGTTTGGTTCTAGAGTGATGGATGGGATTTTTGGTAAGACATATGGCACTAGTGTTATCACACTTAAGGGGTATGGTGTCTACCTCTATTCCATAGTCTAAGAGTTGTTGTTTCATCCAAAGGACTTGAGCACAACAAATCCCTAAGGATATGTACTTCGCTTCGGTGGTAGATAAAAATACACTATTTTGTTTCTTAGAGAACCAAGATATGAGCATACTACCTAGGAATTGGCAAATGCCGGAAGTACTTTTCCTATCTATCTTACAACCCCCGTAATCCGCATCCGAATAAGCATGAAGGTTAAAGGTTAAGTCTATAGGGTACCAAATACCTAAATAAGGAGTATCTCAAAGGTACCTAAAGATCCTTTTAACGGCTATAAGGTGAGACTCTCTAGGACTAGCTTGGAACCTAGCACACAAGCAAACACTAAACAATATATCTAGTCTACTTGCGGTAAGGTAAAGCAAAGATCCAATCATAAAGCGATAAAGCTTAGAGTCAACACACTTACCTCTTTCATTTTTTTCAAGCTTTGTGGATGAGCTCATTGGTGTAGCTTGAGGCTTTGCTTGCTCCAAGCCAAACTTTTTGAGCATATCTTTGATATACTTAGCTTGATTGATGAAGATGTCATCCTTCATTTGTTTGATTTGGAGTCCCAAAAATAATGAGAGCTCCCTCATCATGCTCATTTCAAATTCACCTTGCATCAACTTAGAAAAATCTTGACAAAGCAATTCATTAGTAGAACCAAATATAATATCATCAACATAAATTTGAACTACTAAGATATCTTTGTCATTGTTTTTAATAAATAGTGTTGTGTCCACCTTTCCTTTTTCAAAACCTTTTCCAACTAGAAAACTTGATAATCTTTCATACCAAGCTCTATGAGCTTGTTTTAAACTATATAAAGCTTTTGACAATTTGAAAACATGGTTTGGCAAAATAGGATCTTCAAAACCCGGTGGTTGTTCCACATACACTTCTTCATTTATAAAACCATTTAAAACGCACTTTTGACATCCATTTGAAAAGGCTTGAAATCATAATAACATGCAAATGCAAGTAGCATCCTAATTGCTTCCATTCTAGCTACGGGTGCATAGGTTTCATCAAAATCAATTCCCTCTTCTTGAGTGTAACCTTGAGCAACAAGCCTAGCCTTGTTTCTCACTATGTTACCACTCTCATCTAGTTTGTTTATAAATACTCATTTAGTTCCTATAGTAGATTTGTTTCTAGGCCTATCAACTAATGTCCAAACTTTACTTCTCTCAAATTGGTTTAACTCATCTTGCATGGCCATAATCCAAAAGTCATCTTTAACATTCTTAGGCTCAATGCATGGGATAAAAGCAACATGATTAAGCATTTTAAGAGAAGAACGAGTAGTTACCCCCTTGGATGGATCACCCAAGATCTCACCACCCTTGATATAGTTGTACTCCCTTGGGTAGCTCACTTTCTTTTTCTCAAGAGACATGTCTTGCAATGCTTCTAGAGGCGGTTCTTGTGCTTCTTCCTCTTTGGTTGGAATCTCATTCACCTTTGATGATTCTCCAACATCATTGGCTTCAATGATCCCTACATCATCATCACAAGAATCCTTCCTCGGAATGAGGTTATCATCGAAAACCACATGAATAGATTCCTCTATAACTAAAGTTCTTTTGTTAAATACATGATAAGCTTTAAAGTTTAAAGAGTAACCTAGAAAAATAGCTTCATCACTCTTTACATCAAATTTACCTAAATTGTCTTTACCATTGTTTAAAACAAAACACTTGCAACCAAAAAGATGAAAATACCTAATGTTAGGCTTTTTAGATTTTTGTAACACCCGAGTTTGGGGGTCGGGTGAAAATAATATTAAAATAATGTTTCGGGTTTCAGTTTCATAATTAAAATAATAAAATATTTTTATAGGCTTCGTGTTTGCAAAATAATTAAAATCTATGTTGGGCCTATCTTCTAAGTCCAATTACATGGATTTTAGGAGATGAGCATTTTAGCCATTTCATTAATGGCATTATGGTAAATAAGAGGACTTGCAAAAATAAAATCCCATCTATTTTAAAATAGCCCTTTTCACCATATTTTTCCCCTTCTCCCCATTTTCACTATAAAGAGAGCTCTCCTTCTCCAAATCACTATTTCATCACCTCTCTTGCTCATTGTTGGTGATTTTTGAAAGGTAAATACGTTTTTGACCTGTCCTTGCCTTCCTCTTCATGTTGGCACCTTTAGTTTTCAATAAAACCAAGTATTTTGTATTTTGGGTTTTTCAAAGATTTTGATAAAGGTTGTAGCTTTATGGATTTTTAACTAAGCTTTTGATTTATTGTTGTTAGATAAGTTGTTTGTAAACCATAAGGTCCAACATATATGAATTGTTGTTAGATAAGTTGAGTTGCAAGAGAAGCAGTTGCAAGATGTGTCTTTAGTTTTGCATGTTCAGGACATAGCCGAAGGTAGACCGACCGAGTATAGTTTCAGTGGTGAGAATGTGTTGTGTTTCAGATACAGAGCCGTAGTACCTGAAGATGTTGAGTTGAGACGAATGATTCTGAGCGAAGCACATTCGAGTCCTTTTTTGATGCATCCGGGTAGTACTAAGATATACCGTGACTTGAAGAATGGTTATTTCTGGGTTGGTTTGAAGAAGGATGTAGACGAGTATGTGAGCCGTTGTATGGTTTGTCAGAAAGTAAAGGCAGAACATCAGGTTCCTTCAGGTTTGTTACAGCCTTTGAAGATTCTGGAATGGAAATGGGAGAGAATCACTATGGATTTTGTGTTGGGGTTGTCGTTGTCTCATTCGAAGAAAAATTCTATTTGGGTGATAGTTGATAGATTCACTAACTGTGCTCACTTCTTAGCAGTGAACACTACAGATTCTTTAGACATGTTGGCGAATTTGTATATTCGAGAGATTGTGAGACTTTATGGAGTTTCGAAGTCTATTGTTTCAGACAGAGATCCAAGATTCACTTCGAGGTTCTGGAGTTGTTTGCATAGTGCCTTAGGTAGCTGTTTGCATTTCAGTACTTCGTATCATCCGCAGTCAGATGGACAGTCAGAGCGAGTGATACAGATTTTAGAGGATATGCTTTATTGTTGTGTGATTGACTTCCAGGGTTCTTGGGAGAAGCACTTGCCCTTAGTTGAGTTTGCTTACAACAACAGTTACCAGGCTAGTATCCAAATGGCTCCTTATGAGGCTTTGTATGGTAGACGATGTAGGACTCCGATCTGTTGGGCTGAAACGGGTCAGAAATTGTTACCTATGCCAGACTTGCTTAAGGGAACTACTGAAAAAGTGAAGCTGATTTGTGACTGTTTGAAGGCAGCTTCCGATCGTCAGAAATCTTACGCAGATTTGAAGAGAAAAGAGATTTAGTTCTCAGTGGGTGAGAAAGTGTTTCTGAAAGTATCTTCGTGGAAGAAAGTAATGAGATTTGGCCGGAAAGGCAAGTTGAGTCCGAGGTTTATTGGTCCGTATGAGATAGTTGAGCGGATTGGGCAAGTAGCTTACCGTTTGAGATTGCCTTCAGAGTTAGAGAAGATCCATGATGTCTTTCATGTGTCGATGCTTAGAAGATATAGATCAGATCCGTCTCATATTATGCTCATTGAGGAGATAGAGTTGAATCCGGATTTGTCTTATAATGAAGAACCAGTTGAGATACTTGCTTCTGATGGCAAGGTGTTGCAGTGCAAGACCATAGAGTTGGTCAAGGTGTTGTGGAGACATAGAGGTGTGGAAGAGGCCACGTGGGAGAGGAAAGCTGATATGTTTGAGCAGTTTTCGTACTTGTTTCCGTCAGGTAATTTCAGGGACGAAATTCCTTAAGTGGGGGAGAGTTGTAACACCCGAGTTTGGGGGTCGGGTGAAAATAATATTAAAATAATGTTTTGAGTTTCGGTTTCATAATTAATATAATAAAATATTTTTATGGGCTTCGTGTTTGCAAAATAATTAAAATCTATGTTGGGCCTATCTTCTAAGTCCAATTCCATGGATTTTAGGAGATGGGGATTTTAGCCATTTCATTAATGGCATTATGGTAAATAAGAGGAATTGCAAAAATAAAATCCCATCTATTTTAAAATAGCCCTTTTCACCATCTTCTTCCCCCTTCTCCCCATTTTCACGACAAAGAGAGCTCTCCTTCTCCAAATCACTATTCCATCACCTCTCTTGCTCATTATTGGTGATTTTTGGAAAGGTAAATACGTTTTTGACCTGTCCATACCTTCCTCTTCATGTTGGCACCTTTAGTTTTCAATAAAACCAAGTATTTTGGGTTTTGGGTTTTTCAAAGATTTTGATAAAGGTTGTAGCTTTATGGATTTTTAACTAACCTTTTGATTTATTGTTGTTAGATAAGTTGTTTGCAAACCATAAGGTCCAACATATATGAATTTTAAAAGGTTTTATGATGATTCTTGGATTTGGGTGGTTTTAGGAGGGTTTAAAGGTTGGTTTTGGGGTTGCTATGTGTTGGAAATTGAGGGCTGATGTTAGTGTAATGGTTAGGGGTTGTTTTGGGAGCTTTAAGGTGTGTTAAAAAGGTTGAAATCAAAAGTTTTGGGCTGTGCTTCATGGCTGCTCGGGAATGAGGATTTTGGAGTTGTTCTTAGCTTGAAAACGTGTGTTTTGTGCTTGATTAGTGTTCCGGGTTTGCTACATTAATTTGTGAATTGATTTGAGGTTATTTTGATTTTGTTGGGATGATTAGAAGCAAGGATTTGTGTTGGTGAAGCTTCGGGATCGAATCCGAAACCGTTGGGAGCTTGATCGGCTAGTGTGGTTGAGCTTGGATTGTCGGTGAGTGGTTAAATGTTTTTAAATTGTTTTCAAGTGTTGGTTCAAGCACGTGAACTAGGTTGGGCTTGGTAGACCCACCTAGAGTTGGGATTAGATTCGTAGTCTAATCACAAGCTTTAGTTAGAGACTATGGTTGATCTTTATATGTTGTCTATGCCTCATGTTCAATTGTGGTTATGATGGCTATGTATATTGTGTTATACATGTATGTTGAGGCATGTCATTGATGCATTGTTATATGCATGTGGATTGTACATGATGGTAATCATGGTGAGTATGTACTAAGCACGGAAGTTGATATGAAATGGTGTTGTGAAAGGTTATGAATTGTGTTTAGTATTGTCACTAGTATGCTTGGGTACAATGATCGATCATTAGGATGTTTAGTGTGCACACGTGAGTCAAAATGCGCGCGTGGTCTTGGTGATGGTAGTCATCAAGATGGAGTACGGGTTCGCCCGGAAAACCTTCTTATATATGTTAGTCGGTGATGAGTGTAATCCCATCGACGGGGCGTGAGGATGAGTGGAATCCCCTCCGCATGAACGGTGATGAGTGTAATCCCACCGTAAGGTAATGGTTGTTGTTGGATGTGAGTTCCAACGGTTATCCGCGTATTCGAGTCATAGCTAGGTGCCAAAATGGATTGATTCATGTGTTGCTTATACATTGATATATGTATTTTCATGTGTTGAGCTTATGAGTTGTTGAGCATGGCATGATGTTGTTATTTATGTTCATACACCAGTTAATATGGTTCGAAGGTAAGATCATGCATTCTACCTTGGTTGTGTGCTCGTGCTTGGACCCTGCATTGTCGAGGTTTGTTTTATGAGCTTACCCTCACTAAGCTTTATGCTTACGCTCTATTTTGTTCGACAATGCAAATCAGTAGTTCGTGGGTTGCTTGTGCAAGGAGAGGGCCTCCAAGTGTGCTTGTGGTGCTATCTTAGCTATCAAGTATGGACTTTTAAGTTATAAGGTGTAATAGTCAAGCAATGGGATATGTATTGTTGTCTTGAGCTTTTGGATGTGAGTTGTGGATGTGATGTGTTAGGAGCATGTTTAGACTCCTTAATACGTTGTTGTTGGTGTGGCTTGTTGGTGCCATGTTTGGTTTGTAAACCATGTTTAAGTTGCTTACCTTGAATGCTTAAGTGTATGTTCTTGTTGAAGCATGTATCTTGAATGCTATGAATGCTCTTATGTTGGATGTTGATGCTTCCTATCTATGTATGGCTTTTGTATGTTTGAAGTGTGCTAGGTATGCTTGTTGTGTTTGGTTTTGCCTTAGAGTGATGCATGTTGGTTGTTGGAAGGTTTAGTTGTGTTTTGGGACAGCCATGTACCATAAACCATCTAAAACCAATCTGCAGACATAGGGCGTATCGAAACAGTTGGTCCCGTTTCGGTACGGTCCCTGTGTTTCAAGCCAGGCGTTTCGGTACGCTAAGGGAACGTTTCAGTACGATTTTGCCACTGGAAATCTGAGATTTTGACGATAAATTGAAGTATTGAAACGGGCCTTGGCATTTCGGAACGGTCTTCGTATCGTTGACCACGAGAAGTTGACCGTTGAGGGCGTTTTGATACAGTCCACCCCTGTTTCGAAACGGTCTCCTTGGGTTGACTTTGGCCAGTTGACCTAGTCAAGGCGTATCAAAACACCCTATGGGCGTTCCGATACAGCCTGCAGTTTAAGTTTAAAATGGGTTGTTTTGATTGGTTGTTTGGATATTTGCCTCGCTTGTTTCTTCTGTTGTTGCCTTTCTCACATAGGATTTAATAATTCATCTAGATGAGATAATAATAATGAAAAAGTTTTCTCGGGTTGTTAACCGAAGTGGAGCCTTAACGGGTTTCGCCTCGGTTATCCCCGTGTAGCCCATTCGGACCGGTTAAGCGTCCGAACCGGGACGAGGGGGGTTACAATTTTAAAATCTCATAAGGAGTTTTCTTCAAAATATGCCTAATCATTACTCGGTTTATAATATAGCAAGCGGTGTTAGTGGCTTCCGCCCAAAAATACTTAGGTAAATTGTTTTCACAAAGCATAGTCCTAGCCATTTGTTCTAAAGTTCTATTTTTCCTCTCAACTACCTCGTTATGTTGATGAGTTCGAGGAGCAAAAAATTATGGCTAATCCCATTTTCATTACAAAAATCATCAAAACCCATATTTTGAAATTCGGTTCCATGATCACTTCTAATATGTGAAATTTTAAGTTCAAGATCATTTTGGGTTATTTTTGAAAATGTGATGAATTTTTCTAAAGCCTCATCTTTGGTGCTTAAAAAGAGAACCCAAGTATATCTATAGTAATCATCAACAATCACAAATGCATATGATTTTCCACCCAAGCTAGTTGTCCTAATTGGCTCAAAGAGGTCCACATGGATCAATTGCAAACACCTACTTGTAGAAACATCATTAATGGACTTGAAAGAGGCTCTATGTTGTTTACCTTTAGCATATGCATCACAAATTTTATCTAATGAGAACTTGAGCTTAGGTAGGCCTCGAACTAGATTAAGGGAAATTAATTTTTGTAAAAACATTAATGCTAGCATGTCCTAGTTTCCTATGCCATAACCATGCATCATTTTCATTTTGTGCAACTAAGCATGCATGCGATGTATGAATGTCATCTAGATACACCATATATATATATTGCCTATGCGATGACCAATGAGCATTGTTTTGTTAGATTTAATATCAACTATTCTACACCCATTTACATCAAACATGACATTAAACTTTTTATCACACAATTGACTAATGCTCAATAAACTGTGTTTTAGACCATTGACATACAAAACATTTTCAATAAGTATAGAAGAGTGATTACCTATAGAGTCAATACCTTCAATGTGGCCTTTGGAGTTGTCACCAAATGTTACCACTCCTTCACTTTTTGGCTTTAATTTTATGAATCGACTATTGTCTCCGGTCATGTGCCTCGAGCATCCACTATCAAGATACCATGAATTTTGACTTTGTGCTTTGGCCTTGTAGCAATGCTCCCCCTACAAACAAAGAGTTAAACTTTGATTTTTGGTACCCAAGTCCTTTTGGGTCCATGAGTGTTAGCTCCCAAAAGCTTGGTTCCCTTAGGAATCCAAGGTGACATGGCATTAACATTATTAGGGTTTACAAGTTCCTTAGGAATCCATACACTTCTAACCTTTTTAGTTTTAGAATGCCTATATGAGCCACTTTGTTTGTAGTTAAAATTCTTTCTTTTTGCAAGGTTGCTTTTTGAAGATTCACCTTTTTCAAGCTTTGAAGAACCAAGATTTTTGAAAGAATTTTTGAGCTCATTGAGCTCACTCACCAACTTTTGGTGTTCATCATTACATTGAGAAAGAAGGTTATTTAGACCAATATTTTCTTGTTCAAAGAACTTTAAATCATCTTGTAAGCTTAAAACCTTTTTCTCAAAATCCGAGTTAGTTTTAGAGAGTAAATCGTTTTGAGCTTTTAAATCCGAAATGACTTTTTTGTTTTTCAAAACGGACTCCTTATATTTCTCTACTAACTCATCATATACCTCTTATAACTCATCATATGCATCATGCAATTCATCAAATGTAAAATCAAAGCAAGATGAGTTAGAGGTTACCATAGAATCCTTCTCAAGAGCCATGAGGAAAAGGTTGGCAACTTCATGTTCCTCATCCTCCGATGACTCCTCATCACTCCAAGTAGCAATCTTGGCTTTGAGCTTCTTCTTCTTCTCAAAGCCCTTCTTCTTGAGTTGAGGGCAATTGGAACGTATGTGGCCCAGCTTCTTGCACTCAAAGCAAATGATGGGATCTCTTTCTTCTTCTTTGCTTTTGTTCTTGAAGTCCATCTTTCTTTGAAATTTCCTCCCTCGGTTAGTGTAACCCCCTTAGCCCGGTCTAGACGGTTGACCCGAACTACGAAGATTACACGGGGAAAACCAAAGTCAACCCAAAAGTCAACCTTGATTAGCGACCCTTTTTTTTCTTTTTAAACTTGTCTAGATGCACATTAACCCTAGGCGTACTCTTGAGATAAGCATACTCAAAAATCACAACAATCGGAAAGCAAAAAGGTATTCAATTGCACAACATACGAATTTAGGGACCAATTTGTAAATTCTGGAAATTAAGAGGACTTTACCAACTTTTAAGTTACCATTATGAAATTAGTCATGTTTCATGCTTCTCTGCCAAATTTCGCCTCAAACGGACATCCCAAACTCAAGCAATTGCATAAACGAAGTTTAGGACTAAAACGTGAAGATTTCAAACATAAAACCATAAAATTCAGTGCCCAACGGTCAAGTGTTTCAGAACGGGGGTTGACCGTTCCGAAACGCGGAACCGTTTCGAAACCTGTTCCGAAACAGGGCTTGGCAGTAGCAAAAGTGTTTCGGAACGACCTCTACCCGTTTCGAAACACCAAGGCCATTTCAGACCCCTGTTTCAAAACAGTAGTACCTGTTCCGATACGGGCTGCCCATAAATGCAAAAATTTTCTGGTTTAACACACATTCGACCCATCAAACATACCACTATGACTTCTTAATCATGCCAACAAATCATCATGCTTACAAGGAACATATTTGCATCATCAAAACACATTCATGGCAACAATTAGGAAGAACCACAAGCTATAGGCATGCATCCTACTATTGAAAACCATTCAAGCATCAAACCATCATAGCAAACATCAAAATGGCCAATTACAAGTCCAAAACACCATGAACATAATGCCAACTCAGGGAGTCCAAAACATCTCCCAACAAACACAACCTAGGTTCCCATTGCCAAATATCAAAAGCTAAAAATGTTGCAAAAATAGTCACCATACATGAGCTTTGCCTTCCCTTGGATTCTTAACCTCCTTGATGCCCTTAAAGCACCTCAATTCTCTGCATTATTGGTTCAAGAAAGAGAGCGTAAGCACAAATGCTTAGTGAGGCATGCTCTAATGAAACAACACAATAATGCACTTTTACAAAACACCTTTCACAAGGCCTTTTTATTCATAAAATCATTTTCATGCAACAATGCATTAACAACAAGCATCTCATGCTTTATAATCATCAACATATCTTAAACAACAAGCATCTCATGCTTCGTAAACATTAACATGTCATATTGGCTTCCAAGTGATACCATAACCATTTTCCACATAAAACACAATCAGATACGCGGATTACAAGCGTTGTCCCATACGCTTCATACACACTACCAAACACACAAGGTGGAGTTTACCGGTACAATCTAAACCCCTCAACACCCGTGATGGAGTTTAACGGTACAATCACAACCCCTCCACATCACTCATTGGTAGTTGTATAACATCACTAACGAGAACACGGGACACACAACAAAAGATCTACACATGGCATTTTAACCACCATTATGATCTTAGACATCTCGTTAGTGTACTTGGATGGAGTTTACGGTACCATTTCAACCCCTCAACATCCAAGGCGACTTTATTCACGGTGCACCCAATCCTATAGCCGACTAACTATATCCGATTCAAGTACTTTTAAACCAACACATCACTTGCCAATATACATCATTTACCATCATCAATCCACTGTTTTAAAGCATTAAACAAAGCCATTAAACCATCATGCATCACTATGCATCAAAACCACATTTATCAATGTCAAACCAAGGATCTCTTACCTTGAGTATCCTTCAACACATGGCTTTCAAAACCAGCATTAAACATGCTAAAATATGCTTTCAAAACAGAAATTAAACATGCAAACTAAACACATTGCATCCAACCATCTCATGGTTCATTAAAGAGAGAGTTTCTCCGAAAACTTACTCTTGAGCTTAGTTAAGTTGCTTAGACTTAAACTAAGCTCCCAAAACCTTCAAACATTGGTTTCAAAGCTGAAAACCAAACTTCACTAACTGATTCCGTTTCGCAAGCTTGCCGAAACGCCGATCAAGCCTCCGAATCAACACCACAAAGACCCGAATGTGTCTCCTCTGTTTTAAACACATCAAAGCAGAGGATTAATGCATCATCATGCATTAAAATCTTCAGCCACAACACCTAAACTCGCTGCTCTCACCAAATCTAACATTTCGGCTACCAAACACAACTGAAATCACTACCAAACTTATCCACAACATTACCCAGCCATGATCCATCACTTCTAAACATTCTTAGACATCAATTAACATCCAAAAAGGACCTAATCACGTCCTTATACCTCTAGCTATAACAGAACACCAAAATCACCCCAAAAACCACCATTTTCACAAGTAAAAACTTAGGAAAATCAACCTATTCGGGATTGCATTGATTAAACCTCAATTACACATCATTAAACATCCAAAATACATTAAAAAGACATCTCAAAAGAGAGCCCAAACAACCTCCACGAAATTCTTCAAGATTTGATCAAAATCTCAAGTTTTAAGCCAAAATCAAGATCATAACATTAAAACATTTAATAAAACCTAATTTAAGGATTGAGAACTTGGGAATTTCAGTAAAGAACTGAGTATTTAGAGGAGAAGGACGTTCATACCTCTAAATGTGGATTTCTCCTGGTTTAGAGCCAAAATCCTTGAAAATTCAATATGCAAATGAAGAGGATTTGATGTAGAAATGATTAGGAATCATTTGAAGATTGAAATCTCATCATTTGGTGTGAAAATCAAAAGAAAAGCTACTGTAGAAATGTGTTTGGCTGAGGGAATTTTGAGAGAAAATGAAATGGGAAAATTTTAGCAAAAGTTAGTTATAAAACTAAAATATGATTTTTCCCTCTTTTCTTTTTATTAATTAAACATTAAATGAGTCTTTAAAAATCAAGAAAAATCTGGAGAAATCCTCCCTTGGGTAAATTAGCTCCTTAAAGATTCAAAGTTTCAATCCTTTCAAAACAGTCACGAACTTTTCAAAAATTACATTTTAGTCACTAACTCGAAATGTCATATTTCCAAGCCTCTTTTTCTAAAATTGATTTCACCACTCTCTTATATATATTAAAAGAGGATTTTTAGATATTTTTCCATATTTTTAATGCATCCCGAACTAGGCTTTCCCTAAAACCACCTTTTATATTCGAACCGAAATTTAGACCGGTCCGGTTCAGACCCTAAACTTCCAAGCCCAAAATTGGGATGTTACAACTCTCCCCACTTAAGAAATTTCATCCTCGAAATTTACCTGGAGGAAAAAGGTATGGAAACTGCTTCTCCATGTCATCCTTTCTTTCCCACGTGGCTTCCTCAACACCACGATGCTTCGACAACACCTTTACCAAATCAATGGTCTTGCCTCGAAGAACTTTGCTGTCTGAATCCAGAATTTCCATCGGCTCCTCATCATAGGTCAAATATGGATTCAACTCCACTTCTTCCACAGGCATAACATGCGAAGGATCAGATCTATACCTCCGAAGCATAGAGACATGAAACACATCATGAATCTTTTCCAACTCCTGCAGCAATCTCAACTTGTATGCAACAGGACCCACACGTTCAATCACCTCGTATGGTCCAATGTACCTAGGGCTCAACTTACCCTTTCGACCAAACCTCATCACCTTTTTCCAAGGCGAAACTTTCAAAAACACACGGTCACCCACCGCATACTCAATCTCTTTATGCTTCAAATCCGCGTAAGACTTCTGTCGATCAGAAGCTACCTTCAAGCGCCCACAACTGAGCTTCACCTTCTCGATGGTTCCTTTCAACAAAGCTGGCATAGAGACCAACTTCTGGCCTGTTTCAGCCCAACAAAGAGGAGTCCTACACTTCCTCCCGTACAAGGCTTCATAAGGTGCCATTTGAATACTTGCCTGGTAGCTATTGTTATAAGCAAACTCCACCAACGGCAAATGCTTCTCCCAAGAACCCTGAAAATCAATCACACAGCACCTCAACATATCCTCCAGCACTTGGATAACACGCTCAGACTGCCCATCCGACTGTGGATGATAAGAAGTACTGAAATTCAGCCGCGTACCCAAAGCCTGATGCAAACACTTCTAGAAACGCGATGTAAACCTCAGATCCCTATCCGACAGGATCGACTTTGGTACACCATACAGCCGCACAATCTCAGCAATTTACAGCTCTGCAAGCTTGTCCAAA
The DNA here is from genome assembly GCA_030270665.1 of Hibiscus trionum. Classification (NCBI taxonomy): domain Eukaryota; kingdom Viridiplantae; phylum Streptophyta; class Magnoliopsida; order Malvales; family Malvaceae; genus Hibiscus; species Hibiscus trionum. The sequence goes on from BSYR01000037.1 coordinate 3,489,348, forward strand.
GTATACGTAGTATGCACATGCAAGAAATGTGCACACTTCGTCAGGCGATCCACAATCACCCACACTGAATTCTTCTTCGATGGCGACAAAGGCAAACCAGACACAAAGTCCATGGTAATCCTTTCCCACTTCCACTCAGGAATCCTCAACGGTTGCAACAACCCAGAAGGAAACTGATGCTCAGCGTTAACTCGCTGACAAACCATGCACTTGCTCACATACTCAGCAACATCCTTCTTTAAACCAACCCAATAGTACTCATCACGAAGATCACGATACATCTTAGTACTACCAGGGTGCATAGCAAAAGGACTACTATGAGCTTCAGTCAGAATAGTACGCCTCAACTCAGCATCATTGGGCACTACTATCCGACTCTCAAAACACAAAACTCCATCATCATTAAAGCAGAAATCCGATGGCCTATCCTCAGCAATATCCTGAACATGCGGCACCAAGGAATCATCCAACAGTTGCTTATCCTTTATCAACTGAACCAAGGATGGTTTCACCTGCAACTCAGCCACAAGACCATCATCACGCGAAATGCTCAAACTGGCAAACATAGCCCTCAACTCCACTGCTACCTTCCTACTCAAGGCATCTGCTACAACATTAGCTTTACCCAGATGGTACTCGATCGTCAAATCGTAATCCTTAAGCAACTCCACCCAATGTCGTTGCCTAAGATTCAACTCTTTCTGAGATATCAAATACTTCAAACTCTTGTGGTCCGTGTACACAATACACTTCTCACCATACAGGTAATGTCTCCAAATTTTCAAAGCAAAAACCATCGCAGCTAACTCAATGTCATGCGTAGGATAATTGCGCTCATGCACCTTCAACTGGCGCGATGCATAAGCCACCACCTTACCCTCTTGCATCAACACACATCCCAAACCAACGTAGGACGCGTCACTATACACCACAAACTCTTTCCCTGATTCAGGTTGAACCAAGATAGGAGCTTGCGTCAAAGCTGTCTTAAGCTTCTCAAAAGCTTGTTGTCTCGCTTCCGTCCACTCATACTTAACATCCTTCTGCAACAACTTCGTCAAAGGTGCAGCAATCTTTGAAAACCCATCCACGAACCTCCGGTAGTATCCCGCCAAACCAAGGAAACTACGGACTTCATGAACAGACTTAGGAGGCTTCCAATTCATCACTGCCTCTATCTTCTGAGGATCAACACGAATCCCCTCAGCAGAAACCACATGACAAAGGAACACCACTTCCCTGAGCCAGAACTCACATTTGCTTAACTTAGCATACAGCTGATTCTCCAACAAAGCCTGCAACACAATCCTCAAATGCCCTTCATGCTCCTCCTCAGTACGAGAGTACACGAGGATATCATCAAAGAAAACCAAAACAAACTTATCCAAGTATTCATGGAACACCCTATTCATCATGTCCATGAAAGCTGCATGAGCATTCGTCAATCCAAACGGCATCACAAGGAACTCATAATGCCCATACCTCATTCTGAAGGTTGTCTTTGGCACATCCACATCATTCACCTTCAACTGATAATACCCTGACCTTAAGTCAATTTTAGAGAACACAGCCGCTCCCCGAAATTGATCAAAAAGATCATCAATCCTCGGCAATGGATATCGATTCTTGATAGTCAACTTGTTCAGCTGACGGTAATCGATGCACATTCTCATAGTGCCATCCTTTTTCTTCACAAACAAGACCGGTGCACCTCATGGTGACACACTCGGCCGAATGAAACCACGATCAAGCAACTCCTGAAGTTGCGTCTTCAGCTCCTTCAACTCTTTAGTTGCCATTCGATAAGGAGTGATGGAAACTGGAGTTGTATTCTCATACAGCTCAATTCCAAACTCCACCTCTCGATTAGGAGGCAATCCAGGCAACTCCTCCGGAAACACACCAGGAAACTCTCGTACAGTCATGATATCCTGAAATCGCAACTCCTTAGAGCTAGGATTCATCACAAAGGCTAGGTAGGCTTCACAACCTTGCCTCAGCATCCGGCTTGCCTCCAAAGTAGACACCACATTGGCAAGAAACTTCACATTCTCACCAACCACCACTACCTCATAATCATCCGCAAGCTTCAACGAAACTCGCTTGTTCTCAAAATCCACCACAGCTCGATGTTCAACAAGCCAATCCATACCAAGGATTACATCAAAACCATAGAAAGGAAATTCCATAAGATCAACATGAAAAACATGGTTTTGAACAACCAAGGGACACCTTCTATACAACTTCCGTGTCACAACGGTCTCACCAAAGGAACTAGTTACACGCATACCAACATCCAAAGACTCAACAGGCAACCCAAGCAATTGAACATGTTCACACAATATGTATGAGTGCGTAGATCCAGAATCAATCAAGGAAAGTAATGACAAGGATTGCAAAGTGAAGGTACATGCGATCACATCCGTGTCATTCCTCCCCTCTCGCTGCGCATACACTCGAGCCTGGCCTCCACCCTCAGGTTGGACAGCCACCACATGCGCCACATTCCTTTCACCATCCTCTCTACGCTGGAAGTTACCACGGCCACGCCCATGACCTCTCTGTGGTGCAACAACTCCAGGAGCACGTCCCTGACCACCACCGGCCAACAGAGGACACTCCCTCCTCATATGATCCGTCGAACCACAGTTCCAGCACGAATTACCGGTCACCACAACAGGAGCCTGCACCTCTCTCGCTGCCCGAGGATAATCACGCCTCAAATGACCACGCGATCCACACACCCAGCATGTGTTCTGATCAGCTCTCGCCCTGTCTCCCTGAACAGACGCACCTTGCCCTCCACCACCACGCCTAGCCGAAGACTGATACCTCCGATCACGTCCTCTCTTGTTCCGCCCACCACCGGAACTATACTCAGCAGCTCTCTTGCCCGAGCCAGAACCAGCACTCCTGGAAGACAAACCCAGGTTCTGCTCAATATCCTTCGCTCTTCCCACCAGTACATCAAAATCAGTGTACTCAGCTGCAAGCTTGTAAGTCTTTACATCCGTCACTAAACCATATCGAAAACGTTCACACCTTTCCCTTTCATCAGGGACAAGCTCAGGTGCGTACTGACTGAGACGAACAAACTGAATCTCGTACTCAGCTACGGTCATGCTCCCTTGCGTAAGAGACATGAACTCCCTTTTCTTTTCATCCAGGTATCGCACACCCAGATACTTCCTCTTGAACGCGTTCAGAAAGAACGTCCAAGTTACATCAGCTTCCTCCATTCCGAAGACAGTGGTCGTCCACCAGGTATACGCATCATCATGCAACAGCGATACCACACAACCTAGCTTCTGCACATCATTGCAATTCATTTGTCCCAATATCCTCTTGGTACTTTCCAACCAAGACTCGGAACCCTCCGCAGACAAACCTCTGAACTCAGTCCCTCCCAGACTGCGTAGACGTTCCAAAGGTAGTCTAGCATTAGCATCGCCCTGATGCCCAGCTCCATGAGCCCCATCTACTGCCGCCTGAAAGGCTCCAGCAATAGCCTGAATCAGCACTGTCATGTCAGGAGCAGCTTGCCCCTGCCCAGCTTCAGGTCCAGCGACCGCAACACCAGCATCAACGCCAGCTCCATCACCTCCAGCACCACCACCACCAGGAGGAGGAGGTAAATCCACTACATTCTCCGCATTCTCTTCATTCTCGTTTTGAGCCATAGCTCGCGTATTAATCCTCGTCTCTCTACGAGGTCCCATTCACTAAATAATGCACTAGCACAATTGCAATAAACATAATCAGGCTCAGCAAGGTAAGTAATCCAAGTACTCAATCTCACTTTTCAAAAAAATCCATTTCATTAGTTTTGATATGGCAATGGGTCCCTCTAACATGCTTCAACATAGCATAGCATTATAATTGCAACATACTTACAATTCACACATCAAACTTTCATTCAAAAAGCACATCATGCAATCATGCATACAACACCCACATAACAATTCCCTATTACTCGAGAACTTAGCTCTGATACCACCAAATGTAACCCCCTTAGCCCGGTCTAGACGGTTGACCCGAACTACGAAGATTACACGGGGAAAACCAAAGTCAACCTGAAAGTCAACCTTGATTAGCGACCCTTTTTTTCTTTTTAAACTTTTCTAGATGCAAATTAACCCTAGGCGTACTCTTGAGATAAGCATACTCAAAAATCACAGCAATCGGAAAGCAAAAAGGTATTCAATTGCACAACATACGAATTTAGGGACCAATTTGTAAATTCTAGAAATTAAGAAGACTTTACCAACTTTTAAGTTACCATTATGAAATTAGTCATGTTTCATGCTTCTCTGCCAAATTTCGCCTCAAACGGACATCCCAAACTCAAGCAATTGCATAAACGAAGTTCAGGACTAAAACGTGAAGATTTCAAACATAAAACCATAGAATTCAGTGCCCAACGGTCAAGTGTTTCGGAACGGGGGATGACCGTTCCGAAACGCGGGACCGTTTCGAAACCAGTTCCGAAACAGGGCTTGGTAGTAGCAAAAGTGTTTCGGAACGGCCTCTACCCGTTTCGAAACACCAAGGCCATTTCAGACCCCTGTTTCGAAACAGTAGTACCCGTTCCGATACGGGCTGCCCAGAAATGCAGAAATTTTCTGGTTTAACACACATTTGACCCATCAAACATACCCCTATGACCTCTTAATCATGCCAACAAATCATCATGCTTACAAGGAACATATTTGCAACATCAAAACACATTTATGGCAACAATTAGGAAGAACCACAACCTATAGGCATGCATCCTACTATTAAAAACCATTCAAGCATCAAACCATCATAGCAAACATCAAAATGGCCAATTACAAGTCCAAAACACCATGAACATAATGCCAACTCAGGGAGTCCAAAACATCTCCCAACAAACACAACCTAGGTTCCCATTGCCAAATATCAAAAGCTAAAAATGTTGCAAAAATAGTCACCATACATGAGCTTTGCCTTCCCTTGGATTCTTAACCTCCTTGCTGCCCTTAAAGCACCTCAGTTCTCTGCATTATTGGTTCAAGAAAGAGAGCGTAAGCACAAATGCTTAGTGAGGCATGCTCTAATGAAACAACACAATAATGCACTTTTACAAAACACCTTTCATAAGGCTTTTTATTCATAAAATCATTTTCATGCAACAATGCATTAACAACAAGCATCTCATGCTTCGTAAACATTAACATGTCATATTGGCTTCCAAGTGATATCATAACCATTTTCCACATAAAACACAATCGGATACGCGGATTACAAGCGTTGTCCCATACGCTTCATACACACTACAAAACACACAAGGTGGAGTTTACCGGTACAATCTCAACCCCTCAACACTCGTGATGGAGTTTAACGGTACAATCACAACCCCTCCACATCACTCATTGGTAGTTGTATAACATCACTAACGAGAACACGGGACACACAACACAAGATCTACACATGGCATTTTAACCACCATTATGATCTTAGACATCTCGTTAGTGTACTTGGATGGAGTTTACGGTACCATTTCAACCCCTCAACATCCAAGGCGACTTTATTCACGGTGCACCCAATCCTATAGCCGGCTAACTATATCCGATTCAAGTACTTTTAAACCAACACATCACTTGCCAATATACATCATTTACCATCATCAATCCACTGTTTTAAAGCATTAAACAAAGTCATTAAACCATCATGCATCACTATGCATCAAAACCACATTTATCAATGTCAAACCAAGGATCTCTTACCTTGAGCATCCTTCAATACATGGCTTTCAAAACCAGCATTAAACATGCTAAAATATGCTTTCAAAACAGAAATTAAACATGCAAACTAAACACATTGCATCCAATCATCTCATGGTTCATTAAAGAGAGAGTTTCTCCGAAAACTTACTCTTGAGCTTAGTTAAGTTGCTTAGACTTAAACTAAGCTCCCAAAACCTTCAAACATTGGTTTCAAAGCTGAAAACCAAACTTCACTAACTGATTCCGTTTCGCAAGCTTGCCGAAACGCCGATCAAGCCTCCGAATCAACACCACAAAGACCCGAATGTGTCTCCTCTGTTTTAAACACATCAAAGCAGAGGATTAATGCATCATCATGCATTAAAATCTTCAGCCACAACACCTAAACTCGCTGCTCTCACCAAATCTAACATTTCGGCTACCAAACACAACTGAAATCACTACCAAACTTATCCACAACATTACCCAGCCATGATCCATCACTTCTAAACATTCTTAGACATCAATTAACATCCAAAAAGGACCTAATCACGTCCTTATACCTCTAGCTATAACAGAACACCAAAATCACCCCAAAAACCACCATTTTCACAAGTAAAAACTTAGGAAAATCAACCTATTCGGGATTGCATTGATTAAACCTCAATTACACATCATTAAACATCCAAAATACATTAAAAAGACATCTCAAAAGAGAGCCCAAACAACCTCCACGAAATTCTTCAAGATTTGATCAAAATCTCAAGTTTTAAGCCAAAATCAAGATCATAACATTAAAACATTTAATAAAACCTAATTTAAGGATTGAGAACTTGGGAATTTCAGTAAAGAACTGAGTATTTAGAGGAGAAGGACGTTCATACCTCTAAATGTGGATTTCTCCTGGTTTAGAGCCAAAATCCTTGAAAATTCAATATGCAAATGAAGAGGATTTGATGTAGAAATGATTAGGAATCATTTGAAGATTGAAATCTCATCATTTGGTGTGAAAATAAAAAGAAAAGCTACTGTAGAAATGTGTTTGGCTGAGGGAATTTTGAGAGAAAATGAAATGGGAAAATTTTAGCAAAAGTTAGTTATAAAACTAAAATATGATTTTTCCCTCTTTTCTTTTTATTAATTAAACATTAAATGAGTCTTTAAAAATCAAGAAAAATCTGGAGAAATCCTCCCTTGGGTAAATTAGCTCCTTAAAGATTCAAAGTTTCAATCCTTTCAAAACAGTCACGAACTTTTCAAAAATTACATTTTAGTCACTAACTCGAAATGTCATATTTCCAAGCCTCTTTTTCTAAAATTGATTTCACCACTCTCTTATATATATTAAAAGAGGATTTTTAGATATTTTTCCATATTTTTAATGCATCCCGAACTAGGCTTTCCCTAAAACCACCTTTTATATTCGAACCGAAATTTAGACCGGTCCGGTTCAGACCCTAAACTTCCAAGCCCAAAATTGGGATGTTACAGTTAGACTTCATGAACCGTGAGAATCGTTTGGCTATTATTTCCAACTCCTCAAAGTCTTCCTCTTCACTAGAAGAGCTCTCCTCTTGTAGAGAGGCTTTGAGAGCAACTCCTAGCTTCTTTTTCTTTTCCGCCTCATGCTTCTCGATTCTCCTCTCTTCCTTCTTCTTTTCTTTTTCTCTTCCTTGTTTCATAATCTCATGAGTAAGGAAAGAACCAACGAGCTCATCAAGCTTTAATGTCTTCAATTTTTTTAGCTTCGATGATGGTCGTTCTTTTACCATCCCATGATTCTAGGAGAGAATATAGAAGCTTCCTTACTAGCTTGTCTTCAGGAATCACTTCACCGAATCCTTTAAGACCATTGACGGTGATCGAAAACCGATCAAACATCTTGGAGACACTCTCATCGGGGTCCATCTTGAAATTTTCATAACTCAAATTTAGTAACCCGATCTTCGTCTCCTTCACGTCACCAGTTCCTTCATAAGTCGTCTCTAGAGTGTCCCACACTTCTTTTGCGTTCTCGATTGAAGAAACCTTAGAGTAGATGTCTGGACCAAGTGCACAAAATATGATGTGTAAAGCTTTGTCGTTGACTCGCATCCTTCGTCTATCTTCCTCAGTCATCTCCGACTTCACCTTCGGGACAAGTCTTTCTTCATCGTTTCCTTTTACCAGAATGTAAGGCCCTTCTTCCACTACATCCCAAACCATATAATCGGTGGAGTTGATGACGAGGTGCATTCTATTCTTCCAATATGGGTAGTTGTCCCTATTGAAGAATGGTGGTTTAGTGGTGGATTGAGACTCGTAAAGGTTGGAGGTTGAGGTAGATGCCATGGATTAACTTTGGACTTGATCACACTCTTTTAGGATCTCCTCTTGTGGTTGTTAATCCTTCAAAAGAGGTAGGCTCTGGTACCAATTGTTGAGTGGATCGTTAAATCGATTTAAGCCAATAGGGGGTGAATTGGATTTTTAAGATGTTTGGTAGTGAAGTGGTAAAATAAAAATTCAAGACAAGGCACTTATAGTGGTTCAAGTTCCAAATAAGCTCTACATCCACTACCTAAGCTCTCATTAAGGATTTTCAAACAACTCCACTAGTTGATCTTCCCCTTTTCTAGGCTTAGGAGGAAACCTTTACACAAATGGTCAATTTTCTACCCAAAATTGACCAAACCCTCTCACAAGGTTTACAAAGAAGATTTTGGCAATTATAAGATATCTCTCAATACAAATATTTCCCAATTACAAGCACTCAACCCAATTGAAACAAAAAGATAGGAATTATAAAGAACCACAATTGGGGTTTTACAAAGATATGAGAAATTTAGCACTTGAGCTTGGATTTGATGTTGGAATGTTTCTTTGCGGATCAATAGTTGTTGCTGGTTGTTTTGAGACACCCTTTTATACATTCTCATTCAATTCTAGTCATTGGGGTTGTTGTCATCATAAATATAGCCGTTGGGATGCAATCTTCCCACCATAAATGCACTTCTGCAACTACCCGTTTTCGAAACACATGTACATGTTTCGAAACAGACCAAAGTAGAAATAGCCGTTGGGGTGTAATTAAGAGATCGTATCGAAACGGATACGATAGTTTCGATACACTAAGAGCCCATTCCGAAACGTGCTTGATGCCATTTCGAAACATTTTGCCACTGCCAAAACCCGTATCGAAACGTGCAAAATCGTTTTGATACACCTTAACCTTTTTTTGAAAATTAGTTATAAAATTGCAACAGTCATATTTTTGAATCCAAGTTTGAAAATCATTTTGAAACATTTGAGGTTGTTTCGATACTGTCGTATCGAAATGGATCAACATGTTCCGTTGTTCTTCATCTGTTTCGAAACATAAGGTCCTGTTTCGATACACCCATATCGAAACAGGAAGACTAGTTCTGAAACACACGTTAACCGTTTCAAAACGTTCCGAAACGCCTAAGGGCCGTTTCGAAACGGTGACTCGAAAATCACCATTTTGCCTTGGAAAACACTTAGAAACATTTGTATAACCTTTGGTTTTGACTTAACCATTTTACTTAAAAGTTTTGGGAAGTTTTGAAGACTTAAAATTTTATTTTCTCCTTTTCAATTTAGTAATTAAATCATTACTTATATCAAAATCAATTCTTTAGTTTTACACATGCGCAAACACAGTTTCCTTATGACAGCTTCAACCACTCCTCGGTGCTAGAGATCTTAGGTCGTTAGTCTCCCAAGATACAACAACGGATGATCTTCAACAACAGTACTATCGGAGAGATCACGAACAGAAACTTGCCTTTGACTATCACCGAAAACACAATGCAATTTTGAAAGAGAAAAGATTTCTAAGTTATGTGAAAAACAAAAAATGTCATTCTATTTATAGCAGAGAATTAGGTTAAAACCGTGGGAAACAAATATTCCGAAAATAATAGCAATTAATTGTATATCCAATTTAATTCAAAAATCTCAATTAATTCCATATTAAAATGGAATATTCACGTGAATTCTACTCAATACCTATTTAATATTTGAATTTAAATTGAAAGCTAAAATTTATCCTATTTAATTCAGAATATTTAAAAAGATATATCAATTATAAGGAAAGAAAAATTATTCAAAGTGGGCAAAATAATTGCAGGCCCACGAAGGGCCCTACCGGTCCGGACATTCGCTTTGCCCACGTCGTGCAGGTGCGTCCCAACCCGAATGAGATTGATTCGCACCCCCTGCGCGTGAGACACAGTTTCCAACCAAGTCATTCAATGACCACAAATTGAGTAAGTGTATATAAACACTTCCTATTTTCATTTATCCCATCAATGTGGGATCGGAGGTTTCTATTTTCTCATTCAATTCACAACTACCTTACTTTGAGCATCAATTTCTCATTCAATACTCAACCATTTTGAGCATATGAGATACCGTTGTAAAAGTCTCATTGATTAGAATAAGACCCAAAAGAATCATTATTCGAGTCTCCACCTTTACCCATTCGAAATATGGCTCAAAGTTACCATTTTCCTCACATTTTTCCAACACAATAAATTTGTAGACATGCTATCTAATCGAGCATGGCCATGTATTTCTATGATATCCCATATCAATTTATTCGAGCATGGCCATGCATTTCTAGTCTCACTCAATCAAGTGGCCTATGTTATTACTCCAATTATGTAGTCAGTCTTTATAGTGTAGGCAGTCACGACACACGTTTGACTGTATTAAAATATGTCACTCACAATTTTGAAATAACGATGATCTCAAGTCTGAGGATCATACATGTAGTTATCACTATGAGCAATGTTGTGACTGTCACATAATAATTCAAGAAACATGCTCATAGCGGGTCAGTCCAGTATGCCATTCTCTAACACATACTTATGTATTGATTTTGACATCTCCATGTCAATATCAACACTTTGTCATCAATCAACTACATATTAGTCTTAATATATTATTGTTGTTCATGCTCGCAATAATACTCGACTAAGGACATTCAAGAATAACCATATTATTCTAAGGACTATATTATAATTTAGTTTATTTATAAATGCACAGGATAAGATTGAAATAATAATAATAATAATAATAATAATAATGGCTTTATATTAATAAACAAGATAAAATAAGTATGTCTTTTACAATTATCTTATGATTGGTCTTTGGGCATACTCCAACACCTACGTGGTCTCTAAAGCCCTTACAAGTCTATAAAATTATCATAAATATCAGTATAATGATTATCGGTCTCTAAACATGCTTATTTAATGTCTACCTATTTTGTAGACACTAATACATAAAGCAATCACATTTATGATGTTCATGAAGCAATAGGAGTTCGAGGTGTACTAAGCTTAAGCCGATATAGCTAAAATCCTCATTCGAGCTTCTCGAATATTCCACTTGATCCGATATCCGAATAATCCTCAAACCAATTACTACCATAAATATCATTTAATCGCATACTTCAATGAATTCGAAAGGTTAAAAGCGTAAAAATAGCTTACCGGGTTCAAATTTGGCAAAACAGGCTACGTCAATAGATCTGAAACGTTTGAAAAAACCCCGTGTATGGTTCCGGGAAAACGTCAACGGCGACTCAGCTCGGCTGCGACAGGTCGGCTTGATATACCGGCTTGGCAGACCGACTTGGTTCACAAGCAGGCCAGCTCATTAGGCTGCAGCCCGGCTCAATCGGCTGGCCCAACAGCTCAGGCCCAGCTTGTTGTAACTGTCTGGCCGGCCGGACGTTGCCCACGCGTAGACGGCAACGCGTGCGACGGCTTTGGGTGGTTGAACGACGACTGCAAGACCTTATTCCGACTCTCTCAACGCTAGTGAGCTCGATGGTGGCCTCAGTTTTCCGTTCTGAGCACTCTAACCCCTTGAACTGGAAAATTTTGAATCTCTCTTTCTCTAACCCCGACTGACAGTGGCTTCAATAGCGACGTCGCTGGTACTGACGATCTTGTCTCGACGAGATAAACACAATTGAGGTATAGGTGTTGAAAATTGACGACCAAATCTTCGTAAATTAGAGTTTGAATCTCCTCCCCTAACTTTTCTCTAATTTTTCTCTTCTTTCTCCCTCTCATCTACTTTTCACTTTTTCTTTTTTCTCTCTCTTCCAACACATCTTCCACCACTTTTCAACCACCCACACATATTTTCAAACACCACCAACAACATTCATTCTTACAACTTGGATAAAGCCCACATCCAATTTTCTTAATTGGGCTCCCAATATAAAGGCCCAATAGCCGAGTTCAAGACCCGATTCGCTAACCCAGAGTCCAGATTGTTACATGAAAAATATGTTTGAAAGGTCTTCGAAGAGTTTTTGACATGTTTAAAGTGATATTAAATAGCCAAAATGTCAAAAACAGGTTAGGTGTACTGATACACTTGTTAGTGTATCGATACTCAGTCAGCTGTACCGATACTCGTTTTACCCTTATCGATACGCTATTTTTTCTTCTAAAACTCTATTTTCAGTAGTAAAATAGGGTACCGATACGGCCTTAACTCTACCGATACACTATGGGGTGTACCGATACACCTACATAGTGTATTGATACCCAGTGTAAAAATGTTCAACGACTCTTTTTATTTTGAGCATGTGTACCAATACGCTTGTACGTGTACTGATACCAATGAGCCCAAAAGCGCATTTAATGTTGGAAATAAAGTCCCCAATAGCTAGTGACGACCACAAACTCCTTAGAGGGTTTTAAAGACCTCTTCAAGCAGCCATGCAATAACAAGAAACTAACTACCAACATTCAATGATAGAGAAAGTGTTTTAGTGCTCAATTTTGTCATATTTCTTTGTAAAACACACTTGTGAGCTTAATTATTATATTTGTTCAAGTGTTAGGTTTTGGGTTTGTGCTTAATTTGCAAACATATTGTAACAAGAAACACACTTGTAGAACACACTTGTAAGAGAGTGTTCTCAAAGCTTTGGGGTATAAGCTTTGAGGGTTGTAAGGCTTATATCCTTGAGTCCGGAAAAAAGGAAAAACAAATTAGTGAATTTGTAGAAAATCCTTAGTGTGGATAGCTAACATAGTAGCGGTAGACTTGGTTTAGAAGTCGAACCACTATAAATCTTTGTGTCCCAAATTTTATTGCTTAGATTTTCACCCACCAAAGAAAAAATTCAATTCACCCCCTCTTGGCATATTCGGTTGATCGTTCGAGCCTTTCAACATAATCCTTATATTTTCATTTGATATAATTTGATCATGTATGTTAATAGTGTCATTAAGAACTCAAAATAAATAATACCGCGACATTATTTTAATTATGTTTAATTTTAAGTGCTTAAACTATTTTTTTATAAAATTAGGTTCTTAACTTTTCATTTTAATTAATTTTAGGTACATGGTAGTTAATTGCCGTTAAAAAATTCATTAACCAATCAAAACATGACAAGTGGCATGTTTATTTTAGTTTTTCAAAAAAGAAACTTAAAATAAATTTTTTACCCAAAATTTTAAATTTTTGAAAAAAATCCAAAAATCCTATAAAATTTACAAAACAGTTCCAAAAATCGTTAAAATATTCCAACTCCAAATCCCAAATTGTCGCCATACACTCCGCCAATTGTCGTCCTGAGCCCACTCCTCCGATTACCGGACCTAGTCAGTCATCTCTCTCAACACGGTGTCGTCGAAAAATAACGAACAATGTGTCAATTGTACGTCAAACACGAAATTGATATTCAGCTGGCATGTCATTCGTTGTTTTTTGACGACTCTGTGTTGGGGGAAATGACCGACTAGGTTCGACAACCGAAGGGGTGGATTCAGGGGCGGTGATCGATGATGGAAGCGGTGGGCGATTTGTGGTTTGAGGTATTTTGGAGATTTGGGGATTGTTTTGTTAATTTTGAGGAATTTTGAATTTTTTTTGCAAAAGTAAAAAAATTAGGATTTTTTTCAAAAAAAATTAAAATGATTGTTGCGTGTCAAGTATTGATTGGATAATAATTTTTTAAACATCTTTTAACAACCAAACACCTAATATTGTAACGGTATAAACGTTAGTCACCTATTTTTACCAAAAAAATAGTTTAGGCACTTAAAATTAACAATATGCATAATTTAGACACTTATTTGTATATTAAGCCTTTTAAGTAAATTGTTGTTTGATTTTTTCCTAAAATGCTCCATATATATATATATATATATATATATAATAGTCTAAATGTGATTATAAGATAGTATCTTATCATACATATTTTTAACCATTTGACAATACACATACCTTACAGACAAATCGGATGAACAAAGCGATTGAACCCAGTTAGGATGAATATGATCCGTTTTTTTTTTGGGACATTTGTTGAGTTCATATATATATATATATATAACATGATTAGTTGAAAAAGATTTTTTAAAATTAAAATAAAACTGTATTTTAATACAAATAGTTAGCGGTGTTAATTATTTGCATTAACTTTTATGTCCAAACATTAACTATTAATATCATAGAAATAAAAAAATTAAAATATAATGATTAAATCTTAAAATTTGAAAATCTAGGGACCAAAATCATTGAGTGGGGAGCGTCGAAGAGCGCGTGAGGAAGGAGCGTGGTGCTTTAATCAATCACAATCTCCTGTATAGGTAAACGTCCCTATAATAAACCACACTTTCCACAGAGACATTCAACAAAAACAGTAAAACAAAGAAAGGGAAACCACCTAGCCTTGTCATTAGGCAACTGAGAATTGATACAGCAAAAACAACCTCAGCTCGAAACAAAGCTTATACTTAACCACTCCTGTCTTGTTTTTCCAAGCTTGGTTTTTGTTCAAGAAAATCCCCCTGTTCTTCTTCTTGGTAAAGAAAATGTGCACTATTTAGACTTTAGAGCTCTGTTTTAATATTACTTTTCGGTTCTAGTTTTCCTTATTCAAGCCAGAGATTTAAATTATGGTTGTATGTATCGCGGTTTCGGATGGTGCCTTGTGGTTTCAATCAATGATGTGTTCTGTAGGCATTTCTTTCAGTACAGGAAAGTAGCCAAAAACAAATAATTAAATTTGGTAAATTTATTTGATGGCAACCTTTGTTCTTTTCTGCTCTCTTTTTTTCTTACATTCTAAATTATGTCATTTGGTTCTGGTTGGTACTAGTGGAAGTAGTTTTGTGTGGAGTTTCCTTGAAGGAATTGTATTGATTGAATGTTAGTTGAGCCTTCATATATACATCCACACCATTTTTGCCTCTGCACTTCCTCTACATTTGTATTATCAGATTCCCCCCAATGTAGCTTCTCAGCCCTCGATTTCTCCGATTTTTCGCAGTTCAACTCAAGGGGATTTATATATAAATCATGCAGACCCCTAAATCAAGGTAAGATCCTCACTAGTGCTTGAAAATATGGTGCAACATCAGCTTCTTTGAGGTGGGTGATTGCTTAGTCATGAAGTTTTTAGTACGCTATCGATGTTCGACCCGCTGTGCGTTATGATTGGTTTATGTAGAAATGTTGTAGAAGTAGTTACAACCTCTTGAAAGAGCCTATTGTATGATGTATTAGTCATTTACTTGTAATGAGTTCCATTGTTTTTGACAGTAAAGCAGGCTCCCTAGAAGTGCCTAAGAAAAAATCTTCTGCCGCACCTCGAACTGCACATCAAATGAAGGCGTCGGGATCTGATGCCGATGCGGTTTCATCTGTGAGTCCTGCAAGTAAGACACAGAAAGAGAGAAGTACGAAGGTTAATGAGCGTAAAGCATTGCGAAGCTCGGTATCTGAGGTATTGCTCGGTCACTTTTGAATGGTTTTGAGTCTAACTATGCTTACTGCAATCAGATCTGCAATATTGTTTTGCATTATTAACTGGATTGGATACACTCACTGACGGAATTTTGGATCTTGTCGTGCGAGCTCTAGACGAAGCGTACGAGCCGAGTGAGTGAACTGGAAGCACAACTCAATCAGCTTCATGATGATCTAAAAAGGACCAAGGACCAACTGACCGCATCCGAGTCATGGAAGAGGCGAGCCATGCAAGAGGCTGAGGAGGCCAAAAAACAGCTATCAGAAGTGTCAGCCAAGCTCGAAGAATCCGAACAGCAGTTACAGGAAATTTCTGCCTCCGAGGATGTCCGTGTTCAAGAACTCTGCAAAATCTCACAAGATCGAGATAGAGCGTGGCAGTCTGAACTCGAGGCGGTCCAGAAGCAGCAAAAGATGGACTCTGCTGCCTTGGCTTCTGCTTTAAATGAAATTCAAAAGCTTAAAGTACAACTGGAAAAGGCATATGAATCAGAAGCCATTCAAATTAAACATGCTGAATCTGCACATTCTGAGATTCAGAAGTTGAGAATTGAACTGACTGAAACTCTCGCCTTGGTCGAAAAACTCAAGTATGAGATCACTAATTGCAGAGAATCTGAAGCCCGGGCCACTGAAGTTGTTAACAAAACCGAAATGCAACTAGAAGCAGCAAATAAAACCATAGAAGTGCTGCGGTCCGATGCCACCAAAGGGACCGAAGCTTACAACAAATTGTCAATGGAGTTAGAGGAGTCAAAAGCTAGAGTTAAGTCACTCGAACGACTTGTGAGCAAGCTCGAGGACGAACTCATCACTAATAGCAGCAAGAATGGAGAAAAGGAGGAGATAGAGAAGCTCAAAATGGAGCTTAATTTCGCAAAACTCGAAGTCGATCAATTGAGATCGGCATTGGATGCATCCGAGATGAGATATCAAGAAGAATATATTCGAAGCACATTGCAAATTCGAAGCGCTTATGAACAAGTGGAATGCATACAAGCACAATCATGCAAGAGGGAGTCGGAAGTAGAAGCCGAATTAAAGAAAATGAAAGCCAATGTGGAAGAATTTCGAGCAAACTTAATGGATAAGGAGACTGAACTGCAGAGCATGTCGGCCGAAAATGAGGAGCTGAATTCGAAGATAAAGAAACAACTGTCTGAGGGAAAAGAACTGGAACTTGCAATGGAGTTGAAGAAGAAGTTAGAGGCCGATTTGGTGGAACTGAAAGCATATTTGACAGCCAAAGAAATCGAGTTGCAGACGGTAACCGAGCAAAACGAAAAGCTGGAAATGGATAGTAATAAACTTAGAGATGAATCTGCTGTGTTATTAAAAGCAGCAAGGGCTGCAGAGAAAGAGGCTCTGATCAAACTCGGCAATTTAACCGAAGCAACTGAAAAGACTAACAAAAGTGCAGCACTTGTGACCGAACAGCTCGAAGCAGCACAAGCAGCAAACAATGAAATGGAGGCTGAGTTAAGGAGAATAAAGGTTCAGTCAGATCAATGGAGAAAAGCAGCAGAGGCAGCCACTGCCATGCTTTCTACCGGGAACAATGGGAAACATTTGGACCAGATCATATCTTTCGACGGCAACCGTAACCCGATATCGGGTTCACCGAACTCAGAAGACATGGATGATGATTCACCAAAGAAGAAAAATGGCAACATGTTGAAAAAGATTGGTGTTTTGTGGAAGAAAGGCCAAAGTAAATGAAAATGTGTTACAGGTTCTATATGTTTCATGGTTTATGGTATAATTTCTTCATGTAAAAACTATCTTAAATTTGCTTTTTCATGTCTTTCAAAGATTGTTCCCATTGAGTTTCAGTGGTATGGAAATCTCTTAAAAATGTTACTTATATTCCCCTTCATTAAGATTCTAAGAAGATTTTGCTTTGTGAACACATTTTTTATGGAAATATATTATATGCCCTCGCAATAGAAAAAAATTTCTACAAATATCTACTTTTAGGGTTTAGATGTTGGGGTTTATGATTAAGATTTTAATGTTTGTGGTTAGGTTTTAAGGTTTGGAAATATATTTTATGATTTTGAAGTTTAGAATTTAGAGTTATAATTTAAAGGTTGGGGTTGAAAGCCCCTAACAAATAAAAATCTTTTGCCCCAAACTATGCCCCTTTTGATGTTCTCACTTTAAAAAAAGTTAATTTAAAGTTCGGGGTTTAGAGTTTAAAGTTAGGGATTATGATTAAGGTTTAGAGAATTAAGGATAGTGTTGTATTTTTTAGGGTGTAGGGTTTAGGATGTGAAATTTATGATTAGAGTTTATAATTTAATTTTTTAATGTGGGCATAAAAAGAGACATGATTAGGGAACATATAATTTTTATTATGTGACAACTTTAAAAGCTGTTCATAACAAAATCTTTCCATTTTTACTTATGTTGCATCAAATAATTATTATTTTATTCATCGTGGTTTGATAAGTAAAAGAGTCACTAATAAATAAAGCTCCATAATATAATAAAGTTGAATGATTGTTGGCATTTTATTCAAAGTTTTAGAGGTTATATGCAATTTATTAAGCTGAGACTTCAAACTAAAAAATTTTAAAAGCTTTTTAATTTATTGTGAGTGTTGTAGGGTTTTTTTCTTCATATACTCTACCGCATAATTAGCCTTTTGTTTTTTTTTTATATTTAATTTAACTAACTTTGGAGTATGTGTGCTTATACCTATCGCAGACGCGGAAAACCATCTCTCCACTAAGAGAAATTATACTATAGGTTCGTCTTGTCACGTTATTTATGGTCTTAACTAATAAAAATTATTTATTTTATTAATTTTTTTATGTTATTTTTTACCAAGTGAATCTTCACTCATATTTACAGTAAATCAAATTAAAAAAATAGTTTTTACCATGTAAAGATTCACTTGGTAAATATATGACACGAAAAAAATTAATGAAATAGATAATTTTTATTGGTTGAGACCATGAATGATGTGGCGAGACGAGCCTATAATATAATTTTTCCTCAAAAAAATTATATTATAGGCTCGTCTCGCCACATCATTCATAGTTCCAACCAATAAAAATTATACATTCTTATAATAATGAATATTAAAACACGGGAAATAGAATGAAATTTTATATTTAGAGTTTTTATAATATATGAGGATTTATTCTGAGAGATTCTAACATGCATAGTCAAATATCTTAATCTTAGGGATAATATAACTATCCAAATAAAATTATTTGAATAATAACACTTCTTGAACAAAATTCAAGATATACAATTTTTAACTAAAAGATATAATTGATCACGTGTAACGTTTTCACTTATAAACCTTTAGACTAATTATAATCTTTCACCTGTAGTTTTTTTAAACATTACACATATTTGAAAAATGTTCTAACAATTTCTCTCCATTTTTAGAATATTTTAAATTTTCAACATCGTGAAAATCAATTGCAGTGTCTTAAAGACTGAACTTTTACTTTGTGCGAACATATTAAAGTTAATCGAAATTGAGTTTCATTAATTTTGAATAGTAAAAAATATTTATGTTGTCTTATTTTGTTCGGATTTGAATTTCGACATTTGTGGTGGGAATGTAATATCTCTATTTAATGAATAAATCAAAATTACATGATAAACTGTGCTTTGAACTAATTATTTCATTTGATTAATCGAACACATTTCACAAAACGGTTTCAACACCAGTCAATCTATAGTATCCGATGACACTATTATACCTAGGGATGTCAACTAGGTTGGGCGGGTGCGGGGAATGCTATCTTTGCACTTATTTTTTATTTTTCATAAAAAAATTCTATCTTTATTTCTGTGACCCGTTGCGAGTATAAAACCCAAAACCATCTATATTCGCGACCCAAAAGACTAAAACCATTCGTGTAACACTCCCTACTCGGTCCAAAAGAAAATCAGGTCGGAGATATCACCAGAATACAAAACAAAGATTCGGAGAATCGAATTATAACTAATCATTTCAAAACATATACAAAATATACATAACACAAAAGAAATCACTAATCATCAGAGATCATAGACCAAATAATTCTGATTTTAGTCATTATGGACTAAATTGCAAAGTTTTCAAAGTTTGGAGACTAAATTATAAATATTTCAATAATTCAAAAACTTATCAAAAATCATTTCCCTAACTTTCATTCTTACTGAATATGGTCTTAACAAAACAAAAATCAATTTGATTAAGGACTTAAAAGTCTTGATTTAACCTCGGGGACCAAATTGTAATTTCTGAAAATTTAAGGTCTTTTTATACAATTGAGGATATATTTATCAAATCCATATAAATTCATTCTTGCAGGTCAAATCTTAGCCTATTTGAGCATTTGTAACATACTCAATTGATACATAATTCACTTAGGACTAAAATGCAAAGATTCATAAGTTCAGGAATCAAAGTGTAAATTTTTCAGAGATGAAGGACTTGATAAAAACATTCACTAAAATTTCTTTTTTTTACTGAATTTAGTCTTACTATAACAAAATCAAGTTAATTATTGACTTAAGGGTCTTGATTCACTATTAAGGACTGAAATTTCAAGGTTTGTGTGTTTATAGGCATATTCAAGAAATCCAATTAAAACATGCCTACAGATGAAATTTCAACTCAATTCGACATATCACACAAAAATTAAAAAATAAGAGAAAATTTAATTAAAAATATTTAAAATTTTGAAACTTAATATGAATTTTTAAAAATCTTGAGAGGCTAAATTAAAATTTTTAAAAAGAATTAAGAACAAAATTTGAATTTCTCAAAAATGGGGGGCATGACTCCTACTAATCCCTTAAACGATCTACCCTTGGTTTAGTTCCTTCGTATTAAGTCAAGTTCAATTTACGTTTTTGAATTAGAACATAACTTTTCGATTAGTTGAGTTTATGGCGAAATCGATATTTGTTAAATGTTTAAGATAAAGGAGAGGAACCATGGTCTATTGATGCTTTTACGAAACTAGAATCACTAGTGGCAGATATTTTCTCCACACTTTCGAACTTAAAATTTACTCCCAACCGCTCTTTTATAGAAGAATTGTTATCGTTCCCTAGACTTACGGAACGCAAAAGTGTCCTATAAACTTTATTATCAGAGATAGAGCCAGAAATCAAACGTAAGAGAGGACAATAAAACAAAACTTGGAATTCAAATTATTAGTTTTTCTATATATTTTTGAATGCAAAAAATGTAGGAATCGTGCAATTGTCTCAAGCTACATAGTAACTTGGTCCCTGTTTATTGTAATACGGGCCAGTGCCAATTCTTTGTTTTCAAGTCGAGCTTTGTACCCCTATCTTCTTCTTCTTCTTCTTTCAGTTTGGGATAACAAAGAAGAGAGTGCCAAAAAACAACACATACCATTCAAGAAAACCGAACCAAATTAAAAATAAAAATGAATTTATTGCTTATTAAATTTTAGCTTGACAAAATTTGTTGATAAAATTCCATACCCTTGCAGGTGCATGGATTGAAATAATTAGAACGCACGTGTTGTGGAATGTGTTTCATACTTGACTATATGTGCATTACTCATTGCATCTTTAATGGCTCGAATGAATTCCGATTTGACCTCAGGGTCCATATTTTTCGACCCCTTTGGAAAAAGGGCCTCTTTCAAAACTTTGGAATCGGCCATTTTATTGTCATCCATCTTCTTCACGGTCTTTTTTATTATCTTAGTGAAAAACTCATCTTCCTGCTGTGGGGAAAATCTTATTACAAAATGGTCCCCCATGTCTTTCACGAGCCCTTTCTCCGATGCTTCTTTTAGCCCTTCGGAGATAAATTTGGTCGTGTCGTAAGGAAGTTGTATCACCTTCTCCTTCGTATCCGTTGCATTCTCCAAGGAGCTAGCGCTTATTTTGGGTAAGCCTTTGAGTCGCATACTGTTTCCCGTCACAAATTGAATTGAAAGAATCGAAACGAATGAGAAGATAACAATATCAATTCTTGCCATCTTTATTTTTGAATATTGAGCTAAAAGAATAAGAACTTTTCACAAGTGATGCATAAGAATAGAATTGATATGAAATTTAAAGAGATAAGGATTATGTAATTTTGGAAATTTTAGGGTTTTGTTTAATGGTTTGATGCCTAAAGACCATACATGAATAAGACAAAGATAGCTCAATGTTTCCAAAGGTTGTAGTTTCTGTTTCCAAATAATTGGTGGTTTTAGTTAAGTTCTTTTTTTAACTTTATGATGGTTTAGGTGATATAAAAACGTGTTTTCAAAATATATGTATGCTTATTTTAGAAATTAACACCATATTTTTTAAAGAAAATTTTCTCTTAAAAACTTCAAAAGCAAAATAAGCGTGGCGACACTTGTATTTTTAGAATGTACTAGTTTTAACTCTCGTTAACGCACGTAGATACGATATGTATTTAAATAATTAATGCAAAAATAGATATATGAAAAAAAATATGATTGACATCAACGATATTATAGACGGAGTCAGGATCTCGGCTTGAGGGGGCAAAGTGTAATTTACATAAAAAGTGAGGGGGCAATTCGTAGTTGTTTTATAAAACTTTTAAATTTATTATAAGAGTTAAGGGAAAATAAAAGATGGGTTGGGGTTGATGTGACCCCTAGACCTGTCTATGCGTTATCACGGATCCTAAGAAGTCACATTAGGGTTACAAGAGCGACCCACAGTAAAAATTCACATAAAAACATTATCCTCTTAAAACACTTATTAAACTGTAAAATCAACTTCTGTTTAAAATACTATTTTAGAAAATCATTTAAAACATATAACAGAAATTTCAGAAAGTGTTTCAAAGACACTATCGTAAAATAATACATGTCATACATGCCCACTAACTGTACCAATACCGTACTCCAAAAGCAACACTGAAAGAACTCCAAACACTGATGTCGGTCGCTATACCATGATAAATTTTCTTCTAACCTGCGATGGTAAAAACAACGTGAGCTTGGAAAAGCTCAGTAATACAGAACTATCAACTGATGCTATAAGCACATGCAGATATATGGTCGTGCATAAAGCTGTCATGATGTTCCGATAACATCAAGTTCTGATTACGACTCGATATTTCTATAAGCGTTATATATGAAGGTAATGAAGTTATTCGTTATTCAAACACCGAGTATCAGACGTGAAACACATAGGCCGAACAATCAGAAGAGAGATTACGAAAGTTGAACATGAGAGTTCAGTGTGTGTTCCAACAGTGCAAAGCTAACACATACAATGTAACAGTGCAGTGAACATTTTATTCCGCGGACACATAATAGTAGCAGTAAAGTTCATTATAAAATTTTTTATCTACCCTCCAACCAAACTCCGATATATAGTTCCCCAGAACTGCATCTATAGGGGGCATTAACCCAGGCCGATTGGGCGTAGGTGCCAGCCCAAGGGGATATCTTAGGTATGGTAAGGAATTACCCTAGCCGAAGCATATGAACCTGAAACAGTAAGGAATTACCCTAGCCAAAGCATAGGAACCTGAATCGGTAAAGGATTACCAGTCGGATCAGGGCTGAACATGTAGTAACTTCATACTCTATCCCGAGTGCTCCAGTAACAGTCTAGGCAATGGTAACAGTAATAACAGTAATCAGTACCAGTAATAATCGGTAATAACAGTAATCAGTAGTAACAATAATCGGTAGTAGCAGTGGTAGCGGTAGATACAAAGCAAACCATTGCTTTTAGTGAAATATTAACCAAAGAGCATGTTTTTTAGATCAGATATAACGGTATATTTTAGACAGATAAGAGTTATTGTAGAACGTGGCAATCGATCGAATAAAACCAAGAGGGGGGGTGAATTGGATTTTTGAAAATTGCGGCGGAAGCTAATTGCAAAGATAAAAATTGCAAAGCGATTTAGAGTGGTTCGACTTTCTAACCAAAGTCTACATCCACTACCTTAGCGTCCACACTAAGGATTTCCCACAAATTCACTAATTTGTCTTTCCTTTAAGGACAAGGAGTAACCTTACACACTTCAATAGACTTATACCCCAAAGTCTATTGAATCCTATCCCAAAGTTGGATACAAATGAGCAAACTAGAAAATCCTCACTAGGAAAGTGTTTGCAAAGTTTAAGCTCTCTCACACACCCGAATAAACACTAGCTCAAGAATTACAACGAAGAACACTCTAGTGTTTTTCAAGAAAGATCGAAAAATAAGCACAAAATGATTTCTTGGAAGCTTGAATGTTTGTATTTGCTTTCTTGATGTTTCTTGATGATCCAATGCTGCATTTATAATGTTGTTTGAGCATCTAGCCGTTAGGAGCCTTTGGGGGGTCTTTGGAGCCGTTGGGGATGTTTATTTTTGACTTTAAAAAGCTCCCCTGCACTTAAGTTTCGAAACCTTTACCAAGGGTTTCGAAACTTTAGGGTTAGATTTGAAATAAATGACCGTTGTTTGAAAAACTTGACCGTTGCAGGCCAAAGGTTTCGAAACCTTCATAAGGTTTCGAAACTTTCAGGCCAAGGTTTCGAAACCTTATGAAGGTTTCGAAACCTTTACCCAGGTTTCAAAAACAGAGTGCTACTGCCCAGTATAGTTTCGAAACTTTCCTTCCAAAATGAGTATTTTGAGCATTTGTTGGCTTTTTAAAAATGTAGTTCGATATTTGTTGAATCGAACTTTTTCAAAGTATTTTGTCAAGTTAAAATCGAGTTTTTGACAAATTTATTTCTTTAAAAATACTTTACAAATTTTTACAATTTAGTCCTTTTAAATTTCTTTTAAGTTATATCAAAATCAAAATAAGTTCAACAATCTCCCCCTTTTTGATATAACAAAACATTTTGTAAAAATTTGTTTTTGAAATAAATTGTTTAATATTTCAAATCTTTTTCATAAGCTCCCCCTTAATAAATGTCTTCATGAAAAATTTTAAAATTGTAATTTTAAAGACATATGAAATATTTGGATAAAAACTTTGATAAAAACAAATTTGCTCCTCTTAATCTTCTCCCCCTTTTTGTTATAGCAAAAAGGATAAATGGCTACACAAGCAACATCAATGTTAATAGATCAATAATTCAATAGCATATCATAAAGCATATCATTCATGAAGCATAGCATCCAAGATTTATAATCCAACAAAATAAAATTCATAGAAATATTCAATCAAAGAGCAAAATATGTCTTAAAAACAAAGACTAAAGCGTAAATCAAAATAAGTCTAAAAATGTACCAATAACATCATAAAGTCATATAGAATGCAAATGTAAACTAAACATCATCCTGAGGCATCTGTGGAAAAAGGTGAGTATGGACATCATGCATGTCATGCTCCAACGATGTAACTCGATCATCTATGCCACGAACGCGATCGTCTATGCCACGAAGGTGAGCATCTAAGCTATCAAAACGCGTGACCATAGTCGCATACATACTCTCTAATGTAACCGGAGCCGGTGCCGGAGCTAGTGGAGCCTCTCCAATAGGATCCTCATCATCATCAAACTCCTCTCCTCTATGAACCCAACCGTAATCTCCATGATACCATTGGGCTTTGTGACAAGATTTAATGTCAATAAAGCTCTTGTTCTTAACATGTGGATCTAAGGAAGTGTCAATATTGAGCTTCCTAAAAATATGGCTAAGAACATTCCCATAAGAGAGAGAGAATGAGGTGGGATTATGAATAATTTTGATGAGGTTGAGGAAAATGATGGTAGCAATATCGGGACGAGTCCTATCACGATATTGGCGTAGCCACCAATAATCACAAGCTCTCATACTAGTGGCTTTTCCGCCGGAGGGACGGAAGAACCAAGTAGTAAGGAGTAAAAAGAGGCGCTCCTCGAGAGGAAGGTGCGTAGGACTACCATCCGGGAAAGCGGGAATGTTATGAGCTACGTTTTCATCTGAACTACCATCTAAAGGAACACCTAAATGATCAGCTATTATTTGAGGTGTTATATCAAATTCGGTACCCATAAGGTAAGAACGGATACCTAAGATGGTGTTTCGATCCCTAGGTGATCGGATGAAGGAGGCATTGGCAAAGAAGGCACGAACTAATTTGCGATGAGTGTAAGGAGGAATATTTAGAAAATCAAGCCATTTCCAATCGGCAAATAGTTCAAATAGATCAAAATTAAAATCTGGAGAAGTAAGAAAATCAAAATCAACAGTTCTTTCTTCTCTAACCTTTTTATTTTCATAAATACTTTGATATCTATCTAAGTTATCCGAATCCCTAAAGCAACGATCCTCAAATTGAGGGTTTGGATTTGAACTTGAATTTTGGCCAATTTCATTGCGTTGTCGTTTAGCTCTAGGAGGATTGGTTCTAGGAAGAATTACTCTAGGAGGCATGATTTTTTGGCTAAAAAATTTGGTTGGGGAATTTTATCAAACACTTTGTGGGCAAGAGTCTAAGGGTGTTTAGACAAGAGATAAATCTAGATTAGGTGATACCTCCTGCAAAACATGATATAATAAGCAAAATTATCAACCCACATTGTTCTAAAATTCTCTAAAACTTGATTCCCTAAAAATTTTATAACCCTAAAAATCCTTAAAAACTTGAATAGATTGAAGTTTTAATAAAAATTACCTCAAATAGTTGTTGAAGATAAAGATGAAAACCCAAGAGATTGATGAAAACTTGTAGATTTGAGCAAGGGTTTTGAGGATTTTTGAGAGAATTTGGGTTATTAGCCGTTTAGGTTTGATAGAAAATAGGGTTGGGAGAAGAAAAATTTGATTTATAAGCATAAAGACCCGTCCGAACTCGGCCTGTTTTAATGAAGGTTTCGAAACTTTGGGAAAGTTTCGAAACTTTCAGCCTAAGGTTTCGAAACTTTTCAAAAGTTTCGAAACTATTTGCCTCCAGTAGCACAAGATTGATTCTGGGCACCTAAAGGTTTCGAAACATTGCTAAAGTTTCGAAACTATCTGGCCAAGGTTTCGAAACTTTGTATAAGTTTCGAAACTATTGGTTCCAGTAACTAATATGTTTCTGGAAAAACTATAAGGTTTCGAAACTATGAAATAGTTTCGAAACTTTGCCCTGTATTGACTTAGAAATCATCAGATTTTGCCTCAAAATTGTTTCTAAAAGCATTCTAATATTATTATGATAATTATCAACATTAAAGACCATATTTGAACTAAAGTCAAAGAATTTTACGCTTATAGTTGGATTTAAAAGTGACTATCTTATCTAATGTCACAAAAAAATTTAAACAATTAAGCACATAATATTGCTAATATTTAAGGCCTAAATACAAACAATTAACACATAAGGCCAAATATTGAGCAAACATGCAAAACATAACTCCCCCTCATTAAAAGCATTCATATAACATATGAGGAACCTCAAACATGTTTCAACACAAATTATTCATATAAATTAACATGTAAGAGTAAATTTTGCATAAAATAGTTACCACTTGAACCAAGATATGTCGATTGAGCTTCTTCAAGTGTCCTTCCATTTTGTGTGTCTAGAGCTTTCAAGTTTCTTCAAATTTGCATATCATGGCTCCAACACACCTACAAAAAGGGAACTATGTATGTTTTGGTACCCAAACTCTTTTGGGTCCATAAGAGTTAGTTCCTAGTAATTTAGTCCCTTTGGGTATCCATTTTGACAATAGATTAAAATCTTTGTTAGCAATGAGTCCCTTTGGAACCCAAATTCTCCTAATCATCTTTCGATTAGGTGATCTTTGTCTATACCCTTGAAAGTTCTTTCTAACATAGTTGGTTTTTGAACTTTCACATTTTTCAACAATTTTTGTCCCAACTTTGTTGAAAGAAGCTTTAAGATCATCAAGTTCCTTTTGATGATCTTCATGGACCTTTGAAAGTAAGTTTTGCAAGTCTTGATTTTTCTTTTCAAAATCTTTTAATTGGACTTGCATTTCTTCGAACTTGCTTTCAAATTCCTTATTAGTCTTAGAGAGAGAGTCATTTTCATTTTTTAATTTTGAAGTAATTTTTCTATTTTTCAAAATTAACTTCTCATACTCTAAGGCTAATTCATTATAAACCTCTTGTAATTCATCAAAAGTATAATCAAATGAATAAGATGAATTAGAGGTTACCATTGAGTCATCCTCGAAAGCCATAAGACACAAGTTGGCTACTTCATCCTCGTCCTCGTCGGAAGAGTCATCGCTCCAAGTAGCTACGTGAGCCTTGTGCTTCTTCCTCTCATAGCTATTTTTATTTAGTTGAGGACAATCGATCCTGATATGTCCCGTTTTGTTGCACTCATAGCAAGTTAGAGGATCTCTCCCTTTGTTGCTTTTGAATCCCTCTTCTCTTTGGAATCTTCTTCCTTTGTTGGTCAACATGAAGTTTTTAAATCTTTTGGCAAACATTGCCATCTCTTTTTCTTCATCTTCTTCACTAGAATCATCATCCTTTTTGGATGCTTTAAGAGCAAGACCAACTTTCTTTTTCTCCACTTCGTTCTTCTTTTCTTCCTTGCCCGTTGACATCATTTCGTGAGTAAGCAAGGAACCAATAAGCTCATCTAATTTGAGAACTTTGAGGTCCTTTGCTTCTATTATGGCCGTTTTCTTCGAATCCCATGTATTGGGAAGAGAGTAGATCATCTTCCTCACAAGTTTGTCTTCGGGGATTACTTCGCCATAACCTTTTAAACCATTTACGATCACGGAGAATCGATCGGACATGGTTTTGATGTCTTCCTCGGGGTCCATCTTGAAGTTCTCATAACTTAGATTGAGGAGCCCGATTTTGGTCTCCTTCACTTGATTTGTACCTTCATGTGTAACTTCAAGTTTGTCCCAAATTTCTTTTGCATTGGAACAAGATGACACCCTTCCATACTCGTCCGGGCCAAGGGCACAAAAGATGAGATGCATAGCCTTTGCATTTGTTGAGAATCCCTTGTCTTCTTCAACGCTCCATGATTCAATATTGCTCGTTGGTGCTATGTATCCTCTCATGATGATTTTCCAAGCTTCAAGATCATAAGCTTGGATGAAGAGCTTCATGCGGTTTTTCCAATAGGCATAGTTTACTCCATTGAAGAAGGGAGGCTTGTTGGTGGGTTGAGAATCGCCCCAAGCTACAACATTGGAGGTGGATGCCATGGATGACTTTGTAGATGATTGCACACTTCTTGGATCTTTTTCAAGAGGTTGTAAGACCTTCTAATGAACCAAAGCTCTGATACCAATTGTAGAACGTGGCAATCGATCGAATAAAACCAAGAGGGGGGGTGAATTGGATTTTTGAAAATTGCGGCGGAAGCTAATTGCAAAGATAAAAATTGCAAAGCGATTTAGAGTGGTTCGACTTTCTAACCAAAGTCTACATCCACTACCTTAGCGTCCACACTAAGGATTTCCCACAAATTCACTAATTTGTCTTTCCTTTAAGGACAAGGAGTAACCTTACACACTTCAATAGACTTATACCCCAAAGTCTATTGAATCCTATCCCAAAGTTGGATACAAATGAGCAAACTAGAAAATCCTCACTAGGAAAGTGTTTGCAAAGTTTAAGCTCTCTCACACACCCGAATAAACACTAGCTCAAGAATTACAACGAAGAACACTCTAGTGTTTTTCAAGAAAGATCGAAAAATAAGCACAAAATGATTTCTTGGAAGCTTGAATGTTTGTATTTGCTTTCTTGATGTTTCTTGATGATCCAATGCTGCATTTATAGTGTTGTTTGAGCATCTAGCCGTTAGGAGCCTTTGGGGGGTCTTTGGAGCCGTTGGGGATGTTTATTTTTGACTTTAAAAAGCTCCCCTGCACTTAAGTTTCGAAACCTTTACCAAGGGTTTCGAAACTTTAGGGTTAGATTTGAAATAAATGACCGTTGTTTGAAAAACTTGACCGTTGCAGGCCAAAGGTTTCGAAACCTTCATAAGGTTTCGAAACTTTCAGGCCAAGGTTTCGAAACCTTATGAAGGTTTCGAAACCTTTACCCAGGTTTCAAAAACAGAGTGCTACTGCCATGCTACTGCCCAGTATAGTTTCGAAACTTTCATAAAGTTTCGAAACTTTCCTTCCAAAATGAGTATTTTGAGCATTTGTTGGCTTTTTAAAAATGTAGTTCGATATGTGTTGAATCGAACTTTTTCAAAGTATTTTGTCAAGTTAAAATCGAGTTTTTGACAAATTTATTTCTTTAAAAATACTTTACAAATTTTTACAATTTAGTCCTTTTAAATTTCTTTTAAGTTATATCAAAATCAAAATAAGTTCAACAGTTATGATTCAAATCAGGAGACGGTCTTAGGTTCAGCATGGTGAGAATATTCATGTGCACTTGAAACACACTAGATGGAACAATTTATCACTCAGGGGTCCTTGCAAATTGCAGGAAGAAGACACTGAATTATAGTCCATTCTAGGTTGATTCCAAAATCCAGAACCATATTTAAAAGAATTCGATAATTGTCAACTTCATCAAGGTATTCAGGAATTATACCTCAAACGCATTCAAATTTTCCGGTATATCCTGACTATGCAGGAATTCAGATATATCAGAATAGATTCTTGAGAATCCAGATAGATCAGGATCAATCCAAATTGTGAATATGTTAGGAGGGTTCCAGTCAATTTTTCTTAGAAAGCATTTTTGGTCATTTTAACACTCGTATGCAATTTCGTAGTTTTACCCCGATGGGACAGTGACTTGTGGCGCTGAAGATTGCTAACGGTTTGCTAGGCTTCCAAGACCATTCCACTATACTCATCTCATCAACGAATTACTTTTTGAGAATTAAAATTAGTATACATTATCCGTGTTCAATATTTAGTTCTTATATACCTGAACATATCATTATCACATATTATCCTGGAACAAGCCTCGAAAGATTGAACATGATTTATGCAGTATTCTTCCATTATTTTAATAGTGTTAAGAATGACGAATTTACAGAAGTCATGCCTCAAACCCACATGGGCATTACAGTCATTTACGGTATATTAGGAATTTCATGATTTTCTAATCTTCCACTTATCTTAAGTCGGGAGGGTATTTCAATCATTAACGCGCTTGATGTTAACTTAGTCATCTTGGTCCTTTCAGTTCTTCCAAACCATCTATTTATTTCAGGACTCGAGGGTATATTCGTCATTTCAGGTACTCTCGGTACTTCTAGTCAATTTATTCATTTCAAAACTCGAAGTTTATCTATCACTCCAATTAATTCTTCCTTATCAGCATTTCCAATCCTTTTTTTTCATTTCAATCAATTTAGTACTTCCCACCACTTCGGTTAATTTAGGCATACTGATAGTTTTCCGTAAATTTATCTTCAATGATTTATTCAGATTTCTAGAAAATCAAAGTACTTTACAATCTCCAAGGTTTAAGTCTTGTTACAACTTTCCAAGTAATTCAAGGTTTTCAGATGAATCAGTTGTTTACCAGTTCTAGTGTAGATTTCTAGACCGCTTTCATTATCAGGGGTATTTTAGTCATTCTTATACCTTAAGGGTGTTTTTGTAATTTCATATCCAAATACTTTTGACGTTGAATCCTTTAACACTATTATCGGGTTTGGAGACTTACTGCCTTATTAATTATTTATCGAACTCTAGATCTTTCCAATTTATTAACCTTCTCAATCGAATATGTCAATCTTATCTGAATTATTATACTTATATTTCACATATGATTCGACTTAAGTAGAGTTAACAGTATACTTCACCATAAGTATGCATACATTAACCTAATACCAACATGTTCATAAAGCATACAAGAGATAGTAATGTATTACCTTGATTCTTTGCTATATCAGTCGACCCTTGAAACGTCATTCGATCACTTTTGATCTCAAATTTGGCATCCCTCAACATTCTCGAATACGAATATGTATGAATACCTTCAATTACATAAATTCCAAGATTAGTCTTTATTCACAATACTCTTAACAAAAATTAAACACATAAGCTAGCTCGGGTCCAAGGTCAGATTCAGAGACCTTCGGTGAGAATTTCGCGAAACAGACTTTAAAAATGGACTCAAGACGTCGAAAAATATAAAATATGGGTTTTCGAAGAAAAAAAATTGACTTTTTGGTCAAAGTTAACGGTCAACGGATCAAAGATGACGTCAGCAGTCAAAGTCAATACTGACGTCAACAGCCAACAGTTAAAGTCAACGATGACGTCAGTGGCTAACTGGTCAACCGAGTTGACTCGGGCGAGTTGGCTCGATCAAGTTGACTCACTGAGTTGACTTGATTGGGTTGTCTCACTAAGTTGACTTAGGTTCGGGTTGACTCAGTCAATGGTTTAAAGGGTCGGGTCTGACAATTATGGATCGGGTCGAACTCAAGTTGGGTCGGCCGGGTCTAGGCTTGGGTTGGTCGAGTCGGGTTTGGGCCTTAAGAAACAGGCTGGTTCAATTTTGGTAGACCGGGTTTGAGCCCACCGGCTCGGTTCAAAGCCAGACCAGTCCAGGCCGGTTCAGACCTAGGGCATGTCATGGTAGCCAGAAATCGCCTCCGGCGGTGCGTGTAAGTCACGCGCGGCTTATCACTGTCGGAAAACACCCAGATAACGGTAAACAACCTGGTTAACCCACGAAATAATGAAACAAGGCCACCAACCAAGCTGAAATCAACTCAACATAGGGGAAAAGCCTTACCAGCCTACCCAAATCAGAAATCGATGGCGAAACTCCGACGAAGCTCTACCGATGTTGTTCTAGTGAACGGTGACCAGGGTTTGCTCGCCTCGACACGCTGAGCACGGCTACGCTGGTGGTGTCCAACACCGATGACTGAGGCGGTCGAAAATAATGCAAAATAGAGGAGCAAGGTTAGAGGTTTCTCGTCAAACCTCCAACCATATTTTCATGGTGATTGGTGGCGCTATCGTACGAGTGGTGGTCAGGGTGAGGTCGGGACGGTACAACGATTTCGTTGGTGAGGGAAGTGATGACCATGACGACGCGGTGAGGAAGATCAGACGATGACCGAGAGATGTGGAGGTTTAGAACCTGCTAGGTTCTCTCAACACTCGAACAAACAACAATAATGGGAGAAAACGTTTTTGGGTAGATGAAGGGTCACCCTACTATATTAAATTTTAGCTTAAACTGGTTGATGAAAATTTAAATAAAGTTTTAGGGCAACTAAACACCAAGAGCTACTTAGCTCAATTAGCTTGGTATATATTGCCTTTTCACTCTCACATTTTATCCTTTAAACCCAACATTTACTCTATATTTCTAGGGTGTTACAGTTGAGGGGCTCAAGCTCCTCCCACATACAAAGTAAAATAATTTGTTTTAGACAATTCAATGACGTTATTTTTCAAGTCTGGAACATCATTTTTTTGTAATGTCTTTTTGGATATGATCTGAGGATTTATAAGCTGAGGTGTATTTATTTCTGATTCAATGTCTTTTTTGGAATTAATATAATGTCTCATATACTTCTAACGCATCTTAAAATGTTTCAATCAGATGTCAGTAGCTCAAGTTAAGTTCATTTTGATTAAAAATGTGTGTGCAAGAAATCCAATATGAATTTAATACGATATTTGTAATTTATTTTAATTAGGATGATTCCAATTATAATTTTTGTTTACATTTTCATGTAAATTCGGACAGCAATAAACACGTGGCTAAATTATTCTTTATTTTTAAAAAAAATTCAATTTGTTTTTAGTAAGAATTTAAGTCTTTACTTCTAGTGAAAGTAAGTTGCTTAATTGAACTAAAAATTAAACGTTAGTAGCTAGGATTTAACACATCCTCCTAATATTATTTTGTGGATAAAAATTCTCTGCCCTTTTTCAGTGCACCTACTTATGTCTCAATACTAAAAAATATTACAAAATTAAATTTTAAGTCCTAACCCTAAATTTTAAATCCTAAACCCTACACCTTATACCCTAAAAATACACCTTATCTTACATCCCCTAAACCCTAACCTAAAACCTTAAACCCTAAACCTAATTTTGACCATAGGGGCGCCGAAAAGAGGCAGAGAATTTTCGTCCCTCTTTTGCTTTGTATTCATTCAAAAATCAGTAAAAAATCTTTCTTCCCTTAAAATAGTGTTTTTGAGAGGTTTTCTTTCTTTTCCTTCAAGATTTAATTCTTGTCGGTGAATTAAAGTGCGAGTCATCTTAATTGCATTGCGGTGAGTTGTGTTGTTCTTCTCTATCGTCTAGTTTGTAACACCTACAACTCGATCCGAAAAATTAAGATCTAATCGAAGATACTACAATACAATATGAAAACAATGTAACAATATAAAGTATCAAAAACATAAAAAAAAATTATCTTTAATGAGCTTGAAATGACTAATTTAAAATTCATTAAAAACTTTGAATGCATAAATCTAATTTTATAAAACTTTGAAAATTTTCATTGTTGAAAGGGATAATGATCGATCCTTTTCTCAGAGGGGTCGTTCCTTCTAAACAGGGGATCAATACTTTTAGCTTTGTTGGATGGGAGCAAAAAAATTCAGAGTCCTTTAGAAAATTTTGGATCAATTATTTTTTAGAATGGATCAATCTTTTATGCCTAAAAGTCTAAAACATAGCACTATGTTCAAAAGTTTACCAAATTGGACCTGGAATGAAAATTTTGAAAATTCAGATGAGGTTCTTGAACAAGAAGAGATTTTGTGGCGGTAGAAGTCATGTGCGCAATGGTTTTTGCCGGATGACAGGATCCCGAAATTCTTCCATGCATCTGTTGTTGCAAGGCGTTCAGCTAATACAATATCTGCGTTGAAAATGGATGATGATTTGTGGCGCACTGATCCAGATGAATTGGCTACATTGGCTCATTAGTTTTTCTTCAACCTTTTTGCAAGTTCTGGTAGTAATGGACGGGCGTGGGAGGTGCTGGGTTTATTTCCCTCATTGGCCAGCTTGGACCGGGATCAGCTTGGTAGTTCGGTTACAAATGAGGAGATCTGCAAGGCTATTTTTGATATGGGACCCATCAAAGCCCCTGGTATTATTGGTTTACATGCTTCTTTTTACCAAAAGAATTGGTGTGTTGTTGGTGAGTCAATATGTTCTTGTATTCGACAGGTTTTTACTGCGGGAAATATTTCGCCAGGCCTGAACAAAACTCTACTTGTGTTATTGCCTAAGGTGACAACGCCTGAAAAGGTATCCCAGTTTAGGCTGATTATCATGTGTAATGTGATATACAAGGCCATCACCAATTTTATAATGAATAGGCTTAAGTAGTTTCTACCGCATTGGATTTCGGAAAGCCAAACGAGCTTTGTCCATGGGCGTTCTATATCGAATAATATTGTGATCGCCCAAGACATCATCCACTCGATGCGGAGAAAGACTGGTCGTAAGGGATGAGTGGCCATAAAAATTGACTTGGAAAAGGCTTATGACATTGATGCTACCTTACTTGACATTGGTCTTCCCAACTCTCTACGCTCTTTCGCTATACATTGTATTTCGTCTGTCTCTACATAGGTTCTATGGAATAGTTCGGTTACAGCTCCTTTTTCTCCTTCTCGGGGCATTTGCCAAGGGGACCCCCTCTCATCGTATATCTTTGTTCTTTGTATGGAACGTTTGCCGCATTTGTTCCAGGTTATGATTCATGGAGGGCAGTGGAAACCATTTCGTACTTTTATTGGGAGTCCAGGTGTATCTTATTTATTTTTTGTGGATGATTTGATTTTGTTTGCGAAGGCATCGATGGAGTAGAGAATGGTCATTCGCCATGTGTTGAAGTGATTTTGTCTAGTCTCTGGTCATAAGGTGAGCATTGCCAAGACATACATTTTTATTCTAAAAATACGACGTCTTCTCTTCGTCATAAAATCAGTTACTCATTTGGTTTTACTGAGGTTGTGGACCTTGGTAAGTACATGAGAGTTCTTTTTCTCCACCAATGTGTGACTACGACGTCGTATGACTATTTGGTTCAGATGGTTTGCATGAAATTGAGTGGTTGGAAAGCTACATCCTTATCTCTAGCGGGGCGTATTACGCTAGCTCACTCTGTCTTGTCTACAATTCTGATATATGTCATGCAAACGATTGCGTTACCTAGGTGTACATGTCTTGATTTGGAATGGTTAAGTTGACGTTTTATTTGGGCCATCACTTCTGAGGGGGGTGTTTATCTTGTCTGATGAGATGATGTTTGTAAGCTAGTAACTCATGGGGGTCTTAGTTTCAGAAACTTTCAGAGCAAAATGATGCTTTTATTATGAAGATAGCTTTCAATTTGTTATCTAGTTCGAATACATTATGGGTACGCTTCCTCCATGCTAAATATAAATGTCCGAATAGGGTACCTACTTCTTTACACAATCAAAATTGATCCCGCCTTTGGAAGGGTCTCAGTATCGTGTGGAATGATGTCAGGCAGAATTTGATTTGGGATACATGGAATGGCTACAACACCGATTTTTGGTTCGATAGATGGATCGATGGTGTGGGTCCATTATACACACATGTGCATCCGAGCTTGATATCTTCTCTACCGCATGTATCGGTTGCGTCCATGGCATCTTCTATGGGTGAGTGGTCTTGGCTATTGTTTCAACATATTATCACGGGGCCATTACCCTCTTCCCAAAAGACATGTCTAATAGGATGTTCAGCGCCACTATTTATATATCCCAAGATCTCCTTTTTTCCTTTCCAATGTGGGATTATTGTCCTCACCTCTTCCCATACGTGACATTCTCCCCCACTTAATCTCGTGACACCCTCATCACGAGTTAACCACACTCGTGATATGTCATTTTCACGGTTGTCCACCCTGCCTACACACTCATGGGCGCTTGACTTGAAATTGGGCAGTCAAAGGGTCGCTCCAATACCACTTGTCATGGGGCCATTACCCTCTTCCTAAAAGGCATATTTAATAGGATGCGCATTGCCACGGTCTATATATCCCAAGACCTCCATTTTCCTTTCTGATGTGAGATTATTGTCCCCACCTCTTCCCAGGTGTGACAATATGCTCCCGTACCTATTTTGTTGCGAATTTCTACAATCAAAGGTACGATGCCGCATTTAGCTCAAGACTCCATATGCCAGCAAGAAGCTGTCAATCACAAGTACACAATCAAATCTGCATATCAAATTCGAGTAAAGGCTTTGGATGATATGTCAAAGAGTGTATGGAGAGTTATTCGTGCTTTCAAAGGTCCTCAAAAGATTCAAATCTTTTTCTGGCTTGTATGTTGTGGCAAGCTTGTGACCAATGTCGAGCGTGTTTGTCGTCTTTATGATGTGGATAACATGTGTAATATTTGTCAAGCGGATTGGGAAGATGTCCACCATGTTTTGAGAGTGTGCCCCTCGGCTTTGGCTGTTTGGCATGGGTTGGTTCGACCTGAAAAGCTCTCAGAATTCTTCTTCTTAGACATAAAAGAGTGGATTGGCATCAATCTCACCAATTCATGCTACTTCGTGTGAAATCCAATAGAGTGAGAGTTCACGTTTGGGGTTGTCGCTTGGAATTTATGGCTTCAATGGAATGTTGTAGTTTTCAATAGGGGTGGGCAAAAATACCCGACCCGATTGACCCGACCCGAAAACTCGACGACCCGAACCTAAAATGTCGGGTAATTCTCGAAAAAAATTACCCGACCAGGCCGGGTACCCGACCCGAAAAATTTACCGGGACACGGGCCGGAAGTTTCCCCTTACCGGGTACCCGACCCGACCCGATAAAAATTAATATATATTTTTTTATATTTAAAATTATATTTTTATTTTATGTTTCTTAATATTTTCACTCTAAAATTAAGTTTAAATCCCTATATTTTTTCTATGTTTGTATTATATTGTTTTAAGTTTTAAGTTTAATTTTTTTAAAATATTTGTGTTTAACATGTGATTTTATTAAAATTTTAGAATTAAAAAAAATAGGAACCGGGTACCCGGTACCCGAATCCCGGGTACCCGGTACCCGAATCCCGGGTACCCAGATATAATGGGTCGGGACACAGGCCGCCTAATGAGGTACCCGGATGAATCGGGTACCCGACAATGCCCACCCCTAGTTTTCAACAATCCTTTGGAAGGTTATGAATGTAACGACTTGGATTTCAGAATCTGAGGGTCGGTTTAACCCGAGTCATGGGTGTTGAGTTTTAAGGTGCTCGATTCCTTCAACCGATCTTGCTCACCAAGTGGTGGAGAAGTGGAATTTTGGGTGGATGTGGTGTGGATCTAAAATATAGATGACACAATGATTTTAGAGTGGTTCAACCTTCTAACCAAGGTCTACATCCACTACCTTAGCTTCCCACTAAGGATTTCCAATCAATCCACTATTGATTCGTCCCCTTTTCTAGGCTTAGGAGGAAACTCTTATACACCGATCAAGCTTTCTACCCAAAGCCTTGATCAAACCCTCTTTATAAAGAGAAAAGATAAGCAAACTTAAATTCCTCTAATAAGTGATTGTTTGCACAAATAAGCTCTCACCCAAAACCTAAAACACTTGAGCAAATTTGACAATTTTGGCTCACTAGTGTTTGTCTATACAAAGAAATGACGATTTAAGTACAAAGACAATTCTTGATCATTTGTTGATTGACAATTGAAGCATTAACCATTTCTTGATGCTTTGAGGT
Source organism: Hibiscus trionum (assembly GCA_030270665.1). Lineage (NCBI taxonomy): Eukaryota > Viridiplantae > Streptophyta > Magnoliopsida > Malvales > Malvaceae > Hibiscus > Hibiscus trionum. Next base: position 3,527,427 of record BSYR01000037.1, read on the forward strand.
CCCTTTTATACTCCTTAATGAGTTTGTAGTCGTTACTAGCCGTTGGGGATGAATTGGAGCCGTTGAGAACTTTATTTCCATTCATTAGTGATGTTCTGTAGCCTTCCGTATCGATACGCTTGGACTCGTATCGGTACGGCCTTCATCAGAAACTAGTCGTTGGGCTCTTGCCAGCCTAGGCGTATCGATACGCTTGAGGGCGTATCGGTACGGTATGACGTTTATAAGACCGTTGGGGTTGTTAAATGGGGATCGATACGCTTACCATGCGTATTGAAACGACCCTCTCCGTATTTAAACGGCCAAGCTTGTTTCGATACGGGTTTTGGCAGAAACCAAACTGGGCAGAAAAGGTATCGTTACGGGTTGGACTGTATCGGTACGGACACTTTGAAAACACAAGTTTGGTTGTTTAAAAGCATGAAAAATCTTGCCAAAAACCTTTTAAAATACCTCAAACATAAATTCAAGTTGTTTGGACTTAAAACCAAGTTTTAAAATCTTTTCAAATTAGTCTAAAACATTTTTCAATTATTATATCAAAACATTAGTTCTACAATCTCGGTACGAGCACTTTGAAAACACAAGTTTGGTTATTTAAAAGCATGAAAAATCTTTCCAAAAACCTTTTAAAATACCTCAAACATAAATTCAAGTTGTTTGGACTTAAAACCAAGTTTTAAATTCTTTTCAAATTAGTCCAAAACATTTTTCATTTATTATATCAAAACATTAGTTCTACAATCTCCTCCTTTTTGATATAATAAAACTAACTTGAAAATTTGTTTGGGATTCTCCCCCTTTAAGTTTAAAAATGTGAATAAGAGATTAAAGATATGAAATCAAATAAAGCTCCCCCTTATTCATTTGAAAATTCAATTTTTCAAACCATATTTCTCCCCCTTTTTGTTATATCAAAAAGAATTTAAACACTTTCAAGTTCAAAATAACAATAGAGGTAAAAAATGACAAATAAGAATTTTTGGTTTTGAAATGGCTCCCCCTTACTCAAAGCATCATAAGAATGTTAGTCTAACATATATGATCATCTAGTTGAAATAAAAAGAAATAAGTCAAATAAAATAAAAAACAACTAGATTTTACCACACTTGAACTCAAGGGAGGATGTGAAGCCTTCCTTCTTCAAGTGTTCTTCCTTGTGTGCATGGAGCTCCCTCTCAAATTTTGACTTGTTGATCACTCTCCATCACACCTAGAAAAAGACAATCAAGTAATTTTTGGTATCCAAATTGCTTTGGATCCATAGACGTTAGTAGCACAAAACTTAGTCCCCTTTGGAATCCATTTTTCAATGTCATCATTTTTAGTTGAAGTGGTTAGTCCTTTTGGGACCCAAACACTTCTAAAACATTTACCGTTTACAAATCTAGGGGCACTAGATTGTCTTACATAAAAATTTGATTTTCCAAAACTATTTTTCTTTTCAAGCTCTTTGGAAATCAAATCTTTTTCTTCTTGAACTTTTTGAAGCAAATTTTGTAAATCAAAACATTTTTGTTCAAACTCTTTGAGTTTTGCTTCGAGTTCAAGTTTGGTTTTAGAAATCAAGTCATTTTTGAATTTTTAACTTTGAAATCAATTTATTGTTTTTCAAAATGTGATTTTTAAACTCTAAAATCAAATCATCGTAGGCATCTTGTAATTCATCAAAAGAGTAAGAACATGAAGTAGATGAATTAGAAGTTACCCTTGAATCTTCTTCGATGGCCATAAGGCAAAGGTTGGCTTGTTCATCGTCGGTGGAGTCTTCATCACTCCAAGTAGACACATATGCCTTCTTCTTATAGCTTGAAGTGCTTGCCCTCTCCTCTTTCATGGATTCTCGTTCAAGCTCTTTCAAGGCTTTCTTCATGAATGGGGCACACTTCTTGAAGAGATGAACTATTTCTTCTTCTTCATCCTCCTATTCACTTGAATCAACATGATGGCAAGTGGAGGATTTGAGAGCAATGGCATCGGTGTTGATGCCAAGCCCCTTGAGCTTCTTCTCTCCCGTAGCTCTAATTTCGTCCCTCTTATTCTCATCTTCTTTGTTCTTCTTCGTGATTTGATGAGTAAGGAGTGACCCCATGAGTTCATCAAGCTTCAAGGTCTTCAAATTCTTGGCTTCGATGATGGTGGTCCTCTTTGAGTCACATGACTCGGGAAGTGAGTAGATGAGCTTTCGAACATGCTTTTCCTCCGGGATGGCTTCTCCATAGCCTTTGAGACCATTTGTGATAGTGCAAAACCTATCAAACATCTTCTCGATGTTCTCTTCCGGATCCATTTTGAAGTTCTCATACTCTAAGGTGAGAAGCCCAATCTTGGTCTCCTTAACTTCATCGGCTCCCTCGTATGTGACTTCAAGCTTGTCACATACCTCCTTGGCACTCTCGCATGAAGACATTTTCTCATAGATGGTTGGGCCAAATGCACAAAAGAGGATGTGCAAGGCTTTGCAATTAAGCTCCATCTTCTTGCGATCGTCGGCACTTCACTCCGCTTTGCTTCGTTGAGGCACTAACAGACCATCTTCAACTATGTCCCATAGCTTGTAGTCTCTTGACTTGATGAAGAACTTCATTTTTATCTTCCAATGGGCATAGTGAGTTCTGTCAAAGAAGGGTGGTTTGTCGATGGATTGCGCCATTGAGTCGGTTGTGTGAAATGATGATCGAGCTTGTCGGATCTTCTCAATAGGATGTTAATCATCTTCGATTGAGCCAAGCTCTGATACCAATTGTTAAGTTTTAAGGTGCTCGATTCCTTCAACCGATCTTGCTCACCAAGTGGTGGAGAAGTAGAATTTTGGGTGGATGTGGTGTGGAAGCTAAAAGATAGATGACACAATGATTTTAGAGTGGTTAAACCTTCTAACCAATGTCTACATCCACTACCTTAGCTTCCCACTAAGGATTTCCAATCAATCCACTATTGATTCGTCCCCTTTTCTAGGCTTAAGAGGAAACTCTTATATACCGATCAAGCTTTCTACCCAAAGCCTTGATCAAACCCTCTTTACAAAGAGAAAAGATAAGCAAACTTAAATCCCTCTAATAGGTGATTGTTTGCACAAATAAGCTCTCACCCAAAACCCAAAACACTTGAGCAAATTTGACAATTTTGGCTCACTAGTGTTTGTTTATACAAAGAAATGACAATTTAAGTACAAAGACAATTCTTGATCATTTGTTGATTGACAATTGAAGCATTAACCATTTCTTGATGCTTAGAGGTCCCTTTTATACTCCTTAATGAGTTTGTAGCCGTTACTAGCCGTTGGGGATGAATTGGAGCCGTGAGGACTTTATTTCCCTTCATTAATGATGTTTTGCAGCCTTCCGTATCGATACGCTTGGATTCGTATTGGTACGGCCTTCATCAGAAACTAGCCGTTGGGCTCTTGCCAGCCTAGGCGTATCGATACACTTGAGGGCGTATCGGTACTGTATGACGTTTATAAGACCGTTGGGAAATATGACCGTTGGGGTTGTTAAATGGGGATCGGTACGCTTACCAGGCGTATCGAAACGACCCCTCTCCGTATCGAAACGGCCAAGCTTGTTTCGATACAGGTTTTGGCAGTAACCAAACTGGGCAGAAAAGGTATCGATACGGGTTGGACCGTATCGGTACGGGCACTTTGAAAACACAAGTTTGGTTATTTAAAAGCATGAAAAATCTTGCCAAAAACCTTTTAAAATACCTCAAACATAGATTCAAGTTGTTTGGACTTAAAACCAAGTTTTAAATACTTTTCAAATTAGTCCAAAACATTTTTTAACTATTATATCAAAACATTAGTTCTACAATCTCGGTACGGGCACTTTGAAAACATAAGTTTGGTTGTTTAAAAGCATGAAAAATCTTGCCAAAAACCTTTTAAAATACCTCAAACATAAATTCAAGTTGTTTGGACTTAAAACCAAGTTTTAAATTCTTTTCAAATTAGTCCAAAACATTTTTCAATTATTATATCATAACATTAGTTCTACAATGGGCTTTGCCTTTGGGTTGAGAGTTTGGGCCTTTAAGGGCTTGTTGTGGGTGTTGGGCTTTAGTACTTGGGGTTGGATGTATGTTGGGATGAAAAAGGAAGGACAATGAGGTAATTTCATCTTATTTTGAAGAGGAAAGTTGAGAGCTTTTATTTCCTCTTCAAAAAAGTGGTGGTAATATCACCCCTTTTCTCCTTTCCTCAACCACTCCCATTCTCCCCAATTCCTACACTCAAGAAAAGGTTCAATCTTTGAGTTTAGAAGTGTGAATCACAGAATTTTAGTTAAGGAAAGGTTAATCTCCTTGCAAGGATCTACATTTGGAGGTAAGTTTCATCAAGATTGGTGGTGGAAGAGAAAATGGGTTTAGTGGGGGGTTTTGAGGAAAATGGTTAGGGGGAGTTAGGAGGTCAATGGTTGTAAACCACCCTAAACACTCCCATAAGATGTAGAATCAAGTTAGGAGGTCAATTGTTGTGATTTGAAGGCTTGGGAAGCGATTTCCCGAGCCTAGGAAGCCAATTCTATGCTTTGGTACTAGTACAAGGGGAGCCCGTACTGGTACCCCTGTGTTATGGGTTTTAAGAACACTGTTACATTGGATGAACTAAGAGAGGTGTACGGGTACGGTGTTCAACTCGTACCGGTACGCCATTCAATGGAGTATCGGTAAGAGTCGACTCATACAGGTACACGAAGGTTGGATGAAATTCTAGTGAACTCAATTCGTATCGGTTCGCTATGAGTACTAGTACCCTATGGGTATCGTACCGATACGCGAGAGCCAGTACGAGTACCCACTGGGCAATCTGCCTGAAAAATGCATTTTGAGTTTGAGGGGCTTATAATTCGAGGACTATGGCCTAACGGTGGTATAATAAGTGGTAAAACTGAGGAACCGAGATTTAACCCCCCATATATGAGCATAATGTGTAATACCTTGATAAACCTTTGGTGATTGTTTGTAATAGCAACTATAGGGATCCTTGGTGGATCAAGTAATGTTGTGTGCCAAGTAAGGGCACTTGTGTGGTAGAGTCACTCTTGATTGTTGGAATTCGGATACCTAGAGAGCGTGTTGCAACACCATAAGATGAGATTTCGGATGTATGTTCCCAAGGCTATGTGACACCGAGCCTTATCTGATGATACTCGATAGAGATTCCGAGTACGAGTGTACTTTCCCGAGGTTGTATGACACCAGGCCTCACTCATATGATGCATATGTGCTTTGTGATATTGATGTATCCTTGTTGTTTGCTATGTGTTTAGGCGGCTAGAGGTAATGCCCTATGTTATTGTATTGCCATGATATCATCTTTAGCTACATGTTCACATTTATGATTTGCATGAAGCATGGTTGAGTGGAAGTGTATCCACTGAGCTTCGTTAACTCAGTGTTCGAATTTGATGTTTACGTTCGCAGGTTAGTAGGTTGGCGTGCATTGGTGGAGCACCATCAGAGTAGGACTTCAGCATCAACTTGTTTCGAGTCCAATACTTAAATTATTTGTGCCATATATTTGTAGTGCCCTATGTTTGTATGGTAACTCTTATTTTGGATTTTAAATCGTGGGTCGAATGCTTTTAATCATGTATTTTTAAATAGAGCTCTCATGTAACATTTTTAACTAATTGTCTATGTTAAAATATTTAAACTTAATGGATTTTATGGAAATTGATGTGATTTGGGTTAAACTAGGTTGAAATTTTATGGTAACGAGTTGGGCTTGAGGCCTAAAGGTGACATCTGAGTTGAGGGTGTTACATTTAGTGGTATTAGAGCCTAGGTTTAGCCGGTTCTAGGAAAGCCTCGGGGGTTTTCTAGAGTGGTAGATAGGTGTCTTGCGAATACGTTGTCCATAAGTTGAAGTTGTACTCATTTAAGCTAAATATTCGGTGGTGTAACCTTATTTGTTTGTTTGTGTAGAAAGTTATCATTCCTAGGAGAGCACGAGAACACAAGGAGAGTTGGGGCTCATGTGAATAGAGCTACGATAAGGATTATGTTCCCGACACGGAGGAGATGTCAGAAGACGAGGGGGTCGAGGGGATAATTATTTCTCTCATATGTATCAGGCCCTTCACCGGATTATGAGGGTCATACCTAGGCCTTCGGCTACCCCTCATGAGGCACCAGTTGAGAGGGTACATCACCATGGTGCAACGGATTTCATTGGAACAGGACAAGAAAATCTAGTTAAGGCAGATCATTGGTTGAGGGGCATCCGATAAATCATGCGACAGATGTGTTTGGAAATGAGGACAAGCTAACATGCGTCTTTTCCTTATTTAAGGAGAATGCTCGAGAATGGTTGGAAATCGTAGAGCTGGGGTTGTACCTTAACCAACCTTTGTAGAACTAAGTGTTTTGATATAATAATTGAAAAATGTTTTGGACAAATTTGAAAAGAATTTAAAACTTGTCTCTGAGTCCAAACAACTTGAAAATATGTTTGAGATACTTAAAAAGGATTTTGGTAAAGTTTTTAATGCTTTAAAGTAGTCAAACTTGACTTTTCAGCAAGCACATACCGATACGGTATACCCCATGTCGATACCTTTTTACCCAGGTTTTGAATCTACCAAAGCTCGTATCGATGCAAGCTTATTTGTATCGATACAGATAAGGATCGTTTCGATACGCATATTAGGTAGGGATGGGCACAGAACCCGGACCCGACGGGTTCCGACCCGACCCGGCCCGATCGGGTCGGGTATTTTTATGAAAAAATCGGGTTCGGGTCGGGTCGGGTCGAGTTTTTGTGTAGGGTGAGGTCGGGTCGGGTCGGGTTCAGGTTTTAGGGTGAAAAAATCCGACCCGACCCGACCCGGGACTAATAGTGTAATTTTCCCCTAATTTTTTGGGGATATTTGTAATAATACCCCTTTTTATATATTTTTTATAATTAGGTCCTTAAAATTGATTTTTTATTTACAATTTAGTCCTTAAATTTATTATTTTTTACAATTAAGTCTCTTAAAATTATTTTTTTTACAATTTAGTCCCTAAAATTGATTTTTTTATATAGGTCGGGTCGGGTCGGGTAGGAGTCGGGTTTAAGGTATTTATTTTCGGGTCGGGTTCGGGTTTAGGGTTAATATTTTCGGGTCGGGTTCGGGTGGGCCAAAAACCTAATATTAGGTGTACTGATCCCTGCTTTAACAAACTCCAACGGCTATTTCCCAACGGTCTTTTAAATTGTAGACCGTACCGATACACTCTCAAGTGTATCGATGCACATAGGCTGACAAAGAGCCCAACGACTAGTTCTGGAGAAGGGTGTACCGATATGCCTCTACGTGTACCAATACGGTAGGCTGTAGAACTACATTTATGGTGGGAAATAAAGTCTCCAACGACTCCAATTCAACCTTAATGGCTAGTAACAGCTACAAACTCAATTAGGAGTATAAAAGGGACCTCCAAGCATCAAGAGAAGACTAATGCTTCAATTGTCAAACACCATATGATCAAAATTATATCTTAGAACTAATTGTCAATTTCTTGTATAGACAAACACTAGTGAGCCAAAATTGTTATATTTGCTCAAGTGTTTTAGGATTAGGTGAGAGCTTAATTGTGCAAACAAATACCTTTTAGAGGGATTTGAGTTTGCTTATTTTTCATCTCTTTGTAAAGAGGGTTTGATCAAGCTTTGGGTAGAAAACTTGATCGGTTTTGTAAGGGTTTCCTCCTAAGCCTAGAAAAGGGGACGAATCAATAGTGGATTGATTGGAAATCCTTAGTGGTGAGCTAAGGTAGTGGATGTAGACCTTGGTTAGAAGGTTGAAGCACTATAAATCATATTGTCATTTTTATTTTAGCTTCCACACCTCTATCACCCAAAATCCAATCTTCTCCAAACTTGGAAACCACATCGGTTGTAGGAAATCGAGCACCAAAAAACCCAACAACCTTCATGGGATGATTTCTTGGATGAGATCGATAAGAAGTATGTGGGTGAAGCTCACATTGATAGTTTGAGAGATCGGTTCACTCATTTGGTCCAAGGGAACCAGTCAGTCTTTGAATATGAACAAGAGTTCCTGCAGATGAGCATATATGCCCCAGAGTTGGATGCTACCGAGAAGATGAGGTGCAAGAGGTTTCAAAAGGGTTTGAGGAAGGAAATTCAGACATATTTGATTGTTGACCCACCAAAAGTGTTATCAGAATTGACCGCTAGTGCCAAATCACTTGAGCAAGTTCATGACTTGACCTATGGCCAAGCTAGTGGGCATGGAGGTTCGAGTGAAAGGACTCAGTACTTCTCTAACAACTCGCATTCATATTCCAAGAGGAACAGAAACTGATGGAACCAAGGTAGATGAGCTTCGAACTAGAATTCGAGATCGGACCGTATGTCGGAATCTGCTGGCCGTTTGAGGCCTTCATCATCTCCGTCCATAATGAGCTCGGAGGGACCACAGAGGAGTACGGGCACACCAGTTTACGATTAGTGTGGATGTAAGCATTAAGGCAAGTGTTGGGAGACATCCAATGATTGATATGGTTGTGGATCACCATATCATTATGTAAAGGATTGTCTAGCAGCTGTTGACACCACTCCGGTTCAGACTTAGAGGATCTCTTACCCAACTCAGAGGGGTGGGGGCTTTGCTAAAGGAGAAGCGAGCCACATGCCTGGACATCAGAGTGGGGGTATGATCAAGTCCACTACGAGGGCACAAGTGGGGCAATATGCAGTCAAGGCTTAGAAGGATTGTGAGGCTACCGAAGTCATCTTAGGTACATTTACTTTGTTTTCAGTTCCTATTGTTGCTTTAGTGGACTCAGGGTCTATCCATTCCTACATTCGTAGTAGAATATCTCAACAGTGGGGTGTTCCTATTGAGGATCTTAAGATAGGAGTTCGTGTGACTAATCCTTTGGGGTATGATGTTTTAGCAGATAAGGTGTATCGAAGGTGTCCGATTGAGGTCCAAGGTACGCTATTTCTAGCTGATTTGATGGTATTGTCGTTTCAAGAGTTTGATGTCATCTAAGGGATGGATTGGTTATTCGAGCATGACGCGAGTTTGGGTTGTAGGGCAAAGAGCCTTAAGCTTCGTGGTTCGGACGGAGCCAAGCTAGTTGTGAAAAGTAAGAGAAGCCCTTGCCTTCTCAATGTTGTGTTGGCTTTTGCAGTGTGCAAAGGATGATCCAACAAGGTTGTGAGGCTTTCTTGGCTCACATGATTGATACAATAGTTGAGAGTTCGATGCTTAAGAGCCTTCGAACTGTTAGAGAGTTTGTCGATGTATTTTCGGGAGAGTTACACGAACTACCTCCAAATCATGAGTTAGAGTTTCGAATAAAGGTGATGTCAGACATGTCACCAGTGTCCATTGCACTGTATCGCATGGCACCAACAAAATTAAGAGAGTTAAAGAATCATATTCAAGAGTTGTTGGAAAGGGGATTCATTCGATCAAGCATTTCACCTTGGGGTGCACCGGTCTTATTTGTCAAGAAGAATGATGGTTCAATAAGAATGTGCATTGACTATCGTTAGCTTAACAAGGTAACGGTGAAGAACCGTTATCCTCTACCAAGGCTTTATGACCTGCTTGACCAGTTGAGGGGTGCCCGTGATTTCTCAAAGATTGATTTGAGGCCAGTTTACTACCAATTAAAGGTGGTAGAAGATGAGCTCTCATGTAACGTTTTTAACTAGTTATCTATGTTAACATATTTGAACTTATTGAATTTTATGGAAATTGATGTGATTTGGGCTAAATTAGGTTGAAATTTTATGGTAACGGGTTGGGCTTGAAGCCTAAAGGTGACATCCGGGTTGAGGGTGTTACAACAGAGGTGTACTCGAACGGAGTCAGCGGTTAGTTGAGATGTCGCGATCTATATTGAGGATGCACGACGAGCCTCAACTTGGGTTGCCGGTACAGATTCCAAATTCGAGCCTTTGGGTACCTTCTTTTGCAAACTATGTGAAACTTAACACCGACACTTCTCGACATGTTACTACTGGATTGGCTTCATGTGGCGGGGTGTATCGTGATCATCAGGGAAAATGGATTTTTGCTTTAGCAAGTTCATTGGTGTTTGATGCATGGTTGATGATGAGTTAAGGGGCGTTTATTCCGATCTATCTTGCCAATGGACTCGCGGATTGCGACAAGTTATCGTCGAAGTTGATAGTATGGATGCGTTGAGATTAATCAATGGTGCACAACCAAGGAGCGGTGGTCACTCGTTGCTACTCTACATTAAGGAGTTGTAGGATCATGACTGAGATATTTATATTTGCCATGTGTCACGTGCTCGTAATAAGGTCGTCGATGCGTTGGCGGCAATGGGTGAGCACCAAGACTTGGAGGTGCACTGGTGCCGTCATCTGTCTGTCGAGATAATTGGTTTTCTCTATAAGGATGAGAATGGGATTGTGTTACAACATCCTCCTAGTTGTTGAATCTCATGGTTTTGTGGGACTTTTTGTTCTTTAATTTATAAGTTTATTTTGATCCTTTGTTTGGCATTATCATGTGTGCTCTTTTCTTCCGATTAAGTTTAGCAAAAATTTTAATGATGCCATGATAATACTATTTATGTATAATTCCTGATTAATGAATTCATACCTTTTTAATCAAAAAAAATCTGACAATTCAATAACTTTTGAAATACTCTCAGCTAATTTAGCATTAAAGACCAGAGCAATAAGGTTTGAAAATAAAAACGGCGCACATAGGGCTGAGAATTGCTTGGTAAGTTATTACGATTTTGAATTTTACATACTTTTTATAGGAAAATATATTTCCTTAGCACTTCAAATTAAACAGTAATAACCCAAAATTAATCGAAACTCAAAATTAGTTGAATCAATTAGTTTGAGTACCAAGATCGAATACTGAAAAGTAAATTTTGATCGTCGAAAATCAAAAAAAAAATATTGAATCTATTTTAGGGGTGTTACCGTCAAACTTAAATAAATGATGGTTTTGTTTAGTGGTTAAAAGCGTGGATTGTCTCCAAAACCCACCTACGAATGATTGAATTTATTAAATTAAATTAAAATTAAATTAATAAAATACATGATTAACGAGGGTCAAATATGTAATTATATAAATTTATTTAAATGTCACATTAGCATCTCTATTAATTTTTAGGGTAAACTAACCCAATGACCACCATATTATGGTAAATGTATTAAAATGACCACATTAAAAAAATCGACTCAATTGACCACCCAAACTATTGAAATTGGATCAATGTGACCACCAGTCGTTAATGGGCTAACGGAAGGTGACGTGGCAGTTAAAAAAATTAAAGGTATAATTACACATTTGGTCTTTACTATTTACACATTCTTTCAATTTAGTCCTAATTTTAAACTAATAAAATAAATTAATTAGGTGGTGACACGTGTCAACACCTTATTGGAGGAATTTAATTATTTATATTTGATATAATAAATTATTTTCCTCCTCCAATCAGGTGGTGACACATGTCACCACCTATTTAGAGGAGAAAAATAAATTCAACCACACATGCTATCTAGGAGAATCGAACGTGGGTAATGTAGGTGTACTGCAGCAAGCACAATTTTGTGCTTTAAAACACCAAATTTAATATATATCTCTTATTGGTTTCTACATTTATAAGCTAAAAAGCTCAAACCCTAAACACTAATTTCACATATATAACCCTAAACCTTAAACCCTAAATGTTTCAAATTAATTTTACACTAAACATTTCAAGTTGATTTCACATATATAAACCCTAAACCCTAACCCTAAATATTTCAAATAATTTCGCACTAAGTATTTCAAATTAATTTCACATATATAACCCTAAACCTTAAACCATAAATATTTCAAATTAATTTTACACTAAACATTTCAAATTAATTTCATATATATAAACCCTAAACCCAAACCCAAACCATAACCCTAAATATTTCAAATTAATTTCACGCTAAGTATTTCAAATTAATTTCACATATATAAACCTTAAACCCTAACCCTAAATATTTCAAATTAATTTCACGCTAAGTATTTCAAATTAATTTCACATATATAACCCTAAACCTTAAACCCTAAATATTTTAAATTAATTTTACACCAAACATTTCAAATTAATTTCACATATATAAACTCTAAACCCAAACCCTAACCCTAAATATTTCAAATTAATTTCACGCTAAATATTTCAAATTAATTTCATATATATAAACCTTAAACCCTAAACCATAAATATTTCAAATTAATTTCACGCTAAGTATTTCAAATTAGGGTTTATGGTTTAGGGTTTGGGTTTATATATGTGAAATTAATTTGAAATGTTTAGTGTAAAATTAATTTGAAACATTTAGGGCTTAAGGTTTAGGGTTATATATGTGAAATTAGTGTTTAGGGTTTGAGCTTTTTAGCTTATAAATGTAGAAACCAATAAGAGATATATATTGAATTTGGTGATTTAAAGCACAAAATTGTGCTTGGTGCAGTGGCTTGCACCTACATTACCCAGGTTCGATTCTCCTGGATAGCATGTGTGGTTGAATTTATTTTTCTCCTATAAATAGGTGGTGACACGTGTCACCACCTGATTGAAGGAGGAAAATAATTTATTATATCAAATATAAATAATTAAATTCCTCCAATAAGGTGTTGACACATGTCACCACCTAATTAATTTATTTTATTAGTTTAAAATTAGGACTAAATTGAAAGAATGTGTAAATAGTAAAGACCAAATGTGTAATTATACCTTTAATTTTTTAACTGCCACGTCACCTTCCGTTAGCCCATTAACGACTGGTGGTCACATTGATCTAATTTCAATAGTTTGGGTGGTCAATTGAGTCGATTTTTTTTAATGTGGTCATTTTAATACATTTACCATAATATGGTGGTCATTGGGTTAGTTTACCCTAATTTTTAATTATTAGAGACTTGATTAATATTATGTAAATAATTAAGTGGTTTGATTGACAAAATTAAAACATCAGTGGCCAACTTACTACGATGATATTGTATCTAACAATCCAACCTATATAAAAAAGGCATCAAAACCCGAAGCGATAGCTTCTAGCTAGTTTAGAGGATAAGATGGATGGGCTCCAGCTCACTCAAGAATAGGACGGCAGTGGACCGCCAACAAGCTCTTTATAATCTTGGACGCAGTACATTGAAATCTTAAAGCACCACTATGAATGTTACCGTGCGTTCGCCTACGGGTATAGTTTACCTAAATTAAAATGTAATAGTTATAAACGATGTTGTTGGTTTGACAGAGTTAAAACGTGATCAAATGAGTGAATGTGATGCGGCCTAATTCAAAAGCAGAAATCTCAGGAAAAGAAAATAGGAAATATAAAAATTGGTTAACACAATCATTTCTCGTTAAACTATTCTCTCTTTTCTTGTTCTGGTCACCAAGCTACTATTTATAACAAAATTGTTATTAATGTTATATTTTTTCTATTTTATCACCCGTTTAAAAAAATATTTACGAAAAATAAGAAAACAAGAATAGTTTGGTGGCCAAAATAAAAAAATAAATTAGTGAGCAAAACAGAAAAAATTAACATTAGTGATAAAATAAAAAAATATAACATTAATAATAATTTTATGCAAAGTAATAATTTAATGACCAAAATAAAAAATAAAAAAATTTAATAACCAATAATGATGTTTTCTCTATAAAAATCAAACCGACAAAAGAGGAGAAAAAAGTACGATCGGTGCCACCCAACAAGAGCCCAATATCAACAAAAAAAAGAAAAACTCAACGAACGGTGTTGATAAACCCCATTCTCTCATCTGAGTCGTCTCCTCTTTGCTATCTTCTCCAGCGTCCGATCCCCTCTCTTTCTTCCCATCCGTACTCCAATTTCTCCATCTCCCGCCCTTTTTTCCCTTTTCATTTTCCCCTCACTTAGGTAAACTTCCCATTTTCCCTCCTTTTCAATCTTCTTAGGGTTTCGTTTTTAAACAATGAGATTTAATTATTTTATTATGATGTTCGGCGATTTGTTGGAGATAGGGTTTTCTCCATGGCCGAGGCACCGGCTCCGGTGAGTCCCGATGGAGGAAGTCACGAGAGCGGCGGTGAGCAGAGCCCGAGGTCGAACGTGCGAGAACAAGATAGGTATCTTCCTATTGCCAACATTAGCCGTATCATGAAGAAGACACTTCCTGCCAATGGGAAGATCGCTAAAGATGCTAAAGAGACCGTGCAAGAGTGCGTCTCCGAGTTCATCAGCTTCATCACCAGCGAGTACGAACTTTATTTTGCTTTTGTTTTTTTCCCGGTTATTTTTTAACTGTTCTCTTTTAGCTGAATTTATTAGATGCTTTAAGAAATTCATGTGTAATTGGGGAATTGGTCATGATTTATGTACAGAGCTAGCGATAAGTGTCAGAAGGAGAAGAGGAAGACAATTAACGGGGACGATCTGCTCTGGGCTATGGCAACTTTAGGATTTGAAGATTACATCGATCCGCTTAAGATTTACCTTGCCAGATACCGAGAGGTAATTATCTCAAGACTGCTTTGGCTGCTAACAAGGGAGGGAAATGAAAGTTATTTTGGATAAATAGATTTCCGACTCTTTCATCCATGGTAAATGAAAAGTGTTAGCCTCCTGTATTTTGAAGCACAGTTCAGCAACTTCAAAATGGGGTTTTCCGCTTATCTATTTGACTAACTGTTTTAGCTGAATGGTAGCGATTTCCACATATCTTTGTTTAATGGGCTTTTGAAATTCATATAATAATCAATTTGCTCATTGAGTTTTGTTTTAGAATCTAATGGTGTTGTATATAATAATTGGCTATATGAAAACAACGGGAAAGAAATTTGGCTTACGGATGGTGAAATTCATATAATAATCAATTTGCTCATTGAGTTTCCTTTACATGTGATTTCTATGCAACCTGAGGCTGGGTTCTGGTAGCTTGGTATTTTATGGCTTATATTGTGTGTGTTGGTTACTAACTTTTTAATAAGTTATAGTTAAGTGACTGATGTTTTCTTTCCCTTGGCGATTCTTGTGGTCGATTGTGTCATTGCAGATGGAGGTTAGTTAATATTTCTTCTTCAATTCATGTTTTTACTTCATTAAATATTTTAGAGCCTCAGTTTGTCTTCTCCAAGCTACCTCTCTGATATGGTTTTGGTTTGCAAACTATTTTGTTTGATAGGGTGATACCAAGGGCTCGGCTAAAGGTGGAGATGCATCTGCTAAAAAAGATGTCCAACCAAGCCCTAATGCGCAGGTGGAATACATGTTTTTCATTACTCTTACATACATCTAGTTTTGTTCCTATGGGCTCCACTTTTTGTTTGCCTTTATATTCTTAAATCAAGTTCATGCATGTGCAAACTATGCCATATTTTTATCTGATTTTCTGGTAAATAATTCTGGCAGCTTGCTCATCAAGGTTCGTTCTCACAAGGTTTTAGTTATGGGAATTCTCAAGTAATCTCTCTCTCTTTCTCTCTCTGCATCATGGCATACCAATGCATAAATATGGTCACGAATCTTTACATTTATCCATCTTTCTGAAGGTGCACATTTAAGGTTGGCATACATTGGCATGTGACTTATAGTTGTCAAAAATCATAACAATTTAGCCTTTGACGTTGCATGTGAGAATTGTTTTTTATTTGGGAAAATCATTGCCGGCTGTCTTGTACCCTGATGTAAATAACACTATAGTAGGATTTCATCCATTGCTGCACTCAAACATTGATCTGAAGGATATGTCTTGATGCTGTTAAAGAGTATAACGGTAACTGTTATTCTGAGAACTGTTTTTTATATCATGTATAAAGCTATTGGCACAATTGGTGGTTTAAATTATGCTGAATCTCTTAATAGTTAATACATTTCACATGCTTGAAGTTTCACCCCTTAGAGTTTGCGAGTCAAGGCACACAAGATCCTCAAGGACTTAGTAGCTGTTTGATTCTTTGTGCTGCGTCACATAGAATATTTGCTTGTTTATGTTGCTTAACTATTTGTTATTTACTCATTCTTAATGTAAATGAAGTTATGTTATAGAAGTGAGAATGGTATAACAGTGCCCCTATTTCAACAGCTTGAGAATTTACTTATGGAATAATTGTTGTAATAATTAAGTACTTTTTTTAGCAGCCAACAGCTGACAATTTTTTGTTGCTATGAAGCATAATCTTCAATCCTTGCATTTATGTGTTAATGCCTTGGCTTGGAGATCTTTAAAACTAGATGGGGAAAATGTATGGTCCTAACATCTTGCTACTTTTGTAGTAACAAAGCCATCTGATGGTTCCGATCGAGTGGAGATTCAATACTTTAGCAATCCCAATCATCTAAACCCTATAGAGTGTCATATTCTGGTGCTGCAACGAACAGTTTATCAAAACTACAGTCTGATGAGAAAACTGATATTTTGGCCGATTTGCATCCTCCTATCTTGTAAGTTACCATTTTCCAGTAATGTTTGTATATCAGATGTTCTTTGCAATAGATTCTGGTTTCAAAGAACTGTGTAAATCTTGGGATGTTAATTTAGATTTGAGCAGTAGGGGAGGGCATAGTATATTTGTAATGTTAATGACACTGTTTAGGTAACTGTTTTTCTTCACCCCTATTATTAACAAGATGGTAAGGTCGTTTATTCAAACCCGAACGGCCGTTAATAAATTTCCATCCGATCATCTCATGTTATGCGACCTATTTATTAATTTTTCATTTGATTTTTGTTTAAAAAATGTTATTTTTCCAACAAAAAAAAGTACCTCGAAATTTTAATATTCTTAAAAGAAATCATCAAATCCTTAATTTCTCCAAAATTCCTAAATCCTCAATTCTAAGTAGGCAATCGTCGGCCCCCACCCGCCCCACTTTGTCTTCGAAATCCATTGGTCGGCCATCTTATACTGTTACTCTAAATCTCTAGATTCTCATAATCTTAAATCTCTAATTTTAGATCCTTTGTCGTCGTTGACTACCATTGTTACTCTCACAATCAACGGTTGAAGGGGGAGAGTTATAGGGATTTAGGGTTAAAAATTTGGGGTTGTTTAGCGATTTTAAAATTTGAGGTTTTTTAAAAGAAAATTAAAGATTTTAGAATTTTTATAAAAAAAATAAAATTAAGAAATAAGTCGCAACAAAATGACCTTAAAATAATTATAGAATTAAACGTCAATACATATATTTGTCCAAAAAATGTATTTGTAGTTAAATTTTTTTTAATGGCTTTTGATAATTAACCGGTTAATTTATCAGGGGTTACTGTATTTTCAGATTAACTTCATTCTAGTATTCTTAAATTGTTTTTATTATTTTAAATATAAAAATATTTTTATAATTAAATAAATAAATAAAGTATAAATCAAACGAAAACATAATTTAATCTAGTTCAAGTAATTGTGTTTTTTTTTTAGTTTATAACTAAAAATCAAATTGAATCAAAAATAAATGAAACAAAAATTGAATTTAATGGGATATTAAAAAAATGAATTTAATGGAAGGCCGGATGTCGTCCACTTGTAGTAGTTGCGTTGCGTTTTGCAAGGAGCCAACAGCCAATCTATTTAGCTCTTGCGTGTCCCACTCCCACCCTTTGTGCTTTACTTTCTTCACCTCAACGTATAATTCGGTACTTTCAAAACCCACACCATATAATTTGTTCCGAGAATCCTAGTTTTTATATGTTAGATCAATGTAATATGAATTTTTATCTCTTTTTCTTCACATCTCATTTTAAGGATTATTATAAAACTAATCATGTTTTGGAGAATAATTATCTCAACGCAATTTATCACTATCGTTACAATTATTATAATGAAGGTAGTTCAAATATTATTATCAATCTTTTCATTGCTGCAATTTGTTATTATACTTTCTTTTAAATTTTGAAATTTTATTATGGTACGAGAAAATCCCTGGAAACTGAATTTTGAATTTTTATTTATGATATATTCTGTTGCTTAATTTAATTTTTTTAGTATAAAATGTTTTATTGGTTTCTCGAGGATTTAAAGTATAAATGATTAAGTTTGCTTTGAAATTTTAAAAGTATAAAGATAAAATAAATAGATGTACTTATCAGTTATCATATATATTAAATACAAAAAATAAATAGATATATTTTTTTTTTGAAAATTCAAAGTTTTATTCTCCATCCGTTCCGTCTTATTAATTTTGTCTTTATTGACTTTTTAAAAGTCAAATATTTTAAACTATCATGATTATTTAAATATTTTAAATAATTAAATTTTATAAAATATTTCTTTTTTATTTTATCAATAACCATGAGCCAAAGTTAAAAAAAATTGACTAAAAAATCAACAAAGGACAAATTTAGTGGCACAAAGAGAGTATGTATAATTAAACTAGTTTTTTTTAAACCACAATTAAACTAATGTTAAATTTTCATAGACATAATTAAATAATAAATTATGTGTACTTTTTTGTATTTATCCCGTTAAAAATTTAATGAAAAATTGGATCACTCACGTAAATGGGATGAGAAATTTGTACCTTTTCTCTTAAAAGTTAATCAAATCAATTTATGATAAATTATTTCAATTAACACAAAATGAATAAATGAATTGGTAAACTATCTTTGGTGCTTAGCACAAAAATCTTAACTGTAGTTTGGTTGTTGATTTTTATCAATTAATTTTAAATGATTTTCATTTTTACTTTTTACTCTATATTAAAACTAAAAATACAAATATTAGATCTATTTTAATCATTATCTAAATCAATCTATTAATATATTAAATACCGATAATTATAAAAGAATATACCATTCATAACAATAATTACTATTTTAAAATGAAAAAATAACCGATTAAAAGATATTTAAAAAACAATTTTCTAGTTAATTCTTAAATATTGTGAAAAAAGTGTAACACATCACAAATTAACTGTTATACCCTAAAATAAACCACAAATACTGAGAAAAGTCAAAAGACCGCAGAAAACACTAAAAAATCAAATGATCGTACGGTCGAAAATTTCGCATCTCATAAAAAAGCAAAACGATGATAATCTGAATAGCTAGTAGTTTCGAAGGTGTACGATTTTTGATGCGGCTGAGTAGTACACGATACAGTAGGAGACAGTGGTGTATTACGGAGAAAAACTTAATTAAAAAACCCTTATTTATTTTCTCTCTAAAACAATGCCCTGGCTTTTCATCATCAGGATCAGCACAACCGTATAAACATCAGCAGCAGGAAAAAAGAAAAGAAAAGGAAAAGATCGTCAATTTTCTATAAGTTAATCGCCGTTGATTTTGAACTCTGTAGGTCTTCGATTCTCTCGAAAGACCGATTGATCAGTAATTGTTCTGTTTAGGCACTTAAAAAGGAAGAAAAAATGATTTTTTTATTTGTTCTTCTTAGATGCTTTTTTAAGCTAATGGATTAGTTGTTTGTTTTCTTTTCTCGATAATTTCTTTGTTTTCTGTCTCTCTTTTTTTTAATTCTGATGTTTTAACAGTTTTGAGTTGTTCTAAGGATTGATCGTTTTTTTTATGGTTTTGATGCATCGTTTTACTCCCCCTAAACTAACCCTAATTTATTTTCTTTGTTTTGATTTCCTTTCGTCTTTTAAAGACTGTTTTTTATTTTCTGAAAAATATCAATTTTGAAGTTTTATAAACTGAACTTTTTTATGATTTTTTTCTTACTGTGGAACAATAATTTTAATGTTCTACGATGAGTGTTTTTATTTGTTTCCGTAGGAAACTATGGATTTTCTCTTTGTTTAGTGTTTTTTTAATATTACAGGTCTGAGTGAATTGCTTTTGTTTGGAAATTTTCAGTCCAAAAGAAAAGAACAGGAACCGAATTCACATGGGAAGTCGCGGGCAGAAACGAACGGAAGCAGCTGATGAATTACCAGCAGATAAGCGAACTTGTAGTTCATTAGAGTTTCGACCAAGTTCCTCCAACTGTTCCTCAATCCCAACTCACCTCAATTCACCAATTTCCACTCCCGATGCTTACATGGAAACTTCCTCCTCTGCCTCGGGTTCGAGCCGATCCGATGGCGACCACGAGAAGGAAGAAGATTCAGCTTACGGATCATGTGATTCAGACGATGCTGAGCAACAACCACGGCATCACATTTTAAGAGATTACCAGAGAAGAAGATCGTCCGGTGATCACGAGAAATTGAGTAGTATTTTGACAAATTTGAAGGAAGAAGGAAATGGAGGTTCTGGTCAACTGGCTGCGTTGACTGAACTTTGTGAAGTGTTGTCCTTTTGTAATGAGGATTCGCTTTCGAGTTTGATGGCGGATTCTTTATCACCTTTACTTGTAAAGCTTGCGAAGAACGAGAGTAATGCTGATATAATGTTGTTGGCAATTAGGGGTATGACTTATTTATGTGATGTCTATCCTAGATCATCTGCTTTCCTTGTTAGACATGATGCTGTTCCTGCTCTCTGTGAAAGATTATTGGCTATTGAATATGTGGATGTAGCTGAGCAGGTATGTTTTTAAGCTTGTTTGTTAGATTATAGTGTCATTGAAGTTACTAAGTTTGTTATGGTTAGAAACTATAGTGAGATTGAAGTAACAAAACATAGTTTTGCTGAGAAATATTTTGTTATGCAGTGTTTGCAAGCATTGCAGAAAATATCTCGTGATCAACCACATGCTTGTTTACAAGCTGGTGCAATTATGGCTGTTCTAAATTTTATAGATTTTTTCTCGATTAGTGTCCAGGTAATTCATTTACATTGTGTTCTTAATTTTGGGATTATGTTGTATTATGTTTCATTGAATTTTGATTATAAATTGCAAGAGAGTTGCACTCTCCACTGTGGTGAACATTTGTAAGAGACTTCCTTCAGAGGGTCCAACACCTTTCGTTGAAGCGATTCCCAATTTATGTGTTTTACTTCAGCATGAGGACCAACAGGTTTTTAATTCTTTGCTGTTTTCCTCTTTTTGGTGATTCCTTCAATGTATTTATTTCTAGCTTGACAATGTTCAAATTTCTAGCTTGTTGAAAGTGTTGCAACTTGCTTGATCAAAATATCTGAGAGAATGTGTCAGTCTTCTGAACTGCTGGAGGAACTTTGTAAGCATGAGCTGATTAATCAAGTCACATACCTTCTGAAATCAAACAGCCGGACTACTGTATCCCAGCCAATTTATAATGTATGCAAATTTCCTTGGTCATTAGTCAGTGATTAACTATATTCATATTTCACTCCTGTTAAATGGCGATTTGATTGTTCCATGTTGACTGGCACTTGGCAGGGATTGATAGGATTACTTGTCAAGCTTTCTTCTGGATCTTTTGTAGCTTTTAGGAATCTCTATGAGCTAAACATAAGCAACACACTGAAAGATGTCCTGTCTGCTTATGACCTCTCTCATGGAATATCTTCTCCACACTTAGTTGATGGCAATTGCAATCAGGTTTGCATCTTTGAGTGGGCTTCTCTGAATGGCATTCCATTTTGGTTGGTAATGGCTTGGGTGTTTATTTTGAGTCTACCCTTATAGCAAATAACAGTTATTACTGTTGTGATGGGCACTGGGTTCATTTCCTACAATAATACTATTTTAATTGGTTTTTTTAGCCATGGTCACTATTGCTATTGTCTTTGGCAGGTACATGAAGTACTGAAATTGGTCCATGAGCTGCTTCCTACCTCCACTGGAGATCAAGCTAATCAGGTAGTGTTGGATAAGGAATCATTTTTAGCTGATCACCATGATCTTCTGCAAAGATTTGGTATGGATTTATTTCCCGTGCTGGTACAGGTTAGCTCCCCGATATGTACGGCTAAAATTTCTGTATTTTGTCCTTATAATAGTTTTATAATACATGTCTCACCAATTGAACAGGTAGTTAATTCTGGTGCAAACATATATGTTTTCTATGGCTGCTTATCTGTTATCAGGAAGTTAGTTTTTCTGAGCAAAGCTGACGTGCTTTCTGAATTGCTTAAGACTGCCAACATTCCAAGGTGAATAGGGTTATTTTTTTCCTGTTTTTTGGTTTTAAAATATTATGTATGTATTGTTAAGTCGACAGATCTTGAATATATTTTCACCAATCTATATATGGCAGTTTCCTGGCTGGAGTGTTCACTCGGAAGGATCACCATCTGTTGATGTTAGCCCTACAGATTGCTGAGATCATTCTCCAAAAGCTTTCAGATGTTTTTTTGAACTCATTCGTGAAGGAGGGCGTTCTTTTTACGATTGATGCTCTACTAATGCCTGAAAAATGCTCGCAACCAAAGCTTCCTGTGTTCAGTGATATCCAACCTTCATCTGATTCAAGCCAAAAGTTTTTTGCAAGGGAGTTCCATAGATGCTTGTGCTATGCATTTGATACTGTGCCATCTTCATTAGCCCCACCTTGTAAGATTGACAAGGATACTGTTTGCAATCTTGCAAAACATATTAAAACCAATTACTTTGCTCCAGAATTAGTAGAGTCTGACAAAGGAATGACTGATGTTCTTCAAAACCTCAGAACCTTCTCTACTGCCTTGAGTAATTTGATAGACATGCCTGTTGGTTGTGATACTCCTGCTCAACATGAAGAGAAGTTCTATAGCATATTGCATCAAATTATGCTGAAGCTTAATGGTAGAGAACCTGTTTCCACTTTTGAATTTATTGAAAGTGGAATTGTGAAATCGCTTATGCATTACCTATCCAACGGGCTGTACATGAGGGAGAATGTGGAATTTAATGGTAGTTTTGATCATTTGGTTGTTTTGGGGAAGAGGTTTCAGGTGTTCGCAAAGTTGTTTTTTTCTTATTCAGATATCCTTGTTGAGGACTTGCCACTGTCAATACTGATACAGAAACTTCAAAGTGCATTGTCATCTTTGGAAAATTTCCCTGTTATTTCAAGCCATGGATTCAAGCAGAGAAATTCTTTTGCTACAGTCCCAAATGGACGTTGTGTTATGTATCCATGTTTTAGGGTTCGTTTTGTGAGGGGTGAAGGGGAGACCTGCCTCTCTGATTGTGCTGAAGATGTTTCGTTTGTTGATCCTTTTTCTTCATTAGATGCCATTGAAGGATATCTTTGGCCCAAAATTTTTACTAAAATAACAGAAACTGGGGAATTAGATGTAGAAGCATTGGAGCAGAGGGACATTCTAGTCAAGGCAAATTCTAGTCAAGGCAAGAGTTCAGGTTGTATGGACAGCATGTCCGCTGATTTGCCAGAGATGCAGGTGACTCCTGTATTTTGTTTACCTTAAATGAGTAGACTCTTTTAGTCACATGGGATTGTTTTTCTAGTTTTCATTTATATATCTATTAGGGTAATTTTTTAATAAGTTTTGAGTTTTACTCAAATCTGTCAGTTTTGCTTTCCTGCAGGAAGATGAGACTAACTTATCACAGATGGCCTCTGAACAAGTGCATCTGACAGAATCAAATTCTGGTGAAACAATGTCTTTGGATGAATCCAATATGGTATGTATTATTAGCTTAGTATTTCCGTACTTGTATGTTTCATAAGAACGTGCTTAAATTACTGTTTTAAATGTCTATATCAAGGGTCTTTTCTTACCGTAAGGGCTGCTTTGAATTAAAATGAGGTACTTCAGTCTCACTGACTGCAAATTGGATTATTTTACAGGGCTCTTCTGGGAAGGAACAAGAGTTTCCTACAGAGTCAACTAAACCAATGAAAACTCCCTGTTCTGCATCTGGTGGAAATGGCATTGAAGATTCGTCACCTAGACTATTGCTTTATCTAGAAGGACATCAACTAGACCGAACTTTGACGCTATATCAAGCGATTCTTCAGCAGCTACTAAATTCAGAGAGAGAATTTATAACATGGTCAAAGTTATGGAGCAGAGTATACACAATAACATACAAAAAAGCTGTGGAATCTAAGAAAGATGATCCTTGGGAATGTTCATATCTAGAAGACAAGTCCCCATTATCAGATAAAAAGATTGACTCTATGCAGATGGCATTTTTTTCCAGCATGTTTGCTTGCAAACTTGCTTCTGATCTGGACAAGTCAAGTCCTATTTATGATATACTGTTTCTGCTCAAAATTTTGGAAGGCATTAACAGATATTCATTTCATCTAATGTCTTGTGAGAGAATATGTGCATTTGCTGAAGGTAGGATTGATAACTTGGATAATTTGAAGGTAATGGTTCATTCAGTTCCTCAGAATGAGTTTGTGAGCAGTAGATTGACAGGAAAACTAGAACAGCAGATATGTGATGCTTTTACTTTGTCTACTGGTGGTATGCCTTTGTGGTGTAATGATTTAATTTCTTCTTGTCCCTTCTTGTTTGGCTTTGAGGCAAGATGTAAGTACTTCCGATTTGCAGCCTTTGGTCCACGGAGAGTTCAACACAATGCCATTTCACGTAGTAATTCAGGTGCGTCAAATGACAGGCAAACTACTTCAGGTGGTTTGCCTCGTAAGAAATTTGTTGTCTCGCGTGACCAAATTCTAGATTCTGCGACCAGAATGATGGACCTACATGCTTGTCACAAGGGACCTCTTGAAGTAGAATATAATGAAGAAGTTGGCACCGGTCTGGGTCCAACTTTGGAATTCTATACTCTTGTTAGTCATGAATTTCAGAAACATGGTCTTGGCATGTGGAGGGAGGACCATAGTTCATTTATCACTTCGAAAACCTTGCCCACTGATTCCGTAATCCTGAGAAACATTTCTGGGCTTTTCCCTCGTCCATGTTCTCCTAAAGCAGATTCATGTAGTGGGATACGGTTTTCTCAAGTATTAAAAAAGTTTGTTCTTTTGGGCCAAATTGTTGCAAAGGCTATTCAAGATAGAAGAGTCCTGGATGTTCCCTTCTCCAAAGCCTTCTACAAATTAATTTTGGGGCAGGTACTCTTTTTCAGTCATGATTTTATTTTCCCTTAAAACATTAAAAAAATCTAAACTTGCACTCATGCAATTAAGATACGCAACCTTTTGGTTTTGTAGGACCTAAGTTTGTTTGACATCCAATCATTCGACCCTGAACTTGGTAGGACACTACTGGAGTTTCAAGCTATTGTTAATCGGAAAAGGCATCTGGAATCCATTTGTGTTGAGAATTCTTCATCGGAACAGGATTTGTGCTTTAGAAATACCAAGATTGAAGACCTTTATCTGGACTTTACCCTTCCTGGTTATCCTGATTATTTTCTTTCATTTGAGTGTAATCACAAAATGGTGAGTATTTCTAAAGCATGTTTTCATTCATTAAATCCATTAATTTAACGAATAACTTGATTCACATTAAGTATTTATTATTCCAGGTAAATTTGGACAACTTGGAGGATTATGTTGAGCTTGTTGTGGATGCTACCATACATAGTGGAATTGCCAGACAAGTTGAAGCTTTCAAGTCTGGATTTAACCAGGTATGTACCATAATATATATATCAAAATGCTAATATCTTTATGCCTATTTTCCTGAAATCAACAATGGAGATGTTCAATTTGTTCTACACGATGTGATGTAAACTTGAACAAAATACTGTTCGGATAACTGTGGAGCAATTCTTTGCACCTTTAAATCATGAATTATTGCCTTTTAGTGTGACCGTTCTTTGGTATGAGAGGTCCTTCCTCAAGTTGGTTATGTCATTGGTAATTCAGTTTCCCAGGGGGTAATTTGGTTTAGTGATCTATTGTTTATTCATCTATGTGCTCCCGTGTCTGAAGTTCTCTTGCTTTGTAAATGTAATTCACAAGAATTGTCCTTCTGGAATCAGATTTGGATTTTATTTTTCAGAAAAAGAAGAGATACTTAAGTCCATCTGCTTCTGGTTGTCATTCCAGGTTTTTTCAATTAGCCATCTCCACATTTTCACAGAGGAGGAACTAGAACATTTACTCTGTGGAGAATGTGATTATTGGGCTGTATGTATACCTATATCTTGATTTCAGTATATTTAGAGAGAGTCGAGAAGGATTAACTTTACTAAATTTTTTATGTTGTTTTTCAAGCAGTTCAATGAACTTCTGGAACATATCAAATTTGATCACGGATATACAGCTAGCAGTCCACCCATCATTAACGTTAGCATTACTTGCAGTTTCTTCCTTTTTCCTGCTTCCTTTTTTTTCTCTGTTTTTTTCATCTGTTAAAACCCTAGTCACTGACTCACATGTTGAATTTCAGCTACTCGAAATTATTCAAGAGTTTGAATTTGCACAACGGCGGTCATTTCTGCAGTTTGTGACTGGTGCACCTCGGCTACCTCCAGGAGGTTTGGCATCCTTAAATCCAAAATTGACAATTGTCCGCAAGGTTAGTGTAATAAAAAAATAAATCTTAGTTTCCCAGTTTGTTTGCATATATATTCCCTTTCCTTGTATCATGTATTCACCATTTCTTTAAATTTTAATGCTTCCTTCAGCATAGCAGCAACTGTGCTGATACGGAGCTGCCCAGTGTCATGACTTGTGCCAATTACCTGAAGTTGCCACCATATTCTTCAAAAGTATCCCTTTACACTTTCTTGAATGAATCTTAAAATCAAATTCCTTACAATGATCAAGTTAAAAATAGAAACCGGTTTTTTATTTTCTGCAGGAGAAGATGAAAGAGAAGATCTTATACGCCATAACAGAAGGGCAAGGCTCATTCCACCTTTCATAGCCTTTTTTACAGGTACATACATATCTGTGAATTTGTAATTATTCTTTAGGTAGGTGCTCGGTTTGGTTTGGTTGGTGTACATGAAAATGGGCGGCGAACAGCGATATCGGGGTGGTTGTGGATCATGATGGGAAATAGCTGACACAAAATATAGTTGGGGGTGGGGCTTGTAAGTAGAGAGTTGGAAAAATGCCAAAACTAGTTGTTTTAGTTTTCAAGTTGGGTGATTAGCTTGTATATAAAGGAGTGATGGCCATTCCCAACCTTTTATTAATGCTCAAAAATGTTTAGCACCTTCAGCATCTGGTTTTGATTTTGCAATGCTTTATTTTAAACCTCATTGGTTTTTGTTATCATGGTATTGGTTTTTTTTTTGAAGGCATAAGCACAATCTTGAACTCGAAACATGTTGTAAAACATGATAAAATAACAAAAATGTACTATTCCATACCAAATATTAGGGGTGTTCATGGTACAGGTTAACTGTATCGTTTAGCTTAAACGGTTGGTTAACCGTTATAGAGGATATTAATCGTAACTTAACCGTTAAAGAAACGGTTAACCATTAATTTTTTAAATGGTTAACCGTTAAGAAACGATTTGATTAATAGGTTAATTTATAACATATTACAATTTTATTTTCAAATGTTTATTATTATTTTTTACAATAATAAATATTGTATTAAATTTTTCAAAAAAATACTTAAATAGATAGGTTTTAAACACAAACTTTATACTTAGTTAATATATATATATATATGTTAACCTATAGGTTAACTGTTAACCATCTTTTCTAATTGTTCGATTAACCGAAATTGTTTAACTTTTAATGATTAGGCTAATTAACTTATAAAATAAATAGTTACACCGGTTAACGGTTACGGTTTATTTCGCACACCCCTACCAAATATGTTCTTATTATGCAATGAAAGCCAAGCATTCATAAAAAATGCACACTTTGATGAATATCTTGAATGATAATCTCACTCGTAATTGAAATTACTGTGCTTCTCGGATGCTTCCTTTTTATGAAAATATTAGCAGCATTGTTCCCCAATTGGCATGATTGTTATTTTTAAACAGATGTTAAATGTTTTCCTAAAGGATAATTGTTATTTTTAGTTTTTTACTGTGTCTTTATATCTTCCTCCAAGAGACGCAGACTGTGTCAATCCTCCAAGAGACCTTGGTTATTTCTCCATTAGCATCCTTAGACTGAGACTTACCATTCAAAATTTCAATCTTTCATATGTGGTTGGGAAGATTAGACCCAGACTTGGTATTCACTGCACTCAAAATAAGAAAAAACAAAGGGTTTTAGAGGAAGGGAAGGATTACAAGTACAAGTCCTTAGCTGCGTTCCAGGTCATATCTGCAGACTGCAGAACTTGGAGTGGGAGAAGATTAAGGGTTTCCTGAGCAGCGTTCCAAATGTTGATTCAATATTCAAATTTCAAGTCCTTAAAATTCGGTTGTATTTACTATTTTCACTTTATAGAATATGAATTTGATAATGACTATTAAATTTTAGATCATTAATTCTCATACTCCCTCCGTCACACTAAAACATTTTCAATAAAACATTTAAGATAATTTTAAATAATTAAATAATTCTCATATTCCAATATTAGAATATTAGAATATAATTAAAATAAAACATTTTCCAAATCTCTGCACTCTTTGCAAATTAAAATTTAGGGTAAAGTACACAGACGATCACTGAACTTTGGTAAAAAAATAAAATGATAATCAAATTTTTAAAAATTACAAAATGGCAATTAAACTTTATATTTTATAACAAAATGGTAACTAGACGTTAAATGCCGTTAAGTGACTGTTATAAAATTTAGTATAATAACACATTTAGTTCTTCATATTTATACATTCAATCAATTTAATCCTAATTTGAAACAATTCACTAAATTTAGCCCTCTTAATTTATGCATTCTTTCAATTTGGTCCTTAAAGCAAAATTCCAAAGTATGGTAACATGATAAATAATTACAATTAAATTTTTATAGGAACTTGAAAACTCGACTCGACTCGAATCGAAAAATTTCAAATAAAGTTTGAGTTCTAAAATATGACGTGTCAACTCGAATAACTCGAAATTTTTTGACTCGACTCGATCGAACGCTCATCTCTATCTTAAGATATGACGCAACTCAAATAACTCGAAATATTCGAATATTTTAAATCATTTTTTTCTTTTAAATCGAATATTTTTTAAAATAGAATATTTAATATTTTCATATTTAAATCACATCGATTATTTAATAACAACTTTAAATATTCGGTTTAAAAGAAAAATTTTGATTTACAAGAAAAAAATGATTTAAAATATTCAAATATTTAATAAATATTTAAAGTAGTTATTAAATATTCGAATATTTGAAAGAAAAATATTTAAAATAGTTATTAAATATTCGAATATTTTAAATCATTTTTCTTTTAAATCAAATATTTTTAAATTAAATTGAATATTTAAAGTAGTTATTAAATATTCAATGTGATTTAAATATGAAAATATTAAATATTCTATTTTAAAAAATATTCGATTTAAAAGGAAAAAAATGATTTAAAATATTCAAATATTTCGAGTTATTCGAGTTGACGCGTCATATCTTAAGATAGAGATCAGCGTTCGATCGAGTCGAGTCAAAAATTTTGAGTTATTCGAGTTGACACGTCATATTTTACAACTCAAACTTTATTTAATTTTTTTCTTATAAAATTTAATTGTAATTATTTATCATGTTACCATACTTTGGAATTTTGCTTTAAGGACCAAATTGAAAAAAAAACGTAAATAATGAGGGCTAAATTTAGTGAATTGTTTCGAATTAGGACTAAATTGATTGAATGTATAAATATGAAAGACTAAATGTGTTATTATACCAAATTTTATAACAGTCACTTAACGACATTTAACATCTAGTTACCATTTTATTATAAAACATAAAGTTTAATTGTCATTTTGTGATTTTTGAAAGTTTAGTTACCATTTTATTTTATTTTTTACCAAAGTTCAGTGACCGTCTGTGTACTTTACCCTAAAATTTAATCCTCTTATTTTTCATTTTTCATGATTTATTTCCTACTTTCTAGATTTAAAATTTTAATTATGACATTTTGAAATAAAGAATATACTTACTTGAAAGTGATGCGACAAAATAAATGACATTAGAATGGTTTTGAATTTCACAATAGATTACAATTAGACAGGGTTTTTCTAATCAAATAAAGCAAAAGACTAAATTTCTATAATTAAAAGGATTAAATTCTAAAGATTTAAAGGTGTAAGGGGTCGTTTGGTTCACAGAATGTAAGATTACCTTTGGGAATGAGATTACCGGAATGTTACATTACTTAACATATTACCCGGAATGTTGTATTACCTTGTTTGATTTGTTTGGCAGGAATGTAAGATTACATTGTTTGGTTGAAGGAATATAAGATAGGAAAAATGCATGTTTTACCAAATTGTCCTTGAAATATATTTTCTTTTTTAACCAATTGAAGTTTTA
The DNA here is from genome assembly GCA_030270665.1 of Hibiscus trionum. Classification (NCBI taxonomy): domain Eukaryota; kingdom Viridiplantae; phylum Streptophyta; class Magnoliopsida; order Malvales; family Malvaceae; genus Hibiscus; species Hibiscus trionum. The sequence continues at coordinate 3,557,560 of BSYR01000037.1, forward strand.
AGATTAAAGTCAAAATATTTACATAAAAGTTCATAGAAAATATAAAAATATAATATGAATTTTTTTTATGAAAATTGATCCTAAATAATAAATGTAATAAAACACATACCAATAATAAAATTTGAATCAAACACATATATAAAAAAATCGAAATAAAATAGATTTATATTTGTGTAATTATATACAAAAAAAAGATCATTTTAAAATAATTATATTTTTTTAGGGATATTCTTGTCCAAAGGGGAGGGAATTGTCTAATACCTAAGAAAAGGGAGGGAATGACATTCCCGGGAAAAGACCCAAAAATAGCTACTGTTGGGAATATTTCATTACCCCTAGGAGAGAATGCTCTTGAACCAAACGTTGGTATGTGATTCCGGAAAAGATTATTCCCCCTGGTAATGATCTTTTCCGCGAACCAAACGCCCCCTAAGAAGTTCTTGAATTTTTGGGGGAAAATTAACTAAATCTCTGAATTTTTTTCACTCAATTAAACTCTTGAACCAATAAATTGAATCAACTAATCACTTTGACAAATTTTGACTATTAAATCTTTGACAAGTTTTTTCCTTAGATATTATTGACACATTATACACAACAGTTCTATCATGTTATATTTATATTTTTTTCAAAAAAAAATTAAAAAATTATAACTTTTAAAGATTTTTTAAATAAAATAAAAAATTCTAAAAATATCAAGTGAAAACGCTGACATGACGCACTGCACCAACATGTCCAAAAAAATTATCAAGATAATGATCAAAATGGGTCGAAGAACTTAATTAATTAAATTTCATGATTCAAGAGCTTAATTGGATGAAAATAAATTCAATGACTTAATTGTTTTTTTAAGTTCAAGAACTTTTTGTACCCTTAAGCCGATTCTAAATGTATAAACTGTAATTTGACCATAAAATTGTTATTAAAGTTTTTTTTCTCCATCATCAAAATGGGTTGAATGGCTTGATTGTTTAAATTTCATGATTCAAGAATTTAATTGGATGAAATAAAAATTTAAAGACTTAATTAATTTTTTAAAAGTTTAATGGTAATTTTACCATAAAAGTGTTATTAAAGCTTTTATAAAATATTTAAGGCCAAACTACAAAATAAATGCCCAAATTATGTTTTTTTGTAATAGATGCCTAAAGTATTTTTTAGCTGGAATAAGTGTCTAAAATTCTATTTCCGACTTGTTTTAATGTGAATTGAGTTAACTACTTGGGCACTTATTTTATTTCAACCAAAAATGAAACTTTAGTCACTTATTTCAGCCAAAAATAAAATTTTAGACACTTATTTTGACAAAAAAAAGACATAATTTGAACATTGTTATGAATATTTATCTATGTGGGTGTCTATCATGATTAGAACTTTATCTAAGGAGTTTGATTTATTTATTATTAGGAATATTATCTCTATTAATTAGAGTTTAATGTATTATGTACTTCTTATGCCTATAAATAGATGATTCATTGAAGGCATTGTAGACAATTCTATATTTTGAGAATAATACAAATCTCCCTCTTTCTCTCATCTCTTTGTTCTTCTTGTTCTTCTTTATTTTATTCACAACACGTTATCAGCACGAGTTTGCTCGAAAGATTTTGGTGCTCTTTGTTTGAATCCCAAAGTAGTTGCCGAAACAAATTTGATTCTACGTTGAACCGAAGATAAGTTTTTTTTCTCCCACATTTTTGTTATTGATTGTTTTTATCTTGATATTTTAACTTGGTCTTTATTTTTGAAAAAGTATGGTAACATGTTTTGAAGGCTTGAGCGAACCATGGAATCTCGCCCAATTACCCTGGTTCTTGTTGGTGATTCTCGAAAAGATTTCAATTTGATATTGGCGATCACATGTACCATATATTCAATATATTCAACTTAGCTTGGAAAGTCTGGTATGTTTTACTTATTTACATATAGATATAGTGATTGACTAATCACTCACAAATTAAGGTTGGTATATTTTAATATATTATTTAATTATTATTTCGATCTAATATTATATGATGTTTATTGGACCAAGTTTATATATTTAACCTTCAGCGAAACCTTCAGGGAATGTACTTGGATAGGTGACGATTCAATCTCGAGTATCAATGCACTTGGTTATGGTGCTTTCCATTTTGATGTGAGTTTGATCAAACAACGTTCAACCATTTTGATGTCATTGGTGTAGCATTGTTCTTTAACACCGCTTTAAGGTGATGTGTGTACATCCACATAAGAGGTTTATGAATTGGTTAATGTATTTTGGTATGGCTTGAATTAAGATAAAATCAAAAGAGGTACGTTTCTTCAATATGTTTATATTTAGATCAATTTTTATTTTCGTTATTCTATTGGTGAAAGCTAATATTTTTAATCTTATTTTGAGTTTTACATGTATTTAAATGACTTGGAAAGAAATGTGATATAAAGGGATTATGAGAAGCTGTCTCGTTCATTTGCTATGTCTCCATCGTTCTCGAAAGGAAAATCATTATCGGTAAAATCTATTTTCCCCTTAAACTATGATTTTAAAGTGCGATAAATCATGGTGAATTTCAATCTATAAAAATATTGTTATAAAGTCTATATTTTCTTGAAAGCAATATTATTTTTTGTGTCGAAAAAATTCGACTATAGACTTCTCCCAAGTTCAAGTTACGAAAATCGTCTTGATCCAAAAAATTTATGGGAGACATTCCCTGAAGTGAATGCAAGCATGATGTTTATTCCATGCAATTATTGGACTTATGTCATTCCTTGAAGTGAATGCAAGCATGATGTTTATTCCATGCGATTATTGGACTTATGTCATTCCTTGAAGTGAATGCAAGCATAATGTTTATTCCATGCGATTATTGGATTTGTTTCATTCGCTGATGTGAATGCAAATATGATAATTCACTATATAGTTAGTGAATAAAACTCAATTATGTGCTAGAGTATCATTGATGAGGTTTTAAAGACCTATTGGCCTCCGCTACATTCCCTGAAGTGAATGTGATATTTTTATAGCGAATAAATAAATAAATACCACATTAGCAATTGTGGTCGCGATTGAGGCCATAAAAAATAGACATGGATATGATGATCCTTTTGAGAATGTTTATATCCACCGAAAGTGGGATTATAAGGATGACAAGAATGATAGATGTCATATCAAAATCTTTATGTTATCAATACGATGGTACAAACTATTGGTCTCGTACTTGTCAAACGCCAAAGTATTATGGACTTTATCCATAAGCATGAATGATAAATGAAAGAAAATATAAACAAGTTTTTGTTTATGGCGAAAATAATTATGGCGTTGTTAGTCCAACTCAATTGGATATTATTAATTTCTTCATAACCCTTGAAGGAAATAATTCGCCATCTATTTTATTTCCCTTATAACCTCTAAAGGGAATAATTGATCTTTTATTTATTTTGTTTTTATTATTTATTTATGTTAATTTACTTTATATTAACTTGTTTTACATATTATTTATTTATGCTTTATGTTAATTTATTCTTTGAAGAATGTGATTACTTTCGGAATAAAATATACAATGAGTTGTGGCTATTTATGCCTAGAAGACAATTGTAAAACCGAAATTGATTTTGATATAACACATAAACCTAAGGACCAATTTGCAAAACGATAAATTTTTAAGTACTCTTTAAAGTCTCACAAATTGACAAGTATTTTTGAACAAAATATTACATGAAGACTGGCTCTTAAACATATAAAATTTCCTAAGTCTTTTCCTATGTTTTTCAAGCCTAAGTATGCAAAAACGCCCAGGCGTATCGATACCCCTATGCGTATCGATACCCTATTTTGCCACTGGAATTTTGATGAACATACCGTACCGATACGCCTTGCAACCGTATCGATGCGATATTCATCTGGGCAACTGTTTTCATGAAACCGTACCGATACGCCTTGCAACCGTATCGATACGATAAGCATATCTTTGAAAAATCTGAGCATTTAATTATTTGACCGTTACTTGTCAGTTGGTTGGTTTCCCAATTTCCAAAAGGTCGTTATACCGTACCGATACGCTTGGTATGCGTATCGATACGCTTTTTATGTAAAATTGGTCTGGGATTCCAGTGAGCAAAAACAGTATCGATACGGCCTTGCGTATCGATACACCCCTTAAAACCGTACCGGTACGCCTTCTATGCGTATCGATACGCCTTGTTTTCAGGCACAACGGCTCTTTCCTCTTTGATGCAGGTATCGATACGCCCTTCCCGAGTACCGATACGGTAGGCTGCAGAGCTGCATTTAATGCGGAAAAATTGCTCCCAACGGCTCTATTGATGATCCCAACTACCCAAACGGCTAGAAATCAATGCAAGGATATAAAAACAAGCTTCATTTGACCAAGCAACAACTATTGAACCCTCAAGCATCATCAAAGCAAAAAATCCAAACCCTAGTGCTCTTCAAAGTCAAATTTCTTGTACCCAACTCTAGTGTTTTCAATTGTCATTTTGTATTCTGAGTTTAGGGTGATTAAAATTGTATTTGGGTAGACAATTATCCTTTGAGAGGAATCATTTGAGTTTACCATAACTTCTCTTTGTAATTTGAGTGGATTAAGCTTTGGGTATAAAGCTTAATCGAATTTGTAAGGTTACCTCCCCATCCAAGAAAAGGGGAAGAATTCAAGTAGTGAATTGGTTGAAAATCCTTAGTGGAACTAAGGTAGTGGATGTATAGTTCATTTGGAGAACTTGAACCACTCTAACTACTTGTGTCAATTTTATTTTTCACCCATTTCTTTCCACCAAAATTTTAATTGCCAATTCACCCCCCTTTTGGCCATTTGCAATTGTTCGATCAACTCAACAATTGGTATCAGAGCTACACTCATTGGAAGGATTACAACCCTCTTGAGTCGATTCTAGGAGAGTTTGATCAACAACAAGTCAAGCAATGGCATCCACATCCAACTATGAGTCCCAATCCACCACCAAGCCACCATTCTTCAATGGGGATAACTATCCTTATTGGAAGAATAGGATGAGGCTTTTCATCAAGTCTACCGACTATATGGTGTGGGATGTAGTTGAAGAAGGTCCATATATTCCCATGAAGAGAGATGGAGAAAGACTTGTCCCAAAAGTCAAAGCCGAAATGACGGATGATGAGAGAAGAATGATGCAAGTGAATGACAAAGCTCTATATGTGATATTTTGTGCACTTGGTCCGGATATCTACTCCAAGGTGTCTTCAATCGAAAGTGCCAAGGAGGTTTGGGACACCCTCGAGACAACATATGAGGGAACTAGTGATGTCAAGGAGACAAAGATTGGGCTACTCAATGTAAGCTATGAGAACTTCAAGATGGATCCCGAAGAAAGTGTCTCAAAGATGTTTGATCGGTTCTCGGTCATTGTCAACGGTTTGAAGGGTTTCGGCGAAATCATTCCCGAAGACAAGCTAGTGAGAAAGTTGTTGTACTCTCTTCCGGAGTCATGGGATGGCAAGAGAACGGCCATTATTGAAGCTAGAGATTTGAAGACTCTCAAGCTTGATGCTCTTGTTGGATCTCTACTCACACATGAGATTATGAGGAAGGAAAGAGAACAAGAGAAGAAGATAGTGGAGAAGAAGGAAGTTGAGAAGAAGAAAGTGGGAATCGCACTAAAAGCTTCATATCAAGAAAGTGATTCTAGTGAGGATGAAGATGAGGAGATGGCTATGTTGGCCAAACGTTTTACTCGGTTCATGAAGTCAAATCGTGGAAGAAAATTCATTAGAAAGGGAGACTTCAAGAGTAAAAGCAAGGAAGATGAGAAGGACCAAATTACTTGTTATGAATGCAAGAAATCGGGTCACATCCGTTCCGAGTGTCCTCAATTGAGAAAGAAAAGCTTTGGGAAGAAGAACAAGCTCAAAGCACAAATAGCTACTTGGAGTGACGATGAGTCATCCGAGGAAGAGGAGGAAGTGGCCAATCTATGTCTCATGGCCATTGATGATGAACCTAAGGTAAACTCTAACTTATCCAATTTCGATTTTGCTTTTGATGAACTTCAAGATGCTTATGATGAATTGCAAGAAGTGTATGATGAGTTAGTAGGAAAATACAAAGAATCCATTTTGAAAAACAAGAAAATCATTTCCGATTTGAAAAATCAAAATGAGACATTTTCTAAAGCTAACTCCGAATTGGAAAAGAATGTTTTGTTTTTAGTAAATCTTTCAAATGATCTTAAAACAAAAAATCTTGAACTTGAGAAACTTCTTTCCGATTTTCAAGATTATCACACAAAGGAAGTGGATAATCTTAAAACATCTATTGCTATTGGGAAAAATAATTTTGAAAAAGGAAATCATTCTAAATCCCAATATGTAAAAAGAAAACCTTTTATACCTAAACAAAGAAATTTTAATAAGCAATCTAGAGGTCAAAGAGTTAGGAGTGTTTGGGTTCCTAAGGAACTCATTATTTCTAATGATATCAATGCTATTGCTTCTTGGATTCCTAAGGGAACCAAAATGTTGAAGGCTAACACTCATGGACCCAAAATGATTTGGGTACCAAAAATCAAGGTCTAATTTCTTTGTTTGTAGGGGGAGCATTGCTACAAGGCTAAAGCTTCAAGCAAAAATTCTTGGTACCTTGATAGTGGATGCTCAAGACACATGACCGGTGAAAAGAGTCGATTTGTGGAACTAAAGCCTAAAGGTGGTGGAGTGGTAACGTTTGGTGACAACTCCAAAGGCCACATTGAAGGAATAGGCTCCATTGGTAATCACTCTTCTATTTTCATTGAAAATGTTTTGTATGTCAACGGTCTTAAGCATAATTTGTTGAGTATTAGTCAATTGTGTGACAAGGGTTTTAATGTTCTATTTGATAAAAGCGGTTGCAAAATTGTAAACATTAAAACAAATCAACTAATGCTCATAGGACATAGAATAGGCAACATTTACATGGTGCATTTAGATGACATCAATGCATCTCATACATGCTTAGTTGCACATGATGAACATGACTCATGGCTTTGGCATAGAAAATTAGGACATGCTAGCATGAGTGTCTTAGAGAAATTAATTTCCCTTAATCTAGTTAGAGGTTTACCCAAACTTAAATTTTCCAATGATAAAATTTGTGATGCATGTTCAAAGGGTAAACAACATAGAAGTTCTTTTAAATCCATAAATGATGTCTCTACTAGTAGATGTTTACAATTAATTCATATGGATCTTTTTGGGCCTATTAGAACAATGAGCTTGGGTGGGAAATCATATGCTTTTGTGCTTGTAGATGACTACTCTAGGTATACTTGGGTTCTATTCTTAAGTACAAAGGATGAGGCTTTAGAAAAATTCATCACATTTTCTAAAATAACTCAAAATGATCTTGAACTTAAGATTTCTCACATTAGAAGTGATCATGGAACCGAATTTCAAAATCTAGGTTTCGATGAGTTTTTAAATGAAAATGGGATTAGCCACAATTTTTCCGCACCTCGCACTCCTCAACAAAATGGGGTAGTTGAGAGGAAAAATCGAACTTTAGAAGAAATGGCTAGAACCATGCTTTGCGAAAATAATTTACCTAAATATTTTTGGGCGGAAGCCACAAATACCACTTGCTATATTATAAATCGAGTAATGATTAGGCCAATTTTGAAGAAAACACCTTATGAGATTTTAAAATCTAAGAAGCCTAACATTAGCTATTTTCATCCTTTTGGTTGCAAGTGTTTTGTTTTGAATAATGGTAAAGAAAACTTAGGTAAATTTGATGCTAAAAGTGATGAAGTTATTTTCTTAGGGTATTCTTTAAACTCTAAAGCCTATCGTGTATTTAACAAAAGAACTCTAGTTGTTGAAGAGTCAATACATGTTGTTTTTGATGATAACCTCCTTCCGAGGAAGGAATCTTGTGATGATGATGATGATGTAGGAATCATTGATGCCATTGATGGAGGACAAACGTCAAAGGTGGATGAGATTCCAACCAAAGAAGAGGATTCACAAGATCCACCTCTTGAAGCCTTGAAAGACTTGGCTCTTGAGGAAAGAGAGGTGTCTTACCCAAGGGAGTTAAACTATGTCAAAGGTGGTGAAATCTTGGGTGATCCATCCAAGGGGGTAACTACTAGATCCTCTCTCAAATTAATGAATCATGTTGCATTTCTTTCATGCATTGAGCCTAAAAATATTAAAGAAGCTTTAAAAGATGATTTTTGGATTTTGGCTATGCAAGAGGAATTAAACCAATTTGAGAGAAGTAAAGTTTGGACATTAGTTGAAAGGCCTAGTAATCAATCTACTATAGGAACTAAATGGGTTTTTAGGAATAAACTAGATGAAAGTGGTAATATAGTGAGAAACAAGGCTAGGCTTGTTGCTCAAGGCTATACACAAGAAGAGGGAATTGATTTTGATGAGACATATGCACCCGTAGCTAGGATGGAAGCAATTAGGATGCTTTTAGCATTTGCATGTTATAATAATTTCAAGCTTTTTCAAATGGATGTGAAAAGTGCCTTTTTAAATGGTTTTATAAATGAAGAGGTGTATGTTGAACAACCACCGGGTTTTGAGGATTCAAAATTTTCAAACCATGTGTTTAAACTAACAAAAGCTCTCTATGGTTTAAAACAAGCTCCTATAGCTTGGTATGAGAGACTTTCAAATTTCTTAATTGAAAAGGGTTTTGAAAAAGGAAAGGTGGATACAACACTCTTCATAAAAAGGTATAACAATGACATCTTAGTAGTTCAAATTTATATTGATGACATCATTTTTGGTTCTACTAATGAGTGTTATTGTAAAGAATTTTCTAAACTAATGCAAGGTGAGTTCGAGATGAGCATAATGGGGGAGCTCTCATTCTTTTTGGGACTCCAAATCAAACAAAGGAGAGATGGCACCTTCATAAATCAAGCTAAGTACGTGAATGATATGCTCAAAAAGTTTGGCTTGGAGAATGCAAAGCCTCAAGCCACTCCTATGAGTTCTTCCATAAAGCTTGACAAAGATGAAGGAGGTAAGTGTGTTGATTCTAAGCTTTATAGATCCATGATAGGCTCTTTGCTTTACCTTACCGCAAGTAGACCGGATATCATGTTTAGTGTTTGCTTGTGTGCTAGGTTTCAAGCTAGTCCTAGAGAATCACACCTTGTTGCCATTAAGAGAATTTTTAGATACCTTAGAGACACACCTACTTTAGGCCTTTGGTATCCTAAAGACTCTTCCTTTAGCCTTCATGCTTATTCGGATGCGGATTATGGGGGATGTAAGATTGATAGGAAAAGTACTTCCGGGACATGCCAATTCTTAGGTAGTATGCTCGTATCTTGGTTCTCTAAGAAACAAAATAGCGTAGCCTTATCTACCACCGAAGCGGAGTACATATCCTTAGGGAGTTGTTGTGCTCAAGTCCTTTGGATGAAGCAACAACTCTTAGATTATGGTGTTAAAATAGAAACCATACCCCTTAGGTGTGACAACACTAGTGCCATTTGTCTCACTAAGAATCCCATCCAACACTCTAGAACTAAACACATAGAAATTAGACATCATTTCATTAGAGATCATGTTTTGAAAAATGATGTTGTTATAGAGTTTGTTGACACCTTGAACCAATTAGCGGATATATTTACAAAACCTTTAGATAAAGAGCGCTTTTGGACCCTTAGGAGAGAGTTAGGTTTAACTAGCCTTTCTTGACCCTTTTAGGTCCCAAAATGTCTAAATTTTGCTTGAAATTGTTTGTGAATCATGCTTGTGTTAATTTTGTTGTTTTTGCTTCTATGCATGTTGCTAGGGGGAGTATGTATTGAGTTTAGCCATTAAAACTTGTTCATATAACATGTACATGCATTTAGGAACGTTTCAAATTGGAATTTTGGACTTAAATCTGTCAAAACTGCATAATCTGGTAAAGGTGTATCGATACGGATTCAATGCGTATCGATACGGGTTGATAACTGGGAATTTTTTAGGATGAACGAGTATCGATACGACCACTCGTATCGATACGGTACAAGTCAAGGGAAATAGTTAAAGCCAAGCGTACCGATACGTACCCGCGTATCGATACGGTAGTATCGACGAATATAAAATTAGGGTTAATGAGTATCGATACGCGTGTATAGCGTATCGATACGGCCTCGACGGAGAGGCTATTTAGGGCTGCTATTGTTAAAAATCTTTAAAACTCAAAACCCCTTTTTCTCTCAAAAACCCTAGCCGCGAAACCCTATATAATCCCCCTCAATCCTTCAAATTTCAACATCAATTTTCACAATTCTTTGAGGGTTTTTACTCTACACATCAAGGCAAAGCTTTGGCATTAAATCTTGTGCATTCACATCCCCTCTTTCATCCATTCTAAGATTCAAGGTATAAATCTTCTCTTTTCTTTTTTTTTTAATTTTCGTTTGTTTTTTATTGTTATTTCAACTGATTTTTTGTACAAACCTTGTTTGATTGTTATGGGTTTCAACTTTTTCATAATTTTTTTTCCAAAAATTAAAATTTTTCATTCGAATATATTTTATATCCGATTTTTTTAAACTGTTTTTTAAAATTTAATTGTGAATATCTCTTTAAAAAATTAAATTTTTTTTTAACAAATTACCTTGAATTATTAGACTTTATTGGATTAAATAGGATGTTAATCGCATACATATTCGAATCCTTTTTGATGAATTTTCAGGATTATGGCTCCGAAAAAGGGAACTAAGCGTCATCGTTCTTCTTCCAATCCTATTGAGGATGTCGAGGGTAATCCTACACCTAACCTTCCTTATATTATCCAATCTAGTTTTCCCGAGGATGGTGATAGAGAACGATATAAACTTTTTCAAGGAATGAACCTTAGGGAAGAGCGAGTTGTGTCAATCCCTTTTTTAAATTCTGCCCGTTTCAAGTTTCAATACCTATCTTTGATTAAGCAATGGAAATTCTTAACCTTTTTGAGCATTCCTCCTATCCTATATAGAAACCTAGTCATTGTATTCTTTTCTAATGCCATATGCATACATGATGAACCTAGGGAGAATATCATTGCCATTGAATCTTCTATTATGGGCAAAACTTTTCAAATTGATCAAAAGGTTTTATGTAATGTCTTTGGTTTTGAAGATGTTGGTATTGATGATGAACATTCTTTGGGTACGGGTTTTTTAGGCTCAACAAAGGTTTTAAATGCTCATGACCGTATCCTTCACCTTCTTATTTCTTGGTTTATCCGTCCATCGGGTGGGAAATATTCAACTATTCGTCAAACGGATGATTTTTGGCTTAAGTGTTTTAGAGAAGGTAAACGTCCAAATTTGTGTCAAATCATGTTTGCCGACCTTGTCTTTTTAGTTCAACACGCTCATACCAAACAAGTCTCATCCTTTTACTACTCCACGGCTTTGAGTTTTCTATTTCATTCCCTTGGCATTGATTGTTCACATGATTTTCCCGAAACCCTTGGCCTACCCATCGATGAGCGTTCCCTAGCTCGTTCCGGTTTCACTTATGTTGATAATGATTGGGTTCGCAATGCTCAAGATCCTCCGCCTGTTGCTCCGGTCGATACCTCTCGTGCTTCTTCGAGCTCTCACCGTGCTCCTCTTGATTCCTCCTCCATGGATACTCTCATGACCTTCCTAAATGAGAAGTTCACCGTGATGGATAATCGTTTCACATCCTTAGAGGATCGCGTCCAAGGCATGGAAAAGAAGATAGACACCATGGCCGCTCGCCAAAACTCCATGGATATTTCTCTTACCGCCTTCCATGGTGCTTGGATCAATCAAACCCGAAGGAATCAACCCTCTCAAGAAGATGAAGAAGAAGATGACGAGGACGATAATGATGACGAAGGGGACGAGTAGATCATGCATCTCATCTTAGGACATTTAGTCTTTTATTATTGTTATTGCACTTTCGTTTTAGGATTTGAAGTTTATGCTTATTTTCTATGTTTTTAGGATTTTAAAAGTTTGGATTATGATGGTTGCTTTGATATTTATGCATTTGAACCTTTATGTTTATTTTGAAGTTTATGCCTTTGGACTCTTATGCTTGCTTTAAGTTTAATGAATTAGTGTTGCTTTATATTGCTATTATCCTTGTATTCTATTTTGATCTAACAAAAAGGGGGAGAATGATCATAGAGTCAAAAAAATTTTAGTTTTGAAAATCTATCTTAAAGTAAGGGGGAGAAAGCTTTTTAAAGTTTCAAAAACTTAAAAATTTATTTATGGTTTTGTTATATCAAAAAGGGGGAGATTGTAAAACCGAAATTGATTTTGATATAACACATAAACCTAAGGACCAATTTGCAAAACGATAAATTTTTAAGTACTCTTTAAAGTCTCACAAATTGACAAGTATTTTTGAACAAAATATTACATGAAGACTGGCTCTTAAACATATAAAATTTCCTAAGTCTTTTCCTATGTTTTTCAAGCCTAAGTATGCAAAAACGCCCAGGCGTATCGATACCCCTATGCGTATCGATACCCTATTTTGCCACTGGAATTTTGATGAACATACCGTACCGATACGCCTTGCAACCGTATCGATACGATATTCATCTGGGCAACTGTTTTCATGAAACCGTACCGATACGCCTTGCAACCGTATCGATACGATAAGCATATCTTTGAAAAATCTGAGCATTTAATTATTTGACCGTTACTTGTCAGTTGGTTGGTTTCCCAATTTCCAAAAGGTCGTTATACCGTACCGATACGCTTGGTATGCGTATCGATACACTTTTTATGTAAAATTGGTCTGGGATTCCAGTGAGCAAAAATTGTATCGATACGGCCTTGCGTATCGATACACCCCTTAAAACCGTACCGGTACGCCTTCTATGCGTATCGATACGCCCTGTTTTCAGGCACAACGGCTCTTTCCTCTTTGATGCAGGTATCGATACGTCATTCCCGAGTATCGATACGGTAGGCTGCAGAGCTGCATTTAATGCGGGAAAATTGCTCCCAACGGCTCTATTGATGATCCCAACTACCCAAACGGCTAGAAATCAATGCAAGGATATAAAAACAAGCTTCATTTGACCAAGCAACAACTATTGAACCCTCAAGCATCATCAAAGCAAAAAATTCAAACCCTAGTGCTCTTCAAAGTCAAATTTCTTGTACCCAACTCTAGTGTTTTCAATTGTCATTTTGTATTCTGAGTTTGGGGTGATTGAAATTGTATTTGGGTAGACAATTATCCTTTGAGAGGAATCATTTGAGTTTACCACAACTTCTCTTTGTAATTTGAGTGGATTAAGCTTTGGGTATAAAGCTTAATCAAATTTGTAAGGTTACCTCCTCATCCAAGAAAAGGGGAAGAATTCAAGTAGTGAATTGGTTGAAAATCCTTAGTGGAACTAAGGTAGTGGATGTAGAGTTCATTTGGAGAACTTGAACCACTCTAACTACTTGTGTCAATTTTATTTTTCACCCATTTCTTTCCACCAAAATTTTAATTGCCAATTCACCCCCTCTTGGCCATTTGCAATTGTTCGATCAACTCAACAACAATGCAAGTACTCATACTATACTTAAGTGTAAGAAATATTTTCCCATTTAAATGCAAGGGAAAAATATGAGTACTATTTCCCAAAGTACTAAAATATCAATGCTTCGTAAGAGCAATAAGTCCTTGAGGGTTTATCTCTGATAAATAACCAATTTGATATGATGTGCTATATTTAATATTTTTCATTCCCTGAAGTGAATGAAACAAAGCACATTTTGAAAGGTGCATAATTATGCATATTTTCCCATTTAAAATGCAAGGGAATAATGTGAGTATTATATCTGGAAGTACTAATATCACAGAAGGCTTCGACTGAGCAAATATGTTATTGCCAAATGGAACTCTATTCCATTTTCACAGTGCAATATACTCGTCAAAGACGCAAAGAGACTTATTGAATTTTAAAGATATTTGCAGAAATATATTGAGAATATTAGTCGAGGGGTGCTGACTATCTCAATCTTACGAGTATAACTCAAGGCAATAATAAAATCTTGAAAAAAAATATGCACTGTCATCCATATTGTACTACACAAGAATTAGTACAAATTAAAGCTTATGCTATTGTAAATCAGAAGTTTACTGATAACTTTATTATTTGGCATGACCGGTTAGGCCATTCCGATTCAATTATGATGCAAAAATTTGTTGACACTTTCATGTGGTCATTATTGAAGAACTAAAATTTTCTTCAAGGCAATGTTTTTCATGTGATACTTGCTATCAAAGCAAATTGATTATTCAATCATCATCAGCTAAGATAGATTGTGAATCTATTAATTTCTGGAACGGATACAAGGTGATATATGTGGGCCCATACACCTTTCTTACAGTCCATCTAGATATTTTACGATTTTAATCGATGCATCGAATAGATGGTCATATGTATCCTTGTTATCAACTCGTAACTTGGTGTTTGCTAGGCTATTTGCTTAGTTGATAAAATTATGAGCACATTTTCCAGATTACCTTATAAAGACAATCGGTCTTGATAATGCTGGTGACATGTCATTCTACATGTAGTATCACTAATTCGCATCAAGCCAACAAATTATCATAAGTTCTCCCCATTACAAATGGTTTTTGGTTAAAACCAAATATTTCTCATCTTAGATTTTTTTTTGTGCGGTATATGTTCTGATTCCTCCACCACAACGCACAAAGATGAGTTCTCAAAGGAGGTTGGGAATATATGTCAGATTCAAATTTCTCTTGATAATTAAATATCTTGAGCTTCTGATAGGGAATTTATTTACAGCTCGATTCGTCGATCGTCATTTTAATGAGTCAGTTTTCCCAACATTAGGGGGAGAAAATAAAATAGCTGGAAAAAGAAATAAATTGGAATGAATTATCATTATTTTAGTTTGATCCATGTACTCAACAATGTGAACTATAAGTTCAAAGGATAATTCATGTAGCAAATCAATTGTCAGATGATTTTGCTGACCCTAATAGAGTGACTAAGTCACATATACCAGCTATGAATGCTCCGTTTAAATTTGATGTCCCGGAAGGACAAACTCTAGTTGCTAATGAGTCTAACTTACGCCTGTAGCGTGATAGACAAGTAGGTTCCAAAGATAAAAATCCTCGAAAAAAAGGAAGGGGGCTATAGTTATGATGGTCTGATCGAGGAATCAATAAATTATGAAAATCTCAAGAAGAGATTAAAAGGTCTCCAATAGAGACATTAACATGACTTAGGTACCTGATAATAAAGAGATCTCAATAGATTATGTCATGTCTGGTAATAAGTGGAACTGAAATCAAATCGACGTCGATAATACATTTGCATGCAATATAGCACTAGAAATTTTATTTGATGATGTGGATCATGAATCATTGTCAATTAGACAATGTAAACAAAGAAATGATTGGCCAATATGAAAAGAGGCAATTGAGGCGAAACTAAGATCTCTTTCGAAAAGAGAATTATTTGGGCCTATAGCCCGTATATTGAAATGTGTAAAGCTCGTGGATATTAATGAGCCTTTGTGAGAAAGAGAAATCAAAAGGAGAAATCACGAGATATAAGCTCGTTTGGTTGCAAAGATTCTCACAAAGACATGAAATTGATTATGAGGAAAATATATTCCTCGGTGGTGGATGCAGTTACTTTTAGATAGTCTGACAATAAATGAAATAACTCAGTTTCCGCCTAATGGATGTTGTTACATCTTATTTGTATAAGCCTCTTGATAACAACATTTACATGAAGCTTCTGGAAGGATTTAGACTGTCAGAAGCAGTTAATTCAACTTCTCGAGAACATTATTCAATTATATTGAATATATCTTTTATGGATTAAAACATTTTGGGCACATTTGGTATAATCGCCCCATTGAATACTTATTAGCGGAAGGCAATAAGAATGATTTAATTTCCAGAGCATTTTATTAAGAGGTTTAACTCTAGATTTGTCTTTGTTTTTATTCTGTATGTTGGCGATTCATTAAGACTCATGATGAGATTTCCTTAACAATGGAATCCTTGTGCAGCAATCGGCATACACAGAAAAATGTTTAAAGAGACTTTTACATGCATAATGCATATTTGTTTATCACTATTTGGTTGCTAGGTCTCTTAATGTAAACAAAGATCCATTCCGCCCTCGAGAAAAAGGTGATGATATTCTTGGTCTAAAAGCACCATATATACATTAATTGATCTGAAAGCATCGTATCTTAGCTGGTCCAGAAATACTATCTAAGTGCTACGAGACCATTACCTTTAAATAATTGCTATGTATGAGGCAAAGCCGAAATATGTGTTTGGCTAAACATATCCAGAAGATATGTGAATTACTTTCACAAGATAAGATGCAAGCTATTTTATGTAGAGATAATGCAGAATTTATATCTCAAGGTGGATACATCAAATGTGATAAAACGAAACATATCTCTTTAAAGTTTCGTCCCTCATGATCTTCAGAAGAATAGTATTTGATGAATCATTTCAAGCAATAATTTGGAAGATTTATCCACTAGTGCATACTCTATTTCAACATTTTAAGATTATATTCAAGATTGAATTATGAAGATTCAAAGATCTTATGTGATATTTTTATGAGGGAGAGTAAATACGCGTTGCACTCTTTTTCCCTTAACCGAGGTTTTGTCCCAATGGGTTTTCATGGTAAGGTTTTTAATGAGGCAACATGTTATGCGTATTAAAGATGTGTGTACTCTTTTTCCTTCACTAATGAATTTTTTTCCCACTGGGTTTTTATCTTAGTAAGGTTTTAATGAGACACATTATCTTCATGGACATCCAAGGGGGAGTGTTATGAATATTTATCTATGTGGATGTCTATCATGATTAGAACTTTATCTAAGGAGTTTGATTTATTTATTATTAGGAATATTATCTCTATTAATTAGAGTTTAATGTATTATGTACTTCTTATGCCTATAAATAGATGATTCATTGAAGGCATTGTAGACAATTCTATATTTTGAAAATAATACAAATCTCCCTTTTTCTCTCATCTCTTTGTTCTTCTTGTTCTTCTTTATTTTAT
Organism: Hibiscus trionum; assembly: GCA_030270665.1. Taxonomy (NCBI): domain Eukaryota; kingdom Viridiplantae; phylum Streptophyta; class Magnoliopsida; order Malvales; family Malvaceae; genus Hibiscus; species Hibiscus trionum. The sequence goes on from BSYR01000037.1 coordinate 3,574,593, forward strand.
TCACAACAAACACTTATTTTATAGTTAGCCAATATTTAATTTTTAATTTTTAACATTAAATTAAAAATCAGATTCAGTATTTTTTGTTTAGGTTTTTAGGGCACGGAGCCTTTTCAGATTCAAGTTCAAGTCAAGCTTCGACTCAGTTTGCTCTTACTTATGGTTCTTGTTCCTTGACTAGACAATGGGAAAAGAAACAAATCGTGCACAAAATTGAAGTATGAGAAAGATAAGATTGTTTGAAGAGTGAATGGATCAAAATCATTGCAACAGGAAGAACAAAACAGCTAGGGACAAATAAAGCAAATTCAATCCAACAGAACCCAGAACATAGAGATAACAAAATCTTCCTCACTGATGCCTTATGATCTAGGCTTCTCCTTCTTCTCTTTAAAGAGTGCCAAGACCGAAAACACCGGAGACCTTCACAACTTTGAATCTAACTCCAGGAATATCACCAACTGCATGACCCTTTCGTCCGAATCCAGCAATCAACACCTCATCCTACAGCAATATATATAAATTACCGTCAAAAAAAGTGATAACATGCAGTCATGCACAATTTAATTCGAGTGAAACTTACATTCTCTTCAATGTAGTTTAAGCAACCGCAATATTCTTTCCGTTCTTGATCAATTGAACTCTAGCACACTTTCTGATAGCAGAGTTCGGCTGCTTAGCCTCGATACCTCTATATATGTTTGAAAATCATCAGTGTAGGCATTGAATGTTTGAAAAATCATCAGAACACATTAAAAACCAAAAGAGGATCTAGTATTCATCTTCTCAAGGACAATGCCTTTTGCATGGGAAGAACCAGCAAATGGCTTTTTCCATTCATTACCAAGGTTGGATTTTTTGTATGCCTTATCGGACCACCTCTGCCTTCGGCGGTGGGTCCTCAGCTTGCGACCGGCTCCCATACCTCGTGTCTTCCTGAAAGAAAAAAGCTTTAATGTCATCAATTCAGTCACAGTTGAAACTCTACACAATTGTCTAATAAATGTTTGAAATGGATTAAAAAAATACCAACTTTTCTTTAGCCTAATAACTTTTCTATCATCTTAGGTGAAATAAGCTAATATATGACTTCTCAGACATGAAAAATCATCAACCCTAATCCATATAGCACTTAAAAATTAAAGCTAGAAAGCCAAAATAGCCATCAAAATTCAAAATAAACAGGAATTTTCGGATTATCTAAAACCAAAAGCAGTAGCAAATGGAAACAAACAAGCTTTTTATAAACAACAGAAATGAAAACGATTCAAACATCTAAAACCCGCCACTTATCACCAAAAGCCATTTCTTTCGTCGAACAAGCAAAACCAGCTTAAACACTTTAAATAAGAAAGGAACAGAAGCAGGCAAGCTAAGAGAAAGAGAAAAGCCATCAAATTGAGCAAGAAAACATACCCCATTTTCGACGAGCAAGATTATTCCGATTGGAAAGTGGGCTTTGCGAGATTTGAAGGCCAAAGACAAAATGACGCAGCCGCCTCTGGCTTTTAAACCTGAAGGCTCTAACCCGGACAATTCTGCTGTGAGGCCGTTAATATACGGCTAATATACGACGTAATCGGTTAAATAGGTGACCGATTAAACATAACAAAATAGGTAAAATTATCTATTTTGTTGATAAGAGTATCAACATATCCAGTAAATTATTTATTTTAAGCTGATAAGGCCTTGAAAAGTATCTATATTTTTTGAGTAAATTACTTATTTTGTTGATACTTTTGAGTAAATTACTTATTTTGTTGATACTTTTTTAAAAGTATCGATACTTTTTAAAAAAACAATGTAACCGGTTGAAATGTGGCTCGAAAGTATCGATACTTTTAAAAATTTATCAACAAAAAGTATCGATACTTTTTTAAAAAGCAATGTAACCGGTTGCAATGTGGCTCGAAAGTATCGATACTTTTAAAAAAGTATCAACAAAAAGTATCGATATTTTTTAAAAAAACAATGTAACTGGTTGCAATGCGGCTCGAAAGTATCGATACTTTTAAAAAAGTATAGATACTTTCGAAAGTATCAACAAAATAAGTAATTTACTCAAAAGTATCAACAAAATAAGTAATTTACTCAAAAAGTATAGATACTTTCCAAGACCACATCAGCTTAAAATAAGTAATTTACTGGATATGTTGATACTCTTATCAACAAAATAGGTAATACCTATTTTGTTATCGTCGGATTTCCAAGGCCCCATCAGCTTAAACTTTAATAACAAATTAGGCGCTACAGAATATGTTGATACTCTTATCAACAAAATAAGTAATTTTACCGATTTTGTTATCGTCGGATTTCCGAGCCCCGTCAGCTAAACTTTAATAACAAAATAGGTAAAGCGCTACCGAATATGTTGATACTCTTATCAACAAAATAAGTAATTTTACAAATTTTGTTATCGTGGGATTTCCAAGGCCCCATCAGCTTAAACTTTAATAACATAATAGGCGCTACCTAATATGTTGATACTCTTATCAACAAAATAAGTAATTTTACCTATTTTGTTATGTTTGTGTCGATACCTACCGATAACTTAAGTTTGCCGGTTACCAATTTTTTTTAATATTTTTTCATGTTTTCTACCGGATACATTATTTTATATCAACATATCTAGTAGCGCTTTACCTATTTTGTTATTTGTCTTATAATGTTTTCGGTAACGTCGTTTCTTATACGTATATCAGTCCGCCTTTCCTTAGAATTTCCCCTCTAACCCTAGAACTTGTATAAAGGGTTATATTATCAATACAATGTTTTTTTAGGTTAAACTACATAAATGGTCACAGAGCTTTTAGGGTAGATTTATTTTAGTCATTGTACTTTTAAAATGTTCGATAAAATCACTCAACTTTTAGTTCGATTTTGATACATTCCATTCCATTACCTTCCGTCAAAAGTTGACGTTAGTTTTCATTTTTCCTTAATAAAAAATGGATAAACTACACCAATCATCACTCAACTTTCTTCTCACACCTATTTTGGTCATTAGAGTTTAACAATTTTCAATTTAATAACTTAACTTTCAAATTGTTCATATTTTGGCCACTCTAAAATGACATGGTTATATAAATAGAAAAATTCGACTAATCCTTAAAAACATCCCGGTAATGATTTTTTTTACTTTGCTTATTAAATTTACCATATATACCATATTTGATATTTTAATAAGCAAAGCAAAAAAAATCTTACTCGAATCAAATATTCCAATTAATCGGTCAATCAATTATCTGATTTAATTTGTACAATATAAGATCTAGAACTGAATAATCTGAATTTAGCAATTAACCAAAATAATTTTTTAAGGATTAATCGAACCCAATTTCGGTACAAATTTTTAAAATAAATTATTTCGATTCGGTTATGGTTCACAGTTTTAAGCAAAATTGATTAACCGATCTGATTTTGTTGAGTGGATCGAAGAATCGGTTTAAGCCAAGAGGGGGTGAATTGGATCTTTTAAGAATTTTGGTGGTGGAGTGGAAAATTAAAATTTGCTAGATAAGAGAATTTAGAGTGGTTCAAGTTCCAATTGAACTCTACATCCACTACCTTAGCTACCACTAAGTATTTTCCAACAATTCACTAATTGCTCTTCCCCTTTTCAAGGCTTAGGAGGTAACATTTACAATACCAGTCAAATTTTCTACCCAAAATTTGTCTCAATCCTCACTCAAGTAATACAAAGAAGTTTAATACTAAAGACTAGTATCTCTCAATACAAATGTAGCCCCTTTTTAGAAGCACTCAACCCAATTGAACAAATAAGATTGGAAATACAAAGTTCTACAATTGGGGTTTACAAGAAAATATGGGATTTTAGCACAATTGCTTGGATTTGATGTTTGGATAATACTTTTTGGGATCGATAGTTGTTGCTGGTGCTTTTTAAGGTCTCTTCTATACCTTTTTATTGAATTCTAGCCGTTGGGGTTGTTGCCTTCATTATTATAGCCGTTGGGATGTTATCTCCCTCCATAAATGCAGTCTGCAACTACTCGTTCTGAAACGCTCGACCCTATTTTGAAATAAGCCAAAATAGAAAGAGTCGCTGGGGTGTAATAAATAGACCGTACCGAAACTGGCACGATCGTTTCGATACAATAAGAGCTTGTTCTGAAATGCGTTTCAAAACATTTTGCCACTGTCAAAACTTGTATCGAAACGGCTAAAAGCGTTTCGATATGCCTTAACAATATTTTTAAAATTAGCTATAAAACTTCAACGGTCATATTTTGGAAACCAAGTTTGAAATTCGTTTCGAAACGTTTGAGGTCGTTTCAATACATTCGTATTGAAACGGTTCAAACCGTTTTGTTATTCTTCATCTGTTTCGAAACACAACTAGTTGTTTCGATACACCCGTATCGAAACGGGAAAACTAGTTCCAAAACAGAAGTTAACAGATTCAAAACGTTCTGAAACGCCCAAGGTCGTTTCGAAATGGTGACTCGAAAATCACTGTTTTGACTTGGTAAACACTTAGAAAATATTTGATAAGTTAAGGTTTTGACTTGAACATTTTTCTTTAAACACATAGAGAGGTTTTGAGGACTTAAAAAATTCATTTTCTCTTTTTCAATTTAGTCCTTAAATCCTTTGTTATATCAAAATCAATTTATTAGTTTTACAATCTCCCCTTTTTGATATAACAAAACCAAGTTTGAATTTTTAAGAATTTTGAAATCTCGAAAACGTTCTAACTCCCCCTCAATGTAAGATGGGTTTTAAAGTTTTAAAGAGATTTAAAGTTTTAACTCCCCCTCAATGTAAGATGAGTTTTAAAGTTTTAAAGAGATTTAAAAATAAAGTGTTTGAAACTTAAAACCACAAAAATTTGGCTCTTATATTACTTCTCCCCCTTTTTGTTAGATCAAAAAGAATAATAAACAAGGCTAATCATGAGAAGAAACAATGTTATAAGCAAAAACCAAACAACATCATATAGAATTAAGTTCAAATAACCAAACACAAATACTTAAAGCAATAGAGTTTAATCTCAATCCCATGAGATCCTAAGCCTTGCCATCATCGTCACCACCATCATCATCAAGAGAATCATCGTCTTTAGCTTGAGCACGACGAAAGTTCCTCCAATCACCATAGAAAGTATATAAAGACAAGTCCATCGATGATTGTTGATTCTCAAGAGCGGTGAGACGATTCTCGTTTCCAAGAACACGATCCTCCAAAGATTGCAAACGAGTGTTGATAGCACCAAATCCCAAAGCCATGCTCGTATCCATCGAGTTGAACCGCTCGGTAAGGAAAGTCATAAGAGCTTCATTGTTAGGAGCCAGAACTTGAGGTGGTGGCTCAACTTGAAGTGGCGGAGCTTGCCTATCAACACAAACCCATTGGCCAAGAGTGTAGCGAAACCCGAACTTAACGAGAGAGGATTCACCAATCTTGCACTTGCGAGGTTCCGGAGAATCATAGGTGCAATCAATGTTGAAGGTACCAAAGACATAGCTTAAAAAAGCCCCATAAGTGAAAGATGAAATAGCATCGGTTTCGCGAATATTCACATTATGGACCATATCGGCGAACATGATTTTGACAAGATTTGGTTGTTCTCCTTGGTGAAATCACTCTAACCAAAAATAGTCAACTTGACGGACATGGGAGAATTTACCTCCGGAAGGGCGGATGAACCAAGAAATCATCAAATGGAGGAACCAGTCATGAGCATCCAATGAGAGAACGGATCCGGTGTGAGCACCAAAGTGGTTCTCATCCTCAATGCCTTCATCCTTGAGCCCAAGAGCATTCTCTAAAACGTATATACTAATGATGAACTTCTTACCCAAAAGGTACGACTCAATGCCAATCACCTCGGTATGATCTTCATTATCAACAAGAACGGCATTGGAGTAGAAAATGAGGACCATATGCTTGTACACAATATCTGAAATGCTCAAAAAGGCCAAGAAACTCCATTCTCGTAAACGAGCTAGATAGCGGAATTCAAAACGCTCGGAGTCAAGGAACGCGATATCCACAACACGCTCTCGGCGAACAGCTATATCTTTGAGGATTTTGAAACGGTCCTTAGTCTCTTGATTTCAAAGACTCTTTTGAAAAAGAAGGGTGAGGTTAGGACTGATATTCGCTTGGGATGAAGCTTCACTCGTTTGAGTCGTCTTGCATTTCTTGTTAATGTTTTCCATTAGATTCCTAAAAACATAAAGCAAACAAATAAAAAATAAAATGTATGCATATTAATCCTTAATTCAATCCAATGAAAAATCACATTTAGGTTTTAAAAAAAACTTTAAAAACATATATACATATAACAAAGAAAATTTTGAAAAAGTAACAACTTTTGAAAAACAGTAAAAAATACGAGTAAAAATCAATATATTCGAATCAAAAACTTTGAGATTTTGAATTTTTTTTACAAATTTTGAAAAACTCAAGTTGCAAAACATATAAACTATACAAAATTAATATTTTCTAACCTAAGATTCGAATAAAATCAAAGGAAAAAGAAAAGGATGAAAAATACCCCAAATAGGGATTTTGGATGAATGAATGGAAGAAGTTGCACAAATTTGTTAAAGCTTGCTTAGACTTTAGTTTGTGGGTAAAAGCCCTCAAGATTTGATGAAAAACAATGAGGTTTAGAGGGTTTTGATAGGGAAAAATTGGGTTTAGGGTTTTTAAGAGTTTTAATGAAAATCAAACTTTGCAATTAAAGCCCTTTAAAAAGTTGTACGCAGAGGCGTTTCAGAACAGACACGATCGTTCCGAAACGTGCGCACTGAAATGTTGACTGACGTTTCGAAACCTGTTGACCGTTCCAATGCGGCTTTGACTATATCAAATCCCACGTGGTAACCCGTATCGAAACGTTTTTGGGTCGTTTTGATACAATTCTTGGCAGAGGCAAATCGTTTCGAAACCCTGTTTGGCGTTTCGAAACACCCTGGTCACAGACCATTCTATTAAGGCAGTCGTATCAAAACAGATTAACTCGTTTTGATACGCCTAGGCCTGGAGGTGCAGATGAGGCTATAATATTGCAGAAAATTGAATTTTATGAAGTCATAGATGCATAAATGATATGAATGAGCATGAATGACATGTTAAAACACAAACATACTCCCCCTAACTATAAGCATGGATGAAATTAGGAGTAAAAACACATAAGCATGGCATTTTGCAAGAAATCAAGCAATTTAAGCACAAAAGGTCCTAAAAGGTCAAGATAGGCTAGTTAAACCTAACTCTCTCCTAAGGGACCAAAAACGCTCCTTATCTAGAGGTTGTGTAAAGATGTTCGCTAGTTGATTTAAGGTATCTACGAACTCTAAAACAACATCTTCCTTAAGGACATGATCTCTAATGAAATGATGTCTTATTTCTATATGTTTGGTTCTAGAGTGTTGGATGAGATTTTTAGTTAGGCATATAGCACTAGTGTTGTCACACTTAAGAGGTATGGTTTCAACTTTAACACCATAATCTAAGAGTTGTTGCTTCATCCAAAGGACTTGAGCACAACAACTCCCTAAGGATATGTACTCGGCTTCGGTGGTAGAAAGAGCTACACTATTTTGTTTCTTAGAGAACCAAGATATGAGCATACTACCTAAGAATTGGCAAGTGCCGAAAGTACTTTTCCTATCAATTTTACAACCCCCGTAATCCACATCCGAATAAGCATGAAGGTTAAAGGTTGAGTCTCTAGGGAACCAAAGACCTAGACAAGGAGTATCTCTAAGGTACCTAAAGATTCTCTTAACGGCTATAAGGTGAGACTCTCTAGGACTAGCTTGAAACCTAGCACACAAGCAAACACGAAACAAAATATCTGGTCTACTTGCGGTAAGGTAAAGCAAAGATCCAATCATAGAAAGATAAAGCTTAGAGTCAACACACTTACCTCATTCATCTTTGTCAAGCTTTGTAGATGAGCTCATTGGTGTGGCTTGAGGCTTTGTATTCTCCAAGCCAAACTTCTTGAGCATATCCTTGATGTACTTAGCTTGATTGATGAAGATGGCATCCTTCATTTGTTTGATTTGGAGTCCCAAAAAGAATGAGAGCTCCCCCATCATGCTCATTTCAAATTCACCTTGCATCAACTTAGAAAAATCTTGACAAAGCAATTCATTAGTAGAACCAAATATAATATCATCAACATAAATTTGAACTACTAATATATCTTTGCCATTGTTTTTAATAAAAAGTGTTGTGTCCACCTTTCCTTTCTCAAACCTTTTTCCAACTAGAAAACTCGAAAGTCTTTCATACCAAGCTCTAGGAGCTTGTTTTAAACCATATAAAGCTTTTGACAATTTAAAAACATGGTTTGGAAAAATTGGATCTTCAAAACCCGGTGGTTGTTCCACATACACTTCTTCATTTATAAAGTCATTTAAAAATGCACTATTGACATCCATTTGAAAAAGCTTGAAATCATGATAACATGTATATGCAAGCAACATCCTAATAGCTTCCATTCTAGCTACGGGTGCAAAGGCTTCATCAAAATCAATTCCCTCTTCTTGAGTGTAACCTTGAGCAACTAGCCTAGCTTTGTTTCTCACTATGTTACCACTCTCATCTAGTTTATTCCTAAATACCCATTTAGTTCCTATAGTAGATTGATTTCTAGGCCTTTCAACTAATGTCCACACTTTACTTCTCTCAAATTGATTTAACTCATCTTGCATGGCCATAATCCAAAAATCATCTTTTAAAGCTTTTTTGATATTTTTAGGCTCAATGCATGAGATAATGCAACATGATTAAGCATTTTAAGAGAAGAGTGAGTAGTTACCCCCTTGGATGGATCACCCAAGATTTCACCACCTTTGACATAGTTGTACACCCTTGGGTAGCTCACTTCCTTTTCCTCAAGAGCCAAGTCCTTCAAGGCTTTAAGAGGTAGATCTTGTGCATCTTCCTCTTTAGTTGGAATCTCATCCTCCTTTGAAGTTTGTCCTCCATCAAAGGCATTAAGGATTCCTACATCATCATCGTCACAAGATTCCTTCCTCGGAATGAGGTTATCATCGAAAACAACATGAATAGACTCTTCTACTACTAAAGTTCTTTTATTAAATACACGACGGGCTTTAGAGTTTAAGGAATACCCTAAGAAAATAGATTCATCACTTTTAGCATCAAATTTACCTAAGTTGTCTTTACCATTATTTAAAACAAAACACTTGCAACCAAATGGATGAAAATAACTAATGTTAGGCTTTTTAGATTTTAAAATCTCATATGGTGTTTTCTTTAAAAGGGGCCTAATCATTACTCGATTTACAATGTAGCAAGCGGTGTTTGTGGCTTCAGCCCAAAAATATTTAGGTAAATTGTTTTCACAAAACATGGTTCTAGCCATTTCTTGTAAAGTCCTATTTTTCCTCTCAACTATCCCATTTTGTTGATGAGTTCGAGGAGCCGAAATTGTGGCTAATACCATTTTCATTTAAAAACTCTTCAAAACATAGATTTTGAAACTCGATTCCATGATCACTTCTAATATGAGAAATCTTAAGTTCAAGATCATTTTGAGTTAATTTTGAAAACGTGATGAATTTTTCTAAAGCCTCATCTTTTGTACCTAAGAATAGAACCCAAGTAAATCTAGAATAGTCATCAACAAGTACAAAAGCATACGATTTACTACCCAAGCTCATAGTTCTAATAGGCCCAAATAGATCTATATGAATTAGTTGTAAACACCTACTTGTAGAAACATCATTAATGGATTTAAAGGATGATCTATGTTGTTTACCCTTAGAGCATGCATCACATATTTTATCATTTGAAAACTTGATCTTGGGTAAACCTCTAACTAGATTTAGGGAAACTAATTTTTCTAAAACACTAATGCTAGCATATCCTAGTTTCCTATGCCATAACCATGCATCATTTTCATCTTGAGCAACAAAACATGCATGGGATGTATGAATGTCATCTAGATGCACCATATAAATGTTACCTATGCGATGACCAATGAGCATTATTTTATTTGATTTAATGTCAACAATTTTACACCCATTTTTATCAAACAAGACATTAAACCTCTTATCACACAATTGACTAATGCTCAATAAATTGTGTTTTAGACCATTGACATACAAAAACATTTTCAATGAGTATAGTAGAGTGATTACCTATGGAGCCAATACCTTCATTGTGGCCTTTGGAGTTGTCACCAAATGTCAATACTCCTCCACTTTTAGACTTTAAGTCCATGAATCGACTCTTGTCTCCGGTCATATGCCTCGAGCATCCACTATCAAGGTACCATGAGTTTTGACTTTGTGCTTTGGCCTTGTAGCAATGCTCCCCCTACAAACAAAGAGTTAAACTTTGATTTTTGGTACCCAAATCATTTTGGGTCCACGAGTATTAGCTCCCAAAAGCTTGGTTCCCTTAGGAATCCAAGGTGACATGGCATCAACATTATTAGATTTGACAAGTTCCTTAGGAACCCACACACTTCTAATTCTTTTAGTTCTATTATGCCTATAGAAGCCACTTTGTTTGTAGTTATAGGTCTTTCTCTTAGCCCTTAGGTTGGTTTGTTCTAGATGATTCACCTATTTCATTTTTCACATTACCAACACTTTTAAAAGACTCTTTGAGCTTATTAAGCTCACCTAACACCTTTTGGTGTTCAATATTACATTGAGAAATAAGATTGTTCAAGTCTACATTTTCATTTTGAAAGAATTCAAGTTCATCTTGTAAACCTAAGATCTTTTTCTCAAATTTTAAGTTAGCTTGAGAAAGCAAGTCATTTTTAGCATTTAAATCGGAAATGATCTTTTTATTTTTTAAAATGGACTCCTTAAATTTCTCAACTAACTCATTGTATACCTCTTGTAACTCATCATAAGCATCATGCAATTCATCAAATGTAAAATCAAAAGAATATGAGTTAGAGGTTACCATAGAGGAATCCTCTTCAAGAGCCATGAGGCAAAGGTTGGCGACTTCATGTTCCTCATCCTCGGATGACTCCTCATCACTCCAAGTAGCAAGCTTAGCTTTGAGCTTCTTCTTCTTCTTCTCAAATCCCTTCTTCTTGAGTTGAGGGCAATCGGAATGTATGTGACCCAGCATCTTGCACTCAAAGCAAATGATTTAGTCCCTCTCTTCTTTTTTGCTTTTGTTCTTGAAGTCCATCTTTCTTTAAAATTTTCTCCCTCGGTTGGACTTCATGAACCGTGAGAATTGTTTGGCTATCATAGTCAATTCCTCAAAGTCTTCCTCCTCACTAGAAGAGCTCTCCTCATGTAGAGAAGCTTTGAGAGCAACTCCTAGCTTCTTTTTTCTTTTCTACCCCATGTTTCTCTATCATTCTCTTTTCCTTCTTCTCCTCTTCCTCTCTTCCTTGCTTCATAATCTCGTGTGTAAGAAGAGACCCAACAAGCTCATCAAGCTTCAAAGTTTTCAAATTCTTTGCTTCAATGATGGTCGTCCTCTTACCATCCCAAGACTCTGGGAGAGAGTATAGAAGCTTCCTCACTAGCCTATCTTCGGGAATTATTTCACTGAATCCTTTAAGGCCATTGACGATGATCGAAAATCAATCAAACATCTTTGAGACGCTCTCATCGGTGTCCATCTTAAAATTCTCATAGATCAAGTTTCACAACCCGATCTTCGTCTCTTTCACATCGCTAGTGCCCTCATAAGTCGTCTCCAAAGTGTCTCACACTTCTTTTGCGCTTTTGATAGATGAAACCTTTGAGTAGATATCCAGACCAAGTGCACAAAATATGATATGTAGAGCTTTGTCGTTAACTTGTATCTTTCGTCTATCTTCCTCGGTCATCTCCGACTTCACCTTCGGAACTAGTCTTCTTTCATCGTTTCTCTTAACCGGAATGTAGGGGCCTTCTTCCACTACATCCCAAAGCATGTAATCCGTTGACTTGATGAAGAGACACATCCGATTCTTCAAATATGGGTAGTTTTCCCCATTGAAGAAGGGTGGTTTAGTAGTTGATTGTGACTCATAGAGGTTGGAGGTTGAAGTAGATATCATGGCTTGTCTCGTAGTTGATCACATTCTTCTTAGAATCTCCTCTTGTGGTTGTTAATCCTTCAAAGAGGTAGGCTCTGATACCAATTGTTGAGTGGATCGAAGAATCGATTTAAGCCAAGAGGGGAGTGAATTGGATTTTTTAAGAATTTTGGTGGTGGAGTGGAAAATTAATATTTGCTAGACAAGAGAATTTAAAGTGGTTCAAGTTCCAATTGAACTCTACATCCACTACCTTAGCTACCACTAAGGATTTTCCAACAATCCATTAATTGCTCTTCCCCTTTTCAAGGCTTAGGAGGTAACTTTTACAATACCGGTCAAATTTTCTACCCAAAATTTGACTCAATCCTCACTCAAGTAATACAAAGAAGTTTAAGGCTAAAGACTAGTATCTCTCAATACAAATGTAGCCTCTTTTTACAAGCACTCAACCCAATTGAACAAATAAGATTGGAAATACAAAGTTCTACAATTGGGGTTTACAAGAAAATATGAGATTTTAGCATAATTGCTTGGATTTGATGTTTGGATAATACTTTTTGGGATCAATAGTTGTTGCTGGTGCTTTTTGAGGTCCCTTTTATACCTTTTATTGAATTCTAGCTGTTGGGGTTGTTGCCTTCATTATTATAGCTGTTGGGATGTTATCTTCTCTCCATAAATGTAGTCTACAACTACCCGTTCCGAAACAGCCGACCCTGTTTTGAAACAGACCAAAATAGAAAGAGCTGCTGGGGTGTAATAAATAGGTCGTACTGAAACGGGCACGATCGTTTCGATGCGATAAGAGTCTGTTCCGAAACGTATTTCGAAACATTTTGCCACTGTCAAAACCTATATCGAAACGGCTAAAAGCGTTTCGATACGCCTTCTCTTCAATGGTCATATTTTGGAAACCAAGTTTGAAATCGTTCTGTTGTTCTTCATTCGTTTCAAAACACAACTAGCTGTTTCGATACACCCGTATCGAAACGGGAAAGCTAGTTCCGAAATAGAGGTTAACAGATTCAAAACGTTCCAAAACGCCCAAGGCCGTTCCGAAACGGTGACTCGAAAATCACTGTTTTGACTTGGTAAACACTTAGAAAAAATTTAATAAGTTAAGGTTTTGACTTGTACATTTTTCTTTAAACACATAGTGAGGTTTTGAGGACTTAAAAATTCATTTTCTTTTTTCAATTTAGTCCTTAAATCCTTTGTTATATCAAAATCAATTTATTAGTTTTAAGGTTTATTATATACAATATTTTTAAATTTTATGCATTCTAATATCTTATAGTCTAGTGATTTTGATACTTTTCTGATTTTTTTTTAAAAAAAAAAGTATTGACTCTGGTAGGATTAATAGGTGTGAACTTTCAATTTTTGACTTTCTAGTTATTTTTACACTTTTATCACAACCGAACAATTATTAAATTTACCATATTATCATATTTGATATTTTAATAAACAAAGTGAAAAAAATCATTTCCAAAATCAAATATTTTGGTTAATCGATTATCTTATTTAATTGGTACAGTATACGATCCAGAATTGAATAATCTGAATTTACCAATTAACCAAATAATTTTTCAAGGATTAATCGAATTTTTCTATTTGTATAAACATGTCATTTGAGAGTGGCCAAAATATGAACAATTCAAAAGTTAAGTTATTAGATTGAAATTTTTAAACTCTAGTGACCAAAATAGGAGTGAGAAGAAAGTTGAGTGATAATTTGTACAGTTTACCCATTTTTTTATTAACGTCAACTTCTGACGGGAGGGACATATTGAAAGCGGACTAAAAGTTCGGTGACTGTATTGAAATCGAACTAAAAGTTTGGTGACTTTATTATATATTTTAAAAGTACAGTGACCAATAAATCTGTCCTAAAAATTCGGTGACCATTTATGTAGTTTACCCCTTCTTATCGAACAATGCACTTTGTTCTTAGGAGGCATTGGATTATAAATTTTAAAGTTCTAAAAAATTTAAAAATGCATTATTTTATAATGTTAATGTTTTTTATTATTTTTATAGAGAAATATTTATTTAAAATTCTACTATTAGAAATTGATGAGTTTAAAAAATAATTATGGAAATAGTAATAATATTAATAATAAATAATATAAAACTAACAACATATATCATTAGATTTGTAAAAACATATAAATAATTAAATTTTAACAATATGAAATATAGAAATATTTGTTAGCCTAAATAAAAATAATAATTTCGATGTTTAAATTTTTTATTTTATAACAAGACCAAATGCACTAAGATATTTTCAAAATCTTTTTTAGAGGCCAAACTAAAATTAAATATTGAGAGAAACAAAAGTCTATTAAGTTAAGCCTTTAAATTTAAAGATTAAGATGGATATATGTCTTATTTAATTAATATTTAAATTAAAAATAACTTAAAATATTATTACACCAAAATATTTTAGGAAGAACAGTGTTTTTTTGAAGACGCCGGACTTACAACTTGTCTTGCTACAATACCAGATTTTAATATTAAAAATATCATTAAAGACACAAGGCTTACAATACCAAAATATTAAAAATATCTTTAAAAAATACTGTTTAAAGTGCTATATATGGCCAAATAATTTATCTTGTACGATAGATTCCAAATTTTTTAGCACAATATTGTGCCAATTTCACCAACAAATGTTTATTTGATTAAATTTCTGATGTGAGTGTGTATATTCCGAATATAATCTTGATCTATGTTTTGATAAAATGAATGTTCATTAAATTTGATTTGACATCAGAGGATTGTAGTCTCAAATTTCTAGTCTCTTTAACATTTTTCTTCGGATTCTCTATTTATTTTCAGTTGTGGCATGAATTTGTTTTCTTAATTTTAGATCAGTTTCATAATCCACATGATTTAAATGAATATATAACAGGACATGATAACAAAGTATAGAAACCAAAACACGAAATACAATACATAAATTGTCAAAGTCTACATGGAAACAAGAGCGTCACTTCCAGGTGAGTAGAGGAGGAGTTTTGGAAGGGGTGACAATATTACCTTCAGAATCATATATTATGACCCCAGAAAAATCAGGTAGCTCACACTTCTCTCCCATCAGAATGTTCTTCTGCCATACCGGTTGTTCACGGCTCAACATACTCGTGTCCGCCGCCACATCCGCAGCTTCGTACCCGCCGCTCGTAACTTGATGTTGTATTTCAATCACGGGATCGAAATCATCCTCTTCGAAAAATTCGTAGCAAGCTCTCCACTGACGGCGCAGTTTACGCGAGTGGGAAGCGCACTTGATTAATGCAAAACCGCATAGAAGAAGCGTTACAACAGCCAGGCCAGCTTGGGACGCGTTAACCGGAGCTGAACTTGCCGGTGTCGAGTGAAGTTGGCGAGCCATGGGAGACCTGAGAGACTGGAACTGAGATTAATTTCAGGGAAACTTGTGAACAACTTTTTACATACACACACATATATATGGCTAAATTTATTGGGGTGGTTGGAGTAGAAGGGTTTGACATTAATTAACAATGTTTATGGCTTAGGTGAACATCATTGACCTTCGGTTCATGCTAAACTCTCAAGATTTGATTTGCTTTAAGCTGAATTGATTTGATATCTGTTTACAAGAACAGTTGAACCTGTCCCACTTAGTCAAATGGAGGACTACAATAACCATGCAAAGTTGCTAACCACGAATATCCAACCCCTCCACTCATCGGTTGGGGTGTGTAAAACCGGATTCGATTAATCATTAGTAAATTATTTCGATTAACCGATAAGTTCGGGCCACTCAATTCTCAACCATAAACCACAACCATTAAACTAGTTAATCGTTTATTCTATTCAATTAGGTTCGGGTAATGGTTTATTTTACTTTGTTTATTAAAATCGTAAACCGTAATCGACTATTTTTTAAAATAAAAATCCGAGCCAAAATCAAATTTTTTGATTTGATATTTTCTTGTTTTGAACTGGTTTCGATATTTCGGTTTTTTTAACACCCCTACTCATCAGCCGTGACCTCTAAGAACAATAACCGTTCCCTTAATCACTGAGGCAAGTTGACACGTGCTGTCGCGTGCCTTTTAGTGTTTTGAAAAATAAAATATTCATATTGCAAAATCTTTTGGCACCACAGTGACCAGTTTGAAAGAAAATTAAAATTACATGGATTGAAATAAAATTTTGAAATAATTACACACCAAATCCCTACAATAAAGATATATTTTGGTAAAAAATAATTTTTTAAGTACAAAAATTTTAAAAATAATAACAAAATTGAAGATTTAAAATTACTAATAAATATCAAAAAATTTAAATTAAAGGTCAAAACGATATTTTTTATTTAACCATCAATGTTAAATAATTTCAATTTATTGACTATTTAATTTTGACCAAATACCGCGGTGGCTCATTAATTTCTCTCAAAAACTTTTAAATGCACAAAATTATAACTTCTTAAAGTTTTGCACTATAATTATAGCTCAAGTAATAGGGGTGGACAAGACCGAATACTCGACCAATTTGTCTTGAATTGGTCCCGATTTTAGTAACTACTAGTTTTTGAAATTTAGAATTAATTTTGGTTCCGATTAGACCAGGTCCAATATTTCAAGAACCGGTACCAATACCGGGTTTTAATTCTTGTTTTTTTTAAAAAAAATGCATCATATATTCTTGTTTCTTTTAATTTATATTCTTCAAATCCTCAAAATATGTAGTTCACAAAACATGTTTTTATTTATTTAAATCAAGGCATAATACACTTTTTTCTCCTAAACTTTACACATTTTTTCAACTTGTACCTTAAAGTTCATTTTAACAACTTTTGTCCCCTAACGTTTTCAACGTTACCCAATTAACCCAAAAAGCTAACACCGTTTAAAAAAATCTATCTTGACCAATCAGAACGTGCCACGTCATTTTTTTCTTTATTTTTAAATTTAAAAATAAAATATATATATTAAAATATTTATTAATTTAATTATATTTTTAAAAATACCCAGAACACCCCATCATTATTTCATCATCATCTTTCTCAAAACAAACAAGAAATTAGTATTTTTAATCCATCAATGAAACCGATCATCACCGTCTTCAACAACACCCAAACTCATGCAAAACATGGGATTTACTTTGATGAACGGTGGTCTTCTTCAAAACATACTTTCAAGGCTACCCGTCACCTTTTTCACTTTCGTTGTCGCCGACTCTAAGACATAGAACGTAGGCTACCCGTCACCTCTTTCACTTTCGTTGTCGCCGACTCTAAGACATAGAACGTAGGCTACCCGTCACCTCTTTCACTTTCGTTGTCGCCGACTCTAAGACATAGAACGTAGGCTACCCGTCACCTCTTTCACTTTCGTTGTCGCCGACTCTAAGACATAGAACGTAGGCTACCCGTCACCTCTTTCACTTTCGTTGTCGCCGACTCTAAGACATAGAACGTAGGCTACCCGTCACCTCTTTCACTTTCGTTGTCGCCGACTCTAAGACATAGAACGTAGGCTACCCGTCACCTCTTTCACTTTCGTTGTCGCCGACTCTAAGACATAGAACGTAGGCTACCCGTCACCTCTTTCACTTTCGTTGTCGCCGACTCTAAGACATAGAACGTAGGCTACCCGTCACCTCTTTCACTTTCGTTGTCGCCGTCTCTAAGACATAGAACGTTGTTTGCTCTCGCATTTTCTCCCGCCTTAAGCTCTCCTCCTCCATCTCTTTCAACCCTTTGCCCCTTGGGTCTATCTTTTCCCTTTTTCTTTTAATTCACAATTCAAAAGTTCCTGATCTTCTTTTTCTTGATTTTCTTTTGCTGATTTTTGTTTGTAAATAATATTTGATTAGGTTGCTTTACAAGAAGATTTTAACATGGTTATGTCGGAGCCTATTCGACCCTATTTTGCTATTGGAAGTTTTGATCCATGACTTAAATTCAAGGATGTTCTCCAATTCGTATGAAGTACAAAACTTAAGCATTTCTTTCTTTTGAAGTTCAATTTGTATGAATTTTTAGACGAGACACAATTACTCATGAATTTAGAGAGGTCTAAAGATGGTGAAAATTGGGAAGATGATAGGAGATAAAGATGGAGTATGTTGGAAATTTTGAAAAAATATAAATATTTTAATAAATTTATTTTATTTTAAAATTTAAAAATAAAGGGAAAAATGGCATAAAGCATTCCTATTGGGACAAATTTTTTTAACGGTAAGAGATAAGAGACAATATGGGTAACGTTAAGAACAAAATAAGTTTGCCGTCGCTTACTTTCTAACTTGCAGAAAAGTAGGTTTTGAGACTCTAAAGAGAAATCAATGAGTCAGTGGTGGTGACTAAACAGTGAAAACCCGGCGACTGAGTCAAAGCTAAACTTGATAACAACCCCACATTTACAATTGACACACTGCACATTTTCAGATAAGCGAGGAAGAAACAACATCTGAGTGGGCCTAACAGATACATGATACAGAACAAAAGAACCACCTAACAATTTCAAGTTTTGATCTAAATAGATTCGCATTAGCTATTTCGGATTCCTGGCTTAACCCTGCACTGTTTTCTGGTTGGTGTCAAGAGTTTCAAACATTTTAAATAGTCTAAAAGAAAAGGGTAATTAATTTCTCAACTTTGAGGTTACCAATTTCCATAACAACAAAAACAAACCCAAAATATATAAAGTAAAGATTCACCACCAAATATAATCATAGTAGCAAAATCTGAAACCATAACTCTACGAACATACATAAACAAAGGAGGTATATGCATCAAAAACAAAAAATCAAAGCAACCAAGAAAATAGTAAGTGAATCAAAACTTTATTTAGGCACCAAGTTTAACTTAGCTGCACACTGCGAAAACAAGCATTTCAATATCATAAAGAGCAATGAGACTTGTAAACTAATCAAATTCCTGTTCTCATATTATAGAAAACTATTCCACTAGTCATAGAATGCGTAAACGGGGAGGAAGGACAAAACAAACAGTATGTATAGAAGCATGATATTTCACGAATTTTCCTTCCACCCTAAAACTCAAAACAGAAAAAATAAAACGACAACATCAAAACAAGTCTAAAACAGAATTTTAAAGTTCTCATATTACTAAAGAAAAAACTAAAATTACTGAGACACACCCAACCACTTAGAGAAGTTCTCAAACTCAGTGTAATCGCTGTCTGAGATCATAGTCTGATACCATGCTTTGCCCGCTGCCTTAATTGCAGTTGCCTCCTCCTGAATAGTTGAAGGCAAAAACAAATGAGCCAATAGAATAACATAGCATTAAAAAAGATTCAGGCTAGAATCATTGATATGCATAAAACTCATCCAAAATAGAACTTAACTTAATAAACGACTCGAAACAAATAGTGAAAACTCAAACCAAAGGATAAATATGAAGAGAACACAACTCAAGAACAGGTATTGTAGAGTTAACCAACCATCAGCTGGACAACAAAAAGGACTAATCTCACAAGCAAAACAACACTACTGCAATTAATCAAACAGCTATAAAGCAGCAATAAGCAAATATATATAATTTAAGAAGCATAACACACAAATGTAATAAGAATCAAGTAAAAAAACTATAATTCCATTGAAATATACTACAACACTTAGTTCTAAGCCACATATAATTACAATTAGTATCGTTAAGAAAACAACAAAAATCAAATCAAACTTCATTTACCTTAGTAATGGGTTTCCTTTTCTTGTCAAGCTTCTCCTTTTTAGCCTTAACGCGTTGTGCCTCAGCTAAAAGAGACATCCTCTTTGCAGTCTTGGCATACGGGTTCAACTTCAGCATAGCATTCAAGTTCTTAAGTGGGTTCTTCTTCATAGGTGCTCTCTTGATCTCCTTCTTAATTGGCTTCACAACTGACTGGACCTCATCAGAGTTAATGATCCTACCCAGATCAGCATTCACCATCTTGGATCGAGGTAGCACGTACCCTTTCTTCTTCTCAGAAGGCTTATCAAATGACCCGTAAATCGAGTCCAGCTTCTCGTAAGCTGATTTGGTCCAAATAACGAACCTTCCAAGGTGACCACCGGGTGCCAGTTTCAACAGATTCAGCCTCTCGACGTTAGCAACCTCGACTCCCGGAATGTTACGGAAGGCTTTAACGAGCTTAGATCCCTCAGTTCCGTAAACAATCAAAGGGCCTTTGCGGGAAATGTACCTCCGGTTCCTCATTTTTCCTTTTCCAGGTCGGATTCCCTGGCTATCCTTGGCTTTTTCCACATCAGGATATGCTCCAATCTGTTTCAAAACCTTAATTGCACCTGAAGTTTTCTCCACGCTCTCCACGGCATCCGAAATAACCAGCGGCATCTCCGGGACAGACTCAATGCGGTGACCACGTGCCATGACGAGGGAGGGAACTGCGGTGGCGGCGATGGCGGAGGCAACAGCATAACGCTTCTGATTAACATTGATTTTCCTGTGCCAGCGGCGCCAGATCTTGGTGGGAGCAAACATACGTCCACCGCGACACATGTTTCCGAAAGCACCTTGGCCTGCACGGTGAGTACCACCGCCAGGAACACGGGGAATACGCGAGACGGCACGACCGGTACCCCAGGATTCAGCTGAGGTCTGGTGACCGGCGCGTTTGGACACGGCATAGGGTTGACGGCTGTTTTTGGAGATGTTGTCGTGGACAAAAGTGACGATGTCGGGTCGGATCGAGGCTTTCATAACATCGGCAAGAGGAACGGTGGGGGAGGCATCAGTAGCCATGTCGGACTCTATGGTCTGGACGGAGACAAGAGGGCGCGCGGCGGCGGCCATTGTTTAGGGTTTGGGATGCAAGGGAGAGTGAAGAAAATGAAGAAAAGAGAGGAGCGCTAGGGTTTTGAGATGTGTGGATTATTTATATTCTGTTTTATTAGGAAAATAAAAAAGGACTAAACTCGGAACTTAGCTTACTTTATGGGCCTTCATTTGCAACTACGGACAGCCCGTCCAGATTAATTGTGATAATCGGGTAAAATATTATGAAAGATCCTCAATTACTTCAAACTTTTTAAATAAGTCCTTATGTTTTATTGTGATCAAAGTAATCGACTAATCGTATTACAAATGAAAGATTGCTTATATAATGTCATACTTTAGAGGTTAATTTTTTCTTCTCTTTTGCTTTTTTCTCCTCATTTTTATCATTTCTACTCTTACCTCTTTCGCTTCTATTCAAGAGGCGGATATTGGTCATACTTTGAAAAAAAATTAGGTTGACAAAAAAAAACAGTATATATATTTATAGAATAACATGTCAAACCAATTAGGTTGACACTCTAATAATTTTTAGGTAAATTATATGATTGACCCTTTTGTATTCAAACTGTTTGATTTTGGTCATTTAATTTGAAAAAATAACGATTTGGTCACTTACGCTATCGGTTTGTCTTATTTTTGTCATTGAACCATTCCCCCCGATAGTTTGATGATGTAGCACGTTCACAAAAATAGTTAATTTTAAATTTAGCCCTTGAACTTTAAAATCTTTTTTTTTCACCCTTTTCATAAAAAAAATCTATCTTCTCTCAAAAAATTATCCAACTCAATTCCTAACCCCTTCCTCCATAACCTACGCTGCCTTAATCAAAAGCTTCTCGATGCTTCCCCTCGCTTCCACTCTTCCTTGTGCATCATTTCGTCTCTTTCACTTGGATTCATGGACTTCTTCTCTCATTTACCATCATCTTTACAACCATTTTATCGGTCACTTGCTTCATCATCGCCTTTACTAAACTGAATATTTTAAATCAGATTTCTTTTAAATCGAATATTTAATATTTTAATAAATATTTGATTTAATTTAAATATGAAAAAGAAAAAAAATATTTGTATATTTTAAATTGAATTTCTTTTCTTTCAAACTGAATACTTAATATTTCTATATTTAAATTAAATCGAATATTTAATAACTACTTTAAATATTTGATTTAAAATCACTTGGGATGTATGAAATCACACAAACCACCAAATCAAATATTAAAGTAGTTACTAAATATTCGATTTAATTTAAATATGAAAATATTAAATATTAAATTTAAAAGAAAAAAAATAGATTAAAATATTAGAATTTTTTTTCATATTTAAATTAAATCAAATATTTTTTATATTTAAATTAAATCGAATATTTAAATTACATTCGATTTAATTTAAAAAAAATCTATTTTCATTTTAAATCTTGCTTTAATAACTACTTTAAACATATTTAAAATATTTTTATTTTTAATTAATTACTTGATTTTATTTGGTGGTTTGTGTGATTTTACACATCGTAAGTGATTTAGGTTTGAGTAACCTTTTTGTTGAGTGAGTCGTAGAATCGATTTAAGCCAAGAGGGGGTGAATTGGATTTTTAGAAATTTTGGTGGTGGAATGGAAAATAAAAATTTGTTAGACAAGATATTTTAGAGTGGTTCAAGTTCCAATTGAACTCTACATCCACTACCTTAGCCTCTCTAAGGATTTTCCAACAACTCCACTAGTTGATCTTTCCTTTTTTCTAGGCTTAGGAGGAAACCTTTACAAAGTGATCAATTTTCAACCCACAAATTTACCCAATCCTCACTCAAAGATTACAAAGAAGTTTAAGGCTAATAGCTAGTATCTCTCAATACAAAAGTAGCCATTTTTACAAGCACTCAACCCAATTAAACAAATAAGATTGGAATTACAAGATTCTACAATTGGGGTTTACAAGAAAATATGGGATTTTAGCACAATTGCTTGGATTTGATGTTTGGATGTTTCTTTTAGGATCAATAGTTGTTGCTGGTGCTTTTAGAAGTCCCTTTTATACATTCTCATTGAATTCTAGCCGTTGGGGTTGTTGCCTTCATAATTATCGCCGTTGGGATGTTATCTTCCCTCCATAAATGTAGTCTGCAACTACTCGTTCAAAAACGCCCGACCCTATTTTGAAATGGACCAAAATAGAAATAGTCGTTGGGGTGTAATAAATAGGTCATACCGAAATGGACACGAACGTTTCGATACGCTAAGAGCATGTTCCGAAACGTGCTGAAGCTCGTTTCGAAACATTTTGCCACTGTTAAAACCTGTATCGAAACGGCATAAAAGCGTTTCAATACGCTTTAACTATATCTTTAGAAAATTAGTTAAATGTTCAATGGTCATATTTTGAAACCAAGTTTGAAAGTCGTTTTGAAACGTTTGAGGTCGTTTCAATACAGCCGTATCGAAACGGTTCAAACTGTTTCGTTGTTCTTCATCCGTTTCAAAACACAAAGACTTGTTTCGATACACCCGTATCGAAACAGGAAGGCTGGTTCCAAAACAGAGGTTAACAGTTTCAAAATGTTCCGAAACGCCTAAAGGATGTTTCGAAACGGTGACTCGAAAATAACTGTTTTGACTTGGTAAACACTTAGAAATTTTTTGATAAGTTCAAGTTTTGACTTGGACATTTTTCTTTAAACACATAGAAATGTTGTGAGGACTTAAAAATTCATTTTCTCCTTTTCAATTTAGTCCTTAATTTCTTTGTTATATCAAAATCAATTCATTAGTTTTACAATCTCCCCTTTTTGATATAACAAAACCAAGTTTGAATTTTTAAGAATTTTGAAATCTTGAAGACGTTCTAACTCCCCTCAATGTAAGATGGGTTTTAAAGTTTTGAAGAGATTTCAAAATTCATGTGTTTGAAACTCAAAACCAAGCATAATAATCAAGAAACCAAGCATCATAATATAGATAGAATTAAGTTCAACAAACAAATAACCAAACATAAATACTTAAAGCAATAGAGTTTAAGCTCAATCCCAAACAAAATAAGCAAAGCATATGTCTTTAAAACATAAAAAGATAGAAGGGTGCAAACTTATTCCTAATATGATAAACTAGTATGATATGCAATGGAAATCCTAAGCCTCGCCATCGTCATCGCCATCATTCTTAAGAGAATCATCATTGTCTTTAGCTTGAGCACGACGATAGTTCCTCCAATCACCATAGAAAATGGAGAAGGATAAGTCTATAGATGATTGTTGATTCTAAAGAGCGGTAAGACGATTCTCGTTTTCAAGAATACGATCCTCCACGGATTGTAAACGAGTGTTGATAACACCAAATCCCGAAGCCATGTTCGTATCAATCGACTTGAACTGCTCGATAAGGAAAGTCATAAGTGCCTCATTTTTAGGAGCCGGAGCTTGAGGTGGAGGCTCAACTTGACGTGCCGGAGCTCGCCTATCAACACGAACCCATTGGCCAAGAGTATGACGAACCTGGACTTGATAAGAGAAGACTCACCAATTTTTTGCTTGCGGGGTTCCGAAGAATCAAAAGAACAATCAAAATTGAGAGAAACAAAGACATAGCTCAAAACAGTCCCATAAGTGAAGGATGTATGTGCATCGGTTTCGCGAATCTTCACTTGATGTACCATGTCGGTGAACATAATTTTGACCAAGTTTGGGCGTTGTGCTTTACGAAAACACACCAACCAAAAGTAATCAACTTGACGAACGTGGGCAAACTTACCTCCTGAAGGGCGGATGAACCAAGAGATCATCAAATGGAGGAACCGGTCATGAGCATCCAATGTTAGAACGAATCCGGTGTGAGCACCAAAGTGGTTCTCATCCTCAATGCCTTCATCTTTGAGCCCAAAAGCTTTCTCTAACACATATATATTAATAGTGAATTTTCTGCCCAAGAGGTACGACTCAATGCTAATCACCTCGGTATGATCTTCATTATCAATAAGAACGACATTGAAGTAAAATAGTAGGACCATATGCTTGTAGACAATATTCGGAATGCTAAAAAAGGCCAAGAAGCTCCATTCTCGCAAGAGAGCTAGATAGCGGAATTCAAAACGCTCGGAGTCAAGGAACGTGATATCCACAACACGCTCTCGGCGAACGGCTAACTCTTTGTTAACTTTAAAACGATCCTTAGTCTCTTGATTCCGAAGACCCTTTTGAAAAACGAGGGTGGGGTTAGGACTGATATTAGCTTGGGTTGAAGCTTCACCCGTTGGAGTCTTGCGTTTCTTGTTAATGTTTTCCATGAAATTTCTAAAAACATAAAGCAAGGAAATAAAGATTTAAATGTATGCATGTAAATCCTTAATTCAATCTAATAAAAAATCCCATTAAGGTTTAAAAGATAAACACTTTAAATATATATATATATATATATATATATATATATATAATTTTGAAGAAGAAAACAACTTTTGAAAAATAGAAAAAATATGAGTAAAAACAAATATATTCGAATCAAAAACTTTGAGATTTTGAATTTTTTTTACAAAATTTAAAAAACCCAAGTTGCAAAACATATAAACAATAAAAAACTAATGTTTTCTAACCTAAGATACGAATAAAATCAAAAGAAAAAAAGGATGAAAAATACCTCAAAAAGGGATTTTTGGATGAATGAATGGAAGAAATTGCACCAATTTGTTGAAGCTTGCTTAGACTTTAGTTTGTGAGTAAAAGCCCTCAAGATTTGATGAAAAACAATGAGGTTTAAAGGGTTTTTATAGGGAAAACCGGGTTTAGGGTTTTAGGAGTTTTAATGAAAAGCAAACTTTAGCAATTAAAGCCCTTAAAAAGCTATCCGGGTACGCGTTTCGGAACAGGCACGATCATTCCGAAACGGGCGTACCAAAATGTTGACTGACGTTTCGAATCCTGTTAACCGTTCTGATACGGCATTGACCGTATCAAATCCCACGTGTTAACCCGTATCGAAACACTTTTGGGCCGTTTCGATACAATTCTTGGCAGAGGCAAAACGTTTCGAAACCCTTTTGGGTGTTTCAAAACACCCTGGTCATAAACCATTCTTTTAAGGCACCCGTATCGAAACAGATTGACCCGTTTCGATACGCCTAGGCCCGAAGGTGCATATGAGGCTCTAAAATGCAGAAAAAGTGAATTCTAATAAGTCCTAGATGCATAAATGCTATGTATGAGAAAGAGAGACGTGTAAAAAACATAAACATACTCCCCCTAACTATAAGCATGGATGAAATTAGGATTAAAACACATAAGCATGACATTTTGCAAGAATTCAAGCAATTTAAGCACAAAAAAGGTCCTAAAAGGTCAAGATAAGCTAGTTAGACCTAACTCTCTCCTAAGGGACCAAAAACGCTCCTTATCTAGAGGTTTTGTAAAGATGTCCGCTAATTGATTTAAGGTGTCTACGAACTCTAAAACAACATCTTCCTTAAGGACATGATCTCTAATGAAATGATTCCTTATTTCTATATGTTTGGTTCTAGAGTGTTGCATGGGATTTTTGGTTAGGCATATAGCACTAATGTTGTCACACTTAAGGGGTATGGTTTCAACTTTAACACCATAATCTAATAGTTGTTGCTTCATCCAAAGGACTTGAGCACAACAACTCCCTAAGGATATGTACTCGGCTTCGGTGGTAGGAAGAGCTACACTATTTTGTTTCTTAGAGAACCAAGATATGAGCATACTACCTAAGAATTAGCAAGTGCCGGAAGTACTTTTCCTATCAATTTTAAAACCCCCGTAATTCGCATCCGAATAAGTATGAAGGTTAAAAGTTGAGTCTCTAGGGTACCAAAGACCTAGACAATGAGTATCTTTAAGGTACCCAAAGATTCTTTTTACGGCTATAAGGTGAGACTCTCTAGGACTAGCTTGAAACCTAGCACACAAGCAAACACTAAACAATATATATGATCTACTTGCGGTAAGGTAAAGTAATGATCCAATCATAGAGCGATAAAGCTTAGAGTCAACACATGTACCTCCTTCATCTTTGTCAAGCTTTATAGATGAGCTCATTGGTGCGGCTTGAGGCTTTGCATTCTCCAAGCCAAACTTCTTGAGCATATCCTTGATGTACTTAGCTTGATTGATGAAGATGCAATCCTTCATTTGTTTAATTTGGAGTCCCAAAAAGAATGAGAGCTCCACCATCATGCTAATTTCAAATTCACCTTGCATCAACTTAGAAAAATCTTGACAAAGTAATTTATTAGTAGAACCAAATATAATATCTTCAACATAAATTTGAACTACTAATATATCTTTACCATTGTTTTTAATAAAAAAGTGTTGTGTCCACCTTTCCTTTCTCAAAACCTTTTCTAACTAGAAAACTTGAAAGTCTTTCATACCAAGCTCTAGGAGCTTGTTTTAAACCATATAAAGCTTTTGACAATTAAAAAACATGGTTTGGAAAAATTGGATCTTCAAAACCCGGTGGTTGTTCCACATACACTTCTTCATTTATAAAGCCATTTAAAATGCACTATTGACATCCATTTGAAAAAGCTTGAATTCATGATAACATGCATATGCAAGCAACATCCTAATAGCTTCTATTCTAGCTACGGGTGTATAGGTTTCATCAAAATTTATTCCCTCTTCTTGAGTGTAACCTTGAGCAACTAGCCTAGCTTTGTTTCTCACTATGTTACCACTCTCATCTAGTTTATTCCTAAATACCCATTTAGTTCCTATAGTAGATTGATTTCTAGGCCTTTCAACTAATGTCCACACTTTACTTCTCTCAAATTGATTTAACTCATCTTGTATGGACATAATCCAAAAATCATCTTTTAAAGCTTCTTTAATATTCTAGGGCTCAATGCATGAGATAAATGCAACATGATTAAGCATTTTAAGAGAAGAGCGAGTAGTTACCCCATTGGATGGATCACTCGAGATTTCACCACCTTTGACATAGTTGTACTCCCTTGGGTAGCTCATTTCCTTTTCCTCAAAAGCCAAGTCCTTCAAGGCTTCAATAGGTGGATCTTGTGCATCTTCTTCTTTAGTTGGAATCTCATCCTCCTTTGAAGTTTGTCCTCCATCAAAGGCATCAAGGATTCCTACATCATCATCATCACAAGATTCCTTCCTCGGAAGGAAATTATCATCGAAAACCACATGAATAGATTCCTCTATAATTAAAGTTCTTTTGTTAAACACACGATAGGCTTTAGAGATTAAAGAGTAACCTAGAAAAATAACTTCATCGCCTTTTGCATCAAATTTACTTAAATTGTCTTTTCCATTATTTTAAACAAAACACTTGCAACCAAAAGGGTGAAAATAGCTAATGTTAGGCTTTTTAGATTTTAAAATCTCATAAGGAGTTTTCTTTAAAATAGGCCTAATCATTACTCGGTTAATAATATAGCAAGCAGTGTTAGTGGCTTCCGCCCAAAAATACTTAGGTAAATTGTTTTCACAAAGCATATTCCTAGCCATTTCTTCTAAAATTCTATTTTCCCTCTCAACTACCCCATTTTGTTGGGAGTTCGAGGAGCCGAAAAATTATGGCTAATCCTATTTTCATTACAAAATTCATTAAAACTCATATTTTGAAATTCCGTTCCATAATCACTTCTAATATGTGAAATTTTAAGTTCAAGATCATTTTGGGTTAATTTTGAAAATGTGATGAAGTTTTCTAAAGCCTCATCCTTGGTACTTAAAAAGAGAACCCAAGTATATCTAGAGTAATCATCAACAAGCACAAAAGCATATGATTTTCCACCCAAGCTGGTTATCCTAATTGGCCCAAATAGATCCATATGAATTAGTTGTAAACACCTACTTGTAGAAACATCATTAATGGATTTAAAGGATGGTCTATGTTGTTTACCCTTAGAGCATGCATCATATATTTTATCATTTGAGAACTTGATCTTGGTAAACCTCTAACTAGATTTAGGGAAACTAGTTTTTCTAAAACACTAATGCTAGCATGTCCTAGTTTCATATGTCATAACCATGCATCATTTTCATTTTGAGCAACAAAACAAGCATGGGATAAATGAATGTCATCTAGATGCACCATGTATATGTTACCTATGCGATGACCAATGAGTATTATTTTATTTGATTTAATGTCAACAATTTTACACCCGTTTTTATCAAACAAGACATTAAACCCTTTATCACACAATTGTGTTTTAGACCATTGACATACAAAACATTTTCAATAAGTATAGTAGAGTGATTACCTATGGATCTAATACCTTCAATGTGGCCTTTGGAGTTGTCACCACATGTCACTACTCCTCCACTTTTTGGCTTTAAATCCATGAATCGACTCTTGTCTACGGTCATATGCCTTGAGCATCCACTATCAAAGTACCATGAGTTTTGGCTTTATGCTTTGGCCTTGTAGCAATGCTCCCCGTACAAACAAAGAGTTAAACTTTGATTTTTGGTACCCAAATCATTTTGGGTCCATGAGTGTTAGTTCCCAAATACTTGGTTCCCTTAGGAATGCAAGATGAAATGGCTACAATATTGTTAGAAACTATAAGTTCCTTAGGAACCCATACACTTCTAACCTTTTTGTTCTTATGATACTTATGGGAGCCTCTTTGTTTGTGGTCAACAGAGTTTCTCTTCACATGTTGGGATTTTGAAGAAGATGCTTTTTCAAAACGGGTTTTCCCAACATTGGTTAGAGAAGGTTTGAGTTTACTCACCTCCTCTTGGTGGTAAACATGATATTTCTCAAGAATGTCATTTAAATCATTTGATTTCTTTTCAAACTCATTTGAGGAATTTTGTAAAACGAAGACATTCTTTTCTAATTCCGAGTTGGTTTTAGAAAGGGAGTCATTTTGGGTCCTTAAAACTGAAATTATTTTCTTATTTTTTTAAAACCGACTCTTTGTATTTCTCAACCAACTTATCATATACCTCTTGCAAGTCATCATAAGCATCTTAAAGTTCATCAAATGCAAAATCAAAAGTGGATGAGTTAGAGGTTACCATAGAAGAATCCTTCTCAAGAGCCATAAGGCAAAGATTAGCCACTTCATGTTCCTCATCCTCGGATGACTTCTCATCACTCCAAGTAGCAAGCTTGGCCTTGGGCTTCTTCTTCTTCTTCTCAAAGCCCTTCTTCTTGAGTTGAGGGCAATCATAACGTATGTGACTCGACTTCTTGCACTCAAAGCAAATGATTTGATCCCTCTCTTCTTCTTTGTTTTTTTTCTTGAAATCCATCTTTCTTTGAAATTTTCTCCCTCTGTTGGACTTCATGAACCGTGAGATTCGTTTAGCTATCATAGCCAATTCCTCAAAGTCTTCCTCCTCACTAGAAGAGCTCTCCTCTTGTAGAGAGGCTTTGGGAGCAACTCTTAGCTTCTTCTTCTTCTCTACCTCATGCTTCTCTATCCTTCTCTCTTCCTTCTTCTTTTCTTCCTCTCTTCCTTGCTTCATGATCTCGTGTATAAGAAAAGATCCAACAAGCTCATCAAGCTTCAAAGTTTTCAAATTCTTTGCTTCAATGATGGCCGTCCTCTTACCATACTAAGACTCCGAGAGAGAGTATAGAAGCTTCCTTACTAGCTTATCTTCAGGAATTACTTCACCAAATCCTTTAAGGTCATTGACGATGATCGAAAACCGATCAAACATCTTAGAGACGCTCTCATCGGGGTCCATCTTAAAATTCTTATAACTTAAGTTTAACAACCCAATCTTTGTCTCTTTCACATCGCTAGTGCCTTCATAAGTCGTCTACAAAGTATCCCACACTTCTTTTGCGCTTTCGATAGATGAAACCTTTGAGTAGATATCCGGACCAAGTGCACAAAATATGATACGCAGAGCTTTGTCGTTGACTTGAATCTTTCGTCTATCTTCATCGGTCATCTCCGACTTTACTTTAAGAACTAGTCTTCCTTCACCGGTTCTCTTAACCGGAATGTAGGGGCCTTCTTCCACTACATCCCAAACCATGTAATTCGTTGACTTGATGAAGAGACGCATCTGATTCTTCCAATATGGGTAGTTGCACCCATTGAAAAATGATGGTTTAGTGGTTAATTGTGACTCGTAGAGGTTGGAGGTTGAAGTAGATACCATGGCTTGTCTTTAGAATAGATCACACTCTCCTAGGAACTTCTTTTGTGATTGTTAATCCTTCAAAGAGGTAGGCTCTGATACCAATTATTGAGTGGATCGTAGAATCGATTTAAGCCAAGAAGAGGGTGAATTGAATTTTTAGAAATTTTGGTGGTAGAGTAGAAAATAAAAATTTGCTAGACAAGAGATTTAGATTGGTTCAAGTTCCAATTGAACTCTACATCCACTACCTTAACCTCACTAAGAATTTTCCAACAACTCCACTAGTTGATTGTTGCGCGATCTTGCAATACTATAAATGATACGCAAATGGTGCAAGTATACACGTCGAACAAGTAATAAAGTGATGAGTGAGTATCGTCTCCATAGGGATTAGAGGTGAACACAGTTTCGTTTCCAAATTGCTATAGTAATCAAATTGTAATGTGAGTATGTTGAGGCAAAATAAAGGATGGGAAAAATGTTGTAGCAAAACAAGCAAACAAAGAAGAGATAATCAACTGCCAAATAGGTCATCTCTCGGATACGAAGCTCTCTATGGAATGGCTGGCTAGCTCCTGAAGGATAACCCTCTGAAGCCTATTAACACTGCTAATGAATCCTAGTTCTCTACACTATGCTCGGCGGTATTTACCTAGGCTACTTCTAAACTATCTCCAGCAAGAAGGCTAGGAGATTAAAATGCTACAGCAGTACCTCTCGGCTTAACTCTAAACACTTTACTCTCTTTCTCTCTATCCCTCTTAGCCGTTTAAACCCATCACTTATCTCTAAGGTAGGTTGAAGTCCTTCCCCTTGGTGGTTACTCTATTGTTTATGGGGATCTAAGGCTAGCTCTCTCGTTCACTCCTCCAAGCTAATGCTAAAGCAATGACTTTCTCTCGAAGGTTATCACGCACTACTCTAACTGTCAATATTATCTCAAGCTTGCTCCCTCGATCACTACCCCCGTCTGTACCTAGGGAATGGCCATCACTCGAATGCATATTAATGAATGGCCTGTCTCTCGAGGCAATAACATCCATAATCTCTTACAACCCTAGGCTATTCCTAAAGAAAGGCCAACTCTCGAAGGCGTTTAAGGTAGGGCCTATATCTCAAAGCACTGACAACCCTAAGCTCTTACAACGTTAGGAAATTAAGCACACCACAAACAAAGCAAAGATCAAGAGAGAACAGTAAACATTAACATGGAATTAAGAAAATAAACAAAGTATCATCCAGCAAAACCCACGCCATCTAAAACAGTTCATGGCTGGGCAATAATCAAACGTATCATTGTCATATAACCCTCTAGGTAAATAAATGCTATAGCAAAAAGGAAAGATAAACTCCCAGTTCGCTAGTGGACTGCCATGACCGCCTTAGGCTCACCGCCTCAGAAGAGGACGACGAGACCACGCCTTGAGCTTCCCGATGAAGGACACCAAGTCTGGTCAATGATGAAGTGCTTCTCCACTCTTGTTGTTCTTCATATTGCACACTTTCCTTTCTCTTCTCTCATTCACCTCTTGCCTCATCTTCCTTTGAAGAGATGAAGCCTTTATATAGTGGGGGTCTTCTAGGGTTTTGGTGCCTTGGTATATCTCCTTGGGGATCCCAACGAATATCCTCCGACCAGCTCTGTCCGTTAGGGGAGAAAAAGGATGGTCTGCAGATGGAGTGCGGATGCTGCATAAAGCTGCCTGACAGTGTCAGACGTCCTTCTCTACGCTTCACGTGCTTGTACTTTCGTGCGCCAACTAGCCTTCTTTCTCCTCCTTTGCTGTAGCATTTTGCTCCTTGTTTCTTCCTTCGTATTCTGCTCTATTATCCTGCACACAAACAACCAAAAACTACCTTTCACGCAACACCAACTCCACACGAGCAATAAATTAAAAAGCACCCATAATATACTAAAAGTGCAGCCTACATGCAATGTAATGCACTTGAAAACAGGCAATTGCTATAGAAAAGAGGCATAAATATAGAGGTAATAGCATAACTATCACACCCCCAAACTTAAGTTATTGCTTGTCCTCAAGCAATGAGTAAAAGTAAACAAAAGGGATGTTATGTCAAAGATTTAACGAAGAATAAATGCTACGACAGTGTTTCAGCTTTCAGAAAAAGATAGTCATTCAATATCAACAACATTTATTTGAGACTGGCAATAATTTCTCTTAAGAACATGCTGCTAGTGAGTGTGTGCGCAAGATTACTTTCGAACTATGCATGATAGGTGAAAAAAAGATTTTCAAGGAAGCTCAATAATAATGCCTTAGCAATGAATTTTCAATTATTACAGACTTTTACAAGAATGAAAAAGGTACTGTTACGAAGGGTGTCAGCTCATCACACCTACCGTTCTTAACTCTAGATGAGTAGGGAGCATACCTCTCACCCCCGAGCTAGTAGGTAGAGTCATCCCGTGACAACTTTCATTCAATCATGTGCTTTTCATTGCCACTAATTTCTTTTGTTCCTTTTTCTATCTCTTTTTTTAAGATCAGTGGCCTAAAGACTGCACAGTGGAGTGCCCTTCTACAGTTATGCTATAACATTCATTCAGTTTTAGGCACAGGGGAGTCTATTTTCTTTTAAGCTCATTTTCATTTTTTTTGTAAGGTAATACTAAAGTCCTTCCTAAAAAGTTTTTCTAAACCTACCAAGCAGAGAAAGAAAGCAATCTGTGTCTAAAATTATTTTCTATAGCAAACTCACTCCTAAGATAGTTCTTTAAGTCTCATGTAGTTGTAAAATTTAAGTTCAGGCCTATTGAATTTCAAATGATCATCATTAAGTATCATCAACACATTTGCATATTTCTTCCTAGCTAAACAGAATGCCATAACAAAACTTTTGTCTAATTTTACGATGCAAATGCTATGGTCCTAAACTAAGCGAAGGCGAAACACCCCCAAACTTGGAGATGCATCGTCCGCGATGCTTGAAAGAAAAAAATGTTATGCAAAATGCTGATGCAAAAATAGACTAAAAAGAATGAAAACTTAAAAAAATTTGTACCTCATGGGTGCTGAGGTCAATTTTCACTTGTGTCGTCCGTGGAGTGGTCGTTGTGCGCCATCGAAACTGTTGAGGTCGCACTGTCGTCAGATTGAACATGGGCTGAATCAGTTGGTTTGACGGTGCGCCCGACTGTGCATTTATAATGTTTCGGCTTGGATGCTATAGAATCCTCAGATGGTGGCACAACTGGGTTGGGTGCAGTGGTGGGTTTTGCCTAAGCCATAGGCTGATCATCGTCACTCAAGGTGGTGACTGGCTCTCTTTGCGATTCAGGTGGCTGTGATGGTGCTGTAGCAGGCTTCTTGTTGCTTCTTATTCTCTTCCTAGTGGGTGTGGAAGCAGGATCGATTTGTTGTGACTTTTGGGCAGGGGTCTGTTCTTCTTGGGCTGAGGGGTCTCGAGTGTCTGGTTCATGGGCTGGGATCTGGTTGACTTTCTTTCTAGCCATCAACTTCCTCTTATGGGCCGGTGGTCGGGGCGTGCTTGCTGTAACATTTTGGTCTTGAAGCTCAGGAGTGATGAGAAGTTCCTTTGGGAATGGAGGGAACAGAATTGCTATGCCTGGCAAGACCTCAGAGAAGCATTGTGAGATGGTCACATCCCTTTGGTTAGCATATTTGAAATAGGTGCTCAACTGCACCTTAAGACTGTGAAGCTTTGTGGCTTGGTGGTTGCTTTAGCAACTAGTGCTGCGGTCCTTGCTGCAGCAAAGCTCTTGGCTTCTCCTTCCAGGGTCTCGTTTGGAGCATCCTCATCAAATCCCTTCAGCTGAGGAATCTGGGCAGGTGTTAACCCCTTTTTTTCCCTCCATTTGTTCGTCCTTGGCCGAGTTTTCAAAAACTTCCTTCCTCCGGCACAAGGCAGTTATTAATTTTGGAAAGATCAGTGGGCTCTTGCTCCTCTTGAGGCACGCGTAGACCTCGTCCACCACCAGTTTCCCTACATCAATTTTTCGCCCATTAATTATAGAGTGAATAACCAGCAAACGAGATAGGTATACCGTAGTTGTGTGCAATGTTGGCATTAATCGTGTTCGGAGCAGATGATTCCAGAGTTTCACTTCAGGCTTTAGTCTCCCTCTTTCGACTGTCATGGTGTTCCGGTTAAGCTTTGCCCCTCGAAAGCATAATTCTTTCACGATTTCTTCTTGGGCCTTGTCATCTAGCCCAGCAACAAAGCTTTCATGCTCATCTACCACATTCTTCAGGCCATAGAATTTGTTCACTGCTGCAGCAGTGAATTTCACTTGTTCTTCTCGAACGTGGACGCTTGACTTTGTTGGGCTCGTCAAGTGCGCATAGAATTCCTTCACTAATGGAACACATATGTTTTGGGGATGCTCAGCTAGCTTCCTCCAGTCGTGCTTGGATATGACATCTAGGAGGGATGACTCGAAGTTCTCCTTATCTTTCTCGGGGAATCGAAGTCCTTACTCTGGAAGTAGTTTCCTATCCTTTTAGGTTTAGCCATCTCTCTCGGGCTGCTTCATCGTAGAAAAGTTTGATCTTTATGGCCGGTGGGTTCTGCGAACTTGATGATGCGCCATAAACATTTTTGCATCGAATCATGGTTGGTGGCTTGAAGGTAAGTCTTTTGGTCTTTTAGGGAACAAAGGTTTTTGTAGGAAGAAAAGAAAAAAAAAGATGAATGGTCTTAGGTTGAGTGAGGAAGATGAAGAGTGAGGACGGTTTGAGTGGAAAGTGGGAGGAGACGTGTGAGAGATTTCCTTGGGAAACGGCTAACCACTGACTCTCCTTAATGAGGAGAGAGATTTGAGGGTGATGGGAGCCGTCTTTTTTCAAGAAAGAGAAAAGGGTTTCTTAATTGCTCAAAGAAAAAGTAAGAGAGAGAACTAGGTTATGTGTGGCTAGGGTTTAATCGTCAAATATTCTCTCTATTAATTCCCGTTTTATAATCCCCTTTTTGTTCCCCTCCTTTTCTTACGTCTTTCCAACTCCCAAGTCAAGACAAATTGTGTTCCCTACAAACTCTGATTTCCTTCATCAACCAATAAAATAATCCCCTTTTTGATGTACCACATGCACAACTGATTAATACTACAGAGGACATGTACCATGATATGGAATTTGTAAGATAATAAATTAGCAGAAAAGACAAACAAAATATAAGAACAAAGCTAAAAACACACAAAAACAAACTAACTATTGTTTATTGAAAATGCTAAAGCAAAAAGAAAAAGTTTAGGAGGCGTACTGTCAAGGGTCAGGAAGGTTGAGGTGAGCTGTAGCTAGCCCTACCTCGTTTGAGTTATTTTCAGCATCTGGGTGCCTTTCCTTGGTCAGGTCCTCAAATTCTTTCTCTTGAACTGGTCCAACAAAGGCTTTCTTCTGAATGTTGTGGCTACAACAAAGTTCTTGTAGCTCATCCCATGTTATACCATTGCAGTGCCTATCTTCCATTGACTTGTCATGAAGGGTATTATGTATGTTGATGGTGACTATATCTTCACCCATTCTTATTGTGAATTCACCATTCTCATAGTCAATCAAGGCTCGACCTGTAGCTAAAAATGGCATTCCTAGAATAATAGGAGCATCGTTGTCTTCCTCGCAATCCATGATCAAGAAATCAGCTGGGAAAACAAAACGATCTACTTTTACTACGACATTTTCAATTTTCCCTCTGGTTGAACTTCAGAATGATCAGCAAGCTGTAGCGTAACCCTAGTAGTCTTGACATCCCTTAACCCTAGTTTCTGAAATATGAATTTAGGCATCAGGTTCACACTCGATCCCAAATCACACAATGCTCTTCCAACGAACTCATCTCCAATAGAGCAGGGGATAATAAAGCTTCCTAGGTCTTTTCTTTTTGGTGGGAGTTTTCTCCAAATGTAGTAGCATTCCTTTGTTGTAGCAACAGTCTCGTGCTTTTCTACCTTCCTCTTCTTTGTAATGATATTCTTGGGAAACTTAGCGTACGTGGGCATCTGGTCACTGGCTCACAGAAATGGCATATTGATATGCAACTGAGCAAGGATATCTACAAACTTTTCAAATTGGAGATCTTCTTGCGATGACAGTAAGCTGGGTTGGGCTTCGTCCTTCTCTCCACCCGAAACTTATCACTTGGTTAATCTTCGTGCCACTCCTTAGTGTGAGTGCAATGCATTGTTCCTTGCCATGGTGCTTAGTGGATTCAGTGTCACTAGGCAAAGTTCCTTGTAATCGCACGTGCAAGGTTTGAGCTATCTGACCCACTTGAGTTTCTAAGGCTCGTAAGGATGCACTATGACTTTGTAGAAGGGCTTCCTAATTTTTTATGTATGTTGCCTAATCCTATAGCAAAACTTTCGTGGTCCCCATGAAGTCCTTTGTCATAGCCATGAACTCCTTAAAGTTTGACTCCAAAGAATTGCTTGATGAAGGTGTTGCTCACTTTTGATTTTGCCATGGCTTACTCTGGCGGGAATGGTGTACCTCTTGCGGATTTTGATGTGGCATTTGATTGGCCGAATTGTTACTGTGCCCCTGGTTATCCCAACTCAGGTTTGGGTGTTGACACCATACTGGGTTGTAGGAGTTAGAATAAGGGTTATTGTTGCTATGGTTGTAGTTCCTCACATAGTTGGCAAATTCTGGATTATCAGGGCAATCTTTAAGGTAGTGATTGCCATCGCATCTCAGGCATGACCTTACTGTCTTAACTTCCTTCACTTCGTTGGAACGTTGGAGATTCTTTAACAAATCGGTGATGTTGGCCAGCTGATTTAGTATTGAGTTGTCAACTTCACTCCCCTTGGCAGCTTGATTTCTCCTCCCCAATCTAAGCCTTGTTGTTGGGAACTGATAATCGTTGTTGGCTACTTTGTCGAGGATGTCAAATGCTTCTTCTAGTGACTTGTCCAACAGTGTCCCATTTGTTGCAGCATCTATCAACATCCTTGTGGGCACATTGACACCATTATAAAACATAACCACTTGGGTCCACTCATGATACCCATGGCTGCAGCATCTATCAACATCCTTGTGGGCGCACTGACAAAAAGAAGCGATATCATTCCTCAACTGGGTGTTCATTACTGGTGGACTATGCCATAGCAAAAAGTTCTTGCATAAATCGGTCCAACTTTGAATTGATCCGGCTGGCACCCCATTTAGCCATGCTCTAGCACGATCTCTTAGTGAATACGGAAACAACTTTAATTTCAACATATCCTCGTGCACCCCTTGCTGCTTGAAAGAATCACAAACACCCCAGAAAGCACGGATATGTTGTTTAGCATTTTCATGAGGCAAGCTACCATACTGTCCAATGTTGCTCAACATGTTGAAAATGACGAGTTTAAGTTCGAACTAGGCTGCCTGAATTTATGGAGCTACTATTCCGGGATGAAGATCATCCAGACTAGGAGTTAAATGATCCCTAATGGCTCGTGGTCAAGCTGCTTCTCCCTGACCATTTGCCATAGCATCTGCATTAACAGGTGCTGGTTCCATGACTCTAGCTTCTGCTTGCCCGTGTCTTCTTAAACAAAATAAACGATCAGCTTCTGGAACAATGGGCTGAATAGGTCCTTTTGGTCTTCTTCTTCTTCTGGTCATAAACTAGAAAAATACTTGAAAAGAAAAACAACCCAAAAACAAAACTAGTGAATATTTACAATGTGGAAATAAAAAGTAAAATGAAAATAAAAGCTGTGGACAACCAATTGCCAATCCCCGACAACGGCGCCAAAAATTTGTTACGCGATCTTGCAATACTATAAATGATACGCAAATGGTGCAAGTATACACGTCGAACGAGTAATAAAGTGATGCGTGAGTAACGTTTCCACAGGGATTGGAGGTGAACACAATTTCGTTTCCAAATTGCTATAGTAATCAAATTGTAATATGAGTATGCTGAGGCAGAATGAAGGATGTGAAAAATGTTGTAGCAAAACAAGAAAACGGAGAAGAGATAATCAACTGACAGATAGGTCCTCTCTTGGATACGAAGCTCTCTATGGAATGGTTGGCTAGCTCCTGAAGGATAACCCTATGAAGTCTCTTAACACTGCTAATGAATCCTAGTTCTCTACACTATGCTCGGCGGGATTTACCTAGGCTGCTTCTAAACTATCTCTAACAAGAAGGTTGGGAGATTAAAATGCTACAGCAGTACCTCTCGGCTTAACTCTAAACACTTTACTCTCCTTCTATCTATCCCTCTTAGCCGTTTAAAGCCATCACTTATCTCTAAGGTAGGTTGGAGTCCTTCCCCTTGGTGGTTACTCCATTGTTTATGGGGATCTAAGGCTAGCTCTCTCGTTCACTCCTCCAAGTAAATGCTAAAACAATGACCTTCTCTCAAAGGTTATCACACACTACTCTAACTGTCACTATTAGCTCAGGCTTGCTCCCTCGATCACTACCCCCGTCTGTACCTAGGGAATGACCATCACTCGAAGGCATCTTAAGGAATGGCCTGTCTCTCGAGGCACTAACATCCCTAATCTCTTACAACCCTGGGCTATTCCTAAAGAAAGGCCAACTCTTGAAGGCGTTTAAGGTAGGGCCTATATCTCAAAGCACTGACAATTTTAAGTTCTTACAACGTTAGAAAATTAAGCACACCACAAACAAAGCAAAGATCAATAGAGAACAGTAAACATTAACATGAGATTAAGAAAATAAACAAAGTATCATCCAGCAAAACCCACGCCATCTAAAATAGTTCGTGGTTGGGCAATAATCAAACGTATCATTGTCATATAACCCTCCAGGTAAATAAATGCTATAGCAAAAAAAAAGATAAACTCCAGTTCGCCAGTGGACTGCCATGACCGCCTTAGGCTCACCGCCTTAGAAGAGGACGGCGGGACCACGCGTTGAGCTTCTCGATGAAGGACACCAAGTCTGGTCAATGATGAAGTGCTTCTCCCCTCTTGTTGTGCTTCCTATTGCACACTTTCCTTTCTCTTGTCTCATTCACCTCTTGCCTCATCTTCCTTTGAAGAGATGAAGCCTTTATATAGTGGGGGTCTTCTAGGGTTTTGGTGCTTCGGTATATCTCCTTGAGAATCCCAACGAATATCCTCCGACCAGCTCTATCCATCAGGGGACAAAAAGGACGATATGCAGATGGAGTGTGGCTGCTGCATAAAGCTGTCTGACAGTGTCAGGCGTCCTTCTCTGCGCTTCATGTGCTTGTACTTTCGTGCGCCAGCTAGCCTTCTTTCTCCTCCTTTGCTGTAGCATTTTGCTCTTTGCTTCTTCCTTCAAATTCTGCTCTATTATCCTGCACACAAACAACCAAAAACTACCTTTCACGCAGCACCAACTCCACACGAGCAATAAATTAAAAAGCACCCATAATATACTAAAAATACAGCCTACATACAATGTAATGCACTTGAAAACAAGTAATTGCTATAGCAAAGAGGCATAAATATAGAGATAATAGCATAGCTATCATTGATCTTCCCCTTTTCTAGTCTTAGGAGGAAACCTTTACAAAGTGGTCAATTTTTCTACCCAAAAATTGACCCAATCCTCACTCAAATATTACAAAGAAGTTTAAGGCTAATAGCTAGTATCTCTCAATACAAATGTAGCCATTTTACAAGCACTCAACCCAATTAAACAAATAAGATTGGAATTACAAGATTCTACAATTGAGGTTTACAAGAAAATATGAGATTTTAGCACAATTGCTCGGATTTGATGTTTGAATGTTTTTTTTAGGATCAATAGTTGTTGCTGGTGCTTTTAGAAGTCCCTTTTATATCTTCTCATTAAATTCTAGCCGTTGGGGTTGTTGTCTTCATTATTATAGCCGTTGGGTGTTATCTTCCCTCCATAAATGCAGTCTGCAACTACCCGTTCTGAAACACCCGACCCTGTTTTGAAACAGACCAAAATAAAAATAGCCGTTGGGGTGTAATAAATAGGTCGTACCGAAACGGACACAAACGTTTCGATACGCTAAGAGCCTGTTCCGAAACGTGTTGAAGCCCGTTTCGAAACATTTTGCCACTGTCAAAATCTGTATCGAAACGACATAAAAGCGTTTCGATATGCTTTAACTATATCTTTAAAAAATTAGTTAAAAGTTCAACGGTCATATTTTGAAACCAAGTTTAAAAGTCGTTTCGAAACGTTTGAGGTCGTTTCGATACAGCCATATCGAAACGGTTCAAACCGTTCCGTTGTTCTTCATCCGATTCGAAACACAAAGACCTGTTTCGATACACCCGTATGAAAACGGGAATGCTGTTTCCGATACAGAGGTTAACAGTTTCAAAACGTTCTGAAACGCCTAAAGGCCGTTTCGAAACGATGACTTGAAAATCATTGTTTTGACTTGGTAAACACTTAGAAATTTTTTGATAAGTTCAAGTTTTGACTTGGACATTTTTCTTTAAACACATAGAGAGATTTTGAGGACTTAAAAATTCATTTTCTCTTTTTCAATTTAGTCCATAATTCATTTGTTATATCAAAATCAATTCATTAGTTTTACACTTTCAACCATTTTATTTTTTTCCTAACATTTACTATATTATAAGATATGTATATAAAAACTTGCATCTTATATCACCGAGAGCAGGTTGGTTCAGTAGTAAAGGGGTGTGTATATCACCCATTGGTCCCAGGTTTGATTCAACCAAGGTCGTTCCATCCATCTTTAATTTTCCTTTAACTGGTGATAACACGTGTGATCACCTTATTGGAGGGGAAAATATATTAAATAAAAATAAATTAAAAATCGAGTAAATCTATCCAATTGGGTGATGACACTTGTCGTTATCTGATTGGTTGATTAATTTTATTTAATTAAATTAAAATTAGGACCAAATTAATATAATAAGTAAATAATATGGACTAAATGTGTAATTTTACAAATTTTCGTTAACTACTCCGTTATTTTTTTAATGACGATGGTCAAAATAGGTCAATTTAATAAATTTAATGGTCTGATTAACGAGTTATCTAATTCGATTGTCAAAATAGATATCATCAAATAATTCGGAGGTCACTAGTGTACTTTACCCATTCTTTTAAGAAATTAATTCCGAGAAGGAAAAAAACACAAAACAATTGGCTCATAAACGTTCACTAATGATCGAAGATACCTGCCTTTCAAATTCAATCCACAACCAAAGAAAAATATCCATGGCAGAACCCACCACAACTGAAACCTCACTTCCTTAGCCAAGAATGAAAGATTTCGTCGTCATCCTTGGCAGTTCCTCCGTTCCCAACTCTCCAACACCGCCCAACCTCCGCCACCGTCACAGCCACCGCTCTTCACCCAACAAAACCAACTCATCTTTCCACAAGCTCTCCCCTTCCGAAAAACAACGACAACCCATCTCTTCTTCAATCCCCACCGTCCATTCTCATCAACACCCTTACCCTCCCCTCTCCTCCACCGTCCGATGGAACCCCACTTCCCGCCGCGATTCCCCTCTCAAGTACTACGCCGACCTCGCTTCGAAGCTGGCGGAGGATGGCCGTCTCGAGGACTTTGCAATGACGGTGGAGATGGTCGTTGCTTCGGGTGTCGATGCCTCGCGTTTTGCCTCTATGTTGAGTGTTGAGCTTGTTTCTAAAGGGGTTGCTTTGAGTGTTAGAGAAGGGAAAGCTAAAA
The DNA here is from genome assembly GCA_030270665.1 of Hibiscus trionum. NCBI lineage: Eukaryota > Viridiplantae > Streptophyta > Magnoliopsida > Malvales > Malvaceae > Hibiscus > Hibiscus trionum. Next base: position 3,617,095 of record BSYR01000037.1, read on the forward strand.
GTGTTGTTCAAGTGTTTAAGAAAGTTGAGAAGCTTGGGGTTGCTTCTCTGAAGTTGGTTAACGGGGTTGGTTTGGATTCTCTGAAAAAGGAGTTTCAAAGGATTTTGGGTTCCGGTGAAGTGGAGGAAGCTGTTGATTTGTTGGAATCTTTAATAGGTAACCATTAACCAAGCAATGTGAATTTGCAGCTTTATCCTCATTACTGGCCAAAAGAAAATCATATCATAATTCCTATTTTGATAATTGTTCTTCTCATATTGCAGTGAATCTTTGCATGTAATCCAGCAAAATTCCTATTTTGATTTTCAACTTTTTTGAGAAATACTGTTTTTTTATACAAAACATACACTTTATAACTTTATACATCGGATATGGGTACTTAAAAGGGAAAAAATAGAATATGTTGCTATGTAATTAAGTTAATTAGACTCTCAGCTGTCAGCAGCTGAACTGCTTGATAGTAGTAAATTGTTTTTTTTGGGGGAAAGTTATGTGTTACTTTGTAACTCTATGAAACTTGAATTATTGTTATGCAATTACTACTCTGTTGTTTCAACTTTCAAGGTTCATTGTGTTGCTTGACAGATGTTTTTCTTAATTCAGGTTTTCAATTTACAGTCAAGGAACTAGTGAATCCATCACACATTGTAAAAATCTGTGTTGATAAAAGAAACCCTATTCTGGCAATAAGGTACAAATTCTACTTCCTTTCAATTTTATCAAAGCTGGTAAAACATTACTCAAGTGTAGCTTCAATGATTTCAGAGACCAATGCTCCTTTTTAACTTTTTGGGTTGGTCAGTGCTAATTCTTGGAATATTTGCATTGAAGGTATGCTTGCCTACTGCCACATGCCCAAATAATGTTCTGTAGCATTATATGTGAATTTGGAAAGAATAGGGACTTGGCATCTGCATTGACGGCGTATGAAGAGTCCAAGAAGAACTTGAGTGGTCCTAATATGTTTCTATACCGTGCTATAATCGACACTTGTGGTCTCTGTGGTGATTACATGAAATCTAGAGAAATTTACAAGGTATTTTCTCGCCTGCCTTCTCAAGATCTATGAAATTTTCTTCCAAGTGTTTCACTTGGTTGGAGTTCTGCTCTAAGGCCAACAAAAAATTCTAACCATCTTCCACTCCCCAAACTCTTATTGCTGTTAATGTGATTGTAACCGGCTTGATTCAATGTGTATGCAGTATGGACAGTTTGATCATCATTTCAATGCTTTTCATGTAAAAGCATCCCATGTTTTGTCACATTTCTAGAGTTTGATCCTCTAATGAGATCTGGGTTACTTTTTACATGAGTTTTGCAGGAGGACTTGGTCAATCGAAGGGTCACTCCAAATATTTATGTATTCAACAGTCTCATGAATGTCAATGCTCATGATCTGGGATACACATTAGATGTTTACAAGGACATGCAAGTATGCCCATCACCTTCTTGTTTCTTCTATGGTTAATCTTTCTAGTATTCATTTTATTATATTTATTTTTTCATGAGCATTTTAAGCTAACTCTCATTTAGGGTATTTTGAGATTTCTAACTTCTCAGTAATTGACCGACTGTTTTCTCAAAATTATGATGCTTGACTCAAATACTTCTCATGCCATTTGTTTTGCAGAAGATACAATACAAATATAAATTTTAATGGAAAGTGTTGATATATGTCTAAGTGCTGTATATTTGATGATCTAGTGTGAAAAGTTGTGGTAGAGATAAACTTTCCCATTTGAACATTCCATAGTAGTACAACACATGAAAATTTATGCTGCATCTATATTTGCGAAGATAATATTAGTAAATTGTGTTCTTTTGTTCAGAATCTTGGTATCACAGCAGATATGGCATCTTATAATATCCTTTTAAAGGCGTGCTGCCTTGCTCACAGAGTTGATTTGGCGCAAGATATTTACAATGAAGTAAAGCATATAGAGTCAACAGGAGCGTTAAAGTTGGATGTCTTTACTTACTGCACAATCATTAAGGTACTTCTTGGTGTCCACGTTACTCAGACTCGAGTATGAGTGTCAGATGGTATATACCCGACATGATGGATGTGGAGGGTCATATCCCCATACCCATTTTCGGACACGGATACTTCTAGAAAAACAAAAGGTTGAAGCAACATAGCTTGCTGCACTGTCCAAGGAACAATTTCTATTTCTATAACCTGCTCCACGAACCTTTTATGATATATTCTTCTCTTAATAATGTATGCATTAGGTCTTTGCAGATGCAAGGTTATGGCAAATGGCACTGAAAATTAAAGAAGATATGATATCAGCTGGGGTAACCCCTAACACAGTTACATGGTCATCCTTGATCAACGCATGTGCCAATGCAGGTCTAGTTGTGCAGGCATTTCAATTATTTGAAGAGATGATTCTCTCTGGATGTGAACCTAATTCACAATGTTGCAACATTCTTCTACATGCTTGTGTTGAGGCTAGCCAGTATGACCGGGCTTTTCGCCTTTTCCGCTCCTGGATGGGAGGCCAGGAGGGCAATATAGATAATATGTTAAGCACAAAGCAAATAAACAACGCAACTTCAGTTTCTACTGCGTTGGACCACATTACGAATTCACATCATCCAAGTTTTTTGAAAAAGTTTTCTTTCAAACCTACTACAGCAACGTATAATATTTTAATGAAGGCGTGTTGTACTGACTACTATCGTGCAAAAGTGTTAATGGATGAGATGAAATCTCTTGGCCTTTCACCTAATCATGTAAGCTGGACAACTTTGATTGATATATGTGGAGGTTCAGGCAATGTAGAAGGTGCAGTTCAGGTTAGGTGTCCTTTCATAAAGGAATTTATCTTATTTCCCTCTTCTGTTTATGGCGTTTCTCAAATATTAGTATGTTATTGCTTTAGGTTGAATCTTTTAGGATCCAGATAGGACTTTGTTACCACATGCGCATTCACAGATTCCTAACATTGGCGAGTCCAGTATTTTCTGTTGGCAAAAGTTCTACGCAACTACTTACTTTCTCTGATAATGGTTTTTCCTTTTCAGTGCAGATCTTGAAAACTATGCATGTGACCGGAATTAAACCAGATGTTGCATACACAACAGCAATCAAGGTACAGAGCTGTTTTCATATATGTTATAGACTTGGTTGTTCTATGATTGCTGCCTTAAATATGCTGATGCTATTTTCTGTCACATGATCTCAAATTGGTTGTTGGATGTTGATATTTCAAGCTATTGTGTATCCTAGGTTTGTGTGGGAAGGAAAAAGTTGAAGTTAGCTTTTTCATTATTTGACGAAATGAAGAGATATCGTGTTCAACCTAATTTGGTAAGTGATTTGTAGCGACGCCTATCAGCTCGTCAATCTTTTTTTTTTTACAAATTGAAGACTGAAAGAATGCCTATGTTTGAATCTGGCGAAGTGTCAACGTATGAGTTCTCCTTGTATATCCCCGTAAAGGGCACTGTCAAAAAAGATTTCATCAAAATGCTACAACTTTTCTTTCATATTTGAAGCACTAAAATCACTCTTATATGATGCTCAATTAAGAAACGTGGAAGTCGGCACTTTTGATTATTTGTAACAGTTCAGGTACATCCATCCAGTTAACAAATCTTGAGCTTGTTTTTACAGGTAACATATAATACACTGTTAAGAGCCCGTAGCAAATACGGTTCCTTGCATGAAGTACAGCAGTGCCTAGCTGTATATCAGGAAATGCGGAAAGCAGGGTATGTTGGCACTTTCTCTGAATTCCTTTTTCTGCACGTGTAGGTGGTAAATTGCAGATTTTCTTCTTTTTTTTTCGTGCTTGCCATTGAGTTATTTTCCAGACCTGACTATCGATTTTCATTGAATTTTTTTATGTGATTAAGATTTTGAAGGATTTTTTAATGTTAGCCTAGGCTTATGTTACTCAGTTTGGGTGTGTGTATACGAGGATGTGTCCACTGTCCAACACAAGAGTTTTAAGTTTCTTTTTACAGTTTTCCATGTATTTGGAGGATCTTTGAGAGTCGTATCTCCATACCTATGTTCAAGTATATGTCAAATACAGGTTTTGGACATTGGTTTATCAAGAGAAATGAAGAGCAATACCACACAGGCCTAGGTTGTGGCTTGGGTAAAAGATGCTTATTTCATTTGTTTCTTAATTCAATCAAATAAAAGTCTCTTTATTGGACCTTTTACCCTCCGATGAAGCTATGGCATGGATTCATTCATTGTTGCTATGCCAATATGGCTATGCAAACCAATGATAAGATTCAGTCTCTAAGGGGTATCCATTGCAGGTACAAATCCAATGACTTTTATCTTAAGGAACTCATTGAAGAATGGTGTGAAGGAGTAATAAAAGAAAACTACCAGAAACAAGAAGGGTTAAGTTCCTGCGAAAGAACTGACCTGGAGAGACCTCATAGTCTACTGCTTGAAAAGATTGCAGTGCACCTGCAGATGAGTACAGCAGAAACCCCAGCTATTGACCTTCGCGGACTTACAAAGGTATAGTTGACCACTGATAAATGCTAATGCAGATTGAAGCATCATTGATGTGGATGTTTTCAGTAGAGATAATACAACTTTTGGACCCTATGCTTCAAGTAATTCTTAATCTGGTCCTTTTACTTTTAAAATGAGCAATTTGATATCTGTATTGTCCATGCTGGTCTGAATTGAGTTGATAAGATTAATGCGGATAAATGAAGATGATAACATGACATTGAACCAATCACATAATGACATGCGAGTATGTGACATAATATTTTCATAAGGTATAATGAAGATCAAATATAGCATAATGTCTTTTCAATATAAACATTTGTTTGATTGAACCAATAGTCATCTTAAATAGTTTAGAGGCCTTGAGCCTTGAAGGTGATCCTTTTCATGATTTGTACTTTCCTGATACCTGATTAGTCTCTCATTAGAGTTTGTGGAATGCCTATTGACAGGTTGAAGCTCGGATAGTTGTTCTTGCTGTTTTACGAATGATCAAAGAGAACTACGTCCAAGGTAGAAGATATCTTCAGTAGCTTGCTTTGACCAGTTCAAATATCTTATACCTTTTCTATCAGGCAGTTTAACACTACAGAAATGCAGTGCATCTGACATGTAAAGCTAAATCCACAATTAAGCAGTCATAATTTTGATGTTCCTCGCTAAATTCTGTTGCAGGACATTCAGTAAAAGATGATATGTTGATAATCTTAGGAGTCAGTGAAAGGCACGAGGAAGCAGCCGATGTAATATCTGGGGTAAAACGTGCAATAATGAAACTTCTGCAGGACGAATTGGGGCTTGAGGTGCTACTGGTTGAACCTCAAGTTAAAAAAGATGGATGGGTAGATTTGCAGGCTCCTATTGATGCAAATACAACTCTATTAGAAATGGTCGAAAAGAACAGTTTATCATCAGAGCCTTTATCTTCTACCAGGAGACCTGTGATTCTGCAAAGGTTAAAGGTTACAAGGAAATCATTGCATCGTTGGCTCCGGAGAAGGGCAGATGTTATTAGAAGGTGAGGTGTTTATATATTAACCTCAATTTTGTGCATTGTTTTTCATACAATGATTTTTTAAATAGATATAAAAGAGAATAAGATTCACTGTATAATTGTTTAAGATTGAAGATGAGGTCAACTGTATAGAAGTTGTACGACCGTATTTAACTCGAAATTTTATGAAATAAAAAAGAGATCACTTTATTTGTCCCTAAAGAGTACTCTATTTCTCATGCATCAGTTCAGTTGTATATCTTCTTCCTCTACCAAGCATTTTCTACTATCATATAGGCAAACTGTTGTCTTGATAAAGATAACTGAGAAACAAAACAAGTTGTATGATGTATCCAACAGGATGTTGGTACCTGCTGCAGTTGTGACCTATAGTCCTAACCCTAAAATGTAAGGCAATTAAGCCTTTAAAATGCATATGATTTCTTACAAATTGTTACCTCTTAACAGTTTCTTACTAATCCATACCAGTAAATAACAGAAAATATAATATCAACACATGAAATCCAAAGATTGATATCATTAAGAAATAAACATGGAACAAATTCCAAAGTTCTCATACATAAACGTCAAACAACAAATTCAACATGCTTGGTTCTTACCATTCTTGTTCAAAGCCAGTCCTGCTGCTGCAACTTCAATGGCAAGTAAACCTCGGACAAATACTGAAACCCGAACGAACTCAGTGCCTGAATCTCAGCCTTCTGCTTAGTCTTCACCATCAAATTCAACTCCTCAACCCACCCAGGGTTCTTCTTCACAAAATCTTCCTCCAGTAAATCTTTCCCAGTCTTAATATCCTGTTCTGTCATTGGCAACCTACATTGCTCTGGTATCTTGTACTTATCCAAATCACTCGGCCTAATCCCCAACCACTTGATATCCGGGGTAGTCAGATTCGCACTGTCATAAGACATGTTCTTCGATCCACAACCGTACACAGACAAAATTTTTAATCCATAGGGATCACTATCAACCAATGCCAACACCGGAAGCTTCAACTCCGTCTTCATTTTCCTCAAAAACAACCTTGTAGCCACATCCGGCTGCCCTTTTGCAGTCACAATTATACAAGGAAACCGATTGTAAAACCTATCTTCGGCTAATCTAATATAAGCTGCATCTTTTTCTACCAACAGAATAAACAATGCATCGCTTTGCATATCTCCAACTCGGTCAATGTTTGGAGGAATCGCTTTTCCTCCCATTCCCATCTTAGTACAATCAATCATATCTCCGTTGTCACTGAAAATAAGCCTCCCGACGACCACTCCTTTTTCCGCAGCGATTACGTTCAGGCTGGATCGGGTGCAGCCTAGCATACAGGAAACATCATCCAAAACGGCGTCGGATTGAATCTGGTCTTGGAAGAGTTTAACGTCAGTGTAGAAAAGGTCACGCTTGGTGACGTGGATGTTTTTGAGACAGAGTTGGTGGACTAAAGAGAGGATTTTGGTGGTAATTGTGGTTTTGCGGACGGATGAGATGTGAGAGAAAGGGCGGACGGTGGATTTGTCTTTTAAGACGATGCGGTCGAGTTCGGGGACATAGAGTTGGTTGGTGGAAGAGCGGGAAGGGACGGTGAAGGAGAAGCCTTGGCCGGAGAGGATTTGGCGGGTGAGCTGGAGAACGAGGGATTCGATGGCGGATTGGACGGAGGAGAGCGAGAGGTCGGATACTTCCCGGCAGGTGGTGGAGAGGGCGAGATCGGCTAGGGTTAAGGGTTTTGAAGTGGAAGAGGAGGAGAAAGAGGAGGCTAAGGATTTGAGGATTTGGAGGATTTGGTCATCGGATTTCAGAAGGTTCTTGAAAGGCTGGGATGCTGACTCGGAGTCTGAGTCTGAGTCGGCACGGCGGCGCTTCTTTTTGTCGGCCATGGAGATGGGGCTGTGGAGGGATGATCTCAGGTAAAAGGCGGGAAATTGGGAAATGACGAAATGCAAGATTTAGGTTAAGACTTGCCGGTTGAAGGTTGCGACCGTAAGCATATCTAGTTGGGTTTAGATAAACGGCGTCGTTTCATCTTAGAGGTAATGTTGGCTAAGGGTGGGAGAAAATACCCGACTCGATTGACCCGCCCCGAAAACCCGATGACTCGAAACAAAAATACCGAGTAATTTTCGAAAAAAAATTACTCGACCGGGCCGGGTACCCGACCCGGCAAATTTCCTGGGACACGGGCCGAAAGTTTTCCCTTACCGGGTACCCGACCCGACCCGATAAAATTTAATATATATTTTATATTTAAAATTATATTTTTATTTTATGTTTCTTAATATTTTCACTCTAAAATTAAGTTTAAATCCCTACATTTTTTCTATGTTTGTATTATATTCTTTTAAGTTTTAAGTTTAATTTTTTTTAAAATATTTTTGTGTTTAACATGTGATTTTTTTTAACTTTAAAATAAAAAAATAAAAAAATAGGAACCGGGTACCCGAATTTTGCGGGTACCCGAATCCCGGGTACCCGGATATAATGGGCCGGGACACGGGCCGTTTAATGAGGTACCCGGATGAACCGGGTACCCGAATCTCGGGTATCCGACAATTCCCAACCCTAATGTTGGCCACTAGTACGATTAGGGGTGTAAACGAGCCGAGTCAAGTCTAAGTAGTGCTGCGCTCGACTCGTTAAGAATTCGAGTCGAGTTCGAGCTGGACTCGAGCTTGAGTGTGATGAGCTCGACTCGGCTCGTTAAGAACTTGAGTCGAGTCCAATCAATTCGAGTGTTAATTGAGCTTTGACCGAGTCAGGCTTGAGTAGCTCACGATATGTCTCGTTTCATTTACAAAACAACAACAACAATAATTAAATTGTATGATTTCATCATACATAGAATTATAAATAGAATTATAGTCGGAGAAAAAGAGTACACATGAAAATATAGAGAAAGTTAAACTAAAAAGTAAACTAACATACCATAATTACAAAAAAAATATCTAACTTACATTTTAGTTTACTTTAATTTTTAAAAGGTTTGACTACAAAATAAGTGCCCAAACTATGCCTCTTTTTTGTAATAAGTGCCTAAAGTTTCATTTTTTTGTTGAAATAGGTGTCTAAAGTATTTTTTTGACTAAAATAAGTGTCTAAAGTATTTTTTGGCTAAAATATGTGCTAAAGTTTTATTTTTGGCTTGTTTTAAAGTCAACACACCCACTTTGGCACCTATTTCAACCAAAAATAAAATTTTAAGCAATTATTTCAGCAAAAAATGAAATTTTAGGCTCCTATTTCAGCCAAAAAATACTTTAGGCACCTATTACAAAAAAAGAGAGCATAGTTTAGGCATTTATTTTGTAGTTAAGCCTTTTAAAAGTAAAAAAATGATAATATTATATTTTCGAGTAGTTCGCGAGCTTTTCGAGTCGGATATCAAGTAACTCGGCTCGTTAAGAAATTAAATCGAGTCCAATCGAATTGAATGTTGACCGAGCTTTGACCGAGTCAAACTCAAATAGCTCACGATTTGTCTTGTCTCATTTACAACCCTAAGTACAATCACCTTCGTATAAACTACTTTACAATTTTTTAAGGCTTAGTACCCAAATAGGTGCCCAAATTATGCTCGTGGATCACTTTTGGTGTCTAAACTATTTTAGCTCTAATAAGTGCCTAAAGTTTCAATTTTGGTCATTTTAGGTGTCTAACCGTTAATAAAAACCGTTAGCCAATTAAAATGCGACAAGTGGTGTGTTTTAATTTTTAATTAATTTGTAAATACAATTAAATTTTTAAAAAATGACAATTTTAATTTTTTACAAAACAATCCCAAATCCCTAACCCAAAACCCAAAATCCCCAAATTAACGTTGATGTCGTCGTTTACTACCTCACCGGAGACCACCACTACCGCCGCCGGACCACAACGACTGTTTCCCCCAACCACCCATCGCCGATAACGACGGTAGGTGTGCCGACGACTTCCTTTTCGCGATTTTGACTTCTTTCGACGTTAAGAAGCCGATCGACACACCTACCACCAGTTATCGTCGATGGGTGGTTGGGTGAAACAGTCTTGGCGGTCCGGCGGTGGAATCAGCTGGGAAAATTAGGGATTTTGAATTTGGGGGTTATTTTGTGAGTTTTGGGAAATTTTGGGTTTTAAAAAAATTAAGTTAAAAAATAAATAAAATTAAAAAAAATAAAATAAAAAATGTTTTTTTAATAAAAATAACGGTAGTTAACGGTTAGGCACCTAAAATGACCAAAATTGAAACTTTAGGCATCTATTTAGAGCTAAAAATAGTTTAGGGACCAAAAGTAGATCCACAAGCATAGTTTGGGCACATATTTGGGTATTAAGCCTTTTTTAACAAATAACTACTTTTCAATTTCCATTCATTATGTTAGGCTCGATGATCACAACCGAATCGCTTGCCAAGTTGTGGAGAAGTGATAATTTGGGTGAAGGAAGTGGAAGCAACAAGATAAGAATTGAACACAAGGATTTTAGAGTAGTTCAACTTTCTAATCAAAGCCTACATCCACTACCTTAGCTTCCTACTAAGGATTTGTAACACCCGGGTTTGGGGGTCGGGTGAAGGTAATTTTGAAATACTAAAATAATATTTTGGGCCTCGGGTTTTCAAAACATATAAATTTTGTTGGACTATTTTCAAAACAAGCCCAAATAACCATGTATATCTCCTACTTGTAAATGCCTTATTTCATTAAGGGTATTTTAGTCTTTGACCTTTTTAATTTAAACAAACATTAAAAAGTAGCTTTTGGCTCATCTTCTTCCTCTCCCCATTTTTCAATTTTCACGACACAAAGCCCCTCTCCCCCAAGTCTACTATTCCATCTCATATCTTGCTTGTTGTTGGAGATTTCTCAAAGGTAAAATCATTTTTGACTTGTCCTCTCTTTCCTCTACAAGCTAGTACCTTTATTTTTCACAAAGCTTATGGTTTTTGCATTTTGGTGTTTTGAAAGTTTAGATTAAAAATGTCAAATTTATTGTCTATGACTTAAGCTTTTGATTTGTTGAGGTTATATGAGTTATTTACAACCTAAAAGGTTCAACGTATTTGATTTTTACAAGGTTTTATGTTGTTTCCCGAAATTGGGTTTTAGGGAGGTTTTAGAGAGCTTAAATGTTGAGTTTTGAGGGTGTTGGATGTGGGAAAGTGTGGGCTGATGGTTAGGCTTTATATAAGGGTTGTTTTGGAAGCCTTTGGGAGTGTTAAAAGTGTTGAAATCAAGAGTTTTGGGCAGTGTTTCATGGCTGCTCGGGAATGAGGATTTTGGGAGTTGTTCTTAGCTTGAATCATGTGTTTTGTGCTTGAAATTATGTTCTGGGTTTGCTACTTTGATTGTGGACTGATTTGTGGTTATTTTGAATTGTGTTGGGATGATTAGAAGCAAGGAATTTAGTTGGTGAAGCCTTGGGGATGAATCCAGAGAATTTGGAGGCTTGAGCTTGTTTTTCGGCTTTCATTTGGGTAGCAACGGTGAGTAGAAATGTCAAACTTTGATTTTTTTCGCAATGGAACTTTTGGGGGGGGGGGTTTGGGTGGGACCTAGAGGGTTAACCTAAACCCGAGTGTAAGTTACTACTCCCACCTTTTTGCTATGTGTTGATGAGTGACTATATGATGTGGTATCATGTGCATCTTGAGTTGTTTACACCGTTGTTGTTGTGTAGTCATGTTGAAGTCGAGCCTCACGTGATGGTTGTCATAACTACGGTGATGTGTAGTCCCATCGATAGTGACTAGTAGAATAGTACTTTGATGTGTAGTCCCATTGGAAAACTACTAGTTGAAACGGTGATGTGTAGTCCCACCGTGTGTATGTTGGTTGTGCATGTGCAAGCCATGTGTGGTCTTGTTGTGATAATCACTCGTGCATCCATTGATTTATTGTCAATTATGAAAAGTGTTTTGAAAACTGCATGCTTGTTGAATTTTAGAGCTTCACTCACTAAGCCTAGCGGTGATGTGTAGTCCCATCGGTATCCATTGAAATTTTGAGTGTTGCGGTGCAGGGCATATCGGTACGCCCAAGGGTCGTATCGATATGGTCCGACACCTTGGGGCTCAGTTTAAGCCTAGCGTACCGATACACGGGGGTGTATCGATACGCCAAAAGCTCTCTGGAAATCTGAGATTTTGACTAGATTTTGGCGTATCGGTACGGGTCTAGGGTGTATCGGTACGGTTTGGTATCGTTGACCGTGAGAAGTTGACCGGTGAGGGCGTATCAGTACGGTCAATCAGTGTACCGATACAGTCTCCCTATGTCGACTATGGGTTGTTGACCTAGTCAAGGCGTATCGATACCCTCTTCAAGAGTACCGATACGGCCTGCCTTGTAAACTAAAATGGACTCATTTAAATTGTTTGCTTGATGGTTCGCATCGCTCGTTGTCCTTCCGCTTTCGTGTCACATATAGGATGTATGAATGCCTTTAGACAAGATAATAATTAAAAGAAATTTTCTAGGGTTGCTAACTGAGGTGGGGCCCTAAGGAGTTTCATTTCGGTTTTCCCCGTGTAGCCCACTCGGATCGGTCAGTCGTCCAGACCGGGACGAGGGGGTTACATTTGGTGGTATCAGAGCATGAGGTTACTGAGACCTCGAGTAGGTAAGTGAGGTGAGTTTGGGTTGTTATGTGTTGCTATGCCTCGATGAGTGTTTTTACCATGTATTGCATGAAGTCTGCTTGCTAGTACGGTGTTTTGAAAGCATGTTCCAGTGGTTTTTCTGGCTGGGTTAAGGGCTAGTCAAATGTCCCCATTGTTAGGTGTTGTTGTCAAAAAGGAAAATTTATTTTGGTTTAACGAGCTTGAGAACCGGAGTCCTTGCCCTTTTGCTAACCTAACGTTTTCTTTTTTGTTGTGTGTTTGCTGTTTTAGATCTTATTTTGCTATGGTGAGTCTAAGGGGGCGACCTAGAGCGGGTGACCAGGCACCCGGAGGTGAGCCTCCTACTCCCGGTGGTAATGGAGTGGGTGGTGAAGGTGACGTGCCTCAGGCTGGTGCGCAAGTCGGAGGTGATGGTAATGGGCCTCAGGCCGGTGCTGATGTTGGAGGTGTTGGGGCTCAGGCGGGTCAGGGTCCAGCGGGCGCGGACATGACCCATTTGATTCAGACCATAGCCGGGGCTTTTCAGACAGCTTTGGCCGGTATGCAAGCTGCACCACCACCTCAGGGTGCGGGGACATGTCTACCCTTACAGAGGCTCCGTAATTTGGGGGCAGTTGAGTTTCGTGGGTTGACTCCTGAGGGTTCGGAGGGGTAGCTTGAGAGTACTACTCGCATCTTAGGTCAGATGGAGTGTTTAGACGCCCGTAAGTTGGGTTGCATTGTCTCCTTGCTTCAGGGGGACGCTTATACTTGGTGGACCACTGTTACTTCGGGGATGACCGAAGCGGATATCACGTGGGAGTTCTTCAAAAATGCCTTCAAGAGGAAGTATCTTGGAGTTCGGTACTTGGATGAAAAGAAAAGGGAGTTTATGGCCTTGGTTCAGGGTAACATGACCGTGACTGAGTATGAGGTCCAGTTTGTGACATTGAGCCAGTATGCGCCTGAGTTGGTCCCTAGTGAGAGGGAGCAGTGTGAGCGTTTTCGGTATGAGTTGACTAGAGATGTGAAGACCTACATGCTTGCCTCTGAATACACTGAGTTCGATGTTTTGGTCTCTAGGGCCAAAGATATTGAGCAGAACTTAGGCTCTAGTGCACGTGCTAGTGGGTCCGATTCCGGGAAGAGACACACGAATTGGGATAGAGACCATGCCAAGAGGCATAGGGATAGGAGGTACCAGCCCGATTCGAGACATAGGGGTGGTAACTATGGTCAGGGCCGTCAGGGCCAAGGAGCTGTTGTGCACACTTTGGAGTGCACTAAGTGTGGGAGACGCCACCAGGGCGAGTGTATGGGTATCTATGGAGCGTGTTGGAACTGTAGCTCCCGAGACCATTTGAGGCGTGACTGTCCATACCCGGCTAGGGGTGGACCGGCTCCAGCTAGGGTTTTTGAGCATCAGAGAGGCCGTGGGCGCGGTCGTGGAAACTTTCAGCCAAGGAATAAGGGTCAGAGGACCTTGGCTCATGTAGTAGCAGTCCAGCCCGAGAGAGGAGGGCCGATTAGGGTGTATGCTCAGCGAGAGGCTGGGAATGACACGGATGTTATTGCAGGTAATTTCTCATTACAGTCTTTGAGTTTGCTTTCTTTGATAGATTCGGGGTCAACACATTCGTATATTTTGGGTGAGCACGCAAGGTCATTAGGGTTACCATGTGATTGGCTAGAGGTAGGTGTAAATGTTACTAGCTCTTTTGGTGATACGGTGGTAGTTAGGAAAGTGTATAGGAGGTGTCCCTTGATGGTTCAAGGCCACGTATTTCTGGTCGATATGATGGAGTTACCCTTCTACGCTTGACTTTGTTGGGCTCGTCAAGTGCGCATAGAATTCCTTCACTAATGGAACACATATGTTTTGGGGATGCTCAGCTAGCTTCCTCCAGTCGTGCTTGGATATGACATCTAGGAGGGATGACTCGAAGTTCTCCTTATCTTTCTCGGGGAATCGAAGTCCTTACTCTGGAAGTAGTTTCCTATCCTTTTAGGTTTAGCCATCTCTCTCGGGCTGCTTCATCGTAGAAAAGTTTGATCTTTATGGCCGGTGGGTTCTGCGAACTTGATGATGCGCCATAAACATTTTTGCATCGAATCATGGTTGGTGGCTTGAAGGTAAGTCTTTTGGTCTTTTAGGGAACAAAGGTTTTTGTAGGAAGAAAAGAAAAAAAAAGATGAATGGTCTTAGGTTGAGTGAGGAAGATGAAGAGTGAGGACGGTTTGAGTGGAAAGTGGGAGGAGACGTGTGAGAGATTTCCTTGGGAAACGGCTAACCACTGACTCTCCTTAATGAGGAGAGAGATTTGAGGGTGATGGGAGCCGTCTTTTTTCAAGAAAGAGAAAAGGGTTTCTTAATTGCTCAAAGAAAAAGTAAGAGAGAGAACTAGGTTATGTGTGGCTAGGGTTTAATCGTCAAATATTCTCTCTATTAATTCCCGTTTTATAATCCCCTTTTTGTTCCCCTCCTTTTCTTACGTCTTTCCAACTCCCAAGTCAAGACAAATTGTGTTCCCTACAAACTCTGATTTCCTTCATCAACCAATAAAATAATCCCCTTTTTGATGTACCACATGCACAACTGATTAATACTACAGAGGACATGTACCATGATATGGAATTTGTAAGATAATAAATTAGCAGAAAAGACAAACAAAATATAAGAACAAAGCTAAAAACACACAAAAACAAACTAACTATTGTTTATTGAAAATGCTAAAGCAAAAAGAAAAAGTTTAGGAGGCGTACTGTCAAGGGTCAGGAAGGTTGAGGTGAGCTGTAGCTAGCCCTACCTCGTTTGAGTTATTTTCAGCATCTGGGTGCCTTTCCTTGGTCAGGTCCTCAAATTCTTTCTCTTGAACTGGTCCAACAAAGGCTTTCTTCTGAATGTTGTGGCTACAACAAAGTTCTTGTAGCTCATCCCATGTTATACCATTGCAGTGCCTATCTTCCATTGACTTGTCATGAAGGGTATTATGTATGTTGATGGTGACTATATCTTCACCCATTCTTATTGTGAATTCACCATTCTCATAGTCAATCAAGGCTCGACCTGTAGCTAAAAATGGCATTCCTAGAATAATAGGAGCATCGTTGTCTTCCTCGCAATCCATGATCAAGAAATCAGCTGGGAAAACAAAACGATCTACTTTTACTACGACATTTTCAATTTTCCCTCTGGTTGAACTTCAGAATGATCAGCAAGCTGTAGCGTAACCCTAGTAGTCTTGACATCCCTTAACCCTAGTTTCTGAAATATGAATTTAGGCATCAGGTTCACACTCGATCCCAAATCACACAATGCTCTTCCAACGAACTCATCTCCAATAGAGCAGGGGATAATAAAGCTTCCTAGGTCTTTTCTTTTTGGTGGGAGTTTTCTCCAAATGTAGTAGCATTCCTTTGTTGTAGCAACAGTCTCGTGCTTTTCTACCTTCCTCTTCTTTGTAATGATATTCTTGGGAAACTTAGCGTACGTGGGCATCTGGTCACTGGCTCACAGAAATGGCATATTGATATGCAACTGAGCAAGGATATCTACAAACTTTTCAAATTGGAGATCTTCTTGCGATGACAGTAAGCTGGGTTGGGCTTCGTCCTTCTCTCCACCCGAAACTTATCACTTGGTTAATCTTCGTGCCACTCCTTAGTGTGAGTGCAATGCATTGTTCCTTGCCATGGTGCTTAGTGGATTCAGTGTCACTAGGCAAAGTTCCTTGTAATCGCACGTGCAAGGTTTGAGCTATCTGACCCACTTGAGTTTCTAAGGCTCGTAAGGATGCACTATGACTTTGTAGAAGGGCTTCCTAATTTTTTATGTATGTTGCCTAATCCTATAGCAAAACTTTCGTGGTCCCCATGAAGTCCTTTGTCATAGCCATGAACTCCTTAAAGTTTGACTCCAAAGAATTGCTTGATGAAGGTGTTGCTCACTTTTGATTTTGCCATGGCTTACTCTGGCGGGAATGGTGTACCTCTTGCGGATTTTGATGTGGCATTTGATTGGCCGAATTGTTGCTGTGCCCCTGGTTATCCCAACTCAGGTTTGGGTGTTGACACCATACTGGGTTGTAGGAGTTAGAATAAGGGTTATTGTTGCTATGGTTGTAGTTCCTCACATAGTTGGCAAATTCTGGATTATCAGGGCAATCTTTAAGGTAGTGATTGCCATCGCATCTCAGGCATGACCTTACTGTCTTAACTTCCTTCACTTCGTTGGAACGTTGGAGATTCTTTAACAAATCGGTGATGTTGGCCAGCTGATTTAGTATTGAGTTGTCAACTTCACTCCCCTTGGCAGCTTGATTTCTCCTCCCCAATCTAAGCCTTGTTGTTGGGAACTGATAATCGTTGTTGGCTACTTTGTCGAGGATGTCAAATGCTTCTTCTAGTGACTTGTCCAACAGTGTCCCATTTGTTGCAGCATCTATCAACATCCTTGTGGGCACATTGACACCATTATAAAACATAACCACTTGGGTCCACTCATGATACCCATGGCTGCAGCATCTATCAACATCCTTGTGGGCGCACTGACAAAAAGAAGCGATATCATTCCTCAACTGGGTGTTCATTACTGGTGGACTATGCCATAGCAAAAAGTTCTTGCATAAATCGGTCCAACTTTGAATTGATCCGGCTGGCACCCCATTTAGCCATGCTCTAGCACGATCTCTTAGTGAATACGGAAACAACTTTAATTTCAACATATCCTCGTGCACCCCTTGCTGCTTGAAAGAATCACAAACACCCCAGAAAGCACGGATATGTTGTTTAGCATTTTCATGAGGCAAGCTACCATACTGTCCAATGTTGCTCAACATGTTGAAAATGACGAGTTTAAGTTCGAACTAGGCTGCCTGAATTTATGGAGCTACTATTCCGGGATGAAGATCATCCAGACTAGGAGTTAAATGATCCCTAATGGCTCGTGGTCAAGCTGCTTCTCCCTGACCATTTGCCATAGCATCTGCATTAACAGGTGCTGGTTCCATGACTCTAGCTTCTGCTTGCCCGTGTCTTCTTAAACAAAATAAACGATCAGCTTCTGGAACAATGGGCTGAATAGGTCCTTTTGGTCTTCTTCTTCTTCTGGTCATAAACTAGAAAAATACTTGAAAAGAAAAACAACCCAAAAACAAAACTAGTGAATATTTACAATGTGGAAATAAAAAGTAAAATGAAAATAAAAGCTGTGGACAACCAATTGCCAATCCCCGACAACGGCGCCAAAAATTTGTTACGCGATCTTGCAATACTATAAATGATACGCAAATGGTGCAAGTATACACGTCGAACGAGTAATAAAGTGATGCGTGAGTAACGTTTCCACAGGGATTGGAGGTGAACACAATTTCGTTTCCAAATTGCTATAGTAATCAAATTGTAATATGAGTATGCTGAGGCAGAATGAAGGATGTGAAAAATGTTGTAGCAAAACAAGAAAACGGAGAAGAGATAATCAACTGACAGATAGGTCCTCTCTTGGATACGAAGCTCTCTATGGAATGGTTGGCTAGCTCCTGAAGGATAACCCTATGAAGTCTCTTAACACTGCTAATGAATCCTAGTTCTCTACACTATGCTCGGCGGGATTTACCTAGGCTGCTTCTAAACTATCTCTAACAAGAAGGTTGGGAGATTAAAATGCTACAGCAGTACCTCTCGGCTTAACTCTAAACACTTTACTCTCCTTCTATCTATCCCTCTTAGCCGTTTAAAGCCATCACTTATCTCTAAGGTAGGTTGGAGTCCTTCCCCTTGGTGGTTACTCCATTGTTTATGGGGATCTAAGGCTAGCTCTCTCGTTCACTCCTCCAAGTAAATGCTAAAACAATGACCTTCTCTCAAAGGTTATCACACACTACTCTAACTGTCACTATTAGCTCAGGCTTGCTCCCTCGATCACTACCCCCGTCTGTACCTAGGGAATGACCATCACTCGAAGGCATCTTAAGGAATGGCCTGTCTCTCGAGGCACTAACATCCCTAATCTCTTACAACCCTGGGCTATTCCTAAAGAAAGGCCAACTCTTGAAGGCGTTTAAGGTAGGGCCTATATCTCAAAGCACTGACAATTTTAAGTTCTTACAACGTTAGAAAATTAAGCACACCACAAACAAAGCAAAGATCAATAGAGAACAGTAAACATTAACATGAGATTAAGAAAATAAACAAAGTATCATCCAGCAAAACCCACGCCATCTAAAATAGTTCGTGGTTGGGCAATAATCAAACGTATCATTGTCATATAACCCTCCAGGTAAATAAATGCTATAGCAAAAAAAAAGATAAACTCCAGTTCGCCAGTGGACTGCCATGACCGCCTTAGGCTCACCGCCTTAGAAGAGGACGGCGGGACCACGCGTTGAGCTTCTCGATGAAGGACACCAAGTCTGGTCAATGATGAAGTGCTTCTCCCCTCTTGTTGTGCTTCCTATTGCACACTTTCCTTTCTCTTGTCTCATTCACCTCTTGCCTCATCTTCCTTTGAAGAGATGAAGCCTTTATATAGTGGGGGTCTTCTAGGGTTTTGGTGCTTCGGTATATCTCCTTGAGAATCCCAACGAATATCCTCCGACCAGCTCTATCCATCAGGGGACAAAAAGGACGATATGCAGATGGAGTGTGGCTGCTGCATAAAGCTGTCTGACAGTGTCAGGCGTCCTTCTCTGCGCTTCATGTGCTTGTACTTTCGTGCGCCAGCTAGCCTTCTTTCTCCTCCTTTGCTGTAGCATTTTGCTCTTTGCTTCTTCCTTCAAATTCTGCTCTATTATCCTGCACACAAACAACCAAAAACTACCTTTCACGCAGCACCAACTCCACACGAGCAATAAATTAAAAAGCACCCATAATATACTAAAAATACAGCCTACATACAATGTAATGCACTTGAAAACAAGTAATTGCTATAGCAAAGAGGCATAAATATAGAGATAATAGCATAGCTATCATTGATCTTCCCCTTTTCTAGTCTTAGGAGGAAACCTTTACAAAGTGGTCAATTTTTCTACCCAAAAATTGACCCAATCCTCACTCAAATATTACAAAGAAGTTTAAGGCTAATAGCTAGTATCTCTCAATACAAATGTAGCCATTTTACAAGCACTCAACCCAATTAAACAAATAAGATTGGAATTACAAGATTCTACAATTGAGGTTTACAAGAAAATATGAGATTTTAGCACAATTGCTCGGATTTGATGTTTGAATGTTTTTTTTAGGATCAATAGTTGTTGCTGGTGCTTTTAGAAGTCCCTTTTATATCTTCTCATTAAATTCTAGCCGTTGGGGTTGTTGTCTTCATTATTATAGCCGTTGGGTGTTATCTTCCCTCCATAAATGCAGTCTGCAACTACCCGTTCTGAAACACCCGACCCTGTTTTGAAACAGACCAAAATAAAAATAGCCGTTGGGGTGTAATAAATAGGTCGTACCGAAACGGACACAAACGTTTCGATACGCTAAGAGCCTGTTCCGAAACGTGTTGAAGCCCGTTTCGAAACATTTTGCCACTGTCAAAATCTGTATCGAAACGACATAAAAGCGTTTCGATATGCTTTAACTATATCTTTAAAAAATTAGTTAAAAGTTCAACGGTCATATTTTGAAACCAAGTTTAAAAGTCGTTTCGAAACGTTTGAGGTCGTTTCGATACAGCCATATCGAAACGGTTCAAACCGTTCCGTTGTTCTTCATCCGATTCGAAACACAAAGACCTGTTTCGATACACCCGTATGAAAACGGGAATGCTGTTTCCGATACAGAGGTTAACAGTTTCAAAACGTTCTGAAACGCCTAAAGGCCGTTTCGAAACGATGACTTGAAAATCATTGTTTTGACTTGGTAAACACTTAGAAATTTTTTGATAAGTTCAAGTTTTGACTTGGACATTTTTCTTTAAACACATAGAGAGATTTTGAGGACTTAAAAATTCATTTTCTCTTTTTCAATTTAGTCCATAATTCATTTGTTATATCAAAATCAATTCATTAGTTTTACACTTTCAACCATTTTATTTTTTTCCTAACATTTACTATATTATAAGATATGTATATAAAAACTTGCATCTTATATCACCGAGAGCAGGTTGGTTCAGTAGTAAAGGGGTGTGTATATCACCCATTGGTCCCAGGTTTGATTCAACCAAGGTCGTTCCATCCATCTTTAATTTTCCTTTAACTGGTGATAACACGTGTGATCACCTTATTGGAGGGGAAAATATATTAAATATTAAATAAAAATAAATTAAAAATCGAGTAAATCTATCCAATTGGGTGATGACACTTGTCGTTATCTGATTGGTTGATTAATTTTATTTAATTAAATTAAAATTAGGACCAAATTAATATAATAAGTAAATAATATGGACTAAATGTGTAATTTTACAAATTTTCGTTAACTACTCCGTTATTTTTTTAATGACGATGGTCAAAATAGGTCAATTTAATAAATTTAATGGTCTGATTAACGAGTTATCTAATTCGATTGTCAAAATAGATATCATCAAATAATTCGGAGGTCACTAGTGTACTTTACCCATTCTTTTAAGAAATTAATTCCGAGAAGGAAAAAAACACAAAACAATTGGCTCATAAACGTTCACTAATGATCGAAGATACCTGCCTTTCAAATTCAATCCACAACCAAAGAAAAATATCCATGGCAGAACCCACCACAACTGAAACCTCACTTCCTTAGCCAAGAATGAAAGATTTCGTCGTCATCCTTGGCAGTTCCTCCGTTCCCAACTCTCCAACACCGCCCAACCTCCGCCACCGTCACAGCCACCGCTCTTCACCCAACAAAACCAACTCATCTTTCCACAAGCTCTCCCCTTCCGAAAAACAACGACAACCCATCTCTTCTTCAATCCCCACCGTCCATTCTCATCAACACCCTTACCCTCCCCTCTCCTCCACCGTCCGATGGAACCCCACTTCCCGCCGCGATTCCCCTCTCAAGTACTACGCCGACCTCGCTTCGAAGCTGGCGGAGGATGGCCGTCTCGAGGACTTTGCAATGACGGTGGAGATGGTCGTTGCTTCGGGTGTCGATGCCTCGCGTTTTGCCTCTATGTTGAGTGTTGAGCTTGTTTCTAAAGGGGTTGCTTTGAGTGTTAGAGAAGGGAAAGCTAAAAGTGTTGTTCAAGTGTTTAAGAAAGTTGAGAAGCTTGGGGTTGCTTCTCTGAAGTTGGTTAACGGGGTTGGTTTGGATTCTCTGAAAAAGGAGTTTCAAAGGATTTTGGGTTCCGGTGAAGTGGAGGAAGCTGTTGATTTGTTGGAATCTTTAATAGGTAACCATTAACCAAGCAATGTGAATTTGCAGCTTTATCCTCATTACTGGCCAAAAGAAAATCATATCATAATTCCTATTTTGATAATTGTTCTTCTCATATTGCAGTGAATCTTTGCATGTAATCCAGCAAAATTCCTATTTTGATTTTCAACTTTTTTGAGAAATACTGTTTTTTTATACAAAACATACACTTTATAACTTTATACATCGGATATGGGTACTTAAAAGGGAAAAAATAGAATATGTTGCTATGTAATTAAGTTAATTAGACTCTCAGCTGTCAGCAGCTGAACTGCTTGATAGTAGTAAATTGTTTTTTTTGGGGGAAAGTTATGTGTTACTTTGTAACTCTATGAAACTTGAATTATTGTTATGCAATTACTACTCTGTTGTTTCAACTTTCAAGGTTCATTGTGTTGCTTGACAGATGTTTTTCTTAATTCAGGTTTTCAATTTACAGTCAAGGAACTAGTGAATCCATCACACATTGTAAAAATCTGTGTTGATAAAAGAAACCCTATTCTGGCAATAAGGTACAAATTCTACTTCCTTTCAATTTTATCAAAGCTGGTAAAACATTACTCAAGTGTAGCTTCAATGATTTCAGAGACCAATGCTCCTTTTTAACTTTTTGGGTTGGTCAGTGCTAATTCTTGGAATATTTGCATTGAAGGTATGCTTGCCTACTGCCACATGCCCAAATAATGTTCTGTAGCATTATATGTGAATTTGGAAAGAATAGGGACTTGGCATCTGCATTGACGGCGTATGAAGAGTCCAAGAAGAACTTGAGTGGTCCTAATATGTTTCTATACCGTGCTATAATCGACACTTGTGGTCTCTGTGGTGATTACATGAAATCTAGAGAAATTTACAAGGTATTTTCTCGCCTGCCTTCTCAAGATCTATGAAATTTTCTTCCAAGTGTTTCACTTGGTTGGAGTTCTGCTCTAAGGCCAACAAAAAATTCTAACCATCTTCCACTCCCCAAACTCTTATTGCTGTTAATGTGATTGTAACCGGCTTGATTCAATGTGTATGCAGTATGGACAGTTTGATCATCATTTCAATGCTTTTCATGTAAAAGCATCCCATGTTTTGTCACATTTCTAGAGTTTGATCCTCTAATGAGATCTGGGTTACTTTTTACATGAGTTTTGCAGGAGGACTTGGTCAATCGAAGGGTCACTCCAAATATTTATGTATTCAACAGTCTCATGAATGTCAATGCTCATGATCTGGGATACACATTAGATGTTTACAAGGACATGCAAGTATGCCCATCACCTTCTTGTTTCTTCTATGGTTAATCTTTCTAGTATTCATTTTATTATATTTATTTTTTCATGAGCATTTTAAGCTAACTCTCATTTAGGGTATTTTGAGATTTCTAACTTCTCAGTAATTGACCGACTGTTTTCTCAAAATTATGATGCTTGACTCAAATACTTCTCATGCCATTTGTTTTGCAGAAGATACAATACAAATATAAATTTTAATGGAAAGTGTTGATATATGTCTAAGTGCTGTATATTTGATGATCTAGTGTGAAAAGTTGTGGTAGAGATAAACTTTCCCATTTGAACATTCCATAGTAGTACAACACATGAAAATTTATGCTGCATCTATATTTGCGAAGATAATATTAGTAAATTGTGTTCTTTTGTTCAGAATCTTGGTATCACAGCAGATATGGCATCTTATAATATCCTTTTAAAGGCGTGCTGCCTTGCTCACAGAGTTGATTTGGCGCAAGATATTTACAATGAAGTAAAGCATATAGAGTCAACAGGAGCGTTAAAGTTGGATGTCTTTACTTACTGCACAATCATTAAGGTACTTCTTGGTGTCCACGTTACTCAGACTCGAGTATGAGTGTCAGATGGTATATACCCGACATGATGGATGTGGAGGGTCATATCCCCATACCCATTTTCGGACACGGATACTTCTAGAAAAACAAAAGGTTGAAGCAACATAGCTTGCTGCACTGTCCAAGGAACAATTTCTATTTCTATAACCTGCTCCACGAACCTTTTATGATATATTCTTCTCTTAATAATGTATGCATTAGGTCTTTGCAGATGCAAGGTTATGGCAAATGGCACTGAAAATTAAAGAAGATATGATATCAGCTGGGGTAACCCCTAACACAGTTACATGGTCATCCTTGATCAACGCATGTGCCAATGCAGGTCTAGTTGTGCAGGCATTTCAATTATTTGAAGAGATGATTCTCTCTGGATGTGAACCTAATTCACAATGTTGCAACATTCTTCTACATGCTTGTGTTGAGGCTAGCCAGTATGACCGGGCTTTTCGCCTTTTCCGCTCCTGGATGGGAGGCCAGGAGGGCAATATAGATAATATGTTAAGCACAAAGCAAATAAACAACGCAACTTCAGTTTCTACTGCGTTGGACCACATTACGAATTCACATCATCCAAGTTTTTTGAAAAAGTTTTCTTTCAAACCTACTACAGCAACGTATAATATTTTAATGAAGGCGTGTTGTACTGACTACTATCGTGCAAAAGTGTTAATGGATGAGATGAAATCTCTTGGCCTTTCACCTAATCATGTAAGCTGGACAACTTTGATTGATATATGTGGAGGTTCAGGCAATGTAGAAGGTGCAGTTCAGGTTAGGTGTCCTTTCATAAAGGAATTTATCTTATTTCCCTCTTCTGTTTATGGCGTTTCTCAAATATTAGTATGTTATTGCTTTAGGTTGAATCTTTTAGGATCCAGATAGGACTTTGTTACCACATGCGCATTCACAGATTCCTAACATTGGCGAGTCCAGTATTTTCTGTTGGCAAAAGTTCTACGCAACTACTTACTTTCTCTGATAATGGTTTTTCCTTTTCAGTGCAGATCTTGAAAACTATGCATGTGACCGGAATTAAACCAGATGTTGTTGCATACACAACAGCAATCAAGGTACAGAGCTGTTTTCATATATGTTATAGACTTGGTTGTTCTATGATTGCTGCCTTAAATATGCTGATGCTATTTTCTGTCACATGATCTCAAATTGGTTGTTGGATGTTGATATTTCAAGCTATTGTGTATCCTAGGTTTGTGTGGGAAGGAAAAAGTTGAAGTTAGCTTTTTCATTATTTGACGAAATGAAGAGATATCGTGTTCAACCTAATTTGGTAAGTGATTTGTAGCGACGCCTATCAGCTCGTCAATCTTTTTTTTTTTACAAATTGAAGACTGAAAGAATGCCTATGTTTGAATCTGGCGAAGTGTCAACGTATGAGTTCTCCTTGTATATCCCCGTAAAGGGCACTGTCAAAAAAGATTTCATCAAAATGCTACAACTTTTCTTTCATATTTGAAGCACTAAAATCACTCTTATATGATGCTCAATTAAGAAACGTGGAAGTCGGCACTTTTGATTATTTGTAACAGTTCAGGTACATCCATCCAGTTAACAAATCTTGAGCTTGTTTTTACAGGTAACATATAATACACTGTTAAGAGCCCGTAGCAAATACGGTTCCTTGCATGAAGTACAGCAGTGCCTAGCTGTATATCAGGAAATGCGGAAAGCAGGGTATGTTGGCACTTTCTCTGAATTCCTTTTTCTGCACGTGTAGGTGGTAAATTGCAGATTTTCTTCTTTTTTTTTCGTGCTTGCCATTGAGTTATTTTCCAGACCTGACTATCGATTTTCATTGAATTTTTTTATGTGATTAAGATTTTGAAGGATTTTTTAATGTTAGCCTAGGCTTATGTTACTCAGTTTGGGTGTGTGTATACGAGGATGTGTCCACTGTCCAACACAAGAGTTTTAAGTTTCTTTTTACAGTTTTCCATGTATTTGGAGGATCTTTGAGAGTCGTATCTCCATACCTATGTTCAAGTATATGTCAAATACAGGTTTTGGACATTGGTTTATCAAGAGAAATGAAGAGCAATACCACACAGGCCTAGGTTGTGGCTTGGGTAAAAGATGCTTATTTCATTTGTTTCTTAATTCAATCAAATAAAAGTCTCTTTATTGGACCTTTTACCCTCCGATGAAGCTATGGCATGGATTCATTCATTGTTGCTATGCCAATATGGCTATGCAAACCAATGATAAGATTCAGTCTCTAAGGGGTATCCATTGCAGGTACAAATCCAATGACTTTTATCTTAAGGAACTCATTGAAGAATGGTGTGAAGGAGTAATAAAAGAAAACTACCAGAAACAAGAAGGGTTAAGTTCCTGCGAAAGAACTGACCTGGAGAGACCTCATAGTCTACTGCTTGAAAAGATTGCAGTGCACCTGCAGATGAGTACAGCAGAAACCCCAGCTATTGACCTTCGCGGACTTACAAAGGTATAGTTGACCACTGATAAATGCTAATGCAGATTGAAGCATCATTGATGTGGATGTTTTCAGTAGAGATAATACAACTTTTGGACCCTATGCTTCAAGTAATTCTTAATCTGGTCCTTTTACTTTTAAAATGAGCAATTTGATATCTGTATTGTCCATGCTGGTCTGAATTGAGTTGATAAGATTAATGCGGATAAATGAAGATGATAACATGACATTGAACCAATCACATAATGACATGCGAGTATGTGACATAATATTTTCATAAGGTATAATGAAGATCAAATATAGCATAATGTCTTTTCAATATAAACATTTGTTTGATTGAACCAATAGTCATCTTAAATAGTTTAGAGGCCTTGAGCCTTGAAGGTGATCCTTTTCATGATTTGTACTTTCCTGATACCTGATTAGTCTCTCATTAGAGTTTGTGGAATGCCTATTGACAGGTTGAAGCTCGGATAGTTGTTCTTGCTGTTTTACGAATGATCAAAGAGAACTACGTCCAAGGTAGAAGATATCTTCAGTAGCTTGCTTTGACCAGTTCAAATATCTTATACCTTTTCTATCAGGCAGTTTAACACTACAGAAATGCAGTGCATCTGACATGTAAAGCTAAATCCACAATTAAGCAGTCATAATTTTGATGTTCCTCGCTAAATTCTGTTGCAGGACATTCAGTAAAAGATGATATGTTGATAATCTTAGGAGTCAGTGAAAGGCACGAGGAAGCAGCCGATGTAATATCTGGGGTAAAACGTGCAATAATGAAACTTCTGCAGGACGAATTGGGGCTTGAGGTGCTACTGGTTGAACCTCAAGTTAAAAAAGATGGATGGGTAGATTTGCAGGCTCCTATTGATGCAAATACAACTCTATTAGAAATGGTCGAAAAGAACAGTTTATCATCAGAGCCTTTATCTTCTACCAGGAGACCTGTGATTCTGCAAAGGTTAAAGGTTACAAGGAAATCATTGCATCGTTGGCTCCGGAGAAGGGCAGATGTTATTAGAAGGTGAGGTGTTTATATATTAACCTCAATTTTGTGCATTGTTTTTCATACAATGATTTTTTAAATAGATATAAAAGAGAATAAGATTCACTGTATAATTGTTTAAGATTGAAGATGAGGTCAACTGTATAGAAGTTGTACGACCGTATTTAACTCGAAATTTTATGAAATAAAAAAGAGATCACTTTATTTGTCCCTAAAGAGTACTCTATTTCTCATGCATCAGTTCAGTTGTATATCTTCTTCCTCTACCAAGCATTTTCTACTATCATATAGGCAAACTGTTGTCTTGATAAAGATAACTGAGAAACAAAACAAGTTGTATGATGTATCCAACAGGATGTTGGTACCTGCTGCAGTTGTGACCTATAGTCCTAACCCTAAAATGTAAGGCAATTAAGCCTTTAAAATGCATATGATTTCTTACAAATTGTTACCTCTTAACAGTTTCTTACTAATCCATACCAGTAAATAACAGAAAATATAATATCAACACATGAAATCCAAAGATTGATATCATTAAGAAATAAACATGGAACAAATTCCAAAGTTCTCATACATAAACGTCAAACAACAAATTCAACATGCTTGGTTCTTACCATTCTTGTTCAAAGCCAGTCCTGCTGCTGCAACTTCAATGGCAAGTAAACCTCGGACAAATACTGAAACCCGAACGAACTCAGTGCCTGAATCTCAGCCTTCTGCTTAGTCTTCACCATCAAATTCAACTCCTCAACCCACCCAGGGTTCTTCTTCACAAAATCTTCCTCCAGTAAATCTTTCCCAGTCTTAATATCCTGTTCTGTCATTGGCAACCTACATTGCTCTGGTATCTTGTACTTATCCAAATCACTCGGCCTAATCCCCAACCACTTGATATCCGGGGTAGTCAGATTCGCACTGTCATAAGACATGTTCTTCGATCCACAACCGTACACAGACAAAATTTTTAATCCATAGGGATCACTATCAACCAATGCCAACACCGGAAGCTTCAACTCCGTCTTCATTTTCCTCAAAAACAACCTTGTAGCCACATCCGGCTGCCCTTTTGCAGTCACAATTATACAAGGAAACCGATTGTAAAACCTATCTTCGGCTAATCTAATATAAGCTGCATCTTTTTCTACCAACAGAATAAACAATGCATCGCTTTGCATATCTCCAACTCGGTCAATGTTTGGAGGAATCGCTTTTCCTCCCATTCCCATCTTAGTACAATCAATCATATCTCCGTTGTCACTGAAAATAAGCCTCCCGACGACCACTCCTTTTTCCGCAGCGATTACGTTCAGGCTGGATCGGGTGCAGCCTAGCATACAGGAAACATCATCCAAAACGGCGTCGGATTGAATCTGGTCTTGGAAGAGTTTAACGTCAGTGTAGAAAAGGTCACGCTTGGTGACGTGGATGTTTTTGAGACAGAGTTGGTGGACTAAAGAGAGGATTTTGGTGGTAATTGTGGTTTTGCGGACGGATGAGATGTGAGAGAAAGGGCGGACGGTGGATTTGTCTTTTAAGACGATGCGGTCGAGTTCGGGGACATAGAGTTGGTTGGTGGAAGAGCGGGAAGGGACGGTGAAGGAGAAGCCTTGGCCGGAGAGGATTTGGCGGGTGAGCTGGAGAACGAGGGATTCGATGGCGGATTGGACGGAGGAGAGCGAGAGGTCGGATACTTCCCGGCAGGTGGTGGAGAGGGCGAGATCGGCTAGGGTTAAGGGTTTTGAAGTGGAAGAGGAGGAGAAAGAGGAGGCTAAGGATTTGAGGATTTGGAGGATTTGGTCATCGGATTTCAGAAGGTTCTTGAAAGGCTGGGATGCTGACTCGGAGTCTGAGTCTGAGTCGGCACGGCGGCGCTTCTTTTTGTCGGCCATGGAGATGGGGCTGTGGAGGGATGATCTCAGGTAAAAGGCGGGAAATTGGGAAATGACGAAATGCAAGATTTAGGTTAAGACTTGCCGGTTGAAGGTTGCGACCGTAAGCATATCTAGTTGGGTTTAGATAAACGGCGTCGTTTCATCTTAGAGGTAATGTTGGCTAAGGGTGGGAGAAAATACCCGACTCGATTGACCCGCCCCGAAAACCCGATGACTCGAAACAAAAATACCGAGTAATTTTCGAAAAAAAATTACTCGACCGGGCCGGGTACCCGACCCGGCAAATTTCCTGGGACACGGGCCGAAAGTTTTCCCTTACCGGGTACCCGACCCGACCCGATAAAATTTAATATATATTTTATATTTAAAATTATATTTTTATTTTATGTTTCTTAATATTTTCACTCTAAAATTAAGTTTAAATCCCTACATTTTTTCTATGTTTGTATTATATTCTTTTAAGTTTTAAGTTTAATTTTTTTTAAAATATTTTTGTGTTTAACATGTGATTTTTTTTAACTTTAAAATAAAAAAATAAAAAAATAGGAACCGGGTACCCGAATTTTGCGGGTACCCGAATCCCGGGTACCCGGATATAATGGGCCGGGACACGGGCCGTTTAATGAGGTACCCGGATGAACCGGGTACCCGAATCTCGGGTATCCGACAATTCCCAACCCTAATGTTGGCCACTAGTACGATTAGGGGTGTAAACGAGCCGAGTCAAGTCTAAGTAGTGCTGCGCTCGACTCGTTAAGAATTCGAGTCGAGTTCGAGCTGGACTCGAGCTTGAGTGTGATGAGCTCGACTCGGCTCGTTAAGAACTTGAGTCGAGTCCAATCAATTCGAGTGTTAATTGAGCTTTGACCGAGTCAGGCTTGAGTAGCTCACGATATGTCTCGTTTCATTTACAAAACAACAACAACAATAATTAAATTGTATGATTTCATCATACATAGAATTATAAATAGAATTATAGTCGGAGAAAAAGAGTACACATGAAAATATAGAGAAAGTTAAACTAAAAAGTAAACTAACATACCATAATTACAAAAAAAATATCTAACTTACATTTTAGTTTACTTTAATTTTTAAAAGGTTTGACTACAAAATAAGTGCCCAAACTATGCCTCTTTTTTGTAATAAGTGCCTAAAGTTTCATTTTTTTGTTGAAATAGGTGTCTAAAGTATTTTTTTGACTAAAATAAGTGTCTAAAGTATTTTTTGGCTAAAATATGTGCTAAAGTTTTATTTTTGGCTTGTTTTAAAGTCAACACACCCACTTTGGCACCTATTTCAACCAAAAATAAAATTTTAAGCAATTATTTCAGCAAAAAATGAAATTTTAGGCTCCTATTTCAGCCAAAAAATACTTTAGGCACCTATTACAAAAAAAGAGAGCATAGTTTAGGCATTTATTTTGTAGTTAAGCCTTTTAAAAGTAAAAAAATGATAATATTATATTTTCGAGTAGTTCGCGAGCTTTTCGAGTCGGATATCAAGTAACTCGGCTCGTTAAGAAATTAAATCGAGTCCAATCGAATTGAATGTTGACCGAGCTTTGACCGAGTCAAACTCAAATAGCTCACGATTTGTCTTGTCTCATTTACAACCCTAAGTACAATCACCTTCGTATAAACTACTTTACAATTTTTTAAGGCTTAGTACCCAAATAGGTGCCCAAATTATGCTCGTGGATCACTTTTGGTGTCTAAACTATTTTAGCTCTAATAAGTGCCTAAAGTTTCAATTTTGGTCATTTTAGGTGTCTAACCGTTAATAAAAACCGTTAGCCAATTAAAATGCGACAAGTGGTGTGTTTTAATTTTTAATTAATTTGTAAATACAATTAAATTTTTAAAAAATGACAATTTTAATTTTTTACAAAACAATCCCAAATCCCTAACCCAAAACCCAAAATCCCCAAATTAACGTTGATGTCGTCGTTTACTACCTCACCGGAGACCACCACTACCGCCGCCGGACCACAACGACTGTTTCCCCCAACCACCCATCGCCGATAACGACGGTAGGTGTGCCGACGACTTCCTTTTCGCGATTTTGACTTCTTTCGACGTTAAGAAGCCGATCGACACACCTACCACCAGTTATCGTCGATGGGTGGTTGGGTGAAACAGTCTTGGCGGTCCGGCGGTGGAATCAGCTGGGAAAATTAGGGATTTTGAATTTGGGGGTTATTTTGTGAGTTTTGGGAAATTTTGGGTTTTAAAAAAATTAAGTTAAAAAATAAATAAAATTAAAAAAAATAAAATAAAAAATGTTTTTTTAATAAAAATAACGGTAGTTAACGGTTAGGCACCTAAAATGACCAAAATTGAAACTTTAGGCATCTATTTAGAGCTAAAAATAGTTTAGGGACCAAAAGTAGATCCACAAGCATAGTTTGGGCACATATTTGGGTATTAAGCCTTTTTTAACAAATAACTACTTTTCAATTTCCATTCATTATGTTAGGCTCGATGATCACAACCGAATCGCTTGCCAAGTTGTGGAGAAGTGATAATTTGGGTGAAGGAAGTGGAAGCAACAAGATAAGAATTGAACACAAGGATTTTAGAGTAGTTCAACTTTCTAATCAAAGCCTACATCCACTACCTTAGCTTCCTACTAAGGATTTGTAACACCCGGGTTTGGGGGTCGGGTGAAGGTAATTTTGAAATACTAAAATAATATTTTGGGCCTCGGGTTTTCAAAACATATAAATTTTGTTGGACTATTTTCAAAACAAGCCCAAATAACCATGTATATCTCCTACTTGTAAATGCCTTATTTCATTAAGGGTATTTTAGTCTTTGACCTTTTTAATTTAAACAAACATTAAAAAGTAGCTTTTGGCTCATCTTCTTCCTCTCCCCATTTTTCAATTTTCACGACACAAAGCCCCTCTCCCCCAAGTCTACTATTCCATCTCATATCTTGCTTGTTGTTGGAGATTTCTCAAAGGTAAAATCATTTTTGACTTGTCCTCTCTTTCCTCTACAAGCTAGTACCTTTATTTTTCACAAAGCTTATGGTTTTTGCATTTTGGTGTTTTGAAAGTTTAGATTAAAAATGTCAAATTTATTGTCTATGACTTAAGCTTTTGATTTGTTGAGGTTATATGAGTTATTTACAACCTAAAAGGTTCAACGTATTTGATTTTTACAAGGTTTTATGTTGTTTCCCGAAATTGGGTTTTAGGGAGGTTTTAGAGAGCTTAAATGTTGAGTTTTGAGGGTGTTGGATGTGGGAAAGTGTGGGCTGATGGTTAGGCTTTATATAAGGGTTGTTTTGGAAGCCTTTGGGAGTGTTAAAAGTGTTGAAATCAAGAGTTTTGGGCAGTGTTTCATGGCTGCTCGGGAATGAGGATTTTGGGAGTTGTTCTTAGCTTGAATCATGTGTTTTGTGCTTGAAATTATGTTCTGGGTTTGCTACTTTGATTGTGGACTGATTTGTGGTTATTTTGAATTGTGTTGGGATGATTAGAAGCAAGGAATTTAGTTGGTGAAGCCTTGGGGATGAATCCAGAGAATTTGGAGGCTTGAGCTTGTTTTTCGGCTTTCATTTGGGTAGCAACGGTGAGTAGAAATGTCAAACTTTGATTTTTTTCGCAATGGAACTTTTGGGGGGGGGTTTGGGTGGGACCTAGAGGGTTAACCTAAACCCGAGTGTAAGTTACTACTCCCACCTTTTTGCTATGTGTTGATGAGTGACTATATGATGTGGTATCATGTGCATCTTGAGTTGTTTACACCGTTGTTGTTGTGTAGTCATGTTGAAGTCGAGCCTCACGTGATGGTTGTCATAACTACGGTGATGTGTAGTCCCATCGATAGTGACTAGTAGAATAGTACTTTGATGTGTAGTCCCATTGGAAAACTACTAGTTGAAACGGTGATGTGTAGTCCCACCGTGTGTATGTTGGTTGTGCATGTGCAAGCCATGTGTGGTCTTGTTGTGATAATCACTCGTGCATCCATTGATTTATTGTCAATTATGAAAAGTGTTTTGAAAACTGCATGCTTGTTGAATTTTAGAGCTTCACTCACTAAGCCTAGCGGTGATGTGTAGTCCCATCGGTATCCATTGAAATTTTGAGTGTTGCGGTGCAGGGCATATCGGTACGCCCAAGGGTCGTATCGATATGGTCCGACACCTTGGGGCTCAGTTTAAGCCTAGCGTACCGATACACGGGGGTGTATCGATACGCCAAAAGCTCTCTGGAAATCTGAGATTTTGACTAGATTTTGGCGTATCGGTACGGGTCTAGGGTGTATCGGTACGGTTTGGTATCGTTGACCGTGAGAAGTTGACCGGTGAGGGCGTATCAGTGTACCGATACAGTCTCCCTATGTCGACTATGGGTTGTTGACCTAGTCAAGGCGTATCGATACCCTCTTCAAGAGTACCGATACGGCCTGCCTTGTAAACTAAAATGGACTCATTTAAATTGTTTGCTTGATGGTTCGCATCGCTCGTTGTCCTTCCGCTTTCGTGTCACATATAGGATGTATGAATGCCTTTAGACAAGATAATAATTAAAAGAAATTTTCTAGGGTTGCTAACTGAGGTGGGGCCCTAAGGAGTTTCATTTCGGTTTTCCCCGTGTAGCCCACTCGGATCGGTCAGTCGTCCAGACCGGGACGAGGGGGTTACATTTGGTGGTATCAGAGCATGAGGTTACTGAGACCTCGAGTAGGTAAGTGAGGTGAGTTTGGGTTGTTATGTGTTGCTATGCCTCGATGAGTGTTTTTACCATGTATTGCATGAAGTCTGCTTGCTAGTACGGTGTTTTGAAAGCATGTTCCAGTGGTTTTTCTGGCTGGGTTAAGGGCTAGTCAAATGTCCCCATTGTTAGGTGTTGTTGTCAAAAAGGAAAATTTATTTTGGTTTAACGAGCTTGAGAACCGGAGTCCTTGCCCTTTTGCTAACCTAACGTTTTCTTTTTTGTTGTGTGTTTGCTGTTTTAGATCTTATTTTGCTATGGTGAGTCTAAGGGGGCGACCTAGAGCGGGTGACCAGGCACCCGGAGGTGAGCCTCCTACTCCCGGTGGTAATGGAGTGGGTGGTGAAGGTGACGTGCCTCAGGCTGGTGCGCAAGTCGGAGGTGATGGTAATGGGCCTCAGGCCGGTGCTGATGTTGGAGGTGTTGGGGCTCAGGCGGGTCAGGGTCCAGCGGGCGCGGACATGACCCATTTGATTCAGACCATAGCCGGGGCTTTTCAGACAGCTTTGGCCGGTATGCAAGCTGCACCACCACCTCAGGGTGCGGGGACATGTCTACCCTTACAGAGGCTCCGTAATTTGGGGGCAGTTGAGTTTCGTGGGTTGACTCCTGAGGGTTCGGAGGGGTAGCTTGAGAGTACTACTCGCATCTTAGGTCAGATGGAGTGTTTAGACGCCCGTAAGTTGGGTTGCATTGTCTCCTTGCTTCAGGGGGACGCTTATACTTGGTGGACCACTGTTACTTCGGGGATGACCGAAGCGGATATCACGTGGGAGTTCTTCAAAAATGCCTTCAAGAGGAAGTATCTTGGAGTTCGGTACTTGGATGAAAAGAAAAGGGAGTTTATGGCCTTGGTTCAGGGTAACATGACCGTGACTGAGTATGAGGTCCAGTTTGTGACATTGAGCCAGTATGCGCCTGAGTTGGTCCCTAGTGAGAGGGAGCAGTGTGAGCGTTTTCGGTATGAGTTGACTAGAGATGTGAAGACCTACATGCTTGCCTCTGAATACACTGAGTTCGATGTTTTGGTCTCTAGGGCCAAAGATATTGAGCAGAACTTAGGCTCTAGTGCACGTGCTAGTGGGTCCGATTCCGGGAAGAGACACACGAATTGGGATAGAGACCATGCCAAGAGGCATAGGGATAGGAGGTACCAGCCCGATTCGAGACATAGGGGTGGTAACTATGGTCAGGGCCGTCAGGGCCAAGGAGCTGTTGTGCACACTTTGGAGTGCACTAAGTGTGGGAGACGCCACCAGGGCGAGTGTATGGGTATCTATGGAGCGTGTTGGAACTGTAGCTCCCGAGACCATTTGAGGCGTGACTGTCCATACCCGGCTAGGGGTGGACCGGCTCCAGCTAGGGTTTTTGAGCATCAGAGAGGCCGTGGGCGCGGTCGTGGAAACTTTCAGCCAAGGAATAAGGGTCAGAGGACCTTGGCTCATGTAGTAGCAGTCCAGCCCGAGAGAGGAGGGCCGATTAGGGTGTATGCTCAGCGAGAGGCTGGGAATGACACGGATGTTATTGCAGGTAATTTCTCATTACAGTCTTTGAGTTTGCTTTCTTTGATAGATTCGGGGTCAACACATTCGTATATTTTGGGTGAGCACGCAAGGTCATTAGGGTTACCATGTGATTGGCTAGAGGTAGGTGTAAATGTTACTAGCTCTTTTGGTGATACGGTGGTAGTTAGGAAAGTGTATAGGAGGTGTCCCTTGATGGTTCAAGGCCACGTATTTCTGGTCGATATGATGGAGTTACCCTTCTACGGTTTTGACGTGATTTTGGGCATGGATTGGCTCGTAGAGCATAGGGATAGGGTTGACTTCGAGACCAAGAGAGTCTTCTTGAGGCTTATCGATGACTTTGAGGTTGTGGTAGTTGGTGAGAACGTTAGGTTCTTGTCCAACGTGGTTTCAGCTTTGGAAGCTCAGAAGTTGTTGAGTTCGAGGTGTTAGGCTTACTTGGCTTATGTAATGAATCCGAATATGAGTGAGGTGATACCTCAAGACATCAGAACAGTATGTGATTTTCCGAGTGTTTTTTCGGAAGAGTTACCGGGTTTGCCTCCAGACAGAGCGGTTGAGTTTGCTATTGAGACGTATTCTGATTCTGCACCAGTGTCGATTGCGCCGTATAGAATGGCACCGAAAGAGGTGAAAGAGTTGAAGACACAACTTTAGGAGTTGACTGATAGAGGCTTCATTAGGCCTAGTATTTCTCCGTGGGGTGCTCCGGTCTTGTTTGTGAAAAAGAAAGATGGTATCATGAGGATGTGTATAGATTATAGACAGTTGAATAAGGTGACAGTGAAGAACAAATACCCTTTGCCTAGGATAGATGACTTGCTAGACCAGTTGAGAGGTGATTTTGTGTTTTCAAAGATTGACTTGAGGTTCGGGTACTACTAGTTGAAGGTGAAGGATGTGGATATACCGAAGACGACCTTTCGTACACGTTATGGGCATTATGAGTTTTTGGTGATGCCTTTTGGGTTGACTAACACTCCGGCAGCCTTCATGGACATGATGAACCGTGTGTTTCATGAGTTCTTGGACAAGTTTGTGGTGGTGTTCATAGACGACATCTTAGTATACTCTAGGACTAAAGAGGAGCATGATGAGCATTTGCGGTTAGTACTTCAGACCCTACTAGAGAATCAGTTGTATAACAAGCTAAGCAAATGTGAGTTTTGGATTAGGGAGGTAGTCTTCCTAGGTCACGTGATCTCGGCTAGTGGGATTAGTGTGGATCCCAAGAAGATAGAAGCTATAGTGAATTGGAAACAACCGAAGTCATTGACAGAAATCCGCAGTTTCCTAGGTTTGGCGGGATATTATAGAAGGTTAGTTGAGGGGTTTTCTAGAATAGCGGCTTCGTTGACTAAGTTGCTACAGAAGAATGTTCCGTACGAGCGGTCAGATACAAGACAAGAAGCGTTTGAGAAATTGAAGAAAGCTTTGACCGAAGCTCCTATCCTGATTCAGCCTGAACCGGGGAGAGAATTTGTGATTTTTAGTGATGCCTCCTATGTAGGGCTAGGTTGTGTGCTTATGCAAGAAGGTAAGGTTGTAGCATATGCTTCGCGACAGTTGAAAGTTCATGAGAAGAATTATCCCACCCATGACATAGAGCTAGCCGCAGTGGTGTTCGCATTGAAGATTTGGAGACACCATCTTTATGGTGAGAAGTGCACCGTATATATAGATAACAAAAGTTTGAAGTATTTGATGTCTCAGAGGGAGTTGAACCTCAGACAACATAGGTGGTTAGAGCTTTTTAAGGATTATGACCTCATGATAGAGTACCATCCGGGTAAGGCAAACGTAGTGGCCGATGCCTTGAGTAGAAAGGTGGTCGTTGAGTTACGAGCTATGTTTGCGAGATTGAGCGTGTCTAATGATGGTGGGTTGATAGCCGAGCTTCAGGTTAAGCCTTCATTAGCTCAGTTAATTCGGGAAAAGCAGTTGCGAGATGAGTCTTTGGCACCTCACTTGCAAGACATAGCCGAAGATAGGCCTACTGAGTATTGTTTTGGTGAGAATGGGATCCTATGTTACAAGGATAGGATAGTGGTTCCGGAGTATGCCGAGTTGAGGCGTACGATCTTGAATGAAGCTCATAACAGTCATTTTTCTATTCATCCGGGTAGCACGAAGATGTATCGAGGGTTAAAAGAAGAGTACTATTGGGTTGGTTTGAAAAAGGACGTGACTGAGTTTGTAAGTAGGTGTATGGTTTGTCAGAGGGTCAAGGCCGAACATCAGTTTCCCTCAGGGTTGTTACAGCCGTTGAAGATTCCGGAATGAAAGTGGGAATGTATTACCATGGACTTTGTGTCAGGGCTACCGTTGACTCCTTCGAGGAAGAATTCAGTGTGGGTGATAGTGGATAGGTTTACTAAGTGTGCCCACTTCATACCAGTTCATACCACCTATACCTTAGACAAGTTGGCCGATCTGTATATCTGTGAGATAGTGAGACTATATGGGGTACCGAGGTTGATTGTGTCAGACCGAGATCCGAGGTTTAAAACTAGATTTTGGGAGTGTTTGCATCGAGCCTTGGGTACTTGGTTGAACTTCAGCACTTCGTATCATCCGCAGTCAGATGGTCAGTCTGAGAGAGTGATTCAGGTGTTGGAAGATATGTTGAGATGTTGTATCATTGATTTTTAGGGGTCGTGGGAGAAACATCTACCGTTAGTAGAGTTTGCGTATAACAACAGTTTTCAGTCGAGTATTCAGATGGCTCCATATAAGGCCTTGTATGGTAGGAAGTGTAGAACTCCGATTTGTTGGGCCGAAGCCGGACAGAAGCTTGTACCGATGCTTGATTTGCTTAAGGGCACCACCGAGAAGGTAAAGTTAATATGTGATCGTTTGAAGGCAGCTTCAGACCGACATAAGTCCTATGCCTACTTAAAGAGAAAAGAGGTAGAATATTCCGTAGGAGATAAAGTGTTTTTGAAAGTCTCACCATGGAAGAAGGCGATGAGGTTTGGTAGGAAGGGTAAGTTAAGCCCAAGATTCATTGGACCTTATGAGGTAGCTGAGAGGATTGGTCCTGTTGCGTATAGATTGAGACTCCCGACCGAACTAGAGAAGATTCATGATGTGTTTCACGTGTCAATGCTCCGAAAGTATAGATCGGATCCGTCCCATGTAATGCCTGTAGAAGAGATCGTTTTGAATCCAGACTTGTCTTACAACGAAGAACCAATTGAAATACTTGCTTCGGATAGCAAGGTATTGCGTGGAAAAACCATAGAGTTGGTCAAGGTGTTATGGAGACATAGAGGTGTGGAGGAGGCCACGCGGGAAAGGAAAGCTGATATGCTTGAGCAGTTTCCGTACTTGTTTCTGTCAGGTAATTTCGGGGACGAAATTCCTTAAGTGGGGGAGAGTTGTAACACCCGGGTTTGGGGTCGGGTGAAGGTAATATTAAAATACTAAAATAATATTTTGGGCCTCAGATTATCAAAACAGATAAATTTTGTTGGACTATTTTCAAAACAAGCCCAAATAGCCATGAATATCTCCTATTTGTAAATGCCTTATTTCATTAAAGGTATTTTGGTCTTTGGCCTTTTTAATTTAAACAAACATTAAAAAGTAGCTTTTGGCTCATCTTCTTCCTTACCCCATTTTTCAATTTTCAAGACACAATGTCCCTCTCCCCCAAGTCTACTATTCCATCTCATATCTTGCTTGTTGTTGGAGATTTCTCAAAGGTAAAATCATTTTTGACTTGTCCTCTCTTTCCTCTACAAGCTAGTACCTTTATTTTTCACAAAGCTTATGATTTTTGCATTTTGGTGTTTTGAAAGTTTAGATTAAAAATGTCAACTTTATTGTCTATGACTTAAGCTTTTGATTTGTTGAGGTTATATGAGTTATTTACAACCTAAAAGGTTCAACGTATTTGATTTTTACAAGGTTTTATGTTGTTTCCCGAAATTGGGTTTTAGGGAGGTTTTAGAGAGCTTAAATGTTGAGTTTTGGGGGTGTTGGATGTGGGAAAGTGTGGGCTGATGGTTAGGCTTTATATAAGGGTTGTTTTGGAAGCCTTTAGGAGTGTTAAAAGTGTTGAAATCAAGGGTTTTGGGCTGTGCTTCATGGCTGCTCGAGAATGAGGATTTTGGGAGTTGTTCTTAGCTTGAATCATGTGTTTTGTGCTTGAAATTATGTTCCGGGTTTGCTACTTTGATTGTGGACTGATTTGTGGTTATTTTGAATTGTGTTGGGATGATTAGAAGCAAGGAATTTAGTTGGTGAAGCCTCAGGGACGAATCCAGAGAATTTGGAGGCTTGAGCTTGGTTTTCGGCTTTCATTTGGGTAGCAACGGTGAGTAGAAATGT
The DNA here is from genome assembly GCA_030270665.1 of Hibiscus trionum. Classification (NCBI taxonomy): domain Eukaryota; kingdom Viridiplantae; phylum Streptophyta; class Magnoliopsida; order Malvales; family Malvaceae; genus Hibiscus; species Hibiscus trionum. Next base: position 3,656,295 of record BSYR01000037.1, read on the forward strand.
CAAACTTTGATTTGTTTTTGCAATGGAACTTTTGGGGGGTTTGGGTGGGACCTAGAGGGTTCACCTAAACCCGAGTGTAAGTTACTACTCCCACCTTTTGCTATGTGTTGATGAGTGACTATATGATGTGGTATCATGTGCATCTTGAGTTGTTTACAACGTTGTTGTTGTGTAGTCGTGTTGAAGTCGAGCCTCACGTGATGGTTGTCATAACTACGGTGATGTGTAGTCCCACCAGTAGTGACTAGTAGAAGAGTACTTTGATGTGTAGTCTCATTGGAAAACTACTAGTCGAAACGGTGATGTGTAGTCCCACCGTGTGTATGTTGGTTGTGCATGTGCAAGCCATGTGTGGTCTTGTTGTGATAATCACTCGTGCACCCATTGATTTATTGTCAATTATGAAAAGTGTTTTGAAAACTGCATGCTTGTTGAATTTTAGAGCTTCACTCACTAAGCTAGTTTGCTTACGCTCTCCTTTGTCTCCAACATGCAGATCGTTAGAGTTTGGGAGGCAAGTGGGCAAGGAAGGAGCTTTTGGTGATCTCAAGTAGCTCAAGTATGATTTGCGTATTTGTAATAATGCCTAGACGATGGGGGTGTAGACTTGTAGGAGTTGGTGTCAAACTCCTTAGTTGATTTTGTGTTTGGATGAGCATGTTAAATTGTTGATTTCATGTTGGCCATGCGTATGCCTTATGTTGTGGATTGTAGACCATATTTACTTGATGCATATTTGCCTCGTGTTTAAAGACTTATATCCTTCCCATGAATGCTATGTGTGTTTTTCTAAAGCATGAAACCTTAAATGCATTGTAAGTCTCTTCATGGTAAATGTATGATTCCTTTGATCGTTTTCTCCATGTTCGTTTTGAATGTGTCGTAGGCTGTTCAATGGATGTTGGATGTGTATGTATGTTTGCGTGTAGCTAGGTGAGTCTTATTTTGCATCTAGGGTCGAGTCTTGTTGCTTTTTGCTGAAATTTTGAGTGTTGCAGTGCAGGGCGTATCGGTACGCCCAAGGGCCATATCGATACGGTCCTACACCTTGGGGCCCAGTTTAAGCCTAGCGTACCGATACACGAGGGTGTATCGATACGCCAAAAGCTCTCTGGAAATCTGAGATTTTGACGAAAGATTTTGGCGTATCAGTACGAGTCTAGGGTATATCGGTAAGGTTTGGTATCGTTGACCGTGAGAAGTTGACCAGTGAGGGCGTATCGATACGGTCAACCAGTGTACCGATACGGTCTCCCTATGTTGACTATGGGTTGTTGACCTAGTCAAGGCGTATCGATACCCTCTTCAAGAGTATCGATACGGCCTGCCTTGTAAACTAAAATGGACTCTTTTAAATTGTTTTCTTTATGGTTCGCATCGCTCGTTGTCCTTCCGCTGTCGTGTCACGCATAGGATGTATGAATGCCTTTAGACAAGATAATAATTAAAAGAAATTTTCTAAGGTTGCTAACCGAGGTGGGGCCCTAACGAGTTTCATTTCGGTTTTCCCCGTGTAGCCTACTCGGACCGGTCAGTCGTCCAGACCGGGACGAGAGGGATACAAGATTTCAACCAATTCACTAAGAATTCTTCCCCTTTTCTAGGCTAAGGAGGCTACCGTTACAACCTAGAGTCACAACCCATGATCTAGCATCCAAAGCTCACAACCCGAGCTTTGGGAACACACTCAAAACAAAGAATTCTAGAAAACAAGAAATCCCCCTAATAGGTGTGTGTTTACACTCTTAAGCTCTCACCCAAAACCTAGAACACTTGAGCATACATTGACAATTTTTGCTCACAAGTGTTTGCCTATACAAGAATGGACAATTTAGCTCTAAGATAATTTTTTCATCATAATGTTGTTGAAAATTGAAGCATTAGTCTTCCCTTGATGCTTGGAGGTCCCTTTTATACTCCCAATTGAGTTTTTAGCCGTTGAGGACCGTCGAGATTGAATTGGAGCCGTTGGAGACTTTATTTCCCACCATAAATGCACTTCTAGTGATGTCTATTTCGATACACAAGTAGTTGTATCGAAACGCCCTTCTTCATAACTAGCCGTTGGGTCTAATTCAGCTTCTCGTTTCAAAACATCATAGGTTGTATCGAAACGCTTGCAATTCAAAAGACCGTTTGGAAATAGCCATTGGGGGGGTTTTGACCGTTGAGGATTTCTGCCACGTAGGCGTATCGAAACACCAATGAGTGTTTCGAAATAACCCCTATTCGCATCGAAACAGGTAAGCCATGTATCGAAACGGGTTCTGGTAGTTTCTGTAAAACCAAAACTTTGATTTTGATATAAAAAATATTCCAAGGACCAATTTGAAAAAAATATAACATTTTAAGTCCTCAAACTTCCCAAAATTGACAAGCAAAATGTTTAAGTCAAAACTCAAGTTCCCATAAATTTTTCTAAGTGTTTTCCAAGCCAAAACAGTGATTTTCGACTAACCGTTTTGATACACACCTTAGGTGTTTCGAAACGATTTGAAACTGTAAAGTTTGGGCTCGAAACGAGAGAACTCGTATCGATACGGTAGTATCAAAATGGTCTCGATCGTTTTGATACGAGTTTTGAAATTTTGTTTAAAAAAGTGACCGTTGCTTTGTCACAACCGTTTTATTGAAAATTAGTTAAGCGTATCGATACACATTATGTGTGTTTCGATACAGGTTTTCACAGTTTTAAAATGTTTCGATACGGTCTTGTCCCGTTTCGAAACAGGCTCTTTCAGTATCGGAACAACCACGATCGTTCCGATACGGTCTCTTAAATAGCCCTCAACGGCTCTTTTTGTTTTTGCCCTGTTTCGATACATGTGATGCCGTTTCAGTACGGGTTGTTGCAGAACAACATTAATAGTGGGAAGATGAAGTCCTAGCGGCTATAATTATGATGTCAACCACCCAAACGACTAGAAATCAATGAGAAGGTATAAAAACAAGCATTTTGAGCACCAACAACAACTATTGAACCTTCAAGAATCATCCAAGCATCAAATCCAAACCCTTGTGCCTTTTATTGTCAAATCCTTGTACCCAACTCTATTAAGTGTTCTATTCTTATTTGTATTGTGAGTTTTGGGAGTGATAAATTGTAATTGGGTAAACAATTCATTCTTTGAGAGGAATTTGTAAGGTTTACCATTTTCTCAATTGTAAAGAGTGTTTCAAATTAATCTTTGGGTAGAAAGCTTAATTTCTTTGTAAGGTTTCCTCCTTATCCAAGAAAAGGGGAAGAATCAATAGTGGATTGGTTGAAAATTCTTAGTGGGAGCTAAGGTAGTGGAGGTAGAGTTCATTGGAGAACTTGAACCACTATAAATCTCTTGTGCAATTTTTTGTTCATCCATTTCTCTCCTTTCAAAATTTTAATTGCCAATTCACCCCCTCTTGGCCAATTGCATTGTTTGATCAACTCAAAAATTGGTATCAGAGACACACTCATTAGAAGGATTACAACCCTCTTGAGTCGATTCTAGGAGATTTTTGATCAAAAACAAGTCAAAGCAATGACATCCACCTCCCTTTCCAACCTCTATGAGTCTCAATCCACCACCAAACCACCATTCTTCAATGGGGATAACTAACCATATTGGAAGAATCAGATGCGGCTCTTCATCAAATCCACCGACTACATGGATGGGATGTAGTTGAAGAAGGGACATACATTCCTATGAAGAGAGATGGTGAAGGAAGACTTCTCCCAAAAGTTAAAGCCGAAATGGCCGAAGAAGATAAAAGAAGGATGCAAGTCAATGATAAAGCCTTGCATATTATCTTTTGTGCTTTTGGTCTGGATATCTACTCAAAGGTGTCTTCAATCGAGAGCGCCAAGAAAGTTTGTGATACCCTCGAGACAACATATGAGGGAACTAGCGATGTCAAAGAGAAAAAGATCGGGCTACTCAATCTAAGCTATGAAAACTTCAAGATGGATCCCGATGAATGTGTCTCCAAGATGTTTGATCGATTCTCGGTCATCGTCAATGGATTAAAGGGTTTCAGTGAAGTCATTCCCGAAGACAAGCTAGTGAGGAAGCTATTATATTCTCTTCCAGAATCTTGGGATAGCAAAAGAACGACCATCATTGAAAATAGAGATTTGAAGACTCTTAAGCTCGATGCTCTTGTTGGATCTCTACTTAACCATGAGATCATGAAAAAAGGAAGAGAATAAGAAAATAAGATGGAGGAGAAGAAGGTTGAGAAGAAGGAAGTTGAGAAAAAGAAGATTGGAATCACACTTAAAGCTTCATACAATGATAGTGATTCTAGTGAGGATGAAGATGAGGCGATGGCATTGTTGGCCAAACGATTCACTCTTTTCATGAAGTCCAACCGAGAGAGAAAATTCAATAGAAAATGGGACTTCAAGAATAAAAGTAAAGAAGAAAAGAAGGACCAAATCATTTGTTATGAGTGCAAGAAATTTGACCATATCCGATCCGAGTACCCTCAATTGAAAAAGAAGAGTTTTGGGAAGAAGAACAAGCTCAAAGCTCAAGTGGCAACTTGGAGTGACGAGGAGTCATCCGAGGAGGAGGATGAAGTGGCTAACCTTTGCCTCATGGCCATTGATGATGATCCAAAGGTAAACCTCAACTCATCTAATTCCGATTTTACCTACGATGAGCTTCATGATGCATATGATGAGTTACAAGAGGTCTATGATGAGTTAGTTGTGTAGAACTAATTGTTTTGATATAATAATTGAAAAATGTTTTAGACTAAATTGAAAAGGATTTAAAATATGTTTTTAGTCAAAAACGACTTGAAAATGTGTTTAAGGGTTTTACAAGGCTTTGGAATGATTTAAAGTGCATTTAAAGTAGTCAAAAACATGTTTTAAGTGTAACCATATCGATACTGTATGAAACTGTATCGATACCCTTTAGGGTTTTAACTACAGTGATTTTCTAGTAACTAAAACCCGTATCGATACGCTTTGCCGTATCGATACGGTGTGTTTCTAAATAGCCAACAGCTAGTTCGCGTACCGATACGGTTGTATCGCGTACCAATATACCCTACTACCCCCAACGGTCAATTTCCCAACGGTCTTTTAAATTGCAGGATCGTACCGATACACTTACCATGCGTATCGATACGCACTAGCTTGAAGTGCTCAACGGCTATTTCCTCATCGGGACCGTATCGATACGATTTCAAGTGTATCGATACGCCAAGATGCAGAACTGCATTTATGGTGGGAAATAAAGGCTCCAACGGCTCTAATTCAACCTCAACAGTCCTCAACGGCTACAAACTCAATTACGACTATAAAAGGGACCTCCAAGCATCAAGAGATGGTTAATGCTTCAATTGTCAACAACATTATGATAAAAGATTGTCTTTAGAGCTTAATTGTACATTTCTTGTATAGACAACACTTGTGAGCTTAATTGTTAAGTTTTCTCAAGTGTTTAGGTTTTGGGGGTGAGGGCTTTATTGTGCAAATTGAATTCTCTTTGTACAAGAGTGTCTTGGTTAATCTTTAGGTAGACAGATTAGCCGGTTTGTAAAGGTTGCCTTCTTAGCCTAGAAAAGGGGCAGAATTCTTAGTGAATTGGTGAAATCCTTAGTGGTGTGCTAAGGTAGTGGATGTAGGCTTTGGGTTAGAAAGCCGAACCACTCTAAATCTCGTGTTAATTTTTCTTATCCTTTTCCACCACCATAAACACCAAAAAATTAACCTTCTCCACCACTTGGCAAGCATCTCTGTTGTGACCATCGAGCCCAACAAGTTGAAAAATATAAAGAGTCAATTTTGAGAAATAAGAAAAACATTTTCGATTTGAAAAATCAAAATGAGTCTCTTTCAAAAACTAAATCTGAATTGGAAAATAAGGTTTTATACTTGATAAACCTTTCAAATGATCTTAAAAAGAAAAATCTTGATCTTGAAAAACTTCTTTCCAATTTCCAAGATTATCACACTAAGAAAGTGGATAATCTTAACACTTCTCTTACTATTGGGAAAAGGGGTTTGAGAAAGGTAATTCTTCTAAAACCCAATATGTTAAGAGAAAACCATTTTGCCCTAAATAAGGAAGCTTTCAAAAGCAATCTAAAGTAAAAAGAATTAGGAGTGTATGAGTTCCCAAGGAACTCATTGTTTCTAATAATGTGAATGCTATTGCTTCTTGGATTCATAAGGGAACCAAGGTCTTGAGAGCTAACACACATGGACCCAAAATGATTTGGATACCAAAAATCAAAGTTTAACTCTTTGTTTGTAGGAGGAGCATTGCTACAAGGCCAAAGCTTCAAGTCAAAACTCATGGTACCTTGATAGTGGATGCTTAAGACACATGACCGGTGACAAGAGTAGATTCTTGGAATTCAAGCCAAAGAGTGGTGGAGTAGTGACTTTCGGTGACAACTCCAAAGGCCACATTGAAAGAATTGGCTCCATTGGTAATCACTCTTCTATTTTTATTGAAAATGAATTATATGTCAACGGTCTTAAGCATAATTTATTGAGAATTAGTCAATTATGTGATGAAGGGTTTAATGTCCTTTTTGATGCTAATGGTTGCAAAATAGTGGACATTAAAACAAATAAGATAATGCTCATAGGTCATCGCATAGGAAATGTTTATATGGTGCATTTAGATGACATACATTCATCCCATGCATGTTTAGTTGCACATGATGAGAATGATGCATGGTTGTGGCATAGAAAACTTGGGCATGCTAGCATAAGTGTTTTAGAATAATTAGCTTCCCAAAACCTAGTTAGAGGTTTAACTAAACTAAAATTTTCATTAGATAAAATATGTGATGCTTGTGCTAAGGGTAAACAAAAGAGAACATCATTTAAACCCATTAATGATGTTTCGACTATGACAAGCGTCGTTTTACTCGCCAAAATGAATAAAATAAATAAGCCTCTTCAAATAATAATAGGATAAGGAAATTAAAGTAGAATAGGGGAAGAGGGTCGATCCACAAGGAGTTCTGTTACAATCGTTGACAGAGCCTTATCGTGATTTAAATCCTAGAAGTAGCTAAAACAAATAAATAAAAGGGGGGTTTGGTGTGATTGAAGTGATGAAGATAATAATAAACAAAAAAGTAAATAATGTTAAGAATGAAGAAAAATCACTAATAGGAAAGCAGCCTCGAGCTAGTTTCGTCAATTCCTGCGATCATTGAAAATAGATTTTCACTACGGGATTCATGTTGGTTACAGTCTACGAGGCCCAACCCATCGTAACTTGTTTTTCTCTCATGTAACCGATCTTCCCAAGTCTATCTCCGAAAGACGATTCTTAAATAAACCAACCACGTCTATCGCCGTTGAAATACTTAGTTTAAAAACAGGAAAAGCCCGACTCATAAGTTGTCTCATTGAGAATCGTTTCTGATTTCATCTTTCCTTAGCGGACCGCCGCTAAGAGTGTACACATGAATTCGAAGTGCCACAGGCCGATTCTTCCTCCCAACTGTATGATTAAACGATTTCAGATCAACGAATCCTTTTTGATTTGAAAAACGTTTAAAAATTTTAGTAAGGCCGATTGCCAAACTATCTAAATAGAAAGATGAAAATGTATCTCGAAGGGATTTAAGAAATATTCAATTCTCACGCATGGAATTGATTTGTACTAGCTCTCGGCTTTTGGGAAAATTAGCCAAGCATGATATTGATTATCATACTTAGCATGTTTTTGGAAAAATGTTTAAGATGCGTAAAAATAAATAAGAAGAAAAATGAAACAAGGAAATACTTCTATTAAATTAAAGGCAAGTAGCAACAAGAACTAAAGGCAAGAGATGATTCTAAAGCCTTACCCAAAGAAGGTATTTATAGGCTTAGATTTACTAAAGATAACAAAAAGATAACTTAATTTAAAATGTTTGTTTTGAAATTTAAAAATTAAAAATCCTAAGCTCGGATTGTACTGACTAGATCTTCCAGAGTCTTTCCTTGCGCTGACTGTATCTTCTAGAAATTGCCACGTCAGACGCGTCGTGCCCAGCGTCGTGCCCATGATGTCTGCCACAGCTAGAAAAATAAATAAAACTGCAGAAATGCACCTTTCTGCTGCTAATTCTAGAATTGAGTCCTTGCACAAAAAATGAAATAAATGCAACCGATTAAGTAGTGAAAAGTCCTCAAGACAAAGAAAATAGCAAGCAAAAAGTGGCATCTATAAGAGCTTATCAAATTCCCCCACACTTGTCTCATACTTGCCCTCAAGTATGTTTGAAAGAAATTAATCAAAAGCATTCACCTCCCTAAACTGTTGCAAGCTTTAAGCAAAATCATGAGAGTTCAAGCGCACTAAGAATGACATGAATCTAAATGAATGGATACAAGTAAGAACAAGTCTTCACCCTTACAAATGCCTATTAAGTGATAATCAAATTCCAACCTAAACTTAATTCTCACCCAGATACACTCAAATCGCTCAAAGTGTTACGGGTGTAGAAAGCAAATTCTCTCAAAGTCAAAATTGAACAAGGGTCTCTATAGGCTTGTGGCAAGATCAATTCTCCACTACTTTTAAGAAATGAGATGCAAAAATCATTAGGACTTAAATTTGGGGTGTAATGAGGCTGAGGTAAAGGTAGGAAAAAGGCTAAAATAAGGCTAGAATAATCAAGACAAGAAGTTTTCAACAAGTAACTAAATCATGTTCATAACCTTAGAAAATGTAGGCAACATAAGCAACAAAGGTAACTAAAATGAATAACACCAAACCTTTTTATTTTGTTTCGATAGTTTCTGCTCTCTTTTTTTTCTTGTTTTTTTTCTCTCTTTTTTTGTTGCTGCCCTCTTTTTTTGTGGAACATGATTGCACAACTCAAAATTCATACTTCTGTCTTGTCAAGGGTGAAAGAGAGGGATAAATGAAAAAGGCTTGGGTTTAATATCTTGGTGAAAACAAAGAAAGTGGAATTAAGCTTCAACTTGGTTCACTAGAGGAAAAGAAAGGGTATGCCTTTAGTGGGGTAAAAAGAAAGGGTGAATCCTAGTGCCTAAATCATATTAATGCATCACATTCTAATGTAATCTCAAATTGCATACAAGCCACAAGTTCTAGATTCCAATATCCAAATTGACACTCTCAATCAAGAAAATGAGCATAAAAATATAGTTGTACATGCTCAAGGCTCAAGTTCTCATAAAATGGGCTAATTGATTAAGCTAGGTGAGGAATTCAACTATTACAATCAAGACAAATTGCAAGGAATGTCAAACTGGACTTAGTTATACCATTCGATTTATCAAGCATGCTAGAATTAAGTATTCTTAATGAACTAAAAACAATCATAACATGCTTAACGACAAAGAACAATAAAGGAGATGTTCTTCTAATCAATTCAAACAATCATACCATCAAGCAAATATGACAAGCAAGGCGAAACTAATGTCATCCTTTACCCTCCCCCTCACTTAATCGTATTGTCTCAATGCGAAGAAAATAAAGGAAATGAAGAACAAAGAAGGGTAAAGGATACTCCCCGTGATTAAGGGCGACCGCAACCTTGGTGTCGCGTACGAACCATCGTGGAAAATGGCCTCAAAAATTGGTTTGAGTGCTGCTCGAAAAGGGCTTCGAAAATTGGCACTATTTGAGTAAAATTTACGCTTAGACGCTTGTTTAAATCCAAGTAATGTACCTAAAAAAATTTAAAACAAAAAGTTATTGTAAATGAAAGAAAATAAAATAAAAAGAAAGAATAAGACATAAAGCAAAGGAAATAAAATAAATGGGTTGCCTCCCATGTAGCGCTTTGTTTAACGTCGTTTAGCTCGACGACCTGTGTTAAATTTTCGGTTCTTCAAAAATAAGTTCTTCAACTAAGCGATGTTGTCCATCCCTCGTCGTTTTTATGCATTCCTCCGTCTTGATTTTATGCATGCACGTGGATGGACTCAGCCCCTTAATGTCGGATAAGGTCCATTTGATTGCCTCTTTATTTGTGCGCAAAACAACAACTAAGCTACTATCTTCTTCTTTTGACAGCTCGTTGGAAATGATGATTAGCAAGGTACCATTTTCGCCCAAAAATACGTAATTAAATTGCTCTAATTTCTGCTTTGGTGCCTGCAAAATTGAAGGGAGAGCTTTAGACTTTGAAGGCATTAATGTAAAACTAGAAGTAGAAGAAATTTCTTTAAACTCCATTTCGTCGGGTTCCTCTATTCCTAATTCCCTGCAAGCATCAACAAACAATTCATTTTCTAAAATTTCATCAGCTAATGGATCGATAATATCAATAAAATTCAAACTTGCGACCGAATCAGAATACTTCATAGCTTTATACACATCGAATTTAACTACTTCCCCATCAAATTCCATAGTTAAGATACCGTTACGGACATCGATTTTTGTATGTGTTGTTGACAAGAAAGGGCGGCCAAGCAAGACTTCTGATCCATTGTTGCTGCGGTCATTTTCCATGTCAATAATGTAAAAATCAACAGGCAAAATAAGATCGTTTACCTTTACCAACACGTTTTCTAGTACCCTCTCGGGGTAGATAATTGATCGATCAGCTAACTGAACCGTCACTCGCATTTCCTTCAATGGTTCAGTTGAAATTTTGTTGTAGACGCTCAATGGCATGCCATTAATAGATGCGCCTAGATCGTACATTGCCCTTTTTATTCCGACATTTCCGATCTTACAAGGAATCACGAACATCCATTGGTCCTTATATTTTGGTGGTAGGCATCTTTGAAAAATGGCCGAAATGTTCTCGCTAAGGTTAACTCTTTCATTCCCAGATAGTCGCCTCCGATTTGTGCATAAATCCTTTAAAAACTTTGCATACTTTGACACCTTTCGAATGACATCAAGAAGTGGAATGTTGATTTCCACCTTCTTGAATATATCCAAAATTTCCTTCTCCTCTTCCTTTTTGTCACGTCTTGCTAGTCGACCTGGAAAAGGAGGAACATGCTCGTAAGTAGAAAAAGATGGATTGTGTTGGATGTTACCTGAGGCTGGTGAAGATTTTCATTCTTGGTCCTTCGAAGAAGTGCCTTCTTTGTCTTTGTCGGATTTTTTCTCAGTCTCCTTTGGCGGTTCTGGTGAAATTACTGTACCACTTCGCAAAGTAATCACGCTCACGTTTTCCCTCAGATTTGTTTCGGTTTGAGAGGGCAATCGTCCTTGAGACTCTAGGCGGCCAATGGTTTGAGCTAGGTGGCTTATTTGTTTGTCAATTTCCTGGCGATAGGATTGTGTTTGGATTTGGAATTTTTCTTGTGAAACATCTAACCTTTCGACAATGTTCTCAAGGGAAGTTTTTTGTGGCATTTGAGTGGGAAAAGGGGGATGTCTCAGCTGATAATTTGGGTTGGCCATTTGGTTGTTTCCGTAGCTCAGATTTGAATGGTCCCTCCATCCCGGATTATAAGTGTTGCCAAATGGGTTATAAGGCCTTTGAGGAGGTCCTGGGAAATTATTTATGGCATTGACTTGGGCGCCAGATTCATTCTGTAACATTGGGCAGCGATCCGTTGGGTGATCCAACATCGTACAAATTCCATAGACTTTTGCAGCTCCAATCTTTCCTGAAACAAGTGAATTAACTTTATCAGTTAATTTATCTATTTTATCTTCAAGTGAAACAATTCTTACTTTGTGAACCCGTCGGCTAGGTTCACTTAAGGAGCCGAATTGTTGTGAATTGGCAGCCATTGTAGAGATTAATGTTCTCGCTGCAGTAGGGGTCATGTTGACGAGATCGTCGCCGCTAGCGGCATCTACCATCTTCTTATCCATTGGGAGCATCCCTTCGTAGAGATACTAAAGGAGGGTTTGTTCGGATATGCCATGCTGCGGGCAACTTGTGCATAACTTTTTGAACCTCTCCCAATAATCGTAGAGAGATTCGTCGCTCCTTTGTTGGATTCCCAAGATGCTTCGCCTAAGCTCGCTTGCCTTTGCCGCAAGAAAATACCTATCAAGAAAAATACGAGAGAGTTCAGTCCATGTAGTAATTGAGTTAGGTGGAAGATAAAATAACCATTCTTTAGCCGATCCGGCTAAGGAAAAAGGAAATGCCCGTAGTTTGATTTGGTTTTCCGAGGCCCCTTACGGCTTCACACTACTGCACACCATATGGAATTCGGCAAGATGTTTATGTGGACTTTCGCTAGGGAGACCGTTAAATGTAGGGATGAGATGAATTAAACCCATTTTTAGTTGAAAAGGGGTCTCTCCATTAGGAAAAGCGATGCATAGTGGTTGTTGCACAGCAGGGGCTGCATTTAGTTCTTAAATCGTTTGATCTGCCATTGGTTCTGGTTCTAGTATAAGATCTTCGACTGGTGTAGTTTCAGAAGTGGATTCCTGATCGAATTGTTGTCTGCTTTGTTCTCGTTGTTGTTTCTTTCGCTGAAGTGTTTCACTGTGAGTTCTACAAGCTCTTGCTTCGATCTCCGGGTCAAGGTCAAAAAGATTTCCCGGATTGCTCCTGGTCATAAAAATCAAACAAAACAATCAGTGATTGCCAAAAATAAAATTCCCCGGCAACGACGCCAATTTTGACAAGCGTCGTTTTACTAGCCAAAATGAATAAAATAAATAAGCCTCTTCAAATAATAATAGGATAAGGAAATTAACGTAGAATAGAGGAAGAGGGTCGATCCACGAGGAGTTCTGTTGGAATCGCTGACTGAGCCTTGTCCTGATTTAGATCCCAGAAGTAGCTAAAACAAATAAATAAAAAATGAGGGGTTTGGCGTGATTGAAGTGATAAAGATAATAATAAACAAAAAAGTAAATAATGTTAAGAATGAAGAAAAATCACTAATAGGAAAGCAGTCTCGAGCTAGTTTCGTCAATTCCTGCGATAATTGAAAATAGATTTTCACTACGGGATTCATGTCGGTTACAGTCTACGAGGCCCAACCCGTCGTAACTTGCTTTTCTCTCATATAACCGATCTTCCCAAGTCTATCTCCGAAAGACGATTCTTAAATAAACCAACCACGTCTATCGCCGTTGAAATACTTAGTTTAAAAACAGGAAAATCCCGACTCAGAAGTTGTCTCATTGAGAATCGTTTCTGATTTCATCTTTCCTTAGCGGACCGCCGCTAAGAGTGTTCACAGGAAGTCAAAGTGCCACAGGCCGATTCTTCCTCCCAACTGTATGATTAAACGATTCCAGATCAACGAATCCTTTTTGATTTGATAAACGTTTAAAAATTTTAGTAAGGCCGATTGCCAAACTATCTAAATAGAAAGATGAAAATGTATCCCGAAGGGATTTAAGAAATATTCAATTCTCACACATGGAATTGATTTTTACTAGCTCTCGACTTTTGGGAAAATTAGCCAAGCATGATATTGATTATCATACTTAGCATGTTTTTGGAAAAATGTTTAAGATGCGTAAAAATAAATAAGAAGCAAAAATGAAACAAGGAAATACTTCTATTAAATTAAAGGCAAGTAGCAACAAGAACTAAAGACAAGAGATGATTCTAAAGCCTTACCCAAAGAAGATATTTATAGGCTTAGATTTACCAAATATAGCAAAAAGATAACTTAATTTAAAATGTTTGTTTTGAAATTTAAAAATTAAAAATCCTAAGCTCGGATTGTGCTGACTAGATCTTCCAGAGTCTTTCCTTGCGCTGACTGTATCTTCTAGAAACCGCCACGTCAGACGCGTCGTGCCCAGCGTCGTGCCCATGATGTCAGCCACGATCAGAAAAATAAATAAAACTGCAGAAATGCACCTTTCTGCTGCTAATTCCAGAATTGAGTCCCTGCACAGAAAATGAAATAAATGCAACCGATTAAGTAGTGAAAAGTCCTCAAGACAAAGAAAATAGCAAGCAAAAAGTGGCATCTATAAGAGCTTATCAGACTAGTAGGGTATTACAACTAGTTCAAATGGTTTTATTTGGGCCTATTAGAACTATGAGCTTGAGTGGTAAGTCATATGCATTTGTTTTGGTAGATGACTTTTCTAGATACACTTGGGTTCTATTCTTAAGTACTAAGGATGAGGCTTTAGAGAATTTTATTACTTTTACAAAAATTACCCAAAATGATCTTGATCATAAAATTTCACACATTAGAAATGATCATGGAACCAAATTTCAAAATATGGGTTTTTAAGATTTTTGTAACGAAAATGGTATTAGCCATAATTTTTCGGCTCCTCGTACTCCTCAATAAAATAGGGTAGTTGAGAGGAAAAATAGAACTTTAGAAGAAATGACTAGGACTATGCTTTGTGAAAATAACTTACCTAAGTATTTTTGGGCGGAAGCAACTAATACGGCTTGTTACATTATAAATAGAGTAATGATTTAAAAATCCAAAAAGCCTAACATTAGCTATTTCCACCCTTTTGGTTGTAAATGTTTTGTTTTGAACAATGGAAAAGACAACTTAGGTAAATTTGATGCTAAAAGTGATGAAGCAATATTTTTGGGTTATTCCCTAAACTCTAAAGTCTACCGAATATTTAATAAAAGAACTTTAGTTGTTGAAGAGTCTATACATGTTGTTTTCGATGATAACCTCCTTCCGGGGAAGGATTCTTGTTATGATGATGATGTAGGGATCATTGAAGCCATTGATGGAGGACAAACATCGAAGGTGGATGAGATTCCAACCAAAGAAGAAGATGTACAAGATCCACCTCTTGAAGCCTTGAAAGATTTGGCTATTGAGGAAAAGAAGGTGACATACCCAAGGGAGTTCAACTATGTCAAAGGTGGTGAAATCTTGGGTGATCCATCCAACGGGGTAACTACTAGATCCTCTCTCAAACTAATGAACCATGTTGCATTTATTTCATGCATAGAGACTAAGAATATCAAAGAAGCATTAAAATATGATTTGTGGATATTGGCTATACAAGAAGAACTTAATCAATTTGAGAGAAGTAAAGTATGGACATTAGTTGAAAGGCCTAGTAATCAATCTACCATAGGAACTAAATGGGTTTTTAGGAATAAAATAGATGAGAGTGGTAACATAGTGAGAAACAAGGCTAGGCTTGTTGCTCAAGGTTACACTCAAGAAGAGGGAATTGATTTTGATGAAACTTATGCACCCGTTGCTAGAATGAAAGCGATTAGGATGCTTCTTGCATTTGAATGTTACCATGATTTCAAGCTTTTTCAAATGGATGTAAAAAGTGCTTTTCTAAATGGTTTTATAAATGAAGAAGTGTATGTTGAACAACCATCGGGTTTTGAGGATCCTAAATTTCCAAATCATGTTTTTAAACTAACCAAAGCTCTTTATGGTTTAAAAAAAAACAAGCTCCTAGAGCTTGGTATGAAAGGCTTTCAAACTTTTTGATTGAAAAAGGTTTTGAAAAAGGCAAGGTGAATACTACACTTTTCACAAAAAGATATTCTAATGACATCTTAGTACGTGAGCATAAGTGTTATTGCAAAGAATTTTCTAAGCTAATGCAAGGTGAGTTCAAAATGAGCATGATGGGAGAGCTCTCATTCTTTTTGGGGCTCCAAATCAAGCAAAGGAGTGATGGCACCTTCATCAAACAAGCAAAGTACGTGAATGGCATGCTCAAGAAGTTTGGCTTGGAGAATGTGAAACCTCAAGCCACTCCTATGAGCTCTTCTTTAAAGCTTGACAAAGATGAAGGAGGTAAGTGTGTTGATTCTAAGCTTTATAGATCTATGATAGGTTCTTTGCTTTACCTTACCGCAAGTAGACCGAATATTGTGTTTAGTGTTTTCTTGTGTGCTAGGTTTCAAGCTAGTCCTAGAGAATCACACTTAGTAGCCATAAAGAGAATTTTTAGATACCTTAGAGACACACCTAACTTAGGCCTTTGGTATCCTAAGGATTCTTCCTTTAACCTTCATGCCTTTTCGGATGCGGATTATGGGGGATGCAAAATAGATAAGAAAAGTACCTCTGGAACATATCAACTTTTAGGTAGTATGCTCGTATCTTGGTTCTCTAAGAAACAAAATAGTGTAGCCTTATCTACCACCGAAGTGGAGTACATATCCTTAGGGAGTTGTTGTGCTCAAGTCCTTTGGATGAAACAACAACTCTTAGATTATGGTGTCCAAGTAGACACCATACCCCTTAAGTGTGACAACACTAGTGCCATTTGTCTCTCTAAGAATCCCATCCAACACTCTAGAACTAAACACATAGAAATTAGACATCATTTTATTAGAGATCATATTGTGAAAAATGATGTAGTTCTAGAATATGTTGATACTTTAAACCAATTAGCGAATATTTTTACCAAACCTTTAGATAAAGAGCGTTTTTGGACCCTTAGGAAAGAGTTAGGTTTAACTAACCTTTCTTGACTCTTGTAGGTCCCAAATGGTAAAAATCTTGCTTGAAATTAGTTGATATTCATGCCTATGTTATTTTGCATTATTTTGCTTCTATGCTTGTAACTAGGGGGAGTATGTAAATGTTTTTGCCTATAGTCTTTGCTCATTCATCTTGATCATGCATTTTGAATCGATTAAAAATTGATTTTTCTATAACTTTATGCCCAAACTGCACATTCTGGCATATGTGTATCGAAACGGGTACCTCTGTTTCGATATGGGCTACCTCAAAGGAGATCATTGAACCAAACTATATCGAAATAGACAAAAGGGTTTCGAAACGTTTTGGTTCTTGAACAATCAATATCAAAACACCCTCCATCTGTTTCGATACATGCATCTTTGTGGGAATCGATTCAGTCAAACATGTATGAACACGGTCATATGGTTTCGAAACGGTCGAATTTGTTTCGATACGCCTGTTTCGATGCGACTCTACCTGTATCAAAACGCGTATCCGAAAAACCTCTATTTAAAGGGTTACCATCTTTAAAACAACTTTTTATCAAACCTAAACTTCTCAAAACCCTAACCCTAATTTTCTTTTAAATACTCATCAATCCTAAACGTCTTTCACTCAAATCTTGAGGGTTTTTAGTCTTCAACTCCAATCTAAGCAAGATCCATCAAGTTTGTGCATCTACATTCATATATTCCTCCAAAATCCCAAATCAAGGCATTTTTCTATTTCCTTTTTCTTTTCAATTTTCATTTGAATTCTCTGGTTTAAAATTATTATTTTTATATATTACATATTTACACTATGGGTTTTAATTTTTTTGCAAAAGTTTCTTCAAAACTCAATTTTTTTATTCGAATATAAAATTTTCTAACAGTATATTTTTTCATCTCAGTTTTTCAAATAATCTTTTTAATTTTTTCCCATATATTTTATATATTTAAACCTTTATTATAAGATATCTATTGGATTGAATGTAAATTTTAATGCATACATTATTTGCTTGCTTAAAACGTTTTTAGGCTTTTAAATGGATCACAAGAAGCGAAAGACCAAAGAGACATGCAAAGAATCTAAAGCTGATGTTGAAAATTCTTCTTGTCGTCCAAACTTATCTCTTCTTTTCACAAAGAGTCTCAAAACCAATGAAGCTCGAATCAACTTCAAGCTCTACCAAGACACCATCATTCGTCGTGAGCGTATAGTTGATATGACTTTCCTTGACTCTGAACGATTTTATTTCAAATATCTACATCTTTTAAAACGTTGGGGATTTTTATTTTTCATGTCTATACCCGACATTGTAATACCCCCTTCCCGGTCTGGTCGAGAACCGGGTCTGAAGGTGATACCAATGATCAATATAGTGATCGGTGCAACAAAATTCCAGTTTAATATTAACATTTAAACCAATCACATACAATAACACATTATCACAATGTATTTTAGTCCAATTGATCCATATAAAGCAATAATTAATCATTCATGGCTAATTCCCAACTATTACAAGTTTTAGGGGCCAAACTATAAATTTGACAATTTAGGGGTCCTTGACAAAATTAATTATTCTACATTGAAATTCACTACAATATTAACAAACCTGTAAAATTTCGTACAATTTGGAGTCCATTAGCTCATTCAATTTAATCTTTCAAGATTCAGTGACTAGTCTGTGAACATTGCAAACTGTTAAATTATACCTTTAACTAACTTAACTAACACCGTATCGAAACACCCTAGGGCCGTTTTGAAACGGGTGAACGATGGTCAACCCATGTTGACTTTTCCTTTCAGACCGTTTCGATACAGTAGTCCCTGTATCGGAATGGGTTGACTCCCTTTGACTTTGACTCGTTTCGATACGCTATGAACTCGTACCGAAACGATGGATTCCAGTGGCAAAATGTTCTGAAACGGCTATAGACTGTATCGGTACGCCCCTGTTCTTTAGGTTCATTTATGCTTACATGTATCGATACGTCATCATGTAGAACTAAGTGTTTTGATATAATATTTGAAAAATGTTATGGACTAAATTGAAAAGAATTTAAAATATGTTTTTAGTCAAAAACAACTTGAAAACATGTTTAAGGGTTTTACAAGGCTTTGGAATGATTTAAAATGCATTTAAAGTAGTCAAAACCAAGCTTTTCTAGTGCTCGTACTGATACGGTCTGGTACCGTACCGATACGCCTTAGGGTTTCAACTACATGAATTTTCCAGTAGCAAAAACCCGTACCGATACGCTTAGCCGTATCGATACGGTGTATTTTAAAACAGCCCAACGACTAGTCGCGTACCGATACGGTTGTATCGCGTACCGATACGCCTAACTACCCCAACGGTCTTTTAATTTGCAAGACCATACCGATACGCTAGGTAAGCGTATCGATACGCATCAGCTTAAGTGCACAACAGCTACTTCCTTATCGGGACTGTATCGATACAGTTTGAAGGGTATCGATACGCCAAGCTGCATAGCTACATTTATGGTGGGAAATAAAGGCTCCAACGACTCTAATCCAACCCCAACGGCTAGTAACGGCTACCAACTCAATTGGAAGTATAAAAGGGACCTCCAAGCATCAAGAGAAGGTTAATGCTTCAATTGTTACAACATTATGATGACAAATTGTGTCTAGAGCTTTAATTGTACATTCCTTGCTTAGACAACACTAGTGAGCTAAATATTGTTAAATTTGCTCAAGTGTTTAGGTTTTGGGTGAGAGCTTTATAGTGCAAACACATACCTATTAGAGGGATTTCTAGTTTGCTAAGTCTTTCTTGTGTAAGAGAGTGTTTGATCAAGCTTTGGGTAGAAAGCTTGATCATTGTAACGGTTTCCTCCTCATCCGAGAAAAGGGGACGAAATTCTTAGTGAATTTGTTTGGAAATCCTTAGTGGGAAGCTAAGGTAGTGGATGCAGACCTTGTTTAGAAGGTTGAACCACTATAAATCCTTGTGTAAATTGTCTATCTTTTCATTCCCACAAAAACACCCAAATATCTCACTTCTCCACACTTGGCGAGCAAGAACGGTTGAAGGAATCGAGCCCCTTAAAACTCAACACATCACCCGTATCGATACGACCTGACCTGTAATGACATATGTTTTGCTAGTTTTTATTCGATTTGACCTACTATACGATGTCTAAATGCAATGAAACTTTACACACAACATTTCAATGGTATAAACTACTATCATGCCAAATTTCATGACCATACGAATGCGTTTACTATATTTTGATCTTTATAAGCTAAGTATGCAATTTTAAACCATTTAAGCCAAAACAAAAGGCCATTTAGAGCCAACAACCACATTATAACATAGGCATCACACAAACATATCAAAATGGGCATAAACGACTAGTTCAACTACTTTGCCACCTTTCTATGAGTTCATAAGGTCAAAGTACATTACTTAAGGGCTTGTAGTGACTTGTCTTGCCTTGACTATCCGAGCTTCAGACACACAATCCTTCAACCTGAAATGCATGAGATGAGACATGTTAGGCATACATTGCCTAGTGAGATAGTCATAAACAATATGAACAACAATGTAACAAGTATATATGTACATGCTCTCATGCTCATCAATGTCAATACTATGCATCAATATATGATGTTTATCATATTCATTTCATCATTAATCCTTGGATTGAATCAAGATAGTGGATACGCGAATACCTACGCCTCGCCAAATCAATGAATGGTCTAGTCCCTCCGCCTCACCAATATGACCAATATCATTACACATCCCTCCGCCTCGCCAAATCAATATAGGTCGTAGCCTTAGGACCGTAGTCCACCCATACACTGAGCTCATGAATTCTATGGCATGCCAATTGTATCCAATGTCTATTCAAATCCAAGGTTCCAATGTTCATATCCATTTCAATATTCAATGAGAATTCCAATGACCAATTATTTCAATATTATCAATAACAAACATGTCTCATGATCAATGTTTCATGGTTCAATGTCAATATCAATATCCAATGATTTCTTTGCAATGTTTCAATAACAATAACTATATCAATGACAATGCTCGATGATGATACCAATAACTATGTCCAATATTCAATAACAAACTTACCGAAACTTACCAATGTGTCCGTTTAACAATCCTATGTAACTTCTCGGTAGTAATGTTAGCTAAATGATCGAAAATAACAATAAAAGATTCGGGAAGGCTTTTCGCCTAATCTCGAGACTCTGACTACACTCACCTTACTAATCCGATGCTCCTACGGCTCTCGGATGATAACTCCCTTGTTCCTAGCCTTCGGTGAGTTTGATGGATCTTCCTTTTCGTTGTCTTGAGCTAGGAAATCAATAGCAAGATTATTAAGACAATATTCCGATATCGAAATCAATATTACAATATCAAAATCAATATTTATTATTAAGAACATCTTTATCATTGAAACCCTTCATGGATGCTAAACCTAGCTTGAGATTACCATCGAAATTCCATGGATTAATCAATGGTTTTAGGGGATTTAAGCTTACCCAACAAAGAGTAATGATTCGATAGCAATAGGATGAAGAAAATCAAAACTTGAGATCTCCTACAGTGGAGGTGCTTGCTTGCTCAAGGTGAGGAAGAAGATGGAGATGGTTAGGAGCAAAGTTTTCGGTAAGCTTTTATCTCCTTTTTCCTTTCTTTTCTAATATTTTGGCCAAATGGCCTTTCCTTGAAATGAAGGAATTCATTCCTATTTGCTTAGAGTATGGTGACTTAAATGAGGAGAGGCTAATCGCAAGATTAGTCCCTCAAATCTCAGGAATTCATAACTTTGCCCCATAAACTTTCAATTTTCTCCATTTAGCCACTAAATAGGTTTCAATATTATTCGATAGAGTCTGATGAAAATATTTAACTAGTCGAATCAATATTTGGATTTTATCAAAATGAGATTTTCGATCACCGGAACCTAATTCCGACTAGACCAGATTTTGGGGTATTACAGGCATTCTTTACCGTAACCTTGTTTTGCTTTTTTATGCAAATGCTCGGTTAGTGAGTAAAAAAGACCATTCCCAAGTCATTGCCATTGAGTCCTTTCTTATGGGGAAAAAATCCGAATTGAGCCATCGACTTTGGTCAATTTCCTAGGCCTTGTAGATGAAGGCATTGAAGATGAGACTTCTTTGGGCTCTAAAACTGGCTCAGTTCTCTCCTTAGATGCTCATGATCGTTTCTTGCATCTGATTATCTCTTGGTGGTTCCGTCCTTCCAGAGGCAAGTTTGTTCACATCTGCCAAGTTGACAACTTTTGGCTAGAGTGCTTTCGTCAAGAAAAGCAACCGAACCTCGTGAAGATCATGTTTGCCGAGATGGTGCATTTAGTTAGGCTTCGTGGTTCCGGATTTGTCCAATCTTTCACCATTGGGACTGCATTGAGCTACATTTTCTTAAAGTCCAGAATTGATTGTTCTTGTGACTATCTGGAGCCTCTAAAGCAAAAGCTCGATGAAAGTACTCTCATAAGGTCCGGGTTTCACTACATTGAAGGTGATTGGGTTCGTGTGGATAGAGGGGCAAGAGATCATCTGATTGATCCTCCACCTCAAGCTCCTCAAGCTCCCATTTCTCCTCAAAACAATGATGCTCTTATGGCTTATCTCAATAAGCAATTCACCGGCTTGTGAACCGACATCTCTTTCGGATTTGCTGCTATCGACATACGTTTCACTTCTTTGGAGGAACATGTTCTTAATGTGGAAAATCGTCTCTCTTCCCTTGAGACTCAACATGCTTCGATGGATCTCTCCTTCACAGGATTCTATAGAGAATGGAAACACTTTAGGAGAAGTCAAAAGGAAAATAAAGATGAAGATAGAGATGATGGAGAAGATGAGGATGATGAGGATAGTGGCTATATGGCTTCTTAGACTTTTTTGCATCTCATCTCATATCATATCATATCATATCATATCATATCATATAGTTTTCTTTTTATGCACCTTTTTAGCTTTTGAACTATGTTTTTTCCCATGTTATGGTTTAAGGTATTAAGTTTGGATTTATGTTCTCTACTTTGGATTTATGAACTTAATATATTATGTTGTTTGCTTTGGTATACTATTATTGCCCTTTTATTTCTCATTGAATTATGCCAATTTTGATCTAACAAAAAGGGGGAGAAGTAGAGCCAATTTTGAAACTTTTCAACTTAATTTAAAAAAAACCTATCTTAAATTGAGTGGGGGAGTAAGTTTTACAAAGTTCTCAAAACTTAAAAATTTATATTTGGCTTTGGTATATCAAAAGTGGGGAGATTTTAAAACCAAAACTTTGATTTTGATATAACAAATATTTCAAGGACCAATTTGAAAAGAAGATAAATTTTTAAGTCCTCAAACTTCCTAAAATTGACAAGGAAAATGTTTAAGTCAAAACTCAAGTTCCCATAAATTTTTCTAAGTGTTTTCCAAGCCAAAACAGTGATTTTCGACTAACCGTTTCGATACACCCCTTAGGTGTTATGAAACGATTTTAAACTATAACGTTTAGGCTCGAAACGAGAGAACTCGTATCGATACGGTAGTATCAAAACGGTCTCGATCGTTTCGATACGAGTTTTGAAAGTTTGTTTAAAAATGTGACCGTTGCTTTGTCATAACCGTTTTATTGAAAATTAGTTAAGCATATCGATACGGTAGTATCAAAACGGTCTCGATCGTTTCGATGCAAGTTTTTAAAGTCTGTTTTTGCCCTGTTTCGATACAAGTGATGTCGTTTCGGTACAGGTTGTTGCAGAACAACATTAATGGTGGGAGATGAAGTCTTAATGGCTATAATTTTGATGTCAACCACCAAAACGGCTAGAAATCAATGAGAATGTATAAAAGCAAGCATTTTGAGCACCACCAACAACTATTGAACCTTCAAGAATCATTCAAGCATCAAATCCAAACCCTTATACCTTTTATTGTCAAATCCTTGTACCCAACTCTCTTAACTGTTCTATTCTTATTTTTATTGTGAGTTTGGGGAGTGATAAATTGTAATTGGGTAAACAATTCATCCTTTGAGAGGAATTTGTAAGGTTTACCATTTTCTCAATTGTAAAGAGTGTTTCAAATTAAGCTTTGGGTAGAAAGCTTAATTTCTTTGTAAGGTTTCCTCCTCATCCAAGAAAAGGAGAAGAATCAATAGTGGATTGGTTGAAAATCCTTAGTGGGAGCTAAGGTTATGGAGGTAGAGTTCATTGGAGAACTTGAACCACTATAAATCTCTTGTGCAAATATTTTTGTTCATCCATTTCTCTCCTTTCAAATTTTTAATTGCCAATTCACCCTTCTCTTGGCCAATTGCATTGCTTGATCAACTCAACAGTTTCAAACGTATTGATACAAATTATGCATGTACCAAAACGGGTTCATTAAAAGCACTGGTTTGGCTACTTAAAAATGTTTCAAACATTGTCAAAACCTTTTTAAACATCCTGAAACTTATTTTCAAGTTGTTTTTGACTTAGAGAATATTTTAAATTCTTTTCAATTAAGTCCAAAACATTTTTCAATTATTATATCAAAACATATATTTCTACAATCTCCTCCTTATTGATATAATAAAACCAACTTGAATTTTTTTTGGGATCCTCCCCCTTAGTTATTTAAAAAATTTAATAAGAGATTTTGAAAATTAAATGAAGTGAAACCTCCCCCTTATTCATTTGAAAAAATCAAATTTTCAAACCATTTCTCTCTCTTTTTGTTATATCAAAAAGAATTTAAAAGATATTAAGCTCAAAATAACATAGGAGGTTAAGAAATTGACATAATTAAAAACTTTGGTTTAAAAATTGGCTTCCCCTTACTCAAAGCATCAAATATTTCCAATCCAATAATATGATAATCTAGTTGTAAAGAAAAATAATCTAATTAAAAACAAAAACAGCTAGAAATTTTACCAACACTTGAACTTCAATTCAGGATGTGAAGCCTTCCTTCTTCAAGTGCTCTTTCTTGTGTGTTTGGAGCCCCCCTCTCAAATTTGGACTTGTTGATCATTCTCCATCACACCTAACATAAGAAAATCAAGTAATATTTGGCATCCAAATTTCTTTGGATCCATAAACGTTAGTTGCATAAAATTTAGTCCCCTTAGGAATCCATTTTTCAATTTCATCTTTTTTGTTAGAAGTGATTAGTTCTTTTGGAACCCAAACACTTCTAAAATATTTTCCATTTAAAAATCTAGGGGCACTAGATTGTCTTTCATAAAAATTTGATTTTCTAATTTTTTTATTTTCAAGTTCTTTGGAAATCAAATCTTTTTCTTCTTAAACTTTATGAAGCAAATTTTGTAAATTAACACATTTTTGCTTAAACTCATTGAGTTTTGCTTCAAGTTCAATTTTGGTTTTAGAAATCAAATCATTTTGAATTTTTTAAATTTGAAACCACTTTCTTATTTTTCAAAATGTGATTTTTAAAATCTAAAACCAAATCATCATAGGCATCTTGTAATTCATCAAAAGAATATGAACATGAGGTAGATGAATTAGAATTTACCCTTGAATCTTCTTCGATGGCCATAAGGCAAAGGTTGGTTTGTTCAATGTCGGTGGAGTCTTCATCACTCCAAGTAGCCACACATGCCTTCTTCTTATGGCTTGAAGAGCTTGCCTTCTCTTTTTTCCTCGATTTATGCTTGGATTTATTCATTTTGCTCTTCATGAATCGGGAAAACTTTTCGAAGAGATATGCCATCTCTTTGTCTTCACTTTCCTCCTCACTTGATTCAACATGGTTGCACTTGGAGGATTTGAGAGCAATGAAATTAGTTTTGATGCCAAGCTCCAAGATTTTCTTCTTCCCCATCTTCTTTATCTCTTCCTTCTTTTTCTCCTATTCTTTTCCTTTCTTCATAATTTCATGAGTGAGAAGAGACTCTATGAGTTCATCAAGCTTTAAAGTCTTTAGATTCTTGGCTTCGATGATGGCGGTCTTCTTTGAGTCCCATGACTCGGGAAGAGAATAGAGAAGCTTTCGGACAAGCTTATATTCTGGAATGATTTCTCCATAGCCTTTGAGCTCATTTGTGATGATGGAGAATCTATCGAACATCTTCGTGATGTCTTGATCTGGTTCCTGTAGGATATTGCACTTGTATTTGGATTAGGATTAAACTCCTAGGAGTTTGTTATTATATGTAATTATTGTTTTATGTAAATAGATTAGGATTAAAACTCCTAAAGAGTCCTAAGCCTTGTATAGAGTTAGAAGTTTTGTAGTTCTAGGAATCCTTATCCTAGTTGAACTCCTACGTGACTCTATAAAAGAGTCTCATGTTGTATCTTTCTAAATCATCGAATAACAGAAAAAGTATTATGTTTTCTACTCTTTCCACATGGTATCAGCTGGGGTTTCGATTCCTCAACCCTAGTCGACTTCCAAATCAAAACAAATCACCAGAAAAACCTCATGCTCGATGGATACTTCTTCTTCAACCATCGATATCTCATCTTCATCAGGATTTATTTCTGGTTCTGACGACCTCAAGTTGGCAAGAACTACTGAAACGAAACTGGCCATAAAAGAACCTGCAGGTACCTCCTTCCCAACAGCCTTATTTTCTACATAGCTTAATCCTACTTGGATCATCGACTCTAGGGCTACTGACCACATGATTGGTGACAAAGATTTATTTATCAATTACTCAGCCTCCTCTTCGGGTAGATCAATTAAAACTGCTGATGGTTCTCTCTCACAAATTGCGGGTTCTGGTTCTATTATTATTAATCCCAATCTGGTGCTAGATTATGTTCTCTTTGTACCAAATCTTGTTGGAGTATGCCCAAAGACCAATCATATGATGATTGAATAGACACACTATTTTACTAGATTTATCAAGTAATGGCATTGCCGTTATTATCATTTAGTATGTTTCTGTGCATCAAACTAACCATTGGATAATAATGTCCATACAATAATACGATTATTGTTAAATAGAATCCTTAGTCGAATATTATTACGGGTATAGATAGTGATAATATATAAAGACTAATATGTGGTTGATTGATAACAAGTGTTGTAATTGACATAGAGATGCCAAAATCAACACATAAGTATTTGTTAGAGAACAACATACTGGATTGACCCGCTATGAGCATGTTTCTTGGGTAATTATGTGACAGTCACAATATTGCTCATGATAAACATATGTATGATCCTCAGACTTGAGATCAACATGATTTCAACATAAAGATTTACGTATTTTGACATAGTCAAACGTGTGTCGTAACTGACTACATTATAAAGACTGATGATTGGATACGTGATGACCTATGTAGTGAAATATGGTTGATCAAGAAAGGATTTGTCCCTCCTACATAATGGGAGAAATATCTTCGGCCACTTGATTGAGTGAGATTAGAAAATGCATGGCCATGCTCGAATATTATGATATGAGATATCATAGAGATTCGTTTATAATAATCTACTCAAGACATCAAGAAACACTAGATGGACAACGCAAGTGTGACTAACCCATGACTTGTGTTCATCTAAGATATAAAGGAAAAAAGGATAAAATACATAAAGAAAGTTTATTCAGGAATTAAGAAAGTCAAACCATGACTTCATGCAACTTAGGTAGCAATGATGTATTGCTAGATGCCACTCATTGTTTGTAAAATTAGAACAGTTCTAATTTTGCTGCTAACGTTGCATGAACCTACAAGGGTCACACCCTTCGAATGAAACGAACAAAAATGGAAACCATACTCCCTATTTTAGGGAGGTTGCCGAAAATCCCCTATGGGATAGGGGAAATCGGAAA
Source organism: Hibiscus trionum (assembly GCA_030270665.1). Classification (NCBI taxonomy): domain Eukaryota; kingdom Viridiplantae; phylum Streptophyta; class Magnoliopsida; order Malvales; family Malvaceae; genus Hibiscus; species Hibiscus trionum. The sequence continues at coordinate 3,683,378 of BSYR01000037.1, forward strand.
CTCCCTTAAAGAGGGATAATATTCGATAAATAATGTGTTTATCAGATATTATTTAGAGTATGGAAAATATTTAGAGACTTAAATATTATAGAATAAGATTCTAGAAATTTAAATATATATTTGGAATTTATATAATGTACATTTAATTCCAAGTTTATGTAGAATTAGATTCTACATAATTAAAAATATATATTTAAATATATTTAAATCCAAGTAAAGATAGAATGGGATTCTATATAATAAATATATATATATATATATTTGGATTAAATATAATGTATATTTAAATCCATGTTTTATGTAGAATAAGATTCTACATAATTAAATATATATTTCATTTAATATTATTAAATATAATGTATATTTAATATAAACCAATTTCAAGTATAATTAGATTCTATGAATTTTGGTTGAACTTGGATTTAAGGAATTCAACTAGAATTAAGTCTCTAAATACTATTTAAAAGGACAAGGGCTAGCAACCAAATCATCCCTCTTCCTCCTCTTGAAGATTTCGACAACATCCCTAGGGATTCTCCACTAGAATTCGACATATCCCAGAAAGCTCTCTGAGAAGCTGTTCGATATTTTTCTGGTGTTCTACTTGCCCCCTGGAAAATCCCTGAAGGTTCCCTTGCTCGATTGCAAGTCCCGGTTGAACTCCTGGTCGATTTCAGACTCTCTCAGGAATCCCTAGAGGGATTTCGACTTCTCCCTAGAAGGTGTTCAAACCTGTCGAAATTTATCCATAAGTGTTAGGGAGGCGAAAACTTTGTTCGTTTTGTTCGGGTGGACTCCGTAGAGGTCGTTGCGAACATGTGACGATTCTGGTTTTAATTGACGTGGTTATTCTGACATACCGTCGGTTTTCCAGTTTCCAGAGTTTTTAAAAAAGGTAACTCTTCATCTTTTCACCTCGGATTCGTTCCTGTACATGGATCCTGGCTGGATTACGTCGGATTAATTTTTCCGCTGCGCCACGGGGCATGCCGACGTGACCCAACAGTGGTATCAGAGCCACTTGTATCATACGAATTCGGACTTAAATTCTTGGGTGATGTTTATGTATGAGATGCATGATGTTTGATTCAATTTAGATATTTATCGTTTATCGTATCACACCTAATAAAGACTTATTTCGATTATCACTGAATGATTAAGAGTTAATCATAACTATGTTAGGTTGCTTCAATGTTAAATGTTAACATGTTGAGAGTAATAGTTAGTCTAGAGAACAAGTAGTTGTTCGTAGTTTCATAGATTTATGAAATCTCTGAAAGGGCTTCTAATTTGATAAAAGTTATCAAACTATCTTTCACGGTGGATCCATAAGAGTTATGGTTAGACGTTATGAAAAATGCATGTCTAGGATTGGCATCATCAAAGACCTGGTTTTTAAGTGTGCCTAGTGCGCCACCTCTCTTTCATGTTGACCTACCCGGTGCATTTGTTCGTTAACACAAATGGTTTATGAAACCTCGTGATCCTTCTTTGGCCCATTAACCGCAACATAGGGATAATCAGTTTAAAACTCTGTAAACATGTCGTTACTTTGTTCGCACGATGTTTGAAATGCATGTTAGATTGCATGGTGTTTGTTTTGCATGGTTATAGCCCATAGCCTTTATAGTTTTGGTTTTTATAAATACGGCCTGCGTGTCGTGCCTTTCTCTATCTTCTGTTGTACTTCTCTTCTCATCTCACTCCCTCGCATGTAACGCGAGTTTCTGAAAATTGTAAATACTCATGGAGATAAAGCAAGGACCAACATAGCAGCGTGGTGGGCCTTCCCTGATGGACCAGGCGTTTCAGAAGCAGATTCTATCTTCAGTAGAATTGTCCTCCCATTGGCTTGGGACGGGTCACCTTAGGTTAAGAAGGGCTATAATCATTGCATATTTATTTACCGCTTATTTTTACCTTGTATGTGATGCAATGGATGTTTTATAAGCATGATTAAACATAGTTCTATTGATAGGATCAATGTTAAAATGATGAGATGATTAAGTAAATCCCTCACTATAATTCTAAGTCTGTTTTAACCATCCAATATTTACCCTCGTTAAAGCTTCGATCGATATAATGTGAGCTTTGCCAAAGCAATGTCACATTTATCTATCTTAGTTAAACACGAAGAATAAGCTAGTGATATTCGCCGGTTAAGATATTGGTATTGACTTAGCTAGGTTGTTCTAATAGGATTAGAAAACCTAGTGGTTAAAAGTTTTGGTTAATCATAAGATGATTTAAAGAACAAGAGTTGTTCGCCAAAAGATGAGGAATTACATGAGATGTAATTAGTAAGGTGTTACTTACCTAAATAACCATTTCCTAAAAGACTGGCCAAAGCTGATTTAGGAATGGTGAAATACGGATCCTCACTCACTAGAAAACTATCAAAACGTTTTCCAAAATTAAAACTAGAGGTTTTTAATTTTGAAGAAAATAGTGGGAGTAAATTTATAGTAAATACCTATCTATAAATTTTAAAATTTAGTAAAACTTATGTAGCATATTTTCTTTTTTGTAGAATTAATGGCAAATAATACTCTATCTCTGTGATCTATCCTTGAGAAGGATAAGCTCAATGGCATAAACTTCCTTGACTGGTTCCGCAATTTGAGAATTGTTCTCAAACAGGAAAAGAAGGAATATGTCATTGAAGAACATGTTCCTGATGAACCGGTTGCCACTGCTTCCAGAGCTGACAAAGACAAGTTTAAGAAACACATGGACGACATGCTGGATGTCGGTTGTCTTATGCTTGCCTCCATGACCCCTGAGCTTCAGAACCAACATGAGGACATGGTAGCTTACGATATGATTCAAAATCTCAAGGAGATTTATGAGGGGCAAGTTCGTCAAGAGAGGTACGAGACCTCTAAAGCTCTGTTTCAATGCAAGATGAGTGAGGGATCTCCCGTAGGAGCTCACGTCATCAAAATGATGGGCTACATCCAAACGTTGGAGAAGCTCGGCTTTCCACTGAAAGACGAATTAGCTACTGATGTCATCCTGCAATCGTTGTCGGATAGTTTCAATCAGTTCGTCCTTAATTTCAATATGAATGAAATTAACAAGACGATGCCACAGTTGCTCGGCATGTTGAGAACTGCTGAAATCAACCTGAAGAAGGTAGGACCTAAACATGTTCTGATGGTCCACAAGGGCAAGAAGAAAGGTAAATCGGCAGCAAAGTCTAAGGGTGATGGTAAGACCAAAATCGATGGAAAGGAGGCATTGAAATCTAAGAAGGGAATCAAGAAGGATGGAAAATGTTTCCATTGCGGCAAGACCGGACATTGGAAGAGAAACTACCCCACACACCTACAAGAAGTCAAGAAAGCAAAAACGAGTGAGGCATCAACCTCAGAGGCTTCTAAAGAGAAGGCATCAGAATAGACATGAACCTTCGAATGGAAATAAAGCAAGAGTTGCTACATCATCCATTAGGACATGTGTTTTTGCTTAAATAGATTTGTTTTAGTTTTAAGATTATTATTTTGTGCCTAAGTTTTAGTTATCTTGTAATGACAAGATATTTTAATTTTGAGATTATTTAAATAAATGTTATTCTTTTAATCTCTTATGGCACAACGAATCAATGATCTTTAAACTAATCAAATCAATAATATTTATAAGATAAATAAAACAAATGACTAGTCTCAAACACGTAAAAAGTATTAAGGTAATTTGATAAGATCAAATTCAAGAATACTTAAAGTTTGATGAACTTTCAAAGAATATGGGATTGTCCCATAATTAAATCCCACTAGTGGAACGAAAAATCTTTGAAAGAGAATCAAATATGTTAGACATGTTTTGATTCAGAACAAGTCATTTTCGACTACTTTACACACTAGAAAAACAACTCTCATACTTAATCGTGTTTTTTTTTTCTCAAACTTGGTTCAAAACGCCATATAAGATATGGACTAAGAATTGTTCTAGAATACCTTTGAAGTTTTAAGATTACAAAACTTACATGTTAAAATGTTTACAAAGTTCGAACCTTAAAAACTCCATTTGTTGTTTATCCTAACAAGAACAAAGTGTTTGTTTCTCAAACGAGAGTTTATCTTGAAAGAGATTAATTCTCACAAGGGGATATTATTTCTTCAACTTTAACGAGAACAAAATATTTGTTGCTCAAACGATAGTTTATCTCGAAAGAGAATACTTATCACTAAGGGATTTCATTTTTCAACGAGAACAAAATGTTTGTTGCTCAAACGAGAGTTTCTCTCAATAGAGATTACCTCTCACAAAAGGAAAAAATGGAATTTGGAATTTGAAGAAATTTTAGACAACAAATTTATGAACCAAAGATTGAGAATGTTCCACAAATGATCAAGGAACATTGGAACAAAACATAACCATTATGTTGATCCTTAAGAGAATACCATATACTTGAGAAATATGGATTTCTCACTATCCGTACATGGAAACACTCTTCTTTTCGGATCAAGATAAAGACTAGGTCTTATCAGAAAGCAATGGTGAGCCCAAAATTCGAGAAATGGCTAAGAGCCATGAGAGATGAGATGGAATCCATGTCTAAACCTAAGTATAGACTTTGGTTACCTAAAAGGGTAAAACCTAAGAGGTATGGATGAGTTTTTCAAAAAGGAAAAACCGACATGGATGATAAAACATACAAAGGATGATTCGTCGCTAAAAGTTTTTGACAAACTTCATAGTATAGACTATGATAAAGCATCTTCCTTGTAGCTATGTTTAATCCATCTTAATCTCACTTGCAAGTAGTTACATACCATGATTATGGAATCAAATAAAGGAATGTCAAAACCGCTTTCCTAAGGGAAAAACTTGAAACAGGTGTGTACATGACACATCAAGAAGGTTTTGCCACTCCAGTAAACACTTGGAAGGTATGTAAGCTACAAAACATGTTGAGATAGACAAGCATTTTATTGTAGAAAAAATCGTCAATGGGATAGCTACTTTGTCATATATTCCCACAGGAGGCCAACTAGCTGACATTCTCACAAAGGCCTTATCCAAAACAATTTTTGATGACTTTCTATCCAAGCTAGGACTATACAATGTATACTCACCAGCTTGAGGGAGAGTGTAGGATATTGCACTTGTATTTGGATTAGGATTAAACTCTTAGGAGTTTGTTATTATATGTAATTATTGTTTTATGTAAATAGATTAGGATTAAAACTCCTAAAGAGTCCTAAGTCTTGTATAGTGTTAGAAGTTTTGTAGTTCTAGGAATCCTTATCCTAGTTGAACTCCTACGTGACTCTATAAAAGAGTCTCATGTTGTATCTTTCTAAATCATCGAATAACAGAAAAAAGTATTTTGTTTTCTACTCTTTCTACAGTTCTATCTTGAAGTTCTCATACTTGAGGTTGAGAAGACTGTAGAGCGTCTAGGTGTTCTCTATTTGAGCGCAACTGCACACTCTTGTCAAGTTATAGTATAAAAGATATCGTCTCCCACAGGGATTGGAGCAGCTCCTATGAATGGTTTCCTGCACAAAGATTTAGTAAATGTACAATTAAATCTCACAATGTGGAAATATAAAAACACAAATAAAATAAAGATAGTGATGAGATGTAACACCCGGGTTTGGGGGTCGGTGAAAATAATATTAAAATAATGTTTCGGGTTTCGGTTTCATAATTAAAATAATAAAATATTATTTTGGGCCTCGGGTTTTCAAAACAAACAATTATGTTGGACATGTTTTGATTTTAAGGCCCAATTCCATGGAATTTGGAAATTGAGATAGCTATCCTCATTAATGGCAAAAATGTAATTAAATGGACTTTCAATTAAAACCCTTTTTGTTTAAAATAGCTTTTTGGTCATCTTCTTCCTCACTCCCATTTTCATTTCTCACGACCAAAAGAGCTCTTCTTCTCCAAATCACTATTCCATCACCATACACCTTCATCTTTGGTGCTTTTTGAAAGGTAAACTCGTTTTTGACTTGTCCTCTTTTCCCTCTACAAGCTAGTACCTTTATTTTTCTCAAAGCTCCTAGTTTTTGGGTTTTGGTATTTTGAAAGTTTAGATTTAAAAATGAGAATTTTATTGTCTTTAACAAAAGCTTTTGATTATTTAGTGTTAGATAAGATGTTTACAACCTAAAAAGTCCAACATATATGAATTTTAAAAGGTTTTATGAAGATTCTCGGATTTGGGTTTAAGTGGGGTTTTAGGAGGGTTTTAAGGTTGGTTTTGGGGCTGCTATGTGTTGGGAATTGAGGGCTGATGTTAGTATGATGGTTAGGGGTTGTTTTGGGAGCCTTTAGGTGTGTTAAAAATGTTGAAATCAAGGGTTTTGGACTGAGTTTCAAGGCTGCTCGGGAATGAGAATTTTGAGAGTTGTTCATAGCTTGAATCTTGTGTTTTGTGCTTGGTTAGTGTTACGGGTTGCTACTTTGATTTGTGAACTTATTTGAGGTTGTTTTGATTTGTGTTGAGATAATTAGAAGCAAGAATTTGTGTTGGTGAAGCCTCGGGAACAAATCCGGAATCGTTGGAAGCTTGATCGGCTAGTGTGTTGAGCTTGGAATAGTCGATGAGTGGTTAAATGTTTTAAATTGATTTTCAAGGTTGGTTCAAGCATGTGGACTAGGTTGGGCTTGGTAGACCCATCTAGAGTTGGGATTAGAGTGGTAGCCTAATCCCAAGCTTTAGTTAGAGACCTTGGTTGAACTCTAATTATTGTTTATGCCTTATGTTTAATTGTGTTTATGGTGGCTATTTATATTGTGTTATACATGTATGTTGAGGCATGGTTTTGATGCATTATGATATGCATATGGATTGCGCATGATGGTGATCATGGTGAGTACGTGCTAAGCACGGAAGTTGATATGAAATGATGTTGTGAAAAGTGGTTAGTATTGGCACTAGTATGCTTGGGTACAATGATCGATCATTAGGATGTTTAGTGTGCACATGTGAGTCAAATGCGCGCGTGGTCTTGGTGATGGTAGTCATCAAGATGGAGTACGGGTTCGCCTGAAAATTCTTCTTATATATGTTAGTCGGTGATGAGTGTAATCCCATCGACGAGGCGTGAGGATGAGTGGAATCCCCTCCGCTTGAACGGTGATGAGTGTAATCCCACCGTAAGTTAATGGTTGTGTTGGATGTGAGTTTCAACGGTTATCCGCGTATTCGAGTCATAGCTAGGTTCCAAAATGGATTAATATGTGTTTACTTATGATGCGGATATGGACTTGTTGAACATGGCATAATATGAGTTTATGTTCATGCATCATTGATATTTTGGCTTGTGTGGTTCGAAGGTAAGATCATGCATTCTACCTTGGTTGTTGTTCGTGCTTGGACCCTGCATTGTCGAGGTTTATTTTAATGAGCTACCCTCACTAAGCTTCTTGCTTACGCTCTCTTTTGTTCGACAATGCAGATTCGTAGTTCGTGGGTTGCTAGTGCAAGAAGAGGGCCTCCAAAGTGTGCTTGTGGTGCTATCTTAGCTTTCAAGTATAGACTTTTTAGTTATAAGGTGTAATAGTCAAGCAATGGGATTTGTGATGTTGATTTGAGCTTTTGATGTTTGATGATGTAACGCCCGTGTTTTGGGGCTAGGAGTTAGCCGGGTTTATAGTTTGAGCCAATAAAATATGATTCAAACAATTCAACCTAAAATGTGGTGTAATTGAGCTTCAATAAAAAGGGAGGGGCCTACAGTGCAATTTTACCCAAAAGTTTTTAAAAAGAATGACAACTTTTGAAAGTTGTCATCTTCTCCCCTTTTCACCATATTCCAACGTGAAAACCTCTATCCCCCATTCCAAACTCTCTCAAACTTCAAACTACTATTTCATTCGATTTCAACTTCGATTCAAGGGGTTTTTGAAAGGTAAAATCATATTCTTACTCTCCTCTTTATCCTCTATCTATCTATAGTCTTAGATTTCAAAGTTATGGAGTTTTGAAAATTAGGGTTGCTAACCGAGGGGGAACCTTAACGGGTTTCGCTTCGGTTTTCCCTGTGTGGCCCACTCGGACCGGTCATCCGGCCAGACCGGGACGAGGTGGTTACATTTGTTGGTATAAGAGCCTAAGGTTACCGAGACCTTGGGCAGGTAAGTGAGGTAAGTTAAGTTCTTGCATTGAAATTGCACGGTGTTTGCTTGCCATGTAAGCATGTTGCTTGTTATCCGTGTATGCTGTGATGTATGATTGTTTGATTGAGGATGTATGTTGTTTGATCGTACGCATATGTTTGCTTGTTTAGCAAGTAAGCCTTGTTATATGCTTGGTTGATCATGTATGTGTGTTGATTTGTTTGAAACATGTCTCGTAGAGTCCCATTGCTACTATTACATCGAAAAAGAGATTTTAAGTGAGGGAAACATACTTGAGCCACTTGGAAGCCTTGCCTTGCTAACCCAATCTTGTATGTTTTACTGTTGATGTTGTTGTTTATTTAATTGCTTTTTGGTAAGTAGAAGTCGTAGTTTCTGAAAAGGTGGACGATGTCGAGGGAGTCCATCACCTTAGTTAGGGAGGTATGGTTGTACCGGAGCTGAGGTACCCTTGGTTTTGTTGAGTTAGGATGTATGTGGGTTGATTCTCGTTGACAAGGGATGATGTGATCGTTTCTGGTGTTAGTTGGTAAAAAGAAGTGAAGACTTGTGAGTGAGGGTCAGAGTAGTATTGATGTTACAGTAGATAAGCCCTTGGTATTGATTCGAGTCTGCCCCTTCTGATTGATTCCGAATCCGTATATCTGTATATCGTTAGCAAGTATGCAAGTTTGAATATGCCTGGTGAAGTTTTAGAGGTAGGTGCGAGTACCTTGGTTCTTTTAGCGAGAGCAAGGTAGGGGTCTCGTGTGAGTAATCTGAAATTCAGAAGTGTTAGTTGGTGACCGTTGGGGTTCGGCCTATGATTTTAATGCAAGACAGTCGGTCAGTGTCCGTGAATGGGAGCTAGTTTGTGTGATTGGGTCAGTGTACGTTGAGTTGACTTCCAGCAAGCGGAAGAGATGAAGTCACTTCCGATACAGTTGAGCCGAGAAGGGAGTCTTGAGCTTTGACTCCAGGTTGTTCGGTAGGGGTAGAACAAGTCCAGCATGACTGTTTGGGTGTGATCAGAATTGAATCTTGAAGCTACGAGATGCTCTAAGAACAGTCTAGAAGAATCAGATTTTGTTGATGAACCAGTCTGAAAACAAGAGGATCGAAGACTATCAGTTGTGTACATGTTAAGTTGCAATTTCCGCGGATACTTCCTTTTGTGTGAACATGTAAGAAATTAGATATCCTTGCTGAGACCTTAGATGTAGGGACACATGTGACTAGCCTTTGGGAGATAGTAGTGATCAGAAAGATGTACAGAAGATGTTTGTTGGTGGTTCAGAGTTACTAGTTTCTAGTAGATGTGAGGTGATCGTCTTCATACGGTTTTGATGTACCTTTTGACAAGGTTTGGCGTGAAGAGCACAGAGTTAGTGTATACGTTGAGACAAAGAGAGAGTTGCCTTGAAGTTGCAGATTTCTGTGTGACTGTAGTAGTAGGTGAGGTGGTGAACTTCTTGTCGAATGTTGATCCAGCTTTGGAGGTCGAAGATTGATTGAGTTTAGTGGGCAGGCTTGCTTAGCAAGTGTGATGAATTTGATTTTGAATGAAAATTAGACCGCAGAATGCTAGAATAGTTTGTATTTTTTTAGAAATGTTTAGAAGATTTACCCGGTTTGTCTCTTGATAGAGAAGAAGAGTTCGTTATTGAGATCGTCTCCGAGGTTGCTTCTGTTTTGTTTGCTCTGTAACTTATGAATCCCGGAAGAATGAGAATGTTGAAGAATTAACTTCGAGACTTGTTAGACCTTAGACTCATTAGGCCTAGTACGTCATCTTAGATTATAACAGTACAATTTGTGAAGAAGAGAGAAGACAATACAAGAATGTGTTTGGATTTCAGACAGTTGAAACAAGTGACAGTGAATGATTAGCATCAGTTTTCGAGTGTCAGTGATTTGTTGGTCAGTTAGTGTGTGCTTCGGTCTATTTGAAGATTAGTATGAGATCCGTTTACTACCAGTTGAAAGTGAGAAAAGTTGAAGTACCGAAGACAGCTTTAGGGGCAAGATGTGATCACCTTGAGCTCTGAGTTATGCCGTTTTGTTTGACTAGTGTATTAGTTACCTTCATAGAGATGTTGAGCAGAATATTTTCCTGAGTTTCTTGATCAGTTGTAGTGGCTCTTCTAGATGTCGCATGAGTATATTCAAGTACCGAGGAAGATCATGACGAGCTTTGAAGTTAGTGTGGTAGATTCTATTAGAGAATTAATTGTATACCAAGTTGTGCAACGTGAACTTCGAGGTAATGAAGGTGTTCTCCTAGGACATGTAGATCAGCCGAGTGTGTTAGAGTAAATCCCAAGTAGGCAAAAGAAGATACGAGTTGGAAGAAATTGAAGACTGTGACAGATATCTATAGTTCCTAGGTCTAGCATTGTTACTTTCAGAGAATTGTAAATAGTCTTTTGAAGATAGTTGCTCCATTGATAGATTGCTACAGAAGAATGTTCAGTTGTGTGGTTAGATGCGAGACAATGAGCCCTTGAGAAACCGAAAGAAACTTTGATGAAAGCTTTGACTTTGATCCAGCCAATGTCAGAGAAAGAATTTGTGAACCATAGTGATGTGTTACATGTAGAGTTAGGTCGTGTGCTTATGCAAGACAGAAGAATGTAGCTTATTCATCAAGATAGTTGAAGGACCGAGAGAAGAGTTATCCAATATGAGACATAGAGTTAATTACAGGTGTAATTGCTTCGAAGACTTGGGGACAAGCTTGTGTAGTAAGAAATGCACAGTGTGTATGTACATATCATCAGAACTTGAAATATTTGAAGACTTAGGAATGGTTGGAACTTGAACAACATGAGTAGTTAGAACTGCTTGAAGACTGTAATATCAAGATTGAGTACCATCCGAAGATAGTCAATGTAGTGACCGATGTTCCGAGTGTAATTGTTGTTAGATTAGTAGTTGAGTTGCGAGATGTATTTGCCGAAATTCAGTTTACTGAAGGATAACAGTTTTGTGGTCGAGTTTCATGTTGAACCTATATTGAGTCAGAATGCTTGAAGAGAAACAGTTGCAAGACATAGTGGAAGGAAGACCGTCGGAATACAGTTTCAGAGATGATAGAGTTTGTATTTTTAGAGATAGAATAGTTGTACCGATTGACATAGTGTTTTGAGACGTATTGTTTTAGCCGAAGCACACGGTAGTTCATTTGTATTGCATCTGAGTAGTATGAAGACGTATTGTAGGTTGAAGATGAATGCTTCTGAATTGAGTGGTTGAATGATGTGGTTCTGTATGAGAGTAAGTGCGTGAATTGCCAGTGTGTTGAGACCGAGCGTCAGTTTTCTTCTAGTTTGTTACATCCGTGGAAGGTTCTTAATGGAAGTGGGTAATAGAGATCCGAGACTTCAATTAGATTGTTTTTGAAGACGTCTGCATAGTGTTTGGTTAATTGATGAAGTCAGATGATCAGTCAGAGAAAGTCATTGGTCAAGTTATTAAACAGTGTTGTATGAGTTGTGAGTCGGGCTAGATCTGTTGTTTATCTGTTGTGGTTACCACCAGAGTTAGAAAGAGGTTTGTGATTTGTGTATCTATGATTCGGGAATGTGAGTCAGATCGGTTCCGTGCTATGTTTGTAGAAGAGATTGAGTTGAGTTTGAAATTGCGTGCAACAAAGAATCAGTTGAAATTTTAGCATCAGATATCTATTGTTGTGTGGTAAGTCTACCGAGTTGGTGAGCATGTTGTAGTTAGAAGAGAACATAAAGTGTGTAGGAGCAGTTTCCGTGGCTCTTCATGTTCGATGAATTTCGGGGACGAAATTTCCTTAAGTGGGGAAGAGTTGTAACACCCGTGTTTTGGGGCTAGGAGTTAGCCGGGTTTATAGTTCGAGTCAATAAAATATAATTCAAACAATTCAACCTAAAATGTGGTGTAATTGAGCTTTAATAAAAAGGGAGGGACCTACAGTGCAATTTTACCCAAAAGTTTTTAAAAAGGATGACAACTTTTGAAAGTTGTCATCTTCTCCCCTTTTCACCATATTCCAACGTGAAAACCTCTATCCCCCATTCCAAACTCTCTCAAACTTCAAACTACTATTTCATTCGATTTCAACTTCGATTCAAGGGGTTTTTGAAAGGTAAAATCATATTCTTACTCTCCTCTTTATCCTCTATCTATCTATAGTCTTAGATTTCAAAGTTATGGAGTTTTGAAAATTAGGGTTTATATCAAAGTTTGGGTTTTTAATGGGTTTTTCATTTTGTTTTGATAAATTGAGTTGGGGTTTTGTTTAATCATGTTGAAATACTCATTATATGTTGATTTGGTTGAATTTTGGTAAAAATCCGAAGTGAGCTCTTATACCCATTTTTGAGTTGTCAAAAACACCATTTTTGGTGGGTTTTAGGTTGAAAACAAAGGGCTAATGGTATATGTATGCTAAAGGGATGTTTTGGGACCATTTAGATGTCATTTGGGTGCTTGAAAATGAAGTTTTCTGCTGGGTAAAATAGGAGTACGAAAATGGGAATTTTGGTGATTGTTTGGGGTTGGAAATTATTGGAGCTTGGCTTGCACCTATGGGTTGATGTTGTGGCTGAATTTATTAATCATTTGTGAGTATAAAATGTGTTGGAAACTTGGGTTTTGAGCAAGGATTATGGGCTGTTTGGTCATGACTTGAAATGTTGAGTTTGATATTTGAATTTGTATTCTGGGTTGGTATTTTGATGTGGGCTGATTTGAGGATTATTTGAATTCTATTGAGGTTGTTTAGAAGCGAGAACTTGCGTTGGAGAAGCTTCGGGAAAAAATAGGGTTGCTAACCGAGGGGGAACCTTAACGGGTTTCGCTTCGGTTTTCCCCGTGTGGCCCACTCGGACCGGTCATCCGGCCAGACCGGGACGAGGGGGTTACAGATGATGTATGGTTTTAGGAGCATGTTTAGACTCCTTGTTTGTGGATGATATGTTTGAGGTTGCTTGCCTAGAGTTTAGGCTTTGTGTCCCTTTTTGAGTGTTTTATGTATGGTTGTTTTAAGCATGAAACCTTATAAGTGCAATGTATGTTTCTTTTTGTGTAAATGCTTGAATCCTTTGAATGTATGATCCTTGTTCGTTTTGGTTTACTCGTATGATGTTCCTTGGTTGTTGGATGTTGTATGTATGTTTGTATGTGGCTAGGGGAGTCTTAAAATGCATCTAGAGTTGTGTTTTGAAGTCCTTGGCTGCAAAATTGAGTATTGCAGTGCATGGCGTATCGGTACACCCAAGGGCCGTATCGGTACGGTCCTGCACTTTGGGACTCAAGTTTGGCCTAGCGTACCGGTACACAGGGGTGTATTGATACGCTAAATCCTCTCTGGAAATCTGAGATTTTGACGAGATTTTGGCGTATCGGTACGGGTCTAAGGTGTATCGGTACGGTCTTGTATCGTTGACCGTGAGAAGTTGACCAGTGAGGGCGTATCGGTACAGTCAACTTGTGTACCGATACGGTCTCCCTAGGTTGACCTTAGGCTGTTGACCTAGTCAAGGCGTATCGATACCCTCTCTTAGTGTTTTGATACGGCCTGCTATGAAAGTTAAAATGGGTTGTTTTAATCATATGTTCGTTGTTTCGCCTCGCTTGTTTTCTTAGTTGTTGCCTTTTTCACATAGGATATAACAATACATCTAGATAAGATAATATTAAATGAAAAAGTTTTCTTGGGTCGGTAACCGAAGTGGAGCCTTAACAGGTTTCGCCTCGGTTATCCCGGTATAGCCCACTCGAATCGGTCAAGCGTCCGGACCGGGACGAGGGGGTTACATGAGAGGGATGATAGAGAGAGATTTGGTCGATAGATTGGGTGAGACAAATGAAGCTCAGTAGCATGTGGTTTGCATTGTAAAGTTTAAGTATGTTTTACGCAGCCATGAATTGCTGCCTCGGTGGGTATGGCGGGCGGCAGACTACAACCCTGTCACGCGGCCGCAGCGGGTCACTACCACTGCTAGAGTGTACTATCTCGGCAGGTGGAACGAAAAGATGTCCTGGCGGCAAGTCTGACAGACATTCATAGTTCGGCATGATAGTCGACAGTGATCCCTTCTATTTCTAGGTAAGGATGCTCGAACACTCACGTGATATAGGCAATACCTAGCAGTCTCAGCGTAAACCTAACACAGGCAAGCCCATTCAATTGGTGATCCCTCTTAGCCGCTGAAACTTGTGGACTGGTGTAGAACCAAGTTAGTCACGCCTTTCCATGTTGTGACCGTGCTTAACCCTTTCGTGAGCCTTGCACTTTCGTGCCCAAAAATGGATTTTCTCTCAACTGACTGGTGTAGAATAATTGAAATAACGAAGAGCATAGATTAAACAAACTTTGGAATTTTATTAAAAACAACTCAAAACTAATACAACTGTTTCTCACAAACTACTTTACATACATGCGCCTTAAACCCTAGGAGAGTTGGGCCGCGACCCCCAACAACTCCAACCTATCTAGCTATATCTCTAATGTGCGGCTGTTCAAGCACGCATTCCCTTACACCTCGCCATGCCCATATACCCTTACAAGCATTGGTATATATAGGGCTCATGACCTAAGTTTGAGTCCTCCTTGAAGTAGAAGTTCTTAAAGTATATTTACATTAAATACAGACTCCCTTTTTACTTTAATATGGACTCTTTGGACGTTGCCTTCTTCTGCAAGTAAAGATAAGTGCTCCTACTTATCGATCTTGGATCAGCTCTACCGGCCGTTACAGGCTTCAGAAAATCGCAAGACTGGGCTCATTGGGCTTAGGAAATTGCCCTCTTTAAATCGTGACCCATCTTGGCTAAGTCGGTGTAACTCTTGTCCGGGCGGCACTTGGCAGCAATGTTGTTTCGGTAAAAGAGAAGATATTTTTATAATGCATGCAATGCACCTAAATATGTTTAAATCAGCTTAAGAACAACAATACTAAGGGCAGGAATGTGTACAAAATATAGAACTTGTGGACACTCTACACACCCCCAAACTCGAACTATTTCTTGTCCTCAAGCAATGCAACCTAGCTAGTAAATCTGCCCTTTGCACAAAATTAATAGAAACATTAGCCTTTAACTTGATTTCTTACCTCAAGGCCGTGGCACCTATTTTTATGTTAGTGATAGGGAATGGCATGAAATAACTTAGGTTTAAATTTTCTCAATGCCAGTGCAGTGTGTGCAGGTCTGTGTTCATGCTAAATATGCTGAAATTACTAAGTTAACAAAGAATGCCTAAAGTAATTAAATTACTAAAGAGGATACAAGTTGCTGCCTTGGCAGCACAGTTGGGCATTTTTGTAATCTTTTTCTGATCATGGCTTTAAGGGCTTCAGCTCATCACAACTATTCTCTGAGATTGAAGCTAAGATAGGTGCACTCTACGAAACTCCGAACCCTTCGAATAGAGTCATATCGTGAAGGCTTTCATTCACTCTTGCTAATTTGTCCGTCACTTGGTTTAGATACGTGGACTTTGATAGCAGCGGAGTGTCCTTGCTCATGATCCTTCCTAGAGCATGTTTCGGGCACCTCTAGGGTATTTGAACTCACTGCCTAGAGCCTGTTTCGGGCACCTCTAGGGTTTTTATCATTTTTGTTGTGCTGCCATGTGCTGCCGTGGCGGCAAACCTGTATTCAATCAAGGAATTTTTATTAAGTAAGGCAGGCAGTGTTAAACTCAAAACTCAAGCAAAAAATTAGCATTTAACAGACAATTGTAAAGATAATTGGCAGAAAGAAAAAAAATTCTAAGTGTTTTTCATGCTTCTTCCCATAGTTAGGTTAATATTTTTAGAATGGTGTGAATATATGTAGTCGTCTATTCTATCATAGGCACAAGTTTTTAAAATAATAATTTCTATTTCATTAAGTGCTAGGGGGCAACATTTACAATATGATCATAAATGCTACTGAATGAACCTAAAACAAAAAGGACTAATCCCCCCCCCCCCAAACTCATGGTTGGCATTATCCTCAATGCCTTTACAAAATTAAAAACTGAAAACAAAATATAAATAGAAAAATAAAACATAAAAAAAGGAAAAATAAAATAGAACATAAGAAATTAAAAGAAAAAGAAAAGAAAATGGTGCTATAGACTGGCGGATTTCCCCTTTGTTGCTACTGCGTCAGAGGAGGATGCTGAGGAGGCGGGCAGGACTAGGTGGCGCGTAACAGATTGTATGTCGGTTGGGCTCTTCTTTTTGCTACGCGGCGGCTGGATGCAGCTGGGGGTGGGTTTCTTGGATGGTCCTTCAGGTCCTCCACCCTGAGGCTCTTCTGCTGGCCGCTTTCTCTTTCTTACTGTCTCTTCCAGTTCGTCATCAGGAGAGTTTGAGATCTCCATGTCTGAGTAGCCGGTATCTTTGGCAGCAGCCTCTTTTGCTATTGGGGAGGCAGCGGTGGTTTCCTCCTCCTTCTCTTATTCGGATGAGGAGGTAAGGTTATATGGCTGGATAGGGGTTGGAGAGATTCTTCTCTTGGGGCGGTAGTGCGGCCCCTCGCTGTCTTCGGCGGTAGGAGCAATAGCTGGTCTGGGTGTAATATGAACTGGCTTAGAGGCTGCTAACTCCGTTGGGAAAGCAGGCAATTGTGGGCCGCCGTCTTGGTACTTATCAAGCAAGTAGGCCACGAAGGCCTCTTGCACGTCCGCTACATATTTGGTGAAGATCACTTGCTTGTGCTCGATCCTTTGACAGATTTCAACTAGGTTGTGCAATAGGTGGATCACAATGGATGGGAGGGCAGCTTCAGTACTGCCTACTGCGGCTGGGGTAGCGGCAGCTTGGGACGGCGGCTGGGTGGTGGAAGGTGTGTCTGGCTTCGAGTTCTGCATCATCTGCTGACGTACCCTTCTTGTCCATCCTTCCTTGGCATGAAGTATTTTGTCCTTGGGGTCCACCAGCACGCAAAAATTGGTGCAAAGGCCCGTGATGAGTGCAGGGAAGAAGAGGGGTCCCTTGGCGTTTGGCTTCTCTGTGTGGGCATAGACCTCCTTTATGATTACCTCACCAACATTGATCTGCTGCCCCATCATAATACTGTGGATGAGGGCAAGTCGCTGCCTGTTGACTGTTGATCCGTGCGTGCTGGGCATCAGGCGGCGTTATACAAAGTAACTCCAAAGGGTCGCGGCGGTTGACTGACCCGTTGTTTTTGCATGTTAGCCATTTTGTATTTGGCTTACAGATCTCCATTTTGATCTTGTTGTAGTCAGTCGTCATTAGGTAAGACTCCCATTCCTCATGCGGATTGCTGCTGACTTCTATGTTGTAAAAGTTGTTGATCATGTCCGCTGTGAACTTGACGCCTTCTCCATAGACATAAACGAAAGGGCTTTCTGGTGTCGGTCTGTGGGCGTAGAACTCTCGCACATGATTGCTATTGATTCCTTCTGGTTGTCGTGCGAACTGGTCCCAACCCATGTTGTGGATCCTTTCAAATAGGGAGAGCTCCAAGCCAAAATCCCCATTAGATTGGGTATATTGGAAACCCATCTCCTCCCATAGTTGCCGCTCTCTGTAGTATTTCTTGTAGGTTTCCTCGACAGCTGGGTTCAAGAACCTTTTGAAGAGAGGTTTGGTGGCGGCATGTTGCTGTGATGTGGCCATACATGTGAGATGGTTGTATTTCCTAAAGAAAGAAAAGAGCGTGAAAGAAAATAAAGCAAGGGAAATCTTGGAAGCAAAGATAGCATAAAGAATTGAGAGTAAATGAGAAAGCAAAGTGAAGAATGGGGAAGAATAGTTGGCCTTATTATAACACCCTTCACCCCAGATTAGGAGTAAAAAGTGTTAAATCGATTCGTATTAACATATTACAAGTGGGCAGCATAAACGAACAATATTTTTTTAATATTTGAATACCCTCTTATGGCCTTTCTAAAATTCATTTTGGTCTAGTCAACTCACCAACAAATCAAAATCAGATTTATTCTAAATTTAATGATCCAATTCGGATCATACATGTAGCTTACCCCTATCATGTTATTTGTACAATATATCGATTTGCTATAGAAGATTATATTTAGGAGTATACCATTGAATATTTTAATCCTTTAAGATCAATATCATACCATCATATATATATATCCATCAACCATATAACGTTTCGTTTCCCTTATGCATAGGATTTACCGGGGTAACCGAACATAAAGGCTATAACCTAAGGGTTGCCTATACAAAATATAACAAAAAGAAATCAAGCCCTAAACAATATACCAAAAGGGTTAATCTATACCCCATACTTACATAACAAAATGAGGGAAACACATACTAGAAGTTCAGAGGTTTTTCATATAGTAATTCATGAACATAACCATAAGTGCAAACTGGACTAACATGCTGACAATTAGGCCACCCATCATAAGTACAGCAAAGATAACAAAAGGCATACTTCTAATTTTCAACAGCTAACAAGATCAGAGTGAACATGCCGATAATCAACTACATGTGATTTGGGAAGAAAGAAAGCATGAGTGATAAGTACTTATAGTACTTAGTGAGGAAACCTTAGTCTATCCATTTTAGAATTCATCATTTAATTATCAATCCATTTATTCAACTCGAATTCAAGATATGTTTAGTCTACAATTCGAATTCATCTTCAAGTACACAATCGAACTTACAAGTCAACAACAAAGAAGCAATTTAATCATATTTAGAACTTATTCGGTCACACAAACATAAATACTTCTAATTTAAATACAAGCAGCAGCAAACTGTAGCAGATTAATGATTAAAATTTAATTTATCAATCTAATACTTCTCATACTTCTAATCTGCAATTAATCGAAACATCAAGAAATCAATCAGTAAGATTTACCAATTCATTTACTTATTAGCTTAGTCACTTTGCCTTGGTTCATATAGTTAGCTAGGTATTTGAGTCACGTGTTACGGAAATGTGAATTATTTCACCATATCATAGGTACTCAAGTACCACATTTGTATTATCGTATTACATGTCATCTTAGTGCCAATCACACTAAGCGAATAGGTACACTTACATACCATAAAAATCAGGTACACTCACGTACCGAACTAAAAAGAGCTCCAGACCCTAGGCATGTCGTACTACCTATCTGACCATATAACCAAGGGCTTTGTCCTTTATGACAATTGCTTTGATTCAAAAAATTAACAATCATGGCCCATCATGTATCAATTGGTTCGTTTAACTAATTCACAAGCCAAGCTCAAATACCATCATACTCATATAATTTCAATTTCAAGCATATAATTTCAGTCACATATCATATAATTCCAACCATCGAACTTGTACTATCTATCACTCAACATGTTATACATGTATCACATAACAAGTACATATTTCGATCATTATATAAATTTCCAGCAATCAATTTGCAACATGCACAGTTCTATTTCTATCATATTACTTCAACCATACACTAATCGAACATGGTAACACTAAAATTTCAATCAATAGCATTCAACTATTCGAACACAACATAATCACAATACCAAATTCCTTTTAATCCTACTTCCCTTATTAATTACCAAACCATTGTTAAGTCCTATTTCATGCATAATATATAATAAAAATCAAATAAAGGATAGTTGAGACTCTAATCTCAACTTTAAGTTCGTTTCACTCACATTCGCCGTGCAAATCTTGAATTCGGATGCTCTTTCCACGCTCCTTCGACGATCTAACTACCGAATTCTCTTCAATACCTTCTCCTCTAGGTTCTATTGAATAATTTACAAATAATATGAGACATAATTCAAAATCAATCCAACAATTCATTATTTACTTTTAATAATTTCATTTTAACCCTTGAACTAATTCTAATTTCGGGCAGATTTGAATCAATTTACTATTCTACTTATATTTCTTAATCCGCAACTTGAATTTAAAGTTTTCTTATACCAATTTATAATTTATGAACTCTTCCTTAATGCTACCTAATCTCCTTACTATAATTCTTATCAATTAAATTCAGAAATTTTTATTCAAAATCCATTATTTCTTTAATCTGACAGTTTTGACCACCTTTACGGATTTAGCTCCAAATTTTATTATACTACTCGAAATTGAATTCCGTTTGTTTCTAGGTTCAATTAACATGTTCAACTAACACATATCAAAATTTTGGACCTAAACTCCAAGTGTACATTTTTATGTGAATTTCCAAAGTTAGCTGCCAAGATTAAATCAACACTGGCATTTTAGAGTGTCTTAGCCATTTCTGTTCCAGATTTTTCTAGGATATTAGAAACTCAATAACGTTTGTTGCTTGTTAAAATAGACATATCAACGTATGTTCTGTTAAATTTTCAGACCACAACTCCAAGTATTCTATTTTCTATGGATTTTCAAAGTTTGATGTCTAAACTTAAAACAATGCTGGGCAGATTTAAGGTTCTTAGCTTAGATTAAACTTAAACTTAGGAGTCTTGTTGCACATATAACTTATTCAATTTCTTCTCACCATGGTTATAAAATTTTTCCAACAACTTCTTACTAGCATTGTAACATTTAATTAACTTAATTTTCCATGATAAGCCAAAATTAAAAACACAATTAATCCCTACAATATTGGTACATTCGAATAGAGAAGAAGAAGTTAATATTACTTATGGTTGTTGATTTGCTATCCTAGGCCAAAATTACAGACATGCAAAGCTTCTTGTTTTTCTTTCTTCCTTAATAATGGCCGAAACAAGCTTTCATCTCTCTAAACTCTCTTGTTTTTTATTCAATTTGGCTCTTCCTTTCCCACTAAGGGAACCGGCCATAGAGATGCAATAATTAGGTGACAAGATGGTCACCTAATTACACACCTTAAGGTCTAATTTACCCCTATTTTATTCATTAATTAATCTCACTAATAAGGGCAGATTCGGTAATCCCATAATTATTGCATGCAACCCTTCTTAGTTCTCTCTCTATTCGATTTAGTCACCTTCACTAGTTATTGAGTTCTTTCAAATTTCCAATTTAGTCTCTAATGTCATCAATTTAATTTAGTTATTTTGATTTTATAATCTAATCGAGTCACTAATTTGTTCGATTAACTCATAAAATTTAGGCTAGGTTTTAGGGTGTTACACTTATATAGCCGCTTCTCCCCACTGCCTTGGCGGGCACGTTGTCAACGAGCGGCAATTATTACAGCGCGAATAACGGGATTCTAGTCGTTAAGCTGATATCCGTTCCGCTCACTATGGCAAATATAGTCGTTGCGGCTAGCCGTTATGAAGCTGCTAGCCGTTATGCTCGTCTGCCTTGGGCTGCTCTGGGCCGCTAGTTGGGCTTCTCCTTTATTCTCTCATCTTTCTTGATCTTTCCTTCATTCTTAACCTGGAATAAATTAAATACAAAAATTAAATAAAAATAACTAAAAATTAAGTCTAATCCTAATGCATTAAAAATAAAAAATAAAAATTTGGTTATGTCAGGCTGCGCCTTTCCAGCATAAC
This sequence comes from Hibiscus trionum, assembly GCA_030270665.1. Lineage (NCBI taxonomy): Eukaryota > Viridiplantae > Streptophyta > Magnoliopsida > Malvales > Malvaceae > Hibiscus > Hibiscus trionum. The sequence goes on from BSYR01000037.1 coordinate 3,704,905, forward strand.
CACTCCTTGAGGGCTTTATGTTTGACTATTCATCTAGGCATGTCCTTTCCCTCCTCAGGTGGATGTTGTTGCCGTCCTTGCTGTCCTGGCGGGACATACACCAAAGAAAACAAGGAGGCATTTTTTAAGCAAATAAATAAAAAAAGAGATTTAATGTGCAAAAACTAAAATAGAAGTGCAGAAATTCAAACGTAGTTACTGTTGTCAATCCCCGGCAGCGGCACCAAAAAGTTGTAGAGCGTCTAGGTGTTCTCTATTTATGAGCGCAAGTGCACACTCTTGTCAAGTTATAGTATAAAAGATGTCGTCTCCCACAGGGATTGGAGCAGCTCCTATGAATAGTTTCCTGCAATATGATTTAGTAAATGCGCAATTAAATCTCACAACGTGGAAATATAAAAACACAAATAAAATAAATATAGTGATGAGAGGGATGATAGGGAGAGATTTGGTCGATAGTTTGGCTAAGACAGATGTAGCTCAGTAGCATGTGGTTTGCATTGTAAAGTTTGAGTATGTTTTGCGCTGCCATGAATTGCTACCTCGGCGGGTATGTGTAAAGTGTCCATAAGTCCTATATTTCATGCACATTCCAACTCTTATTATTATTGTTTTAAGCACATTTTAGACATAAGTAGGTGCATGCATAGCATTTTACAGTATTTCATTGTTCTGCCTTGCTTTATGAGTTATCATTTATTTGGTGAACAAGAGATATTGTTTTAGTGTATTCTTGTATGTAGGTACTAACTGCTGAAAGAGGGAACAAAGGAGTTGAGGGCATAAGGCTGAGGAAGCTTACCTAGGAGCTGTACTTAAGCAGTTCTAGCAGAAGACAGTTGCTGCTGAGTACCTGCCGAGTAGAGTTGCCGCCGACCTTGCTACCCACGGCAACTGACTGTGGAAGTTGGAAGAACCGGAGCACGATCTGTAGAGCTAAAACTCTTGAATATATCGTCGGCGTTCATTTGATTGTATGACGTCTGTAGCAGCGGCCAGGGCTGCCGAAGCAAAAATCTCAAGATTACTTGTGGGCCAAGGCAAACGTGATAGAGTCCATATTCCTCGCAAATAAGTCCACATTTAAAGCCATATTAAAGATGGAAACCTACTTTCGAGGACTTCTACTTTAAGGAGGACTTAATCTAGTCTTGAGTCTATAAATACTCATTGTACTCCTAGTTTAAATCATCTTAGGTTTTTTATAGATTTTTCTTGTGTTCTTCGTCGCCGCCAATTTGGGTTAGGGTTATGTTGTAACTAGTGTGAAACGGTTGTTTTAGGTTTTGAGTTATTTTTCAATAAAATATTCTGAGTTTACTTAATCCATTGTTTTTCATTCTTTCAATCATTCTACACCAGTCGTTTGAGAGGATCTATTTGTCGAGCATGAAAGTACAAGGCTCACGAAAGGTTTAAGTACGGTCACAACGTTCTGAGGCGTGACTAACTTGGTTCCACACCAGTCCACAAGTTTTAGCGGCTAAAAGGGATTACCAACCGAGATGACTAGCCTGTGTTAGGTTGACGCTGAGATTGGTAGGTATTGCCTACGTCACGTTAGCTCTCGAGCATCGTAACCTAGAAATAAGAGGGATCAATGTCGACTATCCTGCCGAACTTGGAGTATCTGTTAGACTTGCTGCCAGGACTTCTTTTCGTTCCACCTGCCGAGACAGTACACCCATGCAGTGGCAGTGACCCGATGCGGCCACATGACAGGGTCGTAGCTTGCCGCCCGCCATACCCGCCGAGGCAGCATATCGTGGCAGCACAAAATAACCCATACCTTTTACAACGTAGTTTTCACACTAAGTGGCAGCATAACCCTTCCTACTCTATCAACCTGATTACCTTCTTTACTACTTGTGTTTTATTTACTTTTCTATCTGTAACCCCCTTAGCCCGGCCTAGACGGTTGACCCGTACTATGAAGATTACACGGGGAAAACCAAAGTCAACCCGAAAGTCAACCTTGATTCACAACCCTTTTTTTTCTTTTTAATCTTGACTAGATGCACATTAAACCTAAGTGAGTACTCAAAAGATACGATAGAGAAAGGCACAGCGATAGAATTTTAAAAAGGGACTCAATCGCACAATATACAAATTTTAGGGTCCAAAACGTAATTTCTGAAACATCGAGGGTCTTTACTGAATTTTAAGTTACCAATATGAAATTAGTCATGTTACATGCTTCCCTGCCAAAATTCACCATAATTGGACATCACAAACTCACACAATTGCAAACACAACTTCCGGGTCTAAAATGTAAAGCTTGCAAACTTCAGCACCATTCAAATCAGTGCCCAACAGTCACCTGTTTCGAAACACCCACATGTCGTATCGAAACGCAGGATTGGAACGGCGTTGACCGTTTCGACACGCGGGTTAGTTCCGAGACTGGTTCCGAAACGAGGCCTTCAAGTGGCAAATTCGTTTCGAAACGTTCCCTGGCGTTTCGGAACACGAAGGCCATTTCAGGCCCCCGTTTCGAAACACTAGGGTGTGTTCCGATACGGTTTGCCCAGAAACAACATATTTTGCTGGTTTTTCATGCATAAACCCATTCAGACACCATCTAATGACTCCCTAATCATGCCAACAAGTCAACATACATAATTGGTACATGTTTAGGACACCCTAACACATTTGTATCACCAAACATGAAATTTCACAAGACTAGAGGCATGCTTCCTATTATCAAAACCAAAATGGCAAACAAACTTCAAAACAAGCATTTAAAGGCCATTTATAATTCAAACCATTAAAGGCAAACATGCCACAACCTTAGGGAGTTCAACACATCTCCCAAAACAAAACTTAGGTTCCCATTGCCAAATTATCAAAACTAATAGTGTATGGAAACTTCACCATACATGAGCTTAGCTTCCCTTGGATGTACTTATCTCCCTTGATACCCTTTAACACCTCAATTATCTGCATTTTTGGTAAAAGAGAGTGTAAGCACAAATGCTTAGTGAGGCAAGCTCTAACCAAAAACAATACAACAATGCATTTTTAGAAAACACTTTCAACAAAGCTTTTAAACCACATGCTCATCTCTTTTCTCATGCTACCATGCATTATTTTCAAGCATCTCATGCTTCTTTACATTTAAATACATCATATTGGCTTTTAAGTGATAGTTCATAACCATTTACAAAAACACAATCGGATACGCGGATTACAAGCGTTGTCCCACACGCTTCATACACACTACCGGACTACACAAGGTTCACACTCAAGAGCAATCCCTCCATTAATGTGACACCTGTGGTGGAGTATAATGGTACAATCACAACCCCTCAACACCACTCATCGGTAGTTGTATAACTTCCTCTAACGAGAGTAAGGGACACATAACACAAGATCCACACACGGAATTTCAATCACCGTTGTGATCTTACCTCAATCGTTAGGGTACTTGGATGGAGTTTACGGTACAATCACAACCCCTCAACATCCAAGGCGACTTTACTTACGGTGCACCCAATCCTATAGCCGGCTAACTATATCCGATTCAAGTACTTTAAAACCATTTCATCACTTGCCAATATACATCAAATACCATCATCAATTCACTGTTTTAAAGTATTAATCAAAGCCACTTATCATCATGCATCACTATGCATCAAAACCATATTAATAACATGCCAAAACCAAGGATCTCTTACCTTGAGTATCCTTAAGTGCATGGCTTTCAAAACCAGCATTAATCATGCTAAAACATACTTTCAAAACAGAAATTAAACATGCATTTCATAACTAATGCATCAAATCACATCTTAGCACATCCGAGGGAGTTTTTCCGAAAACTTACTCTTGAGCTTAGCTAAGTTGTTTAGACTTAAACTAAGCTCCCAAAACCTCCAAATAATCGTTTCAAAGCTGGAAAACCAACTCCACTCACCAATTATGTTTTGCTTGCTTGCCGAAACGCCGATTAAGCCTCCGGATCAACTCCAAAAGTGTCCGAAGATGTCTCCCCTATTTTAGACACATCAAAGCAGAGGATTAATGCATCATCATGCATTGAAATCTTCAGCCAACACTCCAAAACTCGCTGCTCTACCTAAGCCCAACTTTTAGGCTACCTAACACAACCGAAATCACCTCCAAACTCTTCCAAAACTTAACCCAGCCAAGATCCATTACTTCTAATCATTTCTAAACATCAATTAACATCCAAAATAAACCTAAACTCATCCTTATACCTCCAGCTATAACAGAACACCAAGAACACCTCAAAAACCACCATTTTCATAAGCAAAAACTTAGGAAATACAACCTATTCGGGATTAGATTGATAAAACCTCATTTCTAACATCATTAGACATCCAAAATACATTAAAGAATCATCTCAAAACAGAGCCCAATCCATTACAACGAAAATCTTCAAGATCTCCTCCAAATCTTGAGTTTTAAGCCAAAATCAAGTTTCTAACATTAAATCCATTTATAAAACTTTAATAAAGGATTGACAACTTGGGAATTTCAGTAAAGAACTGAGTATTTAGAGGAGAAGAACATCCTTGCCTCTAAATGATGATTTCTCCTTGATTTAGGCCAAATTCCTTGAAAATTCAATGTGGAAATCAAAAGGATTTGATGCAAGATTGATTAGGAACCAATAGATGATAGAAATCTCATCAATTGAAGTGAAGATCAATGTAAATTTTTCTGGAGAAAATGTGTTTGGATGATGGGATTTTGAGAGAAAAAGGAATGAGAGAAAATTAGGAAAAGGTAGTTATGAAAATCCAAAAAGTAGTTTCCCTTTTCTTTTTACTTAATTAAAACATTAATTAAATCACCCAAATTAAGGAAAAATCTGGAGAAAAACATTTTGGGTAAATTAGCTCCTTAAAGATTCAAAGTTTCAATCCTTTACAAAACAGTCACTACTAAACTTTGCAAAAATTGCATTTTGGTCACTACACCGAAATGTAGTATTTCCAAACCTAATTTTGTAAAATTTATTTCACCATTATCTTATATGTATTAAATGAGGATTTTTAGATATTTTTCTATATTTTTAAAGCATCCCGAACAAGGCTTTCCCTAAAACCTCCTTTTATAATCGAACAAAAAATCAAACCGATCCGGTTCAGACCCTAAACTTCTAAGCCCAAAATTGGGGTGTTACACTATCTCAACCAATCATTCACTTGTGCTTTTATTTTACCATTGTGCAGGAACTACGAAATGGGACAAGCTGTCCAATCCTGGTGGGATTCGACATACATGTTGTTTTGATCAATTTCTCTAGACAATGGCACCCAAAAATAGAGCGCGTACTAGCGAATTTGGTGAATCATCCAATCTCGGAGATGGTACTCATCCTAATTTGACCCTTATCTATCAATGATGCTTTAGGACCACCGGGGAACTCACCTATTTCCGTACCTTTCAAAATTATAAGATCCGCCCGGAGAGGGTAATTTCCGTTCCTTTTCTTAATTCGGAGCGTTTCAAATTTTTCTATTTACCTTTTCTCCAAGAATGGAAGTTCATGGATTTTATCAAAATTCCCAGCTTTTTCTTTCGCAATTTGGTTTTGATTTTCTATGCTAATGCCAAGTGTGTTACCAATCTCGCGGGTGAAATTACCATCGTTAACTCTTATCTAATGGGTAAAAAGATCACCATAGATGTTCCATCTATTTGTGTTGTTTTCAAGTTAGAAGATGAGGGCATCGAAAATAAGAATTCCCTTGGTCATGTCTTGGGAGATTCTATGACGGTTCTCAACGCTCAAGATCGAATCCTTCACTTGATGATAACTTGGTGGTTTAGGCCTTCGGGAGGGAAATATTCAACCATCCGCCAAGTAGATGATTTTTGGATTCGGTGCTTCCGTCAAAGACAACAACCAAATCTTGCTCGCATTATGTTTGTGGAGATTGTCTATCTCGTGCAACACCGTCATACAACTCTTGTCACTTCATTCACATATGGAACCGCCTTGAGTTACTTCTTCACTCAAAAGGAGATTGATTGTTCTCACGACTACCCGACACCCCTCACCGATCCCATTGACGAGAGATCTCTTTCTAAGGGGAAGTTTCATTACTTTAATGGTAGTTGGCTTCCTCTCTCCGGGCTTCCTAGAGATGCGATTCCGGAAGAAATTGCCAATCCTCAAGCTCCTTCTCCACCTTCCATAGATGCCCTTATGACCTTTCTCAACGAACAATTCACGGGCTTACATACTGGAATTGCTTCCATGGATCAAGTGATGAATTCGGGGTTTGCTGCCATAGACATACGCTTTACAAGCCTTGAAGATCGTGTGAAGAATGTGGAGACGCGTCTCAGTTCTCTTGAAAGCGGTCACAATTCGATGAACATCTCTCTTACCACTTTTTCATGTGAGTGTCGTCAATCAAGGAGGAATGATGATGCCAATGAAGAGGACGATGAAGATGATAAAGATGGCGATGGAGAAGAGTAGTAGATTATCTTTGCATTCCATTTATGTCATTTAGGATTTCTATTTATGCACTTTGAATTATGTTCTTAGGATTAAGTTTGCATTCTAAAACCTATGCTTTGATTATTGTTATTTGGATTTTATTTTGATGTTTCCTTTGTTATGAACTTAATGTTTATCTATTATATGTTTTTTAATTATTTATGCCTTTTGCTTGTGTCTATCTATGTCTCTTAATTTTTGATCTAACAAAAAGGGGGAGAGGGAACAAGCTCAAGCTCACTTAAAATTTTTAAATTTTAACTTAAATTTTACCTAGCTAATATTAAGGGGGAGTTGTTTTGCAAAGTTTTTCAAAAGTCTTAAAATTTTCAAGTTTTGGTTTTGTTATATCAAAAAGGGGGAGATTGTAAAACCTATGTTTGATTTTGATATAACAAAGTATTTTAAGGATTAATTTGAAAAACTTGAAATAGATTTTTAAGTCCCTCAAAAAGTTTTAAATCAACAAGGCTTTAATTTAGTTTGAAAAACTCAAATCTAAAATATTTTCTAAGTGTTCCAAGGTCAAACTATCGAAAATCGCATATGCGTATCGATACGCTTCTAGCCGCATCGATACCTTTTTTACCAAACTTGGCCACTGGAGAAATTTGTTTCGATTCGCCCCTTACCGTATCGAAACAGGGTATCAAAATAGATTGTATCTATATCGGTACGCTCTCTCTATAAAATCACACTAAGTTTGAATGGTGTATCGATACGATGTCACCCGTATCGATATGGAGTTAATGGAATTTTAAATTCGAAAGCCTTAAATGTTTTTTACTATTGGTGTTAGTTGTTAGGTAAAAGATTTTTAAAGAATTGGTTGTCCCGTACCGATACACTCTTACCCGTATCGATACGGAATCTTCTAGTGAGCTTTGTAGAAATAATTGTATCGATACGGTCTTACCCGTACCGAAACACATCCCTAACCCGTACCGATACGCCTACACGCGTATCGATATGCTCCTCTTGTAATTGTGCAACGACTCTTTCTGTTTTGAGACAGGTATCGATACGAATCCCCATGTATCGATACGGTAGGCTGGAGAAGTGTATTTATGGTGGAAAGAGAGGGTCTCAACGGCTATATTCAATACTCTAACCACCCAAACGGCTAGAATTGATGGAGAAGGTATAAAATCAAGCCAATTGAAGACTAGCAACAACTATTGCATCCAAGAGAAACATCCTTACAAAAATCCAAGCTCAAAGTGCCTAATTTCTCATTCTTGTAAAATCCCAAATTGTGTTGTGTGTAATTCCAATCTTGTATTCCAATTTGGGTTGAGTGCTTGTATTTAAATGGGCAAATTTGTATTGAGAGATATTTTTCTTGCCTTAAATTCTTCTTTGTATTCTTGTGAGGGTTTGGTCAAATTTTGGGTAGAAAATTTGACCGGTATTGTAAAGGTTACCTCCTAAGCCTTGAAAAGGGAAATATCAATTAGTGGATTGTTGGAAAATCCTTAGTGGTAGCTAAGGTAGTGAATGTAGAGTTCATTTGGAACTTGAACCACTCTAAATTGTCCTGTTCTTTAATTTTAGTCATTCCACTTTCTCCAACAAATTTTAAAAACTGAATTCACCCCCTCTTGGCTTTGATCAATCCATTGATCCACTCAACAAAACCTAACACAGGCAAGTCCATTCGATTGGTGATCCCTCTTAGCTGCTGAAACTTGTGGACTGGTGTAGAACCAAGTTAGTCACGCCTTTCCATGTTATGACTGTGCTTAACCCTTCCGTGAGCCTTGCACTTTCGTGCCCGACAAATGGATTTTCTCTCAACTGACTGGTGTAGAATAATTGAAATAACGAAGATCATAGATTAAGCAAACTTTGGAATTTTATTGAAAACAACTCAAAACTAATACAATCGTTTCTCACAAACTACTTTACATACATGCGCCTTAAACCCAATGAGAGTTGGGTCGTGACCCCCAACAACTCCAACCTATCTAGCTACATCTCTATTGTGCAGCTGTTCAAGCACGCATTCCCTCACACCTCGACATGCCACTATACCCTTACAAGCATTGGGTATATATAGGGCTCATGACCTAAGTTTGAGTCCTCCTTGAAGTAGAAGTTCTTAAAGTATATTTACATTAAATACAGACTCCTTTTTGACTTTAATATGGACTATTTGGACGTTGCCTTCTTCTGCAAGTAAAGATAAGTGCTCCTACTTATCGATCTTGGATCAGCTCTACCGGCCACTACATGCTTCAGAAAATCGCAAGACTAGGCTCATTGGGCTTAGGAAATTGCCCTCTTTAAATCGCGACCCATCTTGGCTAAGTCGGTGTAACTCCTGCCCGGGCGGCACTTTGTGGCAATGCTATTTCGGCAGCGTCCTTGCCAGCATCTAGAACTGCTTCAGTACAGCTCCTTTTGTTCCAACTTTCTTGTCCTCTCCTCTCCTTGCTACAGCACCTAAAAATATAAACTAAACTAAAACAGTAACTTTTCTCAACCAAACATAAAATATTCAATAAAAGCATGGTAAAAGAGAAGATAATGTTATAATGCATGCAATACACCTAAATATGTCTAAATGAGCTTAAGAACAGCAATACTAAGGGCATGAATGTGTACAAAATATAGAACTTGTGGACATTCTACAAAGACCGATCTTGGTCTCCTTTACTTCGTTGGTTCCTTCGTATGTGACTTCAAGCTTGTCCCATACCTCATTGGTATCTTCACAAAAAGACATCTTCTCATAGACGTTGGGGTTAAATACACAAAAAAAATGATGTGCAAAGCCTTGCAATTTAGCTCCATCTTCTTGCGATCATCCGCACTCCGTTCCACCTTGCTTCGTTGTGGCATGAACGGACCATCCTCTACTATGTCCCAAAGCTTGTAATCTTTGGCTTTGATGAAGAACATCATTCTCGTCTTCCAATATGCATAGTTGGTTCCGTCGAAGAATGATGGCTTGTCGATGGATTGCGCCATTTGATCAGTTGATTGAATTGATATATTGAGCTTCCCGGATCGCCTTAATAGAATGTTAATACCCTTCGATTGAGCCTCTTTCTGATACCAATTGTTAGGCATGATGATCACAACCGAATCGCTTGCCAAGTTGTGGAGAAGTGATAATTTGGGTGAAGGAAGTGGAAGCAACAAGATAAGAATTGAACACAAGGATTTTAGAGTGGTTCGACTTTCTAACCAAAGCCTACATCCACTACCTTAGCTTCCTACTAAGGATTTTCAACCAATCCACTAATTGATTCTTCCCATTTTCTTGGATGAGGAAACCTTACAAGACCGATTAAGCTTTCTATCCAAAGCTTAATCCAACTGACTCTTTACAAAGAAGAAATTTGGTAAACCTTACAATTACCTCTCAAAGGTTGATGTTTACCCAAATACAATTTATCACACCTCAAACTCTTAATAAAAATTACAATGAAAGACTCAGTTGAGTTGGGTACAAAGATTTGACTCTAAGATGCTCAAGGTTTGGATTTGAATGCTTTGATGTTGCTTGAAGGCTCAATAGTTGTTGTTGTAGCTTTAGAGAGTTGTTTTTATACATTCTCATTAATTTCTGGTCGTTTGGGTGGTTGAGATCATTGGGGTGTCTGCCACGTAGGCGTATCAAAACACCAACGGGTGTTTCAAAACAACCCCTATTTGTATCGAAACAGGTAAGCCATGTATCGAAACGGGTTATGGCAGTTTCAAAACGTATCGATACAGATTATGCCTGTATCGAAACAGGTACATTAAAAGCACTGGTTTGGCTACTTACAAATGTTTCAAACATTGCCAAAACCTTTTTAAACGTCCTCAAACTTATTTTCAAGTTGTTTTTGACTTAGAGAATATTTTAAATTCTTTTCAATTAAGTCCAAAACATTTTTAATTATTATATCAAAACATATATTTCTACACATTAGAGTGTCATAGTTTAAAAACAGTAATTACATAAGAATAATAAAAAACACAAATAATCAGTCTAGCAAGATAAAATATTAAACTTATGAAGTAATAGTTTAAGATTTGAATTCTAATAATATAAATTTGGTAACAGTTTATATAGTTGAAAATATTATAAAATTATAGTAATTTTGTTGATATAATGAGGGTGCATGCTTTGTGGTGATTAATTATGTTTTTTTTTTTGGAGTAGGTAGGGAGTTGTTGGAAAGGATTTAAGGATAATAACCTGTAGCAATTTATCTTTTATATCGTGAGTGAAGAGTTACTAGCTGATAACAATGGCTGAAAATATAGATCGAATCAAATTTCTTTCACAAAAGAAGAATAACGAGAGAAAATTCGAAAGAAATAGAAATTTGGGAGATGAAAAGGAAGGACTATTCTTAAGAGATATAGATGTATTATATCTTCATGTTATTGGTGTCATGTGGCAACATCAGATAAGGGAACATGATGCCTATTAGTGGGTTTGTCTAAAATAAGGCAGGTTACGGTATAACTACGGTGTGACGCCAACTGAAAATGTAAAACATGGTACTGAAAATGTTATATTTTTAATAACATTTTCATTTGTGGTAAGTATCTGTATTTTGCTTTCGATTTTGAAACTTTCATCACTTCTGATAAGATTTTAAGTTCTTGTAAAAACCGAAAATGTTATAAAAAGTGTCACATTTTCAGTGTCACTTTTACATTTTCAGTTGGTGTCACACCGTAGCCGTACTGTAACCTGTCGTACCGTAGACCTACCCGCCTATTAGTAGGTGGTATTAGATCCATAATAAGCTTATATCATTAGTCTGTTAATTGTCTGGCGACAAGATGACTAAGCTTATCAGACTATTCTATCTAATAGTGAGATAATTCAGCCCGTCAAGTAGAGGTGTTCATTTTCGGATATCAGATCCGATCCAAAATTTCAGATATCCGGAAAATTCGGATCATCTAAATAGCGATCCGTATCCGATCCGAAAAAATCGGATATCTAAAAATTCGGATATCCGAATTTTCGGATCGGATGCTTGGATATCCGACTATCCGAAATTTATGAATTTATTTGATTATTTTTTTAATTTAATGGTTCTATCCATGAAAAATTTAAGTTTTCGAATATAAAAATTAATAAATTATTGAATATAAGAATATTTGTATCATGGAAATTTCGATTTTTCATATATAACAAGTAAAAATATCGAATATAACAAGATTTATACCTATAAAAAATTGAATTTTTGGATATCGGATAATCGGATATCCGATCCGAATGTAAAATCACTATCTGTATCCGATCCGAAATTTTCAGATATCCGATCCGAATTATTCGAAAAATAAAAAACGGATCGAATATCTGGAATTTTGGATCGGATCAACGGATAATCGAATCGAATCAATCGGATCGGATTTTTTTGAACACCCTTGCCGTCAAGAATATATTGTTTTGTCAGTTATTGGTCAAATTTTTAGCGTGTCCGAAAAATTATTATACCAAAACAACTAAATGTTCTAAAATAATATTTCTGAATTCATTATAGTGTTTTTGAAAAGGCAGAGTGCAATAATTATTTTCACTTAATCAAAGAAACGTCACACAATGTTGTGTCTTAAAGTTGTTTATTGTTTGTTGGACGATTTTATCATCTAAAATTTGTAAAATGTGAAAATGAAGTGGCCGATTTTCTTTAAGATATGTACCCTCAGGCTTGTGGGTTGATATTGCAACATGACAAACCCTATAATTGTTCTAAAAATAGCTTCCTGAACAGTGTCTACGTAGCGAGACAATATTAGTACTAAAATTGAATAAATATTTTGAATTGTTGGACAAATTTTGAAAAAACAAATCAATTTGTTGTAACATCTGCGAAATGAAAAGAATTAGGATTCACCGTTCAAGTAATGTTCTAGCTCCATCTGAAATTAACAAATTACATGATAACTGTAATTTAATGTCCTCAAATTGAAAACATCCAGTATTGTCGGAACACTTCCATGGACAAGTCAACTGCATTGTCCTAACTCCTAAGATCTGCCAGGCATGGCGCTACCATGACTGATTTGAATCCACATAAAACTTATCAACTTCTTAAATAAGGGTTATATGGTCTCTTCACAATTTTGTCAAAGTTTCGATGCACTTAAACTGGAGAAGTACAAGTTACGCTTCCAACTGTAACCGTTGGATGTTTAGATGGGAAACGCTACTTACCCGTGGCATGTTATTAGCTATTATTAACACTCAAAACAGGTGTACACGATGATTACCTTTCACTACGCCACACAAGCAAAAGTGTAAAGCTTTTTAATGGTTCACGCGCTCCAAAGTCAAAGCTTGAAAAATAAAAAACATCCATAGAAATTGGAAAAAACTAGGGTTTCGAGGACCAAAAAAACAGTACTCTAAAACCCAGTGAAGCTCTTTCAATCCAATTCGATGGCGGCTATCACTCGCTTCTCGAAACCCTCGGTTATCTCTCACGTAAGGAGATGCTTGTATTCTTCTTCGGCCGTCGCTGCCGAATCCAATCAACACGCGCCCTCTCCCTTCGGTGATTACACGATCACGCGCCGAAATCCGAGCGAGAGAAACGTTCAATGGGTGTTTCTCGGTTCTCCGGGCGTCGGTAAAGGAACCTACGCCAGCCGCCTCTCGAATCTCCTTGGAGTCCCTCATATCGCTACCGGCGATCTCGTCCGTGAAGAGCTCGCCTCCTCTGGACCCATCGCCAAACAAGTTCGTACATTGTTTTTGCTCATCAATCTTCTAGATCTGTTTAATAACGTTATTAATGTTATTTCCCTCCTGAGATCCGTTAATTCCGATACGAATTTATGAAATTAATTAGTGAGTTTTAAGAGTTTCTTGTAGTATTTATTTCATTGCTTGGCTACAGCTAACAGAGATTGTGAACCAAGGAAAATTGGTTTCGGATGAAATTATAATACGTTTATTATCAAAAAGACTCAAAGCTGGGGAAGCTAAAGGTGAATCAGGATTTATTCTTGACGGCTTTCCTCGAACCATAAATCAAGCGGTAAGAATTTAAATTATACTCTTTTTTCCAGATTTCTATTTCTCAGCTCAATCTCAGCTGGCTTGATAATTTGTCTTTTAGGAAATATTGAAAGGAGTAACGGACATTGATTTAGTGGTGAATTTGAGGCTTCCGGAGAGTGTGCTGATTGAGAAATGTCTTGGTAGAAGAATTTGTGGTCAGTGTGGGAAAAATTTCAACGTGGCTTCAATTAATGTGAAGGGTCAGAACGGCTGCCCTGGGATTAGTATGGCCCCTCTTCTTCCTCCTTCAAGTTGTATGTCAAAGCTCGTAACTAGATCGGATGATACTGAAGAAGTGGTGAAAGAGAGACTCCGAATATACAATGACAAGGTATCGGTTTGTTCTTTAGTCTTGCTTCATGTAAATGTTAGCCAAACATGAAAAATATCTTGAAATGTACATGCTGATTGGTATAGCTAGAACTTAGAACGGTTTTCTTGTTCTCCTATGAAATGGGAAATTTGCTAATTTTTTTCTGGTAAAACTTTTATCACCTTTTTATTGACTGTGGAGGAATAATCATCCAAGCATTTATTGTTTCATTGCAATAATTTAAGCCCTTAAATACATATTTTCACCTAATTGAGCCCTTAGTTGGATGAAAAACGTGAAAGACATCATCAATTTCCGTCCAATCGATCATTAGGTTGAAAATAGAAATTTCGGTCCTCAAATGAATTAGAATAAATGAAAGAAGTTAATCAATTGTAATAAAATGCTAGCAGCCAGGATGGTTATTTAATTTTTATTTAGGAATTGCTTTTAAACATTTGTTTTGGGATACGATGGGAATCTAGATGCTCATACGTTGTGCATCATAATGAACATTTTCATTTCAGTCTGCTAATCTACTTTCTTCTTTCACCAATAACCGTTTGTCGGCGTCCAATTTTGCTCACAGAGTCAGCCTTTGGAGGATTACTACCGAAATCAAGGAAAGTTGATGGAATTCAATTTACCAGGGGGTATCCCTGAATCATGGCCAAAGTTGTTGGAGGCTCTCAACCTTGATGAGTTTGACGAAAGGCAGTCTGTTGCAGCATAAAGTATTACAGACTACTGTAGTTTTATAGGTGAGTTTCGTATTCTTTGCATGCTGGAGTAGCATGCTTATCAATTTTGCATTCACAAGAGAAAGAACTTGTATCTTTTTGCAAATAAATATTTCAAAACTTTTGCGTAGTCGGAGTATTATATATTTGTTTACAAGGAGATTCTGTTGTATCGTAATTTGAGGGAGATACAAAGGGAAGGTTTTGTGAGAGATTTACATACCCAAGAACAACTTTCAGAAATAATACTTGCACAACTGCAAAATCATTGTGTAAAACTATATTTTCTTGGTGCGGATTATAGTTGTGATATAAGTGCAAATTCATTGATGATCCTTAATTCTTGATCTCTTATGTTGAGGTTACTCTGATTGTGAATTTGGCATATCCTTGCAGCTGGCCGAGCTGGCTGGGTGTAGTATTACCCAGGCAGTAAGTTATGACAGCTGCATAAAGCAAACTGGGGCGACTAACCAGCTCTTGACTGCAATAGTTTCAGCAGTCCAAAGATAGATGATAGTCCCATAGATATTACTATATACATGTCATTGTTTAGTATTCACGCACGCACATACACACACATTTACATACATACGCATGTGTGTGTGATAGTCCTGCTTTTCTCCTTCTTGAAAGGCTTAATTAATTGCATTTTTTGTGAAAGCTGTTTGTCCATGAAGCATTGCTGGCAGGAAGTTGCCGGACTTAGAGACTCTCCAATAGAAAGACAATTTTGGTCTAGGATCCTTCTTTTCAAGTACCTTAGTATTCTCCAAACCCATTGATGGCAAGAAAGGCAAATTTATCCAAATATCACCCTTATTTCTATTATTTTCTTTTTAGACACGCTTACAAAATTATTTCTTAATTTAGCACCTTTGCAATGAACTTGTCAGGCCTGCTGAATTTCTTTTTTTTTTTAATTTTTAATAAAGCTCGCCATACTAATATGATAAGTTATATTAAAACTTGTTTCTTTTTAATCCTTAAAGGTTCCGTTACTCCTATTAAAATTTAATAAAAATAAAACTCATTACACCAGCCTGACGAGTTCAATAAAATTTTATTAAAAAATTAAAACTCGTCGATCCAGCTTGTTAGATAGAGAAATAATTTTGTATGGATGTAATTTTTCTGATGATGGTATTTGGGTATATTCGTGGGCAAGAAATACATTTGTTATAGAATGTCAGAAACTAATTCTGAATGAAAAGATTGACATAACCATAATTAGGGGTGTTAATTAGGGATGGGCACGGGTTGGGTTGGGCCGGGTATTTGGCCCACTTGAACCCGACCCGAAAATATTAACCCTAAACCCGACCTGATCGATCATATCTTTTTAAAAACTCGACCCGAAAATAAATACCTTAAACTTGACTCCGACCCGACCTGACTTATATAAAAAAATCAATTTTAAGGACTTAATTGTAAAAAAAAATTTAAGAAACTTAATTGTAAAAAATAATAATTTTAAGGACTAAATTATAAATAAAAAAATCAATTTTAAGACCTAATTATAAAAGAATTATATAAAAAGAGGGTATTATTACAAATATCCTTAAAAATTATGGAAAAATTACACTATTAGTCTCGGGTCGGAACCCGTCGGGCCCGGGTGAAATGCCCATCCCTAGTGTTAATTGTCGGGTACTCGGTTTTTGAGTATCCAAAAAATTGGGTATCGATTCATCCGGATATCTCATTGCTCGGCCCGTGTCCTGGCTTATTATTTTTGGGTACCCGAGCCCATTACTTCCAGTACCCGTAAAACCCAGATACCCAGATAATCGGGTATCCAGTTCGTATATTTTTTTAATTTTAAAATTTTAAAAAAATACCAGAAAAATATTTTTAAAAAAATTTATACTCAAAATTTAAAAGTATAGAATACTGTTGAGAGTGACAATCGATCGAACAAAATCAAGAGGGGTGAATTAGATTTTTGAAAGAACGATGGACACTATTTGCAAAGGAAGAAATTACAAGGTGATTTGGAGTGGTTCAACTCCCTTAATTGGAGTCTAGATCCACTAACTTAGTGACACTAAGGATTTTCCACAAATTCACTAATTTGTCTTTCCTTTAAGGATAAGGAGTAACCTTACACAATTCAATAGACTTATACCCCAAAGTCTATTGAATCCTTTTCCTAAGAACAAATACAAATAAGCAAGCTAGGAAATCCTCACTAGGAATGTGTTTGCAAAGTTTAAGCTCTCTCACACACCCAAAGAAACACTAGCAAAAAAATTACAATGAAGAACACTCTAGTGTATATAAAAAAAAGATCGAAAATTAAGCACAAAGTGGACTCTTGAAAGATTGAATGTTTGTGTAGACTTTCTTGTTATTGCTGAGTTGATTTATCTTTGTTTTTGTATCCTCTCAATCAATATTAGTCATTTGTAGCCGTTGGGGATGTCATAAAGTCGTTATTTACCTTATAATATAGCATTTAAAGCACGAAGGATCGATCTTTTTATAAAAGGATCGATCTTTTCTTATAAAAAATATGACCGTTGAAAAAAGCAATCGATCGTATACATCAGGGGATCGTTCCTTTTGCACTATGACAAAAAAAGAGTGACACTGTCAATCAAGGGATCGATCCCTTGCATTAGGGGATCGATCCTTTTTGCCTTGAAGACTGGAAAACAATTTTCTTAGTGCAAAAATGGATCATACTTGTTTTGAAAAAGATCGATAAAGTTGGAAAATATTTGAAACGAATTTTTCAAGCTTGTTTGGACTTTGAATTATTTTTGCAAGAATTTATATATTTGATTAAGTCCAAAAACATTTTTCTTTTAATTTGTTATATCAAAATATTAGTTCATCAAATACAAACATAGAAAGAATTTAGGAATTTAAATTTAGTTTTGGAGTAAGAAACGTAAAATAAAAATATAATTTGAAATATAAAAAATATATATATTAAAAAATGTTGGGTCGGGTCGGGTACCCGATAAGAGAAAACTTCCGGCCCGTGTCTCGGAAAATTTACCGGATCGAGTAAATTTTTTAAAAATTTACTCGTCTTTTTAAGTTCGGGTCGTCAATCGAATATTTTTGAACACCCCTATAATAACATTATCTCTAATACTTAGCTCCAGAGACCAATGATCCCTTGGCGAAGGGTTTTTGGGTTCGTGATTTGTGAAATCTGGTTTTAACGACTCACGTGCCAATGATTTTATCAAGTTGCATTGCATGTGGTGGGAAATGAAATGAACCTTCCAGGAGGACCCCTCCACCACCCACTATCATGGGACTGTCTTAGAAGCCACCCCCTAAAGGATGTTTAAATATGGAACCCAAGAAAGGCAGGAGCAGAGCACACTCCCTATAGGCTATAGCCATATACCTTAGGCCTACAATATTGAATTTGAGCTCGGGTGCCTCATTAGTCATTTGTTACGAGTCTTGTGACTAGTTACTATTCTTTTTTCCTTTTTCTTTTTTATTTTACAAATCTTAAATCTATTTTTAATTAGAAATGACAAAAAAATTTTGAATTCGGTGGGTTTCGACCTGACCTGACAGGGTCAGATTTTTCTTTTGAATTTTTAGTTTTGAGGTCAGATCAAATTTTTAAAAAGGTTTGATTCGGGTCAAGTTTAGGGTGAAAATTCCCCGTCCCGCCCCGACCCACTTTATTTATAAATATATATATTTATTATATTTTATATGTTATATTTAATATTTTTATTAATTTTTTTGGGGCGATCGAGTTTAATCGGGTTTTTACTAAAGTTTTTGAGTCGGGTCGGAGCCGAGTTTATGCTTTTATTATATCGGGTTGAGTCGGGTCAGGGATAAAAATATATTGCATTCAGGTCGGGTCGGGTTGAACTTTTAAATTTTCGGGTTGGGTTCGGGGCGATCAAAAATCCGCCCGCTCTATTGCCATCCCTATTTCTAATCTTACCTAGAGGGGAGGGGGAGAGAAGACTTTAGGAAAAGAAGAAAAATACTCCTAGCGGGTTTAAAACCTATAACCTAAGGGAATACGAGGAAAGACAAATGAGTAGTTTGACCAATCGGCTAAACGTGCTTGATCGACTAGTTACTATTCTTCATCTTCTTCTTATTCATTGCATTGTATGACGCTCTTCACTAATATGATTATTTTTAAAAGGTTAAAATTTAATATACAAGTTTATATATACAAATATTACAAAAATCATTCTTTAAATTTTAAAATTAAAACTAAACTTTAAATTCTAAACTTGTTGCGTGTAAAATGTGCTCTGCAATTAGTGCAAGTGTACACGTATCAAGTAATATAATGATAAGTATTAGAGTATCGTCTCCATAGGAATTGGGATGGCTTCCTTTAATTATCTTCTCGCACTGAAAAAGAAAAAAAAGTAAAAATAAAAACACAAGTAAAAGAGTTCTGAATTTTAACTAAACTAAAAATCATAAACTAAAGCAGGTAAATAAAGATTGAGAAATCAAGATGATAGAATGGGCCGAATTAGATTGCGTCGTAGTGTGGAAAGCAATTGACTCGTCTCGGTCTTTGAATGCAATGATCATCAAACTGCCTCGATAGTGACCTGCGTCCCTGCCGCGGCAATAAGATGTGCTGCTTCGACAATCTCTTGCTAGTCGGCAGACAATGTCAAGGTTCGGCAAAGCGTGCTTCGATGGCTCCTTTTTATCTCTAAGTCGAAATCGTGCTGATATGCAGGCCTTAATAATACCTCTCGGCTCTCAACGTGAACCAAGGATGAACACCAACTAATCTCGCACTTCTCTTAACCGTTAAAACTCTAATTTATCTCTAAGCCAAGTTAGCTTCCATCGTTAGGATGAAAATCATGTTTATTCGTTTCTTGAGTTTAACTCTCTCGATATTAAACAAATTGATAACCTCACAATACTCTCTCTCGATGAGATTGCAAGAATAAAATTAATGCCAATGATAAGCAAACCTTGAACTAAATTGCATTAAAAATTTAAACAAAGTACAATTGTTTTGTCACAATTACTAAGTAAAATAATCCTAACCCTAAGAAATCTTAGAACATAATGGACATGGAGAACACACGACTAAGCCCTAATCTCAGCCTTTCAATTTTCGCTCTTCAACTCTTGTCTTTTTCTCTTCTTGCGTCAAGCCTTGCTTAAATAGGCAAAGGAGTAGGGCAAAGTCCTTCTTAGATAGAAAGTTAAGTTAGATTTGGACTTATCTTCATTAAAGAGGTGAATGTCTTTAATTTTAATGCCTTTATTCACTTTGACCGAATTTCATCTTTAACTTTCCTTCTAGGTTTTTACCGTCTGCTTGTGCTCTGGTTGCCACGAAAAGTGTGTAAAAAAATCCATCATTTTATGCTCTTCAAATCGGTTACCACTTTACATGCTTTGCCCTCCGACAGGTTGGTTTGTGCACTGCCTCGACAGAAAACATTTGTTGTCTCGGTAGGGGTCTGTCACTGGATCTACTCCGTAAGGCTTCCTCTTCATAATTCAACTTCCTTTAGTAGAAGCTGTCATCTTTGGCTTGACTTGATCTGGATCTGTCTCGAGCTCGTTCTGCACCATCTTTCCTTTTCTTCATTGCCCGCTCGACATCACTTGCTCCCGGTAGTGAGTAAATCTCTGCAAATACTAAACATGCATCAAAACAATACTTTTTCATCAAATAAATCAAATATCAGGGTCAAAGGTAAAAGCCGTGTAATTAATGCATATAAGACCATAAATGTCACTCGAATGGGTGTAGGCTAAGCAATAATTGCCATGTAAAAAAGGGTGAAAATATAAGACTTTTGAGCACTTATCAAAATTCTAATCTTAAACCCTAAACCTTAAATTCTAAATCTTACAACTTAAATCTCTAAATCATAAAGTCTAAAAATAACACCATAATCCCTAAATCTAACAAACATGTGTAAACTTACACAACTAGTATATTATTTTTTTTAAATGTTCATGATCAAGTTTAACATGGATTGAAACGACAATAATTTATTGAGATTAATATTGGTTAATTGATGACAAATTATTGTCAGGAGTGTGTGATATTGAATTAATGTATGGTACATCTTAGAGAACAATGTACTAAATTGAGTTTTCGTAAAAATGCTTATTGGATTATCATGTGAAAATTACAAACAATTCTCATAATTACTAAAAAAAGCAAAAAAAGCTATGCCATCCAATTTTTTTTTTTTTTTTGCAAAATTTGAAATATAGGCAACACTTTGTAATTTTAGAAAGCGATAGTAAAAAATGAAAAAAAAATTGTTAGATTGAGTTGAGTTATGATAAAAGATGCTATTCTAAATAAGATTGTTTTACAATATTAAGCATTTTAGATTTCTTTTATAATTTAGATTTTTAGATGTTTTATATAATTATAATTTTAAAAATATTTTTTCCTAATTACAAAAACATTTTCAAATTTTTTAATTTTTTTGTCTGTAATTATCATTAAAAAACTCTAAAAGTACGAAAATAATATTTCAATTATAATTTAAAAACCAATTTAAATATTAATCATTGAATTAACTGTTTCGTCATCATTTCATATTAATAGATTAGCAAAGCTTAATGACTAAGAAATTATTTTTGTAACTTTTCGCTATTGTGAATAATTATGTTGTAACTTTTCGTAATTAACCAATAGTTTAATGGCCGAATTAATCGTTTACCCTTTTATTTACATAACAGTACCTGCCACGTGGTAATTAGTCGAGTAAGAACAAGACAAAAGATGAGCTTTGCTCTTGTCATTTTTGTAATAACAAGGCTAATCTAGTCATATCATATCCACATATTTTAAAAGTTTAACGCCGTCACGACCGACCTTTTAATATAAACCAATGGATCGGTTGAACTTTGAATATGAGAAGCATCTCCTTTGACGTCCGTGAAAACGACGTTAACCCTCCGTCTCGATATTCCCCCTCCATGTTCACGCGCCACGTGTCGCTTGTTAGATCTCTAAGATCTTTAAAGATGCTATTGAGATACCCGAGCTCTCGGCTTTTGATTTTGTCCAGCTCAGCCATCCTTTGTCCCCCAAATTTTTAGCCACGTGGAAGAATCTTCATCCAACGTGGAATTTCCTGAACGTCCATTTTATCCACGTCATCATCCTTGGACTCTTCTTACAACTTGATTTAATGCTATATTTTACGCTCATCATCCCGTCTCCTAAACAAAAGGTCGGCGGTTTCTCTTCCGATTCACTCTGTTCCTCCGGCAGTCAAATTATTTTCTTCTAAACATATAAGTTCAGGAATTTTTTTGTAATTGCTGAAAATTCTCTGAAATTGATTTCTGCCTTAGTTTTTGCGAAATGTTTTAAATTCAAACATGTTTCTGATCTAGCTCAACAATGGAGGTTTGTTGAAGCTTTGGCGGGGATTTCTTCGTTTCTAGCACTTGTAAGTTCTTTAGCATTTTTTTCTATTAAGCTTGAATAATTTCTTTGAATTCATTACTTTTTCCACCGTAGATTTGAGATTCTCTTTTACTTTGAAGAGCTGTGAAATAATGTTTATTTAAGTTTAGTAGTTCTACAATTCTTTAGATCTTTTGATTAGGTTTTATTGGCTGTAGAAAAAGCTTTGCTTTAGTATTAAGAGCAGATTTTTCGTTGCTTGATTTTTAGGGTTTTGGCCTAGAAGTCTTTAAATTTTATGTAATACAGACTATTTGAAATTACTTTGTGGTTACATGTTTATGTGTAAAATTAAGCTTGTTTTCTAGATCGCTGAGATTGTTCCTTAAAACGAGGAAATATATCTTGGATTGAATTTAAAGAATGGGTAATGGTGGATTACTTTGATTGGTGCTCTGTTTTTTTCTACAGGGTGAAAGCTGCCTAGGGAGCATGGAGCTGGTCACTGAAGAATAACCGGAGTTATTTTTTTTCCAGTGGTGATTTATTTTACTTTTAATTATGGAACTCCTTTGTGATTTGCTCATGTTTTAGGTTGATCTGTGTGCATTTTTTGAGGTTTGGCTTCTCGGAGACAAAGCTATGTACTATTTGTTTTGTGAATTGGAGGATTTTCATTGTTTCAGTGTAAGACCATCCGCTTATTATCAGTCTTTTTTCTGTTCTGGTTTACAGGGAAGTGTCTAGATGAACGTTGATAGCAATGACAAAGGGTTACGGGAACTGAATCATCAGCTATATGATGGTAACAAGATAACTTCAAATGGCGTTGTGGCTGAGGAACACGTGACGCTGGAAGGAGATGACCTGAAAGTTAACGAGACTGCAGAAAATGTAAAAGATGGTCATTTGGGGGCTGTTCGGGGCCTCCGGGCCCCTGCTGTGGTGCAAATACCACAGCAACAGCCTCAAAATGCAACATGTCGCTGGGAGAGATTTTTGCATGTAAGAACAGTTACTGTTTTGCTTGTAGAAAATGATGATTCTACTCGTCATGTTGTCACCGCACTTCTGCGCAATTGCAGTTACGAAGGTTAGTGATTCAAGTCTTTCTAGGATTGTAAAACAAAACAATTTTGCTCTACTTTTCTTTGGCTGAAGAGATACAAAATTGTAACTATGTGCCTCAGAATTATCTTGGCACAACTGTATCAAGGTTTGGAGGTTATTCTATATGATTCTATAAATAATGAAATTTCTCATGCTTGCAACCTTCAGATATTTCATTTTCTTTGAATAGCCAGATATTTCATGCCACGCAGAACGGGAGCTGATTTCTCAACTAAATTGATTTGATAATTAGCCTCTCTAACTACAAAACCTGAAAATATTACTAGTTTTTTTGTATTTTTCCTTTTGAGAATCAAATTAAGCCAAGCCTAATCCCGCTTGTGATAGCATTTGTGGACAGAATTTTTCTTATTTGTATTTTGTATTTTATCCGTTCATAGCTTCATATACTTGAATATTTGGTTAGATTTTGTCAATGAAATTTTATGATGCCTATTTAGATCTTATCAGGTATTTCATATTAAGTTCTTTCTTCTTTTCCTTTTATACGAGAGGCATTCTATTCCAGAATTCTGACTTCTCAATTATCTGATGAAATATAGGAGCTTACGTGCATCTGCCAACTGAAACACTAACTTTTTATTCCCAGTTATTGAAGCTGCTAATGGGTTACAAGCCTGGAAGATACTAGAAGATTTGACCAATCACATTGATCTTGTGTTGACTGAGGTGGTTACCCCTGGCTTACCTGGCATTGTTCTTTTGAGCAAGATTGTGAACCACAAAACACATAAAAACATTCCTGTGATCAGTATGTTCTCCAGTCTGCAACTTTTTGTTAACTGTTCTGGAATTTCTTATTCTTGCTTTCACTTTGAGACCTCTCGAGTAGATACTTTCAACTTCTAATTTTGATGAGATCTGCATGCAGTGATGTCATCTCAGGATTCGATGAATGTAGTCTTTAAGTGTTTGTCGAAAGGTGCTGTTGACTTTTTAGTGAAGCCTATTCGAAAGAATGAGCTTAAGAACCTTTGGCAGCATGTTTGGAGGAGATGCCATAGTGTGAGTTGTTAACTTGTACTTCAGATTTAGACTGCATGTGATTAGTAGAGATTGGAAACCTATGGTACTAGCCAGCTTTTCTTATTGTTTCATGTTTCATTTTCAAGCAATAGGTAAAAATATTTGAAACCAGAAATTTTCAATTGTATGAAGACGGTAATGTTATAGGACTGGTGTTAACTGGGATAATTTCTAATTATACACCTTTGTTATTATGTTATTGTACTAAATCCATACATCTCTAAAGGGTGAAAATGCAAAAAAAAAAAAAAAGAGCAGAAGAGAGGGAATTGTATTATTTATAAAAAAAAAATGAGGAAGCAGAGGGAGAGAGAGAGAGAGAGAGAATTGGATTATATTTTATATTTTCATTGTTTTCTTTGCTGAATGATTAACTTTTTGCTCCCACAGTCTAGTGGTAGTGGAAGTGAGAGTGGAACACAAACTCAAAAATCTGTGAAATCAAAAAATGTTGAGAAATCTGACAACTCTGGCAGCAATGATGAGGAAGATAACGAGAGCATCGATCTAAATGTTGGGGATGGCAGTGATGATGGGAGTGGTACTCAGGTATCATAAATTTTCCCTTAGGTTGCAGAATATTTTAATGAGGTTAACATCTAGTAGAGAAGCTTATGTATTGCAGTGTAGAAATCTTCCGTTGAACCATAATATGCAATTTGATTTCTGAAACTAATACCCATTCATTAATTTATGTCATAGTGAAGTGAGGGTAATTTTTTTTTATCTCAGTATGCATTAATTTATAATATTTAAAGATATCATGTTTTTGAGTCTTTGATTGTAATGGGCTTAAACTTTCATTCAAGTTTAGTATGAAGACTACATGTTTCACTGAAACCACTATAGCATAAAATGAGTTCTGATTTGCAACTACAAGTCATTGAACTAACAATTAAGCTCTGCCTATGTTAACCTTTGCTTAGGAAATAATGCATGTATTAAGAGAACCATGTAGTCTTATAAATTTACTTAGTAGCTCATATCCATGCAACATACAAACGCATTTTAAAACATTCAGAACTTCATTATTTTGCTCAATTTTAACTGAGCCTTAATCTGAAAATGTGTGGCAGTCTTCATGATCTATCTTATGCATTCCGAACTTAGGGCTGCATTATCTATAGAAGTCACATTCCTAATCACTTCAAATCTTGTGGTGTATGGGCTCTTGCCTCTAATGTCCTTATCCTTAATGCTTGAGCTGAATAGCTTTCGAACATTGGATCAAAAGATTGCAGAAGTTATTGGAAACCTTTACATATATGTGCCGGAAAACTATTAGTGTATTCTCTTTTTTCAGAGTTCTTGGACAAAGCAAGCAGCAGAAGTTGATAGCCCCCGTCCAGTTTCACACCGAGATCGAGTTGCTGAGCACCCTGATAGTACATGTGCCCAAGTTATCCATTCCAATGCAGAAGTATCTGGGAACATAAGGGTGCCGGTGACTGCAGCAAGGGAGTGCCAAGAACGAGATGAACAGCTTGGTAAATTTGAATTTTTAGGTGTATCTTAACATATATCTTCCTGGTTAACAGCTTTCATAAAAAAAAAAAACTTCTCTTTCCTTCAATAGGAAAATGGAATCTCTTTTCGGTTTTTTCTTTTTCCTGACCCTTTCTATTTCAGACAACGTTGCATTGGGAAAAGACCTGGATATAGGCATGCCGAGGAATGTAGATTTACAACTAAATAGTGCAGTTGAGGTCCCAATCAAAACAGTTGGAACAAAACAAATTAACCTAACTGAGTTGGGTTCCAGTAAATTTAATGAACAGATTGATAAAAGGAAGCTGGACCTTAATAGTGAAAGTCCATCTTGCAAACTGAAGTCTGAAGCTGCTACTCAAAATGGCATCACCTCCAAGACTACTGATCTGGAGAAGGAAACTGCAGAGTGTGAGGCTTCAAACAGACTTTCCAAGATCTCGGATAGCAATGATAAAACCGTCAATGATTCCAAGGAACTATCATGTATTGAACTCGGCTTGAAGAGACTTAGAGGAGTTAAAGATGATGGTAATGTGGTTAGAGATGAGCGAAATGTTTTGAGACGCTCAGACTCTTCTGCCTTCTCAAGGTATAAAGGAGGGGAGGGGACCGAGGGGCTAACAAATATGAACATCAATTAACTGAATCACAGAGAAGTGCTCTTTAAAGATTTGTTGAGTTATGAATAGTTTTGACTGTTATGTCTATCGCTTGCAGGTATAACACATCGCTAAATGCAAATAAGGTTCCGGTGGTCAACATTGGAAGAATCTCATCTGCACTTGATAATAATTTAGAACAAACAGGAAAAGAATCAGTTTGTGATGTTCGATCTCATTTGGCTAATGAATTTCCTAATCAATGCTCAAATGTTGGTAGCGATAACATCGATATGGGCTCCACAACTAATAATGCTTTTGCCAAGCCAGCTGTTTTGAAGAACAAGTCAGCTGCATCATCCAGAGTTGGATCTTCACATCCATCCTCAACTTTCCAGCCTCTGAAAAATGATGTTTTGAGTGCTACTCAGAAAGTTGTGTTAGACAGGGCTGTCGGTGTAACTACTAAAGCAGGGGTAGCTCAACCTGGAGACCAAGAGCTCCAAATGGATCATCCCCAAGACCATTACGATCATCATAACCATCTTGCCTGCAGTAGGCAACAGCAGGAACAGCCATCTGAACATCACGATTTATCTTTGAAAAAAATGGCTGCAGATGCTCCTCATTGTGGATCATCCAATGTGTTGGGTGGACCTGTTGAAGGAAATGCTGCCAACTACAGTGTCAATGGAAGTGCCTCAGGTAGTAACCATGGAAGCAACGGGCCAAATGGAAGTAGCATAGCAGTCAATACTCTAGGGACAAACATGGAAAGTGACAATGGAATAGCTGGGAAAAGCGGAAGCGGTGATGCTAGTGGGAGTGGGAGTGGTATTAAGGCAGACCAGAGCAAGTCTGCTCATAGGGAAGCTGCCTTGACCAAATTTCGTGAGAAGAGGAAAGAAAGATGCTTCCGGAAAAAGGTAACTTAGATTGAGCTGTTTAATAACATACAAGATAGTCAAAGTCTGCCTTTAAAATCTTCAAGGCACTAGCACATGTTATGCCATTTATTTCTGACATGAACATCTTACATACAGGAGTATTACGAAAACCATTTGCTTCAATCTTCCTACACATATGGGGGCTGGTTACTCCCATTGTGTTGTGAAGACAATTCATTGTTTGGGAGACCAGTGTTAGGATGCAACATTTTTATCAAACAATTGGAACTCATTAATGTCAGACTATTAGTAAATTTTTCTTTCGGATATTTTCAGGTTCGGTACCAAAGCAGGAAACAACTAGCAGAACAACGTCCTCGGAGCATCCGAGGGCAATTTATGCGGCAAACAGTGAACAAAAATGATCCAGCATCCGAAGCTAAATCACGAGACAAATAGTGAACAGGAACACAAGCCAGATCAAGAGATAGCAAACTTAACCCCCTTGCTGATACTGCAACAATATTTGGTCCACTAATTATGAGAAGACCTTGGTGTAGACTATTCGATGATGTTGACTCGTTGAACTGCATTTCATTTCTGTAAACCTTTTCTTTCCTCTCCTTTATTTATGTATTTAACTTGTGCATTAGCCATTAGGGGAACTGCAGAAGATAAGAAGACTTCTAAAATAAGACCCCATTTCACTTTGTGTTCTGGATTCATGAACATCATTGAACAACAGGGTGCTTTCAAAACATTTTATTCACATTCATTATTGTTTCTTAACCGATAGTTATTTCTGAAGCTATCATTGGAATGGAATTACATTTACTACGGCCTGTTTGGTATTTTGAAGACATAGTCCTGGAAATGCGCATGAAGATTCAACTTTCTCATTCTTGATTGCTTCATTTGAAGGTCTGGATGAAATCAGGTTAGGATTTTATCCTATAAAACACTGGTACTTCAATCTAAAACCGTACTGCATACCTCATGTATCCCCGTATTGGGAACATATTGAGTATGACTTGGATACCTGCAAATATTTCTTCTCCTTATCTTTTTTTTTTCTATTCCTCCACCCCTTTTTTGTCTTTTTCTTTTTTCCTTTTCAATTTTCTTTTGCTCATGATTCAACTAAAAATGTAATTTATAAGTATGTGCGATGTTATATTCAAATAAAAATTTTATGACTTTATTTTTATATTTTTTTAAAATATAAAATTTATTTTATATTTGATGTACCTTTACTGTAATATGTAATCTTGAAAATTGTCGTTTTTTCGTCTCCGTTTTTATATATGTATCCGTATCAGTGCAACATAAATTTTACCTATTATTTTTCTATACGTTTATCATTGTTATTTACATGTGATTACAGCTGCATAAAAGAGAATTAAATAAACTAGAAAGGAAACATTTATGACCTTAGTTGAGAAATTACCCACTTAAATTTTAAGTAATCAATTTGCCTCAGTGGTTAAGGGAACGGTTGTTCTTCCTAGAGGTCACGGGTTCAAGCACCAACAGCTGCAAATGGTTGAGAGTATATTTAGAACAGATTCTACTTGTAACTTTAACTTTCATAAAAGTTATGTATTTAGTGAAATTTTAGAGCTCTCTCATCATTTCTCAAATAACCTTTTTTTTTGAACAAATCTTAAATAACTTTTTAATAGCTTAAAGTAATGTATTTATTATGATAGTTAAAAAGTTGTGATATTTTATAGGATGAGTCTATCATGTGCGACGAACATTGATGAACACCACTATCGATGAACACCATTAATTTTTTTTTTAAATTTTAAAAATCTATAGGACTAAAATTATAATTAAAATTATCTCTTAAAAAAATAAAAATCAAATTTAATAGTTACTTTATAATATTTTTTAATAGGTTAGAATCAAATATACCCAATTCTCCTAAACCCTAACAAAATCAATCTCTTAAAAAAATAGAAATCAGTTTATAATTTTTTAATAGATTAGAATCAATAATATGAGAATTGTGTATATTTGATTCTAACCTATTGAAAAATATTATAAAGTAATTATTAAATTTGATTTTTATACTTTAAGAGATAATTTTAATTATAATTTTTGTCCTATAAATTTTAATAACAAAGCACATTACACTCTCAAAAAAAGAATTTAAGTTCGAAACTTGAAAACAACATTATTAAAAGAAAAAATTACAAATACCAAATATTAACCATAAAATAAACATGAACTATACCAAAAAAATTCAAATCAAATTTGTTTGATAAATCAAAAAAGAAAAATCATCCCTGGCACGTGAGGAACAGAACACAACTACCAGTCAGTTGGGTTTGAAAAGGTGGAAACAGCTGCAGCTGCCCACCCATGACCCAACCACAATATTTGGTATTTCTCTTACAAACTAACATTCCAAACACGTCCTACATATATTATTATTAAAAATCAATTTATTTATCTTCATAAAAAATAAGTTTACCATTAACTGAAGTGAAAAATGTATTATATGTTTGTTTTTAACATCACAAAATGACAAACTGCATATCCCTAACTAATTGTTACTATCATTTTAGAAAGTTTGCCAAGATTTTTTTATAAAAAATTTTGTTTTTAAAATTACAATTGTAATCATATTCAATCCACATTCATATATCACAAATCAAAATATATCTGAATAATATTTACGTATTTTATGCTTTCAATTGTTTTTAATAATATATATTTTAGTGCGCTGCTCTGCAACGGTTATATCACCACTCTCTCACATCTACAAAATTTCTTATGCTTCAATTTATATTTTTTAAGATGTGGGCAGCGGCTTTTGACTATCCTGTTAATTTTGTATATAAATAAATTTATTTTCGCTGATAAATGTTTTATTTTTAAGTTTATTTTTTGTTCTTTATTTTGTTTTGACAGATTCATATCACATTTGTGTTATAACAGTTTTTCTGTTTGCTTCTATGGTAGTTTTAGTCTGTCTTTGTGACATTGTTATCTATTTTTACAATAGTTTAACGTTCGTATGACGAGTATCAACGAATATTCTTAACATCGAAAATTTGTGGTCTTTGATTTTGATTCTCTTTTATGATTTTGCCGATATGTCAAGAATTAGCAGTGAAAAAATTTGCTTTCTTTATAGAGCGTTCTGTTCGAAGTAGTGAGTTGCTGGATTTCTTTCAAAAGACTATTGTGCAAATTTTTCTGAAAAGTGATAGGGTTTGTTTGTCATGTCTTTCACACCCCTCAAAATTTATTGTTTTTATTTTATTCGCATTGATTTTTTTTTCAATGTTGTATGATTCCTTTATACTTTTTCACTTTGAATATAATCTAACATATTTTTTATTGGTCAAAAAAATATTTACGTATTTTAGAAAACCATTAATGTAAAAAGATTGACCTTTATCATTAGGTATAATTAATGTATTTCATACTTTTCAATTTAGTATTTTTTTGAAAAAAATAATATTTTATAAGTGTTCGTTACAAATTAGAATTTCCCAAGCTTTTGGCTCTTTCGCCCTTCTCAATAATACATGCACGTAAAAATACCATGGGCTAAGCAGTCTTTTAGCATGAAGACAAGCCTGGCGCCTAAAACATATTGAATGGTATTAATGAAAAAGAGTATAATGTTCATTTTAGGAAATATGAGTTTAAACAGTTTTGTCTCTAAAATGTCTGTGTATAATCAAATAGTTTAAAAAAATTATAAACAACAACTACATTATAATCACCTTAAAACTATTAAAAAATAATTATTCAATTGCAAAAAAATACGATGGAATCACTTAATTATTAGTAAAATTAAAAACATACCACCTAATTTCAAAAGTCAATAACGAGTTACCAAATTAATCATAAAAGAAAACCTATTTCGGCTTTTGGATTTGTCAGAGATCAATGAATCTATTCGATGATCCAAACGGTGAAGTCTTTCGTTGATGAAAGGAAGAACATGTTCCAGGATAGAACCCACCTGACAATGAACAACGTAAATTGAGGTCCAAAAAGTTTAAAAGTTTTGATGTGATTTCATGACTTTAAGAGAGATTCGTAAGGATATAATTCGATGAATCAAATAAGAAGATCAAATGTGAATCTTATGGTGAAAATTGAGTTCCACTATAAAATGGCCGGCGACAATCAATACAATACTAGATGATTCGATTCTTACAATCAATTAATTGAGTGATTTGATAGTAACTCTTTGAAATCTAATATTTTTTAATGAATAAAATATTCTATACAAGAAAGATGTTTCATATTTAACAACCCGACGATCTATTTGTGACAATTAATTAATTGAGTGATTCATTTGTGACCTTTTGAGATTAGGTGTTCCATTTGTAATCGTACTAGTAACCAAGTGACCTATTTATAATTTACCCAATGTTATATAGTGTTACACGCGCTGAGATGGGGGAGGTGGGCCAGAGTTTGCATTTTGATGATGAAAAACTTGAAAGCAATGGTATCGGACAGTCAAAATAAACATAGAGACAGTTAGTTGGCAGAGTTGTCACTCTCTTTCCCCCCGTGTAATCCACCAACCCAGTCTATGGAGAGATACGTAGTTCGACTTATCCATAGTCCAAACTAATAAAAATTATTAATTTTATTACTTTTTTTATGCTATTTTTTATTAAGTGAATATTCACTTTTAATTTACAATAAATATGAGTAAAAATTTATTTGGTAAAAAATAATATAAAATAAATAATTTTTATTAGTTAAAATTATAGATGACATGACGAGCTGATATAATTTCTCCAAACCCAAAATTGTTAAATTCCAAATTCCGATTCACAATTCTCTATAAATTAAAATAATTATTTATTTATTAATTTATCATTCTTTTCACATTTAATATATTAATTTCGTTGACATTGTAAAAAAATACTTTTTGTCAAAAATAAAAATAAAAAGGCTTAATACATTTTTTCCCTTAAACTTTATTCATTTTTTTAACTTGCCCCTTAAAGTTTATTTTGACCATTTTTGCCCTTTAATATTTTCGCCGTTACTCATATTACCCTCTACCGTTAAAAAAATATATCTTGACCTATCAAAACTTGCCATATTATTAGTTATTTATTTATTTATTTTCAAATTTTAAAATAAAATAAATATATTAAAATATTTATTAATTTAATTATATTTCTCAAAATACTAAAAAATAACCATCTTCATCCCCTCATTCACTCATACCTTCACCGACTAGCCAAACTTAGTTTTCAAGATTCCAATGGTTTTCTGCCAAACAGTTCTGTCAAACTTAGTTGTTAATTAGATCGCGATTGATTTTCTGAATATTTGCTAGGAAAGTGAAAAGAAGATGTGAGCAACTGTTAATTCATTTCAATGGTTTGTTTATGATTAGGGTTCTTTTGTTGTATTGTACTAATGTAACAGACATAGATGATGTTTGATTTTCTGAGTTTTGATTTACTTTTCTGGGTAATTCTTGATTTTTTTTTGAATCAACAAAAGCTTTAGACTTTGAGCAACATAGCTGGGATTTTTAGTCTTTTTCTGGTTTTCATCATACACTTTCTTCCGATGGCGTTTCAACTACAAATGTTTTTCGTCTTTGGATAAAAAAACAATGTTCTTACTTCAAATTGAATTTTCACTTTCCTACATTCTTTTTGCTTCATGGTTTTGGTGTTCTAACTTCTAACCCTTTATTTTATGGTTGAGGCAGTGTAAATCTGAGTAACAAAGATGTTGGTCTGGCATTTATGTGTAGACATTTTTCTCAGGAACATCATTCCAAAGCTTGCAAAAACTGAATTCAAGTTATAACCGGAATGAGTTGAGCTAGAACTAAGCATCGTGTGGGTAAATATGAGATGGGTACGACTCTTGGGGAAGGAACATTTGCTAAACTGAAGTTTGCAAGAAATTCAGAGACCGGGAAACCTTGACAAAGAGATGAAAACTGGGGAAGAAGATGATGAGGATGAAAACAGAGTGTTTTGAGTATTTGAGAAATATAATTAAATTAATAAATATTTTAATTTATTTATTTATTTTAAAATTTAAAAATAAATAAAGAAAATAACATAGGGCATTTTAATTGGTCAAAACATATTTTTTAACGGTAGGAGGTAATATGGGTAACGATAAAAATATTAAGGGATAAAAGTGGTCAAAATAAACTTTAAGGAGCATGTAAAGTTTAAGGGGGAAAAGTGTATTAAACCAAATAAAAATAAAAACACTTTACTAACCTTAGCTACCTTTCCCCCGATTTTATTTTTCTCTAGTAAACAAAAACTATGAACTCCCTCACAGTCTCAGTTTCAGACACTAAACAGACATTGAAGATCTTATGTTTTACCCTTGTCTGAAAATTACTCAATGAAGACATGTTCAGCTTAGACCCTTTTTTTCCTGTCTGCAAAGCTGTTTCGTTTTTGTCCCTCCCTTAATAAGGTGAAGAATCAAGAACTGATAGAATCATAATTTCTGGTATATGTTTCATCTGCTGACTGGTTAAGGTTTCTCGTTATTCGAGGTCAAGTTCTTTATTATGCTGGTTTCACTCATTTTTTTATATATATGCAGATATTCTTGTTTTGCTTCCTGCTAAGGAGTTTCTAAGTAATAAAATTATGTTGTCTTTGTTTCTCGTCTCTTAATTTATGGTCATATAGGAAATAAAAAATAAATAAAACTTTATCTTAATTTATGATCAATAGTTTCCTAGGTTTAGTTCAGATAACCTAAATTTCAGGCTCTGCTTAGTACGAAGGATGGTAAGGGAGTGACTGATGAAAATTTTGTTAATTTAAGAAAATGGTTATGAATCTCAAACATTTGATTAATAAATTTTCATTGTTCGTACCAAGCAAATCCTTATGACCATGGGAGAAAGTTATCTTCTAAATAGTATTGAGGTGAAGCCTTTGTGATTATTTGTTGCAAATGTTTGAGCATCCTTGTCTAGAAAATCTGGGAAATGAACTAGGAAATTGTTTTTTGAAAAGGACCAAAAAAATTGGAAGTTCAGTATATTTCATCTCACATTTATTTGTTCCAAAAGTTGGTTTTGGAATCCTGAAAAATTAAGTGGATGCTGCAAATGGGTTCTTGTTTTCTGGTATATATAAATATATATGTATGTATGTGTGTGCATTTGTTTTGCTTAGAGGATTAATCCATCTCATTTTGCAAACACAAACTCATATGCATATAGCTTCCATTTCTAACATTTCTTGTCAATTTAATCTTCTGTTTATATAAAAACCTGCAGCATTCAGGTCTGAATGTGTTGATTTTGAGCCGCGAATTACCGACAGAGTGATCTCTAACAAATCTTCCGTTCATCGTCTTTTATCCGGCTTAATTGAGTATCGAGTGGTGGCATAAATTGGGTTTCCAAGGCACATTATGCTCAAGTAAAACATAATCGGTCCATATATGATATATATACACACTTACTGAAATGGAGGTTACAGAAGCAGAGAGGATAGTCATAGCTAAACCAGTAGCTTCGAGGCCTACTTGCTCTGGTTTTAAGTCTTTCTCGGAGCTCCTTGGAGGGGCTATTAAGGCTTCACCCCCTAATGTCTGTTCTGAAAACATAGTACCTGCAATTAGGCCGAAGACGATGAGGTTCAAGCCGGTTGTCAATCGTGCTCCATCAGCTACGATGTCTTCCCAGGTTCTCTCTTCTTCTGGATATCTTTCTCATTTCAAGATGTTTCAGCCTCTCATCTTTTCATCGTTGGATGGTTTCAGGCAGAGCAGTCGGGACTAGGCGCTTCTAACTTGTCGGACAAGGTTTTAAAATCCGATCTCAACCCTACTGTGGTATACAAACCACAGGCTAAGCTTGTATCAAAGACTACTGTTTCTCTATTAGCAAACATGGTCAGTTTGACAGTTTGTCCGGTCGGATGCTCATTATCTATGCCATACTCGTAGAGATGATCCTTCATTATTTTTAATTTTTTTGCAGGAAAATCTCAGTGCTAGCAATGAACCAACACTGCAATCAATGGAGGCACCAGCCGAGTACGCAAATCAGGAGAAAACGATAACCCGAGTTAGACCATATCTTTATCAAAGTACTCCATCACATACAGAAACAGATCAGACAAGTGAACCATCAAAGATGGGATCTCAGAACATGGATGAGGACATGAAAGTATTACCTGTAGTGGCAAATAGCGACCGGCCTTCGTACGATGGCTATAATTGGAGGAAATACGGACAGAAACAAGTGAAAGGAAGTGAATATCCGCGTAGCTACTATAAGTGTACACATCCGAATTGTCCTGTAAAGAAGAAAGTTGAAAGATCATTTGATGGCCAAATAGCTGAAATTGTTTACAAGGGGGAGCATAACCATTCAAAGCCTCAGCTTCCAAAACGGAACTCATCCCAAGGGTTGGGATTTAGTTCTGATGGAACTGGTCAAGATGCCAACAATATGCACTTGTGGAGTAATAGTCATAATGAAAAGAATGAAGGTACCGAAAATAGAGTTGAAAATCATAATGAAGTCGGGTTGTCGATTCCTCCGGCTTATCAAGGCAAAGATCTACTACCTTATGAACATGTTACAACCAGAGCTGTTAATGCCGGTGGAACTTCCGAAACTTCCGTTGGTCTTAGTGGGGAGTGCGAGGAAGGAAGCAAGGAGGGAGCAGATGATGAATCTGGAAGTAAAAGAAGGTAAGAAACATAGATGATACAAAATTTATTGTTCGTCCCGAGACTTAACATGATTTTCTTAACCCGAAAGCATTAATAAATTCGAAATTAAACCCCTTATTTATGTTGAATAACTGTGATCTGTTTTCTTCAGGAAAAATGAGAATCAATCAAGTGAAGTGGGCACCTTAGAGGAATGCATACAAGAACCTCCTGTGGTAGTGCAGAGTTCTACCGATTCTGAGATTATTGGAGACGGCTTTCGATGGAGAAAATATGGGCAGAAGGTGGTGAAGGGAAATTCATACCCCAGGTTGAAATTGTACACTTCATGTACATACATACATACGCACGTACATACATGCATATACATTTACACACATTATATAGAGGACCTCAAGGTTGTCTGTTGAAACAAAGCAATGATCACAGCTTCCTCATAGGCCATATTGAAAATTACCTCAAGATTTCCGAAAAACTACAATGGATTGTTTGATTTCAGACATGATTGATATCCATTAAAACTGGAGCTGTTAATATATGCTGATCATTTAGTTTTTGCCCTTGTTTTCTTACTGGTTATGGTAATTTTGGTTGCAGGAGTTACTACAGATGCACTAATCTAAAATGCAACGTGCGGAAGCACGTGGAAAGAGCATCGGATGATCCAAGAGCTTTCATTACAACATATGAAGGTAAACATAACCATGAGATGCCACTTAGGAACACAAATCATGCAGCTGCCTCCGATCGCGATCCCGATTCCAACGCGCCTGCGGTCGAATACAAGCGACGATGATAGCATAATGAAGAAGCTATAGAGTTGTTTCCGGCCATTATTTTCTTTTGTTTTTTCTTTAATAGTTTATTTTTTCTATCAGATAATAAGTAAAAAACTTTGCACATCTACTATGTGCATATATCATTAGCTACACTCTTGTTTCAGTTTTTTAACACACTAAGCTTTTGGGTTATATTTATGTCAGATTACGTAGCTTATGTTGCTCTATATCATATATGTCAGATTACCATGTTTGTTGTTTACCAGGCAATGATATTTTACACACTGAATGTGCATAAAATCTCAACAAAATGATAGAATCAATGGTGATGGTATTTCCTCATGGGGTTCAATATTTTCCATACCAAAAATAAAAATTTTATTTACCAAACAATGTATATTATGTTGCTGCACGTTTGATTATCAATCAACTTCTACAATTATACTCGGTTTCGGATTGAGACTTTCTACAAATAGGTCCCTTTGTTCCACTACAAGTATATTCATCAACTACAAATAAGGTAAAAAGAGCAATTAAAAACCAAAAGATATGCATGGTAGTGGCTTGCTTAGCTGTGGAAGCACAAGCCGAAAGGATAACATGGCACCGGGGCTACCCGAGACTAAAGTTCCCTCTGCGGTGGGTGCTTGCTTTGGATTCGGACTCAGTAGACTCCTTGTGTTTTCCCTGCCATGTCAAAGGAAAAGGAAATAGATATGCAACACTGTCTATACTCTAAACCTGAGAGAAAATGTTGGAACAATTGCAGGCACCATTAACTCTATTTTGAAGAGATTGGAAAACAGTTGGATAAAACATTTCATGTCGGTGTACAACCTGCCGAAACATGGAGAATTGGCGATGTAAAATATTTACCTTGCTGTTGTCACGCCATCTAAGTCCCAATGACAATAGGTCCCCCACCTTTCTTTTAGCACTGTCTAGCTGAGTCCTGCAAAAGCAAGCCGTCTTTACAAGAAACGAACTACATCGATGTATCTGGAAACTTTCCATTAAGCAAATAATATTCATGACATGCATAAACAATCTCTCTTCATCATACAAAATTTTTAATACGGGGATGAAGATTTGGAGATACGGATCATGATGTTTAGACTTCTCTCTTTTTTTCGTACATAAAATAAGTGAAAGTTAAAAGAAAATGAAGCTTAAAAACGTTTCTTACTCCTGAGAAGATGGTGTTTTAGTTTTGCCAGAATCACTTAGCATGGTAGCCTCCAGCATTGATTCTGCCAAAGTCGCCCTCTTCTCCATCTCAGCAATAGAAGCCATAGCCTTCTCGTATTTTTCCTGCAAAATACCTTCGACTGAGAATCAATACAGTCACGAAAGAAAGAAGACCAAAAAGAAAAATGAACTGCAAACTTCACTTTATACGAATAGAACAAACATCAGCTCCTATAGTGAAAGAATCAAAACAATCAAGCAAAGTACAAAATATCAACTATTTGACAGCTTAACCAGCCATGAAGTTGTTATAGGAACAATTTTCCTATCAGTAGATTACATTTATCGATATGAGTCGCATAACAAGAATGTCTCCTAGCATGAAACTCAACTGAAAAACAGAATGAGTAAATTCCTGATTGGCACATACTCGAATACCTTTTGACTTATCTTTCAATCCTACAGAAAATGATGAAACCTATAGTTTAACATCATCTGTGATAGATTAGACACCTAGAGCAGATCAGAACCTGAAGCAAAGCAACTGCCATTCTCTCGGCATCTGCATCTTGTTCTGCATGTTTACGTCCTTCTTCGGTTATCATTTGCTCTTGCTCAAGCTGCAACAAAACCTGTAGCATGTGGAACCTAAAAATCACTGAGGACTTGTAATAGAATAAGAGTTAAGCCAATGTTAAAAAAAAGCATTAGAGAAGAGGCAAAATTATACCTTATTCACTGCAACTTCTTGTTCTTTCTTATCGGAAAGAGCTTGGTGTAGTTTGCCTATCTCGTGCTCCAACTCTTCAATCTGCAGCAATATTAGCAAACTTCAACTCCTGCAAGCAGCTTGAGTAACCCAAAACTTACAGTGCAGTAAGAGAAGTATATTCATTGACCAAATCATATACGGGCAGGTATACCAAATTGTAACAAATAAGTTTGCATATACCCTTGCACTCAATTCTCGGCGGTTATCTTCCTTGACCAACTCCACAAGTGCTGTCTCCAGCTCCTCAGCTCTGGAAAACAACGGGAACCACGGTTACAAATAAAAACATAGGTTATAGAAGCATTTCGACAATATCAGAAACCAGTTATCTTAATTCTTGAAGCGGATTGATATCTCTACTTCCACAAGATGCAATTTCATCCATAGCTATCACGAATGAAGTATCTCCTTAAAATGAAAATATAACTGAGGATGGTAGAATATACTAACCGGAGTACAGCAGCTCTTTTTTCCTCGAGCAACCTAAACAACTCAACCTTCATCCAATCAACCTGCAAATAAACTGTTAATGATTGAAACTTCAAAGGAGTTGCACAAGTGATTATTCATATCTATCAATTACTTAAAAGTGAAAACATTTTTAGAACCCTAAAATAAGTTGAGTAAGTTTTAATTAAAAGTACTTGGGAAATGAATTAATTAAAAGTACCCTCTCCTGAAGATCTGGCCGGGAATCGATATTCGAATCTACATTTAGGCTAGACAGCAATTCATCCAGATTTGAGCGGCAAGGCTCCAAATTAGATGCATCTCCATCAGCTGAATCTTCAGCAGGCTTATTTTCTTCCATCTGCGAATCATGATCGTGCCTAAAAGTGTAAAGCTTAGATGCAAGTCCTTTTGAATCTTTCCAAACCCGACCTCTTTTTATTCTTTCCTCAACAACCAGTAGCACATCTGATCTGTACTTTTCTCGCAACTCATGTAATTTAGAGTCAGTCACGGCTAAGAAACCCATGCAGGCAGTCAATACAAGTTGGCTGCTGTCAAACGTTGAGCCAGCAAGGGATTGCAGCAAAGTGATGGCATCGCCAGCATCGTTAGTTGCAAGTAACGCAGGGCCTAGAGTAAAATTTCACGTTACCAGACTGCTTTCTGATTTCATCATCCATAAATAATGCTTCACATATTTTATAAATATAAAACTTCAATACCATATAACTCCATTAAAGCAAGGGCCGTTCGAAATAGCATAACACGATTTCCTTCGAATAGAATCACATCCCAAATGCGAAGAACTAGAGACCAAGAAATCCGTTACATGCTAAACATGATTTCTAACAAAGAGAGTGCAGAGTGTTCAAAACAAAGCATTTTTTTAGTGAAATAACTATAAAATCATTGAACTTGCATTGATAACTTTAAATCTTACCGCTTTCCCATGGAAGCATATTAACAAAAATGGAAAGGAGCCAAGGTGCAGAAATCCATGTCACGTGAACTCCCAAGTAATCCAGATGTGTGGCTGCACCGGGAGCATAGAAAAATCGAAAGTAACCCGAAGTGTTTCACGAAATGCATGTGAAGATTAATAAAGAAAAAGTTGAAAAGTAAACAACCCAATCTGGGAAATCTTTCACGCATCAGCTCTTCAAACACGAGTTGATCAACCTATTAAAATGGAATAATTAGAATTACAAGTTCGTAAATAGGCGAACATCACTTTAGAAATTCTGCAATATAATGGTAAACATGAAGATAGACACTAAAACTTTAAAATGAACTAGAGAAATTTGCTAAGGAGCATGAAGTATCTAAAAAATAAGTCCAAACGAAATTAAAAACCTGAGATTCAATCATGTTCCCTGTATAGTACCCATCAAAGTAATCATCAATAATGCCCACCAAGGTCCTGAGAAATCATTGAAAGTAATCATCAATAATGAGCATAAGCATTGTGTAAGAATTAGCACAATAGAATAAGACAACCATGTTTAGAAAAGGCGGCCAGAAAAAGTTTTGCTGAACCATCAACAATTCTTGGTAAAATTTACCTATGTTACTCATATTTGAGTGTGAATGTCGGACAAGGGTACAAGTCAAAAATGAGTTTGTTCGGGGGGTTTCCCTTAAATTTTTCACGCATCACCCGTGTGCCAGAGACAACATAGAATTTTACAAAATATACTCGAATTGAAATAAAAACTTCAGAAAGCAACCATTTTATAGAAGCTACCTAAACCTACCAAAAGGCATTTTCCTCTGGCATCATAAGTAGAAATAATCCAGCAAAGAAATTCATTCCCTGCATGTGTTTGGTGTCAAATTACGAAAAGTACAAGTACGTTTCTACTGATAAAGGATAAGAAAGTTTCTATAATTTGGTGCAAGTTTACAAAGAGAGAAATCAAATTCAGAGAAGAACTTTTAATTCATCAATTACCGGACAGTACCCAACGGAGGGGTTATGCCGAGCATATGCTAAAAGTAAACGCCTCAAGGAATCCCTACCATTATCATTCAAAGCTGGATGACCTGGAAAAGTCTGAGGTAAATCCTGAGAAATAAACATACAAGTTAGCCTAGGGAGAAATGTAAAAGTCAAGATAGGCAAACGATGTAGCGCGAACAAGTTGAAAAGATTGAACAATAAAGTCATGCATCTAATGACCTTCTCAATTTGCTTTTTCCATCTTCTGAACACACCAGATGAGTTACTATGGCGATCATCATCATAATTTTCTTGAGCCAGCAAATACTCATAATATC
This sequence comes from Hibiscus trionum, assembly GCA_030270665.1. Classification (NCBI taxonomy): domain Eukaryota; kingdom Viridiplantae; phylum Streptophyta; class Magnoliopsida; order Malvales; family Malvaceae; genus Hibiscus; species Hibiscus trionum. The sequence goes on from BSYR01000037.1 coordinate 3,746,102, forward strand.
TATCTACACGTCGTGCCTTAACACCTACAAAGGCTTGCCATATCTGCAATGACCATATTATAGCAAACAATACACTTTTAAGCAATTACAAATGCAATAATGAAGAGAGAAGTTTCGAACTCACCTGCCCTCTAAGATCCTTTGGCACTCCTCCAAGAACTAGGCTCTCCAGCTCTTCTTTCCAAGGAAAAGGTGGTTCTTGAGAGGCATCATTTCCGGTACTACTTTCTTCTATAGTTCGAATCTCATTAACACATACCTTTTCCTCAAACTCATCGTCGGATTCTTGATCTGGAGATCTTTCATCTTTGATTGATGGAAGAAGATCTCCGCTTTCATTCATAAACTTCATTTTCTTTCCCTTCTTGACCCTTGATTCCATCATATTCTCTATGGCACAAATAGCTGGTCTAGTCTTAGCCCATCTTTTAACAGGACATGTCCTCGTTTCTTCTGCGAGCCGCACTTCCCTTTCTTTTTCACTTTCTGTTGAATAAGCTGAGAAGGGCTCTTCCGAATAACTTTCTCGCAAACCAGCAGAACCAGGCTTTGCAGTCGGAGCATCTCCTTCGTTGCTCCCCTCTGAAGAAACCTCTTCATTCAATTCGGTCACCTCGTGTTCCTTCTCATCATCTTCTTCTTTTGCCTCACCCACCTTCATGTCCAACGTCTCTTCAGTTTCCTCATCGGTGGGGCGGGACGTATCTCTATCTTCCTCCTCGGAAAGGCATGGTTCTATATGTTTCGTAAGCTGGCCAAGGAAGATCTTCCATCTCTGCAATCTTTCCTTTTCCTCTTTCTGTTAAAGTGAATTACAATATCAATAACAAAAACCTACCATACAAATCATATCGGAAACAGATCATTAGATTACAAGAATCAAACACCTTGTAGATGTTAATGTACTGCCCATATGTATGTATATGTTGAGGTCTCACAGCAAATCCATAGGCGTCCCTGTTAACAAAAAAAAAAAATTAAGAAAAAAGGAAAAGAAAAGAAACCCCATAACTTAAAAGATTCAGATGACTAAAAATTTCCACCAAAAACATTAAATTTACAAACTTTATACAAAGGGCATAAAAAAAGAAACCCAGAAACTTGCCTGGAATCAGTTTCCAATGAGCGCCTGTTCAACATGGACCACGACATACTTGACAAACACTTGCAATTCTACAACTGCGCATAGCTGTAAATTAAACTCATTCAACATTTCACAAAGGAAAATCCCCCCAACTGTACACTCCTCAAAGAAAAATGAACCAAAATCTTTTTAGCTCCAAAAAAAGAATCAAAACCAAAATTAATGAGAGGTTGAAAAAGATTATAAAACCCAGAAATTGTCAAAAACAAAAGGATAAAAACCAGGGTTTGAAAAACAAGAAAAACTCAAAGTACCTCTTTGGCAAGATCGACACCGGCATTGTCATGTTGGATGTTGATAAGATTAACAGATAGAGAATTGGGTTTTTTTTCTTCTTCTTCCAAATTAGATAAAATTGGTGTAATTAGCAAGATCTAACTTCCAAGGATGTTTCTTGATTACATATAACTAAAATTTGATTGTTATGGAGCTGCAACAGGGTTCTTTTTAAAGGTTTCCCGGGTTCTAGTTGTTACAGTTACAAAAAGGACAGACACACGTGTAATTAGCGGGCTTTTTGTTTCGGGCGACTTTAAAATCACAGAGGAATTTTAGATTGGCGGTGACGTGTACCACAAATGAAATGAGTTTGGCGCTTCGACTGTGAGTTATGGTTGAGTTTGACTCGATGGGCTCCACAAGGTTCTTCTAGACCTATATGGACAGTTTACCTTTAATCCACGTCATCAGATCTTGCCCTTACAGATTTCTCATTTAAAATGGCGCCACACCGTGTCTGGGCTTTCTTTAAGGTTACACAAGGTAAAAAAATTAGAAATGTTAGGGTGTGGTTACAAAACGGTCAACATAAATTTTTACTTTAGGTAAAGATTTAGATTAATATGAGTAATAATTTAGATAGAACTGAAACTTTTATTAACGGGTACAAATTTATGTTATAACACGAATTCTTACCAATTAAGAAAAAATGTGTTAGAGACCGTGTTATTTTAGCCACACTATAAAGCACCGCGTAATAGAACTTCCATAAAAAAAAACAAATTCTAAGGTAGAAACAAGCGTGGTTCAAAACCAACATATGGTGGCTCACCTTGGCTCTGGTTAATGGTGGTTGTTTTGTTTTGTTGTTGTGCCTCAGTCTAGTGGTGACCGTTTGTTCTGTTTGTGTGCTCGTGGTTCTTATTTCGTTTTGTTCTTTTATGTTCTTCGTTCTTGTCTTATGTTGGTTGTTTTGTTTGTCTTTCATCTTGTTTTTTTTTTGTTCGTTGTTGTATTTTCTTCTTGGTTGTTGTTGTTTTGTATATGTTTTTCTGTTTGAAGCTTGTGTCCTCCCTTGTTCAAAAAAGGTGGTTCAATGAATAATGGGATTTGTGTAATTTATTAAAATGATTTTTTTTTCATTTTTTGATAAAAAGGATATTGATATCACGTGTCTCAATAAAAAACTTCCCTAAACCTAATGGAGGAAAAAGAGTACACATGATATCAATTTACATCACAAAACTAAAGCAAAGATGGAGAAGAAAACATATCATCATTCAAGAGGGGAACAACATAAACCGGGGGATATCCAAAGAAACCAATTCTAAGCTATCAGAACTCACCATTGACGCCAATACATCAGCAACACGATTATCACTACGAGGAACATAACGACAATAAATATTCCAACCTTTCTCGCATAGTTCCTTAATGCACCATGAAATAGCAATTGAAGACCCGCAACGATCATCCCGTTGAATAAACCTGATAGCCTAAACACTATCTGACTCAACTATAACATGGTGGAATCCAAGCTCCCACGCAACCAAAAGACCAGAATATATACCTCAGAGCTCAGCCTACAACACCGAGCAACAACCAATAAACTTCTCATAACAGCGCAACCAAGTCCTGGTATGATCCTGAAGAACTTCACCACATCTAGCTCTCCCATCCAAACCCGTGCGTGACCCATCACAATTTAGTCTCACAATCATACAATTTTCATATTAATCATTATCTGATTAGTTAAACATAAATATAAAAATAAATTAATAAAATTTTCATATTAACATTTTATAAATTACATAATTTTTTGTACTGTATTTATAATTATCAACGAGGAAAAAAATATAGCAATAAAATTTTCTTATAAACATTTTATAAATTACAAAATAATGCAATTAGTGCATGTTTAGTTTTGTGTTTGGGGTTCAAAAAACCTGATTGAAGGGGAAACATGCTTCGGTCATCGTGCCAACATGTTTGGATCTAAAAATTTAAACGTGATTTTAGACCTCAAACGTGATTTTGGAAAAAGTAAGGTAGAAGTAACTTTTGCATTTCGTCGTGATTTTTACACTATATTTTTACACAATCGTGATTTTTTTTAAAAAAAACTCTTAAACATAAATCACGTTACTTTAAAAATTAATTTTATAAAATCACAATGATCCAAAATTAATTCTACCACCACAAAATCAAACATACAAATCGGATAACGTGAAAAAAGAGAGTTCTTGGAGATTCTTGGGCGGTTAACTCAAGTGTGCCTAGACGGAGAGTTACTATTAATGTAGAATAAGGAGACGAGAGAGGGGAGTTGACTGTTGAGGTCGGGACAACCTTATATAGGATTTATCTTGTTCAAAGCTGATGATCTTTCTCGTGTATTTGTAGATTGTACTTGGATGTCGATAGACTTAATTAGAGGGATCAGTCTCCACACTTGACGAGCATCGATGAATACTACTAACGATGAGCACCGATGAACACCATTAATTTAATTTATAAAAATTAAAAATATAAAAGA